>CM069610.1:25848490-27157488 GCA_035771175.1 Paratinospora sagittata
TGTCTTCGTTCTACGAGCTTGATCTTTGTAGACTTCGAAAGCTATTGTTTGACGTGTTCTTGATGCAAGACAATTGATGTGTTCTTTTTTGTTGTGTTATCCTACCGAGACCACTTCATATACTTACAACTTAAAACAATGGATAGCCTCTGCAAATCTAAGCACAAAAGGGATAAAATGAAGAACTTGCTGATCAACGACGTTATCATCAAGACAGATTGCAATTTTCATTCTATTCGAAGCTTGTTTTGACAAATGCAAGAATCAATACTGTCACACCTCGCCCGAACGCGCCTAAACCGGCGGTACACTCACGGACGAGGTGCGCATTTAGAACAATTACAATGGTAACAACAGAGTGCGCAGCGGATATACAGTACACACAGTACAAATCTGATTTCATTTAATTCAGAATACTTTTGTACATAAAATGGTCAAGGGAACATACTCCCAAAATCCCCAATGAATTAAACAAAGGGTATCAATTGTGGGCCCCATAACCTGCACCCAGTCCACCCTAATTTCCTGTGAAAGATTGGATAATAATGGAGTGAGCTTAACGCGCTCAGTGGGTAAATAGTGCATGAGTATAACAAGTAATAAAGCATACTTCAATATCAAATATCTTAAATACACATGTAAGCATCATAATCAATCAATATATGTATGCATGACACCGTCTCGTAATGGTTTGATGAACGTACATCGCTTGAGTTCACGTACAGGTGTCCTTCCCCGGGCGTAGCCAGGTTCTCACTGTACGTCCCTCCTCAGGAACGATGCTCTGGATTCACGTACTGATGTCCCTCCCTGGCGTAGCCAGGTTCTCATGTACATCCCTCTCGAGAGAAATAATATGAATAGTGAGCAATGCTCCTAACTATTATATGAGTCATAAACCATATACGTCCCTAGGTGGTGATATGTATGATGCCAATGCATGAACTGGTCTAGTCTACTGGTCTGGTCTTTTCTTGACATTTAGACTGACTTTGGCTACGTCTGGTGATCCTTATCAGGGTCGGTATCACGACGTGCAAGGTTAGGACATTCAAGTCATAAACATTATATGACATAATGCAGTGTAAATGAATAGTAGACATAATAATAATTGAATGTAAACTTTAATAAAAGTTATGAAACACGCAAACCTATGTTTCGTTCCCCACCTTCAGATCTGGTGCTTTTCTCCGGACAGAACTTCGTTGCACCGCTTTCAGATCTGGCGCTTTCCTCCGGACAGAACTTTGTTGCACCGCACCGAGGGTCTCAAAAACTAAAAACTTTAGAATGCGCGGAAAGGAGAAGAAAATCACAAGAGAAGGTGATTTAGTGTGAGGAATGAGAAATGAGGAGCTTTCTTATATAGAGATTTTTGCTCCTGAACGTTCTGGCATGCGCCTGAACGTTCTGGCATTGCGCCTGAACGTTCTGGCATGCGCGTGAACGTTCTGGCATGCATTGCGCCTGAACGTTCTGGCATGCGCCTGAGCGTTCTGGCATTGCGCCTGAACGTTTTGGCATTGCGCCTGAACGTTCTGTCATGCCCCTGAACGTTCTGGCATGCGCCTGAACGTTCGGGCGTTGCCCAAATAGTAATTTTTTTGTTTGTTTGTGAAATACGTGGTATTACACTCTACCCCCCTTAAAGGGATTTCGCCATCGAAATCAAGTCCAGGAGTGATGAGGGTGAGATGGTTGAGAAGTAGCGACAGGTTGCCAAGGAGGCCACTGCGTGTGCATCACTATATCCATTGATATTATTTTCAGACATCTGCGTAGTTATTGAAGTGAAACAATGTATCAAGATAGGTGTAAACAATGTTTCATCCTGGTATTGATAAGTGAAAATAATACAATGTATCACATCAACAGTTGGTACTAGAAAACAATTCAGGGTATTTCTGTTTAATTGTTGATTCTAGTTCCCATGTAGCTTCCTCTATGCCGTGGTGATCCCAGAGCACTTTCACAAGTGGTATGCTACGTCGCCGTAGTTCTTGAGTTTTTCTATCTAAAATCTGTATTGCTTTCTCTTGATATTTATTTCCTTCCTCAACCCGAACCTCGACTAAAGGGATGATATATGAAGGATCAGGACGATACTTGCGAAGCATAGATACATGAAAAACGTCATGAACCTTAGGCATGGACGATGGAAGGGACAAGCGATAAGCAAGTTTGCCAATACGTTCAATGATCGAAAATGGACCGATATACCGCGGGGAGAGCTTTCCTTTGATCCCAAAGCGTTTGACACCTCGGGTGGGCTGGACTTGTATAAAAACAAAGTCCCCCTTATCAAATTCTAGAGGTTGTCGCCGTTTGTCAGCATAGCTCTTCTGTCGACTTTGTGCAACACGAAGTCGTTCCTTTACTAGTGTGATTTTTTCAAAAGTCTCTTCAACTAGTTCAGGGCCCAACCGCGGTCGATCTACCATATCTAACAAACATACTGGAGATCTACAAGGCCGACCATAGAGAGCCTCGTATGGTGCCATGCCGATACTAGTTTGGTAGCTGTTGTTGTATGCAAACTCAGCTAGATGCAAATAATTTGCCCATCCGTCATTAAAGTCCAAAATGCAGCATCGTAGCATGTCTTCTAAGATTTGGATAAGCCGTTTTGACTGCCCATCAGTCTGAGGGTGGAAGGCTGTGCTCATAGTGATCTTTGAACCCATTCTAGTCTGGAAGCTTTTCCAAAAATTTGATGTGAATCGAGGGTCTCGATCAGAGACGATCGTGAGTGGTATGCCATGAAGGCGTACAATCTCTCTTTCATATAGTTCTGCAAGTTTGGCGGGATTATCTGTGAACTTTATTGGTAAGAAGTGTGCAGACTTGGTAAGTCTGTCAATGATAACCCAGATAGCATCTTGCCCTTTATTATTTCGAGGTAAGGCTGTAACAAAATCCATTGCGATGTTCTCCCACTTTCATTCTCCAATAGGTAACGGCTGGAGAAGGCCTGAGGGAAGTTTTCGTTCTGCCTTAACTTTCTGGCAAGCAAGACATCGAGCAACGAAGTCTACAATTGCCTTCTTCATTCCAGAAAACCAGAATTGTCGCTTGACATCCTGGTACATCTTGTCACCCCTAGGATGCATAGCGTATCGTGAACAGTGCATCACAGTAAGCACGTCTTTCCGAACCTCAGGATCGTTCGGAAGACAAAGACGTTTTTTATAGAAAATGGCTCCGTCGTCAGAGACTGACCAATGAGGAAGGTCTTTCCCGCTGAGTAGAAGTTCTCGTTTTTCCATTAACATAGGGTCATTGGCTTGAGTAGCTGAAATCTTGCGAACGAGGTCAGAGGTAGCGGACAATTGAGAGAGTCGTGGGCGTGGTCCCTCTTCGTTCAGCTGGAGGTTAAAGTTGTCCATCTCTGTAGCCAACTTCCCCATTTCATAGTTAAGAGTGCAAGCAACATAAGATTTTCTACTCAAAGCATCGGCCACAACATTGGCCTTTCCGGGATGGTACTGGAGTTGGAAGTCATAGTCTTTCAAGAATTCCAACCATCTTCTTTGGCGGAGGTTTAGGTATCGCTGAGTGTATATGTACTTAAGACTCTTATGATCTGAGAAGACCTCGAACCGTTCACCGTATAGGTAATGACGCCATAATTTAAGTGCAAACACAACAGCTGCAAGTTCCAAGTCATGGGTTGGGTAATTACCCTCATGAATCTTCAGTTGCCTGGAGGCATATGCAACAACTTGGCCTTCTTGCATTAGTACGACACCTAAGCCTTGGAGAGAGGCATCGGTGTATAATGAAAAACCAATTCCATATCTTGGAGTGATAAGTACAGGTGCCGTCGTGAGGCGTTTCTTCAATTCCTGAAATGATGCTTCACAGGCGAGATTCTAGATGAAGCGCACGTCTTTTCGAGTGGGCTTGGTCATAGGTTCAGCAATCTTTGAGAAGTCCTTAATGAAGCGTCTGTAATAGCCAGCCAAACCAAGAAAACTCCTAATCTGAGTAACAGTGGTAGGCTGCTTCCAGTTTAAGACTGCTTCAACCTTAGAAGGATCGACCTCAATGCCATTGCCTGAAACCACATGGCCGAGGAATTGAACTCTCTGCGCCCAAAATTCGCACTTACTCAACTTTGCATACAGTTGGTGTCTTTGTAAGGTCTGGAGGACGATCTTCAAATGTAGTTTATGGTCTTCCTCGGTTGAGGAATATATCAAGATGTCGTCGACAAAAACCACCACGAACCGGTCTAAGTATAACCTGAATATGCGATTCATCAAATCCATGAATGCAGCAGGTGCATTTGTTAGGCCGAACGACATAACTAAGAATTCGTAATGACCGTACTGAGTTCTGAACGCCGTCTTGGTGATGTCTGACTCCCGGATCCGGAGTTGGTGATAACCGGACCGTAAATCAATCTTAGAGAAGTATTTGGCTTCTCGAAGTTGGTCGAATAAGTCATCGATCCTGGGCAACGGATATCTGTTCTTGATGGTGACGTTATTCAACTTGCGATAATCGATGCAAAGTCGTAACGAACCATCCTTTTTGCGAACAAACAGAACTGGAGCGCCCCAGGGTGATGAACTCTTTCGGATGAAGCCATTACTCTCTAATTCCTTAAGTTGTTTGTCTAATTCGACCAGTTCAACATTTGACATTCTGTATGGTGGAATTGAGATAGGCCCTGTCCCAGGTATGAGGTTGATCTCAAAATCGAATTCCCTAACTGGAGGTAGACCCGAAAGGTCATTAAGAAAAACTGTTGGGAATTCAGATACGACGGAAACATCGCGTACTTCATGAGGGAACAGAGCTGGTGATTCATTGCCGTCGCCAAGAGACAACCCTCGAAGTTGTGACTTGAGAAGGGCAACTGTTGATTTGTGTATCCATTTCCTTGTTCCCTGAATCTTGACAAACTCGCCTGTAGGCAAAGTTAACTGAACGTGCCTGTTCATACAGTCGATCTTTGCATTCAGTGGTGCGAGCCAGTCCATGCCGAGGATGATGTCGAAGTCATCAAAATCCATCACAAAAAGATCGGCATATATTATCTGTTCGGACATTCGAAGCTCACATCGAGAACACTGCAAATTCACGTCAGTACCCGATCCGAACGGTGATGTGACATGGAGTGTGATGTTTGTGGGTTCAGGATGCAGGCCTAAATGTCTTACCAATGTTGATGATATAAAAGAATGCGTAGCACCGGAATCAAACAAAACATGCACCAATGTATTGAACAAAGGAAAGGTACCTTCGACGACATTATTGTCTGGGAGGGGTTGGTGAGCGATGGCATATGCTCTGCCCTGATTCCGTTGACCCTGGTTCTGCTGGGTCTGCCTGGGTTGGGCATTAGCAGCAGGTGGTGCTTGTTGGACTGGAATAGCCGGAATAGGTTGCTGAAGGTGCGGACAAAGATGTTTGACATGGCCCTTCTGGCCGCAATTGTAACAAGTCGGCCTGTACTGCTGATTGTGTTGCTGGCCATTCTGATAATTCTGCTGGCCTTGTTGATTGTGGTGTCGACCACCACCTCGTCCATAACGACCACCACGGCCATGGTTGCGGAAACCCTGATGGTTAGGGGTAGAAGGTTCAGCCGCAGGTGTTGTGGCCTCATTCTTGGAAACCGGCGGTACACTCACGGACGAGGTGCGCATTTAGAACAATTACAATGGTAACAACAGAGTGCGCAGCGGAAATACAGTACACACAGTACAAATCTGATTTCATTTAATTCAGAATACTTTTGTACATAAAATGGTCAAGGGAACATACTCCCAAAATCCCCAATGAATTAAACAAAGGGTATCAATTGTGGGCCCCATAACCTGCACCCAGTCCACCCTAATTTCCTGTGAAAGATTGGATAATAATGGAGTGAGCTTAACGCGCTCAGTGGGTAAATAGTGCATGAGTATAACAATTAATAAAGCATACTTCAATATCAAATATCTTAAATACACATGTAAGCATCATAATCAATCAATATATGTATGCATGACACCGTCTCGTAATGGTTTGATGAACGTACATCGCTTGAGTTCACGTACAGGTGTCCTTCCCCGGTCGTAGCCAGGTTCTCACTGTACGTCCCTCTTTAGGAACGATGCTCTGGATTCACGTACTGATGTCCCTCCCTGGCGTAGCCAGGTTCTCATGTACATCCCTCTCGAGAGAAATAATATGAATAGTGAGCAATGCTCCTAACTATTATATGAGTCATAAACCATATACGTCCCTAGGTGGTGATATGTATGATGCCAATGCATGAACTGGTCTAGTCTACTGGTCTGGTCTTTTCTTGACATTTAGACTGACTTTGGCTACGTCTGGTGATCCTTATCAAGGTCGGTATCACGACGTGCAAGGTTAGGACATTCAAGTCATAAACATTATATGACATAATGCAGTGTAAATGAATAGTAGACATAATAATAATTGAATGTAAACTTTAATAAAAGTTATAAAACACGCAAACCTATGTTTCGTTCCCCACCTTCAGATCTGGTGCTTTTCTCCGGACAGAACTTCGTTGCACCGCTTTCAGATCTGGCGCTTTCCTCCGGACAGAACTTTGTTGCACCGCACCGAGAGTCTCGAATACTAAAAACTTTAGAATGCGCGGAAAGGAGAAGAAAATCACAAGAGAAGGTGATTTAGTGTGAGGAATGAGAAATGAGGAGCTTTCTTATATAGAGATTTTTGCTCCTGAACGTTCTGGCATGCGCCTGTACGTTCTGGCATGCGCCTGAACGTTCTGGCATTGGGCCTGAACGTTCTGGCATTGCGCCTGAACGTTCTGGCATGCGCCTGAACGTTCTGGCATGCATTGCGCCTGAACGTTCTGGCATGCGCCTGAGCGTTCTGGCATTGCGCCTGTACGTTCTGGCATGCGCCTGAACGTTCGGGCGTTGCCCAAATAGTAATTTTTTTGTTTGTTTGTGAAATACGTGGTATTACAATTACTTTCTTCTCTTGAAAAACTTTGGGAAAGCTCAATCTAACTTCCAAAAATTGTGTGTGTTGTATTTTTGAAAATCAGAGTATGAGTGTTTTATAAAATTAGAAGTTGCGGGTTAAAGAGCAAGAGAGTACAAAATGAATTGAATTCAAAACATTGTTTAATCTAAAGTTGTTTTGGGCATGCGAGACAATTGGAATCATCTAGGTGTTAGTAGAGAATATTTCAGTTAAGATAACCTGGAGAAATTGTGTAAGGAATAGAAAAATCGAGCAAGTGGAAGTGCCCACATTTTTCTCGTTAGAAATATCAAATTTTTTTCCCAGACGTGAATAGCGTGATGTTGGGTTGTGTATCATTCAGGCATGCTCCTGAACGTTCTGGCATGCTCCTGAACGTTCTGGCATGCGCTTGAACGTTCTGGCATTGTGCCTGAACGTTCTGTCATGCGCCTGAACGTTCTGGCATGCGCCTGAACGTTCTGTCATGCGCCTGAACGTTCGGGCGTTGCCCAAATAGTAAATTTTTTTTTTTTTTTTTTTGTGAAATACGGAAAGGGTGCGGGTGGTGGTGGTATTGCCTGCCCAGATGTAGTGGCAGTGTTGGGTGTGGCCTGTGCTGTTGTCTGAGGCGGCGGTTCCTGAATCTCAGGAGGTGCCTCCACTGCTGGACGAACAGCACGTGGCCTTCCTTTCTTCCTGGTTTGCATTGTCGGATAGGCCATAGACAATAGGGGAAAGTATTGGTTCATAGGTGGAAGGTAGTTGTTTTGATTGCGCGGGGATCCCCTAACCGGAACCCCTTGGATATTTTGGTTTGTTTGAGGTGAAAAAGTTTGAAACAATGGGCTCATTGGAATGTTTGGCCCTCCAAGATATGGTGACGCCCAATACTGTTGTTGTTGGTTGACAGCAACTTGTGGAACTGGCTGATACTGTACCGCAGGAGTTGGAAATCTTTGGTACGAAGTGGTGCCTGGAGTGGGCACGTTCCACGTTGGTGGGTGTGCTTGCGTACCTTGTTTATCATGACTTTGTGTAGGTTGATTTAGTGTGGCATATAACTCTTCGTCAGTGAATGGTTGATCGGTTGGATTACTATTCGGGGCTGGGTCTGATGTAGGATTTGGATGTGAATCATTATTTGGCCCTTCTTGGACGGGCATCTTGCGTCGACTTTTGCGAAGGCAACGCCCATGCTTGTCTCTCATTCGTTCGACATTTCTTATTGTCGTGCCGAATACCTCTTCTTCAGTTACCCCTCCACTTGTGCCATATGTCTTAAAGATAGAGGATGCTGTAACTGGTTCAGTGATCAGCTTCGACGTTCCATCGAAAGTGTCGACGTTTGCCTCGTAAAGTATCCTCATAATCAAGACTCCGTAACTGAGGAATTCCTTCTTTAAAGGGTTTTGAATCACCCTCAACATTTGTTGGATGATGATGTGTGGTAGGGAGACCTTTATTTTCTTTTCTATGCAATACAATACAAGGAGTTGGGCCCTTGACATAGTGCCTCTAGTACCCCTTTCTGGCAAGATGTTGTCGTATACAATCTTTCCGAGGCCGGCAAGAGATGGCTTAAGATGATTGTTTGGGAGGTTGGTGTACTTTGATTGAGGGTATGGCTCTTTGGCGAGGGAATTGAACAATTGTGCATTACATTCTGCGATCTCGGCAACTGGCTGGGGGTCATGTGGATCAATAATCCTCTCCTCAATCGGAATCTCCAAAAGGCGAGCAATAATCTCGATATTGATAGGAATTTTCGTTCCCATGATTGTTGTCTCCAAATTAGGCCTGATCTCATCTCCGGGAAGTCCAACGAAATTCATGGCTTCGTAGAAGGATCTGACCAAGTTGTAAGAGACTTGACCCTCGACTTTGGTTATATTTAACCAATCCAGTGTTGCAAGTTTGTCATGAAGGATTGGGCGGAGGCGGAGATCGCTATTGTCGATGCTCCTCATAGTCATAACCTCTCTTTTGGACAATTCCTTAAGTCTAGTGGGAATTGGTTCCCTGCTAGTGGAAGTTGGTCCTTCCCTTGAGGCCATTCTTTTGCTAAAAGGAAAATAAATTTGTGTGAAGAACACAAAATATATTCCTAACATTTTAAGTTTTATGCCTTGTTTGCTAGACATTATTTTTGAGTTTTCTTTTGATGGTTATGCCATCATGAAAGTTTCGTCATTAGTGATTTGATGGATGTATGTCGTATTCACATATGAATGTATAGACATATTTAATGATAACTATAATTCCCATAAATCAACTATATAAAAATCATATATAGTTGTTTTTAATCCAAATCTTAACTATATATATAATTCATATATATAGTTTTAGATATATCAAATAAATTGTGTTTCAAAAATAAATTGTTTTCGAAAAATAAAGTTTTTTTTTTTCGAAAAATAAAAATTTTTTTGAAATTTTTTTTTTTTTTTTTTGAAAAATAATTTTTTTTTTTTTCGAATTTTTTTTTATTTTTTATACGTACCTCATATAGAATAAGGTATATAGATACATATATTCAATAATAACTACACATATAGTTTCTAATAAATTATGACTATATGTATATTGAAATCAAACTATATGAAAATCATATAGTTTTCTAGATATATATATTTAATACAAATCTCAACTATATATAATTGACATATGTATATATAGTTCTAGAGATATATATATATCTAATAAAATTTTTCTTCCCCTAATTTGGTGGACTTGGGCGGGCCGTGGACCGTACGCTCTGATACCATTAAATGTCACACCCCGCCCGGACGCGCCTAAACCGGCGGTACACTCTCGGACGGGGTGCGCATTTGGAACAATTACAATGGTAACAACAGAGTGCGCAGCGAAAATATAGTACATACAGTACAAATGGTCAAGGGAACATACTCCCAAAATTCCCAATGAATTAAACACAGGGTATAAATTGTGCGCCCCATAACCTGCACCCAGTCCACCCTAATTTCCTGTGAAAGATTGGATAATAATGGAGTGAGCTTAACGCGCTCAGTGGGTAAATAGTGCATGAGTATAACAATTAATAAAGCATACTTCAATATCAAATATCTTAAATACACATGTAAGCATCATAATCAATCAATATATGTATGCATGACACCGTCTCGTAATGGTTTGATGAACGTACATCGCCTGAGTTCACGCACGGTGTCCTTCCTTGGGCGTAGCCAGGTTCTCACTGTACGTCCCTCCTCAGGAACGATGCTCTGGATTCACGTACTGATGTCCCTCCCTAGCGTAGCCAGGTTCTCATGTACGTCCCTCTCCAGAGAAATAATATGAATAGTGAGCAATGCTCCTAACTATTCTATGAGTCATAAACCATATACGTCCCTAGGTGGTGATATGTATGATGCCAATGCATGAACTAGTCTAGTCTACTTGTCTGGTCTTTTCTTGACATTTAGACTGACTTTGGCTACGTCTGGTGATCCTTATCAGGGTCGGTATCACGACGTGCAAGGTTAGGACATTCAGGTCATAAACATTATATGACATAATGCAGTGTAAATAAATAGTAGACATAATAATAATTGAATGTAAACTTTAATAAAAGTTATGAAACACGCAAACCTATGTTTCGTTCCCCACCTTTATATCTGGTGCTTTTCTCCGGGCAGAACTTCGTTGCACCGCTTTCAGATCTGGCGCTTTCTTCCGGACGAAACTTTGTTGCACCGCACCGAGAGTCTCGAAAACTAAAAACTTAGAATGCATGGAAAGGAGAAGAAAATCACAAGAGAAGGTGATTTGGTGTGAGGAATTAGAAATGAGGAGCTTTCTTATATAAAGATTTTTGTGCCTGAACGTTCTGGCACGCGCCTGTACGTTCTGGCACGCGCCTGAACGTTCTGGCACACACCTGAACGTTCTGGCACGCGCCTGAACATTCTGGCACGCGCCTAAACGTTCTGGCATGCATTGCGCCTGAACGTTCTGGCATGCATTACGCCTGAACGTTCTGGCATGCGCCTGAACGTTATGGCATTGCGCCTGAACGTTCTGTCATGCGCCTGAACGATCGGGCGTTGCCCAAATAGTAATTTTTTTTTTTTTTTTTGTGAAATACGTGGTATTACAATAGAACCCTATCAGCGTGCTATCAACACTCATAGTGCGCTAATGGCTTCCGAAAAATTTTGGCAAATTGCTGGATAGACTTATTTTTGAAAAATTAATATTTTGACACTCAAGAACCGTTCCATTAACTCAAAACATATTGATATAAGATTAAAAACTTTTAAACAATTCAAAACTCATTGAAATTATGATTAAAACCTTTTGGAAAACATTTTTTTAGAATGAAATACTATATCGAAGTGATTTTGAAGACTTTGCAATTTTCAGAGTTTTAGTGCTGAGATTGATCGAGAGGTTACCCTACACACCAAAGATCACACTAATGCATTAGGCATGAGATATGTCTTCGTTCTACGAGCTTGATCTTTGTAGACTTCGAAAGCTATTGTTTGATGTGTTCTTGATGCAAGACAATTGATGTGTTCTTTTTTGTTGTGTTATCCTACCGAGACCACTTCATATACGTACAACTTAAAACAATGGATAGCCTCTACAAATCTAAGCACAAAAGGGATAAAATGAAGAACTTGCTGATCAACGACGTTATCATCAAGACAGATTGCAATTTTGATTCTATTCGAAGCTTCTTTTGACCAATGCCAGAATCATTAATTTCTTCTCTTGAAAAACTCTTTGGAAAGCTTAATCTAACTTCCAAAAATCGTGTGTGTTGTATTTTTGAAAATCAGAGATTGACTGTTTTAGAAAATTAGAAGTTGCGGGTTAAAGAGCAAGAGAGTACAAAATGATTTGAATTCAAAACATTGTTTAATCTAAAGTTGTTTTGGGTGTGCGAGACAATGGGAATCATCTAGGTGTTAGTAGAGAATATTTCAATTAAGATAACCTGGAGAAATTGTGTAAGAATAGAAAAATCGAGCAAGCAGAAGTGCCCACATTTTTCTCGTTAGAAATATCAGATTTTTTTCCCAGACGTGAATAGCGTAATGTTGGGTTGTGTATCATGTTCTCAATTGACAGATAGCAGGCTATAGCAGGTCGATATACACAAACCCGAGAGCTCGAGTTTTACGGACTTTCCGATAGTGTGTTATCGAGGCCTATGGCACGCTATTGCCCATTTTACTAAAAATGGAAAGATCACGATAACAGCTTTATAGCGATTTATCAAAGGGGATAGCGCTCTAAACAATATTCCAGAAAAACAAATGTTCTTTTATATAACCCTATCAGCGTGCTATCAACACTGATATGCCCTAGTGCCTTCAAAAAAAATTTGGCAAATTGCTGGATAGACTTATTTTTGAAAAATTAATATTTTGACACTCAAGAACCGTTCCATTAACTCAAAACATATTGATATAAGATTAAAAACTTTTAAATAATTCAAAACTCATTGAAATTATGATTAAAACCTTTCGGAAAACATTTTTTCAAAATGAAATACTATATCGAAGTGATTTTGAAGACTTTGCAATTTTCAGAGTTTTAGTGCTGAGATTGATCGAGAGGTTACCCTACACACCAAAGATCAAACTAATGCATTAGGCATGAGATATGTCTTCGTTCTACGAGCTTGATCTTTGTAGACTTTGAAAGCTATTGTTTGATGTGTTCTTGATGCAAGACAATTGATGTGTTCTTTTTTGTTGTGTTATCGTACCGAGACCACTTCATATACTTACAACTTAAAACAATGGATAGCCTCTGCAAATCTAAGCACAAAAGGGATAAAATGAAGAACTTCCTGATCAACGACGTTATCATCAAGACAGATTGCAATTTTTATTCTATTCGAAGCTTGTTTTGACAAATGGAAGAATCATTACTTTCTTCTCGTGAAAAACTCTTGGGAAGGGTCAATCTAACTTGCAAGAATCGTGTGTGTTGTATTTTTGAAAATCAGAGAATGACTGTTTTATAAAATTAGAAGTTGCGGGTTAAAGAGCAAGTGAGTACCAAATGATTTGAATTCAAAACATTGTTTAATCTAAAGTTGTTTTGGGTGTGCGAGACAATGGGAATCATCTAGGTGTTAGTAGAGAATATTTCAATTAAGATAACCTGGAGAAATTGTGTAAGGAATAGAAAGATCGAAAAAGCAGAAGTGCCCACATTTTTCTCGTTAGAAATATCAGATTTTATTTCCAGACGTGAATAGCGTGTTGTTTGGTTGTGTATCATCTTCTCAATTGACAGATAGCAGGTTGATATACACAAACCTAAGAGCTCGAGTTTTATGGACTTTCCGATAGCGTGTTATCGAGGCCTATAGCGCGCTATTGCCCACCTTACTAAAAATGGAAAGATCACGGTAACAGCTTTATAGCGAGTTATCAAAGGGGATAACGCGCTATAAACAATATTCCAGAAAAACAAATGTTTTATTATAGAAGCCTATCAGCGTGCTATCAACACTGATAGTGTGCTAGTGCCTTCAGGAAAATTTTGGCAAATTGCTGGATAGACTTATTTTTGAAAAATTAATATTTTGACACTCAAGAATCGTTCCATTAACTCAAAACATATTGATATAAGATTAAAAACTTTTAAATAATTCAAAACTCATTGAAATTATGATTAAAACCTTTCGGAAAAAATTTTTTCAAAATGAAATACTATATCGAAGTGATTTTGAAGACTTTGCAATTTTCAGAGTTTTAGTGCTGAGATTGATCGAGAGGTTACCCTACACACCAAAGATCAAACTAATGCTTTAGGCAGGAGATAAGTCTTCGTTCTACGAGCTTGATCTTTGTAGACCTCGAAAGCTATTGTTTGATGTGTTCTTGATGCAAGACAATTGATGTGTTCTTTTCTGTTGTGTTATCGTACCGAGACCACTTCATATACTTACAACTTAAAACAATGGATAGCCTCTGCAAATCTAAGCAGAAAAGGGATAAAATGAAGAACTTGCTGATCAACGATGTTATCACCAAGACAGATTGCAATTTTGATTCTCTTCGAACCTTGTTTTGACAAATGCAAGAATTATTAGTTTCTTCTCTTGAAAAACTCTTTGGAAAGCTCAATCTAACTTGCAAAAATCGTGTGTGTTGTATTTTTGAAAATCAGAGAATGAGTGTTTTATAAAATTAGAAGTTGCGGGTTAAAGAGCAAGAGAGTACAAAATGATTTGAATTCAAAACATGGTTTAATCTAAAGTTGTTTTGGGCATGCGAGACAATAGGAATCATCTAGGTGTTAGTAGAGAATATTTCAATTAAGATAACCTGGAAAAATTGTGTAAGGAATAGAAAAATCGAGCAAGCAGACGTGCCCACATTTTTCTCGTTAGAAATATCAGATTTTTGTCTCAGACGTGGATTGCGTGCTATTGGGTTGTGCATCATGTTCTCAATTGACAGATAGCAGGCTATAGCAGGTCGATATACACAAACCCGAGAGCTCGAGTTTTACGGACTTTCCGATAGTGTGTTATCGAGGCCTATGGCACGCTATTGCCCATTTTACTAAAAATGGAAAGTTTACGGTAACAGCTTTATAGCGATTTATCAAAGGGGATAGCGCGCTATAAACAATATTCCAGAAAAACAAATGTTTTATTATAGAACCCTATCAGCGTGCTATCAACACTGATATGCGCTAGTGTCTTCAAAAAAAAATTGGCAAATTGCTGGATAGACTTATTTTTGAAAAATTAATATTTTGACACTCAAGAACCGTTCCATTAACTCAAAACATATTGATATAAGATTAAAAACTTTTAAATAATTCAAAACTCATTGAAATTATGATTAAAACCTTTCGAAAAATATTTTTTCAAAATGAAATACTATATCGAAGTGATTTTGAAGACTTTGCAATTTTCATTCTTTTAGTGCTGAGATTGATCGAGAGGTTACCCTACACACCAAAGATCAAACTAATGCATTAGGCATGAGATATGTCTTCGTTTTACGAGTTGATCTTTGTAGACTTCGAAAGCTATTGTTTGATGTGTTCTTGATGGAAGACAATTGATGTGTTTTTTTTTGTTGTGTTATCGTACCGAGACCACTTCATATACTTACAACTTAAAACAATGGATAGCCTCTGCAAATCTAAGCACAAAAGGGATAAAATGAAGAACTTGCTGATCAACGACGTTATCAGGTCGATATACACAAACCCGAGAGCTCGAGGTTTACGTATTTTCCGATAGCGATTTATCGAGGCCTATAGCGCGCTATTGCCCATTTTACTAAAAATGGAAAGATCACGGCAACAGCTTTATAGCGAGTTATCAAAGGGGATAACGCGCTATAGACAATATTCTAGAAAAACAAATGTTTTATTATAGAACCCTATCAGCGTGCTATCAACACTGATAGTGCGCTAGTGCCTTCAGAAAAATTTTGGCAAATTGCTGGATAGACTTATTTTTGAAAAATTAATATTTTGACACTCAAGAACCGTTCCATTAACTCAAAACATATTGATATAAGATTAAAAACTTTTAAATAATTCAAAACTCATTGAAATTATGATTAAAACCTTTTGGAAAACATTTTTTTAGAATGAAATACTATATCGAAGTGATTTTGAAGGCTTTGCAATTTTCAGAGTTTTAGTGCTGAGATTGATCGAGAGGTTACCCTACACACCAATGATCAAACTAATGCATTAGGCATGAGATATGTCTTCGTTCTACGAGCTTGATCTTTTTAGACTTCGAAAGCTATTGTTTGATGTGTTCTTGATGCAAGACAATTGATGTGTTCTTTTTTGTTGTGTTATCGTACCGAGACCACTTCATATACTTACAACTTAAAACAATGGATAGCCTCTGCAAATCTAAGCACAAAAGGGATAAAATGAAGAACTTGCTGATCAACGACGTTATCATAAAGACAGATTGCAATTTTCATTATATTCGAAGCTTGTTTTGAAAAATGCAAGAATCATTACTTTCTTCTCTTGAAAAACTCTTGGGAAAGTGAGAGAATGACTGTTTTATAAAATTAGAAGTTGCGGGTTAAGGAGCAAGTGAGTACAAAATGATTTGAATTCAAAACATTGTTTAATCTAAAGTTGTTTTGGGCGTGAGAGACAATGGGAATCATGTAGGTGTTAGTAGAGAATATTTCAATTAAGATAACCTGGAGAAATTGTGTAAGGAATAGAAAGATCGAAAAAGCAGAAGTGCCCACATTTTTCTCGTTAGAAATATCAGATTTTATTCCCAGACGTGAATAGCGTGTTGTTTGGTTGTGTATCATCTTCTCAATTGACAGATAGCAGGCTATAGGAGGTCGATATACACAAACCTAAGAGCTCGAGTTTTATGGACTTTCCAATAGCGTGTTATCGAGGCCTATAGCGCGCTATTGCCCATCTTACTAAAAATGGAAAGATCACGGTAACAGCTTTATAGCGAGTTATCAAAGGGGATAACGCGCTATAAACAATATTCCAGAAAAACTAATGTTTTATTATAGAACCCTATCATCGTGCTATCAACACTGATAGTGTGCTAGTGCCTTCAGGAAACTTTTGGCAAATTGCTGGATAGACTTATTTTTGAAAAATTAATATCTTGACACTTAAGAACCGTTCCATTAACTCAAAACATATTGATATAAGATTAAAAACTTTTAAATAATTCAAAACTCAATGAAATTATGATTAAAACCTTTCGGAAAACATTTTTTCAAAATGAAATACTATATCCAAGTGATTTTGAAGACTTTGCAATTTTCAGAGTTTTAGTGCTGAGATTGATCGAGAGGTTACCCTACACACCAAAGATCAAACTAATGCATTAGACATGAGATTTGTCTTCGTTCTACGAGCTTGATCTTTGTAGACTTCGAAAGCTATTGTTTGATGTGTTCTTGATGCAAGACAATTGATGTGTTCTTTTTTGTTGTGTTATCGTACCGAGACCACTTCATATACTTACAACTTAAAACAATGGATAGCCTCCGCAAATCTAAGCACAAAAGGGATAAAATGAAGAACTTGCCGATCAACGAAGTTATCATCAAGACAGATTCCAATTTTGATTCTATTCGAAGCTTGTTTTGACAAATGCAAGAATCATTTCTTTCTTCTCTTGAAAAACTCTTGGGAAAGCTCAATCTAACTTGCAAAAATTGTGTGGGTTGTATTTTTGAAAATCAGAGAATGACTGTTTTACAAAATTAGAAGTTGCGGGTTAAAGAGCATGTGAGTACAAAACGATTTGAATTGAAAACATTGTTTAATCTAAAGTTGTTTTGGGCATGCGAGACAATAGGAATCATCTAGATGTTAGTAGAGAATATTTCAATTAAGATAACCTGGAAAAATTGTGTAAGGAATAGAAAAATCGAACAAGCAGACTTGCCCACATTTTTCTCGTTAAAAATATC
The DNA here is from genome assembly GCA_035771175.1 of Paratinospora sagittata. Classification (NCBI taxonomy): domain Eukaryota; kingdom Viridiplantae; phylum Streptophyta; class Magnoliopsida; order Ranunculales; family Menispermaceae; genus Paratinospora; species Paratinospora sagittata. The sequence continues at coordinate 25,865,890 of CM069610.1, forward strand.
ATATTTTTGTGTCAGACGTGGATAGCGTGCTATTGGGTTGTGCATCATGTTCTCAATTGACAGATAGCAGGCTATAGCAGGTCGATATACACAAACCCGAGAGCTCGAGTTTTACGAACTTTCCGATAGCGATTTATCGAGGCCTATAGCGCGCTATTGCGCATTTTACTAAAAAGGGAAAGATCACGGCAACAGCTTTATAGAGAAGTATCAAAGGGGATAGCGCGCTATAGACAATTTTTTAGAAAAACAAATGTTTTATTATAGAACCCTATCAGCGTGCTATCAACACTGATAGTGTGCTAGTGCCTTCAGGAAAATGTTGGCAAATTGCTGGATAGACTTATTTTTGAAAAAATTAATATTTTGACACTCAAGAACCGTTCCATTAACTCAAAACATATTGATATAAGATTAAAAACTTTTAAATAATTCAAAACTCATTGAAATTATGATTAAAACCTTTCGGAAAACATTTTTTCAAAACGAAATACTATATCGAAGTGATTTTGAATACTTTGCAATTTTCAGAGTTTTAGTGCTGAGATTGATCAAGAGGTTACCCTACACTCCAAAGATCAAACTAATGCATTAGGCGTGAGATATGACTTCGTTCTACGAGCTTGATCTTTGTAGACTTCGAAAGCTATTGTTTGATGTGTTCTTGATGCAAGAAAATTGATGTGTTCTTTTTTGTTGTGTTATCGTACCGAGACCACTTCACATACTTACAACTTAAAACAATGGATAGCCTCTGCAAATCTAAGCACAAAAGGGATAAAATGAAGAATTTGCTGATCAACGACGTTATCATCATGACAGATTGCAATTTTCATTCTATTCGAAGCTTGTTTTGACAAATGCAAGAATCATTTCTTTCTTTTCTTGAAAAACTCTTGGGAAAGCTCAATCTAACTTGCAAAAATTGTGTGTTGTATTTTTGAAAATCAGAGAAAGAGTGTTTTATAAAATTAGAAGTTGCAGGTTAAAGAGCAAGAAAGTACAAAATGATTTGAATTTAAAACATTGTTTAATCTAAACTTGTTTTGGGCATGCGAGACAATAGGAATCATCTAGGTGTTTGTAGAGAATATTTCAATTAAGATAACCTGGAAAAATTGCGTAAGGAATAGAAAAATCGAGCAAGCAGACGTGCCCACATTTTTCTCGTTAGAAATTTCAGATTTTTGTCTCAGACGTGGAGAGTGTGCTATTGGGTTGTGCATCATGTTCTCAATTGAAAGATAGCAGGCTATAGCAGGTGGATATACACAAACCCGAGAGCTCGAGTTTTACAGACATTCCGATAGCGATTTATCGAGGCCTATAGCTCGCTGTTGTCCATTTTACTAAAAATGGAAAGTTCACGGCAACAACTTTATAGCGAAGTATCAAAGGGGATAGCGCGCTATAGACAATTTTTCAGAAAAACAAATGTTTTATTATACAGCCCTATCAGCGTGCTATCAACACTGATACTGCGCGAGTGCCTTTGGCAAATTGCTGGATAGCCTTATTTTATAAAAATTAATATTTTGACACTCAAGAACCATTCCATTAACTCAAAACATATTGATATAAGATTAAAAACTTTTAAAAAGTTCAAAACTCATTGAAATTATGATTAAAACCTTTCAAAAAACATTTTTTCAAAATAAAATACTATATCGAAGTGATTTTGAAGACTTTGCAATTTTTAGAGTTTTAGTGCTGAGATTGATCGAGAGGTTACCCTACACACCAAAGATCAAACTAATGCATTAGGCATGAGATATGTCTTCGTTCTACGAGCTTGATCTTTGTAGAGTTCGAAAGCTATTGTTTGACGTGTTCTTGATGCAAGACAATTGATGTGTTCTTTTTTGTTGTGTTATCTTACCTAGACCACTTCATATACTTACAACTTAAAACAATGGATAGCCTCAGCAAATTTAAGCACAGAAGGGATAAAATGAAGAACTTGCTGATCAACGACGTTATCATCAAGGCAGATTGCAATTTTGATTCTATTCGAAGCTTGTTTTGACAAATGCAAGAATGATTACTTTCTTCTCTTGAAATTTTTTTTGGGAAGCTCAATCTAACTTACAAAAATCGTGTGTGTTGTATAATTGAAAATCAGAGAATAAGTGTTTTATAAAATTTGGAGTTGCGGGTTAAAGTGCAAGAGAGTTCAAAATGATTTGAATTCAAAACATTGTTTAATCTAAAGTTGTTTTGGGCGTGCGAGACAATGGGAATCATCTAGGTGTTAGTAGAGAATATTTCAATTAAGATAACCTGGAGAAATTGTGTAGGGAATAGAAAAATCAAAAAAGCAGAAGTGCCCACATTTTTCTCGTTTGAAATATCAGATTTTTTTCCCAGACTTGAATAGCGTGTTGTTGGGTTGTGTATCATGTTCTCAATTGACAGATAACAGGCTATAGCAGGTCGATGTACACAAACCCGAGAGCTCGAGTTTTACGGACTTTCCGTTAGCGTGTTATCGAGGCCTATAGGGCGCTATTGCCCATTTGACTAAAAATGGAAAGATCACGGTAACAGCCTTATAGCGAGTTATCAAAGGGGATAACGCGCTATAGACAATATTCCAAAAAAACAAAAATCGTGTGTGTTGTATTTTTGAAAATCAGAGAATGAGTGTTTTATAAAATTAGAAGTTGCGGGTTAAAGAGCAAGTGAGTACAAAATGTTTTGAATTCAAAACATTGTTTAATCTAAAGTTGTTTTGGGCATGCGAGACAATAGGAATCATCTAGGTGTTAGTATAGAATATTTCAATTATGATAACCTGGAGAAATTTTGTAAGGAATAGAGAAATCGAGCAAGCAGACGTGCCCACATTTTTCTCGTTAGAAATATCAGATTTTTGTCTCAGACGTGGATTGCGTGCTATTGGGTTGTGCATCATGTTCTCAATTGACAGATAGCAGGCTATAGCATGTCGATATACACAAACCAGAGAGCTCGAATTTTACGGACTTTCCGATAGCGTGTTACCGAGGCCTATAGCGCGCTATTGCCCATTTTACTAAAAATGGAAAGATCACGGTAACAGCTTTATTGCGAGTTATCAAAGGGGATAACGCGCTATATACAATATTCCAGAAAAACAAATATTTTATTATAGAACCCTATCAGCGTGCTATCAACACTGATAGTGCGCTTGTGCCTTCAGGAAAATTTTGGCAAATTGCTGGATAGGCTTATTTTTTAAAAATTAATATTTTGACACTCAAGAACCATTCCATTAACTCAAAACATATTGATATAAGATTAAAAAGATTTAAATAATTCAAATCTCATTGAAATTATGATTAAAAGCTTTCGGAAAACATTTTTTCAAAATGAAATACTATATCGAAGTGATTTTGAAGACTTTGCAATTTTCAGAGTTTTAGTGCTGAGACTGCTCGAGAGGTTACCTTACCCGCCAAAGATCAAACTAATGCATTAGGCGTGAGATATGTCTTCATTCTACGAGCTTGATCTTTGTAGACTTCGAAAGCTATTGTTTGATGTGTTCTTGATGCAAGACAATTGATGTGTTCTTTTTCGTTGTGTTATCTTACCGAGACCACTTCATATACTTACAACTTAAGGAATAGAAAAATCGAGCAAGCAGAGGTGCCCGCATTTTTCTCGTTAGAAATATCAGATTTTTTTCCCATACGTGAATGGCGTGTTGTTGGGTTGTGTATGATGTTCTCAATTGACAGTTAGCAGGCTATAGTAGGTCGACATACACAAACTCGAGAGCTCGAGTTTTACAGACTTTCCGATAGCGTGTTATCGAGGCCTATAGCGCGCTATTGCCCATTTTACTAAAAATGGAAAGATCACGGCAACAGCTTTATAGCGAGTTATCAAAGGGGATAGCGCGCCATAGACAATTTTGTAGAAAAACAAATGTTTTATTATAGAACCCTATCAGCGTGCTATCAACACTGATAGTGTGCTAGTGCCTTCAGGAAAATTTTGACAAATTGCTGGATAGACTTAATTTGGAAAAATTAATATTTTAACACTTAAGAACCATTCCATTAACTCAAAACATATTGATATAAGATTAAAAACTTTTAAATAATTCAAAACTCATTTAAATTATGATTAAAACCTTTCGGAAAACATTTTTTCAAAATGAAATACTATATCGAAGTGATTTTGAAGACTTTGCAAATTTCAGAGTTTTAGTGCTGAGATTGATCGAAAGGTTACCCTACACGCCAAAGATCAAACTAATGCATTAGGCATGAGATATGTCTTCGTTCTACGAGCTTGATCTTTGTAGACTTCGAAAGCTATTGTTTGACGTGTTCTTGATGCAAGACAATTGATGTGTTCTTTTTTGTTGTGTTATCTTACCTAGACCACTTCATATACTTACAACTTAAAACAATGGATAGCCTCTGCAAATTTAAGCACAAAAGGGATAAAATGAAGAACTTGCTGATCAACGACGTTATCATCAAGACAGATTGCAATTTTGATTCTATTCGAAGCTTGTTTTGACAAATGCAAGAATCATTACTTTCTTCTCTTGAAAAACTCTTTGGAAAGCTCAATCTAACTTGCAAAAATCGTGTGTGTTGTATTTTTGAAAATCAGAGAATGAGTGTTTTATAAAATTAGAAGTTGCGGGTTAAAGAGCATGAGAGTACAAAATGATTTGAATTCAAAACATTGTTTAATTTAAAGTTGTTTTTGGCGTGCGAGACAATGGGAATCATCTAGGTATTAGTAGAGAATATTTCAATTAAGATAACCTGGAGAAATTGTGTAAGGAATAGAAAAATCGAGCAAGCAGAAGTGCCCACATTTTTCTCGTTAGAAATATCAGATTTTTTTCCCAGACGTGAATAGCGTGCTGTTGGGTTGTGTATCATGTTCTCAATTGACAGATAGCAGGCTATAGCAGGGCGATATACACAAACCCGAGAGCTCGTGTTTTACGGACTTTTCAAGAGTGTTTTATCGGGGCCTATAGCGCGCTATTTCCAATTTTACTAAAAATGGAAAGATCACGACAACAGCTTTATAGCGAAGTATCAATGGGGATAGCGCGCTATAGACAATTTTTCAGAAAAACAAATATTTTATTATAGAACCCTATCAGCTTGCTATCAACACTGATAGTGCGCTAGGGCCTTTGGCAAATTGCTGGATAGCCTTATTTTTGAAAAATTAATATTTTGACACTCAAGAACCATTCCATTAACTCAAAACATATTGTATAAGATTAAAAACTTTTAAATAATTCAAAACTCATTGAAATTATGATTAACACTTTCAGAAAACATTTTTTCAAAATGAAATACTATATCGAAGTGATTTTGAAGACTTTGCAATTTTTAGATTTTAGTGCTGAGATTGATCGCGAGGTTACCCTACACACCAAAGATCAGACTAATGCATTAAGCATGAGATATGTCTTTGTTCTAGGTGCTTGATCTTTGTAGACTTCGAAAGCTATTGTTTGATGTGTTCTTGATGCAAGACAATTGATGTGTTCTTTTTTGTTGTGTTATCTTACCGAGACCACTTCATGTACTTACAACTTAAAACAATGGATAGCCTCTGCAAATTTAAGCACAAAAGGGATAAAATGAAGAACTTGCTGATCAACGACGTTATCCTCAAGACAGATTGCAATTTTGATTGTGTGTGTTGTATTTTTGAAAATCAGAGAATGAGTGTTTTATAAAATTAGAAGTTGCGGGTTAAAGAGCAAGAGAGTAGAAAATGATTTGAATTCATAACATTGTTTAATCTAAAGTTGTTTTGGCCATGCGAGACAATAGGAATCATCTAGGTGTTAGTAGAGATTATTTCAATTAAGATAACTTAGAAAAATTGTGTAAGGAATAGAAAAATCGAGCAAGCAAAAGTGCCCACATTTTTCTCGTTAGAAATATCAGATTTTTGTCTCATACGTGGATAGCGTTCTATTGGCTTGTGTATCATGTTCTCAATTGACAGATAGAAGGCTATAGCAGGTCGATATACACAAACCCGAGAGCTCTAGTTTTACGGACTTTCCGATAGCGTGTTAACGAGGCCTATAGCGCGCTATTGCCCATTTTACTAAAAATGAAAAGATCACAGCAACAACTTTATAGCGAACTATCAAAGGGGATAGCGCGGTATAGACAATTTTTCAGAAAAAGAAATGTTTTATTATAGAACCCTATCAGCGTGCTATCAACACTGATAGTGCGCTAGTGCCTTCAGGAAAATTTTGGCAAATTGCTGGATAGCCTTATTTTTGAAAAATTAATATTTTGACACTCAAGAACCATTCCATTAACTCAAAACATATTGATGTAAGATTAAAAACTTTTAAATAATTCAAAACTCATTGAAATTATGATTAAAACCTTTCGAAAAATATTTTATCAAGATGAAATACTATATCGAAGTGATTTTGAAGACTTTGCAATTTTCAGAGTTTTAGTGTTGAGATTGATCGAGAGGTTACCCAACACACCAAAGATCAAACTAACGCATTAGACAAGAGATATGTCTTCGTTCTACGAGCTTGACCTTTGTAGACTTCGAAAGCTATTGTTTGATGTGTTCTTGATGCAAGACCATTGATTTGTTCTTTTTTGTTGTGTTACCTTACCGAGACCAGTTCATATACTTACAACTTAAAACAATGGATAGCCTCTGCAAATCTAAGCACAAAAGGGATAAAATGAAGCACTTGCTGATCAACGACGTTATCATCAAGATAGATTGCAAATTTGATTCTATTCGAAGCTTGTTTTGACAAATGCAAGAATCATTACTTTCTTCTCTTGAAAAACTCTTTGGAAAGCTCAATCTAACTTGCAAAAATCGTGTGTGATGTATTTTTGAAAATCAGAGACTGAGTGTTTTATAAAATTAGAAGTTGCGGGTTAAAGAGCAAGAGAGTACAAAATGATTTGAATTCAAAACATTGTTTAATCTAAAGTTGTTTTGGGCGTGCGAGACAATGGGAATCATCTAGGTGTTAGTAGAGAATATTTCAATTAAGATAACCTGGAGAAATTGTGTAAGGAATAGAAAAATCGAGCAAGCAGAAGTGCCCACATTTTTCTCGTTAGAAATATCAGATTTTTTTCCCAGACGTGAATAGCGTGCTGTTGGGTTGTGTATCATGTTCTCAATTGACAGATAGCAGGCTATAGCAGGTCGATATACACAAACCAGAGATCTCGAGTTTTACGGACTTTCCGATAGCGTGTTATCGAGGCCTATAGCGCGTTGTTGCCCATTTTACTAAAAATGGAAAGATCACGGCAACAGCTTTATAGCGAAGTATCAAAAGGGGTAGCGCGGTATACACAATTTTTTCAGAAAAACAAATGTTTTATTATATAACCCTATCAGCGTGCTATCAACACTGAAAGTGCGCTAGTGCCTTCAGGAAACTTTTGGCAAATTGCTGGATAGCCTTATTTTTGAAAAATTAATATTTTCACACTCAAGAACCATTCCATTTACTCAAAACATATTGATATAAGATTAAAAACTTTTAAATAATTCAAAACTCATTGAAATTATGATTAAAACCTTTCAAAAAACATTTTTTCAAAATGAAATACTATATTGAAGTGATTTTGAAGACTTTGCAATTTTTAGAGTTTTAGTGCTGAGATTGATCGAGAGGTTACCCTACACACCAAAGATCAAACTAATGCATTAGGCATGAGATATGTCTTCGTTCTACGAGCTTGACCTTTGTAGACTTCAAAAGCTATTGTTTGATGTGTTCTTGATGCCAGACAATTAATTTGTTCTTTTTGGTTGTGTTATCTTACCGAGACCACTTCATATACTTACAAATTAATACAATGGATAGCCTCTGCAAATCTAAGCACAAAAGGGATAAAATGAAGAACTTGCTGATCAACGACGTTATCATCAAGACAGACTGCAATTTTGATTCTATTCGAAGCTTGTTTTGACAAATGCAAGAATCATTACTTTCTTCTCTTGAAAAACTCTTGGGAAAGCTCAATCTAACTTGCAAAAACTGTGTGCGTTGTATTTTTGAAAATCAGAGAATGAGTGTTTTGTTTAATCTAAAGTTGTTTTGGGCGTGCGAGACAATGGGAATCATCTAGGTGTTAGTAGAGAATATTTCAATTAAGATAACCTGGAGAAATTGTGTGAGGAATAGAAAAATCGAGCAAGCAGAAGTGCCCACATTTTTCTCGTTAGAAATATCAAATTTTTGTCTCAGACGTGGATAGTGTGCTATTGGGTTGTGTATCATGCTCTCAACTGACAGATAGCAGGCAATAGTAGGTCGATATACACAAACCCGAGATCTCGACTTTTACGGACTTTTCGATAGCGTGTTATCGAGGCCTATAGCGCGCTATTGCCCATTTTACTAAAGATGGAAAGATCACGACAACTGCTTTATAGCGAAGTATGAAAGGGGATAGCGCGGTATACGCAATTTTTTCAGAAAAACAAATGTTTTATTATAGAATCCTATCAGCGCGCTGTCAACACTGATAGTGCGCTAGTGCCTTCAGGAAACTTTTGGCAAAGTGCTGGATAGCCTTATTTTTGAAAAATTAACATTTTGACACTCAAGAACCATTCCATTAACTCAAAACATATTGATATAAGATTAAAAACTTTTAAATAATTCAAAACTCGTTGAAATTATGATTAAAACCTTTCGAAAAATATTTTTTCAAAATGAAATACTATATCGAAGTGATTTTGAAGACTTTGCAATTTTCAGAGTTTTAGTGCTGAGATTGATCGAGAGGTTACCCTACACACCAAAGATCAAACTAATGCATTAGGCATGAGATATGTCTTCGTTCTACGAGCTTGACCTCTGTAGACTTCGAAAGCTATTGTTTGATGTGTTCTTGATGCAAGACAATTGATTTGTTCTTTTTTGTTGTGTTATCTTACCGAGACCACTTCATATACTTACAACTTAAAACAATGGATAGCCTCTGCAAATCTAAGCACAAAAGGGATAAAATGAAGAACTTGCTGATCAACGACGTTATCATCAAGACAGATTGCAATTTTCATTCTATTCGAAGCTTGTTTTGACAAATGCAAGAATCATTACTTTCTTCTCTTGAAAACCTCTTGGGAAAGCTCAATATAACTTGCAAAAATTGTGTGTGTTGTATTTTTGAAAATCAGAGAATGAGTGTTTTATACCAGGTCGATATACACAAACCCAAGATCTCGAGTTTTACGGACTTTCCGATAGCGTGTTATCGAGGTCTATAGCGCGCTATTGTCCATTTTAGTAAAAATGGAAAGATCACGACAACTGCTTTATAGCGAAGTATCGAAGGTGATAGCGCGGTATACACAATTTTTTCAGAAAAATAAATGCTTTATTATAGAACCCTATCAGCGTGCCATCAACACTGATAGTGCGCTAGTGCCTTCAGGAAACTTTTGGCAAATTGCTGGATAGCCTTATTTTTGAAAAATTAATATTTTGACACTCAAGAACCATTCCATTTACTCAAAACATATTGATATAAGATTAAAAACTTTTAAATAATTCAAAACTCATTGAAATTATGATTAAAACCTTTCAGAAAACATTTTTTCAAAATGAAATACTATATCGAAGTGATTTTGAAGACTTTGCAATTTTCAGAGTTTTAGTGCTGAGATTGATGGAGAGGTTACCCTACACACCAAAGATCAAACTAATGCATTAGGCATGATATATGTCTTCGTTCTACGAGCTTGACCTTTGTGGACTTCGAAAGCTATTGTTTGATGTGTTCTTGATGCAAGACAATTGATTTGTTCTTTTTTGTTGTGTTATCTTACCGAGAGCGCTTCATATACTTACAAATTAAAAAATGGATAGCCTCCGCAAATCTAAGCACAAAAGGGATAAAATAAAGAACTTGATGATCAACGACGTTATCATCAAGACAGGTTGCAATTTTGATTCTATTCGAAACTTGTTTTGACAAATGCAAGAATCATTTCTTTCTTCTCTTGAAAAACTCTTTGGAAAGCTCAATCTAACTTGCAAAAATTGTGTGTGTTGTATTTTTGAAAATCAGCGAATGAGTGTTTTGTTTAATCTAAAGTTGTTTTGGGCATGCGAGACTGTGGGAATCATTTAGGTGTTAGTAGAGAATATTTCAATGAAGATAACCTGAAAAAATTGTGTAAGGAATAGAAAAATCGAGCAAGCAGAAGTGCCCACATTTTTCTCGTTAGAAATATCAGATTTTTGTCTCAGACGTGGATAGGGTGCTATTGGGTTGTGTATCATGTTCTCAATTGACAGATAGCAGGCTATAGTAGGTCGATATACACAAACCCGAGATCTCGTGTTTTACGGACTTTTTGATAGCGTGTTATCGAGGCCTATAGCGCGCTATTGCCCATTTTACTAAAAATGGAAAGATCACGGCAACAGCTTTATAGCGAAGTATCAAAGGGGATAGCGCGGTATACACAATTTTTTCAGAAAAACAAATGTTTTATTATAGAACCCTATCAGCGTGCTATCAACACTGATAGTGCGCTAGTGCCTTCAGGAAACTTTTGGCAAATTGCTGGATAGCCTTATTTTTGAAAAATTAATATTTTGACACTCAAGAACCATTCCATTTACTCAAAACATATTGATATAAGATTAAAAACTTTTAAATAATTTAAAACTCATTGAAATTATGATTAAAACCTTTCGAAAAACTTTTTTTCAAAATGAAATACTATATCGAAGTGATTTTGAAGACTTTGCAATTTTCAGAGTTTTAGTGCTGAGATTGATCGACAGGTTACCCTACACACCAATAATCAAACTAATGCATTAGGCATGAGATATGTCTTCGTTCTACGAGCTTGACCTGTGTAGACTTCGAAAGCTATTGTTTGATGTGTTCTTGATGCAAGACAATTGATTTGTTCTTTTTTGTTGTGTTATCTTACCGAGACCACTTCATATACTTACAACTTAAAACAATGGATAGCCTCTGCAAATCTAAGCACAAAAGGGATAAAATGAAGAACTTGCTGATCAACGACGTTATCATCAAGACAGATTGCAATTTTGATTCTATTCGAAGCTTGTTTTGACAAATGCAAGAATCATTACTTTCTTCTCTTGAAAACCTCTTGGGAAAGCTCAATATAACTTGCAAAAATTGTGTGTGTTGTATTTTTGAAAATCAGTGAATGAGTGTTTTGTTTAATCTAAAGTTGTTTTGGGCATGCGAGACTGTGGGAATCATTTAGGAGTTAGTAGAGAATATTTCAATTAAGATAACCTGGAAAAATTGTGTAAGGAATAGAAAAATCGAGCAAGCAGAAGTGCCCACATTTTTCTCGTTAGAAATATCAGATTTTTGTCTGAGACGTGGATAGCGTCCTATTGGGTTGTGTATCATGTTCTCAATGGACACATAGCAGGCTATAGCAGGTCGATATACACAAACCCGAGATCTCGAGTTTTACGGACTTTCTGATAGCGTGTTCTCGAGGCCTATAGCGCGCTATTGCCCATTTTACTAGAAATGGAAAGATCACGGCAACAGCTTTATAGCGAAGTATCAAAGGGTATAGCGCGGTATACACAATTTTTTTAGAAAAACAAATGTTTTAGTATAGAACCCTATCAGCGTGCTATCAACACTGATAGTGCGCTAGTGCCTTCAGGAAACTTTTGGCAAATTGCTAGATAGCCTTATTTTTGAAAAATTAATATTTTGACACTCAAGAACCATTCCATTAACTCAAAACATATTGATATAAGATTAAAAACTTTTAAATAATTCAAAACTCATTGAAATTATGATTAAAACCTTTCGGAAAACATTTTTGTCAAAATGAAATACTATATCGAAGTGATTCTGAAGACTTTGCAATTTTCAGAGTTTTAGTGTTGAGATTGATCGAGAGGTTACCCTACACACCAAAGATCAAACTAATGCATTAGGCATGAGATATGTCTTCGTTCTTCGAGCTTGATCTTTGTAGACTTCGAAAGCTATTGTTTGATGTGTTCTTGATGCAAGACAATTGATGTGTTCTTTTTTCTTGTGTTATCATACCGAGACCACTTCATATACTTACAACTTAAAACAATGGATAGCCTCTGCAAGTCTAAGCACAAAATGGATGAAATGAAGAACTTGCTGATCAACGACGTTATCATCAAGACAGATTGAAATTTTGATTCTATTCGAAGCTTGTTTTGACAAATGCAAGAATCATTACTTTCTTCTCTTGAAAAACTCTTGGGAAAGCTCAATCTAACTTGCAAAAATTGTGTGTGTTGTATTTTTGAAAATCAGAGAATGAGTGTTTTATAAAATTAGAAATTGCGGGTTAAAGAGCAAGAGAGTACAAAATGATTTCAATTCAAAAGATTGTTTATTCTAAAGTTGTTTTGGGCTTACGAGACAATAGGAATCATAAAGGTGTTAGTAGAGAATATTTCAATTAAGATAACTTGGAGAAATTGTGTAAGGAATAGAAAAATCGGGCAAGCAGAAGTGCCCACATTTTTCTCGTTAGAAATATCAGATTTTTTTCCCTAACGTGAATAGCGTGCTATTGGGTTGTCTATCATGTTCTCAATTGACAGATAGCAGGCTATAGCAGGTCGATATACACAAACCCGAGATCTCGAGTTTTACGGACTTTTCGATAGCGTGTTATCGAGGCCTATAGCGCGCTATTGCCCATTTTACTAAAAAAGGAAAGATCACGGCAACAACTTTATAGCGAAGTATCAAAGGGGATAGCGCGGTATACACAATTTTTTCAGAAAAACAAATGTTTTATTATAGAACCCTATCAGCGTGCTATCAACACTGATAGTGCGCTAGTGCCTTCAGGAAACTTTTGGCAAATTGCTGGATAGCCTTATTTTTGAAAAATTAATATTTTGACACTCAAGAACCATTCCATTTACTCAAAACATATTGATATAAGATTAAAAACTTTTAAATAATTTAAAACTCATTGAAATTATGATTAAAACCTTTCGGAAAACATTTTTTCGAAATGAAATACTATATCGAAGTGATTCTGAAGACTTTGCAATTTTCAGAGTTTTAGTGCTGAGATTGATCGAGAGGTTACCCTACACACCAAAGATCAAACTAATGCATTAGGCATGAGATATGTCTTCGTTCTTCGAGCTTGATCTTTGTAGACTTCGAAAGCTATTGTTTGATGTGATCTTGATGCAAGACAATTGATGTGTTCTTTTTTCTTGTGTTATCTTACCGAGACCACTTCATATACTTACAACTTAAAACAATGGATAGCCTCTGCAAATCTAAGCACAAAAGGGATGAAATGAAGAACTTGCTGATCAACGACGTTATCATCAAGACAGATTGCAATTTTGATTCTATTCGAAGCTTGTTTTGACAAATGCAAGAATCATTACTTTCTTCTCTTGAAAAACTCTTGGGAAAGCTCAATCTAACTTGCAAAAATTGTGTGTGTTGTATTTTTGAAAATCAGAGAATGAGTGTTTTATAAAATTAGAAATTGCGGGGTTAAAGAGCAAGAGAGTACAAAATGATTTGAATTCAAAACATTGTTTAATCTAAAGTTGTTTTGGGCTTACGAGACAATAGGAATCATAAAGGTGTTAGTAGAGAATATTTCAATTAAGATAACCTGGAGAAATTGGGTAAGGAATAGAAAAATCGAGCAAGCAGAAGTGCCCACATTTTTCTCGTTAAAAATAACAAATTTTTTTCCCAGACGTGAATAGCGTGCTATTGGGTTGTCTATCATGTTCTCAATTGACAGATAGCAGGCTATAGCAGGTTGATATACACAAACCCGAGATCTCGAGTTTTACGGACTTTTCGATAGCGTGTTATCGAGGCCTATAGCGCGCTATTGCCCATTTTACTAAAAATGGAATGATCACGGCAACAGCATTATAGCGAAGTATCAAAGGGGATAGCGCGGTATACAAAATTTTTTCAGAAAAACAAATGTTTTATTATAGAACCCTGTCAGTGTGCTATCAACACTGATAGTGCGCTAGTGCCTTCAAGATACTTTTGGCAAATTGCTGGATAGCCTTATTTTTGAAAAATTAATATTTTGACACTGAAGAACCATTCCATTTACTCAAAACATATTGATATAAGATTAAAAACTTTTAAATAAATCAAAACTCATTGAAATTATGATTAAAACCTTTCGGAAAACATTTTTTCAAAATGAAATACTATATCGAAGTGATTTTGAAGACTTTGCAATGTTCAGAGTTTAAGTGCTGAGATTGATCGAGAGGTTACCCTACGCACCAAAGATCAAACTAATGCATTAGGCATAAGATATGTCTTCGTTCTTCGAGCTTGATCTTTGTAGACTTCGAAAGCTATTGTTTGATGTGTTCTTGATGCAAGACAATTGATGTGTTCTATTTTCTTGTGTTATCTTACCGAGACCACTTCATATACTTACAACTTAAAACAATGGATAGCCTCTGCAAATCTAAGCACAAAAGGGATGAAATGAAGAACTTGCTGATCAACGACGTTATCATCAAGACAGATTAAAATTTTGATTCTATTCGAAGCTTGTTTTGACAAATGCAAGAATCATTACTTTCTTCTCTTGAAAAACTCTTGGGAAAGCTCAATCTAACTTGCAAAAATTGTGTGTTGTATTTTTGAAAATCAGAGAATGAGTGTTTTATAAAATTAGAAATTGCGGGTTAAAGAGCAAGAGAGTACAAAATGATTTCAATTCAAAAGATTGTTTAATCTAAAGTTGTTTTGGGCTTACGAGACAATAGGAATCATAAAGGTGTTAGTAGAGAATATTTCAATTAAGATAACTTGGAGAAATTGTGTAAGGAATAGAAAAATCGGGCAAGCAGAAGTGCCCACATTTTTCTCGCTAGAAATATCAGATTTTTTTCCCTGACGTGAATAGCGTGCTATTGGGTTGTCTATCATGTTCTCAATTGACAGATAGCAGGCTATAGCAGGTCGATATACACAAACCCGAGATCTCGTGTTTTACGAACTTTTCGATAGCGTGTTATCGAGGCCAATAGCGTGCTATTGCCCATTTTACTAAAAATGGAAAGATCACGGCAACAGCTTTATAGCGAAGTTTCAAAGGGGATAGCGCGGTATACACAATTTTTTCAGAAAAACAAATGTTTTATTATAGAACCCTGTCAGCGTGCTATCAACACTGATAGTGCGCTAGTGCCTTCAGGAAACTTTTGGCAAATTGCTGGATAGCCTTATTTTTGAAAAATTAATATTTTGACACTCAAGAACCATTCTATTTACTCAAAACATATTGATATAAGATTAAAAACTTTTAAATAATTTAAAACTCATTGAAATTATGATTAAAACCTTTCGGAAAACATTTTTTCGAAATGAAATACTATATCGAAGTGATTCTGAAGACTTTGCAATTTTCAGAGTTTTAGTGCTGAGATTGATCGAGAGGTTACCCTGCACACCAAATATCAAACTAATGCATTAGGCATGAGATATGTCTTCGTTCTTCGAGCTTGATCTTTGTAGACTTCGAAAGCTATTGTTTGATGTGATCTTGATGCAAGACCATTGATGTGTTCTTTTTTCTTGTGTTATCTTACCGAGACCACTTCATATACTTACAACTTAAAACAATGGATAGCCTCTGCAAATCTAAGCACAAAAGGGATGAAATGAAGAACTTGCTGATCAACGACGTTATCATCAAGACAGATTGCAATTTTCATTCTATTCGAAGCTTGTTTTGACAAATGCAAGAATCATTACTTTCTTCTCTTGAAAAACTCTTGGGAAAGCTCAATCTAACTTGCAAAAATTGTGTGTGTTGTATTTTTGAAAATCAGAGAATGAGTGTTTTATAAAATTAGAAATTGCGGGTTAAAGAGCAAGAGAGTACAAAATGATTTGAATTCAAAACATTGTTTAATCTAAAGTTGTTTTGGGCTTACGAGACAATAGGAATCATAAAGGTGTTAGTAGAGAATATTTCAATTAAGATAACCTGGAGAAATTGGGTAAGGAATAGAAAAATCGAGCGAGCAGAAGTGCCCACATTTTTCTCGTTAAAAATATCAGATTTTTTTCCCAGACGTGAATAGCGTGCTATTGGGTTGTCTATCATGTTCTCAATTGACAGATAGCAGGCTATAGCAGGTTGATATACACAAACCCGAGATCTCGAGTTTTTACGGACTTTTCGATAGCGTGTTATCGAGGCCTATAGCGCGCTATTGCCCATTTTACTAAAAATGGAATGATCACGGCAACAGCTTTATAGCGAAGTATCAAAGGGGATAGCGCGGTATACAAAATTTTTTCAGAAAAACAAATGTTTTATTATAGAACCCTGTCAGTGTGCTATCAACACTGATAGTGCGCTAGTGCCTTCAGGAAACTTTTGGCAAATTGCTGGATAGCCTTATTTTTGAAAAATTAATATTTTGACACTCAAGAACCATTCCATTTACTCAAAACATATTGATATAAGATTAAAAACTTTTAAATAAATCAAAACTCATTGAAATTATGATTAAAACCTTTCGGAAAACATTTTTTCAAAATGAAATACTATATCGAAGTGATTTTGAAGACTTTGCAATGTTCAGAGTTTAAGTGCTGAGATTGATCGAGAGGTTACCCTACACACCAAAGATCAAACTAATGCATTAGGCATGAGATATGTCTTCGTTCTTCGAGCTTGATCTTTGTAGACTTCGAAAGCTATTGTTTGATGTGTTCTTGATGCAAGACAATTGATGTGTTCTTTTTTCTTGTGTTATCTTACCGAGACCACTTCATATACTTACAACTTAAAACAATGGATAGCCACTGCAAATCTAAGCACAAAAGGGATGAAATGAAGAACTTGCTGATCAACGACGTTATCATCAAGACAGATTAAAATTTTGATTCTATTCGAAGCTTGTTTTGACAAATGCAAGAATCATTACTTTCTTCTCTTGAAAAACTCTTGGGAAAGCTCAATCTAACTTGCAAAAATTGTGTGTGTTGTATTTTTGAAAATCAGAGAATGAGTGTTTTATAAAATTAGAAATTGCGGGTTAAAGAGCAAGAGAGTACAAAATGATTTGAATTCAAAAGATTGTTTAATCTAAAGTTGTTTTGGGCTTACGAGACAATAGGAATGATAAAGGTGTTAGTAGAGAATATTTCAATTAAGATAACTTGGAGAAATTGTGTAAGGAATAGAAAAATCGGGCAAGCAGAAGTGCCCACATTTTTCTCGCTAGAAATATCAGATTTTTTTCCCTGACGTGAATAGCGTGCTATTGGGTTGTCTGTCATGTTCTCAATTGACAGATAGCAGGCTATAGCAGGTCGATATACACAAACCCGAGATCTCGTGTTTTACGGACTTTTCGATAGCGTGTTATCGAGGCCTATAGCGCGCTATTTCCCATTTTACTAAAAATGGAAAGATCACGGCAACAGCTTTATAGCGAAGTTTCATAGGGGATAGCGCGGTATACACAATTTTTTCAGAAAAACAAATGTTTTATTATAGAACCCTGTCAGCGTGCTATCAACACTGATAGCGCGCTAGTGCCTTCAGGAAACTTTTGGCAAATTGCTGGATAGCCTTATTTTTGAAAAATTAATATTTTGACACTCAAGAACCATTCCATTTACTCAAAACATATTGATATAAGATTAAACACTTTTAAATAAATCAAAACTCATTGAAATTATGATTAAAACCTTTCGGAAAACATTTTTTCAAAATGAAATACTATATCGAAGTGATTTTGAAGACTTTGCAATGTTCAGAGTTTAAGTGCTGAGATTGATCGAGAGGTTACCCTACACACCAAAGATCAAACTAATGCATTAGGCATGAGATATGTCTTCGTTCTTCGAGCTTGATCTTTGTAGACTTCGAAAGCTATTGTTTGATGTGTTCTTGATGCAAGACAATTGATGTGTTCTTTTTTCTTGTGTTATCTTACCGAGACCACTTCATATACGTACAACTTAAAACAATGGATAGCCTCTGCAAAATCTAAGCACAAAAGGGATAAAATGAAGAACTTGCTGATCAACGACGTTATCATCAAGACAGATTGCAATTTTGACTCTATTCGAAGCTTGTTTTGACAAATGCAAGAATCATTACTTTCTTCTCTTGAAAACCTCTTGGGAAAGCTCTATATAACTTGCAAAAATTGTGTGTGTTGTATTTTTGAAAATCAGCGAATGAGTGTTTTGTTTAATCTAAAGTTGTTTTGGGCATGCGAGACTGTGGGAATCATTTAGGAGTTAGTAGAGAATATGTCTTCGTTCTTCGAGCTTGATCTTTGTAGACTTCGAAAGCTATTGTTTGATGTGTTCTTGATGCAAGACAATTGATGTGTTCTTTTTTCTTGTGTTATCTTACCGAGACCACTTCATATACTTACAACTTAAAACAATGGATAGCCTCTGCAAATCTAAGCACAAAAGGGATGAAATGAAGAACTTGCTGATCAACGACGTTATCATCAAGACAGATTGAAATTTTGATTCTATTCGAAGCTTGTTTTGACAAATGCAAGAATCATTACTTTCTTCTCTTGAAAAACTCTTGCGAAAGCTCAATCCAACTTGCAAAAATTGTGTGTTGTATTTTTGAAAATCAGAGAATGAGTGTTTTATAAAATTAGAAATTGCGGGTTAAAGAGCGAGAGAGTACAAAATGATTTGAATTCAAAACATTGTTTAATTTAAAGTTGTTTTGGCCTTACGAGACAATAGGAATCATAAAGGTGTTAGTAGAGAATATTTCAATTAAGATAACTTGGAGAAATTGTGTAAGGAATAGAAAAATCGAGCAAGCAGAAGTGCCCACATTTTTCTCGTTAGAAATATCAGATTTTTTTCCCAGACGTGAATAGCGTGCTATTGGGTTGTCTATCATGTTCTCAATTGACAGATAGCAGGCTATAGCAGGTCGATATACACAAACCCGAGATCTCGAGTTTTACGGACTTTTCGATAGCGTGTTATCGAGGCCTATAGCGCGCTATTGCCCATTTTACTAAAAATGGAAAGATCACGGCAACAGCTTTATAGCGAAGTATCAAAGGGGATAGCGCGGTATACACAATTTTTTCAGAAAAACAAATGTTTTATTATAGAACCCTGTCAGCGTGCTATCAACACTGATAGTGCGCTAGTGCCTTCAGGAAACTTTTGGCAAATTGCTGGATAGCCTTATTTTTGAAAAATTAATATTTTGACACTCAAGAACCACTCCATTTACTCAAAACATATTGATATAAGATTAAAAACTTTTAAATAATTCAAAACTCATTGAAATTATGATTAAAACCTTTCGAAAAACATTTTTTCAAAATGAAATACTATATCGAAGTGATTTTGAAGACTTTGCAATTTTCAGAGTTTTAGTGTTGAGATTGATCGAGAGGTTACCCTGCACATCAAATATCAAACTAATGCATTAGGCATGAGATATGTCTTCGTTCTACGAGCTTGACCTGTGTAGACTTCGAAAGCTATTGTTTGATGTGTTCTTGATGCAAGACAATTGATTTGTTCTTTTTTGTTGTGTTATCTTACCGAGACCACTTCATATACTTACAACTTAAAACAATGGATAGCCTCTGCAAAATCTAAGCACAAAAGGGATAAAATGAAGAACTTGCTGATCAACGACGTTATCATCAAGACAGATTGCAATTTTGATTCTATTCGAAGCTTGTTTTGACAAATGCAAGAATCATTACTTTCTTCTGTTGAAAACCTCTTGGGAAAGCTCTATATAACTTGCAAAAATTGTGTGTGTTGTATTTTTGAAAATCAGCGAATGAGTGTTTTGTTTAATCTAAAGTTGTTTTGGGCATGCGAGACTGTGGGAATCATTTAGGAGTTAGTAGAGAATATGTCTTCGTTCTTCGAGCTTGATCTTTGTAGACTTCGAAAGCTATTGTTTGATGTGTTCTTGATGCAAGACAATTGATGTGTTCTTTTTTCTTGTGTTATCTTACCGAGACCACTTCATATACTTACAACTTAAAACAATGGATAGCCTCTGCAAATCTAAGCACAAAAGGGATGAAATGAAGAACTTGCTGATCAACGACGTTATCATCAAGACAGATTGAAATTTTGATTCTATTCGAAGCTTGTTTTGACAAATGCAAGAATCATTACTTTCTTCTCTTGAAAAACCCTTTCGAAAGCTCAATTTGACTTGCAAAAATTGTGTGCGTTGTATTTTTGAAAATCAGAGAATGAGTGTTTTATAAAATTAGAAATTGCGGGTTAAAGAGCAAGAGAGTACAAAATGATTTGAATTCAAAACATTGTTTAATCTAAAGTTGTTTTGGGCTTACGAGACAATAGGAATCATAAAGGTGTTAGTAGAGAATATTTCAATTAAGATAACCTGGAGAAATTGTGTAAGGAATAGAAAAATCGAGCAAGCAGAACTGCCCAAATTTTTCTCGTTAAAAATATCAGATTTTTTTCCCAGACGTGAATCGCGTGCTATTGGGTTGTCTATCATGTTCTCAATTGACAGATAGCAGGCCATAGCAAGTTGATATACACAAACCCGAGATCTCGAGTTTTACGGACTTTTCGATAGCCTGTTATCGAGCCCTATAGCGCGCTATTGCCCATTTTACTAAAAATGGAATGATCACGGCAACAGCTTTATAGCGAAGTATCAAAGGGGATAGCGCGGTATACACAATTTTTTCAGAAAAACAAATGTTTTATTATAGAACCCTGTCAGCGTGCTATCAACACTGATAGTGCGCTAGTGCCTTCAGGAAACTTTTGGCAAATTGCTGGATAGCCTTATTTTTGAAAAATTAATATTTTGACACTCAAGAACCATTCCATTTACTCAAAACATATTGATATAAGATTAAACACTTTTAAATAAATCAAAACTCATTGAAATTATGATTAAAACCTTTCGGAAAACATTTTTTCAAAATGAAATACTATATCGAAGTGATTTTGAAGACTTTGCAATGTTCAGAGTTTAAGTGCTGAGATTGATCGAGAGGTTACCCTACACACCAAAGATCAAACTAATGCATTAGGCATGAGATATGTCTTCGTTCTTCGAGCTTGATCTTTGTAGACTTCGAAAGCTATTGTTTGATGTGATCTTGATGCAAGACAATTGATGTGTTCTTTTTTCTTGTGTTATCTTACCGAGACCACTTCATATACCTACAACTTAAAACAATGGATAGCCTCTGCAAATCTAAGCACAAAAGGGATGAACTGAAGAACTTGCTGATCAACGACGTTATCATCAAGACAGATTGAAATTTTGATTCTATTCGAAGCTTGTTTTGACGAATGCAAGAATCGTTACTTTCTTCTCTAGAAAAACTCTTGCGAAAGCTCAATCTAACTTGCAAAAATTGTGTGTTGTATTTTTGAAAATCAGAGAATGAGTGTTTTATAAAATTAGAAATTGCGGGGTAAAGAGCGAGAGAGTACAAAATGATTTGAATTCAAAACATTGTTTAATTTAAAGTTGTTTTGGCCTTACGAGACAATAGGAATCATAAAGGTGTTAGTAGAGAATATTTCAATTAAGATAACTTGGAGAAATTGTGTAAGGAATAGAAAAATCGAGCAAGCAGAAGTGCCCACATTTTTCTCGTTAGAAATATCAGATTTTTTTTCCAGACGTGAATAGCGTGCTATTGGGTTGTCTATCATGTTCTCAATTGACAGATAGCAGGCTATAGCAGGTCGATATACACAAACCCGAGATCTCGAGTTTTACGGACTTTTCGATAGCGTGTTATCGAGGCCTATAGCGCGCTATTGCCCATTTTACTAAAAATGGAAAGATCACGGCAACAGCTTTATAGCGAAGTATCAAAGGGGATAGCGCGGTATACACAATTTTTTCAGAAAAACAAATGTTTTATTATAGAACCCTGTCAGCGTGCTATCAACACTGATAGTGCGCTAGTGCCTTCAGGAAACTTTTGGCAAATTGCTGGATAGCCTTATTTTTGAAAAATTAATATTTTGACACTCAAGAACCATTCCATTTACTCAAAACATATTGATATAAGATTAAAAACTTTTAAATAATTCAAAACTCATTGAAATTATGATTAAAACCTTTAGAAAAACATTTTTTCAAAATGAAATACTATATCGAAGTGATTTTGAAGACTTTGCAATTTTCAGAGTTTTAGTGTTGAGATTGTTCGAGAGGTTACCCTACACACCAAATATCAAACTAATGCATTAGGCATGAGATATGTCTTCGTTCTACGAGCTTGACCTGTGTAGACTTCGAAAGCTATTGTTTGATGTGTTCTTGATGCACGACAATTGATTTGTTCTTTTTTGTTGTGTTATCTTACCGAGACCACTTCATATACTTACAACTTAAAACAATGGATAGCCTCTGCAAAATCTAAGCACAAAAGGGATAAAATGAAGAACTTGCTGATCAACGACGTTATCATCAAGACATATTGCAATTTTGACTCTATTCGAAGCTTGTTTTGACAAATGCAAGAATCATTACTTTCTTCTGTTGAAAACCTCTTGGGAAAACTCTATATAACTTGCAAAAATTGTGTGTGTTGTATTTTTGAAAATCAGCGAATGAGTGTTTTGTTTAATCTAAAGTTGTTTTGGGCATGCGAGACTGTCGGAATCATTTAGGAGTTAGTAGAGAATATGTCTTCGTTCTTCGAGCTTGATCTTTGTAGACTTCGAAAGCTATTGTTTGATGTGTTCTTGATGCAAGACAATTGATGTGTTCTTTTTTCTTGTGTTATCTTACCGAGACCACTTCATATACTTACAACTTAAAACAATGGATAGCCTCTGCAAATCTAAGCACAAAAGGGATGAAATGAAGAACTTGCTGATCAACGACTTTATCATCAAGACAGATTGAAATTTTGATTCTATTCGAAGCTTGTTTTGACAAATGCAAGAATCATTACTTTCTTCTCTTGAAAAACCCTTGCGAAAGCTCAATCTAACTTGCAAAAATTGTGTGCGTTGTATTTTTGAAAATCAGAGAATGAGTGTTTTATAAAATTAGAAATTGCGGGTTAAAGAGCAAGAGAGTACAAAATGATTTGAATTCAAAACATTGTTTAATCTAAAGTTGTTTTGGGCTTACGAGACAATAGGAATCATAAAGGTGTTAGTAGAGAATATTTCAATTAAGATAACCTGGAGAAATTGTGTAAGGAATAGAAAAATCGAGCAAGCAGAAGTGCCCAAATTTTTCTCGTTAAAAATATCAGATTTTTTTCCCATACGTGAATGGCGTGTTGTTGGGTTGTGTATGATGTTCTCAATTGACAGTTAGCAGGCTATAGCAGGTCGACATACACAAACTCGAGATCTCGAGTTTTACGGACTTTTCAATAGCGTGTTATCGAGGCCTATAGCGCGCTATTGCCCATTTTACTAAAAATGGAAAGATCACGGCAACAGCTTTATAGCGAAGTATCAAAGGGGATAGCGCGGTATACACAATTTTTTCAGAAAAACAAATGTTTTATTATAGAACCCTGTCAGCGTGCTATCAACACTGATAGTGCGCTAGTGCCTTCAGGAAACTTTTGGCAAATTGCTGGATAGCCTTATTTTTGAAAAAATTAATATTTTGACACTCAAGAACCATTCCATTTACTCAAAACATATTGATATAAGATTAAAAACTTTTAAATAATTCAAAACTCATTGAAATTATGATTAAAACCTTTAGAAAAACATTTTTTCAAAATGAAATACTATATCGAAGTGATTTTGAAGACTTTGCAATGTTCAGAGGTTAAGTGCTGAGATTGATCGAGAGGTTACCCTACACACCAAAGATCAAACTAATGCATTAGGCATGAGATATGTCTTCGTTCTTCGAGCTTGATCTTTGTAGACTTCGAAAGCTATTGTTTGATGTGTTCTTGATGCAAGACAATTGATGTGTTCTTTTTTCTTGTGTTATCTTACCGAGACCACTTCATATACTTACAACTTAAAACAATGGATAGCCTCTGCAAAATCTAAGCACAAAAGGGATAAAATGAAGAACTTGCTGATGAACGACGTTATCATCAAGACAGATTGCAATTTTGACTCTATTCGAAGCTTGTTTTGACAAATGCAAGAATCATTACTTTCTTCTCTTGAAAACCTCTTGGGAAAGCTCTATATAACTTGCAAAAATTGTGTGTGTTGTATTTTTGAAAATCAGCGAATGAGTGTTTTGTTTAATCTAAAGTTGTTTTGGGCATGCGAGACTGTGGGAATCATTTAGGAGTTAGTAGAGAATATGTCTTCGTTCTTCGAGCTTGATCTTTGTAGACTTCGAAAGCTATTGTTTGATGTGTTCTTGATGCAAGACAATTGATGTGTTCTTTTTTCTTGTGTTATCTTACCGAGACCACTTCATATACTTACAACTTAAAACAATGGATAGCCTCTGCAAATCTAAGCACAAAAGGGATGAAATGAAGAACTTGCTGATCAACGACGTTATCATCAAGACAGATTGAAATTTTGATTCTATTCGAAGCTTGTTTTGACAAATGCAAGAATCATTACTTTCTTCTCTTGAAAAACTCTTGCGAAAGCTCAATCCAACTTGCAAAAATTGTGTGTTGTATTTTTGAAAATCAGAGAATGAGTGTTTTATAAAATTAGAAATTGCGGGTTAAAGAGCGAGAGAGTACAAAATGATTTGAATTCAAAACATTGTTTAATTTAAAGTTGTTTTGGCCTTACGAGACAATAGGAATCATATAGGTGTTAGTAGAGAATATTTCAATTAAGATAACTTGGAGAAATTGTGTAAGGAATAGAAAAATCGAGCAAGCAGAAGTGCCCACATTTTTCTCGTTAGAAATATCAGATTTTTTTCCCAGACGTGAATAGCGTGCTATTGGGTTGTCTATCATGTTCTCAATTGACAGATAGCAGGCTATAGCAGGTCGATATACACAAACCCGAGATCTCGAGTTTTACGGACTTTTCGATAGCGTGTTATCGAGGCCTATAGCGCGCTATTGTCCATTTTACTAAAAATGGAAAGATCACGGCAACAGCTTTATAGCGAAGTATCAAAGGGGATAGCGCGGTATACACAATTTTTTCAGAAAAACAAATGTTTTATTATAGAACCCTGTCAGCGTGCTATCAACACTGATAGTGCGCTAGTGCCTTCAGGAAACTTTTGGCAAATTGCTGGATAGCCTTATTTTTGAAAAATTAATATTTTGACACTCAAGAACCATTCCATTTACTCAAAACATATTGATATAAGATTAAAAACTTTTAAATAAATCAAAACTCATTGAAATTATGATTAAAACCTTTCGGAAAACATTTTTTCAAAATGAAATACTATATCGATGTGATTTTGAAGACTTTGCAATGTTCAGAGTTTAAGTGCTGAGATTGATCGAGAGGTTACCCTTGTGACGCCCCGAAAATTATTTCATCTAGCCCATAACCCAATTGCATTTTTGCCCAAACTCTATGTGTTGTCTTGATATGTTTGGTGTTTGTTTGATGATTGTTTAATGTTTGTATAGTTGATGCTTGATAATGTATATAAATATATGTATCATAAATTTATATGAGTCATGTTAAATTAAAGTATAATGCATATGTTATGATTTATGCATGGGCTCATTAAACCATGAATTGATATGGGTTAGGATTGATTGAATAAAAGGATAAATGAAATTGAAAATTTCATGTATTAAATGGATTGGACATTTAAAATACATGTGGTTAGTATGGGTAGTATGAGACCAACACATGTGAAGGTTGGTGCATGAAAGTGGACAAGTGTCCCATGCCATCAAGGAAGTGCTAGAATGAGTGGAGGGAATCAAGGAGAGAATCAAGGAGGAAAAGAAGGAGAGAATCAAGGAGGAAAACAAGGAGAGAATCAAGGAGAGAATCAAGGAGGAAAACAAGGAGAGAATCAAGGAGAGAATCAAGGAGGGAATCAAGGAATTGCTAGAAAGAGGTGAGTGGAGAGAAAGGAAAGAAGAAGAGAAAGAAAAGAAGAGAAAGGAAAGAAGAAGAGAAAGGAAAGAAGAAGAGAAGGAAGGAGAGAGTTGCAGGAGGAAGATCCCTGCGACGTTTCCATCAAAGAGGTAGATCTTTGGAATATACGGTCAAATTGAGCTCAAATTTTATCAGCACATTCGTAGCTTATGGTTCTTCATTCGGGTCGGTGGAGATCTTGATCAGAGGTTTCGTCTAAGAGATCTAACCTCTCAAACGAAGCTGGTCGGAATTTCTGGGTTTCTCGTGCCGTTTCGGTCAAACTTACAGATCTCCTCAATCTACCGTTGGATGGATATCAAATTTGGGTATGTCGTTTATAACAGATATTTCTGTATTCTGAACGGGATGTCTATAAGTTTTGTATTTTGTGTGATATAGCCATCTGAGTTTGGATATTTGCAGCAGGAAAGGAGAAACTGTCTGATTAGATCCTTGTTCATCAAAGATACATATCTTTTCGGTCCACCGTTGGATTGGGCTGATATTTGGACAGAAGGTTTGTTTCTTCACATACTTCAATATGTACGGTGGATTTTGTGATTATATATTTCTATTGGTAGATTAATACACCTGAACAGAATAATACATGTGAAGAATTGGTAGGGTTGTTTGTATTTGACCTACATTTAGAATATGAGCTTAGACCTTTCCAAATAGCTTGCATGTCAACTATGTTGACCTAGTTGCCATTGTTGATGAACCCATGATGCAAAATCAGTGATATACATGGCTGAACATGGTGACCTAGTGTAAATCGACAATAGGGCCTAAGTATGGAAAATTTCATATTTTAGGGCTTTTGATGCTTTTGGCCTAGAATCATTGAATTGATGCAACTTATGTTTAATTAAGCATGATTAGAGTTGATTATGCTACTGATTTGGTGGTTGTGACCATATCATGGGTTAGGCCTACTTGTGATCAAGTGACCCAATTTGGGCATGTTTATGCCTAAAGGAATTGAAAATCAGTATTTTTGATTAATAGAATGGTTTATGTATGAGAACTATGCATTAGAGGCCTGAGTCATGTGATTTGAGTTGAATGATGGGATTAGATGAGATTTAGGCCTATTGTTTATATGTGGACTGATTTAGGGTTGATGTGTAATGTCTATGTGATTGAGCATAGAAATTGATGTATGGTAGGATATTGATGAATGTTTCAGGATCTTGATTTGGGTTGATTCGGTTTGGTGATCGTGTGTGGTTAAGTACTCTCGCGAGGCTTGGTTGTAAGTAGACTTCACTTATGATTATATCATTTATGTCATCATATCACTTATATATATTGTATGTTGAAAGCATGAATGTGTTCTAATGTTTTGAATGATGCATTGATTTGAGAAAACCTTATGACTTTGGTTGGACCCATCTATCTGGCTAATAGGGGGACTTAACCTTGTTATAAGAGGGTTTTAAGAAAGGAAATGATTGGGATCAACGGCACGGTGAAATAGACGTGTACTAGTAACCCAAATAAAAATGATTGGGATCAACGGCACGGTGAAATAGACGTGTACTAGTAACCCAAATAAACATGATTGGGATCAACGGCACGGTGAAATAGACGTGTACTAGTAACCCAAGGCATGTGGAATGTGGATTCAAATTGATAAGCTTTTACTTGCATCGAACTTATTATAAATGCTTGATATCTATATGTTATGAGCTTTTAATCATGCTACACATTGACATGCATACATGGTTTTTATTGATGAGTATTGATAGCATATTTGAATTCTATTCACTGGGCATCGTTGGCTCACCCTCATTTTCCTCTTTCAGGTCCTTCTGTCCCGAATAAGGGCAAAGGAGTAGTCATATCTTGAGGGCCTTGCCTGCGAGAGAATCCAACGCCTCGATGTGAGTCGAGAGGCATTTTGATTGAATTGTGTTTTAAATTATGAAGTACTATATTTTGGATTATGTAATTATAACACTTACCACATTGTAGTATGGGTGAGTTGGGACTTGTTAGATAGACTATGTGGGCATATGACGGTTTTATTTGTACCCACAATTTTGGACTTTATGAGTATGTCAATTTTAATGGACTGTAGGGATTATGATTATTATTTATGGTTCATTTTTTTATGGATTATCTCTTGTCTTGGATGATTAATACGGTGGGTAGTTTTGTTTAATACCTTTTGATATCATATCGTTGTTTGGGATAAGGCTTGTAGGGTCTCAACCACCTCACGGGAGTTGAGGAGTGGTCGGAGATGCCTACGCCGGGCGTCCCGCCCCGGCATTCCGCACGCCATTCCCTGCGGGGTTGGTGGTCCGGGGCGCGGGGTCGCCACAGTTGGTATCAGAGCCTGATTTTACTAGGTTTGGTTTATGTATTGGACTTAGATGACTTTGACCTAGGAATTGGGTGAGAGATTTAGGTGATAAAAAGCTTAAAGGAACTAACTTAAAAGCCTTACTATCATATTTTCTGCGTGTATTATATGATATGGGTAGTTATGAGGCTTTGTTAATGTTTTAAATGTGTGATGGTTGCTCGTATTTCTACTTCTCAGTGTCATGAGGAGGAGCGAGAGATTGGGACAGCCACGCACAGGGCCATCCGATGATGACCGGATAGGGAGGATGGAGGAGATCATTCAGGCACAGACTTCACAGATACAGGCCTTAGTGCAGCAGGTTGAGGCTATTGCTCGACAGTCACCTCAAACAATACCTCAGGAGGCGGGCACTAGTGGGGCCGAGGCTAGTGGAGCTGCAGGGGCAGCAGGACCTCAAATGGCTGTACCTCAGCCTATGCCTACATCTGCTCCTAATGTTGTGCAGAACCCCACTGATCGGCGGATCAGACTGCTAGAGAAGTTCATGAAGCTAAAGCCTAAGGAATTCACTGGTGGGGTTGACTTGAAGAAGGCCGAAGATTGGCTGAAGAATGTCGAGAAGATCAGTCGCTCCTTAGAGCTTGATGAGGAGTCTCAGGTTCTATGTGCTGCTCACACACTGGAGAGTGATGCAGAGGACTGGTGGCTTTCAGTGTTGGATACACAGGGGACAGTGAAGAGTTGGGACACCTTCAAACGGTTGTTCTTACAGGCTTACGTTCCAGAGATTGAGAGACAGGCTAAGCAACTCGAGTTTTTGAATCTCGCACAGGGCACCATGTCAGTTAGGGAGTACGAGCTTAGATTTAGGCAGCTCGCAGTTTATGCTCCTGGGTTAGTTCAGACACCGAGTGATAAGATTATGAGGTTCTCTTTGAACCTAAGGCCAGCGATCCGACAGGCCTTGTCTGTAACGAAGATGACTGATTTTGCCACAGTGGTCCAGAGGGCCAAACAGTATGAGTTGGCTGAGCGGGTTGATGGTATGTCTACACGGGCAGCTCCGGGTGTACAGACTTCGCAGGCAGAGTCCGGGGGACAGTTCCAAACTCCGTGGAATAGGGGTAAATGGGGAAATAAGAGGAAGTTTTATGGAGGAGCACAGTCCGAGGGTGCTCAGAGTAAGGCATCCCAGGTTCAGACTGGTATGATGGCCTCACCAGTGGTTTCCTCTCCTGTCCCGATTCCTATTCAGGCACTGAGTGCACCGAGACCCCCATTCCCACAGACTGCTGGCCGAGGCAGAGGTAGAGGCCGAGGAAGTTATGAGAGGACATCTCAGACTGGGTCATTTGCGCCCAGGGCTCCATTCTTATGTTTTCATTGTGGGCAGGCTGGGCATAGGAAGTTAGAGTGTCCAAATTTTCAGAGAGCTCAGGGATTTGTGCAGCAGTCCAGTGCCAGAGAGACAGCGAAGGCAGCTACTGAGCCAGACCCAACAGCATCCAGGACTTTGGTGGAAGATACTCTTATTATTTGTGGTACTTCTATGCATGTATTATTTGATGCTGGGTCTACATTATCATTCATATCTGGACGTATGGTAGATAGTTTGCATTTGACTCCCATTAGGGCTAGTACATGGTTAGTGGTGAGTACTGTAGCTGGGGAAAGGATCTCCCCGAACATGATCTGTAGCCAGTGTGTGGTTCAGATTGGTGATGTTGAGATGCCTATTGACTTTCGAGTCCTAGAGTTTTTAGAGTTTGATGCAATTCTAGGGATGGATTGGCTCGCGGCATATCATGCAGTTGTCGACTGTTTCGCAAAGAGAATCATTTTTCAAATCCCCGGACACCCAGTGTTTACACTACAGGGTAAAGCTTCAGACCAGACAGTCACAAGGGGTAGATTTGTGACTGATGGAGATAGGGAGATTTTGGCTGGGTTAGTGCCTGATGAGGAAGAGACTAGTGAGGTGATACTTGAGGATATTGCCATTGTTAGGGACTTTCAAGATGTGTTCCCTGCGGATCTTCCAGGATTACCACCGAAGCGAGAGATCGATTTCATTATTGAACTAGTCCCTGGCACGAAGCCTATCTCCATGGCACCATATAGAATGGCGCCAGCCGAGTTGAAAGAGTTGCAGAAACAGCTCGAGGAGTTATTGGCTAAAGGCTTTATTTGCCCGAGTGTGTCACCCTGGGGAGCTCCAGTTCTTTTTGTGAAAAAGAAAGATGGGAGCTTGCGGTTATGCATCGACTATCGCCAATTGAACAGGGTGACCATCAAGAACAAATATCCTCTCCCAAGGATTGATGACTTATTTGATCAGTTGAGGGGAGCGAAGTATTTTTCGAAGATTGATTTGCGCTCCGGGTATCATCAGCTGAGGATCAGGGAGGAAGATGTGCCTAAGACAGCATTCAGAACCCGCTATGGACATTATGAGTTCCTTGTGATGCCATTTGGTGTGACTAATGCACCGGCGATGTTCATGGACCTGATGCAGAGGGTCTTTAGGCAGTATCTGGATAAGTTTGTCATCGTCTTCATTGATGACATATTGGTGTATTCCAAGACTCAAGCTGAGCATGAAGAACACCTTAGAGTGACCTTGCAAACTCTGAGAGAGCATAGGATATATGCAAAGCTGAGCAAGTGCGAGTTTTGGATCACCGAAGTGAAGTTCTTAGGTCATGTGGTGAGTTCTGAAGGGATTTCAGTTGATCCGTCTAAGGTTGAAGCCATTATCAGTTGGCCTAGGCCTACCACAGTGACCGAGATCAGAAGCTTTCTTGGGTTAGCTGGTTACTATAGGAGATTCGTTCAGGGATTCTCCAAGATAGCTACACCTATGAGTAGGCTCACCCAGAAAGATGTGTCCTTTGTATGGACCGAGGAGTGTGAGAATGCCTTTTTAGAGTTGAAGAAAAGATTGACATCTACGCCAGTGTTGATTTTGCCAGAGCCTGATCAGGAGTTAGTTATCTATACTGATGCCTCTCGTATCGGCTTGGGTTGCGTATTGATGCAGAAGGATAGGGTCATTGCTTATGCATCGAGGCAGTTGAAGGAGGATCAAAAAAACTACCCTGTTCATGACTTAGAATTGGCCGCAGTGGTTTTTGCTTTGAAGATTTGGAGGCATTATCTCTATGGTGAGAGATTCACTTTGTATTCTGACCATAAGAGCCTCAAGTACTTGTTCTCTCAGAAGGAATTGAACATGAGGCAGAGAAGGTGGTTAGAGCTCCTCAAAGACTATGATTTTACATTGGAATACCACCCAGGTAAAGCCAATGTAGTGGCTGATGCATTGAGCAGGAAGCGGGTAGAGACAGTTATGGTAGCACACCAGATGTCTCATGAGTGGAAACTACTTGAGGCGGCTACGGTTATGAGTATATGTGCTACCCCTTCAGATCAGATTGTGATATGTGCTCAAATGAGAGCTCAGCCTACACAAGTCCAGGAGGTAATTGACCAACAGAGACTTGACGTTGATTATGGGATATACAAGTCTTGGGCTGAGAGCAGTGATTTTACTGATTGGCACTTGTCATCTGATGGTGCCTTGAGATTTAGGGGACGTTTATGGGTTCCCGCAGATCCACGATACAAGGAGAAGTTTGCGGGTAGTAGATCTCGTAAAGGCACCGAGAATGAGAAAAAAGTGCTCTGAAAATGGACATCGATAGCAAAAGTTACTGCCCGTAGAACCATTACGCAGCAGGTAGCGTTTTTTGTGTTTTTATTATATTTTCGCTAAGTTGGATAACGTAAAATAGCAACTGCCAAGAGCGAAAGAAAAAATCAGTCAGAGAGTCTGAAAGGGAGTTCCGACGGGAGGGAAAAAAACGAAAGAAAATGAAAGAAAAAGTAAAAGAGGGGTGCAACACGAGTACTTCCCAGGGGGTCACCCATTCTAGTACTACACTCGCCCAAGCACGCTTAACTGCGGAGTTCAGATGGGATCCGGTGCATTAGTGCTGGCATGATCAAAACCATGAGATACGCGACGGAAAACGTATTTAAATGGTGAGATACTGGGAGCAGTTTGCGGCTAGTAGATCTCGTAAAGGGACCGAAAATGAAAAAAAAAGTGCTCCGAAAACGGACATCGGTAGAAAAAGTTACTGCCCGTAGAACGAATGCGCAGCGGGTAGCATTTTTCCTGTTTTTATTATATTTTCGCGCCGTTGGATAACGAAAATTAGCAACTGTCAAGAGCGAAAGAAAAAATCAGTCAGAAAGCCTGAAAGGGAGTTCCGACGGGAGGGAAAAAAAAAAGGAAAGAGAACGAAAGAAAAAGTAAAAGAGGGGTGCAACACGAGAACTTCCCAGGAGGTCTCCCATCCTAGTACTACTCTTGCCCAAGCACGCTTAACTGCGGAGTTCTGATGGAATTAAGTGCATTAGTGCCGGTATGATCGCACCCACGAGATACATTACGAAAAACGTATTTAAATGGTGAGATACAGGGAGCAGTTTGCGGCTGGTAGATCTCGTAAAGGCACCGAAAATGAAAAAAAAGTGCTCCGAAAACGAAAATCAGTAAAAAAAAGTTACTGCCCGTAGAATCAATACGCAGCTCGTAGCGTTTTTCCTATTTTTATTATATGTTCGCGGCGTTGGATAACGTAAAATAGCAACTGTCAATAGCGAAAGAAAAAATCAGTCAGAGAGTCTGAATTCTGGTCGGTGGAGATCTTGATCAGAGGTTTCGTCTAAGAGATCTAACCTCTCAAACGAAGCTGGTCGGAATTTCTGGGTTTCTCGTGCTGTTTCGGTCAAACTTACAGATCTCCTCAATCTACCGTTGGATGGATATCAAATTTGGGTATGTCGTTTATAACAGATATTTCTGTATTCTGAACGGTGGAGATGTCTATAAGTTTCGTATTTTGTGTGATATAGCCATCTGAGTTTGGATATTTGCAGCAGGAAAGGAGAAACTGTCTGATTAGATCCTTGTTCATCAAAGATACATATCTTTTCGGTCCACCGTTGGATTGGGCTGATATTTGGACAGAAGGTTTGTTTCTTCACATACTTCAATATGTACGGTGTATTTTGTGATTATATATTTCTATTGGTAGATTAATACACCTGAACAGAATAATACATGTGAAGAATTGGTAGGGTTGTTTGTATTAGACCTACATTTAGAATATGAGCTTAGACCTTTCCAAATAGCTTGCATGTCAACTATGTTGACCTAGTTGCCATTGTTGATGAACCCATGATGCAAAATCAGTGATATACATGGCTGAACATGGTGACCTAGTGTAAATCGACAATAGGGCCTAAGTATGGAAAATTTCATATTTTAGGGCTTTTGATGCTTTTGGCCTAGAATCATTGAATTGATGCAACTTATGTTTAATTAAGCATGATTAGAGTTGATTATGCTACTGATTTGGTGGTTGTGACCATATCATGGGTTAGGCCTACTTGTGATCAAGTGACCCAATTTGGGCATGTTTATGCCTAAAGGAATTGAAAATCAGTATTTTTGATTAATAGAATGGTTTATGTATGAGAACTATGCATTAGAGGCCTGAGTCATGTGATTTGAGTTGAATGATGGGATTAGATGAGATTTAGGCCTATTGTTTATATGTGGACTGATTTAGGGTTGATGTGTAATGTCTATGTGATTGAGCATAGAAATTGATGTATGGTAGGATATTGATGAATGTTTCAGGATCTTGATTTGGGTTGATTCGGTTTGGTGATCGTGTGTGGTTAAGTACTCTCGCGAGGCTTGGTTGTAAGTAGACTTCACTTATGATTATATCATTTATGTCATCATATCACTTATATATATTGTATGTTGAAAGCATGAATGTGTTCTAATGTTTTGAATGATGCATTGATTTGAGAAAACCTTATGACTTTGGTTGGACCCATCTATCTGGCTAATAGGGGGACTTAACCTTGTTATAAGAGGGTTTTAAGAAAGGAAATGATTGGGATCAACGGCACGGTGAAATAGACGTGTACTAGTAACCCAAATAAAAATGATTGGGATCAACGGCACGGTGAAATAGACGTGTACTAGTAACCCAAATAAACATGATTGGGATCAACGGCACGGTGAAATAGACGTGTACTAGTAACCCAAGGCATGTGGAATGTGGATTCAAATTGATAAGCTTTTACTTGCATCGAACTTATTATAAATGCTTGATATCTATATGTTATGAGCTTTTAATCATGCTACACATTGACATGCATACATGGTTTTTATTGATGAGTATTGATAGCATATTTGAATTCTATTCACTGGGCATCGTTGGCTCACCCTCATTTTCCTCTTTCAGGTCCTTCTGTCCCGAATAAGGGCAAAGGAGTAGTCATATCTTGAGGGCCTTGCCTGCGAGAGAATCCAACGCCTCGATGTGAGTCGAGAGGCATTTTGATTGAATTGTGTTTTAAATTATGAAGTACTATATTTTGGATTATGTAATTATAACACTTACCACATTGTAGTATGGGTGAGTTGGGACTTGTTAGATAGACTATGTGGGCATATGACGGTTTTATTTGTACCCACAATTTTGGACTTTATGAGTATGTCAATTTTAATGGACTGTAGGGATTATGATTATTATTTATGGTTCATTTTTTTATGGATTATCTCTTGTCTTGGATGATTAATACGGTGGGTAGTTTTGTTTAATACCTTTTGATATCATATCGTTGTTTGGGATAAGGCTTGTAGGGTCTCAACCACCTCACGGGAGTTGAGGAGTGGTCGGAGATGCCTACGCCGGGCGTCCCGCCCCGGCATTCCGCACGCCATTCCCTGCGGGGTTGGTGGTCCGGGGCGCGGGGTCGCCACAACCCTACACACCAAAGATCAAACTAATACATTAGGCATGAGATATGTCTTCGTTCTTCGAGCTTGATCTTTGTAGACTTCGAAAGCTATTGTTTGATGTGTTCTTGATGCAAGACAATTGATGTGTTCTTTTTTCTTGTGTTATCTTACCGAGACCACTTCATATACTTACAACTTAAAACAATGGATAGCCTCTGCAAATCTAAGCACAAAAGGGATGAAATGAAGAACTTGCTGATCAACGAAGTTATCGTCAAGACAAATTGAAATTTTGATTCTATTCGAAGCTTGTTTTGACAAATGAAAGAATCATTACTTTCTTCTCTTGAAAAACCCTTGCGGAAGCTCAATCTAACTTGCAAAAATTGTGTGCGTTGTATTTTTGAAAATCAGAGGATGAGTGTTTTATAAAATTAGAAATTGCGGGTTAAAGAGCAAGAGAGTACAAAATGATTTGAATTCAAAACATTGTTTAATCTAAAGTTATATTGGGCGTGCGAGACAATAGGAATCATCTAGGTGATAGTAGAGAATATTTCAATTAAGATAACCTGGAGAAATTGTGTAAGGAATAGAAAAATCGAGCAAGCAGAAGTGCCCACATTTTTCTCGTTAGAAATATCAGATTTTTTTTCCCAGACGTGAATAGCGTTCTATTGGGTTGTGTATCATATTCTCAATTGACAGATAGCAGGCTATAGCACGTCGATATACACAAACCCGAGATCTCGAGTTTTACGGACTTTCCGATAGCGTGTTATCGAGGCCTATAGCGCGTTATTGCCCATTTTACTAAAAATGGAAAGATCACGGCAACAGCTTTATAGCGAAGTATCAAACGGGATAGCGCGGTATACACAATTTTTTTAGAAAAACAAATGTTTTATTATAGAACCCTATCAGCGTGCTATCAACAGTGATAGTGCTCTAGTGCCTTAAGGAAACTTTTGGCAAATTGTTGGATAGCCTTGTTTTTGAAAAATTAATATTGTGACACTCAAGAACCATTCCATTTACTCAAAACATATTGATATAAGATTAAAAACTTTTAAATAATTCAAAACTCATTGAAATTATGATTAAGACCTTTCGGAAAACATTTTTTAAAAATGAAATACTATATCGAAGTGATTTTGAAGACATTGCAATTTTCGGAGTTTTAGTGCTGAGATTGATCGAGAGGTTACCCTACACACCAAAGATCAAACTAATGCATTAGGCATGAGATATGTCTTCGTTCTTCGACCTTGACCTTTGTGGACTTTGAAAGCTATTGTTTGATGTGTTCTTGATGCAAGACAATTGATTTGTTCTTTTTTGTTGTGTTATCTTACCGAGACCACTTCATATACTTGCAAATTAAAACAATGGATAGGCTCTGCAAATCTAAGTACAAAAGGGATAAAATGAAGAACTTGCTGATCAACGACGTTATCATCAAGACAGATTGCAATTTTGATTCTATTCGAAGCTTGTTTTGACAAATGCAAGAATCATTACTTTCTTTTCTTGAAAAACTCTTGGGAAAGCTCAATCTAACTTGCAAAAATTGTGTGCGTTGTATTTTTGAAAATCAGAGAATGAGTGTTTTATAAAATTAGAAATTGCGGGTTAAAGAGCAAGAGAGTACAAAATGATTTGAATTCAAAACATTGTTTAATCTAAAGTTGTTTTGGGCTTACGAGACAATAGGAATCATAAAGGTGTTAGTAGAGAATATTTCAATTAAGATAACCTGGAGAAATTGTGTAAGGAATAGAAAAATCGAGCAAGCAGAAGTGCCCACATTTTTCTCGTTAAAAATATCAGATTTTTTTCCCAGACGTGAATAGCGTGCTATTGGGTTGTGTATCATGTTCTCAATTGACAGATAGTAGGCTAAAGCAAGTTGATATACACAAACCCGAGATCTCGAGTTTTACGGACTTTTCGATAGCGTGTTATCGAGCCCTATAGCGCGCTTTTGCCCATTTTACTAAAAATAGAATGATCACGGCAACAACTTTATTGCGAAGTATCAAAAGGGATAGCGCGGTATACACAATTTTTTCAGAAAAACAAATGTTTTATTATAGAACACTGTCAGCGTGCTATCAACACTGATAGTGCGCTAGTGCCTTCAGGAAACTTTTGGCAAATTGCTGGATAGCCTTATTTTTGAAAAATTAATATTTTGACACTCAAGAACCATTCCATTAACTCAAAACATATTGATATAAGATTAAAAACTTTTAAATAATTCAAAACTCATTGAAATTATGATTAAAACCTTTCGAAAAACATTTTTTAAAAATGAAATACTATATCGAAGTGATTTTGAAGACTTTGCAATTTTCAGAGTTTTAGTGCTGAGATTGATCGAGAGGTTACACTTCACACCAAAGATCAAACTAATGCATTAGGCATGAGATATGTCTTCGTTCTTCGACCTTGACCTTTGTGGACTTCGAAAGCTATTGTTTGATGTGTTCTTGATGCAAGACAATTGATTTGTTCTTTTTTGTTGTGTTATCTTACCGAGACCACTTCATATACTTGCAAATTAAAACAATGGATAGCCTCTGCAAATCTAAGCACAAAAGGGATAAAATGAAGAACTTGCTGATCAGCGACGTTATCATCAAGACAGATTGCAATTTTGATTCTATTCGAAGCTTGTTTTGACAAATGCAAGAAACATTACTTTCTTCTCTTGAAAAACTCTTGGGAAAGCTCAATCTAACTTGCAAAAATTGTGTGCGTTGTATTTTTGAAAATCAGAGAATGAGTGTTTTATAAAATTAGAAGTTGCGGGTTAAAGAGCAAGAGAGTACAAAATGGTTTGAATTCAAAACATTGTTTAATATAAAGTTGTTTTGGGCGTGCGAGACAAAAGGAATCATCTAGGTGTTAGTAGAGAATATTTAAATTAAGATAACCTAGAAAAATTGTGTAAGGAATAGAAAAATCGAGCAAGCAGAAGTGCCCACATTTTTCTCGTTAGAAATATCAGATTTATGTCTCAGACGTGGATAGCGTGCTATTGGGTTGTGTATCATGTTTTCAATTGACAGATAACAGGCTATAACGGGACGATATACACAAACCCGAGAGCTCGAGTTTTACGGACTTTCCGATAGCGTGTTATCGAGGCCTATAGCGCGCTATTGCCCATTTTACTAGAAATGGAAAGATCACGACAACAACTTTGTAGCGAGGTACCAAAGGGGATAGCGCGGTATACACAATTTTTTCAGAAAAACAAATGTTTTATTATAGAACCCTATCAGCGTGCTATCAACACTGATAGTGTGCTAGTGCCTTCAGGAAACTTTTGGCAAATTGCTGGATAGCCTTATTTTTGAAAAATTAATATTTTGACACTCAAGAACCATTGCATTAACTCAAAACATATTGATATAAGATTAAAAACTTTTAAATAATTCAAAACTCATTGAAATTATGATTAAAACCTTTCGGAAAACATGTTTTCGAAATGAAATACTATATCGAAGTGATTTTGAAGACTTTGCATTTTTTAGAGTTTTAGTGTTTAGATTGATCGAGAGGTTACCCTACACACCAAAGATCAAACTAATGCATTAGGCATGAGATATGTCTTCGTTCTACGAGCTTGACCTTTGTACACTTCGAAAGCTATTGTTTGATGTGTTCTTGATGCAAGACAATTGATTTGTTTCTTTTTGTTGTGTTATCTTACCGAGACCACTTCATATACTTACAACTTAAAACAATGGATAGCCTCTGCAAATCTAAGCACAAAAGGGATAAAATGAAGAACTTGATGATCAACGACGTTATCGTCAAGAGAGGTTGCAATTTTGATTCTATTCGAAGCTTGTTTTGACAAATGCAAGAATCATTACTTTCTTCTCTTGAAAAACTCTTGGGAAAGCTCAATCTAACTTGCAAAAATTATGTGTGTTGTATTTTTGAAAATCAGAGAATGAGTGTTTTATAAAATTAGAAGTTGCGGGTTAAAGAGCAAGAGAGTACAAAATGATTTGAATTCAAAACATTGTTTAATCTAAAGTTGTTTTGGGCATGCAAGACAATAGCAATCATCTAGGTGTTAGTAGAGAATATTTCAATTATGATAACCTAGAAAAATTGTGTAAGGAATAGAAAAATCGAGCAAGCAGTAGTGCCCACATTTTTCTCGTTAGAAATGTCAGATTTTTGCCTCAGACGTGGATAGCGTGCTATTGGGTTGCATATCATGTTCTCAATTGACAGATAGCAGGCTATAGCAGGTCGATATACACATACCTGAGATCTCGAGTTTTACGGACTTTCCGATAGCGTGTTATCGAGGCCTATAACGCGTTATTGCCCATTTTACTAAAGATGGAAAGATCACGGCAACAGCTTTATAGCGAAGTATTAAAGGGGATAGCGCGGTATACACAATTTTTTAAGAAAAACAAATGTTTTATTATAGAACCCTATCAGCGTGCTATCAACGCTGATAGTGCGCTAGTGCCTTTAGGAAACTTTTGGCAAATTCCTGGATAACCTTATTTTTGAAAAATTAATATTTTGACACTCAAGAACCATTCCATTAACTCAAAACATTTTGATATAAGATTAAAAACTTTTAAATAATTCAAAACTCATTGAAATTATGATTAAAACCTTTCGGAAAACATTTTTTCAAAATGAAATACTATATCGAAGTGATTTTGAATACTTTGCAATTTTCAGAGTTTTAGTGCTGAGATTGATCGAGAGGTTACCCTACACACCAAAGATCAAACTAATGCATTAGGCATGAGATATGTCTTCGTTTTACGAGCTTGATCTTTGTAGACTTCGAAAGCTATTCTTTGATGTGTTCTTGATGGAAGACAATTGATGTGTTCTTTTTGTTGTGTTATCTTACCGAGACCACTTCATATACTTACAACTTAAAACAATGGATAGCCTCTGCTAATTTAAGCACAAAAGGGATAAAATGAAGAACTTGTTGATCAACGACGTTATCATCAAGACATATTGCAATTTTGATTCTATTCGAAACTTGTTTTGACAAATGCAAGAATCATTACTTTCTTCTCTTGAAAAAATCTTTGGGAAGCTCAATCTAACTTGCAAAAATCGCATGTGTTGTATTTTTGAAAATCAGAGAATGAGCGTTTTGTTTAATCTAAAGTTTTTTTGGGCATGCGAGACTGTGGGAATCATTTAGGTGTTAGTAGAGAATATTTCAATTAAGATAACCTGGAAAAATTGTGTAAGGAATAGAAAAATCGAGCAAGCAGAAGTGCCCACATTTTTCTCGTTAGAAATATCAGATTTTTGTCTCAGACGTCGATAGTGTGCTATTGGGTTGTGTATCATGTTCTCAATTGACAGATAGTAGCAGGCTATAGCAGGTCGATATACACAAACCCGAGAGCTCGAGTTTTACGGACTTTCCGATAGCGTGTTATCGAGGCCTATAGCGCGCCATTGCCCATTTACTAAAAATGGAAAGATCACGGCAACAGCTTTATAGCGAGTAAAGGGGATAGCGCGCTATAGACAATTTTCCAAAAAAACAAATGTTTTGTTATAGAACCCTATCAGCGTGCTATCAACACTGATAGTGCGCTAGTGCCTTCAGGAAAATTTTGGCAAATTGCTGGATAGACTTATTTTTGAGAAATTAATATTTTGACACTCAAGAACCATTCCATTAACTCAAAACATATTGATATAAGATTAAAAACTTTTAAATAATTCAAAACTCATTGAAATTATGATTAAAACCTTTCGAAAAACATTTTTTCAAAATGAAATACTATATCGAAGTGATTTTGAAGACTTTGCAATTTTCAGAGTTTTAGTGCTGAGATTGATTGAGAGGTTACCCTACACACCAAAGATCAAACTAATGCATTAGGCATGAGATATGCCTTCGTTCGACGAGCTTGACCTTTGTAGACTTCGAAAGCTATTGTTTGATGTGTTCTTGATGAAAGACAATTGATTTATTTCTTTTTGTTGTGTTATCTTACCGAGACCACTTCATATACTTACAACTGAAAACAATGGATAGGCTCTGCAAATCTAAGCACAAAAGGGATAAAATGAAGAACTTGATGATCAACGACGTTATCATCAAGAGAGATTGCAATTTTGATTCTATTCAAAGCTTGTTTTGACAAATGCTGGAATCATTACTTTCTTCTCTTGAAAAACTCTTGGGAAAGCTCAATCTAACTTGAAAAAATTGTGTGTGTTGTATTTTTGAAAATCAGAGAATGTGTGTTTTATAAAATTAGAAGTTGCTGGTTAAAGAGCAAGAGAGTACAAAATGATTTGAATTCAAAACATTGTTTAATCTAAAGTTGTTTTGGGCATGCGAGACAATAGGAATCATCTAGGTGTTAGTAGAGAATATTTCAATTAAGATAACCTAGAAAAATTGTGTAAGGAATAGAAAAATCGAGCAAGCAGAAGTGCCCACATTTTTCTCGTTAGAAATATCAGATTTTTGTCTCAGACGTGGATAGCGTGCTATTGGGTTGTGTATCATGTTCTCAATTGACAGATAGCAGGCTATAGCAGGTCAAAATACACAAACCGGAGATCTCGAGTTTTTCGGACTTTTCGATAGCGTGTTATCGAGGCCTATAGCGCGCTATTGCCCATTTACGAAAAATGGAAAGATCACGGCAACAGCTTTATAGCGAAGTATTAAAGAGGATAGCACGATATACACAATTTTTCAGAAAAACAAATGTTTTTTATAGAACACTATCAGCGTCCTATCAACACTGATAGTGTGCTAGTGCCTTCAGGAAAAATTTGGCAAATTGCAGGATAGCCTTATTTTTGAAAAATTAATATTTTGACACTCAAGAACCATTCCATTAACTCAAAACATATTGATATAAGATTAAAAACTTTTAAATAATTCAAAACTCATTGAAATTATGATTAAAACCTTTCGGAAAACATTTTTTCAAAATGAAATACTATATCGAAGTGATTTTGAAGACTTTGCAATTTGCAGAGTTTTAGTGCTGAGATTGATCGAGAGGTTACCCTACACACCAAAGATCAAACAAATGCATTAGGCAAGACATATGTCTTCGTTTTACGAGCTTGATCTTTGTAGACTTCGAAAGCTATTGTTTGATGTGTTCTTGATGCAAGACAATTGATGTGTTCTATTTTGTTGTGTTATCTTACCGAGACCACTTCATATACTTACAACTTAAAACAATGGATAGCCTCTGCAAATTTAAGCACAAAAGGGATAAAATGAAGAACTTGGTGATCAACGACGTTATCATCAAGACAAATTGCAAATTTGATTCTATTCGAAGCTATTTTTGACAAATGCAAGAATCATTACTTTCTTCTCTTGAAAAATTCTTTGGAAAGCTCAATCTAACTTGCAAAAATCGTGGTTGTTGTATTTTTGAAAATCAGAGAATGAATGTTTTATAAAATTAGAAGTTGCGTGTTAAAGAGCAAGAGAGTACAAAATGATTTGAATTCAAAACAATGTTTAATCTAAAGTTGTTTTGGGCATGCGAGACAATAGGAATCATCTAGGTGTTAGTAGAGAATATTTCAATTAAGATAACCTGGAGAAATTGTGTATGGAATAGAAAAATCGAGCAAGCAGAAGTGCCCACATTTTTCTCGTTAGAAATATCAGATTTTTTTCCCAGACGTGAATAGCGAGCTGTTGGGTTGTGTATCATGTTCTCAATTGACAGATAGCAGGCTATAGCAGGTCGATATCCACAAACCCGAGAGCTCGAGTTTTACGGACTTTCCGATAGCGTGTTATCGAGGCCTATAGCGCGTTATTGCCCATTTTACTAAAAATGGAAAGATCACGGCAACAACTTTATAGCGAGTTATCAAAGGGGATAGCACGCTATAGACAATATTCCAGAAAAACATATGTTTTACTATAGAACCTTATCAGCGTGCTATCAACACTAATAGTGTGCTAGTGCCTTCAGGAAAAATTTGGCAAATTGCTGGATAGCCTTATTTTTGAAATATTAATATTTTGACACTCAAGAACCATTCCTTTAACTCAAAACATATTGATATAAGATTAAAAACTTTTAAATAATTCAAAACTCATTGAAATTATGATTAAAACCTTTCGGAAAACATTTTTTCAAAATGAAATACTATATCGAAGTGATTTTGAAGACTTTGCAATTTTCAGAGTTTTAGTGCTGAGATTGATCGAGAGGTTACCCTACACACCAAAGTTCAAACAAATGCATTAGGCAAGACATATGTCTTCGTTTTACGAGCTTGATCTTTGTAGACTTCGAAAGCTATTGTTTGATGTGTTCTTGATGCAAGACAATTGATGTGTTCTTTTTTGTTGTGTTATCTTACCGAGACCACTTCATATACTTACAACTTAAAACAATGGATAGCCTCTGCAAATCTAAGCACAAAAGGGATAAAATGAAGAACTTGATGATCAATGACGTTATCATCAAGAGAGGTTGCAATTTTGATTCTATTCGAAGCTTGTTTTGACAAATGCAAGAATCATTACTTTCTTCTCTTGAAAAACTCTTGGGAAAGCTCAATCTAACTTGCAAAAATTATGTGTGTTGTATTTTTGAAAATCAGAGAATGAGTGTTTTATAAAATTAGAAGTTGCGGGTTAAAGAGCAAGAGAGTACAAAATGATTTGAATTCAAAACATTGTTTAATCTAAAGTTGTTTTGGGCATGCGAGACAATAGCAATCATCTAGGTGTTAGTAGAGAATATTTCAATTATGATAACCTAGAAAAATTGTGTAAGGAATAGAAAAATCGAGCAAGCAGTAGTGCCCACATTTTTCTCGTTAGAAATGTCAGATTTTTGCCTCAGACGTGGATAGTGTGCTATTGGGTTGCATATCATGTTCTCAATTGACAGATAGCAGGCTATAGCAGGTCGATATACACATACCTGAGATCTCGAGTTTTACGGACTTTCCGATAGCGTGTTATCGAGGCCTATAACGCGTTATTGCCCATTTTACTAAAGATGGAAAGATCACGGCAACAGCTTTATAGCGAAGTATTAAAGGGGATAGCGCGGTATACACAATTTTTTAAGAAAAACAAATGTTTTATTATAGAACCCTATCAGCGTGCTATCAACGCTGATAGTGCGCTAGTGCCTTTAGGAAACTTTTGGCAAATTCCTGGATAACCTTATTTTTGAAAAATTAATATTTTGACACTCAAGAACCATTCCATTAACTCAAAACATTTTGATATAAGATTAAAAACTTTTAAATAATTCAAAACTCATTGAAATTATGATTAAAACCTTTCGGAAAACATTTTTTCAAAATGAAATACTATATCGAAGTGATTTTGAATACTTTGCAATTTTCAGAGTTTTAGTGCTGAGATTGATCGAGAGGTTACCCTACACACCAAAGATCAAACTAATGCATTAGGCATGAGATATGTCTTCATTT
Organism: Paratinospora sagittata; assembly: GCA_035771175.1. NCBI lineage: Eukaryota > Viridiplantae > Streptophyta > Magnoliopsida > Ranunculales > Menispermaceae > Paratinospora > Paratinospora sagittata. The sequence goes on from CM069610.1 coordinate 25,910,552, forward strand.
TACGAGCTTGATCTTTGTAGACTTCGAAAGCTATTCTTTGATGTGTTCTTGATGGAAGACAATTGATGTGTTCTTTTTTGTTGTGTTATCTTACCGAGACCACTTCATATACTTACAACTTAAAACAATGGATAGCCTCTGCAAATTTAAGCACAAAAGGGATAAAATGAAGAACTTGTTGATCAACGACGTTATCATCAAGACATATTGCAATTTTGATTCTATTCGAAACTTGTTTTGACAAATGCAAGAATCATTACTTTCTTCTCTTGAAAAAATCTTTGGGAAGCTCAATCTAACTTGCAAAAATCGCGTGTGTTGTATTTTTGAAAATCAGAGAATGAGCGTTTTGTTTAATCTAAAGTTTTTTTGGGCATGCGAGACTGTGGGAATCATTTAGGTGTTAGTAGAGAATATTTCAATTAAGATAACCTGGAAAAATTGTGTAAGGAATAGAAAAATCGAGCAAGCAGAAGTGCCCACATTTTTCTCGTTAGAAATATCAGATTTTTGTCTCAGACGTGGATAGCGTGCTATTGGGTTGTGTATCATGTTCTCAATTGACAGATAGCAGGCTATAGCAGGTCAAAATACACAAACCGGAGATCTCGAGTTTTACGGACTTTCCGATAGCGTGTTATCGAGGCCTATAGCGCGCTATTGCCCATTTACGAAAAATGGAAAGATCACGGCAACAGCTTTATAGCGAAGTATTAAAGAGGATAGCACGATATACACAATTTTTCAGAAAAACAAATGTTTTTTATAGAACACTATCAGCGTCCTATCAACACTGATAGTGTGCTAGTGCCTTCAGGAAAAATTTGGCAAATTGCAGGATAGCCTTATTTTTGAAAAATTAATATTTTGACACTCAAGAACCATTCCATTAACTCAAAACATATTGATATAAGATTAAAAACTTTTAAATAATTCAAAACTCATTGAAATTATGATTAAAACCTTTCGGAAAACATTTTTTCAAAATGAAATACTATATCGAAGTGATTTTGAAGACTTTGCAATTTGCAGAGTTTTAGTGCTGAGATTGATCGAGAGGTTACCCTACACACCAAAGATCAAACAAATGCATTAGGCAAGACATATGTCTTCGTTTTACGAGCTTGATCTTTGTAGACTTCGAAAGCTATTGTTTGATGTGTTGTTGATGCAAGACAATTGATGTGTTCTATTTTGTTGTGTTATCTTACCGAGACCACTTCATATACTTACAACTTAAAACAATGGATAGCCTCTGCAAATTTAAGCACAAAAGGGATAAAATGAAGAACTTGGTGATCAACGACGTTATCATCAAGACAAATTGCAAATTTGATTCTATTCGAAGCTATTTTTGACAAATGCAAGAATCATTACTTTCTTCTCTTGAAAAATTCTTTGGAAAGCTCAATCTAACTTGCAAAAATCGTGGTTGTTGTATTTTTGAAAATCAGAGAATGAATGTTTTATAAAATTAGAAGTTGCGTGTTAAAGAGCAAGAGAGTACAAAATGATTTGAATTCAAAACATTGTTTAATCTAAAGTTGTTTTGGGCATGCGAGACAATAGGAATCATCTAGGTGTTAGTAGAGAATATTTCAATTAAGATAACCTGGAGAAATTGTGTATGGAATAGAAAAATCGAGCAAGCAGAAGTTCCCCCATTTTTCTCGTTAGAAATATCAGATTTTTTTCCCAGACGTGAATAGCGAGCTGTTGGGTTGTGTATCATGTTCTCAATTGACAGATAGCAGGCTATAGCAGGTCGATATCCACAAACCCGAGAGCTCGAGTTTTACGAACTTTCCGATAGCGTGTTATCGAGGCCTATAGCGCGTTATTGCCCATTTTACTAAAAATGGAAAGATCACGGCAACAACTTTATAGCGAGTTATCAAAGGGGATAGCACGCTATAGACAATATTCCAGAAAAACATATGTTTTACTATAGAACCCTATCAGCGTGCTATCAACACTGATAGTGTGCTAGTGCCTTCAGGAAAAATTTGGCAAATTGCTGGATAGCCTTATTTTTGAAATATTAATATTTTGACACTCAAGAACCATTCCTTTAACTCAAAACATATTGATATAAGATTAAAAACTTTTAAATAATTCAAAACTCATTGAAATTATGATTAAAACCTTTCGGAAAACATTTTTTCAAAATGAAATACTATATCGAAGTGATTTTGAAGACTTTGCAATTTTCAGAGTTTTAGTGCTGAGATTGATCGAGAGGTTACCCTACACACCAAAGATCAAACAAATGCATTAGGCAAGACATATGTCTTCGTTTTACGAGCTTGATCTTTGTAGACTTCGAAAGCTATTGTTTGATGTGTTCTTGATGCAAGACAATTGATGTGTTCTTTTTTGTTGTGTTATCTTACCGAGACCACTTCATATACTTACAACTTAAAACAATGGATAGCCTCTGCAAATTTAAGCACAAAAAGGATAAAATGAAGAACTTACTGATCAACGACGTTATCATCAAGACAAATTGCAAATTTGATTCTATTCGAAGCTATTTTTGACAAATGCAAGAATCATTACTTTTTCTTCTCTTGAAAAATTCTTTGGAAAGCTCAATCTAACTTGCAAAAATCGTGTGTGTTGTATTTTAGAAAATCAGAGAATGAGCGTTTTATAAAATTAGAAGTTGCGGGTTAAAGAGCAAGAGAGTACGAAGTGATTTGAATTCAAAACATTGTTTAATCTAAAGTTGTTTTGGGCATGCGAGACAATATGAATCATCTAGGTGTTAGTAGAGTATATTTCAATTAAGATAACCTAGAAAAATTGTGTAAGGAATAGAAAAATCGAGCAAGCAGAAATGCCCACATTTTTCTCGTTAGAAATAATAGATTTTTGTCTCAGACGTGGATAGCGTGCTATTGGGTTGTGTATCATGTTCTCAATTGACAGATAGCAGGCTATAGCGGGTCGATATACACAAACCCGAGAGCTCGAGTTTTATGGACTTTCCGATAGCGTGTTATCGAGGCCTATAGCCCGGTATTGCCCATTTTACTAAAAATGGAAAGATCACGGCAACAGCTTTATAGCGAGTTATCAAAGGGGATAGCGCGCTATAGACAATATTCCAGAAAAACAAATGTTTTATTATAGAACCCTATCAGCGTGCTATCAACACTGATAGTGCGCTAGTGCCTTCAGGAAAATTTTGACAAATTGCTGGATAGACTTATTTTTGAAAAATTAATCTTTTGACACTCAGGAACCATTCCATTAACTCAAAACATATTGATATAAGATTAAAAACTTTTAAATAATTCAAAACTCATTGAAATTATGATTAAAACCTTTCGGAAAACATTTTTTCAAAATGAAATACTATATCGAAGTGATTTTGAAGACTTTGCAATTTTCAGAGTTTTAGTGCTGAGATTGATCGAGAGGTTACCCTACACACCAAAGATCAAACAAATGCATTAGGCAAGACATATGTCTTCGTTTTACGAGCTTGATCTTTGTAGACTTCGAAAGCTATTGTTTGATGTGTTCTTGATGCAAGACAATTGATGTGTTCTATTTTGTTGTGTTATCTTACCGAGACCACTTCATATACTTACAACTTAAAACAATGGATAGCCTCTGCAAATTTAAGCACAAAAGGGATAAAATGAAGAACTTGGTGATCAACGACGTTATCATCAAGACAAATTGCAAATTTGATTCTATTCGAAGCTATTTTTGACAAATGCAAGAATCATTACTTTCTTCTCTTGGAAAATTCTTTGGAAAGCTCAATCTAACTTGCAAAAATCGTGGTTGTTGTATTTTTGAAAATCAGAGAATGAGTGTTTTATAAAATTAGAAGTTGCGTGTTAAAGAGCAAGAGAGTACAAAATGATTTGAATTCAAAACATTGTTTAATCTAAAGTTGTTTTGGGCATGCGAGACAATAGGAATCATCTAGGTGTTAGTAGAGAATATTTCAATTAAGATAACCTGGAGAAATTGTGTATGGAATAGAGAAATCGAGCAAGCAGAAGTGCCCACATTTTTCTCGTTAGAAATATCAGATTTTTTTCCCAGACGTGAATAGCGAGCTGTTGGGTTGTGTATCATGTTCTCAATTGACAGATAGCAGGCTATAGCAGGTCGATATACACAAACCCGAGAGCTCGAGTTTTACGGACTTTCCGATAGCGTGTTATCGAGGCCTATAGCGCGTTATTGCCCATTTTACTAAAAATGGAAAGATCACGGCAACAACTTTATAGCGAGTTATCAAAGGGGATAGCACGCTATAGACAATATTCCAGGAAAACATATGTTTTACTATAGAACCCTATCAGCGTGCTATCAACACTGATAGTGTGCTAGTGCCTTCAGGAAAAATTTGGCAAATTGCTGGATAGCCTTATTTTTGAAATATTAATATTTTGACACTCAAGAACCATTCCTTTAACTCAAAACATATTGATATAAGATTAAAAACTTTTAAATAATTCAAAACTCATTGAAATTATGATTAAAACCTTTCGGAAAACATTTTTTCAAAATGAAATACTATATCGAAGTGATTTTGAAGACTTTGCAATTTTCAGAGTTTTAGTGCTGAGATTGATCGAGAGGTTACCCTACACACCAAAGATCAAACAAATGCATTAGGCAAGACATATGTCTTCGTTTTACGAGCTTGATCTTTGTAGACTTCGAAAGCTATTGTTTGATGTGTTCTTGATGCAAGACAATTGATGTGTTCTTTTTTGTTGTGTTATCTTACCGAGACCACTTCATATACTTACAACTTAAAACAATGGATAGCCTCTGCAAATTTAAGCACAAAAGGGATAAAATGAAGAACTTGCTGATCAACGACGTTATCATCAAGACAAATTGCAAATTTGATTCTATTCGAAGCTATTTTTGACAAATGCAAGAATCATTACTTTTTCTTCTCTTGAAAAATTCTTTGGAAAGCTCAATCTAACTTGCAAAAATCGTGTGTGTTGTATTTTAGAAAATCAGAGAATGAGCGTTTTATAAAATTAGAAGTTGCGGGTTAAAGAGCAAGAGAGTACGAAATGATTTGAATTCAAAACATTGTTTAATCTAAAGTTGTTTTGGGCATGCGAGACAATATGAATCATCTAGGTGTTAGTAGAGTATATTTCAATTAAGATAACCTAGAAAAATTGTGTAAGGAATAGAAAAATCGAGCAAGCAGAAATGCCCACATTTTTCTCGTTAGAAATAATAGATTTTTGTCTCAGACGTGGATAGCGTGCTATTGGGTTGTGTATCATGTTCTCAATTGACAGATAGCAGGCTATAGCGGGTCGATATACACAAACCCGAGAGCTCGAGTTTTATGGACTTTCCGATAGCGTGTTATCGAGGCCTATAGCGCGGTATTGCCCATTTTACTAAAAATGGAAAGATCACGGCAACAGCTTTATAGCGAGTTAACAAAGGGGATAGCGCGCTATAGACAATATTCCAGAAAAACAAATGTTTTATTATAGAACCCTATCAGCGTGCTATCAACACTGATAGTGCGCTAGTGCCTTCAGGAAAATTTTGACAAATTGCTGGATAGACTTATTTTTGAAAAATTAATCTTTTGACACTCAGGAACCATTCCATTAACTCAAAACATATTGATATAAGATTAAAAACTTTTAAATAATTCAAAACTCATTGAATTTATGATTAAAACCTTTCGGAAAACATTTTTTCAAAATGAAATACTATATCGAAGTGATTTTGAAGACTTTGCAATTTTCAGAGTTTTAGTGCTGAGATTGATCGAGAGGTTACCCTACACACCAAAGATCAAACAAATGCATTAGGCAAGACATATGTCTTCGTTTTACGAGCTTGATCTTTGTAGACTTCGAAAGCTATTGTTTGATGTGTTCTTGATGCAAGACAATTGATGTGTTCTATTTTGTTGTGTTATCTTACCGAGACCACTTCATATACTTACAACTTAAAACAATGGATAGCCTCTGCAAATTTAAGCACAAAAGGGATAAAATGAAGAACTTGGTGATCAACGACGTTATCATCAAGACAAATTGCAAATTTGATTCTATTCGAAGCTATTTTTGACAAATGCAAGAATCATTACTTTCTTCTCTTGGAAAATTCTTTGGAAAGCTCAATCTAACTTGCAAAAATCGTGGTTGTTGTATTTTTGAAAATCAGAGAATGAGTGTTTTATAAAATTAGAAGTTGCGTGTTAAAGAGCAAGAGAGTACAAAATGATTTGAATTCAAAACATTGTTTAATCTAAAGTTGTTTTGGGCATGCGAGACAATAGGAATCATCTAGGTGTTAGTAGAGAATATTTCAATTAAGATAACCTGGAGAAATTGTGTATGGAATAGAGAAATCGAGCAAGCAGAAGTGCCCACATTTTTCTCGTTAGAAATATCAGATTTTTTTCCCAGACGTGAATAGCGAGCTGTTGGGTTGTGTATCATGTTCTCAATTGACAGATAGCAGGCTATAGCAGGTCGATATACACAAACCCGAGAGCTCGAGTTTTACGGACTTTCCGATAGCGTGTTATCGAGGCCTATAGCGCGTTATTGCCCATTTTACTAAAAATGGAAAGATCACGGCAACAACTTTATAGCGAGTTATCAAAGGGGATAGCACGCTATAGACAATATTCCAGGAAAACATATGTTTTACTATAGAACCCTATCAGCGTGCTATCAACACTGATAGTGTGCTAGTGCCTTCAGGAAAAATTTGGCAAATTGCTGGATAGCCTTATTTTTGAAATATTAATATTTTGACACTCAAGAACCATTCCTTTAACTCAAAACATATTGATATAAGATTAAAAACTTTTAAATAATTCAAAACTCATTGAAATTATGATTAAAACCTTTCGGAAAACATTTTTTCAAAATGAAATACTATATCGAAGTGATTTTGAAGACTTTGCAATTTTCAGAGTTTTAGTGCTGAGATTGATCGAGAGGTTACCCTACACACCAAAGATCAAACAAATGCATTAGGCAAGACATATGTCTTCGTTTTACGAGCTTGATCTTTGTAGACTTCGAAAGCTATTGTTTGATGTGTTCTTGATGCAAGACAATTGATGTGTTCTATTTTGTTGTGTTATCTTACCGAGACCACTTCATATACTTACAACTTAAAACAATGGATAGCCTCTGCAAATTTAAGCACAAAAGGGATAAAATGAAGAACTTGCTGATCAACGACGTTATCATCAAGACAAATTGCAAATTTGATTCTATTCGAAGCTATTTTTGACAAATGCAAGAATCATTACTTTTTCTTCTCTTGAAAAATTCTTTGGAAAGCTCAATCTAACTTGCAAAAATCGTGTGTGTTGTATTTTAGAAAATCAGAGAATGAGCGTTTTATAAAATTAGAAGTTGCGGGTTAAAGAGCAAGAGAGTACGAAATGATTTGAATTCAAAACATTGTTTAATCTAAAGTTGTTTTGGGCATGCGAGACAATATGAATCATCTAGGTGTTAGTAGAGTATATTTCAATTAAGATAACCTAGAAAAATTGTGTAAGGAATAGAAAAATCGAGCAAGCAGAAATGCCCACATTTTTCTCGTTAGAAATAATAGATTTTTGTCTCAGACGTGGATAGCGTGCTATTGGGTTGCGTATCATGTTCTCAATTGACAGATAGCAGGCTATAGCGGGTCGATATACACAAACCCGAGAGCTCGAGTTTTACGGACTTTCCGATAGCGTGTTATCGAGGCCTATAGCGCGCTATTGCCCATTTTACTAAAAATGGAAAGATCACGGCAACAGCTTTATAGCCAGTTATCAAAGGGGATAGCGCGCTATAGACAATATTCCAGAAAAACAAATGTTTTATTATAGAACCCTATCAGCGTGCTATCAACACTGATAGTGCGCTAGTGCCTTCAGGAAAATTTTGACAAATTGCTGGATAGACTTATTTTTGAAAAATTAATATTTTGACACTCAAGAACCATTCCATTAACTCAAAACATATTGATATAAGATTAAAAACTTTTAAATAATTCAAAACTCATTGAAATTATGATTAAAACCTTTCGGAAAACATTTTTTCAAAATGAAATACTATATCGAAGTGATTTTGAAGACTTTGCAATTTTCAGAGTTTTAGTGCTGAGATTGATCGAGAGGTTACCCTACACACCAAAGATCAAACAAATGCATTAGGCAAGACATATGTCTTCGTTTTACGAGCTTGATCTTTGTAGACTTCGAAAGCTATTGTTTGATGTGTTCTTGATGCAAGACAATTGATGTGTTCTATTTTGTTGTGTTATCTTACCGAGACCACTTCATATACTTACAACTTAAAACAATGGATAGCCTCTGCAAATTTAAGCACAAAAGGGATAAAATGAAGAACTTGGTGATCAACGACGTTATCATCAAGACAAATTGCAAATTTGATTCTATTCGAAGCTATTTTTGACAAATGCAAGAATCATTACTTTCTTCTCTTGGAAAATTCTTTGGAAAGCTCAATCTAACTTGCAAAAATCGTGGGTGTTGTATTTTTGAAAATCAGAGAATGAGTGTTTTATAAAATTAGAAGTTGCGTGTTAAAGAGCAAGAGAGTACAAAATGATTTGAATTCAAAACATTGTTTAATCTAAAGTTGTTTTGGGCATGCGAGACAATAGGAATCATCTAGGTGTTAGTAGAGAATATTTCAATTAAGATAACCTGGAGAAATTGTGTATGGAATAGAAAAATCGAGCAAGCAGAAGTGCCCACATTTTTCTCGTTAGAAATATCAGATTTTTTTCCCAGACGTGAATAGCGAGCTGTTGGGTTGTGTATCATGTTCTCAATTGACAGATAGCAGGCTATAGCAGGTCGATATACACAAACCCGAGAGCTCGAGTTTTACGGACTTTCCGATAGCGTGTTATCGAGGCCTATAGCGCGTTATTGCCCATTTTACTAAAAATGGAAAGATCACGGCAACAACTTTATAGCGAGTTATCAAAGGGGATAGCACGCTATAGACAATATTCCAGGAAAACATATGTTTTACTATAGAACCCTATCAGCGTGCTATCAACACTGATAGTGTGCTAGTGCCTTCAGGAAAAATTTGGCAAATTGCTGGATAGCCTTATTTTTGAAATATTAATATTTTGACACTCAAGAACCATTCCTTTAACTCAAAACATATTGATATAAGATTAAAAACTTTTAAATAATTCAAAACTCATTGAAATTATGATTAAAACCTTTCGGAAAACATTTTTTCAAAATGAAATACTATATCGAAGTGATTTTGAAGACTTTGCAATTTTCAGAGTTTTAGTGCTGAGATTGATCGAGAGGTTACCCTACACACCAAAGATCAAACAAATGCATTAGGCAAGACATATGTCTTCGTTTTACGAGCTTGATCTTTGTAGACTTCGAAAGCTATTGTTTGATGTGTTCTTGATGCAAGACAATTGATGTGTTCTTTTTTGTTGTGTTATCTTACCGAGACCACTTCATATACTTACAACTTAAAACAATGGATAGCCTCTGCAAATTTAAGCACAAAAGGGATAAAATGAAGAACTTGCTGATCAACGACGTTATCATCAAGACAAATTGCAAATTTGATTCTATTCGAAGCTATTTTTGACAAATGCAAGAATCATTACTTTTTCTTCTCTTGAAAAATTCTTTGGAAAGCTCAATCTAACTTGCAAAAATCGTGTGTGTTGTATTTTAGAAAATCAGAGAATGAGCGTTTTATAAAATTAGAAGTTGCGGGTTAAAGAGCAAGAGAGTACAAAATGATTTGAATTCAAAACATTGTTTAATCTAAAGTTGTTTTGGGCATGCGCGACAATAGGAATCATCAAGGTGTTAGTAGAGAATATTTCAATTAAGATAACCTGGAGAAATTGTGTATGGAATAGAAAAATCGAGCAAGCAGAAGTGCCCACATTTTTCTCGTTAGAAATAATAGATTTTTGTCTGAGACGTGGATAGTGTGCTATTGGGTTGCGTATCATGTTCTCAATTGACAGATAGCAGGCTATAGCGGGTCGATATACACAAACCCGAGAGCTCGAGTTTTACGGACTTTCCGATAGCGTGTTATCGAGGCCTATAGCGCGCTATTGCCCATTTTACTAAAAATGGAAAGATCACGGCAACAGCTTTATAGCGAGTTATCAAAGGGGATAGCGCGCTATAGACAATATTCCAGAAAAACAAATGTTTTATTATAGAACCCTATTAGCGTGCTATCAACACTGATAGTGCGCTAGTGCCTTCAGGAAAATTTTGACAAATTGCTGGATAGACTTATTTTTGAGAAATTAATATTTTGACACTCAAGAACCATTCCATTAACTCAAAACATATTGATATAAGATTAAAAACTTTTAAATAATTCAAAACTCATTGAAATTATGATTAAAACCTTTCGGAAAACATTTTTTCAAAATGAAATACTATATCGAAGTGATTTTGAAGACTTTGCAATTTTCAGAGTTTTAGTGCTGAGATTGATCGAGAGGTTACCCTACACACCAAAGATCAAACAAATGCATTAGGCAAGACATATGTCTTCGTTTTACGAGCTTGATCTTTGTAGACTTCGAAAGCTATTGTTTGATGTGTTCTTGATGCAAGACAATTGATGTGTTCTATTTTGTTGTGTTATCTTACCGAGACCACTTCATATACTTACAACTTAAAACAATGGATAGCCTCTGCCAATTTAAGCACAAAAGGGATAAAATGAAGAACTTGCTGATCAACGACGTTATCATCAAGACAGATTGCAAATTTGATTCTATTCGAAGCTATTTTTGACAAATGCAAGAATCATTACTTTCTTCTCTTGGAAAATTCTTTGGAAAGCTCAATCTAACTTGCAAAAATCGTGGTTGTTGTATTTTTGAAAATCAGAGAATGAGTGTTTTATAAAATTAGAAGTTGCGTGTTAAAGAGCAAGAGAGTACAAAATGATTTGAATTCAAAACATTGTTTAATCTAAAGTTGTTTTGGGCATGCGAGACAATAGGAATCATCTAGGTGTTAGTAGAGAATATTTCAGTTAAGATAACCTGGAGAAATTGTGTATGGAATAGAAAAATCGAGCAAGCAGAAGTGCCCACATTTTTCTCGTTAGAAATATCAGATTTTTTTCCCAGACGTGAATAGCGAGCTGTTGGGTTGTGTATCATGTTCTCAATCGACAGATAGCAGGCTATAGCAGGTCGATATACACAAACCCGAGAGCTCGAGTTTTACGGACTTTCTGATAGCGTGTTATCGAGGCCTATAGCGCGTTATTGCCCATTTTACTAAAAATGGAAAGATCACGGCAACAACTTTATAGCGAGTTATCAAAGGGGATAGCACGCTATAGACAATATTCCAGAAAAACATATGTTTTACTATAGAACCCTATCAGCGTGCTATCAACACTGATAGTGTGCTAGTGCCTTCAGGAAAAATTTGGCAAATTGCTGGATAGCCTTATTTTTGAAATATTAATATTTTGACACTCAAGAACCATTCCTTTAACTCAAAACATATTGATATAAGATTAAAAACTTTTAAATAATTCAAAACTCATTGAAATTATGATTAAAACCTTTCGGAAAACATTTTTTCAAAATGAAATACTATATCGAAGTGATTTTGAAGACTTTGCAATTTTCAGAGTTTTAGTGCTGAGATTGATCGAGAGGTTACCCTACACACCAAAGATCAAACAAATGCATTAGGCAAGACATATGTCTTCGTTTTACGAGCTTGATCTTTGTAGACTTCGAAAGCTATTGTTTGATGTGTTCTTGATGCAAGACAATTGATGTGTTCTATTTTGTTGTGTTATCTTACCGAGACCACTTCATATACTTACAACTTAAAACAATGGATAGCCTCTGCAAATTTAAGCACAAAAGGGATAAAATGAAGAACTTGGTGATCAACGACGTTATCATCAAGACAAATTGCAAATTTGATTCTATTCGAAGCTATTTTTGACAAATGCAAGAATCATTACTTTCTTCTCTTGGAAAATTCTTTGGAAAGCTCAATCTAACTTGCAAAAATCGTGGGTGTTGTATTTTTGAAAATCAGAGAATGAGTGTTTTATAAAATTAGAAGTTGCGTGTTAAAGAGCAAGAGAGTACAAAATGATTTGAATTCAAAACATTGTTTAATCTAAAGTTGTTTTGGGCATGCGAGACAATAGGAATCATCTAGGTGTTAGTAGAGAATATTTCAATTAAGATAACCTGGAGAAATTGTGTATGGAATAGAAAAATCGAGCAAGCAGAAGTGCCCACATTTTTCTCGTTAGAAATATCAGATTTTTTTCCCAGACGTGAATAGCGAGCTGTTGGGTTGTGTATCATGTTCTCAATTGACAGATAGCAGGCTATAGCAGGTCGATATACACAAACCCGAGAGCTCGAGTTTTACGGACTTTCCGATAGCGTGTTATCGAGGCCTATAGCGCGTTATTGCCCATTTTACTAAAAATGGAAAGATCACGGCAACAACTTTATAGCGAGTTATCAAAGGGGATAGCACGCTATAGACAATATTCCAGGAAAACATATGTTTTACTATAGAACCCTATCAGCGTGCTATCAACACTGATAGTGTGCTAGTGCCTTCAGGAAAAATTTGGCAAATTGCTGGATAGCCTTATTTTTGAAATATTAATATTTTGACACTCAAGAACCATTCCTTTAACTCAAAACATATTGATATAAGATTAAAAACTTTTAAATAATTCAAAACTCATTGAAATTATGATTAAAACCTTTCGGAAAACATTTTTTCAAAATGAAATACTATATCGAAGTGATTTTGAAGACTTTGCAATTTTCAGAGTTTTAGTGCTGAGATTGATCGAGAGGTTACCCTACACACCAAAGATCAAACAAATGCATTAGGCAAGACATATGTCTTCGTTTTACGAGCTTGATCTTTGTAGACTTCGAAAGCTATTGTTTGATGTGTTCTTGATGCAAGACAATTGATGTGTTCTTTTTTGTTGTGTTATCTTACCGAGACCACTTCATATACTTACAACTTAAAACAATGGATAGCCTCTGCAAATTTAAGCACAAAAGGGATAAAATGAAGAACTTGCTGATCAACGACGTTATCATCAAGACAAATTGCAAATTTGATTCTATTCGAAGCTATTTTTGACAAATGCAAGAATCATTACTTTTTCTTCTCTTGAAAAATTCTTTGGAAAGCTCAATCTAACTTGCAAAAATCGTGTGTGTTGTATTTTAGAAAATCAGAGAATGAGCGTTTTATAAAATTAGAAGTTGCGGGTTAAAGAGCAAGAGAGTACAAAATGATTTGAATTCAAAACATTGTTTAATCTAAAGTTGTTTTGGGCATGCGCGACAATAGGAATCATCAAGGTGTTAGTAGAGAATATTTCAATTAAGATAACCTGGAGAAATTGTGTATGGAATAGAAAAATCGAGCAAGCAGAAGTGCCCACATTTTTCTCGTTAGAAATAATAGATTTTTGTCTGAGACGTGGATAGTGTGCTATTGGGTTGCGTATCATGTTCTCAATTGACAGATAGCAGGCTATAGCGGGTCGATATACACAAACCCGAGAGCTCGAGTTTTACGGACTTTCCGATAGCGTGTTATCGAGGCCTATAGCGCGCTATTGCCCATTTTACTAAAAATGGAAAGATCACGGCAACAGCTTTATAGCGAGTTATCAAAGGGGATAGCGCGCTATAGACAATATTCCAGAAAAACAAATGTTTTATTATAGAACCCTATTAGCGTGCTATCAACACTGATAGTGCGCTAGTGCCTTCAGGAAAATTTTGACAAATTGCTGGATAGACTTATTTTTGAGAAATTAATATTTTGACCCTCAAGAACCATTCCATTAACTCAAAACATATTGATATAAGATTAAAAACTTTTAAATAATTCAAAACTCATTGAAATTATGATTAAAACCTTTCGGAAAACATTTTTTCAAAATGAAATACTATATCGAAGTGATTTTGAAGACTTTGCAATTTTCAGAGTTTTAGTGCTGAGATTGATCGAGAGGTTACCCTACACACCAAAGATCAAACAAATGCATTAGGCAAGACATATGTCTTCGTTTTACGAGCTTGATCTTTGTAGACTTCGAAAGCTATTGTTTGATGTGTTCTTGATGCAAGACAATTGATGTGTTCTATTTTGTTGTGTTATCTTACCGAGACCACTTCATATACTTACAACTTAAAACAATGGATAGCCTCTGCCAATTTAAGCACAAAAGGGATAAAATGAAGAACTTGCTGATCAACGACGTTATCATCAAGACAGATTGCAAATTTGATTCTATTCGAAGCTATTTTTGACAAATGCAAGAATCATTACTTTCTTCTCTTGGAAAATTCTTTGGAAAGCTCAATCTAACTTGCAAAAATCGTGGTTGTTGTATTTTTGAAAATCAGAGAATGAGTGTTTTATAAAATTAGAAGTTGCGTGTTAAAGAGCAAGAGAGTACAAAATGATTTGAATTCAAAACATTGTTTAATCTAAAGTTGTTTTGGGCATGCGAGACAATAGGAATCATCTAGGTGTTAGTAGAGAATATTTCAGTTAAGATAACCTGGAGAAATTGTGTATGGAATAGAAAAATCGAGCAAGCAGAAGTGCCCACATTTTTCTCGTTAGAAATATCAGATTTTTTTCCCAGACGTGAATAGCGAGCTGTTGGGTTGTGTATCATGTTCTCAATTGACAGATAGCAGGCTATAGCAGGTCGATATACACAAACCCGAGAGCTCGAGTTTTACGGACTTTCTGATAGCGTGTTATCGAGGCCTATAGCGCGTTATTGCCCATTTTACTAAAAATGGAAAGATCACGGCAACAACTTTATAGCGAGTTATCAAAGGGGATAGCACGCTATAGACAATATTCCAGAAAAACATATGTTTTACTATAGAACCCTATCAGCGTGCTATCAACACTGATAGTGTGCTAGTGCCTTCAGGAAAAATTTGGCAAATTGCTGGATAGCCTTATTTTTGAAATATTAATATTTTGACACTCAAGAACCATTCCTTTAACTCAAAACATATTGATATAAGATTAAAAACTTTTAAATAATTCAAAACTCATTGAAATTATGATTAAAACCTTTCGGAAAACATTTTTTCAAAATGAAATACTATATCGAAGTGATTTTGAAGACTTTGCAATTTTCAGAGTTTTAGTGTTGAGATTGATCGAGAGGTTACCCTACACACCAAAGATCAAACAAATGCATTAGGCAAGACATATGTCTTCGTTTTACGAGCTTGATCTTTGTAGACTTCGAAAGCTATTGTTTGATGTGTTCTTGATGCAAGACAATTGATGTGTTCTATTTTGTTGTGTTATCTTACCGAGACCACTTCATATACTTACAACTTAAAACAATGGATAGCCTCTGCAAATTTAAGCACAAAAGGGATAAAATGAAGAACTTGCTGATCAACGACGTTATCATCAAGACAAATTGCAAATTTGATTCTATTCGAAGCTATTTTTGACAAATGCAAGAATCATTACTTTTTCTTCTCTTGAAAAATTCTTTGGAAAGCTCAATCTAATTTGCAAAAATCGTGTGTGTTGTATTTTAGAAAATCAGAGAATGAGCGTTTTATAAAATTAGAAGTTGCGGGTTAAAGAGCAAGAGAGTACAAAATGATTTGAATTCAAAACATTGTTTAATCTAAAGTTGTTTTGGGCATGCGCGACAATAGGAATCATCAAGGTGTTAGTAGAGAATATTTCAATTAAGATAACCTGGAGAAATTGTGTATGGAATAGAAAAATCGAGCAAGCAGAAGTGCCCACATTTTTCTCGTTAGAAATAATAGATTTTTGTCTGAGACGTGGATAGTGTGCTATTGGGTTGCGTATCATGTTCTCAATTGACAGATAGCAGGCTATAGCGGGTCGATATACACAAACCCGAGAGCTCGAGTTTTACGGACTTTCCGATAGCGTGTTATCGAGGCCTATAGCGCGCTATTGCCCATTTTACTAAAAATGGAAAGATCACGGCAACAGCTTTATAGCGAGTTATCAAAGGGGATAGCGCGCTATAGACAATATTCCAGAAAAACAAATGTTTTATTATAGAACCCTATCAGCGTGCTATCAACACTGATAGTGCGCTAGTGCCTTCAGGAAAATTTTGACAAATTGCTGGATAGACTTATTTTTGAGAAATTAATATTTTGACACTCAAGAACCATTCCATTAACTCAAAACATATTGATATAAGATTAAAAACTTTTAAATAATTCAAAACTCATTGAAATTATGATTAAAACCTTTCGGAAAACATTTTTTCAAAATGAAATACTATATCGAAGTGATTTTGAAGACTTTGCAATTTTCAGAGTTTTAGTGCTGAGATTGATCGAGAGGTTACCCTACACACCAAAGATCAAACAAATGCATTAGGCAAGACATATGTCTTCGTTTTACGAGCTTGATCTTTGTAGACTTCGAAAGCTATTGTTTGATGTGTTCTTGATGCAAGACAATTGATGTGTTCTATTTTGTTGTGTTATCTTACCGAGACCACTTCATATACTTACAACTTAAAACAATGGATAGCCTCTGCCAATTTAAGCACAAAAGGGATAAAATGAAGAACTTGCTGATCAACGACGTTATCATCAAGACAGATTGCAAATTTGATTCTATTCAAAGCTATTTTTGACAAATGCAAGAATCATTACTTTCTTCTCTTGAAAAATTCTTAGGAAAGCTCAATCTAACTTGCAAAAATCGTGGTTGTTGTATTTTTGAAAATCAGAGAATGAGTGTTTTATAAAATTAGAAGTTGCGTGTTAAAGAGCAAGAGAGTACAAAATGATTTGAATTCAAAACATTGTTTAATCTAAAGTTGTTTTGGGCATGCGAGACAATAGGAATCATCTAGGTGTTAGTAGAGAATATTTCAATTAAGATAACCTGGAGAAATTGTGTATGGAATAGAAAAATCGAGCAAGCAGAAGTGCCCACATTTTTCTCGTTAGAAATATCAGATTTTTTTCCCAGACGTGAATAGCGAGCTGTTGGGTTGTGTATCATGTTCTCAATTGACAGATAGCAGGCTATAGATGGTCGATATACACAAACCCGAGAGCTCGAGTTTTACGGACTTTCCGGTAGCGTGTTATCGAGGCCTATAGCGCGTTATTGCCCATTTTACTAAAAATTGAAAGATCACGGCAACAACTTTATAGCGAGTTATCAAAGGGGATAGCACGCTATAGACAATATTCCAGAAAAACATATGTTTTACTATAGAACCCTATCAGCGTGCTATCAACACTGATAGTGTGCTAGTGCCTTCAGGAAAAATTTGGCAAATTGCTGGATAGCCTTATTTTTGAAATATTAATATTTTGACACTCAAGAACCATTCCTTTAACTCAAAACATATTGATATAAGATTAAAAACTTTTAAATAATTCAAAACTCATTGAAATTATGATTAAAACCTTTCGGAAAACATTTTTTCAAAATGAAATACTATATCGAAGTGATTTTGAAGACTTTGCAATTTTCAGAGTTTTAGTGCTGAGATTGATCGAGAGGTTACCCTACACACCAAAGATCAAACAAATGCATTAGGCAAGACATATGTCTTCGTTTTACGAGCTTGATCTTTGTAGACTTCGAAAGCTATTGTTTGATGTGTTCTTGATGCAAGACAATTGATGTGTTCTATTTTGTTGTGTTATCTTACCGAGACCACTTCATATACTTACAACTTAAAACAATGGATAGCCTCTGCAAATTTAAGCACAAAAGGGATAAAATGAAGAACTTGCTGATCAACGACGTTATCATCAAGACAAATTGCAAATTTGATTCTATTCGAAGCTATTTTTGACAAATGCAAGAATCATTACTTTTTCTTCTCTTGAAAAATTCTTTGGAAAGCTCAATCTAACTTGCAAAAATCGTGTGTGTTGTATTTTAGAAAATCAGAGAATGAGCGTTTTATAAAATTAGAAGTTCCGGGTTAAAGAGCAAGAGAATACAAAATGATTTGAATTCAAAACATTGTTTAATCTGAAGTTGTTTTGGGCATGCGCGACAATAGGAATCATCTAGGTGTTAGTAGAGAATATTTCAATTAAGATAACCTGGAGAAATTGTGTATGGAATAGAAAAATCGAGCAAGCAGAAGTGCCCACATTTTTCTCATTAGAAATAATAGATTTTTGTCTCAGACGTGGATAGCGTGCTATTGGGTTGCGTATCATGTTCTCAATTGACAGATAGCAGGCTATAGCGGGTCGATATACACAAACCCGAGAGCTCGAGTTTTACGGACTTTCCGATAGCGTGTTATCGAGGCCTATAGCGCGCTATTGCCCATTTTACTAAAAATGGAAAGATCACGACAACAGCTTTATAGCGAGTTATCAAAGGGGATAGCGCGCTATAGACAATATTCCAGAAAAACAAATTTTTTATTATAGAACCCTATCAGCGTGCTATCAACACTGATAGTGCGCTAGTGCCTTCAGGAAAATTTTGACAAATTGCTGGATAGACTTATTTTTGAGAAATTAATATTTTGACACTCAAGAACCATTCCATTAACTCAAAACATATTGATATAAGATTAAAAACTTTTAAATAATTCAAAACTCATTGAAATTATGATTAAACCTTTCGGAAAACATTTTTTCAAAATGAAATACTATATCGAAGTGATTTTGAAGACTTTGCAATTTTCAGAGTTTTAGTGCTGAGATTGATCGAGAGGTTACCCTACACACCAAAGATCAAACAAATGCATTAGGCAAGACATATGTCTTCGTTTTACGAGCTTGATCTTTGTAGACTTCGAAAGCTATTGTTTGATGTGTTCTTGATGCAAGACAATTGATGTGTTCTATTTTGTTGTGTTATCTTACCGAGACCACTTCATATACTTACAACTTAAAACAATGGATAGCCTCTGCCAATTTAAGCACAAAAGGGATAAAATGAAGAACTTGCTGATCAACGACGTTATCATCAAGACAGATTGCAAATTTGATTCTATTCGAAGCTATTTTTGACAAATGCAAGAATCATTACTTTCTTCTCTTGAAAAATTCTTAGGAAAGCTCAATCTAACTTGCAAAAATCGTGGTTGTTGTATTTTTGAAAATCAGAGAATGAGGGTTTTATAAAATTAGAAGTTGCGTGTTAAAGAGCAAGAGAGTACAAAATGATTTGAATTCAAAACATTGTTTAATCTAAAGTTGTTTTGGGCATGCGAGACAATAGGAATCATCTAGGTGTTAGTAGAGAATATTTCAATTAAGATAACCTGGAGAAATTGTGTATGGAATAGAAAAATCGAGCAAGCAGAAGTGCCCACATTTTTCTCGTTAGAAATATCAGATTTTTTTCCCAGACGTGAATAGCGAGCTGTTGGGTTGTGTATCATGTTCTCAATTGACAGATAGCAGGCTATAGATGGTCGATATACACAAACCCGAGAGCTCGAGTTTTACGGACTTTCCGGTAGCGTGTTATCGAGGCCTATAGCGCGTTATTGCCCATTTTACTAAAAATTGAAAGATCACGGCAACAACTTTATAGCGAGTTATCAAAGGGGATAGCACGCTATAGACAATATTCCAGAAAAACATATGTTTTACTATAGAACCCTATCAGCGTGCTATCAACACTGATAGTGTGCTAGTGCCTTCAGGAAAAATTTGGCAAATTGCTGGATAGCCTTATTTTTGAAATATTAATATTTTGACACTCAAGAACCATTCCTTTAACTCAAAACATATTGATATAAGATTAAAAACTTTTAAATAATTCAAAACTCATTGAAATTATGATTAAAACCTTTCGGAAAACATTTTTTCAAAATGAAATACTATATCGAAGTGATTTTGAAGACTTTGCAATTTTCAGAGTTTTAGTGCTGAGATTGATCGAGAGGTTACCCTACACACCAAAGATCAAACAAATGCATTAGGCAAGACATATGTCTTCGTTTTACGAGCTTGATCTTTGTAGACTTCGAAAGCTATTGTTTGATGTGTTCTTGATGCAAGACAATTGATGTGTTCTATTTTGTTGTGTTATCTTACCGAGACCACTTCATATACTTACAACTTAAAACAATGGATAGCCTCTGCAAATTTAAGCACAAAAGGGATAAAATGAAGAACTTGCTGATCAACGACGTTATCATCAAGACAAATTGCAAATTTGATTCTATTCGAAGCTATTTTTGACAAATGCAAGAATCATTACTTTTTCTTCTCTTGAAAAATTCTTTGGAAAGCTCAATCTAACTTGCAAAAATCGTGTGTGTTGTATTTTAGAAAATCAGAGAATGAGCGTTTTATAAAATTAGAAGTTCCGGGTTAAAGAGCAAGAGAATACAAAATGATTTGAATTCAAAACATTGTTTAATCTGAAGTTGTTTTGGGCATGCGCGACAATAGGAATCATCTAGGTGTTAGTAGAGAATATTTCAATTAAGATAACCTGGAGAAATTGTGTATGGAATAGAAAAATCGAGCAAGCAGAAGTGCCCACATTTTTCTCATTAGAAATAATAGATTTTTGTCTCAGACGTGGATAGCGTGCTATTGGGTTGCGTATCATGTTCTCAATTGACAGATAGCAGGCTATAGCGGGTCGATATACACAAACCCGAGAGCTCGAGTTTTACGGACTTTCCGATAGCGTGTTATCGAGGCCTATAGCGCGCTATTGCCCATTTTACTAAAAATGGAAAGATCACGACAACAGCTTTATAGCGAGTTATCAAAGGGGATAGCGCGCTATAGACAATATTCCAGAAAAACAAATTTTTTATTATAGAACCCTATCAGCGTGCTATCAACACTGATAGTGCGCTAGTGCCTTCAGGAAAATTTTGACAAATTGCTGGATAGACTTATTTTTGAGAAATTAATATTTTGACACTCAAGAACCATTCCATTAACTCAAAACATATTGATATAAGATTAAAAACTTTTAAATAATTCAAAACTCATTGAAATTATGATTAAACCTTTCGGAAAACATTTTTTCAAAATGAAATACTATATCGAAGTGATTTTGAAGACTTTGCAATTTTCAGAGTTTTAGTGCTGAGATTGATCGAGAGGTTACCCTACACACCAAAGATCAAACAAATGCATTAGGCAAGACATATGTCTTCGTTTTACGAGCTTGATCTTTGTAGACTTCGAAAGCTATTGTTTGATGTGTTCTTGATGCAAGACAATTGATGTGTTCTATTTTGTTGTGTTATCTTACCGAGACCACTTCATATACTTACAACTTAAAACAATGGATAGCCTCTGCCAATTTAAGCACAAAAGGGATAAAATGAAGAACTTGCTGATCAACGACGTTATCATCAAGACAGATTGCAAATTTGATTCTATTCGAAGCTATTTTTGACAAATGCAAGAATCATTACTTTCTTCTCTTGAAAAATTCTTAGGAAAGCTCAATCTAACTTGCAAAAATCGTGGTTGTTGTATTTTTGAAAATCAGAGAATGAGGGTTTTATAAAATTAGAAGTTGCGTGTTAAAGAGCAAGAGAGTACAAAATGATTTGAATTCAAAACATTGTTTAATCTAAAGTTGTTTTGGGCATGCGAGACAATAGGAATCATCTAGGTGTTAGTAGAGAATATTTCAATTAAGATAACCTGGAGAAATTGTGTATGGAATAGAAAAATCGAGCAAGCAGAAGTGCCCACATTTTTCTCGTTAGAAATATCAGATTTTTTTCCCAGACGTGAATAGCGAGCTGTTGGGTTGTGTATCATGTTCTCAATTGACAGATAGCAGGCTATAGCAGGTCGATATACACAAACCCGAGAGCTCGAGTTTTACGGACTTTCCGGTAGCGTGTTATCGAGGCCTATAGCGCGTTATTGCCCATTTTACTAAAAATTAAAAGATCACGGCAACAACTTTATAGCGAGTTATCAAAGGGGATAGCACGCTATAGACAATATTCCAGAAAAACATATGTTTTACTATAGAACCCTATCAGCGTGCTATCAACACTGATAGTGTGCTAGTGCCTTCAGGAAAAATTTGGCAAATTGCTGGATAGCCTTATTTTTGAAATATTAATATTTTGACACTCAAGAACCATTCCTTTAACTCAAAACATATTGATATAAGATTAAAAACTTTTAAATAATTCAAAACTCATTGAAATTATGATTAAAACCTTTCGGAAAACATTTTTTCAAAATGAAATACTATATCGAAGTGATTTTGAAGACTTTGCAATTTTCAGAGTTTTAGTGCTGAGATTGATCGAGAGGTTACCCTACACACCAAAGATCAAACAAATGCATTAGGCAAGACATATGTCTTCGTTTTACGAGCTTGATCTTTGTAGACTTCGAAAGCTATTGTTTGATGTGTTCTTGATGCAAGACAATTGATGTGTTCTATTTTGTTGTGTTATCTTACCGAGACCACTTCATATACTTACAACTTAAAACAATGGATAGCCTCTGCAAATTTAAGCACAAAAGGGATAAAATGAAGAACTTGCTGATCAACGACGTTATCATCAAGACAAATTGCAAATTTGATTCTATTCGAAGCTATTTTTGACAAATGCAAGAATCATTACTTTTTCTTCTCTTGAAAAATTCTTTGGAAAGCTCAATCTAACTTGCAAAAATCGTGTGTGTTGTATTTTAGAAAATCAGAGAATGAGCGTTTTATAAAATTAGAAGTTCCGGGTTAAAGAGCAAGAGAATACAAAATGATTTGAATTCAAAACATTGTTTAATCTGAAGTTGTTTTGGGCATGCGCGACAATAGGAATCATCTAGGTGTTAGTAGAGAATATTTCAATTAAGATAACCTGGAGAAATTGTGTATGGAATAGAAAAATCGAGCAAGCAGAAGTGCCCACATTTTTCTCATTAGAAATAATAGATTTTTGTCTCAGACGTGGATAGCGTGCTATTGGGTTGCGTATCATGTTCTCAATTGACAGATAGCAGGCTATAGCGGGTCGATATACACAAACCCGAGAGCTCGAGTTTTACGGACTTTCCGATAGCGTGTTATCGAGGCCTATAGCGCGCTATTGCCCATTTTACTAAAAATGGAAAGATCACGACAACAGCTTTATAGCGAGTTATCAAAGGGGATAGCGCGCTATAGACAATATTCCAGAAAAACAAATTTTTTATTATAGAACCCTATCAGCGTGCTATCAACACTGATAGTGCGCTAGTGCCTTCAGGAAAATTTTGACAAATTGCTGGATAGACTTATTTTTGAGAAATTAATATTTTGACACTCAAGAACCATTCCATTAACTCAAAACATATTGATATAAGATTAAAAACTTTTAAATAATTCAAAACTCATTGAAATTATGATTAAAACCTTTCGGAAAACATTTTTTCAAAATGAAATACTATATCGAAGTGATTTTGAAGACTTTGCAATTTTCAGAGTTTTAGTGCTGAGATTGATCGAGAGGTTACCCTACACACCAAAGATCAAACAAATGCATTAGGCAAGACATATGTCTTCGTTTTACGAGCTTGATCTTTGTAGACTTCGAAAGCTATTGTTTGATGTGTTCTTGATGCAAGACAATTGATGTGTTCTATTTTGTTGTGTTATCTTACCGAGACCACTTCATATACTTACAACTTAAAACAATGGATAGCCTCTGCCAATTTAAGCACAAAAGGGATAAAATGAAGAACTTGCTGATCAACGACGTTATCATCAAGACAGATTGCAAATTTGATTCTATTCGAAGCTATTTTTGACAAATGCAAGAATCATTACTTTCTTCTCTTGAAAAATTCTTAGGAAAGCTCAATCTAACTTGCAAAAATCGTGGTTGTTGTATTTTTGAAAATCAGAGAATGAGGGTTTTATAAAATTAGAAGTTGCGTGTTAAAGAGCAAGAGAGTACAAAATGATTTGAATTCAAAACATTGTTTAATCTAAAGTTGTTTTGGGCATGCGAGACAATAGGAATCATCTAGGTGTTAGTAGAGAATATTTCAATTAAGATAACCTGGAGAAATTGTGTATGGAATAGAAAAATCGAGCAAGCAGAAGTGCCCACATTTTTCTCGTTAGAAATATCAGATTTTTTTCCCAGACGTGAATAGCGAGCTGTTGGGTTGTGTATCATGTTCTCAATTGACAGATAGCAGGCTATAGCGGGTCGATATACACAAACCCGAGAGCTCGAGTTTTACGGACTTTCCGATAGCGTGTTATCGAGGCCTATAGCGCGCTATTGCCCATTTTACTAAAAATGGAAAGATCACGACAACAGCTTTATAGCGAGTTATCAAAGGGGATAGCGCGCTATAGACAATATTCCAGAAAAACAAATGTTTTATTATAGAACCCTATCAGCGTGCTATCAACACTGAAAGTGCGCTAGTGCCTTCAGGAAAATTTTGACAAATTGCTGGATAGACTTATTTTTGAAAAATTAATATTTTGACACTCAAGAACCATTCCATTAACTCAAAACATATTGATATAAGATTAAAAACTTTTAAATAATTCAAAACTCATTGAAATTATGATTAAAACCTTTCGGAAAACATTTTTTCAAAATGAAATACTATATTGAAGTGATTTTGAAGACTTTGCAATTTTCAGAGTTTTAGTGCTGAGATTGGTCGAGAGGTTACCCTACACACCAAAGATCAAACAAATGCATTAGGCAAGACATATGTCTTCGTTTTACGAGCTTGATCTTTGTAGACTTCGAAAGCTATTGTTTGATGTGTTCTTGATGCAAGACAATTGATGTGTTCTATTTTGTTTTGTTATCTTACCGAGACCACTTCATATACTTACAACTTAAAACAATGGATAGCCTCTGCCAATTTAAGCACAAAAGGGATAAAATGAAGAACTTGCTGATCAACGACGTTATCATCAAGACAGATTGCAAATTTGATTCTATTCGAAGCTATTTTTGACAAATGCAAGAATCATTACTTTCTTCTCTTGAAAAATTCTTAGGAAAGCTCAATCTAACTTGCAAAAATCGTGGTTGTTGTATTTTTGAAAATCAGAGAATGAGTGTTTTATAAAATTAGATGTTGCGTGTTAAAGAGCAAGAGAGTACAAAATGATTTGAATTCAAAACATTGTTTAATCTAAAGTTGTTTTGGGCATGCGCGACAATAGGAATCATCTAGGTGTTAGTAGAGAATATTTCAATTAAGATAACCTGGAGAAATTGTGTATGGAATAGAAAAATCGAGCAAGCAGAAGTGCCCACATTTTTCTCGTTAGAAATAATAGATTTTTGTCTCAGACGTGGATAGCGTGCTATTGGGTTGCGTATCATGTTCTCAATTGACAGATAGCAGGCTATAGCGGGTCGATATACACAAACCCGAGAGCTCGAGTTTTACGGACTTTCCGATAGCGTGTTATCGAGGCCTATAGCGCGCTATTGCCCATTTTACTAAAAATGGAAAGATCACGGCAACAGCTTTATAGCGAGTTATCAAAGGGGATAGCGCGCTATAGACAATATTCCAGAAAAACAAATTTTTTATTATAGAACCCTATCAGCGTGCTATCAACACTGATAGTGCGCTAGTGCCTTCAGGAAAATTTTGACAAATTGCTGGATAGACTTATTTTTGAGAAATTAATATTTTGACACTCAAGAACCATTCCATTAACTCAAAACATATTGATATAAGATTAAAAACTTTTAAATAATTCAAAACTCATTGAAATTATGATTAAAACCTTTCGGAAAACATTTTTTCAAAATGAAATACTATATCGAAGTGATTTTGAAGACTTTGCAATTTTCAGAGTTTTAGTGCTGAGATTGATCGAGAGGTTACCCTACACACCAAAGATCAAACAAATGCATTAGGCAAGACATATGTCTTCGTTTTACGAGCTTGATCTTTGTAGACTTCGAAAGCTATTGTTTGATGTGTTCTTGATGCAAGACAATTGATGTGTTCTATTTTGTTGTGTTATCTTACCGAGACCACTTCATATACTTACAACTTAAAACAATGGATAGCCTCTGCCAATTTAAGCACAAAAGGGATAAAATGAAGAACTTGCTGATCAACGACGTTATCATCAAGACAGATTGCAAATTTGATTCTATTCGAAGCTATTTTTGACAAATGCAAGAATCATTACTTTCTTCTCTTGAAAAATTCTTAGGAAAGCTCAATCTAACTTGCAAAAATCGTGGTTGTTGTATTTTTGAAAATCAGAGAATGAGTGTTTTATAAAATTAGAAGTTGCGTGTTAAAGAGCAAGAGAGTACAAAATGATTTGAATTCAAAACATTGTTTAATCTAAAGTTGTTTTGGGCATGCGAGACAATAGGAATCATCTAGGTGTTAGTAGAGAATATTTCAATTAAGATAACCTGGAGAAATTGTGTATGGAATAGAAAAATCGAGCAAGCAGAAGTGCCCACATTTTTCTCGTTAGAAATATCAGATTTTTTTCCCAGACGTGAATAGCGAGCTGTTGGGTTGTGTATCATGTTCTCAATTGACAGATAGCAGGCTATAGCAGGTCGATATACACAAACCCGAGAGCTCGAGTTTTACGGACTTTCCGGTAGCGTGTTATCGAGGCCTATAGCGCGTTATTGCCCATTTTACTAAAAATTGAAAGATCACGGCAACAACTTTATAGCGAGTTATCAAAGGGGATAGCACGCTATAGACAATATTCCAGAAAAACATATGTTTTACTATAGAACCCTATCAGCGTGCTATCAACACTGATAGTGTGCTAGTGCCTTCAGGAAAAATTTGGCAAATTGCTGGATAGCCTTATTTTTGAAATATTAATATTTTGACACTCAAGAACCATTCCTTTAACTCAAAACATATTGATATAAGATTAAAAACTTTTAAATAATTCAAAACTCATTGAAATTATGATTAAAACCTTTCGGAAAACATTTTTTCAAAATGAAATACTATATCGAAGTGATTTTGAAGACTTTGCAATTTTCAGAGTTTTAGTGCTGAGATTGATCGAGAGGTTACCCTACACACCAAAGATCAAACAAATGCATTAGGCAAGACATATGTCTTCGTTTTACGAGCTTGATCTTTGTAGACTTCGAAAGCTATTGTTTGATGTGTTCTTGATGCAAGACAATTGATGTGTTCTATTTTGTTGTGTTATCTTACCGAGACCACTTCATATACTTACAACTTAAAACAATGGATAGCCTCTGCAAATTTAAGCACAAAAGGGATAAAATGAAGAACTTGCTGATCAACGACGTTATCATCAAGACAAATTGCAAATTTGATTCTATTCGAAGCTATTTTTGACAAATGCAAGAATCATTACTTTTTCTTCTCTTGAAAAATTCTTTGGAAAGCTCAATCTAACTTGCAAAAATCGTGTGTGTTGTATTTTAGAAAATCAGAGAATGAGCGTTTTATAAAATTAGAAGTTGCGGGTTAAAGAGCAAGAGAATACAAAATGATTTGAATTCAAAACATTGTTTAATCTAAAGTTGTTTTGGGCATGCGCGACAATAGGAATCATCTAGGTGTTAGTAGAGAATATTTCAATTAAGATAACCTGGAGAAATTGTGTATGGAATAGAAAAATCGAGCAAGCAGAAGTGCCCACATTTTTCTCGTTAGAAATAATAGATTTTTGTCTCAGACGTGGATAGCGTGCTATTGGGTTGCGTATCATGTTCTCAATTGACAGATAGCAGGCTATAGCGGGTCGATATACACAAACCCGAGAGCTCGAGTTTTACGGACTTTCCGATAGCGTGTTATCGAGGCCTATAGCGCGCTATTGCCCATTTTACTAAAAATGGAAAGATCACGGCAACAGCTTTATAGCGAGTTATCAAAGGGGATAGCGCGCTATAGACAATATTCCAGAAAAACAAATTTTTTATTATAGAACCCTATCAGCGTGCTATCAACACTGATAGTGCGCTAGTGCCTTCAGGAAAATTTTGACAAATTGCTGGATAGACTTATTTTTGAGAAATTAATATTTTGGCACTCAAGAACCATTCCATTAACTCAAAACATATTGATATAAGATTAAAAACTTTTAAATAATTCAAAACTCATTGAAATTATGATTAAAACCTTTCGGAAAACATTTTTTCAAAATGAAATACTATATCGAAGTGATTTTGAAGACTTTGCAATTTTCAGAGTTTTAGTGCTGAGATTGATCGAGAGGTTACCCTACACACCAAAGATCAAACAAATGCATTAGGCAAGACATATGTCTTCGTTTTACGAGCTTGATCTTTGTAGATTTCGAAAGCTATTGTTTGATGTGTTCTTGATGCAAGACAATTGATGTGTTCTATTTTGTTGTGTTATCTTACCGAGACCACTTCATATACTTACAACTTAAAACAATGGATAGCCTCTGCCAATTTAAGCACAAAAGGGATAAAATGAAGAACTTGCTGATCAACGACGTTATCATCAAGACAGATTGCAAATTTGATTCTATTCGAAGCTATTTTTGACAAATGCAAGAATCATTACTTTCTTCTCTTGAAAAATTCTTAGGAAAGCTCAATCTAACTTGCAAAAATCGTGGTTGTTGTATTTTTGAAAATCAGAGAATGAGTGTTTTATAAAATTAGAAGTTGCGTGTTAAAGAGCAAGAGAGTACAAAATGATTTGAATTCAAAACATTGTTTAATCTAAAGTTGTTTTGGGCATGCGAGACAATAGGAATCATCTAGGTGTTAGTAGAGAATATTTCAATTAAGATAACCTGGAGAAATTGTGTATGGAATAGAAAAATCGAGCAAGCAGAAGTGCCCACATTTTTCTCGTTAGAAATATCAGATTTTTTTCCCAGACGTGAATAGCGAGCTGTTGGGTTGTGTATCATGTTCTCAATTGACAGATAGCAGGCTATAGCAGGTCGATATGCACAAACCCGAGAGCTCGAGTTTTACGGACTTTCCGGTAGCGTGTTATCGAGGCCTATAGCGCGTTATTGCCCATTTTACTAAAAATTGAAAGATCACGGCAACAACTTTATAGCGAGTTATCAAAGGGGATAGCACGCTATAGACAATATTCCAGAAAAACATATGTTTTACTATAGAACCCTATCAGCGTGCTATCAACACTGATAGTGTGCTAGTGCCTTCAGGAAAAATTTGGCAAATTGCTGGATAGCCTTATTTTTGAAATATTAATATTTTGACACTCAAGAACCATTCCTTTAACTCAAAACATATTGATATAAGATTAAAAACTTTTAAATAATTCAAAACTCATTGAAATTATGATTAAAACCTTTCGGAAAACATTTTTTCAAAATGAAATACTATATCGAAGTGATTTTGAAGACTTTGCAATGTTCAGAGTTTTAGTGCTGAGATTGATCGAGAGGTTACCCTACACACCAAAGATCAAACAAATGCATTAGGCAAGACATATGTCTTCGTTTTACGAGCTTGATCTTTGTAGACTTCGAAAGCTATTGTTTGATGTGTTCTTGATGCAAGACAATTGATGTGTTCTATTTTGTTGTGTTATCTTACCGAGACCACTTCATATACTTACAACTTAAAACAATGGATAGCCTCTGCAAATTTAAGCACAAAAGGGATAAAATGAAGAACTTGCTGATCAACGACGTTATCATCAAGACAAATTGCAAATTTGATTCTATTCGAAGCTATTTTTGACAAATGCAAGAATCATTACTTTTTCTTCTCTTGAAAAATTCTTTGGAAAGCTCAATCTAACTTGCAAAAATCGTGTGTGTTGTATTTTAGAAAATCAGAGAATGAGCGTTTTATAAAATTAGAAGTTGCGGGTTAAAGAGCAAGAGAGTACAAAATGATTTGAATTCAAAACATTGTTTAATCTAAAGTTGTTTTGGGCATGCGCGACAATAGGAATCATCTAGGTGTTAGTAGAGAATATTTCAATTAAGATAACCTGGAGAAATTGTGTATGGAATAGAAAAATCGAGCAAGCAGAAGTGCCCACATTTTTCTCGTTAGAAATAATAGATTTTTGTCTCAGACGTGGATAGCGTGCTATTGGGTTGCGTATCATGTTCTCAATTGACAGATAGCAGGCTATAGCGGGTCGATATACACAAACCCGAGAGCTCGAGTTTTACGGACTTTCCGATAGCGTGTTATCGAGGCCTATAGTGCGCTATTGCCCATTTTACTAAAAATGGAAAGATCACGGCAACAGCTTTATAGCGAGTTATCAAAGGGGATAGCGCGCTATAGACAATATTCCAGAAAAACAAATGTTTTATTATAGAACCCTATCAGCGTGCTATCAACACTGATAGTGCGCTAGTGCCTTCAGGAAAATTTTGACAAATTGCTGGATAGACTTATTTTTGAAAAATTAATATTTTGACACTCAAGAACCATTCCATTAACTCAAAACATATTGATATAAGATTAAAAACTTTTAAATAATTCAAAACTCATTGAAATTATGATAAAAACCTTTCGGAAAACATTTTTTCAAAATGAAATACTATATCGAAGTGATTTTGAAGACTTTGCAATTTTCAGAGTTTTAGTGCTGAGATTGATCGAGAGGTTACCCTACACACCAAAGATCAAACAAATGCATTAGGCAAGACATATGTCTTCGTTTTACGAGCTTGATCTTTGTAGACTTTGAAAGCT
This sequence comes from Paratinospora sagittata, assembly GCA_035771175.1. Classification (NCBI taxonomy): domain Eukaryota; kingdom Viridiplantae; phylum Streptophyta; class Magnoliopsida; order Ranunculales; family Menispermaceae; genus Paratinospora; species Paratinospora sagittata. Next base: position 25,941,271 of record CM069610.1, read on the forward strand.
ATTGTTTGATGTGTTCTTGATGCAAGACAATTGATGTGTTCTATTTTGTTGTGTTATCTTACCGAGACCACTTCATATACTTACAACTTAAAACAATGGATAGCCTCTGCCAATTTAAGCACAAAAGGGATAAAATGAAGAACTTGCTGATCAACGACGTTATCATCAAGACAGATTGCAAATTTGATTCTATTCGAAGCTATTTTTGACAAATGCAAGAATCATTACTTTCTTCTCTTGAAAAATTCTTAGGAAAGCTCAATCTAACTTGCAAAAATCGTGGTTGTTGTATTTTTGAAAATCAGAGAATGAGTGTTTTATAAAATTAGAAGTTGCGTGTTAAAGAGCAAGAGAATACAAAATGATTTGAATTCAAAACATTGTTTAATCTAAAGTTGTTTTGGGCATGCGCGACAATAGGAATCATCTAGGTGTTAGTAGAGAATATTTCAATTAAGATAACCTGGAGAAATTGTGTATGGAATAGAAAAATCGAGCAAGCAGAAGTGCCCACATTTTTCTCGTTAGAAATAATAGATTTTTGTCTCAGACGTGGATAGCGTGCTATTGGGTTGCGTATCATGTTCTCAATTGACAGATAGCAGGCTATAGCGGGTCGATATACACAAACCCGAGAGCTCGAGTTTTACGGACTTTCCGATAGCGTGTTATCGAGGCCTATAGCGCGCTATTGCCCATTTTACTAAAAATGGAAAGATCACGGCAACAGCTTTATAGCGAGTTATCAAAGGGGATAGCGCGCTATAGACAATATTCCAGAAAAACAAATTTTTTATTATAGAACCCTATCAGCGTGCTATCAACACTGATAGTGCGCTAGTGCCTTCAGGAAAATTTTGACAAATTGCTGGATAGACTTATTTTTGAAAAATTAATATTTTGACACTCAAGAACCATTCCATTAACTCAAAACATATTGATATAAGATTAAAAACTTTTAAATAATTCAAAACTCATTGAAATTATGATAAAAACATTTCGGAAAACATTTTTTCAAAATGAAATACTATATCGAAGTGATTTTGAAGACTTTGCAATTTTCAGAGTTTTAGTGCTGAGATTGATCGAGAGGTTACCCTACACACCAAAGATCAAACAAATGCATTAGGCAAGACATATGTCTTCGTTTTACGAGCTTGATCTTTGTAGACTTCGAAAGCTATTGTTTGATGTGTTCTTGATGCAAGACAATTGATGTGTTCTATTTTTTTGTGTTATCTTACCGAGACCACTTCATATACTTACAACTTAAAACAATGGATAGCCTCTGCCAATTTAAGCACAAAAGGGATAAAATGAAGAACTTGCTGATCAACGACGTTATCATCAAGACAGATTGCAAATTTGATTCTATTCGAAGCTATTTTTGACAAATGCAAGAATCATTACTTTCTTCTCTTGAAAAATTCTTAGGAAAGCTCAATCTAACTTGCAAAAATCGTGGTTGTTGTATTTTTGAAAATCAGAGAATGAGTGTTTTATAAAATTAGAAGTTGCGTGTTAAAGAGCAAGAGAGTACAAAATGATTTGAATTCAAAACATTGTTTAATCTAAAGTTGTTTTGGGCATGCGAGACAATAGGAATCATCTAGGTGTTAGTAGAGAATATTTCAATTAAGATAACCTGGAGAAATTGTGTATGGAATAGAAAAATCGAGCAAGCAGAAGTGCCCACATTTTTCTCGTTAGAAATATCAGATTTTTTTCCCAGACGTGAATAGCGAGCTGTTGGGTTGTGTATCATGTTCTCAATTGACAGATAGCAGGCTATAGCAGGTCGATATACACAAACCCGAGAGCTCGAGTTTTACGGACTTTCCGGTAGCGTGTTATCGAGGCCTATAGCGCGTTATTGCCCATTTTACTAAAAATTGAAAGATCACGGCAACAACTTTATAGCGAGTTATCAAAGGGGATAGCACGCTATAGACAATATTCCAGAAAAACATATGTTTTACTATAGAACCCTATCAGCGTGCTATCAACACTGATAGTGTGCTAGTGCCTTCAGGAAAAATTTGGCAAATTGCTGGATAGCCTTATTTTTGAAATATTAATATTTTGACACTCAAGAACCATTCCTTTAACTCAAAACATATTGATATAAGATTAAAAACTTTTAAATAATTCAAAACTCATTGAAATTATGATTAAAACCTTTCGGAAAACATTTTTTCAAAATGAAATACTATATCGAAGTGATTTTGAAGACTTTGCAATTTTCAGAGTTTTAGTGCTGAGATTGATCGAGAGGTTACCCTACACACCAAAGATCAAACAAATGCATTAGGCAAGACATATGTCTTCGTTTTACGAGCTTGATCTTTGTAGACTTCGAAAGCTATTGTTTGATGTGTTCTTGATGCAAGACAATTGATGTGTTCTATTTTGTTGTGTTATCTTACCGAGACCACTTCATATACTTACAACTTAAAACAATGGATAGCCTCTGCAAATTTAAGCACAAAAGGGATAAAATGAAGAACTTGCTGATCAACGACGTTATCATCAAGACAAATTGCAAATTTGATTCTATTCGAAGCTATTTTTGACAAATGCAAGAATCATTACTTTTTCTTCTCTTGAAAAATTCTTTGGAAAGCTCAATCTAACTTGCAAAAATCGTGTGTGTTGTATTTTTGAAAATCAGAGAATGAGCGTTTTATAAAATTAGAAGTTGCGGGTTAAAGAGCAAGAGAGTACAAAATGATTTGAATTCAAAACATTGTTTAATCTAAAGTTGTTTTGGGCATGCGCGACAATAGGAATCATCTAGGTGTTAGTAGAGAATATTTCAATTAAGATAACCTGGAGAAATTGTGTATGGAATAGAAAAATCGAGCAAGCAGAAGTGCCCACATTTTTCTCGTTAGAAATAATAGATTTTTGTCTCAGACGTGGATAGCGTGCTATTGGGTTGCGTATCATGTTCTCAATTGACAGATAGCAGGCTATAGCGGGTCGATATACACAAACCCGAGAGCTCGAGTTTTACGGACTTTCCGATAGCGTGTTATCGAGGCCTATAGCGCGCTATTGCCCATTTTACTAAAAATGGAAAGATCACGGCAACAGCTTTATAGCCAGTTATCAAAGGGGATAGCGCGCTATAGACAATATTCCAGAAAAACAAATGTTTTATTATAGAACCCTATCAGCGTGCTATCAACACTGATAGTGCGCTAGTGCCTTCAGGAAAATTTTGACAAATTGCTGGATAGACTTATTTTTGAAAAATTAATATTTTGACACTCAAGAACCATTCCATTAACTCAAAACATATTGATATAAGATTAAAAACTTTTAAATAATTCAAAACTCATTGAAATTATGATTAAAACCTTTCGGAAAACATTTTTTCAAAATGAAATACTATATCGAAGTGATTTTGAAGACTTTGCAATTTTCAGAGTTTTAGTGCTGAGATTGATCGAGAGGTTACCCTACACACCAAAGATCAAACAAATGCATTAGGCAAGACATATGTCTTCGTTTTACGAGCTTGATCTTTGTAGACTTCGAAAGCTATTGTTTGATGTGTTCTTGATGCAAGACAATTGATGTGTTCTATTTTGTTGTGTTATCTTACCGAGACCACTTCATATACTTACAACTTAAAACAATGGATAGCCTCTGCCAATTTAAGCACAAAAGGGATAAAATGAAGAACTTGCTGATCAACGACGTTATCATCAAGACAGATTGCAAATTTGATTCTATTCGAAGCTATTTTTGACAAATGCAAGAATCATTACTTTCTTCTCTTGAAAAATTCTTAGGAAAGCTCAATCTAACTTGCAAAAATCGTGGTTGTTGTATTTTTGAAAATCAGAGAATGAGTGTTTTATAAAATTAGAAGTTGCGTGTTAAAGAGCAAGAGAGTACAAAATGATTTGAATTCAAAACATTGTTTAATCTAAAGTTGTTTTGGGCATGCGCGACAATAGGAATCATCTAGGTGTTAGTAGAGAATATATCAATTAAGATAACCTGGAGAAATTGTGTATGGAATAGAAAAATCGAGCAAGCAGAAGTGCCCACATTTTTCTCGTTAGAAATAATAGATTTTTGTCTCAGACGTGGATAGCGTGCTATTGGGTTGCGTATCATGTTCTCAATTGACAGATAGCAGGCTATAGCGGGTCGATATACACAAACCCGAGAGCTCGAGTTTTACGGACTTTCCGATAGCGTGTTATCGAGGCCTATAGCGCGCTATTGCCCATTTTACTAAAAATGGAAAGATCACGGCAACAGCTTTATAGCGAGTTATCAAAGGGGATAGCGCGCTATAGACAATATTCCAGAAAAACAAATTTTTTATTATAGAACCCAATCAGCGTGCTATCAACACTGATAGTGCGCTAGTGCCTTCAGGAAAATTTTGACAAATTGCTGGATAGACTTATTTTTGAGAAATTAATATTTTGACACTCAAGAACCATTCCATTAACTCAAAACATATTGATATAAGATTAAAAACTTTTAAATAATTCAAAACTCATTGAAATTATGATTAAAACCTTTCGGAAAACATTTTTTCAAAATGAAATACTATATCGAAGTGATTTTGAAGACTTTGCAATTTTCAGAGTTTTAGTGCTGAGATTGATCGAGAGGTTACCCTACACACCAAAGATCAAACAAATGCATTAGGCAAGACATATGTCTTCATTTTACGAGCTTGATCTTTGTAGACTTCGAAAGCTATTGTTTGATGTGTTCTTGATGCAAGACAATTGATGTGTTCTATTTTGTAGTGTTATCTTACCGAGACCACTTCATATACTTACAACTTAAAACAATGGATAGCCTCTGCCAATTTAAGCACAAAAGGGATAAAATGAAGAACTTGCTGATCAACGACGTTATCATCAAGACAGATTGCAAATTTGATTCTATTCGAAGCTATTTTTGACAAATGCAAGAATCATTACTTTCTTCTCTTGAAAAATTCTTAGGAAAGCTCAATCTAACTTGCAAAAATCGTGGTTGTTGTATTTTTGAAAATCAGAGAATGAGTGTTTTATAAAATTAGAAGTTGCGTGTTAAAGAGCAAGAGAGTACAAAATGATTTGAATTCAAAACATTGTTTAATCTAAAGTTGTTTTGGGCATGCGAGACAATAGGAATCATCTAGGTGTTAGTAGAGAATATTTCAATTAAGATAACCTGGAGAAATTGTGTATGGAATAGAAAAATCGAGCAAGCAGAAGTGCCCACATTTTTCTCGTTAGAAATATCAGATTTTTTTCCCAGACGTGAATAGCGAGCTGTTGGGTTGTGTATCATGTTCTCAATTGACAGATAGCAGGCTATAGCAGGTCGATATACACAAACCCGAGAGCTCGAGTTTTACGGACTTTCCGGTAGCGTGTTATCGAGGCCTATAGCGCGTTATTGCCCATTTTACTAAAAATTGAAAGATCACGGCAACAACTTTATAGCGAGTTATCAAAGGGGATAGCACGCTATAGACAATATTCCAGAAAAACATATGTTTTACTATAGAACCCTATCAGCGTGCTATCAACACTGATAGTGTGCTAGTGCCTTCAGGAAAAATTTGGCAAATTGCTGGATAGCCTTATTTTTGAAATATTAATATTTTGACACTCAAGAACCATTCCTTTAACTCAAAACATATTGATATAAGATTAAAAACTTTTAAATAATTCAAAACTCATTGAAATTATGATTAAAACCTTTCGGAAAACATTTTTTCAAAATGAAATACTATATCGAAGTGATTTTGAAGACTTTGCAATTTTCAGAGTTTTAGTGCTGAGATTGATCGAGAGGTTACCCTACACACCAAAGATCAAACAAATGCATTAGGCAAGACATATGTCTTCGTTTTACGAGCTTGATCTTTGTAGACTTCGAAAGCTATTGTTTTGATGTGTTCTTGATGCAAGACAATTGATGTGTTCTATTTTGTTGTGTTATCTTACCGAGACCACTTCATATACTTACAACTTAAAACAATGGATAGCCTCTGCAAATTTAAGCACAAAAGGGATAAAATGAAGAACTTGCTGATCAACGACGTTATCATCAAGACAAATTGCAAATTTGATTCTATTCGAAGCTATTTTTGACAAATGCAAGAATCATTACTTTTTCTTCTCTTGAAAAATTCTTTGGAAAGCTCAATCTAACTTGCAAAAATCGTGTGTGTTGTATTTTAGAAAATCAAAGAATGAGCGTTTTATAAAATTAGAAGTTGCGGGTTAAAGAGCAAGAGAGTACAAAATGATTTGAATTCAAAACATTGTTTAATCTAAAGTTGTTTTGGGCATGCGCGACAATAGGAATCATCTAGGTGTTAGTAGAGAATATTTCAATTAAGATAACCTGGAGAAATTGTGTATGGAATAGAAAAATCGAGCAAGCAGAAGTGCCCACATTTTTCTCGTTAGAAATAATAGATTTTTGTCTCAGACGTGGATAGCGTGCTATTGGGTTGCGTATCATGTTCTCAATTGACAGATAGCAGGCTATAGCGGGTCGATATACACAAACCCGAGAGCTCGAGTTTTACGGACTTTCCGATAGCGTGTTATCGAGGCCTATAGCGCGCTATTGCCCATTTTACTAAAAATGGAAAGATCACGGCAACAGCTTTATAGCGAGTTATCAAAGGGGATAGCGCGCTATAGACAATATTCCAGAAAAACAAATGTTTTATTATAGAACCCTATCAGCGTGCTATCAACACTGATAGTGCGCTAGTGCCTTCAGGAAAATTTTGACAAATTGCTGGATAGACTTATTTTTGAAAAATTAATATTTTGACACTCAAGAACCATTCCATTAACTCAAAACATATTGATATAAGATTAAAAACTTTTAAATAATTCAAAACTCATTGAAATTATGATTAAAACCTTTCGGAAAACATTTTTTCAAAATGAAATACTATATCGAAGTGATTTTGAAGACTTTGCAATTTTCAGAGTTTTAGTGCTGAGATTGATCGAGAGGTTACCCTACACACCAAAGATCAAACAAATGCATTAGGCAAGACATATGTCTTCGTTTTACGAGCTTGATCTTTGTAGACTTCGAAAGCTATTGTTTGATGTGTTCTTGATGCAAGACAATTGATGTGTTCTATTTTGTTGTGTTATCTTACCGAGACCACTTCATATACTTACAACTTAAAACAATGGATAGTCTCTGCCAATTTAAGCACAAAAGGGATAAAATGAAGAACTTGCTGATCAACGACGTTATCATCAAGACAGATTGCAAATTTGATTCTATTCGAAGCTATTTTTGACAAATGCAAGAATCATTACTTTCTTCTCTTGAAAAATTCTTTGGAAAGCTCAATCTAACTTGCAAAAATCGTGGTTGTTGTATTTTTGAAAATCAGAGAATGAGTGTTTTATAAAATTAGAAGTTGCGTGTTAAAGAGCAAGAGAGTACAGAAGATTTGAATTCAAAACATTGTTTAATCTAAAGTTGTTTTGGGCATGCAAGACAATAGGAATCATCTAGGTGTTAGTAGAGAATATTTCAATTAAGATAACCTGGAGAAATTGTGTATGGAATAGAAAAATCGAGCAAGCAGAAGTGCCCACATTTTTCTCGTTAGAAATATCAGATTTTTTTCCCAGACGTGAATAGCGAGCTGTTGGGTTGTGCATCATGTTCTCAATTGACAGATAGCAGGCTATAGCAGGTCGATATACACAAACCCGAGAGCTCGAGTTTTACGGACTTTGCGATAGCGTGTTATCGAGGCCTATAGCGCGTTATTGCCCATTTTACTAAGAATGGAAAGATCACGGCAACAACTTTATAGCGAGTTATCAAAGGGGATAGCACCCTATAGACAATATTCCAGAAAAACATATGTTTTATTATAAAACCCTATCAGCGTGCTATCAACACTGATAGTGTGCTAGTGCCTTGAGGAAAAATTTGGCAAATTGCTGGATAGCCTTATTTTTGAAATATTAATATTTTGACACTCAAGAACCATTCCTTTAACGCAAAACATATTGATATAAGATTAAAAACTTTTAAATAATTCAAAACTCATTGAAATTATGATTAAAACCTTTCGGAAAACATTTTTTCAAAATGAAATACTATATCGAAGTGATTTTGAAGACTTTGCAATTTTCAGAGTTTTAGTGCTGAGATTGATCGAGAGGTTACCCAACACACCAAAGATCAAACAAATGCATTAGGCAAGACATATGTCTTCGTTTTACGAGCTTGATCTTTGTAGACTTCGAAAGCTATTGTTTGATGTGTTCTTGATGCAAGACAATTGATGTGTTCTATTTCGTTGTGTTATCTTGCCGAGACCACTTCATATACTTACAACTTAAAACAATGGATAGCCTCTGCAAATTTAAGCACAAAAGGGATAAAATGAAGAACTTGGTGATCAACGACGTTATCATCAAGACAGATTGCAAATTTGATTCTATTAGAAGCTATTTTTGACAAATGCAAGAATCATTACTTTCTTCTCTTGAAAAATTCTTAGGAAAGCTCAATCTAACTTGCAAAAATCGTGTCTGTTGTATTTTAGAAAATCAGAGAATGAGCGTTTTATAAAATTAGAAGTTGCGGGTTAAAGAGCAAGAGAGTACAAAATTATTTGAATTCAAAACATTGTTTAATCTAAAGTTGTTTTGGGCATGCGAGACAATAGGAATCATCTAGGTGTTAGTAGAGAATATTTCAATTAAGAGTTCTGACGGGAGGGAGAAAAAAAAGGAAAGAGAATGAAAGAAAAAGTAACAGAGGGGTGCAACACGAGACTTCCTAGGGGATCACCCATCCTAGTACTATTCTCGCCCAAGCACGCTTAATTGCGGAGTTCTGATGGGGTCCGGTGCATTAGTGCTGGCATGATCGCAGCCATGAGATACGCGACGGAAAACGTATTTAAATGGTGAGATACAGGGAGCAGTTTGCGGCTAGTAGATCTCTTAAAGGCACCGAAAATGAAAAAAAAGTGCTCCGAAAATGGACATCGGTAGAAAAAGTTACTGCCCGTAGAACCAATACGCAGCAGGTAGCGTTTTTCCTGTTTTTATTATATTTTCGCGGCGTTGGATAACTTATAATAGCAACTGTCAAGAGCGAAAGAAAAAATCAGTCAGAGAGTCTGAAAGGGAGTTCCGACGGTAGGGAAAAAAAAGTAAAGATAACGAAAGAAAAGTAAAATAGGGGTGCAACACGAGAACTTCCCCAGAGGTCACCTATCCTAATACTACTCTCGCCCAAGCACGCTTAACTGCGGAGTTCTGATGGGATCCGGCGCATTAGTGCTGGTATGATTGCTCCCACGAGATACGCGACGGAAAACGTATTTAAATGGTGAGATAAAGGGAGCAGTTTGCGGCTAGTAGATCTCTTAAAGGCACCGAAAATGAAAAAAAATGCTCCGAAAATGGACATCAGTAGAAAAAGTTACTGCCCGTAGAACCAATACGCAGCAGGTAGCGTTTTTCCTGTTTTTATTATAGTTTCACGGCGTTGGATAACGTAAAATAACAACTGTCAAGAGCGAAAGAAAAAATCAGTCAAAGAGTCTGAAAGGGAGTTCCGACGGGAGGGAAAAAAATGGAAAGAGAACGAAAGCAAAAGTAAAAGAAGGGTGCAACACGAGAACTTCCCCGGAGATCACCTATCCTAGTACTACTCTCGCCCAAGCACGCTTAACTGCGGAGTTCTGATGGGATCCGGTGCATTAGTGCTGGTATGATCCCACCCAGGAGATGCGCGACGGAAAACGTATTTAAATGGTGAGATACAGGAAGCAGTTTGCGGCTAGTAGATCTCGTAAAGGCACCGAAAATGAAAAAAAAGTGCACCGAAAATGGACATCGGTAAAAAAAGTTACAGCCCGTAGAACCAATACGCAGCTGGTAGCGTTTTTCCTGTTTTAATTATATTTTCGCGGCGTTGGATAACGTAAAATAGCAACTGTCAAGAGCGAAAGAAAAAATCAGTCAGAGAGTCTGAAAGGGAGTTCCGACGGGAGGGAAAAAAAAGGAAAGAAAACGGAAGAAAAAGTAAAAGAGGGGTGCAACACGAGGACATCCCAGGAGGTTACCCATCCTAGTACTACTTTCGCCCAAGCACGCTTCACTGCGGAGTTCTGTTGGGATCCGGTGCATTAGTGCTGGTATGATCGCAACCATGAGATACGCGACGAAAAACGTATTTAAATGGTGAGATACAGGGAGAAGTTTGCGGGTAGAAGATCTCGTAAAGGCACCGAGAATGAAAAAAAGTGCTCCGAAAACATACATCAGTAGAAAAAGTTACTCCCGTAGAACCAATACGCAGCAGGTAGCGTTTTTCCTATTTTTATTATATTTTCGCGGCGTTGGATAACGTAAAATAGTAACTATCAAGAGCGAAAGAAAAAATCAGTCAAAGAGTCTGAAAGGGAGTTCCGACGGGAAGGAAAAAAAAGAAAGAAAATGAAAGAAAAAGTAAAAGAGGGGTGCAACACGAGAACTTCCCAGGGGGTCACCCATTCAGTACTACTCTCGCCCAAGCACGCTTAGCTGCGGAGTTCTGATGGGATCCGGTGCGTTAGTGCTGGCATGATCACAGCCATGAGATACGCGACGGAAAACGTATTTAAATGATGAGATACTGGGAGCAGTTTGCAGCTAGTAGATCTCGTAAAGGCACCGAAAATGAAAAAAAAAGTGCTCCGAAAATGGACATCGGTAGAAAAAGTTACTGCCCGTAGAACCAATACGCAGCAGGTAGCGTTTTTCCTGTTTTTATTATATTTTCACGGCGTTGGATAACGTAAAATAGCAACTGTCAAGAGCGAAAGAAAAAATCAGTCAGAGAGTCTGAAAGGCAGTTCCGACGGGAGGGAAAAAAGAAAGAAAGAAAATGAAATAAAAAGTAAAAGAGGGGTGCAACACGAGAACTTCCCAGGGGGTCACCCATTCTAGTACTACTCTCGCCCAAACACGCTTAACTGCGGAGTTCTGATGGGATCCGGTGCATTAGTGTTGGCATGATCCCAGCCATGAGATACGCGATGGAAAACGTATTTAAATGGTGAGATATTGGGAGCAGTTTGCGGCTAGTAGATCTCGTAAAGGCACGAAAATGAAAAAAAAGTGCTCCAAAAACGGACATCGGTAGAAAAAGTTACTGCCCGTAGAACCAATACGCAGCAGGTAGTGTTTTTCCTGTTTTTATTATATTTTCGCGTCGTTGGATAACGTAACATAGCAACTGTCAAGAGCGAAAGAAAAAATCAGTCAGAGAGTCTGAATGGGAGTTCCGACGGGAGGGAAGAAAAAGGAAATAGAACGAAAGGAAAAGTAAAAGAGGGGTGCAACACGAGAACTTCCCAGGAGGTCTCCCATCCTAGTACTACTCTCGCCCAAGCACGCTTAACTGCGGAGTTTTGATGGGATTAGGTGCATTAGTGCCGGTATAATCGCACGCACGAGATACGTTAGGAAAAATGTATATAAATGGTGAGATACAGGGAGCAGTTTGCGGCTGGTAGATCTCGTAAAGGCACCGAAAATGAAAAAAAAGTGCTCCGAAAATGGAAATCGGTATAAAAAGTTACTGCCCGTAGAATCAATACGAAGCAGGTAGCGTTTTTCCTTTTTTTATTATATTTTTGCGGCGTTGGATAACGTAAAATAGCAATTGTCAAGAGCGAAAGAAAAAATCAGTCAGAGAGTCTGAAAGGGGAGTTCCGACGGGAGCGAAAAAAAAAAAGGAAAGAGAACGAAAGAAAAAGTAAACTAGGGGTTCAACACGAGGACCTCCCAGGAGGTCACCAATCCTAGTACTACTCTTGCCGAAGCACGCTTAACTGCAGAGTTCTGATGGGATCCGGTGCATTAGTGCTGGCATGATCCCACCCAGGAGATACGCGACGGAAAACGTATTTGAATGGTGAGATACAGGGAACAGTTTGTGGCTAGTAGATCTCGTAAAGGCACCGAAAATGAAAACAAAGTGCACTGAAAACAGACATCGGTAGAAAAAGTTACAGCCCGTAGAACCAATACGCAGCTGGTAGCGTTTTTCCTGTTTTTATTTTATTTTCGCGGAGTTGGATAACGTAAAATAGCAACTGTCAAGAGCGAAAGAAAAAATTAGTCAGAGAGTCTGAAAGGGAGTTCCGACGGGAGGGAAAAAAAAAGGAAAGAGAACGAAAGAAAAAGTAAAAGAGGGGTGCAACACGAGAACTTCCCCGGAGGTCACCCATTCTAGTACTACTCTCGCCCAAGCACGCTTAACTGCGGAGTTATGATGGGATCCGGTGCATTAGTGCTGGTATGATTGCTCCCACGAGATACGTGACGTAAAACGTATGTAAATGGTGAGATACAGGGAGCAGTTTGCGGCTGGTAGATCTCGTAAAGGCACCGAAAATGAAAAAAAAGTGCTCCGAAAACGAAAATCGGTAGAAAAAGTTACTGCCCGTAGAATCAATACGCAGCAGGTAGCGTTTTTCCTATTTTTATCATATTTTCGCGGTGTTGGATAACGTAAAATAGCAACTGTCAAGAGCAAAAGAAAAAATCAGTCAGAGAGTCTGAAAGGGAGTTCCGACGGGAGGGAAAAAAAGAAGGAAAAAGAACGAAAGAAAAAGTAAAAGAGGGGTGCAACGCGAAGACTTCACGGGACGTCACCCATCCTAGTGGAAAGTGGCGTTAAATACTTGCCTATGGAATTCCAATTGAAATAATGTATTTTGAGATCCGACACTTAATACTTGCTTGCATTTTCTCATGACTGAGATTAGCTATGTAATTATGTGTGAAAGAATCAAAGATGGAGCTTGGTAAGAGTTGGGTTGAACTTCTAGACAACTCTACACTCTGAAAATTTTTCCTAGAAGTAAATGTTCTTTTTGGTGTAATCTTGGAGGCCATATATGTGTTTACAATGATTGAGTAAGTCTTTATTTGTGTGAGAATGTGATTTTAGAAGGGATATGTTAATCATGAGTTTTAGTTTTGTTTTCCCTTTGCTCGGGACGATCAAAGTCCTAAGTTTGGGGGTATTTGATAGTTGCATATTTAGATAGGTTTTAGAGTATGTTTTAGGTGTATTTTAAGGACATTTCATGCATTAGTTTCATGTGTTTATGTTAGTTTTAATACATTTGATAGTTTAGGATTTATTGGGATTTTGTGCATTATTTTGGTTTATTAGTTTATGATTTGATCTATTTCATAATTTAGTGTGTTATTGATTTGATTTGATTTGTTTTGTAGGTATTTAGATGTGTTAGTCATAGATTTGGATGATGAAAACATGTACAAGAAAGTGTAAAGGAGAAGCATGAAGAACCCAAGTCGAAAAGAAACAAAAATTGGCTAAGTCCACAGAAAAAATGCCACAACCAACGTGTTGGTCCCACCCAAGAGGGGGGTGAATTGGGTGCAATGGTCAATTTTAAAATTATTTTTCCAATAACTTAGGTGATTTACATAAGTTAATTGGAATATGATGATGCAAATTAGGACACAGACTAAAATACAAAAGTTTGACACACAGATTTATAGTGGTTCGGCCAAGCCTACGTCCACTACCTAATCTCCCGATTAGGATTTACTCAATCCACTAACTGATTCTCTTGAAATCATCAAGTGAACTACCTTCACTTGTCCTGGTTATTTCAATCCAGAAACACACCAGCATTACAACATTAAGAGGTTGGGTGGTTCTAATGCAGTAGAACACTTTATATTTAAGCACATTACATAGCATTACAAAGATATGAAATATGAAATAGGTAATGCTAAGTTGAAATACACCTTCAATCATTTACCTTTCAATGTTCGATATTGCTCAAGTGTAGTTTCGAAAAGCATGAATGATATGATATGAAAATCAGTGCTTTATCAAAAGATAAAATATACGAAACAAATATTGACGTTAAAAACAGAGGACTGGTGTAAATCAAAGACATAGACAATTTTCAAAATAGATATAGAATATATATATGAAAACTTATGGTTCAACGATCAGTAGTTTAACGCAACTACTGATATAGTTCAATACAATACATAAAATATGAAATCAAGTACGACTGTATATCTTGAACTATTTCTCAAATTTTATCATCAGCGTGAATGATACCAGATATGAATCAGTGCTGAGAATTTGAGTTGATACCAATAAAGATAGATTTTCAAAGATAAAGTATAATTGAAGCTCAATATGAAAATCTATTGTAATCGCAAAGGTATCAGTGAAAAATACTTTAAAAAATTAGAAAAATAAAATTCATTTTGACACAGACTAACTTTTAAAAAGTATTGGCACAACACAAAGTGATTGGCAAGTTGTTTGGTCCTAAGTTTTGGTATTTATAGACTTAGAGGATCATAGTCGTTATACACTTGAATTTCAAATTCAAGATGAACGTTGAGACTCAACGGCTAAAGTGGTATATGAAAATGGCATCTGCAATTTTCATACATGTTCTGGTTCTTTCCAGATTGCATGAATAAGGAGAATTTCATGATACCCTGATTCATGCATCAGAGAAGATCTCTCATTTATCTGAAAAGTTCTTGTGCAGAGATTTGTTCTGAAAAGTAAACCGATATGGTGTACGTGTTAGAACAGTAATCATAGTTGAATTAGCGTCCTTATTCCGCAATCAGTGTCTTGACGTATAATGTCATGGTTTTGTTTTCTCCTTGCCAGTGAGAAAATGCAAACCAGGAAAATAGGAAGACCACGCACAGTCCGTCCAACAGAGGAGGCACCTCCTGTAGTTCAAAATTAGGAACTGTAGCCTCCGGGGACAGAGCAGGCCACACATGACACTACCACTACGTCTGGGCAGGCAGTGCCACCTCAGCCCACATCCTTTGCCATGCCTTCGAGCATGGAAGTTTTTTTTGCCGGATTTATCGAGGCCATAAAGGTAACAATTCAGACGGTCGTTTGTGAGACTGCGGCAAATCAGGTTGTCACTATTCAGGCACCTGTTAGATCTGGGTCGGAGACTCAAACCAATCAGATTACGAAGTATAAGAGGCTGCAACCCCTTACTTTCGCTGGCACCATTGATGTGGAGGAGGCGTAGAAATGGCTGGATGAGTCGAAGAAGGCTCTCGATGATATGGGAGTTGATGAGGCTCAAAAGATTCCACTTGCGTCCTACCAACTTGTTGGTTGAGCAAATACACGATGGATAACGGTGAACGAAAACCCAAGGGTCAATACCACAGACATGACTTGGCAGCAGTTCGAGTCATTGTTCATCGATGAGTACTTTCCTGGCCTTGTGAAGAGGCTTAGCCAATCAAGTGTTAGTGTTCTTTTACTTTTGGATTATTTATATGTGGCATTGTAGTATAGAAATGTTTTAAATGCTTATTTATTAAGGTATGCATGTTTTAATATTCTATGAAATATATTTGAGCATAGTCAGTGGCATGACAATTTGGGTTGAGGCTCCTAGTTGGGGTTTCTTTTTTGAGAATTCTCGCAAGTCTAGCGGCGATACCAGTTGTGTACCTGACAGAGGGTTTTATGATTTGTGTATAGGAAGGTTAGCTTAGGCTAATCCTACGTGCTGCACGACCCCAGAAATCCTATTAAAATACGAGTATTGTGGGTCGGATCGGGCGCTGTGTGTTGCGCACCTGGCCTTGGATCGCCCTTGCTCAGGATGTGTTAGGATTTCATGTGCATGATTATAAATGATATGCATTGTCTTGTTTATGACATGATACATTATATTGGCATGTATGTAATCTTAATTCATCACCATGATACTTCAAATGTTTTTATGATCTTACCATGATTTTTATAACTGCACGTATATTGCCACTTGTAAATGACATTCACTGAGCTTGTTGTAGTTCATACCTCACCCTTTTCTTTCAGGATTTGATAGGAAGGGTAAAGGGAAGGCTTGACTGCAGAGCATCCCTTGGGTTTTGTTGATGTAGGTGTTGTACATGTTCTTTTGTATTTTGTAATTATGTACATGATAACACTAGTATATGTATATTTAACACATAGATGGGATGTGTTGGGTTTTGTATATTTTGTGGACTTAAGAAATTTTATTTTTGGTAAATTGGAGATATATTATGTTTATTTCATCGTTGATTATATTTAGATGGATGCTTGATAGGATTGTGTTTCATTTTGGGATTCGAGTTATATTAGGCTGACGAGACACTAGGCGTACTGATGGAAGGTATACTCGAGGGTTCCGTGTCGGTTATGACGTCACGTATAGTGGGTCGTGACATATAAAAACCTCTGCCAGCTCCACAATTGGGGATTACCAGTAGACTTACTAGACTTCTTAAGGAAAATCTTAATTAGGAGACCCAACCAAATTGCTAACCCTAGAGACTATGCTCAAATTCATTTCATGGAATATTAAAACATGCATAACACTTATAGATATCAATTCAAATCAATTTATGTAATACAATGCCACATATAAAAATCCAAATGTAAAGAGACACTCACAACTTGATTAACTAGACTTAGCCAATCAAAATTCCAATTCCACAATAAGTACTTGGATGCCACAATCACCCTAAGCACCACAACCTCCAATTGACTATTTGGGTTATATAGATCAACCACAAAATCCTGAAATAACATGGTTCATTCAATACTGAAAATCAGCCTTAAAGTATGCTACACGACCATATATAAACCCAAATCAAAAGCCAATTAAGATTCTAAAATAGTCTAACACATGAGCCAATTCCATATTGCTCAATTTAACTATTTAATACTACATTAACCCACATTTAACCCAAATTGAATGTAATAGGTTGATCCAACCACTATAATACATGACATTCGATCATACTTAGGGTCAATTAAACTAATTTCATGTCAATTTAATCAATTGACCAAGTCTAGGTCAAAATCCCCAATTCAAGCCAATACATAGCATATGTCTCTATTTGGGGAAAAATCTCTACAACAGGCAGAGAGCCAAATTGAACTAGGTCATTCAATTCTAACACATGTCCAACCATTCTAAACCCATAATTTCATTCAATTTGGGTCCAATTAGACAATTCCCAAGTCAATTTAATCAATTGACTTGGTTTAGATCAAAAGCCCCAATTTGAGCAAATCCCCAAATTACATGGCAATTTCCAAAATTACATGGCAATTTCCTAAATTACATGGCCTAGACCAAAATTACACTACACTAGGGTTATCCACTAATCAAGATCAGTAAATTGGAGTTCCATACCTCTACATTTATCCATCTAATCCACATAAATCACATGCAAATTGAACATGAAACCCTAAGTCCAAAATCTTAGTTTAGGTCAAATCCATATAACCCCTTCAATTTCTTGTTAGAAATTGGGGGTTTTACCATTTATCGACTTCCAAAATCCTCTCGATTAACATATCTCAAATTCAAGACCTAAGTCCAACATTGGTTTTCCACCACTTCCTTAAATTCCAGGATTCATGGGTGGAAAACACCCATTAGGTGTGGATATAGGTTAGGGATGGCCATTTACACCATAAACAAGCATAAATTAGCTAAAACATGTAAAACCTAGGTCAAGAACCCACAAAATCCGGGATTCATGCAAACCCTAGGTCAAAATAAAACTTGCAAACACACATGAAAGAGATAGAATGAAGAAAATGAGAGAGAATGATATACCTTCCAAGGATTTTGGGCAAAAATGCACCAAACCCTAGACTTGCTCTCTCCTTTCTCCTCTCCCCTTCTTTTCCTCTTCTCCAAGCTCCTTTCCCTCTCTTCAAAGTGAAAAATGAGCAAGTGTGTTGAAAATTAGAGTGTGGTTGCATTTATTGAAAAAGATTTGGGGCCCACATGAAAAACTGCCAAAAAATAGATTTTCCTGCTGCAATTACTTGCACTTAGATAATCCATTTCTTGCCAAATACTCACAAACTTAACATCTTAACCATTCAAAAGTTTTATGAGTCAATTACCAAAATTCTGGTAAACTTTCAACTCAATCCAACAGTGGGATTGTGAGATCCAACTGTTTGATCACAACTGCGCAAGAAAATCTGCAAATTCAAGAAACAGTGTTTGGAGTCTTATATCTCACAGTAGAAAACTTCGATCAAGATCTTCACTGTTCATAATAAATAACTATTAGAGATGAATAATCTGACAAAAATTGCAGCTCAATCGGACCACGGATCTAGGAGATCAAGCCATTGATGTAATCAGTGACATAAATTTTGTCCTCCATGGAGCGAGCTCCACTGATCCAAAATACCGTTTTCGACATGTTTCGACGCCAAACAGGTCTCGGATCATTCTAAAACTTTACACACACATTAAACAACTTAAAATCATGCAAAGACACTCGAACCAACACACATTGAGTATCAAATATGTATACACATATGTATAGGGGTATTTTATGGGTCAAAATTACGTTGTCCCAAGGTATGGGCGTTACAGGTATTTTTTTACAAATACCACACTTGCTCATTTGAAGAGAAACTTTTGCAAAATACATGAACTTGTGTCTTTTTTCATCTTAGAATTTCTACAAGTCCGAAACAAGTTTTTGAGTGATTTTAAACATCTTTCTAAGCAAAATTTTACCTATGTTAGTGCAAGATTTGACCAACACCAATAAGATAATGAGATAGAGAAAACAACGCTGATTAATTCTGGAATTTGTCGGAGAACTGGTCTTGACGCTGGAGATAATGATCTGAAAAGGGTGAAACAAATAAGATAATAGACTATCGTGAGAAACAACGGTGTGGTGTCGGCCAAAGACCCTCCGATGCCTTAGTTCTTTCAGAGCTCACAGAAGAGTAGCGGAATAGTAGAGCTGAACCGTGTAGCATAGTTGTAATTAAATCAGGAATGCCCAGAGGCTTCCTAGTCTAATTGGGAATGCCGAGAGGCATCCCAGTCGGTTTAAAAAGGTTTTAGTCCTCTTCCTATCCGAATTAAGAGGGATTTAGTCCTCTCCTAGTTGAACTAGAAGAGATGAGTAGCCTTCTAGTAGGACCCAGGAACGACGATAAACCTTATCATGGTCGAACTAGTAGAAGATCTCGAGTTTGTCGCAGTAGATCTCACATAATCATTATCTGATGATTTGACGGGTTTTCCACCTTGGTCGGCACTACGGACCAGGTCTTGGGTCATCTGCATGGTTGAGTAGATTGACATTCCTCGTCCAGATCAGGTCTGTATGTCTACCTGGTCTGTATCACGTCCTTCCTGACGAGACTGACATTGTCTGACGTGTCTTTAGATCGGTATGCCGAGAATATGGTCCAACATTTACCCCCTAAGCTCTGAGCAAGACTGATTGCTTGGAGGTTAGATGAAGCATTGGGATACCGAGCTATTGCATGATCAAGACTGTTGTGCCTCGAAAATTGTGCTAACGTGCACCACCTGACAGCCCGACCACTCTTGCACGTTCCATTTAGCCTCGAGATTCATGCTCATCATTACGCCCAGTAGGTCATTCACCCATAAATAGAAAACCTTCTCATTTGCTCTTCATTCGTCCATTGCGCTCTAAAGAGATCGTAGTCGTCTGCTCGGTGTTTCCTAGTCTTCTGAACTTGATCGGTAACTCCTCGCTCCTATCTCTTTCATTTTTGTAGTTTCTGCTAGGTAGTCTATTGGTATAACCCTAGGTGACTTAGATGACTTCTCCTAGAGTAAATCCATCTGCCGAACAAGCTCCATTTTCCCCTGCCGAGAAAGAAGTTTCTTTCGAGGATTTCTTTCCTGAGGGTGAAAAGGAGGTCGGAGGTGATGTCGTTGACCGATGCCACCGAGCAGGGTGAGGAGGTACTTGACGTAGCACCCCTCGTGGTTGATATATCGCAGAGTGTGCTTGGTACTGCCTAGCCTGGCACCTCAGGTCGTCCTTCTGTGTCAGGTAGGTTGGTAGTTAGCGGGCCTGGTGAAATAGTCTACTCGGTAGATCGAATACCATTGAAGATCAAAGAGCACCATCTTGCTCAGTTGAGGAAGGAGGTTGTCATATCCAATAGAGTGATATTGAGGGCACCTGCTCCAAGAGACCGACCTAGCTTTTCTAGGGAAGAGAAAGTTGCTTTGTATACCAATCTCTTCGAGGATAGGTTGAGCTTACCCATGCAGGCCCCACTTTGTCGCCTACTCAACCTTATACGAGTAGCTCTTACTCAGCTTAATCAGAATGTATGAAGGGCAATCTTTAGTTGCATCATGCTCTAGAAGAAGAATGGATGACTGATGTTCGACTTTGATGACTTTGGCTTAGTATACCGACCAAAGTCCCACCCGACATGTATCAGATGGTATTACGCCTGCACAGACCAGAATACCCAGGAGAGTTATCCCTTGATCATAAAGAAACCTACTTCCAACAAGTCATGGAAGGGCAAGTGGTCTTATGTTTTAAGGGAGTGGGCGGAAGAAGTTGGCGTACCAACCAGATTCTAGAAACAAAGTACCGAGCTTCCCTCCTTCCCTTGTTTTTATTTCTCATTTAATTTTTGGTCAATATCTTATGCTCGGAACTAACTTATCTTTCTTAATTTGTCTGATAGGAAACTGAGATAAGCCGAGTAGGAAAGAGAAGTTTGACTTCTCTGGAGTGGATACCATCTACGAGCTTCCTTACGAAGATCAACAGTACAAAATTATCTTAACACTGGAGAGACTACACGTGGCGGGCGTTATTACTTAGAAGGAAGTCTTCTCGAGTCGTAAGTATTTTTTGTTTGGCTTTTCTTTCATTTTTTGCTTATATTTATTTGTTTTTGTCATGTTGATTTGCTGTAGAATACCGAGCTGATGTTGTCTTCATTGTGTAGGTTTCACTATTCCTGGTTTTACAGACCAGAAGGGGAAACAAAAGAAAAAGAAACGCGATGAAAAGATGGCCCCGAAAAGAGCTGCTAAGAGAAAATATGCGGCCGCCCCGACCAAGTTGAGGAACATCTCTGCTGAACAGGTGGTTGCCGCTCAAGGGTCTCCTACGACATGGAGCAGCCCCCCGAAGAAGACCCTTGCTTCTAATGGCACATACCCTACTACTCCTACCGAGCAGGTGACCTCACCCGTCAGGGAGGCCCGGTCGGTTGGAGTTAAATTGAAGGCCCCAAGTTTCTCTGAGTAGGGGTATGCTAAGAAGTCAAAGTGGGGTGATGACGATCGCCTCACCAAAAAGATCGGGGATGACAACCTGAAGCTCGATTCGTACGAGGTCGGCATCCCTAATTGTATCTTGTCCTTAATAAAGGATGAACAACTATTTGAAGGCTTGGCTGACGCTTTCATGAAGTCTATTGAGGTAAGACTTTAGCTTTTTGATTTACTTATTATTTCCTTGTTTTTTCTGACTTAGTTTTTGGTTTTGTGGGATGCTGCTCAGACTGTTTACAACCTCTGTCGCATCTAGGGGGATTACAGAAATTTTGAGGAGGCTGTGAAGGAGGCCCAGACCAACTCGGTTATCTGGGAGTCAAAGGTGATGGCTTATCATGAATATTTGTATCGCAAGTGTACAATTGTCAAGTAATAATATAAACTGACGGTGAGTCGGGTATCGTCCTCAGGGATAATGAATTTAACTGTTAAAAATGCCCAAAACTACTATAATCTTAATTTAACTAGGTGATTAAACTGTGATTGATTAATTGCTGAAAGAGTAAATTGAACCAAATCAAGCAAATTTAAGTAAATCTAGTATAAACTGGAGACAAATCAATGGATGGATAGTTCTAGGGATATGATCTCACTATATTTATCAATTATGAATTTCTAAAACATATGAATCACTGTTTAACTCATTAATTTATAAGTTAAGAATCCCAATTCATCCAATTCCCTCTCCCGAGTGATAAATTGAATTTATAATCCTAAAATATTAGTTTCACTCTCCCGAGTCATAAAACAAACACAATAGAAAATTCCTTAAGATATATGATTCTCTTTAGCAACTTCATAGGAATTTATGGGTTTCCCAACTCAACATAAATTTCCTAGGTCATGTTCTTGCCATTCCAATCCAAAATCCCCCCTCCCGGGTGATAGATTCTAAATCTAAAATCATTCAGAAATTGGCCAGAGATTTGAAAGCATTAAGATCAGAAAAACATAAATAAATAAATAGAATCAATCAAGTGACACTTAAAAATATCAATTCATAATATCAAAATATAGATCCATCGAATCCCTAGATGAAATGTTTAGCTCATACTCAGATCCATTAATACAAGAATGAAAATTAAAGAAGTGTTCATCATCACAAATTGAAATAAGAAATGAAATTAGAAACCCCCTTGACAAGATGATTTCCTTCTTCAAGCTTCTTCAATCTGCAACTTCTCCTCTTCAATAGTTTCTTCTTGCCTCATTTCTATTCTCTAAACCTAGTTAACTCTGATCTATTCCAATTGTATCTAATGCTCTCTGATGTCTGAAACAAACCCTAAAATGAGCTTATATACAAATGTGGGTGAAAATACCTAAATTTGGCCATCCAAAACGTGTCAAAAATGCCAAATAACGCATATTTAATTTCCCAAAGGGGCCACGACGCCCAGACCATCGAATCATCTTCATTTGCATTTCGCAACTGCACCGCGACGCCCAATGTTGCAAAACGCACACCTTGTGCATTTCTTCTTGGTCTACTTCTTGGCTTTTGGTCCTCTTCTTTGACACTTCTTGTACTTGTTCTTAGCCTATTATGAGCCTCATTTGCACTACTTTAAAGCTCTTTATTCACCTACAAAACAAAACACAAAAACACAAGTAAATGATCTAAATTAATCAAGTGATTAAAAACTATATGCAATGTATGTATTAACATGTAAAATGGAAGATTATTAACAAGAAAAAAATGCTAATGACTAAAGGAAAAATACCTAAAAATAATGATTATTTTCCTAAGCTAGCCTAATGCATTTTATTCAAGAAAATCCTATAACTAACTTCAAAAATTCATAAAAACTTCTAAATGGACCTAAAACACTAAATATGAACAATTAATGCATATATATCTAAAAACTAGCTAAATGCACCTAAAAACCTAGGAAATTAATATGAAAACTAACAACTAAAACTCAACTTATTAATGGCTTGGGACACCGAGCTAAAGAAGGTCTCTAACCAGTTGAAGTTGAAAGAGGCTGAGGTAGAATCTCTCCAGGACGAGCAAACCAGGACCTGAACAGAATTCCAGGCCACCGTTGACGCCATGGTTGATGAAGTCTTCCAGGGTCGAGTAGACAAGGCCTTTGTTGAGGCGGTGACTCTCTACCAAGCTGACATGGAGGAATTCTTTGGCGACTCAGTGTACTGAAATGGTTTTGAGGAATGGGCTCACTCTAGCGGCGTCGAAGAAGACAAAACAGAGGAAGGTGGAGCAGGAGAAGGGGGAGCAAAGGAAGGC
The DNA here is from genome assembly GCA_035771175.1 of Paratinospora sagittata. Classification (NCBI taxonomy): domain Eukaryota; kingdom Viridiplantae; phylum Streptophyta; class Magnoliopsida; order Ranunculales; family Menispermaceae; genus Paratinospora; species Paratinospora sagittata. The sequence continues at coordinate 25,964,697 of CM069610.1, forward strand.
GGAACAAGAGAAGGGGTTGAGGTTGAAGAGTTCTCCCCTGTGCAAGATGCCAATGTTGTAGTTGCTTGGACTTCATCCAAGCAGCCGCAGACCATAACTGATGAGGACGAGCCGGTCAGCCTGACCGAGTTCTTGCACCGTTCAACTGTTTCGGATGCATAGAGTATCTGCTCGACTTGTTTCATCTTTTTGTTGTGAACCTTCATGCTTGAAAGATTTTTTTTCTTTAGCTTATCTTTGGGACCTTTTTGATGTCAATGTTGGTCCACCCAAGAGGGGGGTGAATTGGGTGCGATGGTCAATTATAAAATTATCTTCCAATAACTTAGTGATTTACATGAGTGTATTGGAATTGGATAGATGAACTAAATGAATAGGCTAAAATGCAAAAGTGAGACACACGATTTATAGTGGTTCGACCGCGCCTACGTCCACTACGTAATCTCCTCAGTTAGGATTTTAACCTTATCACGAAGGGATTCTCTTACGGGTGAGAACCAAACTGTTACAACTGCCCTTTTATAGGTTAAAGGCAAACCTATCCTTTTACGGGCTAAGGATGAACCGTTTCTCTTTTACAGGCAAAAGATAGCCTATCATTTTACGAGATGAGGATGAACCAGTTCTCTTTTAAAGGTTCAGAGATAACCTTTCATGATTTCAATCCTGAAATCATTAAGTGAACTTCATTCACTTGTCCTAGTTGTTTCAGTTCAGAAACACACCAACAATACAACACTAAGATGTTGGTTGGTTCTAACGTAGTAGAACACTTTACAATTAAGGTCAGTACATAGCATTACAAAGATATGAAATATGAAATAGGTAATGCTAAGTTGAAATACACCTTCAGCCCTTTACCTTTCAATGTTCGGTATTGTACATGAATGATATGATATAAAAATCAGTGCTTCTTCGAAAATAAAATATACCAAATAAACATTGACGTATAAAACGAAGGACTGATGTAAAATCAAAGACACAAACAATTTTCAAAATAAATATAAAATATAAGTATGAAAACTTCTGGTTCAGTGATCAATAGTTAACGCAACCACTGATATAGCTAACGCAACCACTGATATAGTTCAATACAGTACTTAAGATATGAAATCAAGTACAACTGTATATCTTGAACTATTTCTCAAATTCTATCTCCAGCAAGAATGATACTAGATATGAATCATTGCTGAGAATTTGAGTTGATACCAGATCAAATAAATTTTCAAAGATAGAATGAAAATAAGCTCAGTATGAAAATCATTTGAATACACCCTTATCAATGAAAAATACTTTGAAAGTTTAGATAATGAAAAACATTTTGACGCAGACTAACTTTCAAAAAGTATTGGCACAATATAAAATGATTGGTAAGTTGTTTGATCCTAAGTGCTGATATTTATAGACTTAGTGGGATATAGCCGTTAGACATTTGAAGTTCAAATAATATGAACGTTTACACACAACGGCTAGGATGTTATATGAAAATGGCAACTGTAATTTTCACTAACATTTTGGTTCTTTTCAGATTTCATGAAAAAAGAAAGTTTTAGAAAAACTTATTTCATGTATCAGAGACGATCTCTGATAGGTCAGAAAAGGACTTTGTGCAAAGGTTTGTTCTGAAAAAGTAAACTTACGTAGTGTACTTATTTGAATAGTGATGGTTGTTAAATTAGCGTCCTAATTTCGTAATCAGTGTCCTACCGCATAATATCAACAATGTTGTTTTGTTCCTTGAGGGCGCTTATTACGTATAAGAGTCCTGCTGAACACTTAAGTGAGGGTGCTACTAACTCGTAAGTGTCCTGACTTACTTTGTCACTTAGATGACTTAAACTTGAGGGCGCTAATGCACAGTTAGTGTCCTGCAATGTTTTAAAATAATTTAAGTGCATGAGGGCGCTACTATCCTAGTAAGCGTCATGCCTTTAAAACATAAAACAAAACATGAGGACGCTACAACTATGTAAGCGTCCCACTAGTTAAAAACATAAAACATATCATGAGGGCGCTACAATAATGTAAGCGTCTTACCGATTAAACAAATTTTAAATAAGACACAAACACGCTGAAGGACAATCAGTGTCCTAAAAGTTAATAAGTTAATTCCTAAAGGTAAGGGTGCTTCTATCCAGATAGCGTCCTGATAGATTGTTTAACTTATAACTATCAGCGTCCTCAAAGATACATTCTTTGAAGAACTTAAGACATCTTTCAGTGAGCTGATGTTGAGTCAGCTTCCTGAAAACTTCAGAGGTTGACTAATAAAGGAGGCTGCTACTATACAAGTAAGCGTCCTGATAAATCAATTCTATTCAACCTTGGACGTTTTCAGTGTCCTGACTTATCAAGTTCAGGAAAGCGCTGCTATTTCATTAGAGTCCTGAAAGACTCTTTGAAAATAGTTTTGACAGCAATAAAATGTGCGATAAAATGCGAATAAAAACTCGGTAGATTTCAAATTAAATATATAGTATTAGATCATTTGAAATACAGTAAAAACATGAAATCAAAACATGCAGATTAAAAAGACATATGTAGATGATTTATGCATGGTTTTGAAAAATATTTTGAGCAATAACGATTAGAGAAAGATATACCTTAAATACTGTGCATTTCTCATTTCTCATAACCGTTAAATCCAACTCTTCATTATGAGATCTTCAATAAGAGCATTGCTGAGTTGAATGTCTTGAACGTTGATCGAGAGATGTAGACATGAAGCTTGATCGAAGTGTTCGAGTGAAGTGATCTTGAAATCATGATGTGATCGTTGAATTTCTTTGGTTGAGACGAACTTGATCATTGGATGTGATCTTTGAGTTCCTTGATCGAGTAGTTCCTTGACTTTTTGCTTTCCTTAGGTGCTTTGATGAAATCTTGATACACGCACGTTTAGCACTGAAAAGTACTTTGTTTGTGATCATCAAAATATACTTTATCACAATATATTTAGGGACGAGCAAAGTGATGAACCGCATAGGTTAATAGTTAATACAATCTTTTCATTCAGATCTGTCCTTTCGTCTCTCTTTCGGAATTTTTCTTGCACTGTGCTTGTAGATATAAAGGTCGGTAGGTATATTGCGTGCCAACCTCTTTTCTTAGCTGTTTTTTCATAGGATGGATAGCTTGGTCGAGGTCGGTAGGTATACTGTACTTACTGAGCTCTTTATTTGGTCGATGAGGTATTATGCGTGCCGACCTCTTTACTTAGCTATTTTTCCACAAAATGGATAGCTTGGTCGAGGTCGGTAGGTATACTTTGCTTACTGAGCTTCTTACTTTGTCAATGAGGTATTCTGCGTTCCGACTTCTTTACTTAGCTATTTTTCCACAAGATGGATAGCTTGGTCGAGGTCGGTAAGTACAATGTACTTACCGAATTCTTAACTCGGTCGATGAGGTCTTCTACGTCCCGACCTCTTTACTTAGCTATTTTTCCACTGGATGGATAGCTTGGTCGAGTTCGGTAGGTACATTATACGTACCGAGCTCTTTACTTGGTCAAAGAGGTCTTCTGTGTACCGTCCTCTTTACTTAGCTATATTTCCACAGGATGGATAACTTGGTCGAGGAATCTTTTTGATTGGTAGGTGGGCAAGTACGTATTTCATACCCTATTTTTCTCGGTAGGGACTGCCCGACCCCCAAAGGCATTCTGAACCCGGAGGTCCTCTTCTCGGTAACAGTGTATCCGTTGCTCCAAGGCACTTTAAGGGATGATCATCCCTCTTTCTCAGTGGTGTAAGCCCTATAGGTCGGTACCCCAAGGCATTTTTCACCGTAGTCATCTTCTCAGTGAAGATGTACTTCCCAAGGCAGTCTAGGGTTAAAGCCCTTATTCTAGGTAACTTCTGAGCTGGCTGGTAGTCCCAAGGCACTTTAACAATTGTAGCAAGTCGATGAACATGTAGAAAAAATAATACTTTATTAATGTAGATAAACTATAAGTCGACAACCATTGTAGATAAATCGATTACTTGCTAAACTTGCTACTGCTACTGCTACTGCTACTGGTAGTACTTATTAAGGTGCTTCGCGTTTTAGGGTCTGGGTATTCTTCTTCCTGACAGGTTTTTGAGCTCATAAACACATGACCGGAGTATAACGGTGACTTTGTATGGCCTTTCCCAATTAGGACCAAAGGCTCCTGCGCCAGGTTCCCTTGTGTTGAGCATGACTTTCCTGAGTACGAGGTCACCAACTTTGAAACTCCTGTTGTGGCGACCCCGCACCCCGGACCACCAACCCCTCAGGGAATGGCGTGCGTAGGCATCTCCGACCACTCCTCAACTCCCGTGAGGTGGTTGAGACCCTACGAGCCTTATCTCAAACAACGACATAATATCAAAAGGTACTAAACAAAATTACCCACCGTATTAATCATCCAAGACAAGAGATAGTCCATAAAAATGATCCATAAATAAAATCATAATCCCTACAGTCCATTAAAATTGACATACACATAAAGTCCAAAATTGTGGATACAAATAAAAACCGTCATATGCCCACATGGTCTATCCAACAAATCCCAACTCACCCATACTACAATGTGGTAAGTATTATAATTACATAATCCAAAATATAATACTTCATAATTTAAAACACAATTCAATCAAAATGCCTCTCAACTCACATCGAGGCTTTGGATTCTCTCGCAGGCAAGGCCCTCAAGATATAACTACTCCTTTGCCCTTATTCTGGACAGAAGGACCTGAAAGAGGAAAATGAGGGTGAGCCAAAGGTGCCCAGTGAATAGAATTTAAATATGCTATCAATACTCATCAATAAATATCATGTATGCATGTCAATGTGTAGCATGATTAAAATCTCATAACATATAGATATCAAACATTTATAATAAGTTCGATGCAAGTAAAAGCTTATCAATTTGGATCCACATTCCACATGCATTGGGTTACTAGTGCACGTCTATTTCACCGTACCGTTGATCCCAATCATGTTTATTTTGGGTTACTAGTGCACGTCTATTTCACCGTACCGTTGACCCCAATCTCTTCATTTCCTAAAACCCTCCTATGACAAGGTTAAGTCCCCCTATTAGCCAGATAGATGGGCCCAACCAAAGTCATAAGGTTTTCTCAAATCAATGCATCATTCAAAACATTAGAACACATTCATGATTTCAACATACAATATATAAGTGATATGATGACATAAAAGATATAATCATAAATGAAGTCTACTCACAACCAAGCCTCGCGAGAGTATTTAACCACACACGACCACCAAACCGAATCAACCCAATCAAGATCCTGAAACATACATCAATATCCTACCATACATCAATTTCTATGTTCAATCACATAGACATTACACATCAACCCTAAATCAGCCCACATATAAACAATAGGCCTAAATCCCATCTAATCCCATCATTCAACTCAAATCACATGACTTAGGCCTCTAATGCATAGTTCTCATACATAAACCATTCTATTAATCAAAAATACTAATTTTCAATTCCTTAGGCATAAACATGCACAAATTGGGTCACTTGATCATAAGTAGGCCTAACCCATGATATGGTCACAACCACCAAATCAGTAGCATAATCAACTCTAATCATGCTTAATTAAACATAAGTTGCATCAATTCAATGATTTTAGGCCAAAAGCATCAAAATCCCTAAAATATGAAATTTTCCATACTTAGGCCATATTGCCGATTTACACTAGGTCACCATGTTCAGCCATGTATATCACTGATTTTGCATCATGGTTTCGTCAACAATGACAACTAGGTCAACATAGTTGATATGCAAGCTATTTGGAAAGGTCTAAGTTCATATTCTCAATTTAGGTCTAATACAAGCAACCCTACCAATTCTTCATTTAGTATTCTGTTCAGATGTATCAATCTACAAACAGAATTATGTAATCACAAAATCAACCGTACAGATTGAAGTATGTGAAGAAACAAACCTTCTGTCCAAATATCAGCCCAATCCAACGGTGGACCAAAAAGATAAGTATCTTTGATGAACAAGTCTCTAATCAGACAATTTCTCCTTTCCTGCAGCGAATACTCAAACTCAGATGACTATATCACACAAAATACTAAATGAATAAACATCTCCACCGTTCAGAATACATAAGTATCAGTTATAAACTACATACCCAAATTTGATATCCATCCAACTGTAGATTGAGGAGATCTACAAGTTTGAACTAAACGGTATGAGAAATCCAGACTTTCAGACCAGCTTTGTTTCAGAGGTTAGATCTCTCAGAAAACACCTGTAATAAAGATCTCCACCGTTCAGAATGCAGAAATATCAGTTGTACACTACGTACCCAAATTTTATATCCATTCAACGGTAGATTAAGGAGATCTATAAGTTTGAGTGAAACGGTGCGAGAAATCCAGACTTTCCGACCAGCCTTGTTTGAGAGGTTATATCTCTTAGACGAAACCTCTGATCAAGATCTGCACCAACCAGGATGAATAACCAGAAGCTACGAACTTGCTGACAAATTTTGAGCTCAATCTGACCATTTATCCCAAAGATCGACCTCTTTGATGAAAATGTCGCAGATATCTTCCTCCTCCAACTCCCTCCTTCTTTCTCTTCTTCTTTCCTTTCTCTTCTTTCCTTTCTCTTCTTTTCTTTTATTTTTTTCCTTTCTCTCCACTCACCTCTCTTTCTAGCACTTCCTTGATTCCCTCCTCCACTCACCTCACTTTCTAATACATTCTTGGATTCTCTCCTCCACTCACCTCATTTTCTAGCACATTCTTGGATTCTCTCCTCCACTCACTTCATTTTCTAGCACATTCTTGGATTCTCTCCTCCACTCACCTCACTTTCTAGCACATTCTTGGATTAGAGAAGTGGGCATGGGACACTTGTCCACTTTCATGCACCAACCTTCACATGTGTTGGTCTCATACTACCCATACCAACCACATGTATTTTAACCAATCTCATGCTTCCATGTATTTTAAATTTTCAATCCATTTAATACACCAAATTTTCATTCTCATTTATCCTTTTATTCAATCAATCCTAACCCATATCAATTCATGGTTTAATGGGCCCATGCATAAATAATAACATATGTATTATACTTTAATTTAACATGACCCATATACAATTTATGATACACATATTTATATACATTATCAAGCATCAACTATACAAACATTAAACAACCATTAAACAAACACCAAACATATCAAGGCAACACATAAAGTTTGGGCAAAAATGCAATTGGGTTATGGGCTAGATGAAATAATTTTCGGGGCGTCACAGCTCAATGGATACTCAAGTTGCGAAATCTAACCTTATGAGGAAGAGGTTGCGAGTTCAAACTTGGGAGAGGCCCCTGGACTGTGCAGTGTTCTGCATAGGGAAAGGACAAAGGTCGTTGGGTGGGTGCAGTGTTCTGTGGACCCCAATGAAGACAATACTGCGGATATATAATGGCTAGGCGTTCTCCACTGCGGTGGTGCGCCCGCACCTGGGTAGGGGGCACGCTGTGCAACCCAGGGTGTGACACCTGTGCTTGACCTTGATATTGTAGTGCTTAGAGATACTTTGCTGGTACGCAGTGAGCCTGAGATGTGCCCGCTCTCTCTTTTCCTTCAATAAGTCCAGGTTGGTGGTCAATGCTTCTAAACTGCAGAACTCATCGAAGTATGTCATTCTCAAGGTCGGTATGTCGATTTCCACCAGGATAACTACCTCCATCCCGAAGGCTAGGGAGAAAGGTGTTTATCCTGTTTCTATTCGAGTTGTAGTGCGGTATGACCAAATACTTATGGCATATCCTTAACCCACGCTCCCTTCTTCTTCTTGAGCCTCGCTTTTATTGTGTGCTTGATTATCTTGTTTACAGCCTCGACCTGTCCATTGGCTTGAGGATGAGCAGGAGAAGAAGTGTCGAATACCGAGCTTTTCACAAAATTGGCTAAACTTGGCATTGTCAAACTGCTTGCTATTGTTAGAGATGATGACGTATGGGATCCCAAATCTGCATATGATGGATTGCCATATAAAGTGTGTATTTTTTTGCTCAGTAATGGTAGCGAGAGGTTTAGTTTCTGCCCACTTGGTTAAGTAGTCAATTGCCCCGATCACGAATTTAACCTGCCCTTTGCAGGTCGGTAGGGGACCTATTAGATCTACCCCCCAACGAGCGAAAGACCACGAGCTTTGGATTGGTGAAAGGTTCTCGGCTGGTGCTTGGATGTTGACTCTGTGTCGCAGACAACTGTCGCACTTCGTAGTTGTGTGGAGAAAGTCCTTATGGATAGTTGGCCAGTAGTAGCCTTGCAGAAGTATCTTGTATGCCAGGGTCCTTCCACCAGAGTGATTGCTACATATTCCCACATGGACCTTTTCAAAGACTTGCTGGGCCTGCTCCTCTCGTAGACATGTCAAATATGGCATGGAGAAACCATGACTGTAGAGTTGTTCATCTATCAGGGTATATTGGGCTGCCTGTCTTTGTACTTTTCTGGCCTGAACCCTGTCATCTGGTAGTTTGCCATTACGTATGTATATTTCGATGAGGTCCATCCAAGAGATACTCTGAACTGTGGTATCGACCATATTGGAGGTGTCGAGTTGGCCAGGTGTTCTAATACTTCGTGCTGGCAGGAATTTCACTGGAACATGAATCATAAGCTCTGCCTCAGAAGAAGAGGCGAGCTTGGATAGCACGTCGGCTAGGATGTTCTCGGTTTAAGGAATCTGAGTTACCTTGTCGGATCCAAAGTTTCCTAACAAGGCTAATGCCTCATTCAAGTATGCCTGCATCCTGTCGTCTTTCGCCTGGTACTCAGATGTGATTTGACTCACTACTTACTGAGATTCACAGTAAACGAACAACTTGTTTACCTTCCAGCTTTGAACGAGCCTCAGACTGGCTAGTAGCGCCTCATACTTTGCTTCATTGTTGGATGCCAGGAAACCAAAATGAAGGGCACAGAGGTGCTTCTCCTCGGTAGTAGAGACCAATACAATGCCTGCCCTACATCCTTGTTTGGACGAAGAACCATCAACAAACAACTTTCATCCTCCTTCAATGTCTTGGTAGGTAGGCCGACCTGCTTGCACTAGCTCGGACAAAAAATTAGCTAGTGCTTGACCTTTTATCCTTGTTTGTGTCAATAACCCACTTAGTGAGTCGCCCAGATGTATCTGGTCGTAAGAGCACTTGTTTGAGCGGGTATTTAGTGAGGACCACTATGATATGAGCTTGGAAATAGGGTCGCAACTTCTGAGCTGAAGTTACTAACGCAATAGTTAGTTTTTCTATCTTTGGGTATCGGGTCTCTGCGTCCAACAAAGACTTGTTAATGTAGTAGATTTCCCTTTGTACCCCTTGATCTTCCCAGACCAAGGCTGAGCTGACGGCAGATTCTGAAAGAGTTGTTCTCCTAAGACGGGCTTGGATGAAATGGGGGATTTTCCCAGGTAGTCCTTCAATTCTTGGATGAAATGGGGGATTTTCTTAGTCCACTCTACCTTCTTCGTCTTGATTAGCTTAAAAAATGGAAGACACTTATCTATGAACTCGGAGATAAATCTGTTAAGAGTTGTTATGCATCCGATAAGTCTCTGGACTTCTTTCACCGTCCGAGGTGCCTTCATGCAACCATGGCCTTAATTTTATTTGGGTTTGGTTCAATCCCTCTATGGTTTATGAGGAAAGGAACTTACCCGAGTTCACGCCAAAAGTGTACTTAGTGTGATTTAGCTTCATGTGGTACTTTCTCAGAATGCTGAAGAATCGGTAGGATGACTTGCCGCGCTAACGCTTTTTACCACAAGTCAAGATTCCACAAAATCCAATCCAAACAAGTCATGATTCCACAAAATCAACCACACTAGACATGTATATAATTTCAAACAAAACCAAGTTCAAAGTTGAATCAAGCACACAAACTTATAAATTACTCTCTACATTATCCTAGTGTCATGTTCATATACATGTTCCCTTATCATTGGCCATTCAGAAAAATAAAATAAAATTAGAATCAAATCAGAATTTCTAAGGTCATAGGATATCCTAACCTAAAACTACAACATCTTTACCATGACAAGTAAAAAAATCAAAACTCTCCCCCCAAACTGAAAACAAGCATTGTTCTCAATGCTTCACAATAACACCATAACATAACATGGATGAAAGTAAAATAGATAAGGGTAAGAAAACCCCTTATAACCCAAAAGGGTCAAAGTCGCATAAGCTCTCTATCCTCTCCATGTAGCTCGCAAGAGTACCCCCAAACTTGATCTAGAACCTGGGAATGACATAACAAAAGACATGTCATTGGTAAAGGTAGATACTAAACAACTAAAGAAACAAAATAAATGAACTAAAAATATATTTGAAAACCAATGGGTTGCCTCCCAACAAGCGCTTAGTTTATAGTCCTCAGCTCGACTTTCTCTTCTCATTTGAATCGAGTGCGTTTCCTTATTATTTTGTGCATCTTCCCGTCTTCCTCATTGTTCAACATTGATTGCATCACCGAACTTGTGCACTTCTCCCATAAAAATGTTGAAGAATGCTCTTCAAGTAGAAACACAAAATTTGATGCAACAACACTCCCTTGTAATGGAGGAATGTCATCGACGTACTCCATTGGTGCTTTCCACGCATTTTGGCTTTGATAACCAAGCACGTTGAAATGGCTTTGAATCTTGTTATCAACCTCCTCAACTTTCTCTTGAAGTAAATGGGCAAACGGATCCTCAAAAGTGAATGCATATTCCTTGACATTCAAACATTCCTCCACACTCAAGCACATCTTGTTGAATATTCATTTCTTCTCTCTTCAAGGCTTCATAGCCTGGTATCTCTTTTAGAATAGTCAACTGTCTTGGTGGTGGTGTTGGTGGTGTCATGTCTTGATATACTAAATCAGCCCCCTTGACATCTTTTTCATCACTCAGGAAGGAATCCCCTTGATGTTGAGCATTAAGAGATGAAATGATTTGCCCCACATAACCTTCTATATTTTTCATTGAAGCTTCCATTATGTCCATGTGACACTCATCCCTCTTAATGCTTTCCTCCATTTTTTCCACAAAATCATTAATTAGATCTTCCAAGGACGGCTTCTTCTCCACTTGATTGTAGACATCCGCTTGAGGTTGCAGCTCATTCCATTGATTGTTCTAGGCTCACTCTTATCCGACCTCGCTTCTAATAGATAATTAGTAAGTATATTATCTAAGGATGACTTCTTTTCCACTTGATTATGGATGCCCAGTAGAGGTTGCAAGATATTCCGTTGATTGTCATAGGAGTAGTTCTCATGGTTAAAAATACCTGAATGGTATTGATAGGGTAAAGGATCACCCATCCAATTATATGCCCAGTTGTTACCATAATGAACTTGCTCCATACATGAATTCATTCCTGAATAGCCCATGCTTGCAATTCCCATTCTCTCTATTGTAGATTGAGATCTTGCCTCAATAAGCTCGCAAACTTGCTACTGGAGGTTAGATATTGATGCCGACAATTCTTGAATAGGATCAATTGGCCCGAAACAATATTGAAAAGTTGAGTGATTGAAATTGTATGCCATTGCTCTACAAAAGCAATACCAAAGAGAAAAATCAGAAAAATTCAGAAAAATAAGTCTAAATTAAAATCAAAGTTAGTTACTAACGATATTAGTGAAAATAGAGTAAATCAATCCATGGTAACGGTGCCAAAAACTTGTTCACTGAAAACCGCAAGTGTAATAGTAGTAATAATCGATGAAGATTGGGTTGTTGTCCTCTGGGATTGCACACCTCACCAAATACCATTTTCACTAATTTCTAGCTTTATCTAGTGATCAATTTGTAGAGTTTCAAATGATTAAAAATCAAATAAAACTAATTAAGATGAATGAACTATGAGAAATATCAATATATGAGGAATGTCTAGAGAATCAACTTCACCTGACCTTCAATTATGTAATTTAGACATGCTTATTATGTCACGACCCACTATACGTGACGTCATGACCGGCACGGAACCCCCGGGTATACCCTCCGGTGATACACCCAGCGTCCCGTCAGCCTAACATAAACACAAATTCCAAATACAATGAATCCTATAACATCATCTAATCATGATCAACAACAATTAAAGATTACATCTCCAAAAATACCAAGTATAAAATTTTGAAAATTCAAATAATATAAAACATACACAACCCATCTATGTGTTATTAAGACAAATACTAGGTGTTGTCATGTACATAATACCAAAATACTAAACTGTACAACACCTACATCAACAAAATACTGGAAGGAATGCTCCGCAGTCAAGCCTTCCCTTTTCCCTTCCTATCAGAACCTGAAAGGATAAGGATGAGGTGTGAGCTACAACAAGCTCAGTGAAAGTCTTCTACAAGTGGCAATATACATGCATTTATGTAAAGCACGTCAAGATCATTAAAACATTTGAAATAACATGAGATAACATGGAAATGAAAACAAAATTACATACATGCTAATATAATGCATCATGTCATAATTAAGACAATGAATACCATTTAAACAACATGCAATGCAATCCTAACAACTCTTAGGTAAGAATAAAATTCGAGAACACGAGTGCGCGAAACTTGTGCCCGAACAACCTCTTACCCGTATTCTAATAGGAATTCCAAGAGCACGTCACTGATTTACAATTCTTTTTAAACCCCATACCATGCCTAATAAAAAAATGGTTGCGGCTACCCTTGAAACCCTTTGCCATGTCCACACTGGGGATCTCTCTAGACTTACAAGACTTCCAAAAGAAAATCAAGCAAGGAGACTCTACCCAAATGTAACCCAATGGAATATGCTCAAATTTCATTTCATGAATAAATTAAAACTTGCATATTCCATATCCACATATATTTATCAATTTGAAACAAGTTATATAATACAATGCCACGTATATGAAAACCAACAAATAAAAGAACACTCACTCTCGATTGGCTAAGTCTAGCCAATCCAATTTCCAATCCAAAATCAAGTACTAGTACAATCACCAATCACCTCATGTACATAGACTTCCAACTAGCCCACGTGGGTTACTCCAATCAATTAGAATCCCTACAATATATACATGGTTCATACAATATTAAAATCAGCCAAAGTATGCTAATAACCATGTTAAATCCCAATTTCAAAGTTAACTAATGATTCTAGAATGGCTAACCCATGAGCCTAATCCCCATTGTTCAATTTGACCAATTAACATCAAATCAAACTACACATAACCCAAATTGAATGCCATAGGTGGATCCCCTTGATCACAACCACTATAATGCAAAACATTCAATCATATTAAGAGTTAAGTTGACTATTTATCAAGTCAATTTCATCAATTGATTATATCTTGGTCAAAATCCCCAATTTGGCAATACATGACATAAGGCCAAATTGAATTAAAACATGCTAAATTATCATAGATTCAAACATTCTAAACCCATGGTCCTACTCCATTTAGGTCCAATTAAACAATTCCCAAGTCAATTTTATCATTTGACTTTATTTGGGGCAAAATCCCTAATTTGGGCAAAAATCCCAAAATTGAACCCTAGGCCAATTTATAGTTGAAGGGCAAAGACTCGATTCTAACTTTAAGTCGATGAATTGAGCAAAGATCAAAATCTCTAGATCTACCAATTTCTTGCTAGAAATTGGAGAAAATGATGCCATGGGGTTCCAAATCACTCAAGGAACCCAAATCAGCGGCCTACTAGTTTCCCCTATAAGTTTCACACGAAACCCTAGCTCCCCCTTCAAAAACGAGTTGGAATTGTTGGGAAATGCTTCTCAAGGGTATATCTAAGTCTTAGAGGGTTGATTTCAACAAGAACAAGCTAAAAAAGATGAAAATCAGTCCATTCTAGGCTAGGGTCACTCCAAATCCGGGTTTCATACCTTTTCCTAGGTCAAAACCAAGCTTGTTCATACATCCACAAAGAGATTCAAGGAAGAAAAATGAGAAATTTCATTACCTTAGGTGAGATTTGAGTAGAAATCACCAAGAACACCAAGAACCCTAGGTTTTTCTCCTCTTTTCCTCCTCTCCACCCTTCTCCCCTTTTCTCTAAGTCCAAAAAAAAGCAAATGAGCAAAAATCACGTTTTGGTTGTATTTATAGAAATATTTTGGGCCCACAACTTAAAATACACTTAAAAAAAGGAACAATTTTTTTTTCTGTTGCATTTACTTCCACTTAGATACTCAATTTTATGCAAATGACTCACCAATTTAACATCTTAACCGTTAAAACGTTTTATGAGTCAGTTACCAAAATTCTGGTAAACTTTTCGCTCAATCCAACGGTGGGATTGCGAGATCCAAAAGTTTGATCAAAACGGCATAAGAAAATCCGCAAATCCTAAAAACAGTGTTTGGAGCCTTATAACTCATAGTAGACAAGTCTGATCAAGATCATCACCGTTCATAATCAAGACCTATCAGAGGAGAATAAGTTGAAACAATTTCAGCTCAATCGGACCACGAATATGGGATATTTAGCTATGGATGTAATCGGTGACAAAAATTTCTTCCTCCATGGAGTGAGCTCCACTGATCCAAAACACCGTTTTCGACACGTTTTGACATCGAATGGGTCTCCGATCATTCCAAAACTTCATTTAAAGGAATTCGAACTGATGTATGTCGAGCGTCATATATGTATACGTACACGTATAAGGGTACTCTGGTCAAAATGACATCATCCTAAGGTACGAGCGTTACATATTATCAAATCAATTTCCTAATCTATAAGTCAAAACCTTTGCGTCTCTAATTCCCTCTCTCGAGTGCCGAATTAGAACGTATTGTCAAGAACAAGGTTCGATTTCTCAATAAAACCTATATTCTAAACAACCCATTAAACTTTGTGATTTTCCTACAACTTCATGAAACTTTATAAACATCTTGATTCTATAACAATTTCATGTCATAATCCCCCTTTTGCAACCTAGAAAACCCTCTCTCGAGTGCCGCCTTCCAAGTCTAACTTCATTCGATTCGTTGTCAAGAAACCAAAAGCATTAAGCATATAAAATCATGAATAAATTATAGAAATCTCATTGATAATAAACAAAACCTAAAATTAAACTATAATATTCAAGTTAGGATCCATCTCCTCTCTAGAACAATAGATTATTCATAGCTTGAATGATAAGAACACAAAACATGGAGAAAAACTCAATAATAAACATGAATATCAAACGAGAAATTTTGGAACTTGAATCTTCTTCCTTGTTTCCAAGTCCGAATCTTCGCGTTCCTCGCCTCCAAGTCGTCTTGTTGTCATCTCCAGTGTGTTCTCTTCTAAAAACCCTAACTTTTGATATATTATATGCCCCTAAGTCGTCCGATGTAATTTGTGAGTCCCAAGAATCCAAACATTGCCCAAATTGCGTTTGGAAAACCTTTCAACACCACGGCGCTACAACCTCTAGCCCGGCAGCGCTCAGTGCCGACTTTTCCAAATCATTCCAGTGCCACAATGCCCTGAACCTGGAATATTGCGCCTGATTTTGTGGACTTAGCCAAATTTTTACTTTTTTCTACTTGGTTTCTTCATGCTTCTCCTTTGCACTTTCTTGTACTTGTTTTTATCATCCAAAGCTATGACTAATGCATTCAAACACCTACAAAACAAAACAAAGCAAGTTAATAACACGCTCAAATATCAAATGAATCAAATTATAAACTAATAAACTAAAATAATACATAACCATTTATTCCTAAACTATCAAATGCATTAAAACTAACACAAACACATAAAACTAATGCATGAAATGTCCTAAAACATACCTAAAACATACTCTAAAACCCATCTAAGTATGCAACTATCAACCATCGCATGTAGTCTCTATCCTGGATTTCCAGCAAGACTTTTTCCCGTGAGAAGTTTAGAGGTGTGTAGTTGGAATACAAATTCTGAGAAACTTTCTTGCTCCTCTGATCATGCTTATCAGAATTGGGCTTCTTTCCATCCCTAGTATCTTTTTTAGGCTTTTCCTTTTCATCTCGCTTCCTTTTGTGATCTTTTTTAGAGCTCTTAAAGGAGCTGTGTTTTTTCCGTTTAGCCTCTGCCTGCTCATCGACAATGATGTACTTCTCAGCTCTATCCAACATCTCTTTATAGGTCTTGGTTTTTTTCTTCCCAAAGGAGGAATGAAACCGACCCGACCTCAGACCAGCCACAAAAGTTGTTACTGCGGTCTTGTCGTCATAATCATCGACTTCCACTTTGACATTGTCGAAGCGATCTAAATAATCTATTAGACTATCTCTTTGTCGCTGTCTGACCGCTAGCAAGTTATTCATCGACTTTTCTCTGTCATTCATTCCAGCAGTGTGGTCGATGAATTTATGGGCTAGGTGCCCAAACAAAGTAATGGATCTTGTTCTTAGTGTCCGGTACCATTTCTAAGCTAGACTACCAGGCGTAATCTGCAAGCCCTTGCTCATAGTGGCATTGTCATAGTCTTTGAATAACATCCAAGATTTATAGTTCTCGATGTGGTATCTAGGGTCTCCTTCTTCTTTGTACTCCTTTACCTCAGCGGTCCTAACATCCTTAGGTAAAAGAGCATTGTTAATCTCCATTACGACGAAAATGGGAGGTCCTTGTATTCCTTATAGTACCGAGATTGATCTCCACTAGATCTGGATCTGGTGTGCTTGGGGCATACCGACCTCCTTGATACCGATCTACTCTTGCTACCTCTTTTAGTGTGAGATTGTTGTGTTGGTGTCATCTTGGTCGAAAAAGCCTTTGCTGTCCTGGCTGGCTGCTGAGTTCGGACCTCATTTTACATCAAGAAAGTGATGCATATCTCCCACAGGTAGCGGCTTGGGTTTAGAGCTCGGTAGGCGGTGAATCCGTTTTGACTTTCGTCCATAGGTCACACTCGGGCATTAACTTACCTACTTTCTACGAGGTCGGTAGTTAGGAGTCGCTTGGACGAGGAGGACTTCTTTTAGTATCTGCTGTTGCATCTAGTGTTGTTCTAGGACCATCTGGGACAATTTTTCCAAATTCTTTTCAACGGCGGTAAGTTTGGCTTTTTGTTTCTTAGCAGAAGATTTTTCTGACTTCTTCGGTGGCCTTCCTCTCTTCTTATCTTCAGGTGCTACTGGTTCAATGACTGGTTCCAGTTCTATCAGAACCTCCGCTTCTTGGCTTATTGCGGAAGAGCTATTTCTGGCTCAAATCGTCGGTTCCCACAGACAGTGCCAAATGTTGGTGCAAGATTTGACCAACACCAATAAGATCACGAGATGGAGAAAACAATGCTGATCTGTTTTGGAATTCGTCGAAGAACTAGTTTGGACATTAGAGATAATGATCTGAAAAGGGTGAAACAGAGAGGATAATAGACTATCGTGAGGAACACCGATGTGGTGTAGGCCAAAGACCTTCCGATGCCCAAGTTAGTTTGGAGTGTAGTGGAATAGTTGAGTTGAATTGTGTAAAGAATCACATACCTTCCCCCTCAGGGTTGATGGAGTATTTATAAAGTTGGATCTTTGGCCTTGTAGCATAGTTGTAGTTAAATTAGGAATGCCTAGAGGCTTCCTAGTAGAATTGGGAATGCCCAGAGGCATCCCAGTTGGATCAGGAAGGTTATAGTCCTTTTCCTATTCGGAGTAGGAGGGATTTTGTGACGCCCCGAAAATTATTTCATCTAGCCCATAACCCAATTGTATTTTGCCCAAACTCTATGTGTTGCCTTGATATGTTTGGTGTTGTTTGATGATTGTTTAATGTTTGTATAGTTAATGCTTGATAATGTATATAAATATATGTATCATAAATTGTATATGAGTCATGTTAAATTAAAGTTTAATGCATATGTTATTATTTATGCATGGGCTCATTAAACCATGAATTGATATGGGTTAGGATTGATGGAATAAAAGGATAAATGAAATTGAAGATTTGGTGTATTAAATGGATTGGACATTTAAAATACATGTGGTTGGTATGGGTAGTATGAGACCAACACATGTGAAGGTTGGTGCATGAAAGTGGACAAGTGTCCAATGCCCACTTGTCTTCTTCAAGGAAGTGCTAGAATGAGTGGAGGGAACCAAGGAGAGGAAAACAAGGAGAGAATCAAGGAGAGAATCAAGGAGGGAATCAAGGAAGTGCTAGAAAGAGGTGAGTGGAGAGAAAAGAAAGAAGAAGAGAAAGAAAAGAAGAGAAAGGAAAGAAGAAGAGAAAGAAGGAGAGAGTTGCAGGAGTAAGAACCCTGCGAGCTTTTCATCAAAGAAGTGGATCTTTGGAATTTACGGTCAGATTGAGCTCAAATTTTGTCAGCACGTTCGTAGCTTATGGTTATTCATTCTGGTCGGTGGAGATCTTGATCAGAGGTTTCTTCTGAGAGATCTAACCTCTCAAACAAAGCTGGCCGGAAAGTCTGGATTTCTCGCACTGTTTCACTCAAACTTATAGATCTCCTAAATCTACCGTTAGATGGTTATCAAATTTGGGTATGTAGTTTATAACTGATATTTATACATTATGAACGGTGGAGATCGTAATTAGAAGCTTGTGTTAAGAGATATAATCTCTGAAACAAAGCTGGTCGGAATTTCTGGGTTTCTCGTTCCGTTTCGGTAAAACTTGTAGATCTCCTCAACGTACCGTTGGATGGATATCAAATTTGAGTATGTAGTTTACAACAGATATTTCTGTATTCTGAACGGTGGAAATATTTATACGTTAATTATTTTGTGTGATATAGCCATCTGAGTTTGGGTATTTGCAGCAGGAAAGGAGAAACTGTCTGATTAGACACTTGCTCATCAAAGATACATATCTTTTCGGTCCACCGTTGGATTGGGCTGATATTTGGACAGAAGGTTTGTTTCTTCACATACTTCAATCTGTACGGTTGATTTTGTGATTACATATTTCTGTTGGTAGATTGATACATCTGAACAGAATAATACATGTGAAGAATTGGTAGGGTTGTTTGTATTAGACCTACATTTAGAATATGAACTTAGACCTTTCCAAATAGCTTGCATGTCAACTATGTTGACCTAGTTGCCATTGTGGATGAACCCATGATGCAAAATCAGTGATATACATGGCTGAACATGGCGACCTAGTGTAAATCGACAATATGGCCTAAGTATGGAAAATTTCATATTTTAGGGCTTTTGATGCTTTTGGCTTAGAATCATTGAATTGATGCAACTTATGTTTAATTAAGCATGATTAGGGTTGATTATGCTACTGATTTGGTGGTTGTGACCATATCATGGGTTAGGCCTACTTGTGATCAAGTGACCCAAATTTGGACATGTTTATGCCTAAGGAATTGAAAATCAGTATTTTTGATTAATAGAATGGTTTATGAATGAGAACTATGCATTAGAGGCCTAAGTCATGTGATTTGAGTTGAATGATGGGATTAAATGGGATTTAGGCCTATTAATTATATGTGGGCTGATTTAGGGTTGATTTGTAATGTCTATGTAATTGAGCATAGAAACTGATGTATGGTAGGATATTGATGTATGTTTCAGGATCTTGATTGGGTTGATTCGGTATGGTGGTCGTGTGTGATTAAATACTCTCGCGTGGCTTGGTTGTGAGTAGGCTTCACTTATGATTATATCATTTATGTCATCATATCACTTATATATATTGTATGTTGAAAGCATGAATGTGTTCTAATGTTTTGAATGATGCATTGATTTGAGAAAACCTTATGACTTTGGTTGGGCCCATCTATCTGGCTAATAGGGGGACTTGACCTTGTCATAGGAGGGTTTTAAGAAGGAAATGATTGGGATCAACGGCACGGTGAAATAGACGTGGACTAGTAACCCAAGTAAACATGATTGGGATCAACGGTACGGCGAAATAGACGTGGACTAGTAACCCAAGGCATGTGGAATGTGGATCCAAATTGATAAACTTTTACTTGCATCGAACTTATTATAAATGCTTGATATCTATATGTTATGAGCTTTTAATCATGCTACACATTGACATGCATACATGGATTTTATTGATGAGTATTGATAGCATATTTGAATTCTATTCACTGGGCATCGTTGGCTCACCCTCATTTTCCTCTTTCAGGTCCTTCTGTCCCGAATAAGGGCAAGGGAGTAGTCATATCTTGAGGGCCTTGCCTGCGAGAGAATCCAAGTCCTCTATGTGAGTTGAGAGGCATTTTGATTGAATTGTGTTTTATATTATGAAGTATTATATTTTGGATTATGTAATTATAATACTTACCACATTTTAGTATGGGTGAGTTGGGACTTGCTAGATAGACCATGTGGGCACATGACGGTTTTTTTTTTATTTGTACCCACAATTTTGGACTTTATGTGTATGTCAATTTTTAATGGACTGTAGGAATTATGATTTTATTTATGGTTCATTTTTATGGATTATCTCGTCTTTGATGATTAATACAGTGGGTAGTTTTGTTTAGTACCTTTTGATATTATGTCGTTGTTTGAGATAAGGCTCGTAGGGTCTCAACCACCTCACGGGAGTTGAGGAGTGGTCGGAGATGCCTACGCCGGGCGTCCCGCCCCGGCATTCCGCATGCCATTCCCTGTGGGGTTGGTGGTCCGGGGCGCGGGGTCGCCACAGTTGGTATCAGAGACTGATTTTACTAGGTTTGGTCTATGTATTGGACTTAGATGACTTTGACCTAGGAATTGGGTGAGAGATTTAGGTGATTAAAAAGCTTAAAAGAATTAACTTAAAAGCCTTACTATCATATTTTCTGTGTGTATTATATGATATGGGTAGTTATGAGGCGGGCACTAGTGGGGCCGAGACTAGTGGAGCTACAGGGGCAGCAGGACCTCAAATGGCTGTACCTCAGCCTATGCCTACACCTGCTCCTATTGTTGTGGAGAACCCCACTGATCGACGGATTAGACTGCTAGAGAAGTTCATGAAGCTAAAGCCTAAGGAATTCACTGGTGGGGTTGACTTGAAGAAAGCCGAAGATTGGCTAAAGAATGTCGAGATGATCAGTCGCTCCTTAGAGCTTGATGAGGAGTCTCAGGTCCTATGTGCTGCTCACACACTGGAGAGTGATGCAGAGGACTGGTGGCTTTCAGTGTTGGATACACAGGGGGCAGTGAAGAGTTGAGACACCTTCAAACGGTTGTTCTTACTGGCTTACGTTCCAGAGACTGAGAGACAGGCTAAGCAATTTGATGCTGGGTCTACATTATCATTCATATCTGGACGTATGGTAGATAGTTTGCATTTGACTCCCATTAGGGCTAGTACATGGTTTGTGGTGAGTACTGTAGCTGGGGAGAGGATCTACCCGAACATGATCTGTAGCCAGTGTGTGGTTCAGATTGGTGATGTTGAGATGCCTATTGACTTTCGAGTCCTAGAGTTTTTAGAGTTTGATGCAATTCTAGGGATGGATTGGCTCGCGGCATATCATGCAGTTGTCGACTGTTTAGCAAAGAGAATCATTTTTCAAATCCCCGGACACCCAGTGTTTACACTACAGGGTAAAACTTTAGACCAGACAGTCACAAGGGGTAGATTTGTGACTGATGGAGATAGGGAGATTTTGGCTGGGTTAGTGCCTGATGAGGAAGAGACTAGTGAGGTGATACTTGAGGATATTGCCATTGTTAGGGACTTTCAAGATGTGTTCCCTGCGGATCTTCCAGGATTACCACCGAAGCGAGAGATCGATTTCATTATTGAACTAGTCCCTGGCACGAAGCCTATCTCCATGGCACCATATAGAATGGCGCCAGCCGAGTTGAAAGAGTTGCAGAAACAGCTTGAGGAGTTATTGGCTAAAGGCTTTATTTGCCCGAGTGTGTCACCCTGGGGAGCTCCAGTTCTTTTTGTGAAAAAGAAAGATGGAAGCTTGCGGTTATGCATCGACTATCGCCAATTGAACAGGGTGACTATCAAGAACAAATATCCTCTCCCAAGGATTGATGACTTGTTTGATCAGTTGAGGGGAGCGAAGTATTTTTCGAAGATTGATTTGCACTCCGGGTATCATCAGCTGAGGATCAGGGTGGAAGATGTGCCTAAGACAGCATTCAGAACCCGCTATGGACATTGTGAGTTCCTTGTGATGCCATTTGGTGTGACTAATGCACCGGCGATGTTCATGGACCCGATGCAGAGGGTCTTTAGGCAGTATCTGGATAAGTTTGTCATCGTCTTCATTGATGACATATTGGTGTATTCCAAGACTCGAGCTGAGCATGAGGAACACCTTAGAGTGACTTTGCAAACCCTGAGAGTGCATAGGCTATATGCAAAGCTGAGCAAGTGCGAATTTTGAATCACCGAAGTGAAGTTCTTAGGTCATGTGGTGAGTTCTGAGGGGATTTCAGTTGATCCGTCTAAGGTTGAAGCCATTATCAGTTGGCCTAGGCCTACCACAGTGACCGAGATCAGAAGCTTTCTTGGGTTAGCTGGTTACTATAGGAGATTCGTTCAGGGATTCTCCAAGATAGCTACGCCTATGACTAGGCTCACCCAGAAAGATGTGTCATTTGCATGGACCGAGGAGTGTGAGAATGCCTTTTTAGAGCTGAAGAAAAGATTGACATCTACGCCAGTGTTGATTTTGCCAGAGCCTGATCAGGAGTTGGTTATCTATATTGATGCCTCTCGCATCGGCTTAGGTTGCGTGTTGATGCAGAAGGATAGGGTCATTGCTTATGCATCGAGGCAGTTGAAGGTGCATGAAAAGAACTACCCTGTTCATGACTTAGAACTGGCCGCAGTGGTTTTTGCTTTGAAGATTTGGAGGCATTATCTCTATGGTGAGAGATTCACTCTGTATTCTGACCATAAGAGCCTCAAGTACTTGTTCTCTCAGAAGGAATTGAACATGAGGCAGAGAAGGTGGTTGGAGCTCCTCAAAGACTATGATTTTACATTGGAATACCACCCAGGTAAAGCCAATGTAGTGGCTGATGCGTTGAGCAGGAAGCGGGTAGAGATAGTTATGGTAGCACGCCAGATGTCTCATGAGTGGAGACTACTTGAGGCGGCTACGGTTATGAGTGTATGTGCTACTCCTTCAGATCAGATTGTGATATGTGCTCAAATGAGAGCTCAGCCTACACAAGTCCAGGAGGTAATTGACCAACAGAGACTTGACGTTGATTATGGGATATACAAGTCTTGGGCTAAGAGCAGTGATTTTACTGATTGGCACTTGTCATCTGATGGTGCCTTGAGATTTAGGGGACGTTTATGGGTTCCCACAGATCCACGACTTAGACAGAGTGTTCTCCAAGAGGCTCACAGATCTCATTATGCTATTCATCCTGGCGGAACCAAGATGTATCATGATATGAAAAGAATGTATTGGTGGCCCGACATGAAGAGAGAAATAGCTCAGTTCATTCAGAGGTGTGAGATCTGTCAAAGAGTCAAAGCTGAGCATCAGAGGCCTGGAGGGCAGATGCAACCGCTTGCCATTCCTGAGTGGAAATGGGAGCATGTCACTATGGATTTTGTTGTGGGATTACCCAACACCCCGAGGAGACATAATGCTGTTTGGGTTATTATTGATCGCTTGACCAAGTCTGCTCATTTTCTACCGGTGAACACTAGGGATTCTATGGACAAGCTGAGCAGACTCTATATGCGGGAGATAGTCAGATTACATGGAGTGCCTGTTTCGATTGTGTCAGATAGGGATCCGAGGTTTACATCGGTATTCTGGCAGGGGTTGCAGAGGCAGCTAGGCACTAGACTAGATCTCAGTACCGCTTTTCACCCCCAGACGGATGGCCAGTCTGAGAGGTTGATATCGATTTTAGAGGATATGCTTCGAGCTTGTGTCCTTGAGTCCAGTGGTAACTGGGAGGAGTACATACATTTGTGTGAGTTCGCGTACAACAATAGCTATCAGTCCAGTATTGGCATGGCTCCTTTTGAGGCATTGTATGGTCGACCCTGTAGATCTCCGATCTGTTGGACGGAGGTAGGGGATGTTGCGATGATGGGACCAGAGTTTGTACAAGAACACACAGAGAATATTAAGAGGATCAAGCATAATATGAAAGTAGCCCAAGACAGGCAGAAGAGTTACACTGATGCCAAGCGAAAGACCGTAGAGTTCGAGGTGGGTGACCAAGTTTTATTGAAGGTCTCACCTCAGAAGGGCCAAACTAGATTTGGGATAAAAGGCAAGCTCGCTCCGAGATTTATTGGGCCGTTCGAGGTTTTAGAACGAATTGGCCCCGTCGCTTACTGATTAGCCTTGCCACCTCAGTTAGCAGCAGTCCACAATGTCTTTCACGTGTCAATGCTGAGAGTATACAAGAGTGATTTTGATCACGTCTTGGACTGGAGGAACATTGAACTGAGGCAGGATGGGACTTATGATGAGGAACCTATTCAGATACTTGACCGGAAGGTCCAGAGGTTACGTAACCGTGAGATTCCGATGGTTAAGGTGAGATGGCAGTTCCATGGCGAGGAACAGGTTACTTGGGAGCGTGAGGACTACATGATGGAGCACTTCGCCGAGTTCATGGGCTTAGGTAATTCTTAACCTTAAAACTTCGAGGACGAAGTTCATTCTAAGGTGGGTGTGATGTGACGCCCCGAAAATTATTTCATCTAGCCCATAACCCAATTGTATTTTGCCCAAACTCTATGTGTTGCCTTGATATGTTTGGTGTTGTTTGATGATTGTTTAATGTTTGTATAGTTAATGCTTGATAATGTATATAAATATATGTATCATAAATTGTATATGAGTCATGTTAAATTAAAGTTTAATGCATATGTTATTATTTATGCATGGGCTCATTAAACCATGAATTGATATGGGTTAGGATTGATGGAATAAAAGGATAAATGAAATTGAAGATTTGGTGTATTAAATGGATTGGACATTTAAAATACATGTGGTTGGTATGGGTAGTATGAGACCAACACATGTGAAGGTTGGTGCATGAAAGTGGACAAGTGTCCAATGCCCACTTGTCTTCTTCAAGGAAGTGCTAGAATGAGTGGAGGGAACCAAGGAGAGGAAAACAAGGAGAGAATCAAGGAGAGAATCAAGGAGGGAATCAAGGAAGTGCTAGAAAGAGGTGAGTGGAGAGAAAAGAAAGAAGAAGAGAAAGAAAAGAAGAGAAAGGAAAGAAGAAGAGAAAGAAGGAGAGAGTTGCAGGAGTAAGAACCCTGCGAGCTTTTCATCAAAGAAGTGGATCTTTGGAATTCACGGTCAGATCGAGCTCAAATTCTGTCAGCACGTTCGTAGCTTATGGTTATTCATTCTGGTCGGTGGAGATCTTGATCAGAGGTTTCTTCTGAGAGATCTAACCTCTCAAACAAAGCTGGCCGGAAAGTCTGGATTTCTCGCACTGTTTCGCTCAAACTTATAGATCTCCTAAATCTACCGTTAGATGGTTATCAAATTTGGGTATGTAGTTTATAACTGATATTTATACATTCTGAACGGTGGAGATCGTAATTAGAAGCTTGTGTTAAGAGATATAATCTCTGAAACAAAGCTGGTCGGAATTTCTGGGTTTCTCGTTCCGTTTCGGTAAAACTTGTAGATCTCCTCAACGTACCGTTGGATGGATATCAAATTTGAGTATGTAGTTTACAACAGATATTTCTGTATTCTGAACGGTGGAAATATTTATACGTTAATTATTTTGTGTGATATAGCCATCTGAGTTTGGGTATTTGCAGCAGGAAAGGAGAAACTGTCTGATTAGACACTTGCTCATCAAAGATACATATCTTTTCGGTCCACCGTTGGATTGGGCTGATATTTGGACAGAAGGTTTGTTTCTTCACATACTTCAATCTGTACGGTTGATTTTGTGATTAAATATTTCTGTTGGTAGATTGATACATCTGAACAGAATAATACATGTGAAGAATTGGTAGGGTTGTTTGTATTAGACCTACATTTAGAATATGAACTTAGACCTTTCCAAATAGCTTGCATGTCAACTATGTTGACCTAGTTGCCATTGTGGATGAACCCATGATGCAAAATCAGTGATATACATGGCTGAACATGGCGACCTAGTGTAAATCGACAATATGGCCTAAGTATGGAAAATTTCATATTTTAGGGCTTTTGATGCTTTTGGCTTAGAATCATTGAATTGATGCAACTTATGTTTAATTAAGCATGATTAGGGTTGATTATGCTACTGATTTGGTGGTTGTGACCATATCATGGGTTAGGCCTACTTGTGATCAAGTGACCCAAATTTGGACATGTTTATGCCTAAGGAATTGAAAATCAGTATTTTTGATTAATAGAATGGTTTATGAATGAGAACTATGCATTAGAGGCCTAAGTCATGTGATTTGAGTTGAATGATGGGATTAAATGGGATTTAGGCCTATTAATTATATGTGGGCTGATTTAGGGTTGATTTGTAATGTCTATGTAATTGAGCATAGAAACTGATGTATGGTAGGATATTGATGTATGTTTCAGGATCTTGATTGGGTTGATTCGGTATGGTGGTCGTGTGTGATTAAATACTCTCGCGTGGCTTGGTTGTGAGTAGGCTTCACTTATGATTATATCATTTATGTCATCATATCACTTATATATATTGTATGTTGAAAGCATGAATGTGTTCTAATGTTTTGAATGATGCATTGATTTGAGAAAACCTTATGACTTTGGTTGGGCCCATCTATCTGGCTAATAGGGGGACTTGACCTTGTCATAGGAGGGTTTTAAGAAGGAAATGATTGGGATCAACGGCACGGTGAAATAGACGTGGACTAGTAACCCAAGTAAACATGATTGGGATCAACGGTACGGCGAAATAGACGTGGACTAGTAACCCAAGGCATGTGGAATGTGGATCCAAATTGATAAACTTTTACTTGCATCGAACTTATTATAAATGCTTGATATCTATATGTTATGAGCTTTTAATCATGCTACACATTGACATGCATACATGGTTTTTATTGATGAGTATTGATAGCATATTTGAATTCTATTCACTGGGCATCGTTGGCTCACCCTCATTTTCCTCTTTCAGGTCCTTCTGTCCCGAATAAGGGCAAGGGAGTAGTCATATCTTGAGGGCCTTGCCTGCGAGAGAATCCAAGTCCTCTATGTGAGTTGAGAGGCATTTTGATTGAATTGTGTTTTATATTATGAAGTATTATATTTTGGATTATGTAATTATAATACTTACCACATTTTAGTATGGGTGAGTTGGGACTTGCTAGATAGACCATGTGGGCACATGACGGTTTTTTTTTTATTTGTACCCACAATTTTGGACTTTATGTGTATGTCAATTTTTAATGGACTGTAGGAATTATGATTTTATTTATGGTTCATTTTTATGGATTATCTCGTCTTTGATGATTAATACAGTGGGTAGTTTTGTTTAGTACCTTTTGATATTATGTCGTTGTTTGAGATAAGGCTCGTAGGGTCTCAACCACCTCACGGGAGTTGAGGAGTGGTCGGAGATGCCTACGCCGGGCGTCCCGCCCCGGCATTCCGCATGCCATTCCCTGTGGGGTTGGTGGTCCGGGGCGCGGGGTCGCCACAGATTTAGTCCTCTCTTAGTTGAACTAGAAGAGCTGAGTAGCCTTCTAGTAAAACTCAGGAAGTCGGATAATCCTTATCATGGTCGAACTAGTAGAAAATCCTGAGTTTGTAGCAGTGGATCTCGTATAGTCGTTATCTGATGATTTGACGAGTTTTCCACTTTGGTTGGCACTACCGACCAGGTCTTGAGTCATCTGCATGGCTGAGTAGATCGACATTCCTCATCCAAATTAGGTCGGTATGTCTACTTGGTCTGTATCACGTCCTTCCTGACCAGATTGACATGGTCTAACGTGTCTTCAGATTGGTATGCCGAGAATATGGTCTAATAACCTACATTTGGCTATTTGATTCATACTTCTGAATAGTTCGCCAAATCTTTCAAAATCTTTGAGCAACTTGTATGTTTCTCTTGAGCCATAGATCAAGACGTTTTTGAGTGTTCTCTTCATATCTTGTTGAATCCTGATCATCTTTGAGCAAAGAATCTCTTAACCATCATCACACTTGAAGAATCTCTAAGCTTCATTTTTACCTAAGTAGGGTAAAATTTCTATGTCTAGATTCTTGTGATTTTGTTTGAGTACATTAGTTTTTGTGCTTGTGTTATTATCTTAAAAACAGATTTCGTTTTGAATAGTTTGTGAAACCCTATTTGATTTTCATATCATTTTATCTTGTTTAGTGGTTTCATAAATATCATGTAGTGTCGATTCATGTGCTAGACTTATATTATATTGAATCGATTTCACAGATCATCACTTCAATAGGTTGATTCTTGATTTTAATTATTTATACATTTAGAATCATCAAGTCTTGATCATTGTTGCATATTGATTCTTGTGCTTTAATCATATCATTATTATAATCAATATTAGAATACATGTGTTTATTCAATTCTTGATTTCAGATCATTTATATTTGAATCAAATTGCATGTATTTGATTTAAGTTATTTCAACACTTCACGTCATTTAAATCATTGTGGTTGGAATAGCGGTGTTTACTCATTCAAGATTGTATGCTTAATATTGTTGAGAGTGTTTTAGAACACTTCTCTCTATCATTTGTAATCTTGATGTATTTGTTGACGTGTTAGTCAACCGAGGTTTTATACCATATCTTGTACAACTCGTAACCACGCCCTTAAGTTGGTTAGTGTGAGACTTTCTAGCCAAGCCCTTGTATAGGTTAGTGTGTGGATTTCTAACCAAACCCTTGTGTTGGTTAGTGTGTGGATTTCTAACCAAGCCCTTATGTTGGTTAGTATAAGGCTTTTAGCCACGCCTTTCTGTTGGCTATTGTAAACGGCTTCTAGTCACGCCCGTAAGTTGACTAGCCAATAGTGTATTGGGAAATTCTGATCGTGGTGATTGGATAGTGGACGTAGGTTCAAGGGGAATCGAACCACTTTAAATCGTTTTGTCCATTTTGTTTGCCCAGATATGTCCGAGAGGGGGGGGGGGGGGAGAGGGGGTGAATTAGACACTTACCATATTTTTAACTTTTCTTTAAAACATTTAAAGTAATGAAAACATATTAAACTAAGTATGGTAAATCAAACACAGTAACAGTAATGAAGACAGGACACACAAGATTTATAGTGGTTCGGCCTTGCCTACATCTTCTACCTAACCTCATGAGTTAGGATTTGTCCAAACTCCACTAAGGATCTTCTTACTGGTGAAGATCAAATTGTTACACCTTCTCAATTTATGGGCTTGAGAACAACCTTTCTCAACTTCTGGGTGTGAGAATAACTGTTACAAATTGAGCAACACTTGCTCTAAACTAGTGTCTAACCAGTCACCAATACCAAGGTACAAGATGAGATTGATTCTCTTTTTAGAATCAAAGTGATACTTACAAAAGGTTTGGATTGAACCTTCTGTTACCACAAATTCAACAAAATATGTATGATAAAATGCAGTTGAAAATAGGTTCAAAAAGTTTTCTTCTTCTTCAATGAATTTTTGAAAAGATATGAATGAAGATCAACTAATCCAGAAGACTTAACGTATTTCAAAATTGATTGAGAATTTAAAGTAACGAATAGAAGTATAACTTTCAAGAGTATTTGCACAAGTAAAAACTATTTAAAGATTTGAAAATAGGTTATCAGTTTTCTCGTTGATAGCATATATATAGAGATAGCAATGGCGTAATGAACTTGAACTTTTCAAGTATGATTTTGGCGCATGAAGCTATTTCAAAATGACAGATACATTCTTTCCCGAAAAGGATTGATTCAATCTGTGCAATTACAACGACAACACCTGAATCTTCTGATCAATTATGAAAATAGAATGTTCTGATAAAGTATTAAGAACGTTTTGAAAAGATTCAAAAAGTTTTGAAAAAGGTTTTGAACAGTTCTGAAAAGTGTATCAGAAAAAATGCAAATAGCAGCTTTATGATAGTGTTGGATTAGCGTCCTGATTTGCCAATTTACGTCCTGATGGGTAAAGCCATCTTTGTCGTTTTGTTCCTTGAGGGCACTTTTAGACTATAGGCATCTTGCTGAATTGTGAAGTGAGGGCGCTATTTGAAGATAAGCATCCTGACTAGTTTTTGAAATACTTTAAAATCACAAGGGCACTACTAATGACGTAAGTGTCCTAACATTCAAAGCACTAAAACATAAGGGCACTACTAAAGACATAAGCGTCATGATGTTTAAAACGATCATCAAGTTGATGTTCAATCAACGTCCAGATAAGTTCCTTGGTTGATTCAATGAGGACGCTATTAATAAAGTAAGCATCCTGATAGATATGAACTTTTCAACCTTGAACATTATCAGTGTCCTGACTTACAAAGTCCAGGAGGGCGTTGCTGAGATATTAGCGTCCTGATAAACTCATTAGTGTCCTGATGGACACTATAAAATAGTATTGATATTTTTCAACTTTTAAAGCTCGATAAAACAGGATTAAAATCTAATAGCACACAGATATGTCTTCGAACGATCATGGTCTTCAAATTGATTTTGATAGCTCTTTCACCATGCATTATCGATTCTTCAAGTGAACTTTCATGTGAGATTAGACGTGCAATGCATATAATATTATCATAATCATAATGTGGTTTGTAATCATCAAAATATCTTTCTTATAAGGGACATATTCTCGTAAAGGACATGAGGATAATTGGTTCAACACATTTATTAACCGAAATGTAACAGGAAAATCCACCAAGTCCAATTTACCCCTCCTCTTGGACTATAATACTGGGCCAACAAGTAGTATCAGAACTGGTTTTTGCACTCAAAGTTATCTAACAATTTCTTTGAGTAAGATGGCAGGACAGTGCTCAACTAGCTATAATATGGACAACAGTAAATACATTGATAGACTACCATTGTTTAGAAAAGAAAAGTTTGATGAGTGAAAGATTTTCATGAAAACATTTATGAGATCACAAGACGTTGATCTTTGGGAAATGGTGGAAAATGGTTATGCATTCCCTGACAAGCCAACCGAGCTATGGACAAAGCAAGAAAGAGAAGAGTATCGTCTAAATTCCAAAGCGGTGTATGCTTTGTTTTGCAGTCTCCCGGACGATAATTTAGAGCAAGTTAGTGAATGCGAGATTGCAAAAGAAGTTTGGGAAATACTTCATTTGGTTCACTGTGAGCCACTAGATTATAAAGAATCAAGGCTCAAGGATGTAGAGAAAAGATTTGAAGATTTTATATTTCCTGATGTTGAACCAATTGAAGAGGAGTGTTTTAGGTTCAAACAAATTCTTGAAGATTTAAAAAGTCTGGGTCAAGACATACCAAGTAGGATTAACGTCGTCTGTTTTGCTGACAAGCTTCCGAAAGTATGGACTGAAAATCTTACAAGCATTGCATAAACTATTAATCCATGGGATTTCACCTTGGAAAGTTTTGCAACTTATTGATATCTATAGAAGCCAAGGACGAAACATCAGTAAGAATTGTGATGCTAAAAAGATCGCTTGAAAATTTCAAGTTCTTACACGAGGAAACAGTTGATGAGAAACTTGATAGGTTCATGGCATTAACAAGTGATTTGCAAAGTTATGGAATAACTTATCCTCATCAAATGTTGGTCAAGTATTTCTGGGAAGGTTTTTCGGACAAATGGAAATACAAAGTGAGTTTTATTAAAATGTTTGGTGATCCGTTTAATAGCATTTTTGAAAGAATACTCTATGTGTTAAGTGGACTGAAAACTTCTTCTGAAGAGAGTGATGATTCATCTGAAAGAAAAGAAATACTTTCCAATTTTCCAAGTGATGATAACCAAGAAAAAGTTAATGGAAATGAAATATCATCACTAGAGAATATGAGCTATGAAGAAGAACAAGTTGAGGAAGACCAACTTTCAAGCGTCGCATCTAGTGGTTCAATCATTTATATCTCAACTGATGAAGACGAAGATCCGAATATGCAAATACACATTCGAAGGTTTCCTAGGATTCCTAGAGGGAAGATGAGGATTAGGAAACTCCTTGGATGCAACAAGGACTCGAGCAACATAGTCGATGATCAAAATGCAAGTTTCGAGGTTCCTTGAAGTGATTCATGATCGATCTTCGCTTATGGGTAAAACTTCTGATTAAATTTCAAATATTCTTATTGTGTTATTTCACAAATGACTTGAACATATCCTCTTAAGCATAAAGTAATTGTGTATTAGGAGATATGTCTTTTTTGAAACATTAAATGACCATTCAAGCATGACACTTATCATATCACTCTTATTGCACATATCACATTATTGATGAGTATTATATATTTTCTTGAGTAATGATTTAGTTGGATGAATTTTCATGACATTCTATGCTTAAACATACATCTCTATGACTTTGAAAATATCTTAGGCTTGATTAAAATGATTATCTTATCTTATTGCCTTTGTCTTAAAGTTAATCAAATTGAACATGCTTTAAATGATTTACATCTTGTTCATTGATTAAGCTATGTAACATGTACATGTTTATCTTGTGAACTTGCTAAAATCGATAATCATATGTTCACATGGAGAATGTTGACTTATATTAAATGAATCATGTGCTTAAAATTATTATATCTACTAATCCATTTGATATTGAATAATGTTATTGAGCATTGATACTAAATTGATATTAGGATTATTGCTCAATTTGATTGGAAGTATGTATGTTGAACATTCTATTTCTTATTATTTCCAATGTATTCATATGAATGTGTGAATGATAAATATTTTATGTTCACTTGAATATATCATCTATGATAATTGTACATGTATTACTTAATAATCTTGCGTGTATTATTTCTTATAATGATGCATAATTCATTAATGTTAATCTTGTATGAATTATTGTTGATGTTCTTATATGTGTTATTTTGGTATGAATGATTTTGATTATAATGTTTTTATCATTTGATGTGTTTATTACTCACTTAGAAATGACCAAAATTTTCTTGAATTATCATAGATCATCAGTTTAATCAAAGTGGAAATTAAGAAAATAAAGAATCACAATGTTTAAGTGTTTTGTGTTCTAAAGGAATGCGCTCCTCTACAAGAACACCAAGAGGTGTTATGGAAAGGTGATCGTGAATATTTTGATTCGCAAGTGTACAAATATCAAAGTTATATTATATTGAGGTAAGTCGGGTTATCGTCCTCAAAGAAAGTAAATTTTACTAATATAAAATGCCCAAAATTACTATGATTTTAATTTTATCTAGGTGATCAAAACGGGATGATTTAATTGTTGAAATTAAAGTGAACAAAATTAAAGAAAATCAATGCAAATTGAATTAAAATGGGAGAAAATCAATGAATAAAAGTTCTAGAGTAATAATATCTACTATGGATTTCAAAAAGGTTGTGTTATTAAATTAATTAACAAAATTATAAATTATGAATTCTAACCCATTCGAACCCCTCTCTCGAATGTAGTTTTGAATATCTATCCTTAAAATACCAATTCCCTCTCCCGAGTGTAAACTAATAAATTAAGAACGCATTAAAATCTGTAATTCATTTTGGATGATTTCAAATGATTTTATTGGTCTCTTGACTCAATACTACTAACCTAGGCCACAATTTCTCGGTTCCAATTCGATAACACCTCTCTCGAGTGTAAAAAACCAAATCTATCACCATTCAATAAGTGGCCAGCAAATTGAAAGCATTAAGTATGAAAAATTATAAATAAAACCATAAAATTAATCAAAAACACACAAACAACAATAATTAACCCATAAAATCCAACATAGATCAATCAAAACTCTAGATTAAGAATTTAGCTCATGTTCATGTTCATGGATACAAGATGAAAAAAAAAAACTTTGGAAGAAAACATTACAAAGCACAAAAGTTGGAAAAACAATAAAACTATGGAAGAAAACATTACAAAGCACAAAAGTTGAAAAAACAAGGTTAGAAACCCCCCCTTCAATGGTGGTTTAATCATCTTTCTCCTCTTGGTTTCTTCAAGCCTCCAAGCTTTTTTCTCTTCTTTCTTGCCTCCTCTTCCTTTCCTTAACCTAATTCTAATATCTCCTCTCATAAAAGAAACCCTAAACACGAGTTATACACTTAAGTGGGTCAAAAGATAAAAAGGGGCTTCCAAAAACTCGTAAAAATGCAAGATTCGCACAACTGCGAACACCGGTGCCGCGACGCCCATTCACTGGCGCCACGACACTCATTCCCTGGTGCCACGACGCTGAGTTGTTGTATTCCACAACACCTACACACATCTTGCGCTGCGGCGCCCAGTCACGGGTTTTTGAGTGGCGGTTGCTTGTGGACTTAGCCGATGTAAATTCTATGCAATTAATCAAAGTATTAACTATAATGAAATGTACTCAAAATATGACTTCTATGATATTAACATGTATCAAAATGTCATATATTCATGATAAAAAAAACCTATAAAAACCTAAGATAAAACCTAAATGCATCTAAAACAACTAAGTATACTAATCATGCAAAAACACCCAAAAACTAATTAAATGAACCTAAAAGTCTCACAAATTAACATGCAAAATACTAACCAAAACTCAACTTATCAAATTTTCCCAAACATAGACTTTGATTGTCCCGAACAAAGAAAAAAATGAAATTGAACAAACAAAACTCCTCACATATTAAAAAATGAACAAGGATTTAACTTTTCAAAAATTGGGTTCCCATGATCTCAAAGACAACGTACATTCCATACAACACAACTCAAGGAAAACTTCGAAAGTATAAACTTGTTGTCTAGAATTTCAACCTGCAAAGCAATGCCTTCTCTTCTACCCTCATTGACAAACAAGCACAGGAAATCATTCGCATGGCCACTCATAAATTATACAGACCAACGCAATCAAGATAAGAATATAATTTCAACAAAATAAAACATGAACTTCATATGCTTGCTTTTCACACTTCTCTCCACTAATGTAGGACTCACACCAATTAAGATCAATAAGATTTTGTTAGCTTGTAATGTAAGGCTAAGGTTAAGGGTTTGATAACATAGATAAAATGAAGCTCAATACACCCAAAACATCTTTTATACATAACACTTTTAAACATCTCATGCCTTACAAAAGGAATCATC
Organism: Paratinospora sagittata; assembly: GCA_035771175.1. Taxonomy (NCBI): domain Eukaryota; kingdom Viridiplantae; phylum Streptophyta; class Magnoliopsida; order Ranunculales; family Menispermaceae; genus Paratinospora; species Paratinospora sagittata. Next base: position 25,999,832 of record CM069610.1, read on the forward strand.
ACATCACCCTTTACACACCCCCAAACTTATTCAATTCACTCATTGATAAAGAACTATACTTTTTCTTTTCATTATTTTTCTTATTTTTCTTCTTCATCTTTTTTACACATTTTGAACCTTTTCTTATCAACTTCACATACATTCTCATTTCATAGCACATTTACACATAAATTCCCATGAAAACAACCCAACCAATACAACAATTCATCTACTTCAAAGAGATAAGGGTACAAGGGTGAAAAATAGGGAAAATTCAATCAAAGGCCTTGGCTAATCATTTTAGGTGACAAAGAACAGTATAATAAGCTCAAAATAGGGTGACTAGGGGTAATACACAACTAGGTGGGTTTTATATCTCAATCTGTCCAAAAATAGCCTAAATCACATATCTCATGGTGTGATTCCTAGGATTTCGTCTTAAGAAGAGATCAAGCAAGTTCTAGAGTTCAATTTGAAAAGTGAGATTCAATGAAGCTTAAATTGCAAAATCTCAATATAAATAGCAAGTGGAAATCATGATCATAATTTCATACAAAAAAATCAACAAAAATGTCTAATAAACATGGCAAAACAGATCAAGCACACAGACTTAAGAGTACTTTCTAATTGTTTATAGATCATGTTCAAAACCAATTGCTAATATTTTCATTGACCATCCATACAAGATCAAATCAAATCTAAGTTCATAAGGGAATATGGATTTATTCATGATCAAAACTCAAAAATTTAAATTTTCACAAAATATGCATCAACTTTTTCATTAAGACATAAAATTCAAACTTTCCCCCAAACTTAAATTGAGCATTATCCTCAATGCAAAACATCCTCAATGCAAGATAAAGTGATAAAGGATAACGATACTCCTCTAAACCACATGGGTAAAGGGTCCACAATGATTCTCCGTCTCTTGGCATTGATGAGGATTTCCAAATTTGAATGAGTACCTGGGGAATGACAAAAAGAGATGTCACTAGTGAAAAATAAAAACTCAACTTCTATACTACAATGACTAAAAATAAACAAAAACATAAACAAAAACTGGTTGGGTTTCCTCCCAAAAAGAGCTTGTTTATAGTCATTAGCTAGACTTTCTCTTCTCTCTTTACATTGGTTCGTGAAGGAATAATACGTCCTTACTCTGGTGGTCTTGGCCATAGTAGTGCTTGACTCTTTGGAAATTGACCCAAAATTTGCTCCCATCATTGTGGCTTTGCAACTCCACCACTCCATATGGAAAGACATTGAAAACTTGAAACAGACTTGACCATCTTGACTTAAGCTACCCGGGAAAAAATTTCAACTGGGAGTTGTAGAGAAGTACTTGTTGGCCCGGTAGGAAGTCTCTTTTCAAAACAATCTTATCATGCCATGACTTGGTCTTCTCTTTGTATATCTTTGCATTCTTATAAGCTTCATTTATGAATTCCTCCATTTCATTCAATTGGAGTAATCTTTGAGTACCCGAAGCTCTCAAGTCAAAGTTCAACTTCTTCACCGCCCAAAATGCTCTATGTTCAAGCTCAATGGGAAGATGGCATGGCTTTCCAAACACCAAATGGTAGGGGGACATCCCAATAGGAGTTTTGTAGGCCATACGATACGCCCACAATGCATCATCTAACTTTGTGGCCCAATCCTTCTTATTGATGTTTACTATCTTCTCTAGAATTTCCTTCACCTCCTTATTTGAGATTTCTACTTGGCCATTTGACCGTGGATGGTATGGAAGGGCAATCTTGTGCTTGACTCCATACTTGGTAAGAAGTGAATTGAACAATTTGTTGCAGAAGTGTGACCCTTCATAGCTAATGATTGCTCTAAGGGTGCCAAATCTAGTGAAAATGTTCTTCTGAAGAAACTTGAGTACCACCTTAGCATCATTAGTCTTTGTAGCTATGGCTTCCACCCACTTTGACACGTAGTCTACCGCCAAAAAAATGTAGGTCTTGCCAAAAGAAGATGGGAATGGTCCCCATAAAATCAATGTTGGCCTAGTATAACCGTTTAAGAGGGGGAGTGAATTGGACTTGACGGATTTTTCAGTTACCTTTCTAATATTTTAATTAAAAAAGAAATATGCGCAGATGGTAACAATCCAAATAGCAAGTACAGGAAAATAAATTAACAGAGATGATTTAGAGTGGTTCGGTTCCCCTTGAACCTACGTCCACTACCCAATTGCACAGATCAAGATTTTTCAATCCACTATTGGCTAATCACTTACGTGCGGATTAGAAGCCGTTTACACTAACCAACACCAAAGCCTGGTTAGAAAATCACTACAATGCTAACTTACATGAGGGCTTGGTTAGAAAGCCACAATCTAATCTAGCCTACACCACGACTTGGCTAGTAAGTCACAACTTAAAACCAACTTACGGGCTTGGTTAAATGCCATACAAATAGGATATAGTCATAGTTGACTTAACTAAGTCAACAATACGTCAAGATTACGATGATATATAGAAGTGAATAACAACACTCTTAACTATTTAAGCTTACAATCTTGAATGAGTCAACAATCACTATTCCAACCACTATGATTCTAAATGAAGTGCAATGTTGAAATAGTTTCTCAAAAATACATGCAACTGATTCAAAGTATATTTTCTAAATATTGATTCTAAGTATGATTAATGAAGCACAAGAATCAATATGCAAGTTATTGATCAAAACTTATTGATTCAAAATAATCAATGTTCAAGCATGTGAATCAACATACACAAGTTATGATCAAAATAATCGATTCAAACAATATATGTATTAAGCACAAGAATCGATGTTAATCAAACAACATGAAACCACTATCAAGATAATACAAGATGAAAACACAAGTATGGTTTCACACAATAGACAAAAACAATTTTGATAATATGTTAAAACAAGCAATAAAAACCGTTTCTACTCAAAGCACAAACACCATAATCGAAAAAGAAAAGTTATCTAACTTAAGTAAGATGAAGATCGTCGATTCTCCAAGGTGTATGTGGTTGAGAGGTTTCTCTTCCAAGAATGATCAAGATCAACAAGAATGTGATGAAAAACACTTAGGAACACCTTGATCAAACACTCTAGAACTCCTTTCTAGTTTCTCAAAGATTCTAGAATGGTTAGGAGAACTCTTTTCAAAAGATTGAATCGAAAACTCAGATGTAGTGAAATTTTGTTTTGAATGAAGGATTAAATGGCTCAAGAACTTGTTTAGGATAACTATAAAAGATGTAGAGAAAATCGCACAACTTTTTTTGATTTTGCAAAAGTTGCTCTTCAAATAAGCAAGTGTGGTATTTATAAATGAACACCACACAGAGGCACAAGAATGTGTTCCTTAACACAAGAGCGCGTTTATGGTTTGAAATCTGAAATTTTTCATATTTCCCTCCAATCAAGGAGTGCGTTCTTTGCTTAAGAAGCGCGTCCCTCAATATGTCAGTTCGGCATAGGAACGGGTTCTTTCAACAAGAACCACTGACTCTTAAAATTGTTCCCATTTTGCCCTTGGCAACAGGAGTGCATTCCTCCTTTAAGGAGTGCGTTCCTTTTCCCTGATAAAAAAAAATTGGGTCTCGGGAAATGTCATAGGAGCGCGTTCTTCTTACAAGGAGCGCGTTCCTTAACTCTAATAAAAAAATCACTGAGTCTCGCGAAAAAGCTCAGGAGTGCGTTCATTCACTTACAAGTGAAAGAGACTTGATTTTTGATCGTTTTGGGTTTAGGACAATGTCAAAGACATAAACTAACATTTTAAAAATATTTTAAAACATTTTTGACACGATTAAGGTATAATTAACACAGTTAAGACATGAGCAATTTAATCGATTAAACCAATGATAAAAGCAATAAGTACAAAACATGTGAGACGATAAAACCATGCAAAATTGACAAGATAGATGCATGTTAAACACTGAACATTATATGTATGATAAACACTTATGACTCAGTGATAACATAATTATCAAACTAAAATAAGTGTATGCATGATTAATCATATAGTAATGTATATGCATGAGTGTATTAAACTATATGAATGATTTTTGAAAAGATGCAAATCATGTGTGGTTGGAACAAGTAACTGCTACTCTACAATACTAAGATTCTAGTAAAGTAATACAACCGTGAAGCTCTCGAATCTTCGTGAAGTACTGTTCCTTCCACATGCTTTGGCATTGCAGTTGAATCCATTAGATATATCTAGTTAGCACTGAAACAACTACGTCAAAAAGATTAGATAACACATGTATGTTGTTTGCAATCATAAAAACAAAACTAGGTGAGAGTAGTTACATCAACAATCGATGCCCTTTTCGATGATTTCAAACAAATTCTCTATTAGCTTGATTGAAGCATGAAGCATAATATCTCAAATGAATGAATGAGTTGAGTGAATAATATTATCATGCAACTTTTAAGAATATACCACTTAATAAAAAATTTAACATTCGATACCATAAGGAATAATCAATCAGATACCAATAACAACATACTCAAAAGATATGATCAAAAAGCTCAAAATGTACATGTATATTAATATAAACAAATCAAACATATACATGTGATCGTCATAGATGTGTACATAAAAAATACAAAACAAATAACATAAGTACACAAAAAGTACAAAAATGTAAACAAAAATATAAAACATACAAAAACATCTCCAAAATACGTATCCAACGCCAAACACTCCCCCTGAGTATGTGCACAAAATGATCTAATCAATCAGACCAATCATACTAATCTCTCCCCCTTTTGAAAAATCAAAAATAGGGTGTGCCTATGACATAGGTGACGATCAAGGATCATGGGATCCTAGCCCAGCAAATATATCCGGTGAAGTCGAGGCATCGTTTGCCGTGGGGGTGGTACCAACATCTGCATTAGGTATGACAGTGGTAGCAGTAGGAGGTAGTAGAAAAGGAACTTGAGTAGATAACTAGACCACGTCTCGGAGATGGTGGACAAATGTATAATCAATTAAGCACTTGGCAAGTTTGAAAAGTCAAACATGCCAAATTCTCTCCTTATATGTGAAAATTGATTTTTAGCCAAAGGCTTAGTAAAGATATCAGCTAACTAATCTTTAGTTCCAATATGGATTAATTTCACATTGCTACGTTGCACATGTTCTCGAAGAAAATGATGTCAAATTTCAATGTGTTTCGTTCGAGAGTGCATTACATGATTTTTGGAAATATTTATAGCGCTTGTATTATCACAATAAATATCCACACATGAAATATTAATTTGATAATCTGAAAGTTGTTGTTTAAGATATAACACTTAAGTACAACAACTTTCGGCTGTAACGTATTCAAACTCTACTGTGGATAATGCCATTAAATTTTGTTTCTTGTTAAACCAAAAAATGAGTGAATCGCCAATGAAATGACAAAATCCTGTGGTACTTTTTCAATCTGTTAAACTTCCGGCATAATAAGACTCAAAAAAAGTTCCTTTAGCGTACCAGATACCCATATCTAATATGCAGTAATGTATCGAAAGATTCGTTTAACACACTTTAGATGAGACTCTTTAGGATCAGATTGGAATCTAGTGAATAGACAAACGCCAAACATAATATCAAGTCTATTTGCCGTTAGATACAACAAACTTCCTATCATTCCTTTATATAGCTTAGTGTCGGCTGGTTTACCTTTTTCATCCTTATCCATTTTGATGGCTGAATTGCAAGGAGTATCAATAGTTTCAAATTCTCGAATTTGAACTTTTTAATCATGTCCCTTGCATAATTCGATTGGTTTAAGAAAGTTCATTTTTCATTTGCTTAATTTTTAAACTAAGGAAGTAGTTTAATTCTCTCATCATGCTCATTTCAAACTCACTTGTCATGATAGAGGAGAACTCATCACACAAGGTCTTTTTTGATGCACCAAAGATAATGTCGTCAACATATATTTGCACTAGAGAAACATATCATTATTTTTGCATTTAATAAATAATGTTGTATCTAGGGTTCCTTTCTTGAACTTATGATGCAAGAGGAATGTGCTAAGCCTAACATAACACGCTCTAGGAGTCTGTTTCAAACCATATAAAGCTTTTCTAAGGCTATAAACATGATCAGGTTTGAAAAAGTTTTCAAAATCGAGTGGTTGCTTTATGTAAACCTCTTCATTTATAAATCCATTCAAGAAAACACTTTTGACATCCATTTGTTATAACACGAATCCGTTATAGCAAACATAAGCAAGTAATAATAATCTAATTGCTTCTAATCTTGCCACTGGAGCAAATCCTTCTTCATAGCAAAAACTTCTTCTGGAGGTACTTTTCCTATCAGTTAGACTATCGGCATAGCCGGAGTCTACATAACTTCTCATATCAAATGTAGTACCTTTGGAATACTAAATTCCTAAGTGTGTTGTGTCATTTATGTATTTGAATATTCATTTGACACACTTTAAATGAGATTTTTTAGGTTCTGATTGAAATCTTGCACAAAGATAGACACTGAACATAATGTCAGGTCGGCTTGCTGCTAAGTACAATAAACTTCCAATCATACTTCTATAAAGTTTTGAATCAATTGCTTTGCTTTTTTCATCCTTGTCTAATTCGATTGCAGAGGTACAAAGAGTATCAATTGATTTAAAATTATGCATTTGAAACTTTTTAACCATTTCCTTACCATACTTTGATTGGCTTATGAAGATGCCTTTCGACATTTGCTTAATTTGCAAGCCGAGAAAGTATGTAAGTTCTCCCATCATACTCATCTCAAATTTCTTTTGCATTAATCTTGAAAACTCATCACACAATTCTTTGTTTAATGCACCAAAAATGATATCGTCCACATAAATTTGAACGATGAGCATATTATCATTATGGGGTTTGATAAATAAGTTGGATCAAGTTTTCCTTTTTGAGACTTTATGATCTAAAAGAAATGAACTCAGTAAATCAAAGCAAGCTCTTGGAGCTTGTCTTAATCCATATAAGGCTTTATGGAGTTTGAACACGCAATTAGGGTCTTGAGCATCCTCAAACCCTAGAGGTTGTTCCACATATACCTCTTCATTGATGTATCCATTTAGAAAAACACTTTTTACATCCATTTGGTATAAGAAAAAATCCTTGTAACAAGCATAACCAAGTAGCATCCTTATTGGGTCTAATCTTGCTACTGGGGCAAAGGCTTCTTCGAAGTCTATGCCTTTTTCTTGGTTGTACCCTTGTGCAACCAATCTAGCCTTATTTCAGACTATTATACTTTGCTCATTCTTTTTGTTTCTAAAGATCCATTTGGTTCCTATTACAGATTGATGAAAAGGTCTAGGAACTAATTACCATACTTTGTTTCGCACAAAGTGTCCTAGTTTTTCTTGCATAACAAGAATCTAGTTTTCATCTTTCAGTGCATCTTCCACTTTAATTGGTTCAAATTGCGATACAAAAGCAACAAGATATTGATCTCTTTGAATTGAAGGTCTAGTGGATACACCCTTTCGTGGATCTCCTAAGATTTGATCTTGGGAAAGACCTTTGTAAAGCCCGTACCTTAGGATGACATCATTTTGACCAGTAGAGTACTCGTATACGTGTACATATACGTATATTATGCTCGACGCGAGTTGGTTCAAGTGTCTTCGCATGATTTTACATCGTTTAGGGTGCGTGTGAAGTTTCAGAATGATTGGAGGCCCGTTCGACGTCGAAACATGTCAAAAATGGTGTTTTGGATCAGTGGAGCTCGCTCCATGGAGGGAGAAATTTCTGTCATCGATTACATCAATGGATTGATCTCCTAGATCTGTGGTTCGATTGAGATGAAATTTTGTCATCTTATTCTTCCCTGATATATATTAATTATGGGCGGTGAGATCTTAATCGGAGTTGTCTACCGTAAGGTATAAGACTCCAAACACTGTTTCTCGGATTTGCTAATTTCCTTGCGCAGTTTTAATCAAACGGTTGGATCTCACAATCCCATGATTCGATTGAGCTGAAAATTTACCAGAAGGTTGTTAACGGACTCATAAACCTTTTGAATTGTTAAGATGTTAAATTGGTGAGTATTTTGCAAGAAATTAATTATCTAAGTACAAGTAATTGCAGCAGGAAAATTGTTTCTTTTATTCAAGTTTATGTTTTTTCAAGTGTGGGCCCAAAATGCCACTTAACCTCTATATAAGCCATTGCGACGTGATGTCTCTTATTTTTCACTTCCAAAAGAGGCTAAGGAGCTTGGAGAAGAGGAAAGAAAGGGGAGAGGAGAAAAGGAAAATTTGGGGTTTTTGGTCATTCTTGCTCAAGAATCCCCAAGGTAATCATTTCTTCCTCATTCTTTCTCATTTTTCTTCCTTTTATCACTTTCATTCATGCATGCAAGCTTGCTTTTGACCTAATGGGTGTTTTCCACTCATGAATCCCGAAATTTAAGGAGGGTGGTGGAAAATACATTTTTGGAATTAGGTCTTGCATTTGAGATATGTTAATCTAGAGGATGTTGGGAGTCCATAAATGGTGAAACCCCCAATTTATAACAAGAAATTGGTAGGGTTATAGGTATTTGACATAAACTAGGATTTTGAACTTAGGGTTTCCTATTCAATTTGCATGTGATTTATGTTGAATACATGGGTAAATGTGGATGTATAGTAGTCCAATTTACTGATTTTGATTAGTGGATAACCCTAGTGTAATGTAATTTTGGCTTAGGCCATGTAATTTGGGAAATTTCAATGAATTTGAGGATTTGCCCAAATTTGGAAATTTTGACTTAGACTTAGTCAATTGATGAAATTGACTTGATAAATAGTATAATTGACCCTAATTATGATTGAATGCCTTGAATTATAGTGGTTGGATCATGGGGATCAACCTATTGCATTCAATTGGGTTATGTATGGTTTAATTTGATTTTAAATGGTTGAATTGAGCAATATGAGATTGGCTCATGTGTATAATCATTTTAGAATCTTAATTGGCTATGGAATTAGGTTTGATCATGGTTGTTTGACACACTAGTGGACTAATTTTCAGTAATGTATAAACCATGTTTCATGCGACGATTTTGGTTGATTTAAGTAACCCAAATAGGCTAATTGGGGATTGAGGTGCTTGGGGTGATTGTAGTCATTCTAGTGCTCTCTTGTGGATTGGATTGAATTGGATTGGATTGGCTAAGTCTAGCCAATCAAGTTGTGAGTGTTTCTTTACTTGTTGGTTTTTATATGTGGCATTGTAGTATAGAAATGTGTTTTAAATGCTTATCTATTATAGTATGCATGATTTAATGTCTCATGAAATGTAGTTGAGCATAGTCTAATAATAGGGTTAACAATTGGGTAGAGTCTCCTAGTTGGGATTTTCTTCGGGGAATCTCGTAAGTCTAGTGGTGATCCCTAATTGTGGACCTGGTAGAGGATTTCTATGGGTTTTGTATGTTAGGATTCGCCTAGGCATGGTACTTGTCTTGGTGGGCAGATTCTATGGTTCATACAATCCTAGGAATTCTAATAGAATACGTGTAAGAGGTCGATCGGGCGATGGGTATCGCTCACTCAGGCCCTTGTATTGATTCTTACTCAGGAGGTGTTAGGATTGCATGAGCATGAACATAAATGATATGCATTGTCTTGTATATGACATGATGCATTATATTGAGCATGTATGTAATCTTATTTGTATTTATGATATTTAAATGGTTTTAATGATCTTGCAATGTTTTATATAAATGCATATATATGTTGCCACTTGTAAAAAACATTCATTGAGCGTGTTGTAGCTCACTCCTCACTCTTATCCTTTTAGGGTCGAATTGGAAGGGAAAGGGAAAAGCTTAGCTGCGAGCATTTTTCCTACACTTTTGTGACGTAGGTGTTTAGTACTTTTCCGCATTTATTTTGATAAATTGTACTATGTAACACCTAATGCTTATACTTAACACATAGATAGGTTGTAATTTATGGTTAAGTAGGATTTTGTATATTTTGAACATTATGGGCTTAGAAAAAAATAAAATAATTTATGGTTGTCATTTGGGTATGCTTTTACATTGATGATCTATTATTGTCCATGTGTTTTGATGTTGATTATTGGGATTATGATGTATTATTAGAAGGCTCACGGGATGCGGGGGATATCGAGGAAGGATATACCCAGGGTTCCTTGCCGATCATGACGTCATAGATAGTGGGTTGTGACAACCTTGAAGTAGTCTAGAGTTTCTAGAAGATTCTAAAGATGTTTCAGGTTCAAGATCTATAATCTTGGTTGTCTTGGATTCATCATCATCAAAATTTAATTGTTTAAATTCATCCTCAAGACTTTTCTTACTTTCACTTTCATCAAAATTTACATGAATTGATTCTTCTATTGTTTAATTAGATTTATTGAACACTCTATAGGCTCTACTATGAGAAAAATATCCTAAAAATATTCCTATGTCAGATTGAGGTTCAAACTTATCTAGATTGTCTTTATCATTAAGAATAAAACATTTGCATCCGAATACTCGGAAGTAACTGATGTTGGGTGCTCTACCATTCCACAGTTCATACGGAGTTTTATTCAAATATTTTCTTATTAGGATTCAGTTCATTACATAGTAGGTTGTGTTAATAGCTTCACCCCAAAAATGATTTGCAGTGTTATACTCATTAAGCATTGTTCTACACATTTCTTGCAATGTTCTATTCTTTATTTCAACTACACCATTTTGTTGTGGTGTCCTAGGGGCTGATAGATGGTGAGTGTAACCTTGATTGTTACAAAATTCTTTGAGATTTTTATTGACAAATTCACCTCCTCTATCACTCTTAATTATGTTGATTTTATAACCTTTTATTATTTTCGACTCTTTTACAAAATTTTATAAATGTTTCACATGCATCAGATTTGTAAGCTAATAAAAATACTCAGGTAAATCTAGTAAAGTCATCAACAATCATGAACACATAAGATTTACCACTTAAGCTTTGGGTTTTGGTTGGTCCGAAACGAACCATGTGAATCAGTTCGAGAGCTCTAGAGGTTGATTGATGCCTCTTACTCTTAAATGATGAACGGGTATGCTTAGCAAGTTGACATGGTTCACACACCTTGTTGTTTGAGTAAGTTCCTTTCAGAATACCCTTGGCAAGGCCATCCATACTAACATGAGCTAATCTCCTATGCCATAGCCATGCATCATTACTAGAAATAGCACTTAAACATGTTACATTTTGTTTCTTCATGCCATTAAAGTTTGTGCAATACACATTCTTAAGCCTAAATGCCATGAATGCAACATTTTTATCTACATGCTTGACAATGCAACTATTTGCTTCAAAAGAAATGTCATAACCCTTGTCACATAATTGACTTATGCTCAAGAGATTATGCTTCAGCCCTTTAACATGAAGTACATCAGATATGGAAAGAGAATCATTACCAATAGTACTGATGCCTTCAATGTCACCTTTGTTGTCGTCTCCAAAAGTGACCTTTTCTCTTTTGTTCTTTTCAAGGCTCAGAAATTTAGATTTATCTCCAGTCATATGCCTTGAGCAGCCGCTATCTAGATACCATATATCTTCATTTTTGCTTATCTACACAACATAATATATTTTTTACTTTGGTACCCATGGTATTTTGGGTTTTTCAATCCATGCATATTTCTTTTTCATTTTACATAAGACATTACATCTAAGTATGGTATGACCTTCCCTATGACATTTGTTGCATGTTGGTCTTTTGGTCAGTAAGGTATTGTATCCCTTTTGTTTTGACTCATGTGTATAGCCTAAGCCAGCTTTGTCGAATGCACATCTTTGAGATCCTAGCATTATGTCAAATAACTTTTGACCATTTCTGAATTTAATCACGGTGCAATTCAAGTCTTCATTTTCCTTTCTAAGAGTTTCATTTTCATTTTTCAATTTCCCAACAACTTTCTTAAGTTGTTCACTATCTAGAGACAGTTCGTCTAGCTCTTCTTGTTGGAATTCTATTTCCTCAAGAGTTTTTTCAAGACTATGCTTGAGCTTTTCATTCTTTCTGATATCTTTACTAAGTTTTGTCTTAAGCTTTTGAATATGAATATTAAAAGCATTAAGTTAGTCAATAGGTTCAGATTTTACCTCTGTGTTTGCCATTAAGCACAATGCAGCAGTGTGATCTGAATCCACTTCATCTTCGCTTGAGCTTGAATCATCCCATGTAGCTTTGAGAACTTTCTTGTCTTTTCTGTACGAGCAGGTGTTCTTCTTATATTTAATGGGACATTCACTTTTTACATGACCTGGTTTGTTACAGTTGTAATATATTAACTTTACAGGTTTAGACTCGGGTTTCTTTCCTTTATGAAACCTTGAGTAAGAGCTACTCTTACTCTTTCTCCTGAGTAACTTGTTGAACTTTCTAGATAACATAGCCATGTCATCTTCTGAGTCTGAATCATATTCAGAATTAGTTTCAACATTGAGGGAAATAGATTTCTTTTTTTTTTCCTCAACCTTGACCGGACACTTTCTATCTTTTAACTTCATTTCATGAACCATGACTGAACCACATAGTTCATCAAAGGTATATTCAGCCAGGTTTTTGGCTTCTTTAATGGCTGTAGCCTTGGGTTCCCATAATCTGGCTAGACCCTTTGGAAACTTTCTAACAGTTTCTTCCTGGACATATCCTTTTCCTAGATTTTTCATCTCATTGATGTTTGTTGTAAATCGAACAATAGCCTCAGCTATCGATTCAGTTTCCTTCATCCTATAGGTCTCATATTTTTCAACTAGTAATTGTAGCTTTGCCTTTTAGACTTGCAAAGTTCCTTTGTGGGTGACCTTTAACTTGTCACATATTTCTTCAACGGTTTCACACGCATTAACTCTATTGAACTCGTCAATGGATAAACTGCAAAACAAGATATTTACAGCTTGGTTATTTAATAACTCTATTTTCTTTTCCTTGGTACTCCATTCGTCTAACTCTTTTGGGACAATGGCACCGTCTACTATTTTAGTAGGTGTTGGACAGCCGTTTGTCACAACATCCCACATTTCTAAATTTTGGACTTTTAGGCAGTACCTAATCTTAGTTTTTCGATTAGAATAGTTATCTCCCTTGAACAATGGTGGTCGATTTGTGGAGTTTCCTTCACCTGAAAAGTAAATACTTTTTTCGTTTTGTCCTGCCATACTCAATCAAAGATGGTTAGATACTTTGATTGTTAACCTGCTTTGATACCAATTGTTGGTTCAGATATGTCCAAGAGGGGGGGGGTGAATTAGACACTTAACAGATTTTAACCTTTCTTAATAATGTGTGGAATATTGAAAGTGTTGGTCCACCCAAGAGGGGGTGAATTGGGTGTGATGGTCAATTTTAAATTTTTCTTCCAATAACTTAGTGATATACATGAGTGTATTGAAATAGAACGTATAAACAAAACTTAGACTAAATTGCAAACATGAGACACACAAGATTTATAGTGGTTCGGCCAAGCCTACGTCCACTACCTAATCTCCTGATTAGGATTTTCTCAATCCACTAACTGATTCTCTTACGGGTGAGAACCAAACCGTTACAACTACCCTTTTACAGGTTAAAGGAAAACCTATCCTTTCATGGGCAGATGAACCGTATTTCCTTTTTTTGGGGTGAAGAAAAAACTCATGTTCCTTTTATGGGATAAGGAAGAACCGTTTTCCTTTTATGAGATAAAGAAGAACCATTTTTCTTTTACGGGATAAGGAATAACTGTTATCCTTTGACAAGATTAGGATGAACCAATTTCCTTTTATGGGATAAGGAGGAACCGTTATCCTTTTACGGGATTAGGATGAACCGGTTTCCTACTTACAGGTGAGGATGAACCTTTTTCTCTTTTTCAAGTTCAGAGATAACCTTAACATGATTTCAATCCTGAAATCATTAAGTGAACTACATTCACTTCACTTGTCTTGGTTCTTTCAATCCAGAAACACACCAGCATTGCAACACAAGATAAAGTTGGTTTTAACTGAGTATAACACTTTACAATTAAGCTCAGTACATAGCATTACAAAGATATGAAATATGAATACATAATGCTAAGACGAAATACACTTAAAGTCATTTACCTTTCAATGTTCGGTATTGCTCATGTGCAGTTTCGAAAAGAATAAATGATGTGATATGAAAATCAGTGCTTCTTCGAAAATAATATGATACCAATAAAACATTGACGTAAAAAATGGAGGACTAGTGTAAATCATGGACACAGAAGGTTTTCAAAATAGATATAAAATATAAATATAAAAACTTCTGGTGCAGTATTCAATAGTTGACATAACTACTGATATAGTTTGATACAATAGTTAAGATATGAAATCAAGTACAACTGTATATCTCGAACCATTTCTTAAATTCTTTCTTCAGCAAGATTGATATCAAGTATAGATCAGTGCTGAGAATTTGAGTATATACCAGATCAAATAGAATTTCAAAGGTAAAATATAATTAAAGCTCAATATGAAAATCTTTTGAATACGTAAAGGTATCAGTGAAAAATACTTTGAAAGTTTAGATAATTGAAAAACATTTTGACACAGACTAACTTCCAAAAAGTGTTGGCATAATAAAAATTATTGGCGAGTTGTTTGGTCCTAAGTGTTAGTATTTATACACTTAGTAGGACATAGCCGTTAGACATTTGAAGTTCAAATAATATGAACGTTTACACACAATGGCTAGAACGTTATATGAAAATGGCAACTGCAATTTTCACTAACATCCTGGTTCTTTTCAGATTTCATGAAAAATGAAAGTTTTAGAAAAACTTAATTCATGCATCAAAGAAGATCTCTGATAAATCTGAAAAGGACTCTGTGCAAAGATCCCAATATGAAAAAGTAGACTTATATAGTGTACTTATTAGAACAGTGACAGTTGTTGAATTATCGTCCGGATTCCACAATTAGTGTCCTGACGCATAATATCAACTTTGTCATTTTAATCCTTGAGGGCGCTCATTACATATAAACGTCCTACTAAACAATGAAGTGAGGGTGCTACTAAAACGTGAGCATCCTGACTTTTTTTGACACTTAAACGACTTAACCCTGAGGGCACTAATGCACAGTTAGCGTCCTGCTATGTTTTAAAACAATTAAGTGCATGAGGGTGCTGCTTTTCGAGTAAGCGTCCTACCATATTTTAAAACATTTGAACAATAAAACAAAGCACACTGAAGGACAATCAGCGTCCTAAAAGTTATTAAGTTGATTCCCAAAGGTGAGGGCGCTCCTATCCAGATAGCGTCCTGATAGTTTATTCAACTTATAACTATCATCGTCCTTAAAGATAAATTCTTTGAAGAACTTTAAAAACTATTCAGTAAGCTGATACTGAATATAAACAGGTACTAAACAAAACTACCAACCGTATTAATCATCCAAGACAAAAGATACTCCATAAAAATGAACAATGGCAACTAGGTCAACATAGTTGACATGCAAGCTATTTGGAAAGGTCTAAGTTCATATTCTAAATTTAGGTCTAATATAAGCAACCCTACCAATTCTTTATTTAATATTCTATTCAGATGTATCAATCTACCAACAGAAATATTTAATCACAAAATCAACCGTACAGATTTTAAGTATTTTAAGAAACAAACCTTTTGTCCAAAACTCAGCTCAATCCAACGGTGGACCAAAACGATAAGCCTTTTTGATGAACAAGTCTCTAATCATACAATTTCTCCTTTCTTGCTACAAATACTCGAGCTCAGATGACTATATCACACAACATACTTAACCCATAAACATTTCCACCGTTCATAATGCAGAAAGATAAGTTGTAAACCACATTCCAAAATATCATATCCATCCAACGGTAGATTTAGGAGATCTATTACTTTGATCTAAACTGAGCGAGAAATCCAGACTTTCCGACCAGATTTGTTTGAGAGGTTGTATCTCTTAGACGAAAACTCCAATCAAGATCTCCATCGACCAGAACGAATAACCATAAGCTAATAAATTTTTGAAAAAGTTTGAGCTCAATCTGACCATATATCCCGAAGATCTAGCTCTTTGATGAAAATGTTGCTGAGACTTCCCTCAAAGCAACTTCCTCTTTCTTTCTCTTCTTCTTTCCTTTCTCTTCCTTTTTCCTTTCCCTCCACTCACCTCACTCTCTAGGACTTCCTTGGAGAAGAGAAGTGGGCATGGGACACTTGTCCACTTTCATGCACCAACTTGACATGTGTTGGAGAAGAGAAATGGGGCATGAGACACTTGTGCACTCTCATGCACCAACTTGACATGTGTTGGTCTCATGCACCAACTTGACATGTATTGGAGAAGAGAAATGGGGAATGGGGGACACTTGTCCGTTATCATGCATCAACTTGACATGTGTTGGTCTTATGCACCAACTTGACATGTGTTGGTCTCATGCACCAACTTGACATGTATTGGAGAAGAGAAATGGGGAATGGGGGACACTTGTCCGTTATCATGCATCAACTTGACATGTGTTGGTCTTATGCACCAACTTGACATGTGTTGGTCTTATGCACCAACTTGACATGTGTTGGAGAAGAGAAATGGGGCATGGGACACTTGTCCCTTCTCATGCACCAATTTGACATGTGTTGGTCTCATACTACCCATACAAACCACATGTACTTTAACCAATCTTATGCTTGTATATATTTTAATGTCCAATCCATTTAATACACCAAATTTTTTATTCTCATTTATCCTTTTATTCAATCAATCCTAACCCATATCAATTCATGGTTTAATGGGCCCATGCATAAATAATAACATATGCATTATACTTTAATTTAACATGACCCATATACAATTTATAATGCACATATTTATATACATTATCAAGCACCAAATATACAAATATTAAACAACCATAAAACAAACACCAAACATATCAAGGCAACAAATAGAGTTTGGGCAAAATGCAATTGGGTTATGGGCTAGATGAAATAATTTTCAGGGCGTCACAGAAAGACTCTTGAAAAATAGTTTTGACTCGCGATTAAATATATGATAAATGTAGAATAAAAACTCGGTAAATTTCAAATTAAGTATAGAAAATTAGATCATTTGAAATATCATAAAACGTATGATCAAAACATGCAAATATGCAAGTGGTTTGTGCATGATTTTGGAAAACGTTTGAGCAAGGCCGATTAGAGAAAGATATACCTTAAATACTGTGTATTTTCCATTTTCTCATAATCTTTAAATCAACTATTTATTATGAGATCTTCAATAAGAACTTCACGCTGGAGTTGAATGTCTTGAACGTTGATCGAGAGATGGAGACTTGAAGCTTGATCGAATAGTTCAAAGTGATCTTGAAATCAGGATATGATCATTGAAGTCCTTTTGATTGAAACGATCTTGAACGACTGATATGACTTTGAGTTCCTTGATCGAATCGTTCTTTGGCTTTTTGTGCTTTCAATGAAATCTTGATTAAGGCTCGTTAGTACCAAAAATACTTTGTTTGTGATCATCAAAATATACTTCATCACAGTATATTTAGGGACATGCTAAGTGATGAACCACTTAGATTAATGATCTCCCTCTTTTTGATGATGACAAACAAATCAAAAAATTAAACGCTTAAGCAAAACGTTCAATTTCTTATTTATTCTTCTTCCCACACATTTATTTCTCTCATTTTTCTTCTCCCCCATTGTCATGATAAAAAAGGTGAAGGAAAGAAACTTAGATCTCCCCCTCTGTCGTGACTTGGTAGAGTAGCGAAGCTCCTCCTTACATGGAGACTCCCCCTTACATCGCACATTCACCCTCAAGATGATTTATGACGACATTTCATTTAAGCACACGAGAATGCGTAAGGTCTGCAGTACTTAGTCAAGTGAGAAGTAGATCTTGTCTTTAAGCAAAGTGAGAAATAGTTTGACTTATTCATAGGCTAATATTTAGAAACACTAGAGTAGCTGAGAATCGTAGTCATAGGGAATGAGAAAGAATTGCCGAAAGATGAATTCATAGAGAATTTTTTAATCGTGGGCAATTATTCTCTTGGTGCTTGGCATAAATATAAAGTAGATAATTAATCCAAACCAAACACATAGTATGCTTTAAAATTTGTAAATAATCAAGCATAACCATACTTATAGCATAGGCAAAATAATTTATGATTAAGAAGGGCCTAGCTATTATGATTCTAATAAGATGTATATAGTTTGAAGTACATGGCATCTATTAGATATCAAGAATCACAATCAATTGATGCACAAGATTTAATATTAAAGAGCAACATCAATGTCATGAGAGAGTGAAAGTCGTGGACTTTCCATAGTTTAGACATATGAAGATATATATGATGAATATCAAAGTCTAAACATGCTGAATACATTCAATTTCATATAGTAGGCAAATAATTTCAATTGAAGCACGACCTAGATTGTTTTGATTCTAATAAATATTGATTTTGAAACATACATATCATTAGAAATCAAGTATTCAAGAATTTGATGCTACACGATTGGTATGAAGCAGATGCATCAAAGTCAGGAAATCATTGAAAACATAATACCGAAAGATAAATCATGAGTGTAGGCAATATTCTTTTCAAGATATAGTCGTATGATATGGTGTTGTGTACATGGCCTATATATTTGCATAAACATGAATCATGGATAGATATGATTATTTAAGTTCAAAGCAAACAAGATCAAGATATGAACTAGCATAGGCAGAAATAAACAGTTAAAGCATAACCTAGCTATTGAGGATACCCAAAACATCAAATACCACATGGAGTTCAATATAATTAGATAGTCAGATATATAACAAGATACTCACAAATAGATGATGCAAATTATGAACAGATATTGATGAAAGATGTGACTATCCTTAAGAAAGATGATGCCACAAGTTGATCAGAGCATTAGTCATTAAGATTTCAACATGATACAATGCATCAGGAAGTATTCGAATCAAAATGAGCAAGATATCATTAGTATGATGACAGATAATCATGTTCATGAAAGCAAAATAGTTATGTATCAGAAATAGTCAGAAATAATTTTGCAAATATGGAAGCAAGCAATTTAGGAATTCAATAATCAATCGCACAAGCAAAATCAATTAAGATTAAGAGCTATAACCAAGATGTGAAATGAGTAAAACTAATACACATCAGATTATATGAAAAACAGTTGAAAAGAACTTCTTTTCGAAATGAGTATTATAAGAGTTTTAACCAAAATTACAAAAGATAGATTATAAACAAATATTCAAAAAGTTTAGCTTAAAAATGACGGGGCTGGCAGAGAGGTCTCTAGACATCCCTAGAAGAGTTAAGAGCAGAGTCATCGGGACGAGGACGGGAACTCCCCATTGAGGCTCTAGGTTCGACAAATTTTGGGAGAGCCGATGCAGCAGGGACGTCAACTCCCTTTCTCTCCAGATACAATAACACGGGGCCGAGTGGCTTCATTTGCTTCATTGCATATACGACGCTAATGCAGACAAAATCCTTTAACTCTTTGTGAGACTTCTCATTCTTCTCGAGAAGTGTCATCATCAGATTCCTCTGAATCTTAGTCATGTTATCCAGTTCTTTCAACCGGTTTTCATACTCGCTTAGCATGTCCAACATGACCTGAAAGCTGGAAGAAAAAGAATCGCTTCAGTATTCAATAGTTGACGTAACTACTGATATAGTTCGATACAATACTTAAGATATGAAATCAAGTACAACTGTATATCTCGAACTATTTCTCAAATTCTTTCTTCAGCAAGATTGATATCAAGTATAGATCAGTGCCGAGAATTTGAGTAGATACCAGATCAAATAGATTTTCAAAGATAGAAGATAATTGAAGCTCAATATGAAAATCTTTTGAATACGTAAAGGTCTCAGTGAAAAATACTTTGAAAGTTTAGATAATTAAAAAACATTTTGACAGAGACTAACTTTCAAAAAGTGTTGGCACAATAAAAATTATCGGTGAGTTGTTTGGTCCTAAGTGTTAGTATATATAGACTTAGTAGGACATAGTCGTTAGACATTTGAAGTTCATATAATATGAACGTTTACACACAACGACTAGAATGTTATATGAAAATGGAAACTGCAATTTTCATTAACATCCTGGTTCTTTTCAGACTTCATGAAAAAAGAAAGTTTTAGAAAAATATAATTCATGCATTGAGGAAGATCTCTGATAAATCTGAAAAAGACTCTGTGCAATGATTTGTTCTGAAAAAGTAGACTTATATAGTGTACTTATTAGAACAGTGAGGATTGTTGAATTAGCGTCCTGATTCCACAATCAGTGTCCTGACGCATAAATATCACCTTTGTCGTTTTGTTCCTTGGGGCCGATCATTACGTATAAACGTCCTACTAAACAATGAAGTGAGGGTGCTACTAAAACCTGAGCATCCTGACTTTCTTTGACACTTAAACGACTTAACCCTAAGGGCACTAATGCACAGTTAGCGTCCTGCTATGTTTTAAAATAATTAAGTGAATGAGGGCGCTACTTTCCGAGTAAGCGTCCTACCATATTTTTAAATATTTTAACAAAGCACGCTGAAGGAAAATCAACATCCCGAAAGTTATTAAGTTGATTCCCAAAGGTGAGCGTGCTCCTATCTAGGTAGCGTCATAATTGTTTATTCAACTTATAACTATCAGCATCCTCAAAGATAAATTCTTTGAAGAACTTTAGAAATCTTTCAGTAAGCTGATACTAAATCAACGTCCTGACAACTTCAGAGGTTGACTAAAGGGAGGTCGCTGCTATACAAGTAAGTGTCCTTCTGAATCAGTTTAATTCAACCTTGAATGTTTTTAGCGTCCTAAAGAACTATCAGCGTCCCAACTAGTCAAGTTCAAGAGAGCGCTGCTAACTCATTAGCGTCCTGAAAGACTCTTGAAAAATAGTTTTGACTCGCGATTAAATATATGATAAATGTAGAATAAAAACTTGGTAAATTTCAAATTAAATATAAAAAATTAGATCATTTGAAATATCGTAAAACGTATGATCAAAACATGTAAATATGCAAGTGGTTTGTGCATGGTTTTGGAAAATGTTTGAGCAATGTCGATTAGAGAAAGATAAACCTTAAATATTGTGTATTTTTTATTTTCTCGTAATCTTTAAATCCAACTCTTTATTATGAGATCTTCAATAAGAACTTCGAGCTGGAGTTTAATGTCTTGAACGTTGATTGAAAGATGGAGACTTGAAACTTGATCAAATCGTTCGAAGTGATCTTGAAATCAGGATATGATCGTTGAAGTCCTTTTGATTGAAATGATCTTGAACGACTGATATGACTTTGAGTTCCTTGATCGAATCGTTCCTTGGCTTTTTGCTTTTCCAGAGGTGCTTTCAATGAAATCTTGATTAAGGCTCGTTAGCACCGAAAGTACTTTCCTTGTGATCATCAAAATATACTTCATCACAGTATATTTAGGGACGTGCTAAGTGATGAACCACTTAGATTAACAGAAAGCAGATTAAACAAAGTATAGCAAATAATTACAATAAATGTAAAAGAGACAATGCAATCAGGATTTATAGTGGTTTTGCCTCGACTACATCCACTGCCTAACCTCCGCAGTTAAGATTTGTTCAAACTCCACTATAGATCTTCTTACGGGTGAAGATCAAACCGGTACACTTTCTCAACTTACGGGTGTGAGAAGACCGTTACAACTTTGAGCAACACTTGCTCTTGCCCAGTGACTAACTAGTCACTACAAACTGAATACAAGATGAGATATGATTCCCTTTACTCAGAATCAAAATGATACTTACAAAGCTTTGGATTGAACCTTCTGTTACCATAGATTCAACGAAATATGTATGATGAAGTTTGGTTGAAAACAAGTTCAAAGAGCTTTTGTTTTCTTCAATAAATTTTGAAAATGATGAAGATGAAGATCAATCATTCCAGAAGACTTGATGTTTTTCTTTCAAAATGATCATAAGTTCAAGCTTTCAAAAGTTTTTTGCACAAGTGAAAACTGTTAAAACATTTTTTAATGAATATCAGTTTTCATATTGATTCGTTGTTTTTCTGTTTTAAGGCAGCACATATATATAGAAATAACAGAGGCGCAATGGACATCGTGAATTTTGGCGCTCTACGTCATTTCAAAATACAACGACTATATTTTTTCCCGAAATAGATTGATTCAGCTTTATGCATATTACGACGATAGCACCTGAATCATCTGATCATTCACGAAAAAGGAATGTTCTGACAATGTATTAGAACGTTCAAAAAGTTCTTAAAAAGTAGTTGTACGATTCTGAAAAGTTTTTGTACGGTTCTAAAAGAGTAAACTGTAATAGTGTCAGTGTTAGAATAGTAACATTGTTGAATTAGCGTCCTGACTCATAATATCAACTTTGTCATTTTATTCCTTGAGGGCGCTCATGGAGCATTAGCGTCCTGCTGAATAATGAAGTGAGGGTGTTACTGATTCGTAAGCATCTTGACTTACTTTGAGATTAAAACGACTTAAATCATGAGCGTGCTACTCAACAGTTAGGGTCCTGCTTTGTTTTAAAACACTTAAATGCACGAGGCCACTACTCATAAGTAAGCGCCTTGAAATTTTAAAACAGTTTTGAAATAATATTAAGTGCACTAAAAGACAATAAGCGTCCTGAAAGTTATTAAGTTGATTCTAAGGATGAGGGCGCTCCTATCCAGGTAACATCCTGACGGTTTTTCACCTTATAACTATCAGCGTCCTTAAAGATAGAAATCACATAAGAACTAAGAGAACTTTCTGCTCGCTGAACTAAGTCAGCGTCCTGACACTTTCAAAGGTTGTCTAAAAAGAGGCTGCCACTTACAAGTAAGCGTCCTAATGAATCAGTTCAATTCAACCTTGACCGTCCTAATATTTTATCAGTGTCCTGACTCGTCAAGTCCAGGAGGGCGCTGCTAAAACATTAGCGTCCTGAAAAACTCTATAAAAACGATTTTTGATTTCTCGATTAAAGTTCGATAAATCACAATTAAAAATAATATATTTTCGAATTAAAGCAAATATGCAAACGATCGAAAACCAATTCGACTAAAACATGCAGTTATGCATAATGCTGAATCAAATGGCAGAGAAGGTTCTACAACCTAACATAGTCTAATCATACTATCGAATATCTTCAAATGATCATGGTCTTCAAGTAGATCCTTAACACGTTCTCCATGCATCATTGATTCTTGAAACCTTCAAGTAAGATTAGATACGCCATGTATGCAGTATTAACATAAACAAAATGTGGTTTGTAATCATCAAAATATCTTTCGTATTAGGGACATGAGGATAATTGGTTTAACACCAATAGCTACTAAAGATTTGATGAGGGATATGAGTACCATTTGAGATGCAGTTATGTAAAATGATTGATTCTAGATCTGTTTTGTCCTTCATTTTGAGTAGCATGATTGAGGATTTGGGTCAGACGCTAGTTAGAGTTAAGATGAAATTAATAATGAGTATTGTAGCCGAGGATAAGATCTATTCTAACCTGATTTTTCACAGATGTGTGGTTAGGATAGGAAAATTAGAGATGTTGATTGACTTAAGAGTTTTGGAGTTTCTTTTTAGACTTCTGTACTTTATTAGGTATGGTTGACTGGCGGCATACCATGCATACGTGGATTATTTTGCTAGATGGATCATGTTTCTGGTCCTAGGATATCCGCCAATGATGTGTAGAGGCAATGCCTCAGAGATGCCAACAACTAGAGGTAGACTGGCCACTACGACAGAGATGAAGAACACTTACCATCCGATGGAACTGAGCCTAGAGGAAATTAGCCAGACGACTTATCTATAGTTGGGGAGTTTCTAGATGTGTTTCTAAAGGATCTACTTGGATTACCACCACAGAGGGATATTGATTTTGTGATCAAGCTGATTCCTTGCACTACTTATCGTATAACGCCCAAAGAGTTACAGGAGCTTAAGGTGCAGTTGGAGGAGTTACTTGAGAAGAGATTCATCCGCCCTAGCTCATTTCCATGGGGAGCTTCGGTGTTTTTTGTGAAGAAAAAGGATGGAAGTAGGAGGTTGTGCATAGATTACTAGTACCCTATTGGAAATGGTACTAGCCCGGGCGGCCTGATGCTTTCTTGAGTAAAAACTAGGTTCATCGCAGTTGGTAATAGAGCTCAAGTATACGACCTTCGAGCAAGTGGTTATGAAAACCCGACAGCATGAACAAGTCAAGGCTAGAGTACAAGACTTGAAATTTGAAATCACCAAATCATGAAAGTTAAGTTTTCCATATCCAAAGAACTAGATAAGTATGCACGAATAGTAAGTGTGTTGCCTTCCTTTGACTTAGTTAAATACTATGCTTAGCCTCGTAGAGGATAACAGGGTGGCTAAAGAGAAAGTTGAAAAATATAGTTGTTAGTATAATCTATGGGCTTGAGTGATTAGATGATTGAAAGATCTTGGATATGATCTCGCAACATGATCATAATTAATGACGATGAGATTTGTACTAGTGTTCATATATTGTTGAGGATCAATAACAATAGTGAAAGTGGAACTATTCCTAGGTTATGATATCACCTAGATGAGACTTTGTTCCATAGACGTATGATTGGATGAATTAGTGATCATGTAATTCTAGAGACATGACCATAGAATGTGAAACTTAGCCAAGGAAGGCAATGAGGCACGTCGTTATTATATGCGGCCTTAAGGAATGTGAAATGAAAACATGACCTCAATGGACCATATTTGTGATTTGAGAAAAAGAAAAGAGATATTTTAAAAGTTGGTTGTATGTCGCCCAAACTTCGTAGACACTGAAGCAAGGATGATTGAGCATTTGTGATAGGCCGAGGACAGGCTATCAGGCAAGGCTGACTACCTTTGGATTGTAGATTTATAGCGGTGCTATGAGTAAGGAACATGATTTGAGCTTGCTGAACAGAGGGGGTGACCATTGTTGTACCATAGATGATTCCCAAGCAGCAGATACCACAACACAATACCTGCACCGATTATGAGAGGCAGGGAGGTGGATGGGGCGGCAGGCCAAGAGCAGATTATAGAGCTCAGTCTTAGGTAGGACAAAGTAGTCATATTGTTAGGGGAGGGATCAAGAGTACTAGCATGGTGCCAGGGTCGACTTCAGCATCAGTAACACCCAAGGGTTGCAGCCATAGGCTTCAGTTGTAGGACCGCCTACATAGTGGACATAACATGCGTCCAGGGGCAGAGGTAGAGGTCAGAGGCTCTTGGTACGAGCGTATAGGCTTGGACATCATATGTAGGATTGTTAAGGCTTCTTTATTCAATCACATGTTGTAGATGATTGATGATACTAACACAACAAGAATGAATATTTTAATGCTCAGTACCAATAGCTAGACCTAGATATACTTTACCACTGTCAGTCAGAGAGAGAGCTCAGGCGATGATTATACTAGACCCAATCGTTACTAAGGATTTGATCAAGGATATGATTAGCATTTGAGATGAAATTATGTAAAATAATTGATTCTTGATCCAATTTGTCTTTCATTAAAGTAGCATGATTGAGGAATTGGGTTTGACACCAGTTAGAGTTGGGATGAAATTAATATTGAATACTATAGCCGATGATAAGATCTATTCTAACTTGATTCGCCACGGATGTGTGGTTAGGATAGGAGCTATAGAGAAGTGGATTGACTTGAGAGTCTTGGAGTTTTTAGACTTCCATGCTTATTGAGTATGGGCTGATTGGAGGCATACCACACATACGTAGATTATTTTACTAAATGGATCATGTTCTTGATCCATAGATACTCGGCAACGATGTTCAAAGGAAAGGCCTCAGAAATGCCAACTACTAGAGGTAGATTGGCCACTACGGCAGAGATGAAGAAACTAATTAGGTTACCATTTGATGATACTGAGCCTAGAGGAGATCATCCAGAAGAATTACCTATAGTTGGGGAGTTTCCAGATGTGTTCCTAGAAAACTTACTTGCATTACCACAACAGAGGGAGATCGACTTTGTGATCGAGTTGATTTTTGGCACTAGGCCTATATCCATTCTGCCTTATAGTATGGCGCCAAAAAAGTTACATGAGCTCAAGGTGCAGTTGGATGAGTTACTTGAGAAGGGATTCATCCGCCCTAGCTCATCTCCATGGGGAGCTCCGACGTTGTTTGGAAAGAAAAAAGATGGAAGTATGAGGCTATGCATAGATTACCGTCAAATTAAGAAAGTGAAGGTGAAAAATAAATATCCATTTCAGTGGATTGATGACTTATTTGACCAGCTCAGAGGGGCCAAGTTCTTTTCTAAGATAGACTTGCGGTTCGATTATCACCAGTTGAGGTCAGGGAGAAGGATATTCAGAAGGCTGCATTCCGTACCAGATATGGGCATTATGAGTTTCTAGTCATGTCGTTTGGGCTAACTAATGCCTCGACAGTGTTTGTGGATTTGATGCAGAGGGTGTTCAGACAGTACCTGAACAAGTTCATGATAGTATTCATAGATGATATACAGATTTATTCAAGGACTCAGGCAGAACACGAGGATCACTTACGACTCATACTGGAGACATTGAGAGAACACAAACTGTATGCTAAGAAGAGCAAGTGTGAGTTCTGGATAGGTGAGGTAAAGTTCTTGGGTCATGTGGTGAGCAGAGATGGTGTATCTGTTGATCCTTTTAAGGTTGAGGTTGTCCTTAACTGGTCGCGACCTGCCATAGTGACTGAGATATGAAGTTTCTTGGGATTGGTAGGATATTATAGGCGTTTTGTTGAAGGGTTTTCCAAAATCGCCTTGCCAATGACCAAGTTGACGCAGAAGAATATTCCATTTGAATGGTGCCAGAGTGTGAAGATGCCTTCCAAGAGTTGAAAAAGAGGTTCACACAGCTCCGGCATTGACATTGCTTGAGCTAGATAAGGAGTTGGTTATCTATACTGATGCTTCGGGGTCGAAACTCGGATGTGTACTCATGCAGGACGGCAGAGTTATAGCGTATGGATCGCGACAGTTGAAGGTGAATGAGATGAATTACCCCATGCCCGACCTAGAGCTGGCAACAATAGTATTTGCACTGAAGCTTTGGAGGCATTACTTATATGGTGAGAAGTTCACCCTATTCTCAGATCACAAAAGTTTGAGATATTTGTTTTCCTAGAAAGAGTTAAACATGAGACAGAGGCGATGGCTTGAGCTGCTCAAGGATTATGATTTTGCGTTAGAGTACCACCCAGGGAAGGCCTACGTTGTGGCCGATGCACTGAGCAAGAAGAGGGTTGAGGCAAGAGAAATGGCCTATCACATGAGACATGAGTGGATGATGCTAGAGGAGGTCACCATGATGAGTATAAACTCTATCCCCACTTTAGTTGCCATATCTGCAAAGATGAGAGCTCAACCGAGCCACATCCAGAAAGTAATCGATAAGCAGAAGCATGATGGTAAATATGAAAAATATCATGATTTGGCTACACGGGCTGACTACTCGGATTGGAGGATGTCTCCAGATGGCACAATCAAATATCGAGATAAATTGTGGGTATCCATAGATCTAGCATTGAGGAGAGAGTTACTCTAGGAGGCTCACAGGGCATATATATAGTACACCCGGGGGCCACCAAGATGTATCATGATGTGAAAAGAATGTATTGGTGGCCAAGAATGAAGAAGCATATTGCAGAATTCGTTCAGAGATGTGAGGTGTGCCCGCAGGTTAAAGCTGAGCACCAGAAACCTGGGGGATTATTACAGCCACTGTCCTTTCCTCAATGGAAGTGGGAATATATTGCTATGGATTTTGTGGTAGGCCAGAGGAGGCTTGATGCTATATGGGTTATAGTTGACCGGTTAACCAAATCGGCACACTTCTTGCCTATCTCCATGAAAGACCCACTTGAGAAGCTGAGCAAGAAGTACGTAGAAGAGATTGTGAGGTTGTATGGTGTACCTATGTCTATAGTGTTAGATCGAGATCCTAGACTTACATCCAGATTCTGGCAGAGTCTACAGACAGATCTTAACACCCAGATTCACCTGAGTACCGCATGCCATCCACAGACCGATGGCCAGACAAAGAGATTGATTCAAGTCTTGGGGGATATGCTCGGGAGCTTGTGTACTTGACTTTAGGACTCAATGGGAGATGTACATTCCATTGTGTGAGTTTGCCTACAATAATAGCTATCAAAGTAGCATTGGAATGACCCCATTTGAGGCATTATATGGGAGACCTTGTAGATCGCTAGTTTGTTGGGCAGAGGTCGGTGAGAAATTGCTTTTGGGCCAGATGTAGTGCAAGACCACACAAATCGAATCAAGCAGAGGATGAAGGCTTCCCAGGATAGACAAAAGAGTTATGTTGATCGATGACGGAGAGCTTTAGAATTTGCGGCGGGAAACCATGTGTATTTAAAAGTCTCACCATGCAAGGGACATTTGAGGTTCGGAGTGAACGGAAAACTAGCACCCCACTATGTTGGGTCGTTCAAGGTACTCGAGAGAGTCAGACCGTTGGCCATTCGACTAGCTCTGCGACCCCAACTTGTCGAAGTTCATAATGTATTTCATGTCTCGATGCTCCATAAGTACTTTTGAAACCAAGATCATATCATTGACTGGAGAAGATAGAGGTCGATGACGCGACCAGTATGGATGGAAAACCAGTGGAGATTTTAGATAGAAAAAACAACAGCTCTAGAACAAGGAAATACCACTTCTCAAAGTAAAGTGGATGGCAAAGGAAGACAAACAGATCCCATGGGAGCGGAAGGACTACATGCAGAATAACTTTCCTGACTTATTTAAACCAAGTCACTACGTTTTTTTTAATTTCGAGGAAGAATTTTCTTTTAAGAGGGGTAGGTTATGGCGCCCCACAAAAGTATTAAGACAAAGTACCAAGCATACGCCTAATGCCTTGATGAAATAAGAGACTTTAAACTCATAAGGACCCTAAATTATTGGTTTGAAGATCAAATGAACCTTAAAACAATGTGTAAAGAATCAAATGTTAGTGTTACACACCATTCATGAAGTAGTGGAACTCGGAAACATAAAAAAATTCGGATAAAAAACTCTAATTCCTTAGGGAAAACATAGACCATGAGACTCAAACAAATCTCAAATTTAAGGTGTTTGAAAACATAGAAAACCTCATTTTGATCATCTACGAAGAACCAAGACTCGAAAATGAAGAAAACAGAAAAAAGGAAAGGAATCAGACAAGAAATGAGGGAGAAACACCCTCCTCCCTTCAAGGAACACACTTCTCCATCTGAAAATCTATAAAAAAAAATAAAAAAAAAGCACGAAATTCTCACATTTTAGACTTTTGAAATTTGGGCAAAAGTGAGAGGGTTTGGGGTGCAACTTGGAGGGTTTCTTGGAGGCTTCAAGGGTGATTCTAAGTGACTTTTAAAAGTGTTTTGGAGCTTCCAATCATCAAATCAAAGGCATTGAAGGTATAATTTCTCCCTTTCCTTAGCTTGAATTCTTGATTCTTGGGTTTTTCTTGGGGAACAAGTCATCTTGCTCATACCTTGAATTGAACTTTTTTCTAGAGTTTCTAATGATGTTTTTAAGGTTGTTTTAATGTTTTAAACATGGTTTTGAGCAAAGATGAAGGGATTTATGGTGGTTTTGGAGATGGTTGAAAGGTAATTTGTTCTCCAAGAAACCAAGTGAGTTTCAATTTGATATTTAGATATGTAGTTCCTCTTGGGTTTCTCTTTAGAGATTTCATCTTGATAGATGAAATCATATTAAGAGAACCAAAGTATGTGAATAAATAAGTGTTGGAACTATGTTTTTCGGGAAATATTGCTTGGCCATTCTACAAAGGGTTTTACCCCAAACCCTTAAGATATGATGAACTAGAGAAAGCCAAGAGTCCATTAATGATCTTGGGTGTGTGAGAAACAGCTAAACCCCAAGGGAAATAGTAGTTAACCCATGAATTGAGATTCTAACACCCTTTGTCTCTACAAATGGGTGTAAGGAATCAACATTCAAATATATGAGTTAATGGGTTCTATTTCAATGATTCTTGAATGATAGTGAGAAATTGAAGTTGTTTAAAAAATTTTACGTGGTTCTTGTTTAAGGAAACCTAATGTTGGAATTAGGTGATGATTTATGGACCTAGAACCAAGGTTCATAATTTATGGGACTTGAACCACCCAACATGGCCAATGTTGGGTTTGGAAACCAAACCCATGAAGGAAAGTTAGAGGTCCATAAATGTTTAAGGACTGGTAAAATGCGATTGATTGAAGTAGTCAAGTTGTGTTAGATGTGTATGGTTAGATGAGCTAAGACCTAGTTCTATGTATGCTAGGAAGCGAGGTAAACGCCAAGTGAGGTGAAGGTTTCCAAGGCGGGAAACCAAGTAGGAACGATATCACTGTGAGTAGATTCCATTCTCCCATCATATGCATATCATCATAAATATGAGAATAATTTTTATCTCATGGATCATGTTCATTACATACTATTGAATGAAGTTAGTATAACGTGTAATTCTATGAGAACATTACAAGTATGATTATGATTTTTGCCATGCCATGATGTAACATGCTTTATTATTCATGCCCTTATGATAATTCATTTATGTTTCAAATTATTGTTGTTATTATGATCATGATAATTAGAAAGCATGATTATGAATGAGTATTACGTATTCTATGTTCAACGACTCATGTAGTATGTTTTATATATATTTTAGGATACCATGTGAACATGCTTAGTAGAATGTTAATCGTGACTTGGTGGGATATCATATCAGCATAGATCATGCATAATACCTTGGGTTTTTCCATGTGATTGGTTGAGGGGAGGATGGATGAAGCATTATGACTATTTGTGGGAAGGCCTACAGGGAGAGGTGTCACACCCCGCGGGTGTGATGGGTACCTCCTACTCGCAACAGTGTGGACAAATGATCCCGGGGGTACTAGACACTGTTGAGTGGGCTGTGTACTGGGATGGGATAATATTATGGGATCATAGTGGCTGGGGTACGCTCGAGTAGGAGGTACCCATCACATCCACGGCTCAATGGCTACTCGGATTGCGAAATCAACCTATATGAGGTTTGAGGTTCGAATCCGGGGGAGGTCTGCACTGTTCATGTGTGAACAGTGTGGAAAAATGATCCCGGGGGTACTAGACACTGTTGAGTGGGCTGTGTACTGGAATGAGACAATATTATGGGATCATAGTGGCTGGGGTACGCTCGAGTAGGAGATACCCATCACAACCGCGGGGTGTGACAGAGGAGATGTTCTAGCTATTTTGATTCTAATTAATTAGATACAAACAATGATTTGAGAAGCATTAGGCATCAATTAGAGATCAATGTTCAAAAAACATTTGATGCATATAGAATTAGAAATTCATATGTTGCATCAATTGTTAACCTAAGCAATTCATCACTTAGCACGTCCGTAAGTACACTTGATGAAGTATATTTTGATGATCACAAACAAAATCTCTTTCGGTGCTAACGAGCTTCAATCAAGAACCTATCTCAGCACCTCAGGAAAGCAAAAAGCCAAAGAATGATTCCATCAAGGAACTCAATGTTATATCAGACGTACAAGATCGTTTCAATCAAAGGACCTCAAAGATCATATCATGATTTCAAGATCACACCACATAAACGATTCGATCAAGCTTCAAGACTACATCATTCGATCAACGTTCACGAAATTCAACTCAAGCTCAAAGTTCATCGAAGATCTTATTATGAAGAGTTGGATTTAAAGATTATGAGAAATATGAGAAATACACAGTATGTAAGGTATATATTTCTCTAATCGATATTGCTCAAAAGTTTTTCAAAACCATGCACAAATCACTTGCATATTTGCATGTTTAATTTAAAATTTACCGAGTTTTTATTCGCATTCATCGAGAAATCAAAAACCACTTTTAAAGAGTCTTCAAGGACACTAATGATTTAGCGGCACTCTCCTGAACTTGATAAGTCAGGATGCTGATGATTCATTAAGACGTTGATAACATTCAAGGTTGAATTGAACGGATTAATCAAGACGCTTACTTGTAAGTAGCTAGGCCCCTTTAGTCAACCTCTGAAAGTGTCAGGATGCTTACTTAACATTAGCTTACTAAAAGATTTCTAAGTTCTTCAAAGAATTTATCTTTGAGGACGCTGATAGTTATAAGTTGGATAAACTATCAGGATGCTACCAGGATAGGAGCGCCCTCATCTTTAGGAACCAACTTAATAACTTTCAGGATGATGATTGTCCTTCAGCGCACTTGGTTTTGTTCTCAAATATTTTGAAATGACAGGACACTTACATAGTTGTAGCGCCCTTATGTTGTATGTTTTAAAAGGTAGGATGCTTACTCGGAAAAGTAGCGCCCTCATGTACTTAATTGTTTTAAGACAAAGCAGGACGCCAACTGTGCATTAACGCCCTCAGGGTTCAATCACTTATGTCACAAAGAAAGTCAAGACGCTTACGAGATTAGTAGCGCCCTCACTTCATTGTTCAGCAGGATGCTTATACATAATGAGCGCCCTCAAGGAACAAAACAACAAAGTTGATATTATTCGTCAGGACGCTGATTACGGAATCAAGACACTAATTCAACAACTATCATTGTTCTAACAAGTACACCATATCAGTCTACTTTTTTAAAATAGATCTTTCCATCTTTTTCAAATTTATCAGAGATCTTCTCTAATACATGAATCAAGTTTTTCTAAAACTTTCCTTACTCATGTAATCTGAAAAGAATCATAATGTTAGTGAAAATTGCAGTTGCCATTTTCAAATAACATTTTAGTCGTTGTGTGTAAACGTTCACATTGTATTTGAATTTCAAATGTCTAATGGCTATTATCTACTAGGTTTATAAATACCAACACTTTGAATCAAACAACTTGCCGATAATTTTTATTGTGCCAAAAACCTTTTGAATGTTAGTCGTTGTTCAATCTTTCAAAAGCTTTCAAATGTTCTAAGTTTTTAAAGTATTCTTCACTGATACTTCACTTAGTCAAAAGATTTTCAAATTGTGCTTCAATTATATTCTATCTTTGAAAATCTATTTTGAATTGGTTTCTACTCAAATTCTCAGCCTAAATTTATACTTAACATCAATCATACTGATGAAGGAATTTGAGAAATAGTTCATGAGAGATACAGTTGTACATGATTTCATATCTTAAGTATTGTATTGAGCTATATCAGTAGTTGTATTAACTACTGAATACAGAACCAGAAGTTTTCATGCTTATATATTATATCTATTTTGAAATTTTTTTGTGTCTATGTCTTACACTGGTCCTGTGATTTTCAACTTCAATGTTTTCTATGGTATCATAATGTTTTCGAAGAAACACTCAATTAATTTACATATCATTTACGCTTTTCGAAATTACACTTGAGCAATACCGAACATTGAAAGGTAAAGGACTGTAAGTGTATGTCTCTTAGCATTACGTATTCAAATTCATACATCTTTGTAATGTTATGCACATGAGCTTAATTATAAAGTGTTCTACTTAGTTAGAACCAACATTATTATTTTGTGTTGTAATGCTAGTGTGTTTCTGGATTCAAACATCCAGGTCAAGTGAATGTAATTCACTTAATGATTTCAGGGTTGAAATCATGTTAAGGTTCATCCTCACCTATAAGTAGGAAAATCGGTTCATCCTCACTCCATAAAAGGATAGGTTTGTCCTTAACCTGTAAAAGGATAGGTTATCTCTAAACATGTGAAAGAGAAACGATTCTTCTTCATCCTGCAAAAGCAAAACGATTCTTCCTCATCTAGTAAAAGGAAAACAGTTCTTCCTTATCCCGTAAAAGGAACATGGGTTTTTCCTCATCCCGAAAGAAGAAAATGTGGTTCATCCTTAGCCCGCAAAAGGATTGGTTTGCCTTGAACCTGTAAAAGGGCATGTATAACGGTTTGATTCTCACCCGTAAGAGAATCAATTAGTGGATTGAGAAAATCCAAATCGGGAGATTAGGTAGTGACGTAGGCTTGGCCGAACCACTTTAAATTCTAGTGTGTTTTAAGTTATGCATTTTACTTTATAGTTAGTATGTGCATTTAGTTCCAATGTACCAATGTGTATTACTAAGTCATTGGAAAAGTTTTAATTTGACCATCTCACCCAATTCACCCCCCTCTTGGGTGCGCTAACAATTAGTATCAGAGCGATTCTCTGAATATTTGGTCTAACGACCTAGGATCTAGATCCTTGGGTCAATTCATATAGGATTCGTCGTAGGTATCTTACATTTCATGTTTCAAGGTAGAAAATCCTGGAAGTCATACCGCCACTTCTTTCCAACCGCCTCAGTAATCATTATTTACCACTATTTAGAATACGTAACTCTCATTTGTGTCCACTTAAGCTAATTAATTTATTTCATGTTTATCCTTCCGCATTCTCCTAAATATTTTGTTCCGTTTGTACTCATTTCTCTATTGTCAGCTCGTACGATCACACCACCCTGCATTTAATACATGAACACCCTTTTAGTCGTTTAAAGGAAGCCTTTACGTTTGATCTTCACTTGCAACATCTACAGTGAAACACCCGAGTCCCTTCATCTTCTCGACCAACATTCATGGCCTCTAGAACTCCCATATCTCAAAAACGTGTCGGGGAAGAACCATCGTTTTCCTTAAGTGGATTCTCTCTATCTTCTTCGTTTGATGACTCCGTCAAAGAAATATGATGTTTTATGTCTCCCAAACCTGACTCTGTGCCTCCTCCAAATCGCAATAGAAAATCATCTGCACCTCCTGTTGAACAAGTGCCAGTCCTCTATTTGCCTGTTATCCAAAAATTTTCTTTTTGTTGTTTTAACTTTTTTTTTTGTATATGTTAAATAGGTCCTCCGGACCTTTCAAAACTTTAATACAAGAAGTTTGAAGATTAGCTTAATATTAATGTCTTATATATGCTTAACTGTGTGTGATTGCTCTGTTTTAATCTTCCAGTTCACTTACACAATTAGTTATGCACAGCTCACTACTTAGTTGTTGCTTTGCTTGTTTATGCTTTGCTATTTTGCCTGATTATGTGATTGCAAATTATTTCTGATGCATAACTATTTTGCTTTCATGAACATGATTATTTGTCATCATACTAATGATGTCTTGCTCATTTTGATTCGAATATTTCCTGATAAATAGTATCATGATGAAATCTTATTATGACTAATGCTATTATCTTTGTGGTATCTTTCTTAAGGTTAATCACATCTTTCATCAATATTTGTTCATAATCTGCATCATCCATTTGTGAGTATCTGATTATATATATGATTATCTTTTCATCTTGAACTCCATATGGTATTTGATCATATTATTTGATATAGCTAGGCTGTGCTTAACAATTTATTTCTGCCTATGCTAGTTCATATCATGATCATGTTTACTTTGAATCATATCTATGCATGACTCATGTATATGCAAATGAATATAGGCCATGTACACAACTTCATATCCTACGCCTATATTTCTTGAAAAGAAAATTGCCTATACTCATGATTATCATCTTTTGGCATTCTCTTTTTATGGTTTCCTGACTTTGATGCATTTTCATCTTACATCATAAGCATCAAATTCTCGAACATTTGATTTCTAATGATTGCACGCGCTTCAAAATCTTTTTTCATTAGAATCAAACAATCTAGGCTATGTTTCAATGGAAATCATTTGCCTAGTATATAATGAATATATGTTGTTGCTTGAATGATATCTATAAAATTTAGCATATATTCAATATCTTTCGGCTTTGCTCTTCATCTTATATATCTCCATATGCCTAAACTATAGAAAGTCCACGACTTTCACTCTCTCATGATGTTGATGTTGCTCTTTAATATTAAATCTTGTATGCATCAATTGATTGTGATTTTTGATATCTAATAGATGTCATGTACTTCAAATTATATATTTTGCATCTTATTAGAATCATAATAGCTAGGCCTTGCTTAATCATAAATCATTTTGCCTATGCTATAAGTATGCTTATGCTTAATTATTTATAAATTTTAAAGCATATTATTTGTTAGGCTTGGATTGATTATCAAATTTAAACTTATGCCAAGCACCAAGAGAATAATTGCCCACATTTAAAAATTCTTTATGAATTCGTCGTTCGACAATTCTTTCTCATCCCCTATTACTACGATTCTCGGCTACGCTATTGTTTAAAAATCTTATAGCCTATGAATAAGTCAAACTATTTTTCACTGTGCTTAAAGATAAGATCTACTTCTCACATGACTAAGTATAGTAGACCTTAGGCATTCTCATGTACCTAACTCTGACACGTCGTCATAAATCATCTTGAGGGTGAATGCACAAAGTAAGGGGGAGTCTCCATGTAAGGGGGTGCTTCGCTACTCTACTACATCACAGGGGGAGATCTTAGTCTCTTTTCTTCACCTTTTTTATCATGTCAAAGGGGGAGAAGAAAAATAAGAGAATTAGATGGGGAAAAATATCAATCTTTTTGATTAGAGTGCTTAATTTTTTGATTTGTTTGCCATCATAAAAAAAGGAGAGATTGTTAACCTAAGCAGTTCATCACTTAGCATGTCCCTAAGTACACTTGATGAAGTATATTTTGATGATCACAAACAAAATTTCTTTCGGAGCTAACGAGCTTCAATCAAGAACCTATCTCAGCACCTCAGGAAAGCAAAAAGCCAAAGAATGATTCGATCAAGGAACTCAATGTCATATCAGACGTTCAAGATCGTTTCAATCAAAGGACCTCAAAAATCATATCATGATTTCAAGATCACACCACATAAACGATTCGATCAAGCTTCAAGACTACATCACTCGATCAACGTTCACGAAATCAACTCAAGCTCGAAGTTCATCGAAGATCTCATTATGAAGAGATGGATTTAAAGATTAAGAGAAATATGAGAAATACACAGTATTTAAGGTATATCTTTCTCTAATCGATATTGCTCAAACGTTTTTCAAAACCATGCACAAATCACTTGCATATTTGCATGTTTTGATCTTACACTTTACTGTATTTCAAATTATTTAATTTTCAATGATTAATTTAAAATTTGCCAAGTTTTTATTCGCATTTATCGAGAAATCAAAAATCGCTTTTAAAGAGTCTTTCAGGACGCTAATGATTTAGCAACGCTCTCTTGAACTTAATAAGTCAGGATGCAGATGATTCATCAGGACGCTGATAACATTCAAGGTTGAATTGAACTGATTAATCAGGACGCTTACTTGTAAGTAGCTGCCTCCAGTTAGTCAACCTCTGATAGTGTATGGACGCTAACTCAGCATCAGCTTACTGAAAGATTTCTAAGTTCTTCAAAGAATTTATCTTTGAGGACGCTGATAGTTATAAGTTGGATAAACTATCAGGACGCTACCTGGATAGTAGTGCCCTCATCTTTGGGAACCAACTTAACTTTCAGGACACAGATTCTCCTTCAGCGCACTTGGTTTTGTTTTCAAATGTTTTGAAATGACAGCACACTTACATAGTTGTAGCGCCCTTGTGTTGTATGTTTTAAAAGGTAGGATGCTTACTCAGAAAAGTAGCGCCCTCATGTACTCAATTGTTTTAAAACAAAGTAGGACGCTAACTGTGCATTAGAGCCCTCAAGGTTCAGTCACTTATGTCACAAAGAAAGTCAGGACGTTTACGAGATTAGTAGCGCCCACACTTCATTTTTCAGCAGGACGCTTATACATACTGAGCGCCCTCAAGGAACAAAACAAAAAAGTTGATATTATGCGTCAAGATGCTGATTACGGAATTAGGACGCTAATTCAACAACCATCACTGTTCTAACAAGTACACTATGTCAGTCTACTTTCTCAGAACAAATCTTTGCACATAATCCTTTTCAAATTTATCAGAGATCTTCTCTGATACATGAATCAAGTTTTTCTAAAATTTTCCTTACTCATGTAATCTGGAAAGAGGGTCAGAATGTTAGTGAAAATTTCAATTGTCATTTTCATATAACATTTTAGCCATTGTGTGTAAACGTTCACATTGTATTTGGATTTCAAATGTCTAACGACTATTTTCTACTAGGTCTATAAATACCAATACTTTGAATCAAACAACTTGCAGATAATTTTTATTGTGCCAAAAACTTTTTGAATGTTAGTCGTTGTTCAATCTTTCAAAAGTTCTAAGTTTTGAAAGTAGTCTTCCCTGATACTTTACTTAGTCAAAAGAATTTCAAATTGACCTTCAATTATATTTTATCTTTGAAAATCTATTTTTAATTGGTTTCTACTCAAATTCTCAGCTTGAATTTATACTTAACATCAATCATGCTGATGAAGGAATTTGAGAAATAGTTCATGAGAGATATAGTTGTACTTGATTTCATATCTTAAGTACTATATTGAACTTTATCAGTAGATGTGTTAACTACTGAATACTTAACCAGAAGTTTTCATGCTTATATATTTTATCTATTTTGAATATTGTCCGTGTCTATATCTTACACTGGTCCTGTGATTTTTTACTTCAATGTTTTCAATGGTACCATAATGTTTTTGAAGAAGCACTCAATTGATTTACATATCATTCACGTTTTTCAAAACTGCACTTAAGCAATACCGAACATTGAAAGGTAAAGGACTATAAGTGTATGTCTCTTAGTATTACATATTCAAATTCATACATTTTTGTAATGCTATGCACATGAGTTTAATTATAAAGTGCTCTACTGAGTTAGAACCAACATTATTATTTTGTGTTATAATGCTGGTGTGTTTCTAGATTCAAACAACTAGGTCAAGTGAATGTAATTCACTTAATGATTTCAGGGTTGAAATCATGTTAAGGTTCATCCTCGCCTGTAAGTAGGAAAACCGGTTCATCCTCATCTCGTAAAAGGAAAATGGTTTTTCCTCATCCCGTAAAAGGAAAATGGTTTTTCCTCATCCCGTAAAAGAAAAACGATTCTTCCTTATCTCGTAAAAGGAACATGGGTTTTTTCTCATCCCGAAAAAAGGAAATGCGGTTCATCCTTAGCCCACAAAAGAATAGGTTTGCCTTGAACCTGTAAAAGGGCATGTATAACGGTTTGGTTCTCACCCATAAGAGAATCAGTTAGTGGATTGAGAAAATCCTAATCGGAAGATTAGGTAGTGGATTTAGGCTTGGCCGAACCACTATAAATTCTAGTGTGTTTTAAGTTATTCATTTCACTTTACGGTTATTATGTGCATTTAGTTCCAATGTACCAGTGTTTATCCCTAAGTCAATGAAAAAGTTTTAATTTGACCATCGCACCCAGCTCACCCCCCTCTTGGGTGCACCAACATCAATGTCATGTAAATGAAAGAACATGCTAGTATATATATATATATACACATAGGCAAGGGCAATGTCTTTCTAATGAATTAGGCATGTATAAAGATATGAATAACCTAAGACATGGATTCAAAGTGATGCATTTGAAAGATATTAATTACGTATTATGCATACTTGAATGATGTAGATGTGAATCATGCACATATAAGGATTATATAATAAATTATGTTCAAGCATGATCACAATTCAAATAGGAGAGCATAGGAAACAAAAATAAGTAATGAGATCATGGCCTTGCTCTAAACATGAATTCTTGGCAATGATAAATTTCATGCATTTCATAGCGTAGCAAAGTTTTTGTTTTGATCCAAAATATATATGTCATGCAAATGATCAAAACCAATCTCAAATCATGAATATGAGCCAAATAGTATTTCAAGTTTTCAAGCACAAGGACAACATATTTACATACACAGACATTTTAAAGTTAAAATGTGACGCACAAGCCTATAGCATGACGTGTAAGGCAATATGATAGACAATATATTTATAATCATGAATAGAACACTCATATTGGAAGCGTTAACTAATGATAAATATGAATGATATATGAGGTTAAGCATGACATACTTATCACACATTTGCCTAGGCATATGAACATTCTTCTATAAGCAGAAGAATGCCTAAGACATGATTATGTTAACATAAGTAGTCATGTTAATCAACTAGTTGTACACCTAGTGATTAAGTTTAAGCACATAGTTAACAACATCAAGGAGTATGTACCATAAAAGATATATAATCGTGACTTGAGACACAAATATCTTTAAAATGTATTTTCCTTAAAATATTTTTAATGAATTACAAAGGAAATTAGAGGAAAATCTCTGATGATAAGTGACAAGACATATATAAAGATTAATGAGCACACTTATCAATAATATTCACCATGTTTTTCAAATAATCAATGAAAATGCAACACATGACAAATAATCGAATGACTTAGATATAAAATGTGAATAGTATAGTTATTCAAGTCCTTATCCATTCTAGTTGACAATCTATTAGTGTAATAGTCATTGAGGCTCATGATCAACTAGGTCATTTTAGTTTGAATTTGTCATAAAAAGATACAAAGTATTTAATAGCATGAGACAAATTCAACTATAATATGTGGAAATGACTAAAATTTCATAAAATTAAAGATTTAAGTCAACATAATCATCCCATATTAGTTTCCTTCAAGATGGAGTGAATAAATATAAATTAAGATATGCATCAATTTCACTCAATCACCCAAGAAGGATACATGATCAAATATGTTTTCATGATTGACTAAGATCTAAGATAAGCACATCAATCATATATCAAACCTTATAATGAAACATGACATTCTATAAATGCAAGCTCAGAGTATTAAAGAATCAAACTTTTAGCATAGGAGCATGCAAGGAATGTAGACAGGCATAATCATGAAAAGAAGATAAAGATGGTAAGTACAAGTCATGACATGACAAAGTAGTTTGAACATGTGTCCTAATATGATAAGAAAATATAGATATTTGTTCAATCATAGAAGAAGACATAACATTCATTGTTGAAACAATTATCCTCATGTCCCTTACAAAAATATCCCTAATGTGAAAGATATTTTGATGATTACAAACCACATTTTGTTTATGATAATAATGCATACAAGGCGTATCTAATCTTACTTGAAGGTTTCGAAGAATCAATGATACATGGTGAACGTATTAAAAGATCTACTTGAAGACCATGATCATTTGAAGACATTAGTGTATGATTAGATTATGTTTAGGTTGTAGAACCTTCTCTACCATTTGATTCAGCAATATGCATGATTACATGTTTTAGTCGAATTGATTTTTGATCATTTTCATATTTGATTTATAATTGAGTTTTATCAAGCTTTAAACAAAATCAAAAACTATTTTTTAAGAATCTTTCAGGACACTGAACACATTCAAGGTTGAAATGCACTTATTCAATAGGACGCTTACTTGATAGTAGCGGCCTCACTTAAGTCAACCTGTGAAGGTGTCAGGACGCTAATCTAGCATCAGCTCGCTGAAAAGTCTCTAAGTTCTAAATGATTTCTATCTTTAAGGACGCTGATAGTTATAAGTTGAGAAACTGTCAGGACGTTACTTGTGTAGAAGCGCCCTCATCCTTAGAATCAACTGAGAAACCCTCCAGACGCTTACTGTCCTTCAACTCACTTAATATTGTTTTAAAACTGTTTTAAAAATCAGGACGCTTACTTATGAGTAGCGCCCTCGTGTGTTTAAGTATTTTAAAATAAAATAGGACGCTAACTGTCGAGTACCACCCTCATGATTTAAGTCGTTTAATCGTCAAAGTAAGTCAAGACTTACATTATGCGCCAGGATGCTAATTCAACAATATTATTGTTCTGACACTATTACAACCTACTTTTTCAGAACCGTACAAAAACTTTTTAGAATCGTACATCAACTTTTTCAGAACATTTTGAACGTTCTTATACTTTATCAAAACATTCTTTTTTCGTGAATAATAAGATGATTCAGGTGCTATCGCTGAAATATGCACAGTGCTGAATTGATCCATTTCGGGAAAGAATGTAGGCGTTGCATAGAGCGCCAAATTTCACTAAGTCCATTGTGCCTCTGTTATTTCTATTTATATGTGCTACCTTAGAACAGAAACACAACGAATCAATACAAAAATCAATATTCATTCATAAACGTATTAACAATTTTCACTTGTGGGAAAAACATTTGAAAGTTAGTCTTCTTTCATTTGTGCTTGAACTTACGATCATTTCGAAAGAAAACAATTAAGTCTTCTGGATTGATTGATCTTCATCTACATCATTTTAAAAATCCATTGAAGAAGACAAAAGCTCTTTGAACCAGTTTTCAACTGAACTTCATCATACACATTTTGCTGAATCTGTGGTAACAGAAGGTTCAATTCAAAGCTTTGAAAGTATCACTTTGATTCTAAGTAGAGGGAATCATATCTCTTATTGTATTTAGTTTGCAGTGATTGGTTAATCACTAGGCTAGAGAAAGTGT
The DNA here is from genome assembly GCA_035771175.1 of Paratinospora sagittata. Taxonomy (NCBI): domain Eukaryota; kingdom Viridiplantae; phylum Streptophyta; class Magnoliopsida; order Ranunculales; family Menispermaceae; genus Paratinospora; species Paratinospora sagittata. Next base: position 26,042,215 of record CM069610.1, read on the forward strand.
TGCTCAAAGTTGTAACGGTCTTCTCACACCTGTAAGTTGAGAAACGGTAGTTCTCACACCTGTAAGTTGAGAAAGTGTACCGATCTAATCTTCACCCGTAAGAAGATTCATAGTGGAGTTTGAACAAATCCTAACTTAGGAAGTTAGGTAGTGGATGTAGGCGAGGCCGAACCACTGTAAATCCTGATTGCATTGTCTGCTTTACATTTATTGTATTTATTTGCTATACTTTGTTTAATCTGCTTTCAATATTTCACACATTCTTATTAAATGTTAAAAACTGCTAAGTGTCCAATTCACCCCCCTATTGGACATATCTGCGTCAAAATTCATGATATCATATAAGCATGATGATACGGGATAAGATAAATTAGACACACATCAAAGCTTAATCATGAAAGCTAATATGTTCATTTTTTCAAATAAATGACTTAGTTTTGTTTTGATTGAAGATGTAAGATCATTTTAGTCATTTGGAATTGATTATCCTTAATGGAATGAATATAATGACGTATGAAATTAAGCATATGATATTCATTTAAATAGAATATATGAGATCTAAGCCTTGTAAAGTTATATGAATTATGTGAAGGCTTATGTGAGTGAGTTATTCTTAAGAGAGTAAGACATTTTAGAACAAGTCTTATTCTTAAAGAATAACTAATGATTTCTAGAGACAAAAGATTTTATTTTAATTCAAGGTCTCTAAGAAAATCATTTTTAATTTTACTTTGTATGATCCTTAAGATATATATTTAATTAAGCTCAAAGAAAGAATCAATTTATCTTACCCTTAATAACCCCTTTTCTATGATATAACTCAAAATCATTACAAAGCCTAGGGTTATATAAGTAGGGTTTTCTTGGTGGAGATTGAGACATAACCCTTTTGAGGTCTTGTCATAGTTGCTAAGAATTTCAAATTCTTAGACTCGGTTTGATCATCTCCAAGAAAGTGAATGAGATAGTGAATGGCTAGGATTGAAAAATGTTTGAAGTGCATTCAACTTCAACTATTCAATATCTTGTATTTTCAAATGATATATATCATTTAAATCCTAAAATACAAGATAGGTGGACTTGAAGTGATAAGCATTAGTTCTAGTCCAACTCCAAGATTATGAGCATATGAACATATATGAACAATTAAAATTTAGTTTTAACCAAGCTCATTTCATAATCAAATTATTTGACTATGTTCATAAAAACTCATAGCTTACTAAATGGATGAAATTTCATTAAATGAGGTCATGAAACACATTCCATTTAGTATGAGCATACAATTTACATGAGATAGTGAATGCGCATGGTATGCTACAAAAACAGTGAACAAGATATATATATATATAATATAAACATGTTCACATAAAAGAATGGAAGTAACAAATATGAAATTTGCAAGTTCATACTTCCAAGTTGCATAACTAGTATGTTTCATTAATCAATCATTGAACAATATAAATAAGTATTAAACAAGTTCAATGTGATCAACACCTTTAGGCAAGCATAGGCATGATAGATCAAAATTATTTGATTGAGCCTAAAATACTTCCAAGTGTCACAAATAAGATGTAAATCAGTATGTGTGACATAAAAATATGGAAGATGCCTAAACTGATTAAGGCCTAAATGTCTAAGGCCATTTGAATCTATGTGATTCGGTGAACCATAGCCTTTGATACCCATACTCCTTTAGATTTTATAATTCTAGAATCTAGGAGTAATTCTCATGTCATTTTATTATATTTATCCTTAAAAAGATTTCTAGTGTTCCTATGACATGTTTTGGGCTTAAAATATCTAACCTTAAGTTTGCCTAATTAGCTTTCTAATGTAGAGGCCTTTTCTTTCTCTAATCTCAATTGAAGCTCTAAATCCTCTTTCTCATTAGTAACATTAGCTATTAATTGAGTCAACTCTTCTAATTTTTCTTGAAGACAAATGTGATCATTTTTAATTTCTTTCTTTTCTTCAAGAATAGTCTTTTTTTCCTTACGAACATTTTCATAGTCAATTTGGAGAGTTTCCAACTCATCCAAAGCATAGGTAATTATGTTCTTAAGTTGCTCATTCTTTTGGATGAGTTTGTCAAAATCATTTCGAAGCTTTTCATGAGCTATGGACAAATCATCAAAAGAAAGATTCATGACATTAGTAGAATAATTATCAATATTACAAATAAAGCATAAATGTTCTACATTCTCCTTATCTTCACAAAAAGATGTGGAGGCACATGAAGTATCATGGGGTTCTAATCTAAACCAAATATCTTTAGATGAAGCACAAGAAGAGATTCTATCAATGTCATTTTGGGAAAGAAATCTAAGTAATGTATTTCTAGCTATAATGTAATGTCTAACTAACTGTTTTTTCTTTCCTATCCCATTTCCTCTTGGGTTTGAGAACTTCAACCCCATTTATGATTCTAATAGGCACATATGGTCCATTTACAACAATATTCCACATATCACGTGATTGGACTTTAAGTAATGCACTCATTCTACTCCTCCAATATATGAAATTTTGGTTATTAAACATAGGTGGAGTAAATAGGTTATCACCTAAGTCAAAATCTATGGTATTGGCCATTTTGATGTATGGCTCAAGGATGTTAAGCCTTAAATCATGAGCACCCTCTCTGATACCACTTGTTGGCCTAGTATTACCGTCCAAGAGAGGGGGTGAATTTGACTTGGCGGATTTTCGCATTACCTTTTAATTAATTAATTAAACAAAATATATATGCGTATTAGGTAACAAGCAAAATAATAATGTGCAGGAAATGAATAAATGGCCACGGGGATTTATAGTGGTTCGGTTCCCCTAGAACCTACTCCACTACATGACCACCCATGATCGAATTTCTCAATCCACTATTGGCTAGTCAACTTACAGGCGTGACTAGAAGCCGTATACACTAACCAGCATAAGGGCTTGGCTAGAAGCCGCACAGACTAACTAGTATAAGGGCTTGGCATTTTTAAAGAGCAACTTTTGCAAAATCTAGAAAACTTGTGCATTTTTTGTATTAGTCTTTATACAAGCCAACAACAAGTTCTTGAGTGATTTAAACCCTCTTTGAAAGCAAAAGTTCAACAACATTTGATCTATTGATCCAATCTTTCGAATATTTCTCCACGTCTTTCAAAACCTTGAAAAACTTGAAAGTTTCTATTGTGCAAGTGTTCAAGACGATTTGAGTGCTATATACATCTTCCATTGACTCTTGATCGTGATTTCTCTCATCCAACTTCACACAAGAAAATTCTTGGAGCTTCAACCTTACCTAGTGGGGTATACATTTCTACAACTAGATTCTTGTGATTTTAGTTTATGCAAATAAGTTTTGTATTTAGATTATCATCTTTAAAACTGATTTTGTATTGATGGTGTTTGTGAAACCCTATCTTGATCTTCATAACAAAATACCTTCTTTAGTGGTTTCATAAATAGTTTGAGATATCGATTCATGTGTTAGCATCATATTATATTGAATCAAAGTTTTTGATCATACTTGATTTGTTTGATTCTTGATCTTAATCACATATTCATTTAGAATCATCAAGTTTTGATCATCATGATATATTGATTCTCGAGCTTTAAACTTATCGTTGTTTAGAATCAATATCTTAATAGTTGTGCATATTCGATTCACTGTTTTACGTCACATATATTTGAATCGACTACATTTGACAAAAACCTATTTCAACACTTTGAATCATAGTGGTTGGAATAGTAATTGTTGACTCCTTCAAGATTGTAAGTTTATATTGTTGAGAGTGTTATTGTGCACTTCTCTATATCTTTAATAATCTTGATGTATTGTTAACTTGGTCACGTCAACCGGGACATTACCTTATTTTTTACGGCACGTAACCACACCCGTAAGTGGGTTACAAGTTGTGGCTTTCTAGCCAAGCCCTGATGTATGCTAGTTTGTGGCTTTTTAACCAAGCCCTGGTGTATGTTAGTGGTTGTGGATTTTCTAACCAAGTTATTGTGTCGGTTAGAGTGTAAACGACTTATAATCACGCCCGTAAGTGATTAACCAATAGTGTATTGAAAAATCCTGGGTGGTGATTGGGTAGTGGACGTAGGTTCAAGGGAACTGAACCACTCTAAACTCCTTGTGTTCACTTATTTTCCTACATTTATTATTTGGATTGTTACCGACTGCGCACATTACACGTTTTAATTAAAATATCCGATAAGTAACGCAAAAATCCGCCAAGTCCAATTCACCCTCCTCTTGGATTATAATACTGGGCCAACAAGTGGTATCAGAGCGGGTTTTTGCACTCAAAGTTATCTAACAATTTCTTTGAGTAAATGGAAAAAATTAGTTCTAACAGTTCTTTTAGGGTTACACGTGATGAATGGAACTATGCGAATCGCCCTTCATTGTTTAAAAGTGATAACTACTTGCACTAAAAAACAAGGATGAGATACTTCATGAGGTCACATGACTCCGATATTTTGGACACTGTAAGAAATGGATATCATGCTCCCACAAAGATCGAAAATGGAGTAATTACACCAAAGGAAAAAAGATGGCTACTTGGAGAAAAATAGCCAGAGCAATTGAATGATGAAGCCATAAACATGTTTTTCTGCAGTCTTTCCATCAATAAGTTTAGTGCCTGCGACACTGCTAAAGAGATTTGGGATAAATTGGAAGTAACTCATGAAGGCACAAAGCAAGTAAAGGAGACAAAGCTGAGAATGTTGGAGGAATCATATGAAACCTTTAGAATTATTGAGAATGAAGACATCTCTGATGCGATAACGTGTTTCACCAAAATCATAAATGAGATGAAGAATCTGGGTGAGGTGTTCTCACATGCATAGACAGTTGGGAAATTCCTTAGGGGATTACCAAAAGAGTGGGATTCTAAAGTCACGGTAATCGAGGAAGCCAAAACCTCGGTGACTACACCTTTGATGAGTTGTGTAGATCTCTGACGGTTCATCAAATGAAATTGAACAACCAACTCAATAGTGAATCAAAGGATGACCACAAGGCAAAGAAGGACTTAGCTCTAAACGTGAACGATTCAAGTGACTCTTCTTGTGGTGATGAGAACACGGATGTCAAGGTTGCAATGCTTGCCAAACGGCTTAGTTTCTTGAGAAGAAAGGGAAAAGAAAGATCTAGTTCAAAGTACTTCGAGGGAAAGAAAAGCGGCACCAAATCAAATGAAATTACATGCTACGAATGTAACAAGCTGGGACACATGATAAATGACAGCCCAAACAGAAAGAAGAAGTACTCTGATTTTAGAAGAAAGGACAAGAAAGTCTTGAAAGCCACTTGGGGTGATACAAGTTCGAGCGAGAGCGACTCAGATACTGGCAATGAAAAGGTTGTATTGTGCCTCATGGCAAGTACAGAGGTAAAATACTCTACCTCTCTTATTCTTGATGATTGTTTTGAATCTAATGATGAAAATGATATTGAGTGTTTGAGACTTAAACTTACTAGGCAAATAAAAAAGAACTCAAAACTCAAAAGTAACTTAAGGGAAGCCTTAGTTGAAATAGAATCACAACAGAATGCTTTAGATACTCTCCAAATCAACTATGAAATACTTAGAATGAAGAGAGATACACTCCAAAAGAGTGTAGATGACCTAACCTGTGTGGTACACAAGTTTGCAAACGGTCAAAAATTGTTTGATATGATGTTAGGAGCACAAAGGTGTGGTTTTGACAAGGTTGGGTTAAGATATACAGAAGGGTCAAAGCAAAAATCATATAACTATTTATTGACCAAATGACATACTTGCAACTATTGCAATATGCAAGGTCATACAATAAAAAAGTGCACACTTAGAACATAAAGGAAAAGCCACTTCGCATGGGTAGAAAAATATATTTTGAATGAGGCTAACCTTGTGGGACCCAAGGCCACTTGGGTACCAAAATTAAAAGTGTTCTATGTGGTGTAGGATACTTCAAAGAATAATGTATGGTACTTGGATAGCGGATGCTCTAAGCACATGACTGGTAACAAATCAAATTTCTTGAGCATGATTCGCAAAGATGGAGGTGTCGTAACATTCGGCGACATCAACAAAGGAAAAGTCGTCGGTGTCGGCATTGTTGGTAACGACTCTCTATCTATATCTGATGTTCTTTCTATCAATGGCCTGAAACATAATCTCTTAAGCATAATTCAATTGTGTGACAAGGGATTTGGAATTTCGTTTGAAGCAAATCATTGCCTTATCAAGCATGATACTGAAAATGTTGCATGCATTGCATATAGATCTAAAAATGTTTATACTACAAATTTGCATGAATTGTGTGATCAAAATGTTTTCATGTTTAAATGCTATTGAACAAAATGATGTTTTGCTTTGGCATAGGAGACTAGCTCATGTAGGGATGGAAAATATTTCAAAGTTGGCAAAACTTAACCTAGCTAGAGGCCTCCCTAAAGGATTATACTTGAAAGATAGAGTATGTGAGCCATGTCAATTGGGCAAACATACAAAATCTTCTTTCAAGAGTAAGATCCAAAGCTCAATTACAAGGGCTCTTGAACTTGTCCATATGGACTTGTTTGGACCAACTCGAACACAAAACTTTGGTGGAAAATCTAACTGTCTTGTGATTGTTGATGATTTTACTCAGTATACATGAGTTTACTTTCTTACACATAAGAGTGATGTATTTGATATATTTGTGAAATTTTGTTCTTGTGTTGAAAATGAAAAGGGATATAAGATCACTGTCATTAAAAGTGATCGGGGTGGGGAGTTTGTAAACAAAAGTCTTGAAGACTTTTGCAACAAGCAAGGATACACCCATCACCTTTCAGCTCCCAGAACTCCTCAACAGAATGGAGTTGTTGAAAGGAAAAACAGATCCCTTCAAGAATTGTGCAAAACAATGTTATGTGAATATGATGTAGCAAAATACTTTTGGGCTAAAGCTATAAACATTGCTTGCTATGTCATGAATAGAGTGATGGTTAGGAGAAAACTAAATAAAACTTTGTATGAACTTTGGAAGGATATAACTCCTAAAATTGATCACCTAAAAGTCTTTAGTTGCAAATGTTATATCTTAAACGATAAAGACAACCTTGACAAATTTGACCCTAAGCCTGACATTGGTATATTTTTAAGGTATGCATCTCATAGTAGAGCTTATAGGGTATTCAATAAATGTTCAAAAACTGTAGAAGAATCCATACATGTTAAATTTGATGAATTTGACCCTAGAATGGCTCTAGAAAAGAAAATAGAACAGGTTAGAATAGATGATGACGATGAAATCATGACCAACAAACCTGTTGATCTCGAGTCTAGTGAGCCCCAAGTTGAACCACCCAAGAACACTAGGTTGCTTTTAGGTCACCCTCAAGATTAGATCATAGGTGATCCAAACCTAGGTGTAGCAACTACAGCTTCACTTAGAGATCAAGAGAATGTAGCCTTTGTATCCCAGATTGAGCCTACTAAGATAGAATAAGCTTTAGCTGATGAAAACTGGAGTATTGCTATGCAAGAAGAGTTGGGACACTTAACAAGAAACAAAGTGTGGGATCTTGTCCCTAAACCGGAACATCAAAGTGTTATTGCAACCAAATTGGTGTTTAGGAACAAAAAAGATGAGAAAGGAACCATAGTCATAAACAAAGCAAGATTGGTAGCATAGGGCTACAATCAAGAAGAAAGAATTGACTATGAAGAAGTTTTTGCTTCAGTAGCAAGATTAGATGTAACGACCCACATTCACATATGACATCATGGTGACGTAGAATGCCCGACTCTAGGTGCTTGTGTATGTATTTGATGTGTATTATACTCGTATTTTGTTCTTATACTGTGTAAATTTATGTTGATTCGGTTATAAATTTATGAGGGGTGTCTCAAATGGACTTGGGGATATTAAAAATGAGTCTGGGATGCATTTTTACATAGAAATTGACTTATTATAATGAATTTCTGGTGTGTATTGAGAAAGAAACACGAAGAAGGAGGAGCGCGCTCCATGGTCTATTTTCTGAAAAATTAAGTTGTTGGCCGTGTGTGGGCCCAACACGTGATTATAAGCAAATAGACATCCATTTTCACCCATTTTGGACTGAAACCGAGGAAGAAAAATGGGAGAAGAAGGAGAAGAAAAAATGGGTTTCAAAGAGGGATTTCACCTAAATCAACCCCGAAGGTAAGGGTTTCCTCTATATTTCTCCATGAAATCACCCATGAAGGTGATTGTTAGGTCTTGAATGGTGTAATTTTCTCTATGGGCCACGGATTTGAGTGAAACCAACCTAGGGTTTTGATGCCTGAAGCTAGATTTGGGTTAAAAATGGTAAGAATGAGTCTCTTAGACCTAGACCTGCACCCAATGTATGTTTTCCAAGCACTTCACCACGTTTTTGGTGGTGCATGAAGTTAGGGTTTTGATAGAAACCCTTAAGGCTGAAATGCATGTTCTTGATTTGGGTTTCTAGGGTAATGTTGAGCACATTGGTGGCATTTGCCCCAATTTTTACTTGTGCTCCCATTCTTGATGTGGGTAAATGACCTAAACCCTTAGATAATGGACCTAGATCATGTCAAATTTGATGCATGCAACCTATGTTGAATATGTTGACATGCTTAGTTGATTCATAGTGTTAATTGATGGTTTCTCATGATATGGAAAGGTGATTAGTACAATTGACCCATATGGCCTATTGTAAGAAATTTTCCAAATTGGGGATTTTGATGCTAATTGACCTAGGATGGTAAATTGTTGTGGATTATGTGTAATTGGACATGAATTGGGTTGATTCATATCATATTTGGCCTATGTTGGATATGTTATGACCTAAGCCTAAGTGTTGGGTTGATTATGCATTTTTGCATAGTTAATGCCTATTATAGAGTCTTATGAATTGATGATTGATTAATGAATTAAGCATGTTTTAAAATGATTGATAATGTGTTTGACCTATGATGAACATGAGTGGCCCTAGACTTTAGTGTTGACTTAAGTTATGATATTGGGCATAAATGATGCTTATATATATTAAGAGTTAGTAATTGGGGTTGAACTAGAGTTATGTTGAGTACTAAGGACCTAAATTGGCCTATGTTGAGACTTAGGCTAGGGATTTGGAATTGATCATTGAATGTGAATTTTATCCATTTCAAGACATTGTGATTGGATTAGCCAAGTTGTGGGTAATTGGCTTGGTAAATTCATTTGTGGTTGGTAGTGAGTATTCTTTACTCTATTTCTCCATTTATAGCATTGTATTTATATGAAATTGGATTGTTGAATGGTATGTATCCTATTATATGTGCATTGTGTTTAAGAACATGAACGTGGATTTTATGCATTGGATTGCCTTAGGTATTTAGAAATGAATACTTTGACATTGATATTCTTTCCACTTACTTGTCCTTTGGGCAAATGACCTTTGTTGGATGAGGAATGTAAATTAGAAGGATTGTGATGGATGATACGCTGGTTTGCACCCATTGCGCAATGGGAGCGGTGTATGCATGTGTCATCCTGACGCGACCTCCTGATTATTTTTGCATATTCTCCATGAAAATGATGCACAGTCATTTTGTTAGTTTGGAGCATGTATGTTATACTTAAATTGATGCATTTGATTTATAAATGTGATTTTTCTAATGGCATACATGTTTTACATAAATGCATTTGTGGAGATTATTGTGAGAAGTATTCACTGAGCTAGTTGAGCTCACCCATTTTTTCCTACTTTTCTCAGGTTCAGATCTAAAAAGAAAAGGCAAGGCTTGATCGTTGGGAGTGGCCTTCCTCTTCTACTTTTGGATGTAGGTTTTGTATTTTTGGGGGACTTGGGATATGTATAGTTTTTGTTATTTGATTATTTTGTTCTTTTGGAACTTGTATATATAACTATCACTGTGCATATACACATAACACATAGATGTATGGTTGTAGATGGACTGTATATGACATCTATGGATGATGGACTCTTGTTTGAGTTCAGATGAATATTTTGATATATTGAACCTTGTGGTGTATGTTCAGGATAGATTTGAATTATGGTTGATGGATCTAATTTTGGTGCAATTATATATGTTCATATACAAGTTGTGTATTGTGTTTATTAGGTATTTTCGCGTAGAGACTTATTAGTGTCTCAAGTTTTTGTTGTGTAGTGGCATTATCTGGGGTATTGTGCCGGTTGTGACGTCACCGAGAGAGGGGTCGCGACATTAGAAGCAATTAGATTATCACTTGCTTATGCTTGCTATAATGGATTCATGTTATATCAAATGGATTCATGCTATATCAAATGGATCTAAAAAGTGCTTTCTTGAATGGATTTATAAATGAAGAGGTCTATGTGAAGCAACCACCCCAATTTTGAGGACAGTTTCAAACCTGATCACGTTTATAGACTTAGAAAAGCTTTATATGGTTTGAAACGGGCTCCTAGAGCGTGATATGATAAGCTTAGCACATTCCTCTTGAATCATAAGTTCAAGAAAGGAACCCTAGATCCAACTTTATTCATTAAATGCAAAGATAATGATATGCTTCTAGTGCAAATCTATGTTGACGACATTATCTTTGGTGCATCAAACAAGACCTTGTGTGATGAGTTCTCCTCTATCATGACAAATGGGTTTGAAATGAGCATGATGGGAGAATTAAACTATTTCCTTGGTTTACAAATTAAGCAAATGAAAAATGGAACTTTCTTAAACCAATCGAAGTATGCAAGGGACATGATTAAAAAACTAAAATTAGAGAATTTGAAAACTATTGATACTCCTTGTAATTCAACCATCAAAATGGATAAGGATGAAAAAGGCAAACTAGTCGACCCTAAGCTATATCGAGGAATGATAAGAAGTTTGTTGTATCTAACCACAAGCAAACCTGATATTATGTTTGGCATTTGTCTATGTGCTAGATTCCAGTCTGATCCTAAAGAGTCTCATCTAAAGCGTGTTAAATGAATATTTCGATACATAAGTGACACACTATATATGGGTATCTGGTACGCTAAAGGAACTACTTTCGATCTCAAGACCTTTGTTAATTCCGACTATGCTGAAAGCTTAACAAATCGAAAAAGTACCTCAGGATTTTGTCACTTCATCGACGATTCACTCATTTCTTGATTTAGATAGAAACATAATTCAGTGGCATTATCCACAACAGAGGCTGAATACGTTGCAACCAGAAGTTGTTGTGCTCAAGTGTTATATCTTAAACAAAAACTTTCAGATTATCAAATCAATATTCCATATGCGAATATTTATTGTGATAATACAAGCGCTATAAATATTTCCAAAAATCATGTAATGCACTCTCGAACGAAACACATTGAAATTCGACATCATTCTCTTCGAGATCATGTGCAACGTGGAGATGTGAAATTGATCCATATTAGAACTAAAGATCAGTTAGCTGATATTTTTACTAAACCTTTGGCTAAAGATCAATTTTCACATATAAGGTGAGAATCTTTAACTTTTCAAACTTGCCAAGTGCTTAATTGATTATGCATCTCTCCACCATCTTCGGTACGTGACTTAGTTATCCACTCCGGCTCCTTATCTGCAACCTCATCTGCTGCTACCGCTATCATACCTGATGCAAATGCTAGTACCACTCCCACGGAGGACGATGCCCCGACCTCACTTGATATATTCGCCAGGCTCAGATCTCTTGATCCTTGATCGTCACCTCCGTCATAGGCACACCCTATTTTTGATGTTTCAAAAAGGGAAGAGATTAGTATGATTGGTATGCTTGACTAGATCCTTTTGTGCACATATTAAGGGAAGAGTTTATACACTCAGGGGAAGTGTTTGGAGTTGGACCTATATTTTGGAGATGTTTTGTATTTTTTTATTTACACTTTTGTACTCTTTGTGTACTTATGTTATCTGTGCTTTATTTTTTGATGTACACATCTATGATGATCACATGTATATGTTTGATTTGTCTATATCTATATACATGTACATTTTGTGCTTATTGATCATATCTTTGAGTATGTTTTTTATTGTTGTATGATTGATTACTATCCACATGGTATTGAATGTTAAATCTTTTATTAAGTGGTATATTCTTAAAAGTGGCATGATAAAATTATTCACTTCACTCATTCATTCACTTGAAAAATCATGTTTATTGCTTCAATAAGGCCAATGGTGAATTTGTTTGAAATCATAAAAAAAGGGGAGATTGTTGATGTAACTACTCTCATCCAGTTTTGTTTTGATAATTGCAAACAACATACCTGTGATATCTAATATCTTTGACGTAGTTGTTTCAATGCAAACTAGATATATCTAATAGATTCAGCTCTGCATTGTCAAAGCATGTGGAAGGAACAACACCTCACGAAGATTCAAGAGCTTCATGGTTGTATTTCTTTATTAGAATCTTAGTGCTGTAGAATAACATTTACTTGTTCTAATCACACATGATTTGCATCTTTTTAAAATCATTCATATAGTTTATTATTTTCATGCATGCACATATTTTAGTTTAATAATTATGCTATTTCTTAGTCATAATTGTCTATCATACATATATTGATCAGTGTTTAAACATGCATTTATCTTGTCAACTTTGCATGGTTTTATCATTTCAGGTATATTGTACTTATTGCTTTGATCATTGGATTAATCGATCGAATCACTCATGTTTAACTGTGCTAATTATACCTTAATTGTGTCAAAAATGTTTTAAAATGCTTTAAAATGTTTTTCAATGTTAGTATATGTTTTTGACAATTTTCTAAACCTTAAATGACCAAAAATTGAGTTTTTTTCAATTGTCAGTGAAGGAACGCGCTCCTGAGCTTTTACCAGAGACTCAGTGATTTTTTAGTAGGGTTTAAGGAGTGCGATTTTTGTAAGAGGAACGCACTCCTGTGGCTTTTCTTGAGATTCAAAATTTTTTTGATCAGGGAGAAGGAACGCGATCCTTAATTGGAGGAAGATCTAAGATTTTTAAAATTTTATACCAAAAACGCACTCCTGTGTTAAGGAACGCGTTCTTGTGCCTCAGTGTGGTGTTTATCTATAAATGCCACACTTGCTCATTTGAAGAACAACTTTTGCAAAACTTAGAGAACTTGTGCATTTTTCGTATTAATCTTTATACAAGCCAACAACAAGTTCTTTAGTAATTTAAACCTTCTTTGAAAGCAAAAGTTCAACTACATTTGATCTATTGATCCAATCTTCCCAATATTTCTCCACATCTTTCAAAACCTTGAGGAACTTGAGAGTTTTTCTTGTGCAAGTATTCAAGACGATTTGAGTGCTATATACATCTTCCATTGAGTCTTGATCGTGATTTCTCTCATCCAACTTCACACAGAAGAATCTTGGAGCTTCAACCTTACCTAGTGGGGTATACATTTCTATATGTTGATTCTTGTGATATTGGTTTATGCAAATCAGTTTTAAAGATGATAATATAAGCACAAAATTGATTTGCATAAACCAATATCACAAGAATCTAGATATAGAAATGTATACCGCACTAGGTAAGGTTGAAGCTCCAAGATTCTTCTTGTGTGAAGTTAGATGAGAGAAATCACGATCAAGACTCAATGGAAAATGTATATAGCACTCAAATCATCTTGAACACTTGCAGAAGAAAAACTCTCAAGTTTCTCAAGGTTTTGAAAGATGTGGAGAAATATTCAAAAGATTGGATCAATAGATCAAATGTTGTTGAAATTTTACTTTCAAAGAAGGTTTAAATCACTCAAGAACTTGTTGTTGGCTTGTATAAAGACTAATACGAAAAATGCACAAGTTCTCTAAGTTTTGCAAAAGTTGTTCTTCAAATGAGCAAGTGTGGTATTTATACATAAACACCACACCGAGGCATAGGAACGTGTTTCTTAACACAGGAGTGCGTTTCTGGTTTAAAATGTTAAAAACCTAAGATTTTCTTCCAATTAAGTAGCGCGTTCCTCAATATGTCCGTTAGGTATAGGAACGGGTTCCTTTACCAAAAACCACTGACTCTTAAAGTTTTACCTATTTTGCCCTTGGCAACATGAGTGTGTTCTTTCTTTAAAGAGCGCGTTCCTTTTCCCTAATCAGAAAAATTTTGAGTCTCGAGAAAAGCCACAAGAACGCGTTCCTCTTACAAGGAGCATGTTCTTTAAGCCATGATAAAAATCACTGAGTTTCGAAAAAAAGCTCAGGAGCGCGTTCCTTCACTGAGAAGTAAAAAAAACTCAATTTTTGATCATAATAGGTTTAGGACATTATCAAAAAAATTGACTAACATTTAAAAATATTTTTGACATGATTAAGGTATAATTAACACAATTAAACATGAGTGATTTGATCGATTAAACCAATAATCAAAGCAATAAGTCCAATGCACGTGAAACGATAAAAACATGCAAAGTTGACGAGATGAATGCATGTTAAACACTGAACAATATGTGCATGATAAAAAATTATAACTAAGTGATAACATAATTATTAAACTAATATATGTGCATGCATGATTAATCATATAATAATGTATATGCATGAGAATGATAAACTATATGAATGATTTTTAAAAATATGCAAATCATGTGTGGTTGGAACATGTAAATGTTACTCTACAACACTAAGATTCTAACAAAGAGAAATACAACCATGAAGCTCTTGAATATTCATAAGGTGTTGTTCCTTCCACATGCTTTGGAAATGCAGTTGAATCCATTAGATATATCTAGTTAGCACTAAAACAATTACATCAAAGAGATTAGTTATCATAAGTATGTTGTTTGCAATCATCAAAATAGAACTGGGTGAGAGTAGTTACATCAACAATGAAGGTGATTGAGAGTGATTTCGCCTTCAAGAAAGATAAAGATCTACAAGATATGTGATGAACTCACTCAAGAATGGCTTGATCTATGCTCAAGAGAAACTTACAAGTTTCTCAAAGTGTTTTGAAAGAATAGGAGAACTATACGGAAGATTGAATCAAATATTCAAATGCAGGTGAACTTTTGCTTTTAAAAGATGTTTAAAGTACTTAAGAACTTGTTTTGGACTTGTAGAAATGAAAGTATGAAATGTTAACCTATACGGTTCATCACTTGACTCGTCCCTAAATATATTGTGATAATGTATATTTTGATGATCACAAACAAAGTACTTTTCGGTGCTAAACGAGCATTTATTAAGATCTCATCCCAACACCTTAGGAAAGCAAAACGCCAAGGAACAACTGAATCAAGGAACTCATGATCACACCCAACGGTCAAGTTCGTTTCAATCAAAAGGACTTTAACGCTCACATCTTGATTTCAAGATCACTTCACTTGAACGATTCGATCAAGTTTAAAGTCTTCATCTCTCGATCAACGTTCAAGAAATTCAACTTTAGCGAATTGTCAACATTGAAGATCTCATAATAAATATTTGGATTTAAAGATTATGAGAAAATAAGAAATACACGACATTTAAGGTATGTCTTTCTCTAATCGTTATTGCTCAAACGTTTTCCAAAACCATGCACAAACCACTTGCATAGTTGCGAGTCAAAACTATTTTTAAATAGTCTATTATGATGTTAATGAGATAACAACGCTCTCCTGAACATGATAAGTCAGTACGCTGATAATTCATTAGGACGTTGATAACGTTCAAGGTTGAATTTAACTAATCTATTAGGACACTTACTTGCATAGTAGCGGCCTCCTTTTTAGTCAACCTTTGAAGTTGTCAGGACGCTGATTCAACAACATCAGCTCACTCAAAGATTTCTTAAGTTCTTCAAAGAATGTATCTTTGAGGACGCTACCTAGATAAGAATGCCCACACCTTTGGGAATCAACTTAATAACTTTAAGGACATTGATTGTCCTTCAGCGTCCTTGTGTTTGGTTTCAAATATTTTTAACTAGTAGGACGCTTACATTGTTGTAGCCCCCTCGTATTATGTCTTATGTTTTAAACTTGTAGGATGCTTACTCGGAAAGTAGCGCCCTCATGCACTTAATTATTTTAAAACATAGCAGGACGCTAAGTGTGCATTAGCGCCCTCAGGGTTAAGTCGTTTAAAGTGTCAGAGTAAGTCAGGATGCTTACAAGTTAGTAGCGCCCTCACTTGAGTGTTCTGCAGGACGCTTATAAGTAATGAGTGCCCTCAAGGAACAACAACAAAGTTGATATTGTGCGTCAGGACACTGATTATGAAATCAGGACGCTAAGTCAACAACCGTCACTATTCTAATAAGTACACTGCATCGGTTTACTTTTTCAGAACGGACCTCTGCACAGAGTCTTTTTCAGACTTATTAGAGATCTTCTCTGATATATGAATTAAGTTTTTCTAAAACTTTTCTCTTTCATGAAATCTGAAAAAGAACCAGAATGTTAGTGAAAATTACAGTTGCCATTTACATATAACATTCTACTCGTTGTATTTAAACGTTCATATTATTTGAACTACAAATGTCTAACGACTATGTCTTACTAAATCTATAAATACCAGCACTTAGGACCAAACAACTCGCCAATCATTTTGTATTGTGCCAATACTTTTTGAAAATTAGTCGGTGTCAAAATGTTTTTCATTATCTAAACTTTCAAAGTATTTTTCACTGATACTTTTACGTATTCAAATGATTTTCATACTGAGCTTATTTTCATTCTATCTTTGAAAATCTATTTGATCTGGTATCAACTCAAATTCTCAGCACCGATTCATACTTGGTATTATTCTTGCTGAAGATAGAATTTAAGATATAGTTCATAAGAAATACAGTTGTACTTGATTTCATATCTTAAGTACTGTATTGAACTATATCAGTAGTTGCGTTAACTATTGATCATTGAACCAAAAGTTTTCATACTTATATTTTATATTTACTTTGAAAACTGTCTGTGTCTTTGATTTACACTAGTCCTTCAATTTTCAAATCAATGTTTATTTGGTATCATTTTCGAAGAAGCACTGATTTTCATATCACATCATTCATGCTTTTCGAAACTGCACTTGAGCAATATCGAACATTGAAAGGTAAAGGACTGTAAGTGTATTTCAACTTAGCATTACGTATTCATATTTCAAATCTTTGTAATGTTATATAATGAGCTTAATTGTAAAGTGTTCTACTCAGTTTGAACCAACATTTTTGTGTTGATTACCTGGTGTGTTTCTGGTGAAACAACCAGGACAAGTGAAGGTAGTTCACTTACTGATTTTAGGGTTGAAATCATGCCAAAGTTATCTCTGAACCTGTAAAAGAGAAAAAGGTAAATCCTCACCTGTAAGTAGGAAACAGGTTCGTTCTTAACCTGTAGAAGGATAGGTTATCTCTCAACCTGTAAAAGAGAAACCAGTTCTTCCTTATCCCGCAAAAGGAAAATGGTTATTCCTTATCCCGCAAAAGGATGTTGGTTATCTCTCAACTTGTAAAAGAGAAACAGGTTCTTCCTTATCCTGAAAAATGAAAACAGTTCTTCCTTATCCCGAAAAAGGAAAACAGTTCTTCCTTATCCCAAAAAAGGAAATAAGTTATCTCTTATCCTATAAAAGAGAACAGTTATTCCTTATCCCGTAAAAGGAACATGGGTTTCTCATTCTGGAAAAAGGAAATTTGGTTCATCCTTAGCCCGTGAAAGGATAGGTTTGCCATTAACCTGTAAAAGGGCAATTGTAACGATTTGGTTCTCACCCGTAAGAGAATCAGTTAGTGGATTGAGAAAATCCTAATCGGGAGATTAGGTAGTGGACGTAGGCTTGGCCAAACCACTATAAATCTTGTGTGTCTCATGTTCGCATTTTAGTCTTAGTTCTAATTTTGCAATCAATTCCAATACATTTATGTATATCACTAAGTTATTGGAAGAGAAGTTTAAAATTGACCATCTCACCCAATTCACCCCCCTCTTGGGTGGACCAACATTTGGTATCAGAGCGAGTTCTCTGAAAATATGATCTAACAACCTAGCGTCTAGATCCTATGGTCAATTTAGGGTTTGTCTTAGGTTTCTCATTTCTCGCATCTTAGAATTAGAAACCCTAGCTGTCACATCGGCGATCTGCACTTTTCTATGTGTAGTTATCTCGATGACGTCACTTCGCTTCTGCACGCCACTTTGCATTTATTGCATGACCGCCTTTGAGATGTTTTATGAAATTCGTCACTTCATCTTCACTTGCACCATCTGCAGTGAAATATCCTCGTCTCTTCATCTTCTCAGTCTCTCCCATGGCTTCTGGAACCCACCTTCTCAAAAGCGATGAAGGGAAGAATCTTCTTCTTCCTCGAGTGGTTTCTCCCTATCTTCCTCATTCGACGAATCTGTTGAAGTTATCAAAGGAAGTAGGTATCGGAAAACCTTCTCCAGGACATTATCAAAAAAATTGACTAACATTTAAAAATATTTTTGACATGATTAAGGTATAATTAACAAAATTAAACATGAGTGATTTGATCGATTAAACCAATAATCAAAGCAATAAGTCCAATGCACGTGAAACGATAAAAACATGCAAAGTTGACGAGATGAATGCATGTTAAACACTGAACAATATGTGCATGATAAAAAATTATAACTAAGTGATAACATAATTATTAAACTAATATATGTGCATGCATGATTAATCATATAATAATGTATATGCATGAGAATGATAAACTATATGAATGATTTTTAAAAATATGCAAATCATGTGTGGTTGGAACATGTAAATGTTACTCTACAACACTAAGATTCTAACAAAGAGAAATACAACCATGAAGCTCTTGAATATTCATAAGGTGTTGTTCCTTCCACATGCTTTGGAAATGCAGTTGAATCCATTAGATATATCTAGTTAGCACTAAAACAATTACATCAAAGAGATTAGTTATCACAAGTATGTTGTTTGCAATCATCAAAATAGAACTGGGTGAGAGTAGTTACATCAACAATGAAGGTGATTGAGAGTGATTTCGCCTTCAAGAAAGATAAAGATCTACAAGATATGTGATGAACTCACTCAAGAATGGCTTGATCTATGCTCAAGAGAAACTTACAAGTTTCTCAAAGTGTTTTGAAAGAATAGGAGAACTATACGGAAGATTGAATCAAAGATTCAAATGCAGGTGAACTTTTCTTTTAAAAGATGTTTAAAGTACTTAAGAACTTGTTTTGGACTTGTAGAAATGAAAGTATGAAATGTTAACCTATACGGTTCATCACTTGACTCGTCCCTAAATATATTGTGATAATGTATATTTTGATGATCACAAACAAAGTACTTTTCGGTGCTAAACGAGCATTTATTAAGATCTCATCCCAACACCTTAGGAAAGCAAAAAGCCAAGGAACAACTGAATCAAGGAACTCATGATCACACCCAACGGTCAAGTTCGTTTCAATCAAAAGGACTTTAACGCTCACATCTTGATTTCAAGATCACTTCACTTGAACGATTAGATCAAGTTTCAAGTCTTCATCTCTCGATCAACGTTCAAGAAATTCAACTTTAGCGAATTGTCAACATTGAAGATCTCATAATAAATATTTGGATTTAAAGATTATGAGAAAATAAGAAATACACGACATTTAAGGTATGTCTTTCTCTAATCGTTATTGCTCAAACGTTTTCCAAAACCATGCACAAACCACTTGCATAGTTGCGAGTCAAAACTATTTTTAAATAGTCTATTATGATGTTAATGAGATAGCAACGCTCTCCTGAACATGATAAGTCAATACGCTGATAATTCATTAGGACGTTGATAACGTTCAAGGCTGAATTTAACTAATTTATTAGGACACTTACTTGTATAGTAGCGGCCTCCTTTTTAGTCACCCTTTGAAGTTGTCAGGACGCTGATTCAACAACATCAGCTCACTCAAAGATTTCTTAAGTTCTTCAAAGAATGTATCTTTGAGGACGCTACCTAGATAAGAATGCCCACACCTTTGGGAATCAACTTAATAACTTTAAGGACATTGATTGTCCTTCAGCGTCCTTGTGTTTGGTTTCAAATATTTTTAACTAGTAGGACGCTTACATTGTTGTAGCCCCCTCGTATTATGTCTTATGTTTTAAACTTGTAGGATGCTTACTCGGAAAGTAGCGCCCTCATGCACTTAATTATTTTAAAACATAGCAGGACGCTAAGTGTGCATTAGCGCCCTCAGGGTTAAGTCGTTTAAAGTGTCAGAGTAAGTCAGGATGCTTACAAGTTAGTAGCGCCCTCACTTGAGTGTTCTGCAGGACGCTTATAAGTAATGAGTGCCCTCAAGGAACAACAACAAAGTTGATATTGTGCGTCAGGACACTGATTATGAAATCAGGACGCTAAGTCAACAACCGTCACTATTCTAATAAGTACACTGCATCGGTTTACTTTTTCAGAACGGACCTCTGCACAGAGTCTTTTTCAGACTTATTAGAGATCTTCTCTGATATATGAATTAAGTTTTTCTAAAACTTTTCTCTTTCATGAAATCTGAAAAAGAACCAGAATGTTAGTGAAAATTACAGTTGCCATTTACATATAACATTCTACTCGTTGTATTTAAACGTTCATATTATTTGAACTACAAATGTCTAACGACTATGTCTTACTAAATCTATAAATACCAGCACTTAGGACCAAACAACTCGCCAATCATTTTGTATTGTGCCAATACTTTTTGAAAATTAGTCGGTGTCAAAATGTTTTTCATTATCTAAACTTTCAAAGTATTTTTCACTGATACTTTTACGTATTCAAATGATTTTCATACTGAGCTTATTTTCATTCTATCTTTGAAAATCTATTTGATCTGGTATCAACTCAAATTCTCAGCACCGATTCATACTTGGTATTATTCTTGCTGAAGATAGAATTTAAGATATAGTTCATAAGAAATACAGTTGTACTTGATTTCATATCTTAAGTACTGTATTGAACTATATCAGTAGTTGCGTTAACTATTGATCATTGAACCAAAAGTTTTCATACTTATATTTTATATTTACTTTGAAAACTGTCTGTGTCTTTGATTTACACTAGTCCTTCAATTTTTAAATCAATGTTTATTTGGTATCATTTTCGAAGAAGCACTGATTTTCATATCACATCATTCATGCTTTTCGAAACTGCACTTGAGCAATATCGAACATTGAAAGGTAAAGGACTGTAAGTGTATTTCAACTTAGCATTACGTATTCATATTTCATATCTTTGTAATGTTATATAATGAGCTTAATTGTAAAGTGTTCTACTCAGTTAGAACCAACATTTTTGTGTTGATTCCCTGGTGTGTTTCTGGTGAAACAACCAGGACAAGTGAAGGTAGTTCACTTACTGATTTTAGGGTTGAAATCATGCCAAAGTTATCTCTGAACCTGTAAAAGAGAAAAAGGTAAATCCTCACCTGTAAGTAGGAAACAGGTTCATTCTTAACCTGTAGAAGGATAGGTTATCTCTCAACCTGTAAAAGAGAAACCAGTTCTTCCTTATCCCACAAAAGGAAAATGGTTATTCCTTATCCCGCAAAAGGATGTAGGTTATCTCTCAACTTGTAAAAGAGAAACAGGTTCTTCCTTATCCTGAAAAATGAAAACAGTTCTTCCTTATCGCGAAAAAGGAAAACAGTTCTTCCTTATCCCAAAAAAGGAAATAGGTTATCTCTTATCCTATAAATGAGAACAGTTATTCCTTATCCCGTAAAAGGAACATGGGTTTCTCATTCTGGAAAAGGGAAATTTGGTTCATCCTTAGCCCGTGAAAGGATAGGTTTGCCATTAACCTATAAAAGGGCAATTGTAACGATTTGGTTCTCACCCGTAAGAGAATCAGTTAGTGGATTGAGAAAATCCTAATCGGGAGATTAGGTAGTGGACGTAGGCTTGGCCAAACCACTATAAATCTTGTGTGTCTCATGTTCGCATTTTAGTCTTAGTTCTAATTTTGCAATCAATTCCAATACATTTATGTATATCACTAAGTTATTGGAAGAGAAGTTTAAAATTGACCATCTCACCCAATTCACCCCCTCTTGGGTGGACCAACATTTGGTATCAGAGCGAGTTCTCTGAAAGTATGATCTAACAACCTAGCGTCTAGATCCTATGGTCAATTTAGGGTTTGTCTTAGGTTTCTCATTTCTCGCATCTTAGAATTAGAAACCCTAGCTGTCACATCGGCGATCTGCACTTTTCTATGTGTAGTTTCTCGATGATGTCACTTCGCTCCTGCACTCCACTTTGCATTTATTGCATGACCGCCTTTGAGATGTTTTATGAAATTCGTCACTTCATCTTCACTTGCACCATCTGCAGTGAAATATCCTCGTCTCTTCATCTTCTCAGTCTCTCCCATCGCTTCTGGAACCCACCTTCTCAAAAGCGATGAAGGGAAGAATCTTCTTCTTCCTCGAGTGGTTTCTCCCTATCTTCCTCATTCGACGAATCTGTTGAAGTTATCAAAGGAAGTAGGTATCCGAAAACCTTCTCCAGGCCTCCTTCAGGTTTTCACAGGCCTGAGTCGCAACTTCTCGTAAAGCCAGAGCCACCCCATGCGGATCATGGAGAATCTTTAATCAAGAATCTCCTAAGCCAATCTTCGGAGTCCAACTCCACTAGCTTTCAGATGGTTGTTGAGCTTCTCTGCGAACAGGAGCAGAGGTTAAAGGATCTTGAGAAGGTCAACAGACTTCAAAAGGACATGTTGATGACTCTTCTCAAAAAGGTGGACAAGTCTCAAGCTACTCTTAAAGATGAAATCCAAGGGAGCTTCGCCTTTGCAATGAGCCAGATTAGAAGGCTCGGTCCTATTCTTGCATATATCGAACACATGAGTGCAAGAATGGCTAATCCGCCTCATCTGCCGAGATCAGCCGCAACTCGATCTCGTGATGCTCAGGGCACTCCTCGCCAAGCTTGATGACAACGTTTTTATGTCTGTCTGCCGGGTGTATTTTTTTTTGTTTAGAAACTTCTTGTTAAAATGGTCCTCTGGACCTTGAAAAGCTCATTACAAAATATTTAATAGTTGCTCATCTTTAGGAGTACATAAAGAAGTTTTCTCATTCGTACTTTGATTTGCATTCTGCATCTCTTGACTTGTGCTCAATCATGTTCTATTATGTTTGAATGACTGTCTTGCTTGAATTTGTGTGACTGTTATAGTTCATCTTCATATGCTGCACACACTAGTCACCGTTCACAATCTGTTGATTTATGTTTTTCTATGCCTGCTTATATAATCTCAATGTTATCTTTAACTGACTCTGATACATATTTCTGCTTGAAGTCTTGGCATCTTTCTTGACTAGTCACATCTATCTTTAGTATCTGATATGCACACCTGTGACTGTCTGATAAATATCATGATTATACTTATCTTGCGTCTTATACAATATCATGATTATTTATGCTCATTTTGCATTTTATGTGGTATCAAAAATCCTCATGCTTATTCTATATGATATTTGATGATTTGGTATCCATGATAGCTAGGTTGTGCTTTAACAATTTATTTCTGCCTATGCTAGTTCATATCATGATTATGCTTGCTCTGAACTCATAAAACCTTATATATGCATGATTCATGTTTATGCTAATGATTAGAGGCCATGTATACAATTTCATATCATACGCCTATATCCTGAAAAGAATATTGCCTACACTTATGATTATAATCTTGTGGCATTATCTTTTCAATGATTTCCTGACTTTGATGCATCTGCTTCATACCATATCATGATAGCATCAAACTCATGGATATTTGATTTCTAATGAGTACATACCCTTTCAAATGCTTTCTCATTAGAATCATTGTATCAAACATTCTAGGCCATGCTCCAATTGAAATTATTTGCCTAGAATAGGAAAATGAATGTTGTTGTTGCTTGAATGATTTCTATGAAATTTAGCATATATTCAACGCGTTTAGACTTTGATATTCATCGTATATATCTTCACATGTCTAAACTATGGAAAGTTTATAATTTTCCATCTCACATGCCATTGATGTTGCTCTTTAATATTATATTTTGTATGCATCAATCGACTGTGATTTTTGATATCTAATAGATGCCATGTACTTCAAACTATACACTTTGCATCTTGTTAGAATCATAATAGCTAGGCCTTGCTTAATCTTAAATCATTCTGCCTATGTTGTATGTATGTTGTGCTTGTTTATTTACAAATCTTAATGCATACTCTGTGTTTGGACCTTTTTCAAACCTATATTTATGCTAAACACTAAGGAGAATAATTGCCCACGATTAAAAACTCTCTATGAATTCATCTTTCAACAATTCTTTCTCATTCCCTCTGACAACAATTCTCGGCTATGCTATTATTTCAAATATTTTAGCCTATGAATTAGTCAAACTATTTCTTTATGTGCTTAAAAATAAGATTTGTTTCTCACGTGACTACTAGTCTAGTAGACCTTACACATTTTCACGTACCTAACTATGACACGTCATCATAAATCATCTTGAGGGTGAATGCACAAAGTAAGGGGGAGTCTCCATGTAAAGGGGAGCTTCGCTACTCTACTAAGTTACAAGGGGAGATCTTAGTCTCTTTTCTTCACTTTTTGATGATATCAAAGGGGGAGAAGAAAAATAAGAGAGGAAGAAAAATAAGAGGAATAGATGGGGAAAAAGAACTTTACATTAACCTTTTTGCTTAAGAGTTTAATTTTTCTATTTGTTTGTCATTATCAAAAAGGGGGAGATTGCTAAGCTATACGGTTAATCACTTAGCTCGTCCCTAAATATACCGTGATAAAGTATATTTTGATGATCACAAACAAAGTACTTTTCGGTGCTAAATGAGCGTTTATCAAGATCTCATCCCAACACCTTAGGAAAGCAAAAAACAAAGGAACAACTAGATCAAAAAACTCAAGATCACATCCAACGGTCAAGTTCGTTTCAATCAAAAAGACTTCAATGTTCACATCTGGATTTTAAGATCACTTCACTTGAATGATTCGATTAAGCTTCAAGTCTTCATCTCTCGATCAACGTTCCAGTAATTCAACTCTAGCGAACTGTCAACATTGAAGATCTCATAATAAAGAGTTAGATTTAAAGATTATGAGAAAATAAGAAATACACGACATTTAAGGTATATCTTTTTCTAATCGTTATTGCTCAAATGTTTTCCAAAACCATGCACAAACCACTTGCAAACTTGCATGTTTGGAACACACGTTTTATGGTATTGCAAATGATTTAATTTTATTTGAAATTTACCCAGTTTTTATTCGCATTTATCGATTATTTAATCGCGAGTCAAAACTATTTTTAAAGAGTCTTTCAGGACGCTAATGAGATAGCAGCGCTCTCCTGGACTTGATAAGTCAGGACGTTGATAGTTCATTAGGACACTGATAACGTTCAAGGTTGAATTGAACTGATTCAGCATCAGCTCATTGAAAGATTTCTTAAGTTCTTCAAAAAATGTATTTTTGAGGACGCTAATAGTTATAAGTTTAATAATCTATCAGGACGCTACCTGGATAAGAGCGTGATAGAAAAAATTTAAATTCGCAAGTGAACAAATTTATCAAGTTGTAAAACTGAGGTGAGTCGGGTATCGTATCCATAGGAAAAAGTAATTTTATTGAAATAAATGCCCAATACTACTATGAGATTAATTTTATTTAGGTGATAAAAAGGATGATTTAATGTGCTTGAATTAAAACAAACAAAATTAAAGTAAATCAATGCAAATTAAACTAAATTGGGGGGAAAACAATGATTAGAAACTCTAGAGGATTAATTTCACTATGTTGCCACTTATGGTTTTCAAAAGATCATGCAAATCATTTAATCATGGAATTATGAATCATGGATCATAAATCAATCAAACCCCTCTTCCAAGTAATAGTTCAATTACCTATGCCTAACACATTAATTCCCTTTCCCAAGTGATAAACCAATGTATTAGACATGCATTAAGGTTTGGGATCCATTTTTAAGTGATTTTCAAAGGAATTGTAGATTTCCCAACACTATACAATTATCCTAGGTCGCAAATTCACTAATCAAAAATGCTATCCCCTCTCTCGAGTGATAGATACCAAATCTAAGATCATACAAAATGTGGCCAGCAATTTGTAAGCATTAAGGATCTGAAATTGCAAATAAATCCACAAATCAATAAAGAACAAATATATATTATTCAAACCATAAGATCCAACATAGATAAATTAAACCTCTAGATTTGAAGTTTAGCTCATATTCGTAATCATGGATACAAGAATAAAAAGATATAAAACTACGGAAATAAGCATTACAAGCACCAAGAGAAGAAAATTAGGTTAGAAACCCCCATCAATGGTTGTTAATCTCCTTTCTTCTCTTGGTTTCTTCAAATCTCCCGCTGCTTTTTGTTCTTTTCTTCTTGCCTCCTCTTCTTCCTCTCGAAAAAAACTAAAAATCAATTTATCATACGTCTGCAGTCTCATCCAATATCTATTAGAAAACTTGCTAAATCGGGTAGAGTTGCTAAAAAGCAATTAGAATCACTGACGGTGTGAGTAGCACTGCGGCGCCCTGATTGTGAATTTCCAGCACCGCGGGTAGCGCTGTGTTAGGGATTTCTAGCGCCATGGGTAGCACTACGGTGCCAAGAGCCTCGTTTGTGTGCCCAGTTATGGACTTACTTATTGTGGACTTAACCAATTTTCTTCCACTTCTTGCACATGCTTTGGACATGTGTTTTAACTTCTTTTGAACACCAATTTAGCCTTGATTCAACCCATTTTGGACTCCTTATTTACTTACAAAACAAATAAAAAACAAGTGTAAATTCCAAGCAATTAATCAAAGAATAAACTAAAATGAAATATATTCAAAACATATGACTTCTATGATATTAACATGTATCAATAAATCATTTATCCATGATAAAAACCTATAAATACCTAAGATAAAGCCTAAATGCATCTAAAACAATTAAGAATATTAATCATGCAAAAACACCTAAAAATTAATTGAATGAACACAAAAATCTATTAAATTAAGATGCAAACTAACTATTAAAACTCAACTTATCAAATTCCCCAAACTTAGACTTTGATCGTCTCGAGCAAAGAGAAAAATGAAAGTAAACAAATAGACTCTTCACATATTCCAAAATGAACAAAAATTTGACTTGTAAAAATGGGTTCTCATGATCTCAAAGAAAGCATCCATTCCACACAACACGACTCAAGGAAAACTTTGAAAGTTTAAACTTGTTGTCTAGAATTACAATTTGCAAAGCAATGCATGCTCTGCTATCCTCATTGAAAAAGAAGCACAAAAAATCATTCACATGACCACTCATAAGTTATACAGACCAATGCAGGCAAGATAAGAATATAATATCAACCAAACAAAACATGAACTTCATATGCTTGTTTTTCACACTTCTCTCCACTAATGTAGGACTCACACCAATTAAGATTAATAGGACTTTGTTGGTTTGTAATGTAAGGCTAAGGTTAAGGGTTTGGTAATATGGATAAAATAAAGCTCAAACACCTAAAACATCTTTGATGCATAATGCTTTTAAACATCCCATGCCTTACAAAGTAAGCAAACCCAACACATTATCCAAAACAAGATTTTTTTTATATATTTTTCAACATTTTACCTCCAAGATACCCCCAAACTTATTCATTTCACTCATTGATGAAGAAACATACTTTTTCCTTTCATTATTTTTCTTCTTCATCTTTTTTTTCTTCTTTTTACACCTTTTGAACTTTTTCTCATCACCTTCACATACATTCTCACATTTACACATAAATTCCCATGAAAAACAACCCAACCCATTATAATTCATTTACTTCAAAGATTTAAGGGTGCAAGGGTGAAAAACAGGGGAATTTCAATCAAAGTCCTTGACTAATCATTTTAGGTGACAAAAAATAGTATATAAAGCTCAAATTAGGGTAACTAGAGGTAGTACATAGCTAGGTGGGCTTAATGGCTCAATCTATCCAAAAATGGCCTACATCATATCTCACATGGTGTAATTCCTAGGATTTCGCCTTGAGAAGAAATCAAGCAAGTTCTAGAGTTCAGTTTGAAAAGTAAGATTCAATGAAGCTTAACTTGCAAAATCTCAATTTAAATGGCAAGTGGAACTCATGATCATAATTTTATACTCAAAAGTCAACAAAAATTTCCAATAAGCATGGCAAAACAAATCAAGCATACAGACTTAAGAGTACTTTCTAATTTTCCACAGGTCATGTTCAAAACCTAGTCCTAGTCTTTTCATAGACCATCCATACAAGATCAAATCAAATCAACGTTCATAAGGGAATATGGATTTATTCATGAACAAAACTCATCAAAAACAACAAATTTCAAAAATTTCCACTAAAAACACCAGAATTCAAACTCTCCCCCAAACTTGAAGTTGGCATTATCCTCAATGCAAAAACGTGCACATAAAGAAAGCAATATAAGAGGAAGATAATGATACTCCCCTAACCCACGAGGGTAGAAGTCTCCCAAAATGCTTCTTTTTCTCTTAGTAGCGCCTAGGACCCCCAAACTTGAATTAAAACCTGAAAGGGACAAAAATGAATGTCATTAGTGGAAGTCAAAAACTCAATTTCTATATTACAATGACTAAAAATAAAAACAGGAACATAGGCAAAAATTGGTCGGGTTGCCTCCCAACAAGCGCTTCTTTATAGTCATTAGCTAGATTCTCTCTTTTCTCGCTCAGGATGGTTGATGAAGGGCTAGCTTCTCCATGCTTCGATCCAATGCTCCATAGTAGTGCTTCACCCTTTGCCCGTTCACTTGAAACAATCGACCACCATCTTGGCTTTGTAGCTCTACAGCTCCATAGGGGAAAACTTTTGCAACCACAAAT
The DNA here is from genome assembly GCA_035771175.1 of Paratinospora sagittata. Lineage (NCBI taxonomy): Eukaryota > Viridiplantae > Streptophyta > Magnoliopsida > Ranunculales > Menispermaceae > Paratinospora > Paratinospora sagittata. The sequence goes on from CM069610.1 coordinate 26,071,044, forward strand.
CGCCTGGACCACCTAGACTTCAACTTTCCGGGAAAGTGCCTCAATCTTGAATTGTAGAGGAGAACTTGTTGACCCGGAAGGAACTCTTTCCTCAAGATATGCTTGTCATGCCAAACCTTGGTTCTTTCCTTGTAGATCTTAGCATTCTCAAAGGCATCTTGTCTAAACTTATCCATTTCATTGAGTTGAAGTAGTCTTTGCTCTCCACAAGCCTTCATATCAAAATTCAACTTCCTTATTGCCCATTAAGCGCGATGCCCCAACTCACATGGTAAATGACAAGACTTCCCAAAGACAAGTTTAAAAAGAGACATTCCAATGGGTGTTTTGTATGCAGTGCAGTATGCCCATAGAGCATCATCAAGTTCAATGCCCAATCTTTCCTATTAGTACTCACAGTCTTCTCCAAAATTCTTTTCACTTCCCGATTAGAGACCTCGGCTTGTCCATTAGACTGTGGATGATAGGCCAAAGCGACCTTATGCTTGACTCCATACTTAGAAAGTAGAGCTTTGAAAAGCTTGTTGCAAAAATGGGAACCTTCATCACCTATGATAGCACTTGGAGTACCAAATCTTGTGAATTATTTCAGTACAACACAAGCATCATTTGTGGTAGTAGCAACAGCTTCAACCCACTTTGACACAAAATCAACCGCCAACAAAATATTTAACTTGCCATTAGAGGATGGAAAAGGTCCCATGAAATCAATGCCCCACACATCAAATAACTCAACAGTCTTCATGGGAATCTCATCAAGTTTGGAAATATTCCCTTGTCTTTGGCACTGATCACATGACTTCACAAACACATAACTGTCCTTGAACAAGGTTGGCCAATAAAATCCACTTTGCAAGACTTTGTACACTGTTCTTTGGTGACCAAAATGACCACCAAACAAGGAAGAGTGACAATCTCTGAGTATGGCTTGAACTTCACTTTCTAGCAGAGATCTTCGGATAACTTGATCATTGCACCTCTTGTATAAGAATTTCTCATCCCACATAAAAAATCTAGCATCATGGAGGAACTTCTTCTTCTGAGCTAAAAAGATATCTGGAGGTAAGATGCCACCAGCCACAAAATTGACCAAATCTGCATACCAAGGAAGCTTTTGACTCAGGGCATAGAACTGTTCATCTGGAAATGCTTCTTTAATAAGCCCCACATCATCTTTCGCTTGTGTCTGTAGCTTTGAGAGGTGATCAGCCACCACATTCTCCCTTCCCTTCTTATCCTTGATATCAAGATCAAACTCCTGAAGAAGGAGAATCCATCTAATCAATCTGAGCTTGGCATCCTTCTTAGCAAATAGGTAACGAATGGCTGCATGATCTGTGTAGACAATGACCTTAGAACCAACAAGATAAGGCCTGAACTTATCACAGGCATATACCACTGCCAATAATTCATTTTTTGTGGTGGTGTAATTTCTTTGAGCCTCATCCAACGTTCTACTGGCATAGTATATGGCTTTGAAGATTTTAACTCACCTCTGACCTAACACTGCTCCAACTGCATAATCACTGGTATCACACATTAACTCAAATGGCTCTGTCCAATTTGGCACTATCATGATGGGAGCTAAAATAAGTGCTTTCTTCAAGTGATTAAAAGCTTGTACACATGCTTCATCAATAAATGGCACATCCTTCTCCAAAAGATTACAAAGAGGCTTAGTAATCTTGGAGAAGTCCTTGATAAACCGTCTATAAAACCTAGCATGTCCAAGAAAGCTTCTTATACCCTTGACATTAGTTGGATGGATGAGTTTCTCAATTGCCACAATCTTCACTCTGTCCACTTCCAACCCCTTGAAAGAAACTCTATGACCCAAGATGATTCCTTTTTGTACCATAAAATGGCATTTCTCCCAATTCAACACAAGGTTCTTCCCCTCACATCTTTGTAACACAAGTGAAAGGTTCCTCAAACAATGTTCAAAAGAAGACCCAAAAATAGAAAAGTCATCCATAAAGACTTCCATCACATCCTCTATCAAATCAGCAAATATGGCCATCATGCACCTCTGAAAAGTGGTTGGAGCATTACATAACCCAAAGGGAATCCTCCTAAAGGCAAAAGTGCCACAGGGACATGTGAATGTAGTCTTCCCCTAGTCCTCTGAAGCAATGTCAATATGATTATATCCAGAATATCCATCAAGAAAATAGTAGTACTCAAATCCTGCCAAATGGCCCAACATCTGATCAATGAATGGCAATGGAAAATGATCTTTTCTAGTGACCTTATTCAGTTTTCTGTAGTCAATGCACACCCTCCAACCAGTAACAGTACTTGAGGAGATCATTTCATCTTTTTCATTCTTGATCACTGTGATTCCTCCTTTCTTAGGGACAACATGTATAGGGCTTACCCATGCGGAATCATATATGGCATAGATGATGCCTGCCTTGAGCCATTTTAGTACCTCAACTTTGACCACTTATTTTATTACAGGATTCAACCTCCTTTGACGTTCCACTGTGGCCATGTATGTGTCCTTCATGAGTATTTTATGCATGCAAATAGATGGATTGATCCCCTTTATGTCTACAATTGTCCATACAATAGCAGATTTGTGCTCTCTTAGGATCCTCAACAACTTTTCCTCTTGAACAATAAACAAGGTGGATGAAATAATCACTGGAAATGTCTCATCCTTGCCCAAAAAGGCATATCTTAGATGATCTGGAAGAGGCTTCAACTCTGGCTTGGGGACACTTGACTCAATAGAAGGTGCAACACTGATATCTTCAACCTTAGCTTGAGAAAACTGAACTGGTGGTGTATCCAAAACCATTATCATCTGTTGTTCTTCAACATCACACTCTATACCATCTGTTAGTGAGTACACCATACATCTCTCCAAGGGATCCATAGGTGATGTCTCATTTTTAACCTCTTGAATGCACCTCTCAACAATGTCCACTCTATTACAATTGCCCTTCTCATCCGGAAACTTGAATGACTTGTAGAGGTTGAACATCACCTCTTCATCATTCACTCTGAGTGTGCGTTCTCCCTTCTAAACATCAATAAGGGCTCTTCCAGTTGCAAGGAATGGCCTCCCCAAAATGAGAGGAATCTCATCATCTTGCTCCATGTCAAGAACCACAAAATCCACTGGGAAGATAAAATTATCAACCTTCACAAGAACATCTTCTATCACTCCCCTAGGATATGTCATGGATCTGTCAGCTAGTTGGAGTGATATAGTTGTTGGCTTCACCTCCCCAATATTGAGTTTCCTGAAAACAGACAAGGGCATAAGGTTAATACTGGCACCTAAATCACACAATACTTTATCAAAAGAAGAACTACCAATAATGCATGGAATAGTAAAACTCCTTAGATCTTTTAGACGTAGCTTCTTTTGGAGGATCGCACTACATTTTTCTCCCAACTTCAGAGTTTAAAACTCTACCAACTTCCTCTTCTTGCTCATCACATCCTTCATAAATTTGGCATAGTTGGGCATCTGCTCCAAGGCATCTGCAAAAGGAATATTGATGTGAATTCTTTTGAAAATATCTAAAAATTTTGTAAATTGCTCATCTAATTTCTTTTTTCTGAAATCTTTGAGGAAATGGAATATAAGTTTTCAAAATATGAGGGTTATCAGAGAAAGTGATCCTCCCTGGAACAATGTCTTCTTTCATAGGTGCCTTATCCTTTGCTTTCCTTTTCTCCACATTTTCTTTTTCTTTGGATGCTTGGTCTTCCTTCTCAGATAAGGACTCTTCCTCAGCAACTTGTGTAAAAGTAGGAGTGGTTGTAGATGTACTCGTTGGATTGGAATGTTCAACCTCTCTACTGCTTCTCAAAGTTATGGCTTTGCATTGCTCTCTTGGATTAATCTATGTATTACTTGGAAAAGTGTTGTTGCTCTGTTGTGCAGCCACTTGCCCCACTTGAGTCTCCAAATTCTTAACAGAGGCACCCAAGTTGTTCACTTAAGTTATCATTTGACTCATAGTACTCATTTGATTGGTCGTGTGAGCAGCTAATTCATCCAACTTTGTTTCATTTTTGGTAAACCTCTTGTTTGAATCATTTAGAAAAGTAGTTATTGCTTCTTCAAGGTTTGATTTCTTCTCTTGTACTTGCCCTTGTGAGTTAAACCACGGTGGTGGTTGCAACACATTTCTATTGTTAGAGTAGGAAAAATTTTCATGATTCCTAACTCTTGGATGATATTGATTTGGCACTTGGTTGCCAAATTGGTTCCCTCTGTAGTTGTCTCGGTTCCCTCTATAATTGTACATTTTCTTGTTCACAAACTGTACTTGCTCTTCTTGACCACCAAACTTTGAGGAACTAAATTTGCAGCTGCAATGGATGCTATGGAAGATGAAGGACTTCCTTGTAGAGTGGAAACCTTGTCAGATAAAGCTGCCATGTGATGCAACATACTAGCCATCTGTGAAGACAAAAAGGTCATTTGATAAACCTCATGTAAACCAGCTATTTTCTTGATTGGTGCCCTCTCACTTGAATGCTCATATGTATTGGAGGCCATCTCTTCAATCAACATCAATGCTTCATTTGTTGTCTTCCCCAATAGTGTACCTCTTAATGCAGCATCAACCAATGACCTTGTAAATAAGGTCATGGCATTGTAAAACATTTGAATCTACAACCACTCTTGGTACCCATGTTGAGGACATCTTCTCAAGAGGTCTTTAAATCTCTCCCACACCTCATATAAGGATTCAGACTCTAGTTTTCTCAATTGACTAATCTCTGCTCTCAATTGTGAAATCCTTGCAGGTGTGAAGAATTTTTGAAAAAATTTTTGGATCATCTCTTCTCATGTATTTATGCTCCACGGCAGTAGAGATTGGAGCCATGATCTTACCTTGTCCCTTAGTGAAAATGGGAACAGTCACAGTCTTATTTGCTCTTCTGGGACTCCGTTGATCTTAATTGTGTCACACATCTCTATAAAGGTGTTGATGAGGACCGTTGGATCTTCTTGAGGTACTCCCGCAAACTGGTGTTGTTGTACCATTGATATCAGGGAAGGCTTCAACTCAAAGTTGTTAGCATTGATTGGCAGCCTTGCAATCCCATCGTAGTTATTGTTAATTACTAGCTTGAAGTAATCCCTCAAAGGTAACTGGTTGTTCCCTTCAGCCATGGTTTCTTCTTGTGCTACTGCTCTTATATCTCTTATCAGTCTACCAAGGGTTCTCTCAATCTCAGGATCAAGAGGTGTGATTTCTGCACTTCTCACTCGTCGCATGACCAGTGAAACCTAACACGAAAAAAAAGGAACAAACTCAAAAAAAAAATTAAAAAACTAAAACAAAAAAACCTAAATTAAGATTAAAATCAATTTGCAATGATATTAACAACTGTAAAATTGACACTTATCCCCGGCAACAACGCCAAAAACTTGATAGAGAAAATTTAAATTTGCAAGTGAAAAAATTTATCAAGTTGTAAAATCGAGGTGAGTCGGGTATCATATCCACAGGGAAAAGTAATTTTACTGAAATAAATGCCCAATACTACTATGAGATTAATTTTATTTAGGTGATAAAAAGGATGATTTAATGTGCTTGAATTAAAACAAACAAAATTAAAGCAAATCAATGCAAATTAAACTAAATTGGGGGAAAAAATGATTAATTTCACTATGTTGTTAGTTATGGTTTTCAAAAGATCACGCAAATCATTTAATCATGGAATTATAAATCATGGATCATAAATCAATCAAACCCTTCTTCCAAGTGATAGTTCAATTACCTATGCCTAGCACATTAATTCCCTTTCCCAAGTGATAAACCAATGTATTAGACATGCATTAAGGTTTGGGATCCATTTTTAAATGATTTCCAAAGGAATTGTTGATTTCCCAACACGATACAATTATCCTAGGTGGCAAATTCACTGATCAAATTCACTATCCCCTCTCCCGAGTGATAGATACCAAATCTAAGATCATACAAAATGTGGCTAGCAATTTGTAAGCATTAAGGATCTAAAATTGCAAATAAATCCACAAATCAATAAAGAACAAATATATATTATTCAAACCATAAGATCCAACATAAATAAATTAAACCTCTAGATTAGAAGTTTAGCTCATATTCGTAATCATGGATACAAGAATAAAAAGATATAAAACTACGGAAATAAGCATTACAAGCACCAAGAGAAGAAAACTAGGTACGAAACCCCCTTCAATGGTTGTTAATCTCCTTTCTTCTCTTGGTTTATGCAAATCTCCTATTGCTTTTTCTTCTTTTCTTCTTGCCTCCTCTTCTTCCACTCAAAAAACCCTAAAAGTCAATTTATCATACGTCCCCAGTCTTGTCCAATATCTATTAGAAAACTTGCTAAATCGGGAAGAGTTGCTAAAAAGTAATTAGAATCACTGACGCCGCGAGTAGCGCCGTGGCTACCTGATTGTGAATTTCCAGCACCGCGGCTAGCGCTGCGTTAAGGATTTCTAGCGCCTCGGGTAGCACTGCGGCGCCTAGAGCCTCGTTTGTGTGGCCAATTGTGAACTTAGCCATTTTTTCTACTCCGCTTCGACTTTCTTATTGTGGACTTAAGTAATTTTCTTCCACTTCTTGCACATGTTTTTAACTTCTTTTGAACACCAATTTAGCCTTGATTCAACGCACTTTGGACTCCTTATTTACCTACAAAACAAAGCAAAAACAAGTGTAAATTCCAAGCAATTAATCAAAGAATACACTAAAATGAAATATATTCAAAACATATGACTTCTATGATATTAACATGTATCAATAAATCATTTATTCATGATAAAAACCTATAAATACCTAAGATAAAGCCTAAATGCATCTAAAACAAAAAAGAATATTAATCATGCAAAAACACCTAAAAACTAATCGAATGAACACAAAAATCTATCAAATTAAGATGCAAACTAACTATTAAAACTCAACTTATCAGAGCTCCCTCACCTTTGGGAATCAACTTAGTAACTTTCAGGACGTTGATTGTCCTTTAGTGTGCTTGTGTTTGGTTTCAAATATTTTTAACTAGTAGGACGCTTACATTGTTGTGGCGCCCTCATATTACGTCTTATGTTTTAAACTTGTAGGATGCTTACTCAAAAAGTAGCGTCCTCATGCACTTAATTGTTTTTAAAATATAGCAGGACACTAACTGTGCATTAGCGTCCTCAGGGTTAAGTCGTTTAAAGTGTCAAAGTAAGTCAGGACGCTTACAAGTCAGTAGCTTCCTCACTTAAGTGTTATGCAGGACGCTTATACGTAATGAATGCCCTCAACGAACAACAACATAGTTGATATTGTGCGTCAAGACACTAATTACGAAATCATGACGCTAATTCAACAATTGTCACTGTTCTAATAAGTACACTGCACCGGTTTACTTTTTTAGAATGAACCTCTGCACAGAGTCCTTTTCAGACTTATCAGAGATCTTCTTTGATACATGAATTAAGTTTTTCTAAAACTTTCATCTTTCATGAAATCTGAAAAGAACCAGATTGTTAGTGAAATTTACAGTTTCCATTTTCATATAACATTCTAGTCGTTGTGTGTTAACGTTCGTATTATTTGAACTTCAAATGTCTAACAACTATGTCCTACTAAGTCTATAAATACCAGCACTTAGGACCAAACAACTCGCCAATCATTTTGTATTGTGTCAATACTTTTCGAAAGTTAGTCGGTGTCAAAATGTTTTTCATTATCTAAACTTTCAAAGTATTTTTCACTGATACCTTTACGTATTCAAATGATTTTTATACTGAGCTTATTTTCATTCTATCTTTGCTAATTTATTTGATCTAGTATCAACACAAATTCTCAGCACCGATTCATACTTGGCATTATTCTTGCTGAAGATAGAATTTGAGATATAGTTCATAAGAAATATAGTTGTACTTTATTTCATATCTTAAGTACTGTATTGAACCATATTAGTAGTTGCGTTAACTACTGATCACTGAACCAGAAGTTTTCATACTTATATTTTATATCTACTTTGAAAATTGTTTGTGTCTTTGATTTACATTAGTTCTTCAATTTTCAAATCAATGTTTATTTGGTATCATTTTTGAAGAAGCACTGATTTTCATATCACATCATTCATGCTTTCGAAACTGTACTTGAGTAATATCAAACATTAAAGGACTGTAAGTGTATTTCAACTTAGCATTACTTATTCATATTTCATATCTTTGTCATGCTATGTATAATGAGCTTAATTGTAAAGTGTTCTACTCAATTAGAACCAACATTTTTGTGTTGTAATGCTGGTGTGTTTCTGGACTTAAACAATCAGGACAAGTGGAGGTAGTTTACTTAATGATTTTAGGGTTGAAATCATGCCAACGTTATCTTTGAACCTGTAAAAAAGGAAAAGGTAAATCCTCACCTGTAAGTAGGAAACAGGTTCGCCCTTAACTTGTAAAAGGATAGGTTATCTCTCAACTTGTAAAAGAGAAACCGGTTCTTCCTTATCCCGAAAAAGGAAAACGGTTCTTCCTTATCCCGCAAAAGGAAATAGGTTATCTCTTATCCTGTAAAAGAGAAAACGGTTATTCCTTATCCTGTAAAAGGAAGATGGTTTTTCCTTATCCCATAAAAGGAACATGGGTTTCTCCTCATCCCGGAAAAAGAAAATTTGGTTCATCCTTAGCCCGTGAAAGGATAGGTTTGCCTTTTTAACCAATAAAAGGGTAGTTGTAAAGGTTTGGTTCTCACCCATAAAAGAATCAGTTAGTGGATTGAGAAAATCCTAATCTGGAGATTAGGTAGTGGACGTAGGCTTGGCCGAACCACTATAAATCTTGTGTGTCTCACGTTTGCAATTTATTCTTAGTTCTAATTTTGCAATCAATTCCAATACATTTATGTATATCACTAAGTTATTGGAAGAGAAGTTTAAAATTGACCATCTCACCCAATTCACCCCCCTCTTGGGTGGACCAACATGAAAATTGGCACAAGTTTTAGGTTTTTGCAAAAGTTGCTCTCAACTGAGCAAAGCGTGGTATTTATAGAAAAATACCAATCCGAGGCACAAGAACGCGTTCCTAGAGAGAGGAGCGTGTTCCTTATAAGAGGAGTGTGTTCTTTAATATGTCCATTGAGCATAGGAGTGAGGTTCTTCATCAAGAACCACTGACTCTCTAAATATTCCTATTTTGCCCTTTTCTACGGGAGCGTGTTCCTATTAAGAGGAGCACGTTCCTTAATCCCTGATTAGAAAAATCTGAGTCTCGGGAAAAACCATAGGAGCGCGTTTCTTAATTTCTGATTAGAAAATTTTGATTCTCGGGAAAAAGCACAGGAACGCGTTCCTTTTATGAGGAGCACGTTCCTTCACATTGAAAGTAATAAAAACATGAATTTTCAATCAAATTGAGTTTAAGATATTGTCAAACATATAAACTAACTTTGAAAACATATTGGACAAGATTAAAACATAATTGGTAAAGATAAATAAGTGTAAACCAATCGATTCATACAAACAATTAAGGCGTTCGATATAATACATGTAAAACAACGAAAACCATGCAAAGTTGGAAATATGAGTGCATGATAAACAATGTTAATTATGGATTGCATGATAATCATGATAATGTATGTGCATGCAAGATCAATATGATAATAGTATATGTGCATGAATATCTAATGACCTATATGCATGATTTTCAAAAGATGCAAATCATATTGTGGTTAAAATGAGTAAGGATTATTCTACAACACTAAGATTTTAGACAAAAGATTATAGACATGAAGCTCTTGAATGTATGTGCATGCAAGGTCAATATGATAATAGTATATGTGCATGAATATCTAATGACCTATATGCATGATTTTCAAAAGATGCAAATGATATTGTGGTTAAAATGAGTAAGGATTACTCTACAACACTAAGATTTTAGACAAAAGATTACAGACATGAAGCTCTTGAATCTTCGTGCATTATTGTTCCTTCTACAAGCTTTGACGATATAGTTGAATCCATTTGATATAGCTAGTTAGCACTAAAACAACTAAGTCAAAGAGATTAGTACCATGATTATATTGTTTGTTAACATCAAACCACTCAGGAGAATACTAAGTGGAAAACCACTTAGATCAACATAATATTCAACAAGACAACTAAAGTTGTAAAAGAATCCATCCATGTCAACTTTGATGAGAGTGATTCTAGAAAGAATATTAGAGAAGAAGTTGAAAAGACTAATATCGATGATGATGATGATGATCCTAAAGTAGTACAAAATCCTGAAATCATTAATGAAACATCTTCAGATATTCAAAAGAACTCTAGATTACTACTTAGTCACCCCAAAAATCAAATCTTAGGTGATCCAACAAGAGGTGCATCCACTAGAGCTTCAATTTACAAAGACCAAGAGTTTGTAGCTTTTGTATGTCAAATTTAACCAACTAAGGTTGAGGATGCATTAAAAGATGAGAACTGGATTATTGTTATGCAAGAAAAGCTAAGGCATTGTACTAGAAACAAAGTATGGGAATTGGTTCCTAGGCCATCTCATCTAATTATCATTGGAACAAAACGGGTATTCAAGTATAAAAAGGATGAACGAGGCGTCATTATCCGAAACAAAGCTAGATTGGTTGCCCAAGGGCATAACTAAGAAGAAGGCATTAACTATGAAGAAGTTCTTGCCCCAGTAGCAAGATTAAAGGCTAGTAGAATGCTACTTGCCTATGTTTGCTATAAAAACTTTCCCTTATACGAAATGGATGTAAAAAAGTGTCATTTTGAATGGCCACATCAATGAAGAGGTATATGTGGAACAACCTCCAGGTTTTGAGGACTCTCATCACCGAGAACATGTATTCAAACCCCACAAAGCTTTGTATGGATTAAGACAAGCACCTAGAGCCTGATATGATAAGCTTAGTTCAATTCTTTTAGATCACAACTTTTACAAAGGAAAGCTAGATCCCACTTTGTTCATCAGACACCAAAATTCTGATATGCTGCTAATTCAGATATATGTGGATGATATAATTTTTGGTGCTTCAAACAAGAATCTGTGCAATGTGTTTTCAAAACTTGTGCAAGAAGAGTTTGAAATGAGTATGATGGGAGTGCTTACATACTTTCTTAGTTTGCAAATTAAGCATAAGCCATATGGTATATTTTACAGCCAATCAAAATATGTTAAGGAAATGCTTAAAAAGTTCAAGTTGAATAACTTGAAAACTATTGACACTCCATGCACTTCAGCAACAAAGTTAGATACAGATGAAATAGATCCCAATTATATAGAAGCATGATTGGAAGCTTACTTTCTCTCACAACTAGTAGACCTGACAATATGTTCAGTGTATGTCCATGTGAGAGATTTCAGTCAAGCCCCAAAGAATCACTTCTAAAATGTGTGAAAAGAATTTTTTGTTATATTAGTGGAACAAGCGATCTTGGCATTTGGTATCCCAAAGGTACATCATTTGAACTTATAAGTTATGTAGACTCTGACTATGTTGGCATTCGAATCGAAAGGAAAAGTACCTCTGAATTCTGTCACTTTTTGGGAAATTCTTTAATTTCCTGGTTTAGCAAAAAACAACATTCAACGACATTATCCGCAGCTGAAACAGAATATGTAGCAGCTGATAGTTGTTGTTCTCAAGTTCTCTACATGAAACAACAACTTCAAGACTACCAAATTCAGATTGATTGTACTAAAATATTCTGTGACAACACGAGTGCTATAAATATTTTCAAAAATCTTGTTTTGCACTCAAGAACCAAACATATTCAAATCAAACATCATTTCTTGAGAGATCATGTGCAAAACAGAGATGTGAAATTAACCTACATCAGAACTAAAAATCAGTTTGCTGATATCTTTACTAAAGCCCTACCCAAGGATCAATTTGTTTATATCAGAAGGGAATTAGACATGTTCTCATAATCAAATTTATGAATGTCTTTGCATGATTGATTGATATCTTGATGCTTCATACATGATTGAATTTTCTCACAATTAGTGGACATTGTTGCTCTAACAGCTTGCTATTTTCTATTCTATGATAACCCACTTTTTGATGTTTTCAAAAAGGGGAGAAGAGAAGATGTGTAAAATGTTTGCACATAACAAAGTAATATATAAGTAAGGGGAACATTTTTCTTCACACATTCATAACTTGCATTCGCATGCATTCATACTTTTTAGCTTGCTTCAAGGCCTAAAGTAATGTGTTTGAGATCATCAAAAAGGGGGAGTTTGTTACTACAATAACCCTCAAGACCCGTGAGAGATATTTTGATGATTACAAACCACATCACAAACCATATTCTATATGATGATGATATACGTCACTTAATGCAAGAGCTTGCTTAAAGAGTTATCAAGTCAAATGAAGACTACGTTGGACAAAGCTCAAGTATCAGAGGCTACTGTAATTACTTCTTAAATTGTTTAGACTACCTTAGGCTTGTAGAGCTTCAGTTGATTCCCATTCAGCAAATTCATCGTACCTATTGAAGGTTTCAAAATGAATTTTCACAAAGTTTCATGATTTCGGTCTTCGATGAAAATGAGTAGTTTGGTTGATTGATTCGAATGGCTTTAAAAGAATTTCAAACTCTCTAAATTATCTCTGATCATTTGATTTAATCTGAAGTGCATAAAGATTTACTTAATTCATCGGATTTTAAAATGGAAAAATAATTAAACTTTTATCAGTGTTGAGCAGGACGCTCACAGAGTTTAGGACGCTCAAGTAGTGGCCAATTCACTTAAAATCAAGCCTACACTGCAGGACGCTCCTATCGCTACAGGATGCTTAAGATTTCTGGAAAATCTGGGAGCACGTTCCAGAAGGACGCTCAAGTAGAGTAGTGCCCTCCCTGAACTGACTGAGTTCAACTCACTCTCGGGTTGACAATTCCTTCAAGACGCTACTATTACTTCAGGATTCAAAAGCAAGTTGAGTATTTTGGACTTTAACTTTGTTGGACACTGTAAGAGCTACAGGATGCTCATAAACAACTGTCAAAAAAAATAGTTGTCTCACATGTGCGAATTGTCAACTTTATGAGACTTTGCTATTTTAGTGTAAACGTTGTTTTGAAAAATAATTCCAGTCTTTTTTCACACCATTTCAGTGAATAAACTTATCCATTGTATTTGAAATTCAAATTAAAGATTTAGGGTTTTCAGGAGATTGAAACCCTAACGCATTATATATATATATATATGCAACTACGAGTCGTTACTCATGCACATATACAACACTTGAAATCTGTGCTCAAAACTCTTTGAAATTTAGTCGAGTTTTATTTTTGAAAAGAGAATAGAATTATTGTTACATATCTCGATTCAAAAACTTTCTGGATTTATCGATTGTGATTTCAAAATCTCTGAAAAATCCAACGAAGGCAAGAAAGGCAACCTCATTGTCAACCGAGCTTAAACTTTATCCATTTGCAGAACAAATTCATCTGAGGTTCATTTGCTCTGTAAGTTATTTACTTTGATTCTGCATAAGGGAACCAACACTTCAAATTTGTACTAATTATTGTGAAGTGACGGAGAGTCATTTGAGCTTGGTTTAGCTTATTGTGTAACGGTTGTTCTCACACCCGGGAAGTTGAGAAATCTGTAATGGTTTAATCCTCACCGATTAAGAGGGTTGCTTAGTGGAGTTTGAGAAAATCCTAATCAGGGAGATTAGATAGTGGAGGTAGGCAGGAGCCAAACCACTATAAATCCTTTTTGGTCTTATGTTCATCATTGTTTATTTTATGTTTTTTGGCCCAGTATTGTAGTCCAAGAGGGGGGCTGAATTGGACTTGGTGGATTTTCACGTTACCTTTCGGTTAATATAATTAAACAGATAAAGTGTGCAGTAGGTAAAAATCAAAATAAACAAATGCAAGAAAGATAAATGGACACAGAGATTTAGAGTGGTTCGGTTCCCCTTGAACCTACGTCCATTACCCAATCACCACGATCAGGATTTCCCAATACACTATGGGCTAGTTAACTTACGTACGTGACTAAAAGCCGTTTACAAAAGCCAACACAAAAGCCTGGCTCAAAGACTCACACTAACCAACACAAGGGCTTGGTTAGAAAGCCACACACTAACCAACATAAGGGCTTGGTTAGAAAGCCACACTCTAGCCTACACAAGGGCTTGGAGAAAAAGCAACACTGTAACCAATTTATGGGCGTGGCTACGAGCCATACAAGATATGGTATGTTCCTGGTTGACAAACACGCCAACGATACATCAAGATTACAAATGATAGAGAGAAGTGTTCTACAACACTCTCAATGATAATAAGCTTACAATCTTGAATGAATTAACACTCTTATTCCAACCACAATGATTTAAATGATGCGATGTGTTGAAATAGTTTTTCTCAAATGTAATCGATTCAATATATATGATATGAAAACAAGAATCGAATATGGATAAGTATTCAAATATTGATTCTAACAATGATATGTATAAAACTCAAGAATCAATATGCAATGATGATCAAAACTTGCTGATTCTAAATGTATAAAAGATCAAGATCAATAATCAACTAACTCAAGTCATGACCTATGAAATTGATTCAATATAATACAAGTTTAGCACATGAATCGATACCATACAATATTTATGAAACCACTAAACAAGATACAATGATATGAAGATCAAAAGGGGTTTCACAAACACTATTCAAAACGAAATCAGTTTTCAAGATATAAACTTAAGCACAAAACTGATTTACTCAAACAAAATCACAAGAATCGAGTTAAAGAAATTTTACCCCCACTTGGGTAATGTTGAAGCTCAATGATTCTTCAAGTGTGATGATGGTTGAGAAATATCACGTTCAAAGATGATCAAGAATCAACAAGATGTGTAGAGAACACTCTAAAACATCTTGATTACTTGCTCAAGACAAACACACAAGTTTTTCAAAGATTTTGAAAGATTTGGCGAACTATATGAAAGTATGAATCAAATAGCCAAATGTAGGTGAAATTTTTGCTTAGAAAGATGTTTAAAATCACTCAAAAACTTGTTTTGGAGTTGTAGAAATGCTAAGATGAAAAATGGCGCAATTTCAAGTTTTTTACAAAAGCTACTCTTTAAATGAGCAAGTGTGGTATTTATAGAAAAACACTACACCGAGACACAGGAATGCGTTCCTCAAAGAAGGAGCGTGTTTATGCTTTGAAATATGAAACTTTTCAGATTTCCCTTCATTGAAGGACCGCGTTCCTTATATAAGGAACGCATTCCTTAATTTGTCTGTTGGGCATAGGAGCAAGGTCTTTCATCAAGAACCACTGACTCTAAAAAATTTTCTATTTTTCTCTTGACAACAGGAGCGCGTTCCTTGTTGAAGGAGCGCATTCCTTTTTCCCTGATCAGAAAATTTTGACTCTCCGAAAAAACCACAGGAACGTGTTCCTTAAACTCTGATAAAAAATCCTGAGTCTCGGGAAAAATGCTCAAGAGTGCATTCCTTAAGAGAGGAGCGCGTTCCTTCACTGTGAAGTAATAGAAACCTATCATAATGAGTTTACGACTTTGTCAAACACATAAACTAACTTTTAAAAACAATTTTTGACAAGATTGAAATATAATTACCAAAGTTAAATATGAGTAAATCGATTAACTAGATAGATGATTAAAACATTCAATATGTTACAAGTAAAAATGATAAAAACCATGCAAAGTTGGTAAAATGAACGCATGTTAATCACTGATAAGTATATGCAAGATAAAGAATTTTAACTATGTGATTGCATAATTTTCATACTAATGTGTGTGCATGCATGATCAATAATATAATAGTGTATATGCACGAGTATGATAAACTATATGCATGATTTTCAAAAAGATGCAAATCATAGTGTGGTTGGAACATGTAATGGTTACTCTACAATACTAACATTATAAATAAAAAATACAAACATCAAGCTCTTGAATCTTCCTGCAATGTTGTTCCATCCATATACTTTGACAATATAGTTGAATTCATCTGATATAGCTAGTTAGCACTGAAACAACTACGTCAAAGAGATTAGTAATCACAAGTATGTTGTTTGAAATCATCAAAACAAAATTGGGTGAGAGTAGTTACATCAACAATCTCCCCATTTTTTATGATTTCAAACAAATTCACTATTGGCCTGATTGAAGCCATAAGCATGATTTCTCGAGTGAATGAATGAGTGAAATGAGAGATATTGTCATGCTACATTTAAGATTATACCACTTTAAAAAAAATTGCATTCAATAACATGTGAGCAATAATCAATCAGATACCAATATAAGCATACTCAGAAAAATGATCAATAAAAACAAAATGTACATGTATATTAATATAGTTAAATCAAACGTATACATATGATCATCATAGATGTGTACATCAAAGATAAAACTAACAAGAGTACAAAAGTGTGAAGCAAAGAGAACATGCAAAACATCTCCAAAACATATTTATCCAAACTCATAAACTTCCCCTGAGTATGTGCACAAAAATGATCTAGTCAATCAGACCAATCATATACTAATCTTTCTCCCCATTTTCAAACATCAAAAAAGAGGGTGTGCCTAAGATGAAGATGACAGCAGTAGCAGCATATGAGGTAGGAGTGGTGGAGTGATAGATAATCAATTAAGCATTTGGTAAGTTTGAAAAGTCAAACATGCCCTATTCGCGTCTTATATGTGAAAACTGATCTATAGCCAAAGACTTGGTAAAGATATAGCAAGTTGATCTTTAGTTTCAATATGAATCAGTTTCACATCTCCAAGTTGCACGTGATCTCGAAGAAAATGATGTCGAATTTCAATGTGTTTCGTTTGAGAGTGCATAATAAGATTTTTGGAAATGTTTATACCACTTGTATTATCACAATAAATTTCTGCACATTGAATATTTATTTGACAAATTGAAAGTTGTTGTTTCAAATATAACACATGAGCATAACAACTTTTGGTTGCAACGTATTCAGCCTCTGTTGTGGATAATGCCATTGAACTATGTTTCTTGCTAAACCAAGAAATGAGTGAATCGCCCATGAAGTGACAAAATCCTGAGGTATTTTTTCGATCTGTTAAACTTTTAGCATAGTCGAAATAAACAAAACTCCTGAGAATGAAAGAAGTTCCTTTAACGTACCAAATACCCATATCTAGTGTGCCACTAATGTATCGAAATATCCTTTTAACACACTTTAGATGGGACTCTTTAAGATCAGACTGGAATCTAGCACATAGACAAACGTCAAACATAATATTAGGTCTGCTCGCCTTTAGATACAACAAACTTCCTATCATTCCTCGATATAGCTTAGGGTCGACTGGTTTTCCTTTTTCATCGTTATCCATTTTGGTGGATGAACTGCAAGGAGTCTCAATAAATTTCATATTCTCAAATTTAAACTTTTTAATCATGTCTCTTGCATACTTTGATTGGTTTAAAAAAATGTCCCATTTAACATTTGTTTGATTTGTAAACCAAGGAAGTAGTTTAATTCTCCCATCATGTTAATTTCAAACTCACTTGTCATGATAGAGGAAAACTCATCACACAAGATTTTGTTTGATGCACCAAAGATAATGTCGTCAACATAGATTTGCACTAAAAAGATATCATTATCTTTGCATTTTATGAATAAGGTTGGATCAAGGGTCCCTTTCTTGAAGTTATGATCCAAGAGGAATGTGCTAAGCCTATCATACCACGCTCTAGGAGCCTGCTTCAAACCCTATAAAGCTTTTCTAAGTTTATAAATATGATCGGGTTTGTAACAGTCCTCAAAATCGGGTGGTTGCTTCACATAAACCTCTTCATTTAAAAACCTATTCAAGAAAGCACTTTTGACATCCATTTGATATAACATGAATCTTTTATAGCAAGCATAAGTAAGTAATAATCTAATTACTTCTAATCTTGCTACTGGAGCAAAAGCTTCTTCATAGTCAATTCCTTCTTCTTGATTATAGCCTTGTGCTACTAATCTAGCTTTGTTTTTTACTATGATTACTTTCTCATCTTTCTTGTTCCTAAACACCCATTTTGTTCTAATAACATTTTGGTGTTCCGATTAAGGTACAATATCTCATACTTTGTTTCTAATGAAGTGTCCCAACTCTTCTTGCATAGCAAGACTCCAGTTTTCATCAGCTAAAACTTCTTCTATCTTAGTTGGCTCAATTTGGGATACAAAGGCTACATGCCCTTGATCTCTAAGTGAAGCTCTAGTTGCTACACCTAAGTTTGGATCACCTATGATCTGATCTTGAGGGTGACCTAAAAGCAACCTAGTGCTCTTGGGTGTTTCAACAACTGGTTCAACGTGGGGCTCACTAGACTCATGATCAATAGGTTTGTTTGTTATAATTTCATCATCGTCTATTCTAACCTGTTCTATTTTCTTTTCTAGAGCCATTCTAGGGTCAGATTCATCAAATTTAACATGTATTGATTCTTCTATAGTTTTTGTAGATTTATTGAATACCCTATAAGCTCTACTGTGAGATGCATACCCTAAAAATATACCAATGTCAGACTTAAGGTCAAATTTATCAAGATTGTCTTTTTCGTTTGAGATATAACATTTGCAACCAAAGACTTTTAAGTGATCAGTTTTAGGAGTTCTACCCTTCCAAAGTTCATATAGAGTTTTGTTTAGTTTTATCCTAACCAACACTTTATTCATGACATAGCAAGAAATGTTTATAGCTTCAACCCAAAAGTATTTTGTTACATCATATTCACGTAACATTGTTCTGCACATTTCTTGAAGGGATCTGTTTTTCCTTTCAACAACTCTATTCTGTTGAGGAGTTCTTGGGGTTGAAAGGTGATGGGTGTATCCTTGCTTGTTGCAAAAGTCTTCAAGACTTTTGTTTACAAACTCCCCACCCCGATCACTCCTAATGATAGTGATCTTGTATCCCTTTTTCATTTTCAACATAAGAGCAAAATTTTGCAAATATATCATATACATCACTCTTATGTGCAAGAAAGTAAACTCACAAATAACGAGTAAAATCGTCAACAATCACAAGACAATAAGATTTTTCACCTAAGCTTTGTGTTCAAGTTGGTCCAAACAAGTCCATATGGACAAGTTCAAGAGCCCTTGTGATTGAGCTTTGGGTCTTATTTTTGAAAGAAGATTTTGTATGTTTGCCCAATTCGCATTGCTCACATACTCTATCTTTCACGTATAGTCCTTTAAGGAGGCCTCTAGCTAGGTTATGTTTTGCCAACTTTGAAATGTTTTCCATCCCTACATCAGCTAGTCTCCTATGCCAAAGCCAAGCATCATTTTGTTCAATCGCACTTAAACATGAAACATTTTGATCACACAATTCATGCAAATTTGTAGTATAAACATTTTTAGATCTATATGAAATGAATGCAACATTTACAGTATCATGCTTAATAAGGCAACAATTTGCTTCAAAAGAAATGACAAATCCCTTATCACACAATTGACTTATGCTCACGGGATTATGTTTCAGGCCGTTGACATAAAAAACATTAGATATAAATAGAGATTTGTTACCAACAATGCCGACATCGACGATTTTTCCTTTGTTGTTGTCGTCGAATGTTATGACACCTCCATCTTTGTGGACCTTGCTCAAGAAATTTGATTTGTTACTAGTCATGTGCCTAGAGCATCCACTATCCAAGTACCATACATCATTCTTTAAAGTATCCTACACCACATAGAACACTTTTGATTTTGGTACCCAAGTGGCCTTGGGTCCCACAAGGTTAGCCTCACTCAAAATATATTTTTCTACCAATGCAGAATGGCTTTTCCCTTTTGATCTAAGTGTGCACCTTCTTATGGTATGGCCTTGCTTATTGCAATAGTAGCAAGTAGGTCTGTTGGTCAATAAATAGTTATATGATTTTTGTTTTGACCCTTTTGTATATCCTAACCTAGCATTGTCAAAAGCACACCTTTGTGCTCCTAACATCATATCATACAGTTTTTTACCTTTTGTAAACTTTTGTACAACACTGGTTAGGTATTCTACACTCTTTTGGAGTATATCTCCTTCCTTTCAAAGTATTTTCTAATCTATTTGGAGAGTATCCAAAGCATCCTATTGTGATTCTTTTTCAACTAATGCTTCTCTTAAGCTACTTTTGAGTTTTGAGTTCTTTTTAATTTGCCTAATAAGTTTAAGTCTCAAACACTCAATATCATTTTCATCATTAGAATCAAAACAGTTATCAAGCAGAAGAGAGGTAGAGTCTTTTACCTTCGTACTTGCCATGAGGCACAGTACAACCTTTTCATTACCAGAAGCCGA
The DNA here is from genome assembly GCA_035771175.1 of Paratinospora sagittata. Taxonomy (NCBI): domain Eukaryota; kingdom Viridiplantae; phylum Streptophyta; class Magnoliopsida; order Ranunculales; family Menispermaceae; genus Paratinospora; species Paratinospora sagittata. Next base: position 26,091,347 of record CM069610.1, read on the forward strand.
GTTGCTCTCGCTCGAACTTGTATCACCCCAAGTTGCCTTCAAGACTTTCTTGTCCTTTCTCCTAGAATCGGAGTACTTCTTCTTTCTGTTTGGGTAGTCATTTCTCATGTGTCCCGACTTGTTACATTCGTAGCATATAAGTTCGTTTGATTTGGTGGCGTTTTTCTTTCCCTTGAAGTACTTTGAACTAGATCCTCCTTTTCCCTTTCTTCTCAAGAAACTTAGCCGTTTGGTAAGCATTGCAACCTCGTCATCCATGTTCTCATCATCGGAAGAGGAGTCACTTGAATCATTCACGTTCAGAGCTAAATCCTTTTTTGCCTAGTGGTATTCACTCTTGAGTTTGTTCTTCAATTTCATTTGATGAACCATCAGAGATCCACACAGCTCATCAAAGGTGTAGTCACCGAGGTTTTTAGCTTCTTCAATTACCGTTACTTTAGGGTCCCACTTTTGATAATTCCCTAAGGAATTTCCTAACTGTCTTTACCTGTGGGAACACCTCACCTAGATTCTTCATCTCATTTATGATCTTGGTGAAACGCGTTATCGCATCAGAGATGTCTTCATTCTCACTGATTTTGAAGGTTTCATATGATTCCTCCAACATTCTCAGCTTTTGTCTCTTTTACTTGCTTTGTGCCTTCATGAGTTACTTCCAGTTTATCCCAAATCTTTTTGCCAGTGTCGCAGGCACTAACTTTGTTAAACTCATTTATGGGAAGATTGCAAAAAAGCATGTTGATGGTTTTATCATTCAATTGTTTTAGCTTCTTTTCTCCAAGTATCCATTCACTTTTTTCCTTTAGCATAATTTACTCAAAGAAATTGTTAGATAACTTTGAGTGCAAAAACCCGCTCTGATACCATTTGTTGCCCAGTATTATAGTCCAAGATGAGGGTTGAATTGGACTTGGTGGGTTTTTGTGTTAACTTTCAGATATTTTAATTAAACAAATGAAGTGCGCAGTAGATAACAATTCAAATAACAAATGCAGGAAAGATAAATGAACACATAGAATTTAGAGTGGTTCGGTTCCCCTTGAACCTACGTCCACTACCCAATTACAACGATCAGGATTTCCCAATACAATATTGGCTAATTACTTACGGGCATGATTAGAAGTCGTTTACACTCTAACCGACACAAGGGCTTGGTTAGAAAGGCCACAAACACTAACCTACACCAAGGCTTGGTTAGAAAAGCCACAAACACTAACCTACACCAGGGCTTGGCTAGAAAGCTACACTTATAACCAACTTACGGGCATGGTTACGTGTTGTACAAAATATGGTAATGTCCCGGTTGACTTAATCAAGTCAACAATACATGAAGATTACAAAAGATATAGAGAAGTGTTCAATAACACTCAACAATATAAGCTTACAATCTTGAATGAGACAACTATACTATTCCAACCACTATGATTTTAAATGATGCAAAGTGTTGAAATAGTTTTTTCTCAAATGCAATTGATTCAAATATATATGATGTGCAACCGTGAATCGAATATGCACAACTATCAAGATATTGATTCTAAACAAGGATAAGTTTAAAGCACGAGAATCAATATACTATGATGATCAAAACTTGATGATTCTAAATGAATATGTGATTAAGATCAAGAATCAAACAAATCAAGTATTGATCTAAAACTTTGATTCAATATAATATAATGTTAACACATGAATCGATATCACAAACTATTTATGAAACCACTGAATAAGGTATTTTGTCATGAAGATCTAGATAGGGTTTCACAAACACAACTCAACACAAAATCAGTTTTAAAGATGATAATATAAGCACAAAACTGATTTGCATAAACCAAAATCACAAGAATCTAGATATAGAAATATATACCCCACTAGATAAGGTTAAAGCTCCAAGATTTTTCTTGTGTGATGTTGGATGAAAGAAATCACGATCAAGACTCAATAGAAGATGTAGATAGCACTTAAAACTTAGATTCAATATAATATAACTCCCAAGTTTCTCAAAGTGTTGAAAGAGGTGGAGAAATTTTTGAAAGTATGAATCAATAGATCAAATGTTGTTGAACTTTTGCTTTGAAAAAAGATTTATATCACTCAAGAACTTGTGGTTGGCTTGTAAAAAAATTGAGACAAAAAATTTACAAGTTCGTTAAGTTTTGCAAAAGTAGTTCTTCAAATGAGCAAGTATGGTATTTATAGATAAATACCACACCGAGGCATAGGAACTAGTTCCTTAACACAGGAGCGCATTTCTGGTTTGAAATTTGAAATATCTCAGATTTTCCTCCAATCTAGGAGCGCATTCCTTACTTAAGGAGCACATTCCTCAATATGTCTGTTGGGCATAGGAACGAGTTCCTTCAACAAGAACCACTGACTCTACAAGTTTTTTCTATTTTGCCCTAGGGAACAGGAGCACGTTCCTTCTTAAAGGAGCGTGTTCCTCTTACAAGGAGCGCGTTCCTTAAACCTTGATAAAAAATTACTTAGTCTGGGAAAAATGCTCAGGACCGAGTTCTTTATTAAAGGAGTGCGTTCCTTCATTGGGAAGTGAAAAAAACTCAATTTTGTATCATAATAGGTTTAGGACATTGTAAAAAACATTGACTAACATTTTAAAAACAATTTTGACAAGATTGATGTAACATCCCATACTTTTGGTCAAAAAATATTATGTTGACTTATACGTATACTAAGATGTATAATATGCATATAATACATAGGGGGATATATATATATATATATATGCAAGTTTATGTAGTTGTGTTTCTATTAATTTCAATTAGATTATCAAAATCTAAACAATATGTGTAAGTTGGGTATATATATATTAAATTTTAGCATGAGGAGTTGGTTAACTAACTAGCATGGGGAGCATGGTATCAAATTTTTTATACTTATCTCTCTCTCTCTCCAACGTTTGTGAAGGAAGAAAAAAGAAAGAAAAGAAATAAAGAAAGAAATGAAGAAGAATGAAGAGAAGAAATAGGAGAAAAAGAAGAAATGCCGAATTTTTGTCGAATTGGGACCCATGGTAAGTGATTTTCACTCTATTTCTTCGTGAAATTGATATTTAAGTTAGATGCAACAATTCCCTTAGAGTAATTTTTGCTATTAGAGCTATTTTCTAGTGTTTTCAAAATTGGGGTTTTGACCCAACTTGAATGAAAATTTGCTGGTAAGGTTGAAAAACACTTCCTAGACTGTAGAAATCCCAAATATGTGGTTAGATTTCATTTATTTATTCATTTGAAAATTTTATAGCTGTTGGAAGTTAGATTTGATACTTGAGACCTTTGGAACCCTTAAATTTGATATTAGAGAACTTCGGAACCCTATTAAAACTCAATGAAACTCTCGTTTGAGACTGTAGAAAGATAGATCTACCAATTTCAGACATTTCGATGTTAACATCATGATTTTTGGATATGATTTGATATTTTTAGTAACTAAATATAAGGTTTTGGTGTGTAAAATTGACTTTAGAGACCTCCGCGAACATGTAAAACCTCAGTGAAATACCTATTGAAGGTGGTAGAAAGGTAGTAGGACTGATTTTACACGTGTTGATGTGGATAGAATAATTTTAGGAATGTCCTATATTTTTAATAAAATTGATATATGTTTCGAGTAGAAAAATAAAATTGAGAACTAGTGGAAATATAACTTGGAAATCTATTTTCATTGTTCCTTCTTGTGGAAATATCTAGATTGATAGTAGAAACAGAATAGTAGCGTCTTCAACTGCTTATGAGTCCTAAATTGAGTTGGAATTTAAACTCATAGAATGTCTATAATATTTTTCAGGTTGCTAAAGTAAGAATTAGTGGTAAATGAACAAGATTTAGATCAAGTGGAGTGCAATGAATAAATAATACTAGTGAGTATGATGTAGATTAGATCTTTAAATGAATTGAAAAATATTTATTTGTGATTGGAAGTGTGTTGGAAAATTAAATATGTAAATGGAAATTGAGTATTTATGCGTGAAATGGATATGAATAAATGAAATTGATTTATAGAATGGTCATGACATGTTGAGTTAGTTGGATTTAAATTGGACTCGGAAGCGGTGGTGATTGTATTTTAAGTTAAAAAGTTTTATGCTGTGAGTAATCCTTACTTTTGGTTTTTATGTATGACATTGGTATATAAAATGAAAGTATTTTTGAGCTAAGCATATTAATATATGTATTCGAATAGTTGTTTGAAACTCATAAAATGATTTGATGCATTAGAGCATGTCAATGGACCTACTAAAGTAGGTCACTGACATGGAAAACATTTCTATGGGTCTAAATCTCAGAAAATAGACTCACAGGATTGATGATTTTAGTAATCCTGGTCAATGCATTCCCGACACGATATAAAAGCCGTAAAAATGGCTTAACTTGATAAATGGATAATTTGAGGTATGTGCACTCCTCATCGATGCATAATGAGGAGCAGACTCACTCAATTATCTAGACGGAGGGAGATAGAAGATGAATTTTTATAGAAATTTGCATTGTTTTAGAACTGAATGCATGTTCATGAATTATATTGTGCATATATATTATTTATGTTTTCCCTTGCATATGATTTAAATTCTTTGAAATAAGTTTCATATATATGATGCATACATGATACCATATGTAGGATTATTCACTGAGCTTGTTGTTTGCTCACAACACTTTTCCATTTCTTCTAGGTTTTAATAAGAAGGGAAAAGGGAAATCTCAGAAGTAATAGTTGTTGGACTCCTGATTTTCTTTTTGATGTATGATTTGATATTTTGGGTTGTATTATGACTTTGTATTTTGATGTACATACTTGTAACACTATGATATCTGCATAATTATCACATAGATGAGATATGGGATGTTTATGAAATTTACATGAGATTTGAGGATCAGTGGACATTAAGTGGATGTTTGAAATGCTATGGAATTAATGTTTTGTTGAAATTGAATATTGTTTTATCAGGTGGCGTTTTGGACATATGATTTTATTAATTTTATGGAGAGACTTTGTCAAAATTTTTGGAAAATTAGGGTTACATAAGGCCTTTTTGTCACACCCTAGTACACAGCACACCGTAGTGTCTAGTACCCACGGGATGTGATGGGTACCTCATACCGAGTGTACCCCAGCCATTATATACCACATAATATTGTCACATCCCAGTACACAGCCCACCGCAGTGTCTAGTACCCCCGGGATCATTTGTCCATACTATTCACTTATGAATAGTATAGGACCTCCCCCAGATTCGAACTCACAACCTCATAAGGTTTGATTTCGCAATCTGAGTAGCCACTGAACCATTTGGCTCAGTGGTTACTCAGATTCTGAAATCAAACCTTATGAGGTTGTGAGTTCGAATCTGGGGGAGGCCCTGCTCTATTCATGAGTGACTAGTGTGGACAAATGATCCCGATGGTACTAGACATTGCGGTGGGCTGTGTACTGGGATGTGACAATATTATGTGGTATATAACGGCTGGGGTACGCTCGGTATGAGGTACCCATCACGTCCCGGGGGTACTAGACACTGCGGTGTGCTGTGTAGTAGGGTGTGACAATTTTAATTAAATACATACGTTGAAGTACGCGTGTATGAAAATACATGTTAGATTTAAGGGGTATTAGTTAATAAATAAAATTATTAAATGAAGATGATACATGTGAGTGCTTACAAGTAAAAAAATGGAGTTGAAGTAAATTGATTAATTTATGGGGTTGATTAATTAAATATGTAAATTGAGTTGATGATTAAATAATTAAATGAGGTTGTGAAGTGAATGAAGAGTTGTTAAAGTAATTGAATAGTTGCATGAGGAGCATGGGATAAAAAAAAATTCTCTATCTTTTACTATCTATCTCCAACGCAACAAGAGAAAAAAAAAACAAAAAACAATGGGATCTCTCTCTCTTTAATCTCTTTCTCTCCACGTTTTAGGAAAGAAAAAAAATAAAACAATAAAAAAAATAAAAAGAGAAAGAAGTTGCAAGAAGGAGAACGAAAAAAAGAAGAAGAAGAGAGAGAAAAGAACGAACGAGAGAACTAGAGAAAGGAAAGAAGAAAAAGGGGAAACGCGGGATTCGCGTCAAATTCGGACTCGCGGTAAGTGATTTTCGCTCTATTTCTTCGTGAACTTGATATCTAAGCTAGATGTAACCTTTCTTTCGGAGTAATTTTTGTTGTGGGAGCCGTTTTATGGCGTTTTCAAAAATTAGGGTTTTGACCCAACGTGAATGAAAATCCGTTAGAAAGGTTGGAAAACACTTCCTAGGCTGTAGGAACCTTAAATATATGGTTAGATTGAATTTATGTGTTCATTTGGAATTTTTATAGCCGTTTAAAGTTTGTTAGAATTTAGAGTTTAGATTGGAGACCATTTGAATCAATTAAAACCCGATGAAACTCCAGTTTAAGGCTATAGAATGGTAGAATGCACTGTTGCGAGTTCATCGATACTAATTTCATGATTTTTGGAGACCGTTTGACAATTTTAATAAAAATTTACATGTTTCCAATAAATAGTGATGATGTGAACAGTGACGTGAATAGTACTATGATCATATCCAGTGAATAAAATGGAATTAGAATCCAATGAAACTCCGGTTTGAGATCATATAATCGTAGAGAATTGAATTTCGGACGTTTCGATACTAAGATTGTGATTTTTGGATATGATTTGATATTTTTAGTAACTAAATATATGGTTTTGGTGAGTGAAATTCACTGTCGTGACCTTCGCGAACATGTAAAACCTTAATAAAATACCTGTTGAAGGTAGTAGAATGATAGAATGAGTGAGTTTACACGTGTCGATGTGGACAGAATGATTTTAGGAATGTTCTAGATTTTTAATAAAATTGATATATGTTCCAGTAGAAAAATAAACTGAGAATTAGTGAAAATATGAATTGGAACTCTATTTTCACTGTTCTTTCTTATGGAAATATCTAGATTGACCACGGAAACGAGATAGTAGTTTCTTCAACTGCTTATGAGTCCTAAATGGAGTTGAAATCTAAATTCACAGATATAATATTTTTCAGGTGGATCTTTATTATTAGTGATTTGAAGTGAGTTGAGAAATTGAATTATGGAGTGATTGTGACAGGTTAAATTAGTTGGATTTAAATTGGTGCTGGACTCGAAAGCGACAATGATTGGGTTTAAGTTGAAAAGTCATGTACTGTGAGTATATTTTTTTGATTTTAGTTCTTGTATGACATTTTAAATATATGAAATGTTTGAATGTAAATATGTTATGCATATAATGTTGCATTGGGTTTTAATTTGCATTCATAAATGATTTCTTTTTAGCATTGGAGCATGTAAGACTTGCAAATGCAAGTTGTTGTCATTTCGTTAGGAATTAGACCCGGATGAGTGTTATGCGTAACCTCATTGTCAGTAGGCCTGCCCTAACAAGGATTGGAGATCCTTGAAATGACTGTGAATTGGGTAATGAGATGTTGTGGCTACCTTGTAACGGCCATACTATGGTTAGACCCGCTCTCTTTCCTTGAAGGAGGGAGATTGTGGATTTCGTGGAAAAATGATGCATTGTTTTCTTGAAAACTCATGAAAATTATGTTGTTGACATGTATAATACATTCGTTGAATGATGCATGTGTTTACTACTTGTTTGAAATGATTTTAAATGTCATATTTCACTAAATATATATATTGCCATCTCAAGAAATATATTCACTGAGCTGTTGGTTGCTCACTCCATTTCCTTCAATATTTCAGGTACAGAGTTAAAAGGAAAAGCACGAGAGTAGATACGTGAGTTAGAGACTTATTTTGTTAATGTACGTGTATGCGAAAGAAATGGATTATATTTTCCTTAGTTTCAAATGAATATATATATATTATCACATAGATGGGTGTTAAGGAAACATGGATTTTGATTTGACATTTTTGGGTTATACTATGCTTGTGATGAAATGAGATGATCAGATATATTTATCAGGTGAGAATTTGATGTGAATGAATGGAATGGAATGATTATATATATTTGATTTGAATTGATTTGTGGTATATCAAGAAAAGTTGTGAATTGCCCATTTTATGGGGAGGTGCTGTCCAAATTTTTATAAATTTTGGGAATTATTGTGAATGCCCGTTGAGGCTGACAGTGTATTGTATACTGTATATGGGTATATACAGTGTATAATACATTGTGCCGGTCATGACGTCAGCCTACGTCAGGGGCATCGTGACAGTGTGATAGGCAGACAAGGTTTCAGGTATGTTAGGGTACAACATACTTGGAATTTTTTGTTGGTCGTGACGTCACCCGAAAAGGGGTCGCGACAATATTGGTATCAGAGCATAGGTTAAAAGCCTTAAAAAGATAAAAGTGTTATTATATTATGTTTGTGTGTATGGGTAGAGTATATGGGTAGCTAAATTATGTTATAAAAGATATGATGTGATTATCTGATGTAATGTTCTTCTCTTTCTGCAAACTGATAGATTCAAGGAGAGTAATCAGATAAAATCATGGATCTGCTAGAGGAAATGATCAAAAAGTTAGAGGAGATGGTAGCCATGCAACAGCAGCAAAATGCTCAATTAATGGAAATGATGACTAAGTTGAGAGAGGAAATACAGAGGCCTAATGCACCGCCAGTCCCTGAAGTTGGTGCTAGCAGTGTTGGGGGAAGTGCCTGCTGCTGAGCCAGAGACTCCTGCACCTGAAAATAGGGAGGATGAGAAAGAAAGGAAACGATATGAAAAGGTGATGAAAGCCTTTAAGATGTGGGAACCTCTAACATTTGTAGGGAGTCTGACTTTGAAAGATGCTGAGAACTGGTTGATGAGGATGGAAACCATCTTCGATGATATGCAAGTTATGGACAAGGATAAGACTCGTCAGGCCAAATTCAAGCTCACAGATGATGCAGAGCGGTGGTGGAAGGCCACAGATAGAAAACGTGATGAAGTTAATTCCTGGGATGAATTTAAGGCGTTATTTTATGAAGGCTTCTTCCCTCTTGCAGAGAAGGATAAAAGGCATGATCAATTTACCAAGCCGAAGTAAGGAAACATGTCAGTTCGTGAGTACGAGCATGAATTTAATATACTAGCTTTGTTTGCCCCAGAAATGGTACCTACTGATAATTTACGGATGAAGAGACTCCAGGATGGTTTTCGAGACCCGATTCGTCAAGGGTTGGCAATAGCTGGGGTACAGACATTTGCTCAAGACATGAATCAGCCCCTGGACTATGAGACAGTAGAAGTTGCGGGTAGAGATGCCGCACCACTTGCACAACCACCATCATCTGAGCAGTAGCTATCGTTCTTTGGAAAGAAAAAGTCAAAGTGGAACAAGAAGCAATGGAGTGAGAACAAGAAATTTTGGTCGGGAGAGGTATCGAGTAGAGTTGAGACTCCTACAACATTAGTAGCACTAGTCCCGTCAGCAGTATCTGTTAATATAAGCGGTTCATCACTTAGCACATCCCTAAGTATATTTTGATGATCAAACGAAATCTCTTTTGGTGCTAACATGCTTTAATTAAGAACCTATCTCCGCACCTCAGGAAAGCAAAAGGCCAAAGAATGATTCGATCAAGGAACTCAAGGTCATATCAGACGTTCAAGATCGTTTCATTCAAATGACCTCAAAGATCATATCATGATTTCGAGCTCACATCACCCGAACGATTCAATCAAGCTTCAAGACTACATCTTTCGATCAACGTTCAAAATATTCAACTCAAACGCGAAGACCATTGAAGATCTCATAATGAAGAGTTAGATTTAAAGATTATGAGAAAATGAGAAATACACAACATTTAAGGTATATATTTCTCTAATCGATACTACTCAAACATTTTTCAAAACCATGCACGAATCACTTGCATATTTGCATGTTTTGATCTTACGTTTTACGACATTTCAAATGATTTAATTTTCTATGTTTAATTTTAAATTTACTGAGTTTTTATTTGCATTCATCGTATTTTTAATTGCGAGTCAAAATTATTTTTCAAGAGTCTTTTCAGGACACTAATGATTTAGCAGCACTCTCCTGAACTTGATAAGTCAGGACGCTGATGATTCATTAGGACGCTGATAACATTCAAGGTTGAATTGAACTAATTAATCAAGATGCTTACTTGTATGTAGCTGCCTCTCATTAGTCAACCTCTGAAGTTGTCAGGACGCTAACTCAGCATCAGCTTACTAAAAGATTTCTAAGTTCTTCAAAGAATTTATCTTTGAGGACACTAATAGTTATAAGTTGGATAAACTATCAGGACGCTACCAGGGTAGGAGCGCCCACATCTTTGGGAATCAACTTAATAACTTTCAGGACGCTGATTATCCTTTAGAGCACTTAGTTTTGTTTTGCAAATGCCTTGAAATGTCAGGACGCATACATAGTTGTAGCGTCCTCGTGTTGTGTTTTATGTTTTAAAAGGTAGGACGCTTACTCGGAATAGTAGCACCCTCATGCACTTAATTGTTTTAAGACAAAGCAAGATGCTAACTATGCATTAGCGCCCTCAGGGTAAAGTCACTATGTCGCAAAGAAAGTTAGGACGCTTACGAGTTAGTAGTGCCCCCACTTCATTGTTCAGCAGAACGCTTATACATAATGAGCGCCCTCAAGGAACAAAACGACAAAGTTGATATTATGCGTCAGGACGCTGATTACGGAATCAAGACGCTATATCAGTCTACTTTTTCAAATTTATCAGAGATCTTCTCTAATACATGAATTAAGTTTTTCTAAAACTTTCCTTTTCATCTAATTTGAAAAGAACCAGAATGTTAGTGAAAACTGCAGTTGCCATTTTCATATAATATTATAGCCGTTGGGTGTAAACGTTCACATTGTATTTGAAGTTCAAATGTCTAATGGCTACTATCTACTAAGTCTATAAATACCAACACTTTGAATCAAACAACTCGCCGATAATTTTTATTGTTCCAAAAACTTTTTGAATGTTAGTTAATGTTCAATCTTTCAAAAGTTTTCAAATGTTCTAAGTTTTCAAAGTATTATTCACTGATACTTTACTTAGTCAAAAGATTTTCATATTAAGCTTCAATTATATTCTATCTTTGAAAATCTTATTTGAATTCATTTTTAACATCAATCATGTTGATGAAGGAATTTGAGAAATAGTTCATAAAAGATACAGTTGTACTTGATTTCATATCTTAAGTATTGTATTGAACTATATCAGTAGTTGTGTTAACTATTGAATATTGAACCAGAAGTTTTCATGCTTATATACTATATCTATTTTAAAAACTGTCTGTGCCTATGATTTACACTGGTCCTGTGATTTTCAACTTCAACGTTTTAATGGTATCATAATGTTTTCGAAGAAGCACTTAATTGATTTGCATATCATTCATGTTTTTCGAAACTGCACTTGAGCATACCAAACATTGAAAGGTAAAGGACTGTAAGTGTATGTCTCTTAGCATTACGTATTCAAATTTATACATTTTTGTAATGCTATGCACATGAGCTTAATTGTAAAGTGTTCTACTCAATTAAAACCAACATTATTAGTTTGTGTTGTAATGTTAGTGTGTTTCTGGATTGAAACAACTAGGACAAGTAAATGCAATTCACTTAATGATTTCAGGGTTGAAATCATGTTAAGGTTCAAACTCACCTGCAAGAAGAAAATCGGTTCTTCTTCATCCTTTGAAAGGATAGGTTCGTCCTTAACCTGTAAAAGGATAGGTTATCTCTGAACCTATAAAAGAAAAACGATTCTTCCTTATACCGCAGAAGGAAAAGGATTCTTCCTTATCCCGCAAAAGGAAAACGGTTTTTTCTTATCCCGTAAAAGAAAAATGGGTTTTTCCTCATCCCGGGAAAGAGAAATACAGTTCATCCTTAGTCCATAAAAGGATACGTTTGCCTTGAACCTATAACAGGGCATGTATAACGGTTTGGTTCTCACCCGTAAGAGAATCAGTTAGTGGATTGAGAAAATCCTAATCGAGAGATTAGGTAGTGGACGTAGGCTTGGCCGAACTACTATAAATCTTAGAGTTCTTAACTTTATGCATTTTACTTTATGGTTAGTATGTGCATTTTATTCCAATGTACCATAGTACATCACTAAGTCATTGGAAAAGTTTTAATTTGACCATCGCACCCTATTCACCCCCTTCTTGGGTGCACCAACAGTATCTCTCTACAGTCTACGGTGAGATCTCAGAGTCAGAGTTCCTCTGTGAGACAACCAATGTCGTTAGGGCGGGGAGTTGGACGTCGATAGGGTTGGACATCGACACCCGGGATAGTGTCTCAGACTGGAACTTCCGCACCTCAGCCATCGATTACCTATTTTCTTTGAGGTCAGAAGGGACACAAGAGGAACCAGTGTCCATTCCAAACACCACAGGTAGTGACAACAACTCCATCCCATTTGACTTCATCATTTCCCAAAGAACATGCCAAAGCAATTCCAGAACCAGACCTTGAGGCCAGTAATAATTTGATTGAAGGTATGATCAGCATCTATGATGTTATGGTGTATGTTTTGATTGATGCTGGATCTACATTATCCTTCATTTCTGGTAGTATGGTAGATAGATTGAAATTGACTGAAGCTAGAACTAGTACACCCTTGATATTGAGCACAGCCGCAGGGGAAAGAATTTATCCTAATATGGTCTGTGAGAAATGTGTAGTGAAATATGAGGGTCACGAGATGTATGTTGATCTTAAAGTTCTAGAATTCTTGGAGTTTGATGTCATACTAGGTATGGATTGGCTAGCAGTCTATCATGCTCATTTTGATTGCTTTGCAAAAAGAGTGGTATTCCAGATTTCAGGACAACCCGCCTTTGTTTATAGAGGCATGGACACCTCGAAACCCCCTACTCGAGGTCGATTACTTACTGATGAGGAAGCACATATCTTGGCTAGTGTAAAGCCAGTGGAAAAGAAAGGTCAAGGCATTCAGTTGTCAGAAATTCCTGTGGTAAATGATTGCCAGATGTATTTCCTATGGATTTACCGGGACTACCACCAAAAAGGGAAATTGACTTTATTATTGAGTTAATGTTTGGAACAAAACCTATCTCCATTCCACCTTATCGCATGGCACCGACGGAGTTACAGGAACTCAAGGTGCAGCTAGAAGAATTGTTGAGCAAATGGTTTATTACCCAAGTGTGTCACCCTAGGGAGCACCTATTTTGTTTGTTAAAATGAAAAACGGGAGTCTACAGTTGTGTATAGATTGCTGTCAGCTGAATAGGGTGACAGTGAAAAACAAATATCTTTTACCATGGCTTGATGATCTATTTGATCAAATGATTGGGGCCAAATTCTTTTCCAAGATTGATTTAAGATAAGGATACCATCAGTTGAGGATTAGAGAAGAGAATATTCCAAAAATAACTTTCAGAAGAAGATACAGACATTATGAATATTTGGTTATGCCATTTGGGTTAAGTAACGGACCTGCTATGTTTATGGATTTGATGCAAAGGGTGTTCAAATCGTATCTTGATCAGTTTACGTCGTATTCATTGATGGTATTCCTGTTTATTCCAAAACTCAAGAGGAGCATGAACAACACCTCAGGATTACACTACAAACACTAAGAGAACATAGATTGTTCGCTAAGCTCAGTAAATGTGAGTTTTGGATAAAAGGAAGTGAAATTTTTGGGTCATGTGGTAATTGCATATGGTATTTCTGTGGATTCTGCAAAGGTTGAGGCAATTATCAATTGGCCAAGACCGACCACAGTGACTGAAATCAGAAGTTTTCTGAGTTTAGCTAGATACTACAGGAAATTTGTGGAAGTATTTTCTAAAACTGCTGCTCTACTTACACGACTAACTCGGAAAAATATTTCTTTTGTGTGGACTGATGCCTGTGAGGAAGCTTTCACTGAGTTGAAAAAGAAGTTGACTATGGCACCAGTGTTAGTACTTCCAGAGCCTGGGAAAGAGTTAGTAATCTTTACTGATGCATCACATTCAGGTCTGGGATGTGTATTGATGCAAGAGGGTAGAGTTATATCTTATGCATCTAGGCAATTAAATGTGCATGAGAAGAACTATCCGGTACATGATTTAGAACTGGCTGCAATGGTATTTGCACTGAAATTATGGAGGCATTACCTGTATGGCGAGAAGTTTACATTATATTTTGATCACAAAAGTCTAAAGTACTTGTTTTACCAGAAAGAGATGAATATGAGTCAACGAAGATGGTTTGAGTTCTTAAAGGATTATGATTTCACTCTTGAATATCATCTTGGAAAAGTCAATGTGGTTGCTAATGCGCTGAGGGAAAATGGGCTGAAATTAGAGTTGTGGCTTGTCAGATGGCTCATGAGTGGCGGATGTTAGAGAAGGCTACAGTCATGAGTACTTTTTCTATTGATTCTCCAGTGGGTATATGTGCTCAGATGCGAATACAGCTGACTGACACTCATATTCAAAAGGTTAAGAATCTGCAGCAGCACAATCCTAACTTTGGCATGTATGATTCTTGGGCTGACAGTTCTGATCGGGGCGATTAGCATCGAGATGCAAATGGTATCTTGCGATTTCAAAAGAGGTTATGGGTACCGTTTGACCGAGATCTTAGAACTGAGTTACTCCAGGATGCACATAGATCTCTGCATACTATCCACCCGGGAGCGACCAAGATGTATCACGATATGAAAAGAACAGTATGGTAGGACGGAATGAAAAAGGATATAACTAAATATGTATAGAAATGTGGGGTGTGTCAGCAGGTGAAAGCTGAACATCAGAGGCCTGGAGGACAAATGCAACCATTGTCCACCCCTGAAAGGAAATGGGAGCATATCACAATGGATTTCATTAACGGATTACCTAGATCTCAAGGTAGATATGATTTTATCTGGGTGTAGATAAATTAAAAAAGTCTACCTATTTTCTTCCGACAAACACTAAGGACTCTATGGATAGGCTGAGTAGGTTGTACATACTTGAGATAGTGAGATTACATCAGGTGCCCGTGTCTATTGTATCGGATCGAGATCCGAGGTTTACTTCGGGGTTCTAGTAGGCATTGCAGGCTCAGTTAAGGACCCATCTCCGTCTCAGTACTGCATTTCTCCTCAAACTGACG
Organism: Paratinospora sagittata; assembly: GCA_035771175.1. Lineage (NCBI taxonomy): Eukaryota > Viridiplantae > Streptophyta > Magnoliopsida > Ranunculales > Menispermaceae > Paratinospora > Paratinospora sagittata. The sequence goes on from CM069610.1 coordinate 26,106,451, forward strand.
GTCAGACTAAGAGGGTGATTCAGATGCTTGAGGACATGCTCAGGGCTTGTATTTTAGAATCCGGTGAGAGTTGGAGTGAATCCCTTCATCTGTGTGAGTTTGCATAGAATAATAGTTATCAAGCGAGTATTGGCATGACACCATTCGAGGCCTTATATGGTAGACCTTGCAAATCTCCGACTTGCTGGTTTGAAGTTGGAGAGTCACAATTACTCGACCCATAACTTATTGTGGATCACACAGAGAAGATTAAACAGATCAGGCGAAAACATAAGGCAGCCCAAGATCGCTAGAAAAGTTATTTTGATAACCAACATAGGCCGATAGAGTTCTCTGCGGGTGATGAAGTCCTGCTTAAGGTCTCACCACAGAAGGGACAAATGAGGTTTAGGATTAAAGGGAAACTTGCTCTAAGATTCATTGGTCCATTTAAAATTTTGGAGAGAATTGGACGAGTAGCTTACAAACTTGCTCTTCCACCTTAGCTTACAGGAGTTCACAATGTCTTTCATGTGTCTATGCTAAAACAGTATTATCGAGATCCAACTCACGTAGTTGATATATCACAATTAAAAGTTGGGGAGGATATTACTTATCAAGAAGAACCTATTCAAATCGTGGATAGAAAGATTCAGAAGCTCCAGAACAAGGAAATTCCTTTAGTACGAGTTAAATAGAAATTCCACGACAATAAAGAGTAGACCTGGGAACGTGAAGATCGAATGAAGGAGTGATTTCCTGAATTATTTAAATCCTAAGGTATAACCGCTTTAATTTAAATTTTGTGGACAAAATGTCCTAAGTTGGGGAGATTGTAACATCCCATACTTTTGGTCAAAAAAATTCTACATTGACTTATACGTATACTGAGATGTATAATATGTGTATAATACTTAGGGATACAAGTATGCAAGTGTATGTAGTTGTGTTTCTATAAATTTCAATTAGATTATCAAAATCAAAACAATATGTGTAAGTTGGGTATATATATATATAAATTCAATTTAAGCATGGGGAGTTGGTTAACTAACTAGCATGGGGAGTTGTTAGTGCACCCAAGAAGGGGGTGAATTGGGTGAGATGGTCAATTTTAAAACTATTCCAATGACTTAGTGATATACATTGGTATATTGGATTTTAAGGCACATACTTACCGTAAAGTAAAATGCATAATATAAAGCACACTAGAATTTATAGTGGTTCGGCCAAGCCTACGTCCACTACCTAATCTCCCGATTAAGATTTTCTCAATCCACTAACTGATTCTCTTACGGGTGAGAACCAAACTGTTATACATGCCCTTTTACAGGTTCAAGGCAAACCTATCCTTTTGCGGGCTAAGGGTGAACAACATTTACTTTTTCGGGGATGAGGAAAAACCCATGTTCCTTTTAAGGGATCAGGAAGAACCGTTTCTCTTTTATAGGTTCAGAGATAACCTATCCTTTTACAGGTTAAGGACGAACCTATCCTTTTACGGGATGAGGATGAACCTGTGTTCCTACTTACAGGTGAGGATGAACCTTAACATGATTCCACCTTTGAAATCATTAAGTGAATTACATTCACTTGACCTGATTGTTTCAATCCAGAAACACACTAGCATTACAACACAATAATTATGTTGGTTCTAACTTAGTAGAACACTTTACAATTAAGCTTATGTGCATAGCATTACAAAGATGTATAAATTTGAATACGTAATGCTAAGAGACATACACTTAAAGTCCTTTACCTTTCAATGTTCGGTATTGCTCAAGTGTAGTTTCAAAAATCGTGAATGATATGTAAATCAATTAAGTGCTTCTTCGAAAACATTATGATACCATTGAAACATTGAAGTTGAAAATCACAGATCTAGGGTAAATCATAGACACAAACAATTTTCAAAATAGATATAGTATATAAGCCTAAAAACTTTTGGTTCAATATTCAGTAGTTAACACACCTATTGATATAGTTCAATACAGTACTTAAGATATGAAATCAAGTACAACTGTATTTCTCAAATTCCTTCATCAACATGATTGATGTTAAGTATAAATCCAGGCTGAGAATTTGAGTAAAAACCAGTTTAAAATAGATTTTCAAAGATAGAATAGAATTGAAGCTTAATATGAAAATCTTTTGACTAAGTAAAGTATCAGTGAATAATACTTTGAAAACTTAAGACATTTGAAAACTTTTGAAAGATTGAACAACAACTAACATTCAAAAAGTTTTTGGCACAATAAAAATTACCGGCGAGTTGTTTGATTCAAAGTGTTGGTATTTATAGACTTAGTAGATAGTAGTCGTTAGACATTTGAACTTCAAATACAATGTGAACGTTTACACCCAATGGCTAGAATGTTATATGAAAATGGCAACTGCAATTTTCACTAACATTCTGATTCTTTTCAGATTACATGAATAAGGAAAGTTTTAGAAAAACTTGATCCATGTATCAGTGAAGATCTTTGATAAATCTGAAAAGGATTTTGTGCAAAGATTTGTTCTAAAAAACTAGATTGATATAATGTACTTATTAGAACAGTGACGGTTGTTGAATTAGCATCCTGACACATAATATCAACTTTGTCGTTTTGTTCTTTGAGGGCGCTCATTATGTATAAGCATCATGTTGAACAATGAAGTGAGGGCGCTACTAACTTGTAAGCGTTTTGACTTACTTTAAGACATAAGTGACTTAACCCTGAGGGCGCTAATGCACAATTAGCGTCCTGCTTTGTTTTAAAACAAAGTACATGAGGGAGCTACTTTTCCGAGTAAGCGTCCTATATTTTAAAACATAAAACACAAGGACACTACAACTATGTAAGCGTCCTGTCATTTCAAAACATTTGAAAACAAAACCAAGTGCGCTGAAGGGCAATCAACATCTTGAAAGTTATTAAGTTGGTTCCCAAAGATGAGGGCGCTCCTATCCAGGTAGCGTCCTGATAGTTTATACAACTTATAACTATCAACGTCCTCAAAGATAAATTATTTGAAGAACATAGAAATCTTTCAGTAAGCTGATACTAAGTCAGCATCCTGACAACTTCAAAGGTTGACTAAAAGGAGGCAGCTACTTACAAGTAAGCGTCCTGATGAATTAGTTCAATTCAACCTTAAATGTTATCAGCGTCCTGACTTATCAAGTTTAGGAGAGCGCTGCTAAATCATTAGCGTCCTGAAAAACTCTTGAAAAGTAGTTTTGACACGCGATTAAAAATACGATGAATACGAATAAAAACTCGTTAAATGTCAAATTAAACATAAGAATTTAAATCATTTGAAATACCGTAAAGCGTATGATCAAAATATGCAAATATGCAAGTAATTTGAGCATGGATTTTAAAATTGTTTGAGCAATATCGATTAGAGAAATATATACCTTAAGTGCTTTGTATTTCTCATATTTCTCATAATTTAAAAATCCAACTCTTCATTATGAGATCTTTGATGAACTTCGCATTAGAGTTGAATGTCTTGAACGTTGGTCGAAAGATGTAGTCTCGAAGCTTGATCGAATCGTTCATGAGGTGTGACCTTGGAATCATAATATGATCTTTGAGGTCCTTTGATTGAAACGATCTTGAACGTCTGATATGACCTTGAGTTCCTTGATTGAATCATTCTTTGGCTTTTTTCCTTTCCTGAGGTGCTAAGATAGGTTCTTGATTAAAGCTCATTAGCACCGAAAGAGATTTTGTTTGTGATTATCAAAATATACTTCATCAACTATAATTAGGGAGTGCTACGTAATGAACAGCTTAGGTTAACAGGAGCATGGGATCAAACTTTTTATACTTATCTCTCTCTATCTCTCTCTCTCTCTCTCTCTCTAACATTTGTGAAGAAAGACAAAAAAAAGGAAGAAGAACGAAGGGAAGAAAGAGGAAACGCCAAAATTTTGCAAAATCGGGACCCACGCTAAATGATTTTCACTTTATTTCTTTGTGAAATTGATATTTAAGTTAGATGTAACAATTTCCTCGGAGTAATTTTTCCATGGAAGTCGTTTTACGGTATTTCCGAAATTGGGGTTTTGACCCAACTTGAATAAAGATTTGAGTGAGAAGGTTGAAAAATACTTCCCAGACAGTAGAAACCTCGAATATGTGGTTAGATTTCATTTATTTATTCATTTGGAAATTTTATAGCTGTTGAAAGTTAGATTTGATACTTGAGACCTTTGAAACCCTTAAATTTAATATTGGAGACCTTCGAAACCCTATTAAAACCCTATGAATCTCCGGTTGAGACTGTAGAAAGATAGATCTACCAATTCCAGACATTTTGATGTTAAGATCATGATTTTGGGATATGATTTGATATTTTTAGTAACTAAATATAAGGTTTTGGTGAGTAAATTAACTTTAGAGACCCTGCGAACATGTAAAACCTCAGTGAAATACCTGTTGATGGTGGTAGAATGGTAGTAGGATTGATTTTACACGTGTCGATGTGGACAAAATAATTTTAGGAATGTCCTTTATTTTTAATAAAATTGATATATATTTCTAGTAGAAAAATAAAATTGAGAACTAGTGGAAATATGATTTAAAAATATATTTTCACTGTTTCTTCTTGTCGAAATATCTAGATTGACTGTAAAAACGGTATAGTAGCGTCTTCAACTGCTTATGAGTCCTAAATTGAGTTGGAATTTAAATTCATGGAAGATGTCTAATATTTTTTAAGTTGCTAAAGTAAGAATTAGTGGTAAATGAACAAGATTTGGATCAAGTGGAGTGCACTGAATAAATAATACTAGTGAGTATGATGTAGATTAGATCTTTAAATGAATTGAAAAATATTTATTTGTGATTGGAAGTGTGTTGAAAAATTAAATATGTAAATGGAAACTGAGTATTTATGCGTGAAATGGATATGAATAAATGAAATTGATTTATAAAATGGTCATGACAGGTTGAGTTAGTTGGATTTAAATTGGAACTAGACTCGGAAGCTGTGGTGATTGTATTTTAAGTTGAAAAGTTTAGTACTGTGAATAATCCTTACTTTTGGTTTTTATGTATGACATTGGTATATAATATAAAATTTTTTGTGAACTAAGCATATTAATATATGTATTCGAATGGTTGTTTGAAACTCATAAAATGATTTGATGCATTGGAGCATGTCAATAGACGTACTAAAGTAGGTCATTGACATGAAAAATATTTCTATGGGTCTAAATCTCAAGTAACAGACTCGCAAGATTGACGGTTTTAGTAATCCTGGTCGATGTTCTAACACCCCATAGTTTTACTTAAATACATTCGTTGATGTACACATATATCAAGACGTATAATACGTATATTTTATACGTAAGATCCAAATACACGCATGTATGAAAATACATGCTATATTGAAGGGTATTAACAAATAAATGAAATTATTAAATGAATAATATAAATTCAATAAGGTGAATGGGGTTGGTTAATTACATATGTGACTTGAGTTGATGGTTAAATAATTAAATGATGTTGTGAATTAAATGAATAATGAATAGTATGATTAAATGACAATATAAAGTATAAAACAAAAATGAAAGTCATGGGAGTTGCTTTATTAAATTATGATGGGAGTTAGTTATTAAATGAACTTGGGAGCAAGGGATGAAATGAATTCAGGCTCATCTTGTTCTCTTTTTAAGTTAAGGTATTGTTTGTTTTTAAAAGAGAAAACATGAGAAAGAAGAAGAAGAAGAAGAAGTACAGAGAGAAAGAAAAAAAGGGCGACGTAAGGTGGAACGAGGTTTCGCGGCCAAATTAGACGTGTCGGTAAACTATTTTCACCGTTTTTCATTGCAAAATTGTAATTTAAGTTATGTGTGACATTTCTATCAGTATAAATTTTGCTATAGGAGATGTTTTACCGTGTTTCCAAAAATGGGGTTTGGACCCATTTTGAGTGGAAACACGTAGAAATGATATATTATGACTCATATAAATGTGTAGATACTAGATATGTGATTTGTTAGTGTCCACGTGTATTATTGGTGCCGGTACAGCTGCAGAAGCCAAATTTGACACTGGGGGCTTTTAGAACCATGTCAAACTCTAGTGAAATTTCAATTTAAAACTATAGAATTATAGAGAACTGAATTCCGGACATTTCGATACCAAAAATATGATTTTTGTATGCCTGAATGAATTCGATAAATACGATAAACTTGGATATTAGTGGAAATGTGGTTGAAAGGTTTGTTTCTTTTGTCCATTGCCTTAAAAATAATCATGAGGGTCGTGTAAAATATTTGGGACGCCTCACGTGAATTTTTGACTGAAATGGAATTATGAGAATTAATTGGAGAGTTAGAATAATTAAAAAACAAATAGATATAATGATTTGATAATTGATTATGGATTATCTGGAAATGAATATATGACAGGATTATATTGTTGATTGGATACAAATAGTAGAGTGGTCATAGAGAGTAGGTCTACACGGTAGCACTATGAGTATCTCTTGACTTTGGTTCCTTGTATATGACATTGTATAATATAAATTGTGTGTTTCAAATCATGAATATATGTATTTATTGCATTGTTTTAAATTTATGAAAATATTGACCTTGGAGCATGTTTTGGACTTGCTAGAGCAAGCTAAAACACGAGATCATTTGTAGAAGACAGTCTCGCATGAGGATTGAATAATTTCATGGTCCGAGTAATAGTTTTTGAATGGCATTGGGATTAAGCCCTAATTTGAAATGATTCATGGCAAAAAATTGGGTAATAAGAGGTCCGAACGTAGACTCCTTATAAATACATAATAAGGAGTGCATACCCACTCTATTACTAACAGGAGGGAGATTGTTTGATTTTATTGTAACCCTTCATGTTTTGGAATTACTTGTAGCCATGTATGTATTATGAAATGTTTCATGCATGTTTGAATGAGATTTGAATGTATTGATTCATGTGATTTTTATTAAATGCATATATGATGCCATAGTTAGGAATATTCACTGAGATGTGGTTGCTCACTCAATTCTCAAACATTTCAAGTTTGGACCCCAAGGGCAAGGGGAAGGCGCGCGAAGGATAGAGATTCCTTCTACTGTTTGTATGTATGTAAATGTTTGAGAATACTAGTATGTTTAAATACTATTTTGAATAATAGTTTTGTAAATAACACTATTTATGTATATATATCACAAAGATGAAATGTGAGAAGAGAGTTTTAGATAATTGTACGTGAATAGTCTTACATAGTTGTATATATGTATAAATGTGAAGTGTAGATGATGTGTAGTAATGTGAATGATCATATTTAGACTATGATTGCATTTGACTTTTGATAATTAGGTTGTGATATGACCAATAAACAAAGGAGATTCTGTCGAAATTTTGAGAAAAATGTGGATGAGTTTTTGGATAAGGCTGACAGGGTATTGTATACGTCGTCACATGATGTATATCGTATCCTGTGTCGATCGTGATGTCACTCATACGGAATGGGTTGTGACAGGTGCATTCCCGGCACGAGATAAAAGACATAAAAATGGCATAACTTTATAAATGGGTAATTTGAGGTCGTTGCACTCCTCATCGATGCATAATGAGGAGCAGACTCACTCAATTATCTCAAAAGAGGGAGATGGATGATGAATTTTTATTGAAATTTGCATTTTTTTAGAACTGGATGCATGTTCATGAATTATATTGAGCATATATATTATTTATGTTTTCCCTTGCATATGATTTAAATGCTTTGAAATAAGTTTCATGTTTTTATATATGAGCATACATGACACCATAGGTAGGATTATTCACTGAGCTTGTTGTTTGCTCACAACATTTTCCATTTCTTCCAGGTTCTGATAGGAAGGGAAAAGGGAAAGTTCAGGAGTAATGGTTGTTGAACTCCTGATTTTCTTTTTGATGTATGATTTGATATTTTGGGTTGTATTATGACTTTGTATTTTGATGCATATACTTGTAACACTATGATATCTGTATAATTATCACATAAATGGGATATGGGATGTTTATGAAATTTACATGAGATCTGGATGTTTGAAATGCTATGGAATTAATGTTTTATGGAAATTAAATATTGTTTTATCAGGTGGCGTTTTGGACTTGTGATTTTATTAATTTTAATTTTTGGAAAATTGGGGTTAGTGTGAGAGGCTGACAGGGTTTCGGGTATATCAGGGTACAACATACTTGGAATTCTGTGCCGGTCGTGACGTCACCCGAAAAAGGGGTCGCAAAAATTGAGGTGTAATTAACAAAGTTAAACACTAGAGGTGTAATTAACAAAGTTAAACACGAGTAATTCGATCGATTAAAGAAATGATCAAAGCAATAAGTGCAATACACGAGAAACGATAAAATCATGCAAAGTTGATAAGATGAATGCATGTTAAACACTGATCAATACATGTATGATAAACAAATTTAACTATGTGATAGCATAATTATCAAACTAATATGTGTGCATGCATGATTAATCATATAATAATGTATATGCATGAGAATGATAAACTATATGAATGATTTTTGAAAAGATGCAAATCAAGTTATGGTTGGAACATGTAAATGTTACTCTACAACACTAAGATTCAAAATAAGAAATACAACCATGAAGCTCTTGAATCTTCGTAAGGTGTTGTTCCTTCCACATGCTTTGATAGTGCAGTTGAATCCATTTGATATATCTAGTTAGCACTAAAATAACTACGTCAAAGAGATTAGTTATCACAATTATGTTGTTTGTAATCATCAAAATTAAAACCGAGTGAGAGTAGTTACGTCAACAATATCACGTTCAAAGATGATCAAGAATCAACAAGATGTGTAGAGAACACTCAAAAACGTCTTGATCACTTGCTCAAGAGAAACACACAAGTTTCTCAAAGATTTTGAAAGATTTGGCGAACAATATGGAAGTATGAATCAAATAGCCAAATGTAGGTGAACTTTTGCTTAGAAAGATGTTTAAGATCACTCAAGAACTTGTTTTGAACTTGTAGAAATGCTAAGATGAAAAATGACACAAGTTCAAGTTTTTTGTAAAAGTTCCTCTTCAAATGAGCAAGTGTGGTATTTATAGAAAAACACCACACTGAGGCACAAGAACTCGTTCCTCAAAGAAGGAGCGCGTTTCTACTTTGAAATCTGAAACTCTTCAGATTTTTCTCCAATCAAGGAGCGTGTTCCTTATATGAGGAGAGCGTTCCTTAATGTATCCTTTAGGGAAAAGGCGTGAGGTCAATCGTCAAAAACCACTGACTCTAAAAAATTTCCTATTTTGCCCGTGAGAACAGGAGTGGGTTCCTACTTGAAAGAGCGCGTTCCTTTTTTCCTGATCAGAAAATTCTAACTCTAGGAAAAAACCACAGGAACGCGTTCCCTAAACTCTGATAAAAAATTCTGACTCTCGGAAAAAATGCTCAGGAGCGCGTTCCTTAAGAGAAGAGCGCGAACCTTCAGAAACCCTATTTTTTTTATCATAATGAGTTTAGGAATATGTCAAACACGTAGACTAACTTTTTAAAACAATTTTTGACAAGAATGAAGTATAATTAACAAAGTTAAATACGTGTAAATCGATCGACTAGATAGATGATTAAAACATTCAATACGTTACACGTAAAAACGATAAAACCATGCAAAGTTGGTAAAATGAACGCATGTTAATCACTGATAAGTATATGCATGATAAAGAATTTTAACTATGTGATTGCATAATTGTCATACTAATGTGTGTGCACGCATGATCAATAATATAATAGTGTATATGCATGAGTATGATAAACTATATGCATGATTTTCAAAAAGATGCAAATCATGTTGTGGTTGGAACATGTAATGGTTACACTACAACACTAAGATTCTAAATAAGAATTACAAACATTAAGGTCTTGAATCTTCGTACAATGTTGTTCCATCCACATGTTTTGACAGTATAGTTGAATTCATCTAATATAGCTAGTTAGCACTAAAACAACTCTGCCAAAGATATTAGTGGTCATAAGTATGTTGTTTGTAATCATCAAAACAAAATTGGATGAGAGTAGTTACATCAACATTTGTTATTTTTGCTGTGTTTATTATTGAAAGGTATAACCTACAATTTATCCAATTCAACCCCCTCTTGAACATTTAACTAGGCCAACACTGACCTGGGAGGAGCGTGCTCCTAGTAAGAAACAAAATGGTGTACTGTCTCAGGGCGAGGAGGAACGCGCTCCTGGTTAGGGAGAAGCACACTCCTTACGATAAATTATAGTTTTTTTAAAAAAGGGGCAGTGAGGTGGTGCGCAAGAATATAAAAGGAAAACCCCATTTTTCGTTCATTTTAGCTAAGAATGAAAGTGAAAAAAAGGAGAAAGGGATTTCGAGGAGATCCTTTACCAAATCGAATCCTAGATAAGTTGTTTTCCACGAATTTCCTTATGAAATTGCATTTGGTGTTGAAAGAAACCCTTCCTACAATATAATTTTTGCTATAGATGACGATTTGGGTACTTCTCAATTTAAGGTTCTGATGCTCTTGATTGGGAATTGATTAGAAATGGTGGTGAAAGTAGTTGGTTGCCCAAATTGTGTGAAAATGATGTTTTGTTAGGGTTTTCACTTTGAATTGACGTTTATATAGTTCGGTAACCTAGTTGGTTGTGTAAAATCAACTGGGAACACATAGAAATGAAGTTAGGAACTTATGGGAATTAGATTAAAGTGTTAATTCCTACTGTTTCTGATGTTATATGTGTTGAGATTGGGTTTAAGAGAGAAATTGACAAATTTCCAATTGTAGTAACTAGTAAAGATAATGGGAAATTGTGGAAATGTTAGGAATGTAGCTTGAAAATGAGTAATTAGTATTAATGTGATACAATTATGTCTGTAGGTTCTAGTAAAGAAGGTTGAATCAGTTGATAGTGTAAGAACTTAATTCTGACAATTGTTTGTGAGTAGAATTTCAATTATGTTATTCATTTGTTGATTCCTAGCTTATATTGAATGAATGTTTCATGTATGATTTCTTGAAAATTGCATGGTGTGAAAATGGGAAAAACCTTTTGGTTCTTGTTTAGTTTGGTTTACCTTGGGAAAGTGAATCCTTGGACATAACAGAGTAAGTTGAGAATACTCCCTACAAGGAATATTGGATCTCTTTTCCTCGTAAACTTACATAGCACGGATCAAAGGAGAGTTTAGCATGTAGTCAGTTGGTTGAATGTGAGTTATCTGATTTATTGTTTTCGAGCGGGGTTCCCATGAACAGTATTGGGTCTATCTTCGGGAGAGCACTGATAAACTTTTAACAAAGTCATAGATAACTCGCGCCAGACAATTAAATGAACTCTATTATTCACTGCCACTGACGGAAGTTATTCAAGTTAAATTATTAAATTTTAATGTGACCTCAGGTTGAGACTGAAACTTGAAAATGGTTCCTTATTGGCTATATGCTTACTATAAGCCTTGGGACACTTGTCACATCACTTGAATAAAGGTGGATAAGGTGCATGTGTTTTGAACTTGTACGGTTGCATTGTTTTTCATATGACATTGAACATGCATACATGGGTTATGTAGATGTATGAATGGCAATATATTTGAATTCTATTCATTAGGCATTGTTGACTCACCCTATTCCCCATTTTGCAGGTTCTTCTATAGTAGATAAGAGCAAGGGGATAACACAACAGTGAGAGTCCAGTTGTCTCTGCAAGAAGATTGTTTTTTATGTAGGTCGATAGACAAGAGACATATGTATATATACTTGTTATTCTGGATTATGTATATATATATCACCGAACACCTTGTATATAATGTTATGGATGTTTTTATTTGGAAATTGTAGTAGTTGTGGATTGTAGAAAATGTTGAACTGTTAATTAGGTTGATAGATGACTCGTTTTATAGATGAGACTCTGTCGGAGTCTGGCTAAGGCTTAATAAGGGTCTAATTGTCTTATGGAGGATTGTTAGACTTTTATGCTGGTCAAGATGCTCTGGGATGCTTGAGAAGGGGTTCCTGACAGTTATTTAACATGCAAGAAAAAAAAATATGGAGCTGAGGTTGTTTGTTGCTCTGCATTAGTACAATAGGCAATTCGGTTAAATGTTTTATGAAGCACTTGCAAGTTATTCCGAGTACATCAAAACTTGTGACTGTGCAAAAGGGTTCTGGACAACTTTTCAATTGTTTCTATTGCAAAAGTTGTTTGTTAGTACATTCAATGTTTTACCTTATCCCAAAAATAACTCATTTAATCGTGATTTTAAAAAGTTGCCTCTTACGCGAGCTTCTCAAAATATATAGCTTTTGCGATTTGAATTTGTCTAACAAAAATACCCTTATTATGATTACCTCTTACTTCTATTTCACTTTTTTGACATTTTTTATTAGGCTATAGGGTAATATAGTCCTTTTTTTTTTGTAAAAAATACATTTTAAATTAGCAAACAAATATCTACTTGACACTAAAAATACTTTCTAAACATAGTTTCCAAACAATTATCATCTACTTTTTAATAAGCACTTTTATTTAAAGCACTTATGCAAAAAGTAAAAGCTATTAGCAAAAGTTCAAAACAAGCCCTTTGTTCAAACTATTTTAAAATGAGTACATACATAATGAGTTACAAGAGTGGGCCCGGTATGAGCAAGAATCTTATCTTCATTTAAAGGCGGGTTGGGTCAAGACATAGACAAACAGATAAGTAAGTACCCGATTATATATGTTTAAGTAAAAATACAATCAATTTTGTTAATTAGTTTAGAATTAATCTCTATGATGATGACAAGTCTAAGAACCTATTTCTTAACTTTACTTCATATCTACTTCTATTTTAAAATTAATCTCTATTTGTATCTGGCATATGGATCTTTACTAATTAAATAACTTGGGTGGCCACTACTAGCTACTTCTAGCTAGCTTTGAGTTAACTAATTATACTCATCATGACATTCAAATTAAAACTTCAATTATTTGTTAATCTAAATGCGTTACAACATATACATATATATATATATATATATAATGATTTTCCATTTCATGCATGCATGTGGGAAGACATGATGATGTCAAATCCATTCATCAAGCCCTAATAACTCTCTCAAATTTAAGTACACCTCATGACAACCATCCCCTAAATGCAAACTGATTTACATACAAGAAGAGTACTAGCAGGGACGACACCAGAATTCTATTGTACTTTGGTAGGAAGAAATTAAGCGACGTTAAAGGAACTAACAGTGCTTTCCACGAACTTCCTTGCTCCTTTGAACCATCTCTTGTCTCCGGCTTGCGCCTTGCAAATGTACAGCTTTCCGTTGGAAACGGTGGCCGTGATCAGCTGGTGCTTGCCTCCTTCGTCTCCGTCGGCCGTCCTAGTCAAAACGCTCACACTGTAGTATTGTTTGCCACCGATTGTAGGAGTTGCTGACGCCAAAATGTTGGCGGTCGCAACCGCGTCTGAATCAAATCCACCCTAAATTTGGATTCACATATATAAGTTAACTAGTTAATTAATAACCCAATTTAATAATGAGTAATGCCATATAAACTCCCCAAAAAAAACTCAAGACTGATGCGTATGATTTAGACCATTGATAAGATGATAAAAAATTTAAACCATAAATATATCAACTGTCAAAATAATGTCACATAAGCTTGAATTTGCGTTTGAGTTTTTTGTTTTTTTTTTTTTTGGACTTATAATATTCAGGAATATAATTACATACATAAGGAATGCATTGAATTCCATAATATATATGCTTTGTGAATTAATTTGAAAGTCTATTATTCACATTTGAGAACTATCTAATTTGAACAACATAAATAAGAGCTTTTACTTACCATCCTCATTACAAATTTGTCAAACTGAAGAAAACACGTGCAAGACGTGTATAGGGGATGCTATGTAGTATGTAATTTGCAATTTACCTCAGAATCAGTTTTGCCGGAATAAGCTTGTTTTCCAAGAAGATAGTCGACCTGTTAAAAGCAATAAAGCTTCATTAAGCATAAATAATATTAACCGTGCTAAATGGCAACAACAGTAGTCCAATTATTAAATAAATTTCTTTACCTACGAACTGAGATTTAAGTAGTTTTTGAGAAGCTTAATTAGGATGAGAACACAATTAGCAAGTGTATATACTCCTAACATACTACTTAATTACCTCGAATCATGCACTAACAAATGATTCTGAGGCAATTGAATAGTGTTTTAAGGTGATGTCTATGTTTTTAATGAATGTTAATATAGCACTAGCAGTACTACTCTTGTTCATTACCTGGGAGAGGAATTGCTCGGGGGATCCATAGTCAGTGATAGATTTCTTGTCGGTAGGGGTGATCATGACCGTAACGTTGCTGTTGGGATCGAAGTTATCCTCGTACCTGAGAACTTGGCCAGGGTACTCCACCTCTTTGCTAGGATTCCATTTTGATGGGATTAGTACCTTGAAGTCCGGTCCATTGAATGGAAGGAAATCTGTGTTCGTCTTTGGCTTTCCAAAAACATTGGCTGCACGCCCCGTCCCAATTAATTAATTACCAATAAAACATATATATATTTATATACACCACGAGTTATAAATTTAAGATTTTGCGACACCTATTTCATTTTTGTTTCCTTATAGAGTAATTTTCTTGGTAGTGATTACGTTAGTAATAATTACCAGCTTCACCGTAGGCGGCATCAGCGGGAGAGACCTTGGTGCCAATGGCAGCAGCACCAATGAGAACTGTAAGGGCCAATCGTCGAGAAACAGAGGCATTATCTTCATGATCCTTATTATTATTAGCGGCTTGTTTCTGCTGGGCTCTGATCACTACTACCTGCTGCTTGGTTGCCCGTGAAGAGGAGGATGATGATCTGGATGGAGTGGAGAGAGCATGGTGGTGGAGGAAACATGAAGTTGATGATGCCATTGGCTTTTGCCTTGGTAGTCTATCCTCTCTCAGCTATCCGCTTCAGTTTCTAGTAGTATTGAAAGAAGAAAGAGGTTAATCAATTTGTTTGTTCTTAGTTGGTAGAGATGAGTGAAGGAAAATGGGTGTGGAGAAGCCAACGGGGATTTTGGATATAGATGTGGATTAGATTTTTGATGGGAGATAAGGTTTTTGAGGTCCTCCACCTCACCATAAGCTATATATGACCATTGTGGTGGGACCTGTAGCCCCTGTTTGGGTTCTCTAGTAAGCTCGAATAATGCGACCTTACTTAATTTGATGCTTTTGTGCAATTCTTAATTGTGGGTATAATTTGCTCGGATGTGCGTACATTGGATGAGATCATCGTCAGAATTTGATAGCTTTCACGATGTAATAAATCAAATTAAGATTTATTTATAATCCATCCTCCCCCCAAGTCCCAACTCCGGTTTTTCTAATTAATTACAGTTCCAAGTGCTCGTAAGATTTATTTATATTATTATATTTGATTTATATGACAAAAGGCTATGGAGCGATATTATATGACAATAGTTATAGGTTACATATTCTAAGTTATGAAATTAACTTTGTAATCATAATATTAAATTGTGAGTTGCAAATGCAATTTAACCGGGATTATGGCCAAGAGCCTATATAAAGGGGTGTTTGGTTTGTAAAATAAAAAAATAAAAAAATTTAGCCAAAAGCTAAATTGAGAAATTTATTATATGATCGAATGCACCTGAAGTTTCAAGATCAAAATTATGAGGAAGAAAATTGAAGAAGACATTTAATAATTATGATGAAAAATTACCAAGTTTGTCTAGCTAGTTATACATCAATCCCTAAAGTGAATGATATTTTGATTAATGATCATGAATGATAAAATGAATAAGAATTACCAAGTTTGTCTAGTTAGTTGTACACCATTCTCTAAAGTGAATGATATTTTGATTAATGATCAAGAATGATAAAATGAATAAGAATTATCAAGCTTGTCTAGTTGGTTGTACACCATTTTCTAAAGTGAATGATATTTTGATTAATGATCATGAATGATAAAATGAATAAAAATTACCAAGCTTGTCTAGTTGGTTGTACATCATTCCCTAAAGTGAATGGTATTTTGATTAATGATCATGAATGATAAAATGAATAAAAATTACCAAGCTTGTCTAGTTGGTTGTACATCATTCCCTAAAGTGAATGATATTTTGATTAATGATCATGAATGAAAAAATAAATTTGGCAAAGGTCATGATAATTATGAGCGAGAAAATAAATATGGCAAATGAATGTTACAAAGGCCATGATGCATGAAAAATAAATATGAAAAAGGTCATAATTATGGATAAAAAAATAGATATGATAAAGCCTATGAGAATAAATGAGAAAATAAAGATCATGAGAATTCTCATGAAACAAAATAAATACGGCAAAAGCCATATTGAGATTAGTACGAGAATCGTGATGGTTACAATTTTTGAAAATATGGTTATACTCATTAATGCGGTAAAAATAGATTCGCAAGTGTACGAATATCAAGTTATAATACCCATGGTGAGTGAGTTATCGTATCCACAGGAAAGGTAATTTCACAATTGTGCCCAAAACTACAATGATTAGTGGTTTTATCTAGGTGGTCAAAGTTGAGTGAATTAAATGATAAAATGCAAATTAAACAAAATCTAAGAGAAACAAACAAGATGAAATAAAATTTGGAGAGAAATCAATAGATAAAAAGTTATAGGATTTGATACCACTATGTTGTTTCTTAAGATCTATAAATATTGTGTTATTGAATTAAATCCTAGATTTATAAACCATAAATCTTTAATCATTCAAGTCCCTCTCCCGAGTGTCAACTTGAATATCTATCCTTAAACAATCAACCCCCTCTCTCGAGTGATAGGTCAATCGAACAAGAACGAACTAAGATTTTTGATTCATTCAAAACTGTTTCAAAGGGTTTTGTAGGTCTCCTAACACGATACAAAATCCCTAGGTTATAATTATTTTGCTCCAATTATATATTCCCTTTTCCAAGTGTTATATATCAAATCTAAGTTCATTCAAAAATTGGCCAAGGATTTGAAAGCATTAAGCACTGACAATTGCAAATAAACATGGAAATTGCTCATCAACACATAAAAGATAATAAAACGACTAAAAATAAAACAAAACATAAAAACTAAAAATCGGTTGGGTTGCCTCCCAACAAGCGCTTACTTATAGTCTTTAGCTAAACTTTCTCTTCTTATTTGAATCGCATATGTTTCCTTATGATTTCGAGCATCCTCCCGTCTTTCTCGTTGTTCAGACTTGATGACGGAATCATTGGACTTGTGCACTCCTCCCACAAAAATTGATATGACTGATCCGCCGGTGGAAACACAAAATCCAATGAAGCATCACTCCTATTTAACAGAGGAATGTCATCGAAATATTCAGTTGGTGCTTTCCAAACATTTAGGCATTGACCTTCAAGCACCTCTAAATGGCTTTTATCATTAACCACTACAACTTCAACTTGTAGCGCTTGAGCAAACGGATCCTCAAAGTCAACATTATATTCCTTGACATCCAAGCACTTTTCCATCTTGGTAGGAACCTCTTCAACATATGGCATCATAGGATCACCCGATTGCAATATGAAGAGGAAGACAAGTGCTTACCGATCCTTGACACTTTCACGGATAAGCAATTGCATGGATTGGGAATGAAAGCTCCAAGGTATGCTGATTTTGCTAACTAGTTGGTTGGTGGTACTTTGCCTCTGGATCTTTCATATGCAAGGAAGAAGAAGTTTTTACATGATGTGCGCTTCTACCTTTGGGATGAGCCCTTGCTATTTAAGAGGTGCAATGATCAAATGATTCAACGATGTGTATAAGAAGAGAAGGTTCACGCCATTCTTCATGAGTGCCATTCTTTCCCCAATGGAGGTCATTTTGGGGCAACAAGGATAACGACAAAGGTGCTTCAAAGTGGGTTTTATTGGCCCACTATGTTTTGTGATAGCTGCATTTTTGTGAAGACATGTGATAGATGCCAACATCTTGGTACCATCTTTAGGCGACATAAATTACTTTTGACAAATATCTTAGAGGTGGAGCTTTTTTATGTGTGGGGTATTGATTTTATGGGCCCTTTTCCTCCTTCGTTTGGCAAGACATATATACTTTTGGTGGTAGATTATTTACCAAGTGGGTTGAAGCTATAGCTATGGAGACCAATGTTGCTAAAGTAGTGCTGAAATTTCAACACAAGCACATATTTACTAGAGTTGGCACTCCTAGGGCTATCATAAGTGATGAAGGCACCCACTTTTGCAACAAATTATTCAATGCTCTTCTTGCCAAGTATGGGATGAAACATAAAGTGGAACTTGCATACCATCCTCAAACCAATGGCCAAGCCAAAGTGAGCAACCGAGAAGTTAAGCAAATTTTGGAGAAGACCGTCAATGTCACTAGGAAGGATTGGTCTTTGAAGCTTGATGAGGCTTTATGGGCGTATCGGACTGCATTGAAGACTCCTATTGGGATGTCTCCTTACCGCCTTGTGTTTGGGAAGTCTTGTCACTTACTGGTTGTGTTAGAGCATCGAGCTTATTGGGCGGTGAAAAAGCTTAATTTTACTTAAAAGCATCAGGCGATCAAAGGTTACTGCAACTAATGGAGATGGACGAATTTAGGAATGAAGCCCATGAGAATGCTAAGATCTACAAGGAGCGGACCAAGAAGCGGCACGACAAGAACATTAAAAAAAGAGATTTTGAACCGGGGCAACAAGTACTCCTATTCAATTCAAGAATGAAGTTATTCCTGGGCAAGTTGAGGTCAAGATGGTCGGGACCTTTCATGGTGGAGCGTGTTTTCACTTTTGGAGCGGTAAAGCGAAAGAATGAGAGTGGTGTATGCTTTCAAGTCAATGGACAACGGTTGAAGCACTACTTTGGCCAAGAGGTGGGCGGGATGATCACATCACTCTTGGGGAGCCGTGAAGGCGTTATGAAGGAAAGTCGGGCTAACGACTCTAAACCAAGCGCTTGTTGGGAGGAAACTCATTGGTTTTGGAGTTTTCTTATTTTATATGCTTTTTGTTATTAGCCATTGTAGTATAGATTTGAGTTTCTTACCATTAACATATTTATTTCTTTTCCTTTCTAGGTTCTAAAGCAAGTTTGGGAGTCTTCTTGGAGCATCTAGGAGAGGCGATTGGAGTGCATCATACGAGATCTTCACCCATTTGGGTTAAGGGGGGGTTTTTCTAAACTCTCTTCTTTTATATTTGCCTCTGTTTTTCTTTATTTATGTCATGTATTGAGGACAATGCTCACTGTAGTTTTGGGGGGAGAGTTTTGAATTTTTGTTATGGTAAGTTAGCTAAATATGAAGTAGTTTAGGTTAGGTAGTTACATTCTTTTACAATTTTAGACTTACTTATGTAGGGCCAATGACAAGAGAACACTTTAGAGATATGAAACAATAGGGGAATGTAGAGCGTACCTATATGTCTATGTGCTTGATCTATTTTTGCTGAGTTTTGTTGGAGAGACTTAACCAATTGTACATGGTTTTGATCATTAGATTAAGATTGTTGGGAATGGACTTTTGCTTGCCGAGTCATATTTTAGATCTCTAGGGATTCTAAAACAAGTTTGATCACTACTCGAGGCGAAATCCTAGAAAACATACCATGAGGAAGATGATTTAGGCCATGTTTGAAAAAGTTTGAGCAAAATAGCCTACCTTACTTTGTATTGTATCCATAGTTCTCATTTTGAGATGAATATCCTTTTCTTTGTTACCTATGCATCATGAAATTTGAGCTTATCGTGTTTAAATTTTCTATTTTTCAACCTATGTACCTTATACACTTATATCCAACTATTTGATCAAAACTGCGCAAGAAACTCCGTAAAACCCAAAAATAGTGTTTGAGTCTTATAACTCACAGTAGATAACTCCAATCAAGATCTTCACCGTTCATAATGAAGATCTATCAGAGAAGAATAAGCTGAAAAAATTTTATCTCAAGTGGACCACGGATCTATGAGATCTGATGCAATCGGTGACAGAAATTTCTTCCTCCATGGAGCGAGCTCCACTGGATCCAAAACACTATTTTCGACATGTTTCGACGTCGAACGGGTCTCCGATGGTTCCGAAACTTCATGCGCACTGTCTATGCCCTAATATCATGCAAAGACACTCAATCCTACGCTCGTCGAGCATCAAATACATATACGCATACGTATACGAATAAGTATACGGGTACACTATAGGTTAAAATGACATCATTTTAAGGTATGGGTGCTACAACTCTCCCCAACTTAGGAGTATTTTTGTCCTAAAAAATAAAGCAAGATAACTAACCTCAGTCAGTAAAGAGATCGGCGAACTGTTCCCTCATCTGGTCCTCGCATTCCCAGGTTTGCTCTTCATTATCGTGGAATTGTCATTTAACTCGCTCAAGCGGGATCTCCTTATTCCTTAATTTCTGAACCCGACGAGCCACAATTTGAATAGGCAACTTCGCACAAATCGTATCCTCCCCAACTTGCAGATGACTCACATCAAGCACATGAGCTGGATCGAGATAAGACTTCTTCAATGGGTTCTCATTAAACTTTCTCAGCACCGATACATGAAATACATCATGAACACCCTTGAGCTGAGAAGGTAGAGTCAACCTGTACGCTACTGGTCCAATCCTCTCAACAATCTGGAATGACCCAATAAACCTAAGGGCAAGTTTTTCTCTGACACCGAACCTCATCTAACCCTTGAGTGGAGAGACCTTAAGCAAAACTAGATCTCCTACTGCAAACTCTAATGGCCGAGGCCGGTTATCGTAATAACTCTTCTGTCTGTCTTGTGCTGACTTTAGCCTCTGCCGAATCAGCTTGACTTTCTTTGTCTGCCTAACAACTGCATCAGGGCCCCATAACTGCGTATTACCCACCTCATACCAACAAGCTGGAGATCTACAGGGTTTTCCATACAAAGCCTCATACGGTGCCATACCGATGCTCGCCTAATAACTTTTGTTGTAAGCAAACTCACACAAGGGCAAATGTTCACCCCAACCACCACCGAACTCTAAAATGCAAGACCTGAGCATATATTCCAGCATCTGAATCACTCTCTCGGACTGACCATCTGTCTGAGGATGAAACGTTGTACTGAATCAGAGATGGGTCCCAAATCGAGTCTGCAAAGCCTGCTAAAACCTCTATGTAAATCGTGGATCTCGATCCGACACGATAGACAAGGGCACTCCATGCAATATCACGATCTTTCCCACATATAATCTGCTCGGTCTATCCACAGAGTCTCTAGCGCTCATAGGAAGAAAGTGTGCACTCTTGGTCAATCTATCGACCACAACCCAAATGGCATCAAATCTGCCCTGAGACCTTGACAATCCCATGATGAAATCCATCGTAATGTGCTCCCATGTCCACTCGGGTATGGGTAATGGTTGCATCTGACCTCCAGGCTTTCGATGTTCAGCCTTAACCTGCTAGCACACCTCACATCTCTGCACATACTCAACAATACTCTTCTTCATCCCATGCCACCATATAAATCTCTTTATGTCATGGTACATCTTGGCAGCCCCTAGATGAACAGTATACTGAGACCTGTGAGCTTCTCGAAGTATCTCAGCATGCAACTCAACATCATATGGGATCTATAGTCTCCCTCTATACCGCAAGACATCATCTGGACCAATCTGCCAATCAGCATGGTCAACATTGTCTGCGTGTCATAATCCAGACAATGTTCCTGTAGATCCCTAACCCGAGAAATATGGGCATCAGCAAGCTGCACGCGCATCTGAGCAGATATCTCAGTACGTGGTGCATCCGGGAGTATACTCATTATAGTCACTTTCTCAAGTAAATGCCACTGCTAGGCCATCTGAAAAGCAACCACCTGAGTCTCTACTAGCTTACGGCTCAAAGCATCAGCCATAACATTGGCTTTGCCAAGATGATACTCCAAAGAGAAATCATAATCCTTAAGTAACACGAGCCATCTCTTCTGCCTCATATTAGCTCCTTCTGATAAAAAATATACCTCAAACTCTTATGATCAGAAAACAAAGTGAACCTCTCACCAAAAAAGTAATGCCTCCATAGCTTCAGTGCAAACACAATAGCTGCCAGCTCCAAATCATGCACAGGGTGGTTGTGCTCATGCACCTTAAGCTGTCTAGATGCATATGCAACCACTCGACCCTCCTACATCAGCACACATTCTAGCCCTAAGAGTGATGCATCCATATAAATCACCAACTCCTTCCCAGGTTCTGGAAGAATCAACACTGGAGCTATAGTCAACCTTTTTTTCAACTCACTAAAAGATCTCTCACAGTCATCCGACCACGTGAAGGTCACGTTCTTTTGAGTCAGCTTAGTCATCGATACGGCTATTTCTTGTAATAGCCAGCTAAACCCAGAAATTTAAGAATCTTTGTCATTGTGGTAGGTTTTGGCCAATCAACGATCACCTCAACCTTAGCAGAATCAACTGAAATACCCTTTGCACTAACCACATGACCCAATAATTTTACCTCGGTCATCCAGAAATCGCATTTGCTCAGCTTGGCATACGGCCTATGCTCCAACAATGTTTGCAAAGTAACTCTTAGATGACGCTCATGATCCTCTCTAGTCTTAAAATAGATTAGGATATCATCGATGAAGACTATAATGAGCTGATCAAGGTACGGTCTGAACACTCTCTACATCAGATCCATGAACATAGCTGGTGGTGCATTAGTCAACCCGAAGGGCATCACCCGGAACTCGTAATGTCCATACCTTGTCTGAAAAGCAGTCTTCGGAACATCTTCATCTCTAATCCTCAAATGGTGGTACCCAGACCTCAAGTCAATCTACGAAAAGAACTTGGCCCCAATTAGTTGATCAAACAAGTCATCAATACGTGGATACTTGTTCTTCACAGTTACCTTATTCAGCTGACGGTAGTCTATGCACAATCAAAGACTCTCGTCCTTCTTTTTAACGAACGACACAGGTGCTCCCCAAGGTGACATACCATGGGAAATAAATCCCATGCCCATCAGCTCATCAAGTTGGGCTCTGAGTTCGATCAACTCTTTCGGTGCCATACGATACGGTGGAATGGAAATGGGTTTTGTCTCGGGCATCAGCTCAATGATAAAGTCTATCTCTCGCTTAGGCGGCAAGCCAGGTAACTTAACGGGAATACCTCTGGGTACTCATAGACTACAAGAATGTCTGCTAACTGAAAACCCTGACCCACATCATCCACTGGCCTCAAACTGGTCATCGTAACAACCTCATCATCAGTGACTAATCTACCATGGGTAGTTAGTCTCGATGCAGTCCTGCCTCGAAAAACAAAGACTGGTTCTCCGGGTATCTGAAAAACAACCCTCTTGCCGAAGCAATCATTGTGAGCGTGATACGCTGCCAGCCAATCCATACCCAATATGGCATCAAACTCGAGGAACTCTTAGACTCTAAGGTCAACTGACATCTCGTGGTCCTAGAATCTCACAATGCATCCCACAAATGCCATGTTAGGGTAATCCTTTCACCAGCCGTCGTACTCAAAATCAATGGCGTAGTAGTCCTAACAGTAGACAATCTCAATCTATCTACCACACTACCAAAAATAAACGGCAGAGTAAAACCAACATCAATCGAAACATACATCATAGAATCACAAATGCTGATTGTACCTTCTATTAGCTGCTTGTTGGCCTCGGGATCTGCCTGCGTAACAGCTCTGGCCTGCTCTCTGGTAGGAATTGGTGTAGGACTATACTGGCCAAAATACGCCTTCTGTGGACACTGGTTCCTCTTGTGCCACTGAGCCTTGCAACCAAAACAAACAATCAGCCTCGGTACTCTAGGTGTTGAAGACACTGCCCGAGACTCAGCCCCGGCTGTCTGCTGTTCACCAAATCTGACAAAACTCTGCTGCTGCTGGGGTCGACTAGAAATATGAACACTCTGGCTTGCAGCTGGTCGTACCACTGATACTAGAGCGGAGGCCACAGATGCCTCATATCCACTACCACTGGATCTCAACCTCTTGTTACGTCGGCCCCTCCTATCACCATAAAACTGTGCTCCTGACCCTGTTGGTTGTGTCTGAACTGATGGAGCTGCAGGTGTCTGGACTGCGACAGGTAACCTCATCCATGAATTAGCCTTTGCGGCTTGCCTCAACGCCTGAGCTTAAGTTTGTATTCTGCCCAGTGCCAAACCCTGTCGAATACGATCTCAGAAACCATCCCATATCCTCTGCATCCTCAGCTCATCGGTAAACACCATCTTTGGAGCAAAGAGTGCCAATATGTTGAACTCTTGCTCATACTCTCTGACAGACATGTTGCCCTAGGTCAGATGTAAAAACTGCATCCGACACTGATCCCTCTCGGCTCATGGATAGAACTCCTCAAAGAACAATTCCTTGAATTTAGCCCAAGTCCGGATCTCACCCTCGATACACTCCATTCGTTCCCACCATTTATTTTCTTGGACAATGAGCTTGACCTTATCGTGCTCAAGAGTTCTCATGTCACTGAAAATGGTCTCCATCTGAGTTAACCATCCCTCAGCAAGCTCTAAGTCAAGGCCTCCCAGAAACTCAACCGGATTTCGATACTTGAAGGTTTTCATTACCTTCTCATAACGATCTTTTTCTACCTCTCAGTCGTAGTTTTCTCAACTACAGCATGCTGAACCCCAACTGGTCCTGTCTGATTTGCTTGACCCCCTACTGCTGCCACACTACTGTGCTTTGCAGCCGCTACTACATCACCCTGCGGTGTTGGCCAAACACCCTGCGTACGGCCTAACAACCCAAAGATCTGAGCCTGCTGCTGCTGAGTGGCCTCTAAGACTGCCTCAATACTCCTACCGCGTTCCTCTGGGTCCATGGCTGATCTTGCTCTTTCCTCTCTTGTAAATATCTGAAATTCACAAATAAGGAAAAGCTCAATCAGGATCATAATCCAGGAGAAGTTATCCCTAAGATAACTACGCATAATCATACCCATAAAAACAATCATAATATCATATAAGTCTTTTATTCTTTTTAAGGATTTCAAACCTAAAACAATCATAATAAAATTTTTTAAGTCCACAAAATATACAAAACCCAACACATCCCATTTATGTGTTAAATATACATATAGTAGGTGTTATCGTGTATATAATATCAAAATACAAAAGAAAACATACAACACCTACATAAAAAAAAACCAAGGGATGCTCCGCAATCAAGCCTTTCCTTTAACCTTCCTATCAGATCTTGGAAGAAAAAGGAGAGGTGTGAGCTACAACAAGCTCAGTAAATGTCATTTACAAGTGGCAATATACGTGCATTTATAAAAATCATGGCAAGATCATAAGAACATTTGAAGTATCATGGTGATGAATTAAGATTACATACATGTCAATATAATGCATCATGTCATTTATAATCATGCACATGCAATCCCAACACCTCCTGAGAAAGGGAGATCAAAGGCCTGGTGTGCGACACACAACGCCCAATCCGACACACAATACTCATATTCTAATAGGATTTCTGGGGTCGTGCAGTACGTAGGATTAGCCTAAGCTAACCTACCTATACACAAGCCATCAAACCCTTTGCCAGGTACACAACTGGGATCGTCGTTAGACTTACGAGAATTCCCACAAAGGAAACCCCAACTAGGAGCCTCAACCCAAATTGTCATCCCACTGACTATGCTCAAATATATTTCATGGAATATTAAAACATGCATACCATAATACATAAGCATTTAAAACATTTCTATACTACAATGCCACATATAAATAATCCAAAATTAAAAGAACACTAACACTTGATTGGCTAAGTCTAGCCAATCCAATTCAAATCCAATCACCACAACTCTCCAATTGACTATATGGGTTCTAGGTCAATCACAAAACCCTAAAAAATAACATGGTTTATACAAACTGAAAATCAGCCATAAAGTGTGCCAAAAACCCATGTTTAAACCCAAATCAAAAGTCAATTAGATTCTAAATTGGTTATACATGAGCCAAATCTCATATTGCTCAATTCAACCAATTAATATCAATATAACCCAAAATTAACCCAATTGAATGTGATAGGTTGATCCCCATGATCCAACCACTAGAATACATGGCATTCAATCACAATTAGGGTCAATTAAACTATTTATGAAGTCAATTTTAGTAATTGACCAAGTCTAAGTCAAAATCCTTAATTTGGGTAAAAATCTCTACAATAGGCATAGAACCAAATTGAACTAGGTCATACCAATTTAACATAGGTTCAAACATTCTAAACTCATGTTTCTACTTAATTTGGGTCCAATTAAACAATCCCCAAGTCAATTTTATCAATTGACTTGATTTGGGTCAAACGCCCCAATTTGGGCAAAAATCTTCAAATTACATGGAAATTGCCAAATTACATAGCTTAGGTCAAAATTACTCTACCATAGGGTATCCACTAATCAAAATCAGTAATTTGGAGTGCCATACATCCACAATTACCCATGCATTCATCATAAATCACATGTAATTTGAATAGTAAACCCTAGGTCTAAATTTCTAGTTTAGGTCAAGACCATGAAACCCCACCAATTTCTTGTTAGAAATTGGAGGTTTTACCATTTACAAACTCCCCATGCCATCTAGATTAACATATCTCAAAATCAAAGCCTAAGTCCAACATTGGTTTTTCCACCACTCCCTTAAATTTTGGGATTCATAGAAGCCTAGGTCAAAATTAAGCTTGCAAACACACATGAAAGAGATAGAATGAAGAAAATGAGAGAAAATGATATACCTTAGAGGGATTTTGGGCATGAGAGCACTAAAATCCAAGGCTCATCTCTCCTTTCTCTTCTCCTCTTCTTTTCCCCTTCTCCTAGCTCCCTTCCCCTAATTCAAAGTGTAACAACGAGCAACCCACGTTCAAAGTGGCTTTTATAGAAGTATTTTGGGCCCACATGAAAAAAATACTCTTAAATAAAAGTAACAGTTTGATCAAAACTGTGCAAGAAAATTCGTAAATCCAAAAAATAGTGTTTGGAGTCTTATAACTCACGGTAGATAACTCCGATCAAGATCTTCACCGTTCATAATAAAGATCTATCAGAGACGAATAAGCTGACAAAATTTTAGCTCAAGCGAACCACGTATCTAGGAGATCAAGCCATTGATGCAATCGGTGATAGCAATTTTTTCTTCCATGGAGTGAGCTTCACTGGATCCAAAACACTATTTTAGACATGTTTCGACGTCGAAGGGGTCTCCAATGGTTTCGAAACTTCATGCGCACTCTCTATGACCTAAGATCATGGAAAAACACTTGATCCTACGTGTGTCAAGCATTAAATACATATACGAATATGTATACATATACGAGTACTCTACAGGTACACTATGGGTCAAAATGACGTCATTTAAAGGTATGGGTGCTACATTATGGCTTGTGTATTGGTAGGAAGGCTTAGGCTGGTCGTACATGCTCCACGACCCCAAAAATCCTACTAGAATACGAGTATTGTTTGGTAGGATTGGGCGCTGTGTTTCGCGTACCAGGCCTTTGATCGCCCTTGCTCAGGAGGTGTTAGGATTGCATTGACATGTCTAGAAATGATATGCATTGTCTTTGTTATCACATGATGCATTATATTTTCATGTAAGTAATCTTTTTCATCCCCATGATACTTCAAATGTTTTTTATGATCTTGCCATGTTTTTATAAATGCATGTATATTGCCACTTATAAATGACATTCACTGAGCTTGTTATAGCCCACACCTCACCCTTTTCTTTCAAGTTCGGATAAGAAAGGGAAAGGAAAGACTTGATTGCGGAGCACTCCCTTGGTTTTTGTTGATGTAGGTGTTGTACATTTTTGTATTTTGATATTATGTATATGATAACACCTAGTATATGTATAATTAACACATAGATGGGATGTATTGGGTTTTGTATATTTTGTGGACTTATGAAATTTTATATTTGGTAATTTTGGATATGTAATATATATTTTTACTTTATTGTTATTGGTTTTATTTAGATGGATGTTATATTAGGATTGTGTTTCATTTTGGGTTTCATGTATATTAGGCTGACGGGACGCCGGGTGTACCGATGGAGGGTATACCTAGGGATTTCGTGCCGGTCATGACGTCATGTATAGTGGGTCTTGACAATACCAAATCAAGGGACAAGAACGTGTTCCTCAAAGAAGGAGCACGTTTCTACTTTGAAATGTGAAACTTTTTAGATTTCTCTCTAATCAAGGAGTACGTTCCTTATATGAGAAGCGCGTTCCTTAATGTGTATGTTGGGCATAGGAGCAAGGTCCTTCATAAAAAATCACTAACTCTATAAAATTTCCTATTTTTCCCTTGACTACATGAGCGCGTTCCTTTTTCCCTAATCAGAAAAATCTGAGTCTCGAGAAAAACAATAGGTGCGCATTCCTTAAACTTTGATCAGAAAAAATTGAGTTTCGAAAAAATGCTCAGGAGCGCGTTCCTTGAAAGAAGAATGTGTTCCTTCACGTTGAAGTGATAGAAACCCAGTTTTTTTGATCGAAAAGAGTTCAAGACACTTTCAAACATATAAACTAACCTTCAAAACATTTTTGACAAGATTGAAACACAATTGACAAAGATAAACACGTGTAAAACGATTGATTAAAACAAATGAATAATACATTCGATACGATACACGTAAACCAATAAAAATCATGCAAAGTTGGTAAAATGAATGCATGATAATCAATGATAAATATATGCATGATAAATAATTCTAACTATGTGATTGCATAATAATCATGATATTGTGTGTGCATGCATGATCAATATAATAGTAGTGTATATGCATGAATATGATAACCTATATGCATGATTTTCAAAAAGATGCAAGACTTATCGTGGTTGGAATGTGTAATGGTTACTCTACAACACTAAGATTCTAAACAAGAATTACAAACATAACGCTCTTGAATTTTCGTGCAATGTTGTTCCATCCACATGCTTTTACAATATAGTTGAATCCATCTGATATAGCTAGTTAGCACTGAAACAACTACGTCAAAGAGATTAGTGTTCACAAGTATGTTGTTTGTAATCATCAAAACAAAACAGGTTGAGAGTCATTCCATCAACAAACTTATGCTCAAGAGATTATGTTTTAGGCCCTTAACATAAAAAACATCATATATGAAAAGAAAATTGTTACCAATGGTACCAATACCAACAATTTTTCTTTTGTTGTTATCTCCGAACGTCACATTCCATCCTCTCTTCTTTTCCATGCCCAAGAACTTTAGCTTATCACCAGTCATATGTCTTAAACATCCACTATCAAGGTACCAAGTGTCTCCAATTGTGGCGACCCCGCGCCCCGGACCACCAACCCCACAGGGAATGGCATGCGGAATGCCGGGGCGGGACGCCCGGCGTAGGCATCTCCGACCACTCCTCAACTCCCGTGAGGTGGTTGAGACCCTACGAGCCTTATCTCAAACAACGACATAATATCAAAAGGTACTAAACAAAACTACCCACTGTATTAATCATCAAAGACGAGATAATCCATAAAAATGAACCATAAATAAAATCATAATTCCTACAGTCCATTAAAAATTGACATACACATAAAGTCCAAAATTGTGGGTACAAATAAAAAAAAACCGTCATGTGCCCACATGGTCTATCTAGCAAGTCCCAACTCACCCATACTAAAATGTGGTAAGTATTATAATTACATAATCCAAAATATAATACTTCATAATATAAAACACAATTCAATCAAAATGCCTCTCAACTCACATAGAGGACTTGGATTCTCTCGCAGGCAAGGCCCTCAAGATATGACTACTCCCTTGCCCTTATTCGGGACAGAAGGACCTGAAAGAGGAAAATGAGGGTGAGCCAACGATGCCCAGTGAATAGAATTCAAATATGCTATCAATACTCATCAATAAAAACCATGTATGCATGTCAATGTGTAGCATGATTAAAAGCTCATAACATATAGATATCAAGCATTTATAATAAGTCCGATGCAAGTAAAAGTTTATCAATTTGGATCCACATTCCACATGCCTTGGGTTACTAGTCCACGTCTATTTCACCGTGCCGTTGATCCCAATCATGTTTACTTGGGTTACTAGTCCACGTCTATTTCACCGTGCCGTTGATCCCAATCATTTCCTTCTTAAAACCCTCCTATGACAAGGTCAAGTCCCCCTATTAGCCAGATAGATGGGCCCAACCAAAGTCATAAGGTTTTCTCAAATCAATGCATCATTCAAAACATTAGAACACATTCATGCTTTCAACATACAATATATATAAGTGATATGATGACATAAATGATATAATCATAAGTGAAGCCTACTCACAACCAAGCCTCGCGAGAGTATTTAATCACACACGACCACCAAACCGAATCAACCCAAACAAGATCCTGAAACATACATCAATATCCTACCATACATCAATTTCTATGCTCAATTACATAGACATTACAAATCAATCCTAAATCAGCCCACATATAATTAATAGGCCTAAATCCCATTTAATCCCATCATTCAACTCAAATCACATGACTTAGGCCTCTAATGCATAGTTCTCATTCATAAACCATTCTATTAATCAAAAATACTGATTTTCAATTCCTTAGGCATAAACATGTCCAAATTTGGGTCACTTGATCACAAGTAGGCCTAACCCATGATATGGTCACAACCACCAAATCAGTAGCATAATCAA
Organism: Paratinospora sagittata; assembly: GCA_035771175.1. Lineage (NCBI taxonomy): Eukaryota > Viridiplantae > Streptophyta > Magnoliopsida > Ranunculales > Menispermaceae > Paratinospora > Paratinospora sagittata. The sequence goes on from CM069610.1 coordinate 26,137,169, forward strand.
CCCTAATCATGCTTAATTAAACATAAGTTGCATCAATTCAATGATTCTAAGCCAAAAGCATCAAAAGCCCTAAAATATGAAATTTTCCATACTTAGGCCATATTGTCGATTTACACTAGGTCACCATGTTCAGCCATGTATATCACTGATTTTGCATCATGGGTTCATCCACAATGGCAACTAGGTCAACATAGTTGACATGCAAGCTATTTGGAAAGGTCTAAGTTCATATTCTAAATGTAGGTCTAATACAAACAACCCTACCAATTCTTCACATGTATTATTCTGTTCAGATGTATCAATCTACCAACAGAAATATGTAATCACAAAATCAACCGTACAGATTGAAGTATGTGAAGAAACAAACCTTCTGTCCAAATATCAGCCCAATCCAACGGTGGACCGAAAAGATATGTATCTTTGATGAGCAAGTGTCTAATCAGACAGTTTCTCCTTTCCTGCTGCAAATACCCAAACTCAGATGGCTATATCACACAAAATCATTAACGTATAAATATTTCCACCGTTCAGAATATATAAATATCTGTTGTAAACTACATACCCAAATTTGATATCCATCCAACGGTACGTTGAGGAGATCTACAAGTTTTACCGAAACGGAACGAGAAACCCAGAAATTCCGACCAGCTTTGTTTCAGAGGTTATATCTCTTAGCACAAGCTTCGAATTACGATCTCCACCGTTCAGAATGTATAAATATCAGTTATAAACTACATACCCAAATTTGATAACCATCTAACGGTAGATTTAGGAGATCTATAAGTTTGAGCGAAACAGTGCGAGAAATCCAGACTTTCCGGCCAGCTTTGTTTGAGAGGTTAGATCTCTCAGAAGAAACCTCTGATCAAGATCTCCACCGACCAGAATGAAGAACCATAAGCTACGAACGTGCTGACAAAATTTGAGCTCAATCTGACCGTAAATTCCAAAGATCCACTTCTTTGATGAAAATCTCGCAGGGTTCTTACTCCTGCAACTCTCTCCTTCTTTCTCTTCTTCTTTCCTTTCTCTTCTTTTCTTTCTCTTCTTCTTTCTTTTCTCTCCACTCACCTCTTTCTAGCACTTCCTTGATTCCCTCCTTGATTCTCTCCTTGATTCTCTCCTTGTTTTCCTCTCCTTGGTTCCCTCCACTCATTCTAGCACTTCCTTGAAGAAGACAAGTGGGCATTGGACACTTGTCCACTTTCATGCACCAACCTTCACATGTGTTGGTCTCATACTACCCATACCAACCACATGTATTTTAAATGTCCAATCCATTTAATACACCAAATCTTCAATTTCATTTATCCTTTTATTCCATCAATCCTAACCCATATCAATTCATGGTTTAATGAGCCCATGCATAAATAATAACATATGCATTAAACTTTAATTTAACATGACTCATATACAATTTATGATACATATATTTATATACATTATCAAGCATTAACTATACAAACATTAAACAATCATCAAACAAACACCAAACATATCAAGGCAACACATAGAGTTTGGGCAAAATACAATTGGGTTATGGGCTAGATGAAATAATTTTCGGGGCGTCACACCAATTGTATCCATCTACACAACATAAAACACTTTTGATTTTGGTACCCATGTTGCTTTGGGTCCATTCATGTTAGCATCAATAAGAGTATTCTTTTCTACCCATGGAAGTTTTCCTTTCTTTACTTTCTTAATTGTGCACCTCAGTACAATGTGGCCTTTCTTATTGCAATTATGACATGTAGGTCATTTGGTCAATAAAGTATTATAGTCCTTTTGTTTTGACCCTTAAGTGTGGCCTATTTCTGTTCTATCAAATGCCCATTTTTGAGTACCTAACATCATGTCAAACATTTTTTGTCCTTTAGTAAAGTTAAGAACTACATTGGTTAGATCTTCATTATTATTTCTAAGTGAGTCATTTTCATCCTTCAACCTATCAACCATCCTTTTAAGTTGCTCATTATCTAATGAGAGCTCATCAAGATTCTCTTGTTGTGATTCAATCTGTTCAAGAGCTTCCATCAAATTCTTTTTGAGCTTAGTGTTTTTCTTAATTTCTCTATCAAGACAAATGTTAGCAATATCATAATGGTGAGTACTAAAAAGATCAACATTTTCATGGCATGGTTCAAATTTTACCTTAGTATTTGTCGTAAGGCAAATAGCAGCATTGTTGCTTTCAGAATCTGAATCACTTTCACTCAAACTTTTGTCATCCTAAGTTGCTTTTAGTACCTTTTTGTTCTTCCTCTTTGAGCTGAAATTCTTCTTGTATTTATTTGGACAATCATTCTTCATATGAGTAGGTTTGTTGCAACCAAATCAAATTAGTTCAGTAGGTTTTGCTCCAAATTTCTTTTCTTTGTGAAAATTTTGGTTTGAGCTAAACCTTCTCTTTCTCCTAATAAGTCTATTGAACTTTCTAGACAACATTGCGATATCCTCATCAGTATTTTCATCTTTCGATGAGCTTTCTGATTCGGTAGTCACATTTAAGGCTATGGTTTTCTTTTCTTTACCTTCTATTTTGGTTTGGGCTTGACAATTTTTCAATTTCATATCATGAACTATTAATGAACCACATAGTTCATCAAAGGTATACTTGGCCAGATTTTTGGCTTCTTCAATGGCAATTGCCTTAGGTTCCCATATCTTGGGTAAACCTCTTAGGAATTTCCTAACGGTTTCTTTTTTATCATACACTTTGCCTAAGGTTTTCATCTCATTAACATTTTTTGTAAAATGAGCATTTGCCTCAGCTATTGACTCGGTTTCCTCCATTCTATAAGCCTCGTAGACTTCTATTAACATTTGCAACTTAGCCTTTTTGACTTACAAAGTTCCTTCGCGGGTTACTTCAAGCTTTTCCCATATTTCTTTTGTTTTTTGCAAGCACTAATCCTATTGAACTCATCACTAGATAAGCTACAAAACAAATTGTTCACGGCTTGGTTATTCAACAACTCTCTCTTTTTTTTTCTTTGACATTCAACTCATCAAACTCTTTTGGGACTGCTATATCGTTTACTATTTTGGTAGGTTTTGGACAACCTTTTGTCACAACATCCCACATTTCTAGGTCTTGGGCTATAAGATAAAATATAATCCTAGTGTTCCAATGACGATCATTTTCTTCCTTGAAAAATGGTGGTATTTCTATGGAGTGACCTTCACTTAAGATAGTGTCCTTAGAGCTTTGTCCTACCATAAGTAATTAAAGATTGTTAAATCAGTTGATGGTTAACTTGCTCTGATACCACTTGTTCGCCCAGTCAAATGTTCAAGAGGGGAGGTGAATTGGACAAATTGTAGGTTAAACCTTTCAATAATAAACACAACAAAAATAATATAAAATAAACAATGATGAACAAAGGAACACAAAGGATTTATAGTGGTTTGGCTCATGCCTACCTCCACTACCTAATCTCCCCGATTAGGATTTTCTCAAACTCCACTAACCAATCCTCTTATCGGGTGAGGATTAAACCGTTACAAATTTCTCAACTTCTCGGGTATGAGAACAACCGTTACACAATGAGCTAAACCAAGCTCAAGTGTGTTGATGTAACTACTCTCACCCAGTTTGGGTTTGATGATTGCAAATAACATACATGTGTTATCTAATCTCTTTGACGTAGTTGTTTTAATGCTAACTAGAACACCTCTTGGTGTTCTTGCAAAGCAGCACGTACACATAACACTTAAACATTGTGATTTTTTATTTTCTTAATTTCCACTTCGATTAAACTAATGATTTATGATAATTCAAGAAAATTTTTGTCATTTCTAAGTGAATAATACACACATCAAATGATAAAAACATTATAATCAAAATCATTCATACCAAAATAACACATATGAGAACATCAACAATAATTCATTCAAGATTAACATTAATGAATTATGCATCATTATAAAAAATAATACATGTGAGATTATTAAGTAATACATGTACAATTATCATAGATGATATATTCAAGTGAACATAAAATATTTATCATTCACACATCCATATGAATACATTGGAAATAATAAGAAATAGAATGCTCAACATACATACTTCCAATCAAATTGAGCAATAATCCTAATATCAATTTAGTATCAATGCTCAATAACATTATTCAATATCAAATGGATTAGTACATATAAAAATTTTAAGCACATGATCCATTTAATATAAGTCAACATTCCCCATGTGAACATATGATTATCGATTTTAGCAAGTTCACAAGATAAACATGTACATGTTACATAGCTCAATCAATGAACAAGATGTAAATCATTTAAAGCATGTTCAAATTGATTAACTTTAAGACATAGGCAATAAGATAAGATAATCATTTTAATTAAGCCTAAGATATTTTAAAAGTCATAGAGATGATACACTTAAACATAGAATGACATGAAAAATCATCCAACTCAATCATTACTCAAGCAAATATATAATACTCATCAATAATGTGATATGTGCAATAAGAGTGATATGATAAGTATCATGCTTGAATGGACATTTAATGTTCCAAAAAAGACATATCTCCTAATGCACAATTACTTTATGCTTAAGAGGTATGTTCGAGCCATTTGTGAAATAACACAATAAGAATATTTGAAATTCAAATAGAAGTGTTACCCACAGGCGAAGATCGATCATGAATCACTTCATGGAACCTTGAAACTTGCATTTTGATCATCAACTATGTTGCTCGAGTCCTTGATGCATCCAAGGAGTTTCCTAATCCTCATCTTCCTCTAGGAATCGTTGGAAAACTTCAAATGTGTATTTGTATATTCGAATCTTCGCCTTCACTAGTTGAGGTATAAATGATTGAACCACTAGATGCGACGCTTGAAAGTTGGTCTTCCTCAACTTGTTCTTCTTTCATAGCTCATATTCTCTCGTGGTGATATTTCATTTTCATTCAATTCTTCTTGGTTATCATCACTTAGAAAATTGGCAAGTATTTCTTTTCTTTCAAATGAATCATCACTCTCTTTAGAAGAAGTTTTCAGTCCACTTAACACATAGAGTATTTTTTCAAAAATGTTATTAAACGGATCACTGAACATTTTAATAAAACTGACTTTGTATTTCCATTTGTCCGAAAAACCTTCCAAGAAATACTTGACCAATATTTGATGAGGATAGGTTATTCCATAACTTTGCAAATCACTTGTTAATGCCATGAACCTATCAAGTTCCTTAACTGTTTCCTCCTGTAAGAACTTGAAATTTTCAAGCAATCTTTTTAGCATCATAGTTCTTATTGATGTTTCATCCTTGGCTTCTATAGATATCAATAAGTTGCAGAACTTTCCATGATGAAATCCCATGGATTAACAGTTTCTGCAATGCTTGTAAGATTCTCAACCCATACTTTCAGAAGCTTGCCAGCAAAGCAGACGATGTTAATCCCACTTGGTATGTCTTGACCCAGACTTTTCAAATCTTCAAGAATTTGTTTGAACCTAAAACACGCCTCTTCAATTGGTTCATCATCCAAAAATATAAAATCTTCAAATCTTTTCTCAGCATCCTTGAGCCTTGATTCTTTATTATCTAGTGGCTCAAAGTGAACCAAATAAAGCATTTCCCAAACTTCTTTTGCAATCTCGCATTCACTAACTTGCTCTAAATCATCATCCGGGAAACTGCAAAACAAAGCATACACCACTTTGGAATTTAGACGATACTTTTCTCTTTCTTGCGTTGTCCATAGCTCGGTTGGCTTGTCAGGAAGAGTATAAACATTTTCCACCATTTCACAAAGAACAACGTCTTGTGATCTCATAAATGTTTTCATGGGAATCTTTCACTCATGAAACTTTTCTTTTCTTAACAATGGTGGTCTATCGGTGTATTTACTGTTGTCCATATTATAGCTAGTTGAGCATTGTCCTGCCATCTTACTCAAAGAAATTGTTAGATAACTTTGAGTGCAAAAACCCACTCTAATACTACTTGTTGGCCCAGTGTTATAGTTTAAGAGGGTGGTGGGGGGGGGGTGAATTGGACTTGGTGGATTTTCTCGTTACATTTCGGTTAATATATGTGTTGAACCAATTATCCTTATCTCCCTTACGAGAATATGTCCCTTATAAGAAATATATTTTGATGATTACAAATCACATTCTGATTATGATAATACTATATGCATTGCACATGTAATCTCACATGAAAGTTCACCCGAAGAATTGATAATGCATGGTGAAAGAGCTATCAAAATCAATTTGAAGACCATGATCTTTCGAAGACATATCTATGTGCTATTAGATTGTGTTTAGATTGTAAAACCTCTTTTATCATATAATTCAACAATATGCCTGATTGCATGGTTTAGTCAATTTCATTTTGAAGTATTTTTCAAACACTTACAATGAACTTTCTATAATAGATTTGATTCAAACATACCGAGATTTTAATCCTATTTTATCGAGCTTTAAAAGTTGAAAAATATCAATACTACTTTATAGTGTCCATTAGGACGCTGATGAGTTTATCAGGATGCTAATGTCTCAGCAACGCCCTCTTGGACTTGGTAAGTCAGGACGCTGATAATGTTCAAGGTTGAAAAGTTCATATCTATCAGGATGCTTACTTTGTCAGTAGCGTCCTCATTTAATCAACTAAGGAACTTATCAAGACGTTGATTGAACATCAACTCGCTGATCCTTTTAAACATCAGGACGCTTACGTCTTTAGTAGCACCCTTATGTTTTAGTGTTTTGAATGTTAGAACGCTTACGTCATTAGTAGTCCCTTTGTGCTTTTAAAGTGTTTCAAAAACTAGTCAGGACGCTTATCTTCAAATAGCGCCCTCACAACTTTGTTCGATTTTAAAAGTTAAATAAGTCAAGACGCTTACGTTCTAGTAGCGCCCTCACTTCACAGTTCAACAGGATGCTTATAGTCTATAAGTGCCCTCAAGGAACGAAACGATAAAGTTGGCTTTACTCGTCAGGACGCTGATTGACAAATCAATACGCTAATCCAACAATATCATAAAACCGCTATTTGCACTTTTTCTAATACACTTTTCAAAACTGTTCAAAACCTTTTTCAAAACTTTTTGAATCTTTTCAAAACGTTCTTAATACTTTATCAGAACATTCTATTCTCATAATGGATCAGAAGATTCAGGTGTTGTCATTCTAATTGCACAGATTGAATCAATCCTTTTCGAGAAAAAATGTATTTGTTGTTTTGAAATAGCTTCGTGCGCCAAAATCATACTTGAAAAGTCCAAGTCCATTATGCCCTTGCTATCTCTATATATAAGCTGCCTTAGAGCAGATTGAACACACAATCAACGAGAAAACTAATAACCTATTTTCAAATCCTTAAACAGTTTTCACTTGTGCAAATACTCTTGAAAGTTATACTTCTATTCGCTGCTTTAAATTCTCAATCTATTTTGAAATACGTTAAGTCTTCTGGATTAGTTGATCTTCATTCATATATTTTCAAAAATCCATTGAAGAAGAAGAAAGCTTTTTGAACCTATTTATAGCTGCATTTTATCATACATATTTCGTTGAATCTGTGGTAATAGAAAGTTCAATCCAAAGCTTTGTAAGTATCACTTTGATTCTAAGTAAAGGGAATCATATCTCATCTTGTACCTTAGTATTGGTGACTGGTTAGCCACTGGTTTAGAGCAAGTGTTGCTCGATTTGTAACTGTTGTTCTCACCCTCGAAAGTTGAGAAAGGTTGTTCTCAAGCCCGTAAATTGAGAAGGTGTAACGGTTTGATCTTCACCAGTAAGAAGATCCTTAGAGAGCTTGGACAAATCCTAACTAAGGAGGTTAGGCAGTAGATGCAGGCAAAGCCAAACCATTATAAATCTTGCGTGTCTTGTTTTCATTACTGTTACTGTGTTTGATTTACCATACTTAGTTTAATCTATTTTCATCACTTTAAACGTTTTAAAGAAAAGTTAAAAATATGCTAAGTATCCAATTCACCCCCCCCCCTCTTTCCTTTTTGGACATATTTGGGACAATAAAATGGACACAATAATTTAGAGTGGTTCGATTCCCCTTGAATCTACGTCCACTTCCCAATCACCACGATCAAGATTTTTCAATACACTATTGGCTAGTCAACTTACGAGCGTGACTAGAAGCCATTTACAATAGGAAACACAAAGGCTTGGTTAAAAGCCTTAACTAATCAACACAAGGACTTGATTAGAAAGCCACACTCTAGCCTACACAAGGGCTTGGCTAGAAAGTCTCACACTAACCAACTTAAGGGCGTGGTTACGAGTTGTACAAGATATGGTATAAAATCCCGGTTGACCAACACCTTAACAAATACATCAAGATTACAAATGATAGAGAGAAGTGTTCTAAACACTCTCAACAATATTAAGCATACAATCTTGAATGAGTAAACACCACTATTCCAACCACAATGATTTAAATGATGTGAAGTGTTGAAATAGCTTAAATCAAATGCATGCAATCGATTCAAATATAAATGATATGAAATCAAGAATTGAAAAAACACATGTATTCTAATATTGATTATAATAATGATATGATTAAATCACAAGAATCAATATGCAACGATGATCAAGACTTTATGATTCTAAATTTATAAATATTTAAAATCAAGAAACAACCTACTGAAGTGATGATTTGTGAAATCAATTCAATATAGTATAAGTCTAGCACATGAATCGACACTACATGATATTTATGAAACCACTAAACAAGATAAAATGATATGAAAATTGTTGGACCATATACCGAGCATCAGACACGTCAGCCATATTAGTATGGCCCAGTAAGACGTAGCACGCATCAGGTAGATGTACTGACTTGTTTGGGACATCGATACGGATCTGCCCAATCAGGCACATAGCCCGAGCCCATGGTCGGTCCTATTGACCAGAAGAATGTCATAGTCACAGAGTATGACAAGTCAGCAACAATAGGTCTACAAATCCAGGTCAGCATATTGTACCAGTGAATACCAACCAGACGACCTTAATGTCTGCTAGGTCAACACTAGAGACCACCTGGTCGGCCAACCATATCATGGACCATCGACCACTGTCTACCAACCAGATTGCAAAGCTTATCTTGGGAGTTAGGTAGACATAATGAGATACTACAAGTCGGCGTACCGACCTGTAAAGGTTTTCGACTCCAAGACGAATGACGAAAGAATGCTCGATCAGATAGGGATAGGGCGTGATCCACTACGACAAGTTCAGGATCCACTCCTAATCCTACTCTGATAAGGTCAAACACTCTACCAGTCCGACTAGAAGGCTGATAGGTAATCCTAATCCTATAAGGATCGTACCAGATCCTACCAAGACTCAAACAGGCTCTCCTAGCATGAGTTGGACTCCTGATTCTACAACGGTACTACTACAAGGCTAAAGACCTCAAGCCCTATCTATAAAAAAGACCACAACTCCTAAGGGGAAGGTAAGCAACTCTAAGCCATTTTCAACTGAGTTCAGTATTACGCAGTTCTGAACTAACTTAGGCATCGGAGGGTTTTTGGCCAACACCACATTGATGTTCCTTATGATAGTTTGTATTCTTCTATTTTTCCTCTTGTAGATAACCAACCTCCGACGATTTCTCCAGCACTCCGATGAGTTCCAGATTAGCATATTCCCTCCACCTCATCGCCTACTAGTGTTGGTCAAATCTTGCACCAACATTTGGCGCCGACTGTAGGGATCAACATTGTGAGTCAAGAACAACTCTATCGTCATGAGTCAAGAGGCAGAAATACCAGTTAAGGTAGAGCCCGTCGCCACGCTGGCGGCACCCTAAAAACAAAGGGGTAGACTACAGAAAAAGCAATCAAAGAATTTTGCTCAGAAATCAAGATTGACCGCTATAGAAAAGAACCTGGAAAAAATGACTCAAGACGTCCTGGAGCAGCAGAAGATGTTGAGGGAAGTACTCTCCCTACAACCACTTCATAGTCACCTACCACGTCTTAGCCTTCGACCTCAAAGGGGAGAGGAAAGTAGGTGCCAAAGTGTGACCTCGAAAAAGTGGTCAGTACTTGGAAAACCCCCTCTTAATCGTAAGTCTTTATTTGCTAAGGACTTGCGTCACTCGCAAAATGCCAAGAAAAGTCATAGCTCGGTTTCCTCTCAGATCAGGTCGACACTTCAGAGATCGACGAAACCAACCTCACATTGGTCGGTATCTGAAAAAGGAGTTGTGGTAAGATAGCTTGGTCCAGAGAGATCGGTACCGAGAAGGCCGTACGGATCAGAACGCTCTGAAACTACTAGGTCCGCACCTCGGCACTACCACGAGTATAAGGACCTCTCTTCTGCTTTTATTGAGGATATACTCTAGTCACCGCTTCCAAAGAACGTCAAGACTGCAGATGTCAGGACGTACAAAGGGAAGGTAGACCCTAGAGAGCACATTGAGAACTACAAGTTCTGGATGGAATTTAAGGGCTACGACGACTCCACTATGTGCAAGGGCTTCCATATCATCCTTGGCAGACCTGCTCAAAAGTGGTACCGAAAACTCAAAACCAGTTCTATATGTTTTTTTGAGCACTTTGCTCACAAGTTCATGAACCATTTTGTTGGAATGAAGGAAAGGTTTTGCCTGTCAACAGCTTGCTAGGCATCAAGCAAAAGAAAGGCGAAACTCTGAAGGAATACCTCGGTCGCTTCGACGATGTACGAGTCAACGTAGACAACTGCAACGATAAGACAGCCATCACCACCTTTGTCACAGGGTTAAGGCCCGAGAAGTTTCAATATTCCCTTAGAAAAAAGAAGGCCCAAACCTACAAAGAGATCCTAGTCTGAGCAAAAAAAAAAATATCAATGGCGACGAGCAAACTGATGCAAAACAAGTAGTGGATGAGTCCCCGAAAAGCTAGAAGAAAAAGAACAAGAAGAAAAGGGAATACGACTCAAAGGAGGACAATAGAGGTGGAAAAAGATCGAATGTTAGTAGTCGAGATCAAAGGAGTAACAAAATACCCCAAAACGTGTACTCCAACTATACGCTTCTTACTGCTTCACGAGAGCAAGTCCTCCTGGAGATCCAAAACAGAGAGTACATCCGATGACCCTGAAAGTTGAAAACGCCCGCGAAATAGCGAGATAGGAAGAAGTATTGCTGGTACCATCGAGACCACGGTCACAATATCGACCAGTGTTATGATCTCAAGCAGGAGATCGAAACTTTAATACGCAAAGGTCATCTGAGGGAGTTCGTGAAGAATCCCAACCGGCAGAGGACTCCGGCACATAACCAAGCTAAGCAAGTGGGCGAGATAAGAACAATCTTTGGTGGTGACCAGATCGATACCTCGAACCGGGCCATGAAGGCATATGTCAGGGAATCAAGGTCGGAAGTCATGAACCTTGGGTACCGACCTGAGAAACAGAAGCGAGTTGATTTCGCAATTACCTTCACCAAGGAGGAAGCCCAAGACATACTTCGACCACATGCCGACACTTTAGTGGTTATGATGACCGTGGCCAACTACAAAATTCGTCGAATGCTAGTCGACAACGGTAGCTCGGCAGATATTCTCTACTGGTCGGCGTTTGAAAAACTAGGGCTGACCAAGGATCAACTGAGCTCTGTAGATGTCCTTCTGATCGGTTTCACTGGAAATATGTTAAGTCTTCCGGATTAGTTGATCTTCATTCATATCTTTTCAAAAATCCATTGAAGAAGAATAAAACTTTTTGAACCTATTTTCAACTGCACTTTATCATACATATTTGGTTGAATCTGTGGTAATAGAAAGTTCAATCCAAAGCTTTGTAAGTATCACTTTGATTCTAAGTAAAAGGAATCATATCTCATCTTGTACCTTGGTATTGGTGACTGGTTAGTCACTGGTTTAGAGCAAGTGTTGCTCGAATCGTAACAGTTGTTCTCATACCCGAAAGTTGAGAAAGGTTGTTCTCAAGCCTGTAAATTGAGAAGGTGTAACGGTTTAATCTTCACCAGTAAGAAGATCCTTAGTGGAGTTTGGACAAATCCTAATTGAGGAGGTTAAGTAGTAGATGTAGGCAAGGCCGAACCGCTATAAATCTTGTGTGTCTTGTCTTCATTACTATTACTGTGTTTGATTTACCATACTTAGTTTAATTTGTTTTCATTACTTTAAACGTTATAAAGAAAAGTTAAAAATGTGCTAAGTGTCCAGTTCACCCCCCCTCTTGGGCATATCTGGACCAACAAAATGGACACAACGATTTAAAGTGGTTCGATTCCCCTTGAACTTACTTTCACTACCCAATCACCACTATCAGGATTTTCCAATACACTATTGCCTAGTCAACTTACGGGCGTGACTAAAAGCGGTTTGCAATGGCAAACACAAAGGCTTGGTTAAAAGCCTTACACTAACCAACACAAGGGCTTGGTTAGAAAGCCACACTCTAGCTTACACAAGGGCTTGGCTAGAAAGTCTCACACTAACCACCTTAAGGGCGTGGTTACGAATTGTACAAGATATGGTATAAAACCCCAGTTGGCTAACACCTCAACAAATACACCAAGATTACAAATGATAGAGAAAAGTGTTCTAAAACACTCTGAACAATATTAAGCATACAATCTTGAATGAGTAAACACCACTATTCCAACCACAATGATTTAAATGATGTGAAGTGTTGAAATAGCTTAAATCAAATACATGCAATCGATTCAAATATAAATGACATGAAATCAAGAATTGAATAAGCACATGTATTCTAATATTGATTATAATAATGATATGATTAAATCACAAGAATCAATATGCAACGATGATCAAGACTTGATGATTTTATATGTATAAATAATTAAAATCAAGAATCAACCTATTAAAGTGATGATCTGTGAAATCGATTCAATATAGTATAAGTCTAGCACGTGAATCGACACTACATGATATTTATGAAACCACTAAACAAGATAAAATGATATGAAAATCAAATAGGGTTTCACAAACTATTCAAAACGAAATCAGTTTTCAAGATAATAACACGAGCACAAAAACTATTGTACTCAAACAAAATCACAAGAATTTAGATTTAGAGATTTTACCCCACTTAGGTAAAAATGAAGCTTAGAGATTCTTCAAGTGTGATGATGGTTGAAAGATTCCTTGCTCAAAGATGATCAAGATTCAACAAGATATTCAGAGAACACTAAAAAACGTCTTGATCTATGGCTTAAGAGAAACATACAAGTTGCTCAAATATTTTGAAAGATTTGGTGAACTATTCAGAAGTATGAATCAAATAGCCAAATGTAGGTTATTAGACCATATTCTTGGCATATCGATCTGAATCAACTTTGAATGGAGTTGTTGAAAAGAAAAACAGATCCCTTCAATAATTGTGCAGAACAATGTTATGCGAATATGATGTAGCAAAATACATTTGGGCTTAAGCTATAAATATTGCTTGCTATGTCATGAATAGAATGATGGTTAGGAGAAAACTAAACAAAACTCCATATGAACTTTGTGTTGGCCCAGTATTATAGTCCAAGACAGGGGGGTGAATTGGCCTTGGCGGATTTTCGCATTACCTTTCTAATATTTTAATTAAACAAGTAATTTGCATAAACGGTAACAATCCAAATAACAAGTGCAAGAAAATACAATAACACAAACGATTTAGAGTGGTTTGGTTCCCCTTGAACCTACGTCTACTATCCAATCGCACCGATTAGGATTTCCCAATCCACTATTGGTTAATCACTTACGGGCTGATTAGAAGTCGTTTACACTAACTAACACCAGGGCCTGGTTAGAAAGTCACTACAACACTAACCTAAACAAGGGCTCGATTAGAAAGTCACAATCTAGCCTACACCAAGGCTTGGCTAGTAAGCCACAACTTGCAACCAACTTAGGGGCGTGGTTACGTGCCGTACGAATAAGGTATAGTCCCGGTTTACTTAACCAAGGCAATACATCAAGATTACAAAGATATAGATAAGTGAATAACAATACTCTCAACAATTTAAGCCAATCTTGAATGAGTCAACAATCACTATTCCAACCACTATGATTCTAAATGAAGTGCAATGTTGAAATAGTTTCTCAAACATACATGCAACTGATTCAAAGTATATTTATGCAAGTTCAAGAATCGTATGCATACATGTATTTCTAAATACTGATTCTAAGTATGATTAATGAAGCACAAGAATCGATGTTAATCAAACCACATGAAACCATTATCAAGATGATATAAGATGAAAGCACAAGTATGGTTTCACACAATAGAGAAAACGGTTATACTCAAAGCACAAACACTAGAATCGAAAAAGAAAAGTTACCCAACTTAGGTAAGATGAAGTTCGTCGATTCTCCAAGGTGTATGTGGTTAAGAGATTTCTCTTCCAAAGATGATGAGGATCAACAAGTATGTGATGAAAAACACTTAAGAACACCTTGATCAAACACACTAGAACTACTTTCTACTTTCTCAAAGATTTGGAATGGTTAGGAGAACTCTTCAAAAGATTGAACCGAAAACTCAAACGTAGTGAAGTTTTGCTTTGAATGAAGGATTAAATGGCTCAAGAACTTGTTTAAGACGAGTATAAATGATGTAGAGAAAATCGCACAAGTTTTCTTGATTTTGCAATAGTTGTTTTTTAAATGAGCAAGTGTGGTATTTATAGATGAAGACCACACCGAGGCACAGGAACGCGTTCCTTAACACAGGAGCGTGTTTCTGGTTTGAAATCTGAAAAATTTCAGATTTTCCTCCAATTAAGGGGCGTGTTCCTTACTTAAGGAGCGCGTCCCTCAATATGTCCGGTGGGTATTGGAACGGATTCCTTCAACAAGAACCACTGAATCTTTAAATTGTTCCATTTTGCCCTTGGCAACAGGAGCGTGTTCCTCCTTTAAGGAGCATGTTCCTTTTTCCTGATCAGAAAAAATTTGAGTCTCAGGAATTGCCACAAGAACGCATTCCTCTTACAAGGAGCGCGTTCCTTCACTGACAAGTGAAGGAGACTTGATTTTTAATCATTTTAGATTTAGGACATTGTCAAAAAAACATAGACTAACACTTTAAAAACATTTTAAAACATTTTTGACACAATCAAGGTATAATTAACACAATTAAAACATGAGCAATTTAATCGATTAAACCAATGATAAAAGCAATAAGTACAAAACATATGAGACGATAACACCACGCAAAGTTGACAAGCTAGATGCATGTTAAACACTGAAAATTATACATATGATAAACAATTATGACTAAGTGATAGCATAATTATCAAACTAAAATAAGCACGATTAATCATATAATAATGTATATGCATGAGTGTATTAAACTATATGAATGATTTTTGAAAAGATGCAAATCATGTGTTCTTGGAATAAGTAACAGTTGCTCTACAACCCTAAGATTCTAAGAAAGTATTACAACCATGAAGCTCTTGAATCTTCTTGAAGTATTGTTCCTTCCACATGCTTTGACATTGCAGTTGAATCCATTAGATATATCTAGTTAGCACTGAAACAACTACGTCAAAAGGATTAGATAACACAGGTATGTTGTTTGCAATCAAAACAAAATTGGGTGAGAGTAGTTACACCAACACTTTGGAAGGGTAGAACCCCTAAAATCGATCACTTAAAAGTATTTGGTTGCAAATGTTATATTTTAAACGATAAAAACAATCTTGATAAATTTGACTATAAGTCTGACATTGGTATATTTTTAGGGTATTCATCTCGCAATAGGGCTTATAGGGTATTCAATAAATCTTCAAAAACTGTAGAAGAATCAATACATGTTAAATTTGATGAATCTGACCCTAGAATGGATTTAGAAAAGAAAATAGAACAGGTTATAATAGATGATGACGATGATGAAATCATAACGAACAAACCTGTTGATCTCGAGTCTAGTGAGCCCCAAGTTGATCTAGTTGTTGAACAACCCAAGAACACTAGGTTGCTTTTAGGTCACCCTCAAGGTCATATCATAGGTGATCCGAACCTAAGTGTAGCAACTAGAGCTTTACTTAGAGATCAAGGGCATGTAGCCTTTGTATCCCAGAGTGAACCTTCTATGATAGAAGAAGCTTTAGCTGATGAAAATTGGAGTTTTGTTATGCAAGAAGAGTTGGGACACTTCACTAGAAACAAAGTGTGGGATCTTGTTGTTGATGCAATTACACTCACCTAGTTTTGTTTTGATGATTGCAAACAACATACCTGTGTTATCTAATCTTTTTGACGTAGTTGTTTCAGTGCTAACTAGATATATCTAACGGATTCAACTGTAATGTCAAAGCATGTGGAAGGAACAATACTTCACAAAGATTCAAAAGCTTCATGGTTGTATTACTTTACTAGAATCTTAGTGTTGTAGAGTAGCACTTACTTGTTCCAACCACACATGATTTGCATCTTTTCAAAAATCATTCGTATAGTTTAATACACTCATGCATTTACATTATTATATGATAAATCATGCATGCACAAATTTTAGTTCGATAATTATGCTATCACTTAGTCATAATTGTTTATCATACCTATAATGTTCAATGTTTAACATGCATCTATCTTGTCAACTTTGCATGATTTTATCGTCTCACTTATTTTGTACTTATTACTTTTCTCATTGGTTTAATCGATTAAATTACTCATGTTTTTAACTTTGTTAATTATACCTTAATCGTGTCAAAAATGTTTTAAAATGTTAGTCTATGTTTTTGACAATGTCCTAAATCTAGAATGATAAAAAATTAAGTTTTTTTTTCACTTGTCAGTGAAGAAACGCGCTCCTGAGCTTTTTCTCAGGACTCAGTGACTTTTTTATCAAGGTTAAGGAACACGCTCCTATGGCATTTCTCGAGACTCAGATTTTTTTTTCTGATCAGGGAAAATGAATGTGCTCCTTAAAGGAGGAACGTGCTCTTGTTGCCAAGGGCAAAATTGAAACAATTTTAAGAGTCAGTGGTTCTTGTTGAAAGAACTCGTTTCTACGCCCAACAGACATATGGAGGAGCGCGCTCCTTAAGTAAGGAACACACTCCTTAATTGGAGGAAAATCTAGAATTTTTTAGATTTCAAACCTGAAACGCGCTCCTGTGTTATACAGGTTCCTGTGCCTCGGTGTGGTGTTCATCTATAAATACCACACTTGCTCATTTGGAGAGCAACTTTTGCAAAATTAAGAGAACTTGTGCGATTTTCTTTACATCATTTATACTCGTCCAAAACAACTTCTTGAGCCATCTAATCCTTTATTCAAACCAAAAGTTCACTACATTTGTGTTTTTGATTCAACCTTTTGAAGAGTTCTCTTAACCATTTCAAAGTCTTTGAGAAACTAGAAAGGAGTTCTAAAGTGTTTGATCAAGGTGTTCTTGAGTGTCTTTCATCACATACTTGTAGATTTTGATCATTCTTGGAAGAGAAATCTCTCAACCACATACACCTTGGAGAATTGACGAACTTCATCTTCCCTATGTTGGGTAACTTTTCTTTTTCAATTCTAGTGTTTGTGTATTGAGTAAAAACGATTTTTATTGCTTGTTTTAATATATTATCAAAATCGTTTTTCTCTAGTGTGTGAAACCATACTTGTGCTTTCATCTTATATTATCTTGATAGTGGTTTCATGTGGTTTGATTAACATCGATTCTTGTGCTTAATACATATATTTTTTGAATCGATTGTTTTGATCATAACTTTGTGTATTGATTCACATGCTTGAACATTGATTATTTTGAATCAATAAGTTTTGATCAATAACTTGCATATTGATTGTTGTGCTTCATTAATCATACTTAGAACCATTATTTGGAAATACATGTTTGCATAAATATACTTTGAATCGGTTGCATGTGTTTTTGAAAAACTATTTCAACATTGCATTTCATTTAGAATCATAGTGGTTGGAGTAGTGATTGTTGACTCATTCAAGATTGTAAGCTTAAATTGTTGAAAGCATTGTTATTCACTTCTCTATATCTTTGTAATCTTGATGTATCATTGACTTGGTTAAGTCAACAGGGACTAGACCTTATTTGTACGACACGTAACCACGCCCGTAAGTTGGTTGCAAGTTGTGGCTTACTAGCCAAGCCCTGGTGTAGGCTAGATTGTGGCTTTCTAACTGAGCCCTTGTCATTGTAATGGCTTTTTAGCTAGGCCCAGGTGTTGGTTAGTGTAAATGGGTTTTAATCCACCTGTAAGTAATTAGCCAATAGTGGATTGGGAAATCCTTATCGGTGTGATTCGGTAGTGGACGTAGGTTCAAGGGGAGCAAAACCACTCCAAATCTTTTGTGCTCATTTATTTTCCTGCACTTGTTATTTGGATTGTTACTGATTGCGCACATAACTTGTTTAATTAAAATATAAGAAAGGTAACGCGAAAATCCACCAAGTCCAATTCACCCCCTTCTTGGACTGTAATACTGGGTCAACACTTGTACCTAAACCAGAACACCAAAGTGTTATTAAAACCAAATGGGTGTTTAGGAACAAGAAAGATGAGAAAGGAATCATAAACAAAAACAAAACAAGATTGGTAGCATAGGGCTACAATCAAGAAGAAGGAATTGACTATGAAGAAGTTTTTGCTCCAATCGCAAGATTAGAAGCAATTAGATTATTACTTGCTTATGCTTGCTATAACAGATTCATGTTATATCAAATGAATGTCAAAAGTACTTTCTTGAATGGATTTATAAATGAAGAGGTCTATGTGAAGCAACCACCCGATTTTGAGGACAAATTCAAACCTGATCGTGTTTGCAAACTTAGAAAAGCATTATATGGTTTGAAACAGGCTCTTAGAGCGTGGTATGATAGGCTTAGCACATTCCTCTTGAATCATAAGTTCAAGAAAGCAACCCTAGATCCAACGTTATTCATTAAATGCAAAGATAATGATATGCTTCTAGTGCAAATCTATGTTGACGACATTATCTTTGGTGCATCAAACAAAACCTTAAGTAATGAGTTCTCCCTTATCATGACAAGTGAGTTTGAAATGAGCATGATGGGAGAATTAAACTACTTCCTTGATTTACAAATTAAGTAAATGAAAATTAGATCATTTTTAAACCAATCGAAGTATGCAAGGGACATGATTAAAAAGTTCAAATTCGAGAATTTGAAAACTATTGATACTCCTTGTAATTCAACCATGAAAATGGATAGGGATGAAAAAGGCAAACCAGTCGACCCTAAGCTATATCAAGGAATGATAGAAAGTTTGTTGTATCTAACGGCAAGCAGACCTGATATTATGCTTGGCATTTGTCTATGTTCTAGATTCTAGCATGATCCTAAAGAGTCTCATCTAAAGTGTGTTAAATGAATATTTTAATACATAAGTGGCACACTAGATATGAGTATCTGGTATGCTAAAGGAACTTCTTTTGATCTCAAGAGCTTTGTCGATTTCAACTATGCCGGAAGTTTAACAAATCGAAAAAGTACCTCAGGATTCTGTCACTTCATGGGCGTTTCACTCATTTCTTGGTTTAGCAAGAAACATAATTCAGTGGCATTATCCACAGAAGAGACTGAATACGTTGCAGCAGGAAGTTGTTCTGCTCAAGTGTTATATCTTAAACAACAACTTTCAAATTATCAAATCAATATTCCATGTGCGAATATTTATTGTGATAAGACAAGCGCTATAAATATTTCAAAAAATCCTGTAATGCACTCTCGAACGAAACACATTGAAATTCGACATCATTTTCTTCGAGATCATGTTCAATGTGGAGATGTGAAATTGATTTATATTGGAACTAAAGATCAGTTAGTTGATATATTTACTAAGCCTTTGGCTAAAGATCAATTTTCTCACATAAGGCGAGAATTGGGCATGTTTGACTCTTCAAACTTGCCAAGTGCTTAATTGATTATGCATCTCTCTACCATCTCCAGTATGTGTTTTAGTTATCCACTCCAGCTCCTTATCTGCTACCTGATCTATTGCTACCGTTGTTATACCTAATGCAAATGCTGGTACTACCCCCACGGAAGACGATGCCCCGACTTCACCAGATATATTTGTTAGGCTCGGATCTCTTAATCCATGATCGTCACCTTCATCCTAGGCACACCCTCTTTTTGATATTTCAAAAGGGGAAGATATTAGTATGATTGGTATGATTGACTAAATCACTCTGTGCACATACTCAGAAGGGAGAGTTTATATACTCAGGCGGAGTATTTGGAGTTGGACGTATATTTTGGGAGATATTTTAATTTTTGTTTACACTTTTGAACTCTCTGTGTACTTATGTTATCTATGATTTATTTTTTGTTGTACACATCTATGATGATCACATGCATATGTTTTATTTAAGTATATTCATATACATGTACATTTTGTGCTTATTGATCATATCTTTGACATGTTTTTATTAGTATCCGATTGATCATTCCACATGGTATTGAATGTTAAATCTTTTATCAAGTGGTATATTCTTAAAAGTGGCATGATAAAATTATTCACTTCACTCATTCATTCACTTAAGAAATCATGTTTCTTGCTTCAATCAAGCCAAATAGTGAATTTGTTTGAAATTATCAAAAAGTGGGAGATTGTTGATGTAACTACTCTCACCCAGTTTTGTTTTGATGATTACAAACAACATACCTGTGTTATCTAATCTCTTTGACATAGTTGCTTCAGTGCTAACTAGATATATCTAATGAATTCAACTACATTGTCAAAGCATGTGGAAGGAACAACACCTCACCAAGATTCAAGAGCTTCATGGTTGTATTTCTTTATTAAAATCTTAATGTTGTAGAGTAATAGTTTTTTGTTCCAACCATACATGATTTGCATCTTTTTAAAATCATTCATAGAGTCTATTATTCTCTTGCATGCACATATTTTAGTTTGATAATTATACTATCACTTGGTCATAATTGCTTATCATACATATATTGATTAGTGTTTAACATGCATTCATCTTGTCAACTTTGCATAGTTTTAACATTTCACGTGTATTGCACTTATTGCTTTAATCATTGGTTTAATCAATCGAATCACTCATGTTTAACTGTGTTAATTATACCTTAATCATGTCAAAAATGTTTTAAAATATTTTTAAAATGTTACTCAATGTTTTTTACAATGTCCCAAACCTATAATGATCAAAATTTGAGTTTTTTTTCACTTGTTAGTGAAGGAACGCGCTCCTATAGTGAGGCACGCGCTCCTTACTTTTTTCCCCAAACTCAGTGATTTTTTATTAAGGTTTAAGGAGCGCGCTCCTTGTAAGAGGAACGCGCTCCTGTGGCTTTTCCCGAGACTCAGAATTTTTTTTATCAGAAAAAAGGAACGTGCTCCTTAAAGAAGGAACGCTTTCCTATTGTCAAGGACAAAATAAGAAAAACTTTAAGAATCAGTGGTTCTTGTTGAAGTAACTCCTTCCTATGCCCAACGGACATATTGAGGAATGCGCTCCTTAATTGGAGGAAAATCTAAAAATTCTCAAATTTCAAACCAGAAACGCGTTCCTGTGTTAAGGAGCGCATTCTTGTGCCTCGGTGTGGCGTTTATTTATAAATACCACACTTGCCCATTTGAAAAGCAACTTTTGCAAAATCTAGAGAACTTGTGCATTTTCGTATTAGTCTTTATACAAGCCAACAAGTTCTTGGGTGATTTAAACCTTCTTTGAAAGCAAAAGTTCAACAACATTTGATTTATTGATCCAATCTTTCGAATGTTTCTCCACATCTTTCACAACCTTGAGAAACTTGGAGTTTCTCTTGTGCAAGTGTTCAAGATGATTCAAGTGTTTTCTACATCTTCTATTGAGTCTTGATCGTGATTTCTCTCATCCAACTTCACACAAAAACAATCTTGGAGCTTCAACCTTACCTAGTGGGGTCTACATTTCTACAACTAGATTCTTGTGTTTTTGGTTTATGCAAATCAATTTTGTGTTAGATTTAAAACTGATTGTGTATTGATTGTGTTTGTGAAACCCTATCTTGATACCTTGTTTAATGGTTTCATAAATAGTTTGAGATATCGATTCATGTGTTAACATCATACTTGATTTGTTTGATTATTGATCTTAATCATATATTCATATAGAATCATCAAGTTTTGATCATCATGGTATATTGACTCTCGAGCTTTAAACTTAACATTGTTTAGAATCAATATCTTGATAGTTGTGCATATTCGATTCATTATTTTACATTACTTATATTTGAATCGATTGCATTTGACAAAAACCTATTTTAACACTTTGCATCATTCAGAATCATAGTGGTTGGAATGGTAATTGTTGACTCATTCAAGATTGTAAGCTTATATTGATGAGAGTGTTATTATACACTTTTCTATATCTTTTGTAATCTTAATGTATTGTTGACTTGGTTAAGTCAACCGAGATATTACCTTATTTTGTACAGCACGTAACCACTCCTATAAGTGGGTTACAAGTTGTGGCTTTCTAGCCAAGCCCTGCTGTAGGCTAGTTTGTGGCTTTCTAACGAAGCCTTGGTGTAAGCTACTAGTTGTGGCTTTCTAACCAAGCCTTTGTGTTGATTAGAATGTAAACGACTTCTAATCATGCCTGTAAGTGATTAGCCAATAGTGTATTAGAAAATCTTGATCGTGGTGATTGGGTAGTGGACATAGGTTTAAGGGGAACTGAATAACTCTAAATTCCTTGTGTTCATTTATTTTCCTACATTTATTATTTAGATTGTTACTGACTGCGCACATTACATATTTAATTAAAATATCTGAAAGGTAATGCGAAAATCCACCAAATCCAATTCACCCCCCCCCTCTTGGACTATAATACTGGGCCAACAAAGTAACTTTTCCTCACTTCACAATAATCAATACAAATTTGAAGTGTTGATTCCCTTACGCAAAATCAAAGTAAATAACTTAAAGAGCAAATAAAGCTCAGATGAATTTGTTCAGCAAATGGATAAAGTTTAAGCTCAGCTAACAATGAGGTTGCCTTTCTTGCCTTCAATGGATTTTTCAGAGATTTTAAAATCACAATCGATAAATCCAGAAAGCTTTTGAATCAAGATATATAAGAATGATTTTATTCTCTTTTTAAAGATAAAGCTCGACTAAATTTCAAAGAGTGTTTAGCACAGATTTCAAGTGTTGTATATGTGTATGAGCAACGACTCTTAATTGCATATATATATATAATGTGTTAGGGTTCAATGTCACGATGCCCCTGAAGTAGGCTGACGTCATGACCGGCATAGTATACTATACACTGTACATACCCATATACAGTATATAATACACTGTCAGCCTCAACGGACATTCACAATAATTCTCAACAGTTTTGGAAATTTCGACAGCATCTCCCCATAAAATGGACATTTCACATTTTTTTCCTGATATACCACAAATCAAATCAAATATATATATATATAACCCAAAATATCATCACAAGCATTTTACAACCCAAAATATCAAATCAAAATTCATGTACAACCCATTTATGTGATAATATATATATAAGTAGGATGTGATATATATTCATTTGAAATATAATCCATTTCCTTCTCCTACACGTACATTAACAACATAAGACACGTATCTACTTTCGTGTTTTTCCTTTTAACTCTGTACCTGAAATATTGAAGGAAATGGAGTGAGCAAACAACAGCTCAGTGAATATATTTCTAGATATGACAATTATATGCATTTAGGGAAATATGACATTTAAAATCATTTCAAACAATTATTAAACACATGCATCATTCAACGAATATATTCTACATGTCAACAACATAAATTTCATGAGTTTTCAAGAAAGCAATGCATTCTTTTTCCACGAAATCCAAAATCTCCCTCCTTCAAGGCAAGAGAGCGGGTCTAACCATTGTATGGCCATTACAAGGTAGTCACAGCTTCTCATTACCCAATTCAGAGTCATTTTAAGGATCTCCAATCCTTGTTAGGACAGGCCTACTGACAATGAAGTTACGCATAACACTCATCTGGGTCTAATTCCTAACGAAATGACAACATATGCGATCTACCTTCGCACGTCTCGCATACTCCAAATGCCAAAAAAAGCATTTATGAATGCAAATTAAAACACAATGCAACAATATATGCAGAGCATATTTACATTCAAACATTTCATATATTTAAAATGCCATACAAGAACCAAAATCAAGAAAATATACTCACAGTACAACACTTTCCAACTTAAACCCAATCATCGTCGCTTTTGAGTCTAGCTCCAATTTAAATCCAACTAACTCAACTTGTCACAACCACTCCATAATTCAATTTCAATCCACATATTTAATTAACCAACCTCATAAAGTTAAGTCAACTTCATTTTTTTAAATTGTAAGCACCCATATAGGATGATCCCATATGCATCATCTTTATTTCATAATTTTATTTATTTACTAATCATACACGCGTATATTTGGCTCGTACGTATAAAATATGTGTATTATACATCTCAATATACGCGTAATTCAACGTATGTATTTAATTAAAACTACGGGGTGTTACATTCAATCTCCCTAAAACCCTAAATCTTTAATTTGAATTTCAAATGTAACAGATAAGTTTATTCACCAAAATGGTGTTAACAAAGAATTTGAAAGTTTCTGTCAAAATAGCGTTTACACGAAAAAAAATGACAGTTCGCACAGGTGAGACAACTATTTTTTCTAACAGTTGTTTATGAGAGTCTTGTAGCTCTTACAGCGTCCTACAAAGTTAAAGTCCAAAAGACTCAACTTGCTTTTGAGTCCTGAAGTAACAGTAGTATCCTGAAGGAATGTCAACCGGAGAGTGAGTTGAACTTAGTCAGTTTAGGGATGGTGCTACTCTACCTAAGCGTCCTACTAGAACTTGCTCACAGATTTCCCAGAAATCTTGAGCGTCCTGTAGCAATAGGAGCATCCGACAGTATAGGCTTGATTTTAAGTAAACTGGCTATTACTTGAGCATCATGAACGCTGTGAGTATCCTCCTTGACACTGACAAAAGTTCAACTATTTTTCCATTTTGAAATTCGATGAATTAAATCAATCGTTATGCACTTCGGATTAAATCAGATGAATAGAGATCATTTAGAGAGTTTGAACCTTCAACAGGTACGATGAATTTGTTGAATGCGAATCAACTGAAGCTCTACAAGCCTAAGATAGTCTAAACAAACTAAGAAGTAATTACAGTAGCCTTTGATACTTGAGTTTTGTCTAACGCGGTCTTCATTTGGCTTGATAACTCTTTTAGCAAGCTCTTGCATTAAGTTACGTATATCATCATCGTATAGAATATGGTTTGTAATCATCAAAATATCTCTCATGGGTCATGAGGGTTAATGTAGTAACAGTCAAGAGCGCGCTTCTTCCATGTCTAGAGACTCAGATTGATCTCTGTCTCGGGGGAGCGCGCTCCTCTACACTGGGAGCGAGCTCTTAGTGCTCAAACTCACAATTTCCACTATTTTTCACCCATTTCTTTCCCAATTGGTTTCCCAACCAATCCTTCACTAAAAACAACCAATTTATGCCCCTAAGAATCATACAACATACACTTAACATCTATTGGTCACCTTTTCTAAAATTTTTGGGGTCTCGTTTTATGAAATTGAGGGTCATTACAGCCTCCCCAACTTAAAAACAAATTTCGTCCTCGAAACTTAAAGTTAGAAAGTGCACCTCATTTCATAATTTAAAATGTATTAAGATTCAACCAAGAATTTAGAACATCTAAAATCAGGGTACTGTCCGGTCTTGGGCCCCACTATTGTTCGTAGACTCACAAGCCACAGATCATGTACTTCTAAGTCCATTCTAGGGTGAACCCTAATCTTTCAATGTTCCAAATGTTACTGAAAGTCCCTTTTTGGGTCCTGCTATTGCCCGAGTACATACATCATTGTAGCCATCAAATACATAATGTAAGTCAAAACCGAATCCACTTCAAGTTGAGTTACTTAAAGGATCATGCCAAAATTCTGAACTTAACAACCTGGAACCAATTGATTACATGAATATTTCGTCCTAAGTAGTAAATTCAAGGATCAAGTGGTTGTAATCTCCAACTAAGTTCCATCTTATTTGGTCATAAGTATCCCAATTAACAATTTGAATTCAATAGTTAAGATAGGATATATAACCCGTCCCAAAAGACAAATACAAAGATCAAAACCCCTTAAATATGAATATCCTAGTCCGGTAGCTCATTTAGAAGTACAACCTTTAGAGTAGTTCCAAAGATCTAAGCTCGTTAATGTTGGATCTGATAGCTCTTCAAAGGAAAATACCCCATTGAGTATTTCGAATTTCAGATATTCATACTTATGGAAATCAAGATCTGATAGTCTATTTAGGGAGCACAAATCCACAAACATGTCCTAAGATCCCAACTTCACATTAGGCACTTTAAGTCTCATTTCAAAATCGCATAATGTAAAACATCTTTCAACCATTGGAATTTCTTTATTTCGAAGTTTCTGCACTTTCCTGTCACGAGTCACTACTAGTTTTTCATCATGGTTCCATCTTGCCTCAAGTCTAGATGCCTCCAATCTAAAACATGAGTAGGATCTGGATAATATTTCTTCAGCATAACAACGTGGACCACATTACGTATTGTTGCTAGTTGAGGTGTTAAGGCTAACCTGTAAACAACAGGACCAATTTTCTCAAGGATCTCAGAAAGTCCAATAAATCTAAGGGCTAATTTTCCCTTGAGCCCTAATCTAGTTTGCCTATTCTGTGGTGAGACCTTTAACAGCACATGGTTTCCCATATTGAACTCTAGGGCCTTTCTTCTATTGTCAACTTAGCTCTTTTGTCTGTCTTGGGCTGCCTTTAGGTCTTGTCTAATCTGCTTGATTTTCTCTGTGTGTTCTTGCACAATTTCTAGTCCCATCACATTGGTATTTCTCTCCTACCTCAGTCTAGCAGACCAAGAATCTCTATGGTCTATCATTAGAGTCTCGACATGAGTTATACCAATACTGGACTAATAAGTACAGTTACATACAACCTCACACAAATATACATATATTTTTTCTTATTCTTCCCAAACTTTAAAACACAAAAATTGAGCATATTCTCCCATATCCATACTAGCTCCACCGTCTAATCATCATATTGAGGATAAAAACTGGATAGAGGTGCAAACGGTATCCAATTGTCCCTGCCAACCCTATCAGAATGGGGTCAAAATCTTGAATCTCAATCTCAAAATATGGACATTGTTATACCATGTAATAGCACAATCCCTCATAGCTTTGTTTGGCTCCAATTATCAAGAAAGTTCTTGGTGTTCATTGGAAAAATGAGCAGATTTAGTTAATTTATCGCAATAATCAATCCACATGACTAATATCTTCAATGTAAGTCTTAACTTCATATAATCAACATCTAACTATTGTTGATTCACCACCTCCTGAATATGAGTAGGTTGGGCTCTCATCTGAGCACCCATAATTGTGTCAGTAGAGATCAGATGAACATTTTTCATAGTAGCTTCTTTTACTAGTCTCCACTCATGAGACATTTGATTAGCCATTATTGTTATCTCAATGAACACTATGATATAAATGTTTTGATGATTCTAGATATCTCTGGTTTGAGTATCTAATGATCTTGTCAAGTGTTTCTAATTTATCAAGAATCAAGATCAAGGAACTATGCTCACAAGCCTATTAGATATCACAAGTAAAGTTTCGAGTTTGTCATTACTTAGAATGTAAAATCTATTGATTAATTTGCTCTCAGCAAGATTTAATCGGTTTCATATTTTGATCGTCACATCTTAAAGATATTTTGATGATTTTTAAAGTATTTGATTTGATCAGAAAATATCATGATTTTAATCATGTTTTATCGAACTTTAATCGAGAAATCAAAAATCATTTTTATAGAGTCTTTCAGGACGCTAATGTTTTAGCAGCGCCCTCTTGGACTTGATGTGTCAGGATGCTCAAGGTTGAATTGAACTGATTCATAAGGACGTTTACTTGTAAGTAGTGGTCTTCCTTTAGTCAACCTTTGAAAGTGCTAGGACGCTGACCTAGTTTCAGCTCGCTGGAAATTCTCTTAGTTTTTAATTGATTTCTATCTTGAAGGACACTGATAGTTATAAGTTCAATAAACTATCAGGATGCTACTTGTATGGGAGCGCCTTCATTCTTAGAATCAACTTAATATCTTTCAGGACGCTCACTGTCCTTCAGCGCACTTAATATTGTTTTAAAATAGTTTTTAAAATTCAAGATGCTTACTTGTGAGTAGAGCCCTTGTACGTTTAAGTGATTTTAAAACTAAGCAGGACGCTAACCATCGAGTAGTGCCCTCATGACTTAAGTCGTTTAATTATCAAAGAAAGTCAGGATGCTTACGATTTAGTAGCGCCCTTACTTCATTGTTCAGCAGGACGCTAATTATCTATTAGAGCCCTCAAAGGAACAAAACGACAAAAATAATACTTTTGTTGTTCTGACACGTACATTCTTTTAACCACCTTTTCAGAATAACTTTTCATACAAAATCAACTTTTTGTATTCGTAAGAGATATTCTTAGATTCATGAACCACATCTCTTAAACTTTC
The DNA here is from genome assembly GCA_035771175.1 of Paratinospora sagittata. Classification (NCBI taxonomy): domain Eukaryota; kingdom Viridiplantae; phylum Streptophyta; class Magnoliopsida; order Ranunculales; family Menispermaceae; genus Paratinospora; species Paratinospora sagittata. The sequence continues at coordinate 26,165,750 of CM069610.1, forward strand.
CTCATTCGTGAATCTAGAGAAAATCAGAATGTTCATGAAATGTGCAGTTGCCATTTTTGTTTTATATTCTAGTTGTTATGAGTAAACGTTTATATTTGAAATTCAAATTCAAATGAACAACAACTTCATTTCTACAAACTTATATATACCAGCACTTAACAATCTGTTAAAACCATCGAAAATTCTCTGAGACAAAACACTTTTGAAAGTTAATCAAATTTTCATCTAATTCAAAAAGTTTAAGTTATTCTGGTTTCAAAGCACTTTCTTTGAATCTTTGCTTATTCAAAAGATTTTCATACTGAGCTAAAATTTTTATCTTTATCTGAAAATCTATTTGAAACTTTGAACTGTTTTCACTCAAATTTTTCAGCATTGTTTTATCTTATATCATTCTTGTTGGAAGAAAAATTTGAGAGATAGTTCATAGAATACAGTTGTACTTAATTTCAAATCTTGCATACTGTATCGAGGTTGTAACAGTAGTTAGATAAACTACTGAGTTGATACTCTTGTCTTTAACAAGTTTAGGTCTTCTCACACCCGTCAGTTGAGAAACGGTCTTCTCACACCCATAAGTTGAGAAACGGTAGTTCTCACAACCGTAAGTTGGGATAGGTTGGTCTCAAGCCTGCAAGTTGAGCAGTGTAACGGTTGTTCTCACACCCGCAAGTTGAGAAAAAGTGTAACGGTTTGATTCTCACCCGTAAGAGAATCCCTTACTGAGAAGGTTTAAAATCCTAACTGAGGAGGTTAGGTAATGGACGTAGGCAAGTAGCCGAACCACTATAAATCACTTATGCATATTTATTTATATTCTGCACTTTATCTTTGCCGTTGTAATTAATTTTAAATTGTCTAAGTGTCCAATTCACCCCCCTCTTAGACATACTTGGGCCAACAATTATTGCAACGTCTACCTTCTTTATACTCAGTGCATCAGCCACAATATTAGCCTTCCCAGGATGATACCTATTTGTGAAGTCATAATCCTTTAGAAGTTTTAAGTCATGCACTAGATAACTCTTCTCGTGCACCTTCAACTGTCTTGATGCATAAGCAATGATCCAATCCTTTTGCATTAGAACACAACTTAAGCCTGTATGAGAAGCATTTGTATAGATTACTAACTCTTGACTAGGCTCTGGTAAATTCAATATTGCTGCCAATGTTAACTTCCTTTTAAGTTCAACAAAGGAATTTTCACACTCATCTATCCATGCAAATGGCACATTCTTCTAGGTTAGCTTAGTCAATGGTACAACCAGTTTTGAAAAACTTTGCACAAATCTCATGTAATAACCAACCAATCCCAGAAGACACCTAATATTTTTCACTGCGGTAGTTCTTAGTCAATTAATAATAGCCTCAACCTTCGCAGTATCAACTGAAATCCCTTCTGAACTTACTACATGACCAAAGAATTTCACCTTTGATTATCAAAAGTCACATTTACTGAACTTAGCATACAACCTATGCTCTTTCAAAGTCTACAAGGTCATGCTAAGGAACTCTTCATGCTCTTCATGAGTCTTGGAATTGTTGGCCCAGATGTGTCCAAGAGGGGGGGTGAATTGGACACTTAGCGGATTTTAACCTTTCTTTTAATTGTGCGGAATAATGAAAGAAGATTAAACAAAGTATAGCAATGAGATACAGTAAATGTAAATGGGACAATGCAAGCAAGATTTATAGTGGTTCGGCCGCGCTTACATCCACTACCTAACCTCCTCAGTTAGAATTTGTTCAAACTCCACTATGGACCTTCTTAAGGGTGAAGATCAAACCGGAACACTTTCTCAACTTACGGGTGTGAGAACTACCGTTTCTCAACTTACGGGTGTGAGAACTATCATTTCTCAACTTACGGGTGTGAGAGGACCATTTCTCTACTTACAAGTGAGAGAGAACTTATTCTCAACGTACTAGTGTGAGAAGACCACTTACAACTTTGAACAACACTTGCTCTAACTCAGTCACTTACCCGTCACTACAATCTGATTATAGAATGAGATATGATTCCCTTTACTCAGAATCAAAGTGATACTTACAACGCTATGGATTGAACCTTCTGTTGCCACATATTCAACGAAATATGTATGATGAAGTTTATGCTGAAAATAGGTTCAAATAGCTTTTGTCTTCGTTAATGGGTTTTTGAAATAATGAAGAAGAAGATCGATCAACCCAGAAGACTTTAAGTTTTTCTTTCAAATGATCGTAAGATCAAGCACAAGTGAAATAAGACTAACTGTCAAAAAGTGTTTTGACGCAAATGAAAATTTTCAATACGTTTTGAATGAATATCAGTTTCTTATTTCATTAGTTAGTTTTTCTGCTCTGAGGCAACATGTATATATAGGAATAACAGAGGCGTAATGGACCTGGTAATTTTGGAGCTCTAAGTTATTTCAAATATAACGTTAACATTCTTTCCAGAAATGGATCGATTCAGCTTAATGCATATTACGGCGATAGCACCTGAATCATCTGATCCTTTCATGAAAGAGGAATGTTCTAACAAAGTTTTAGAACGTTTTAAAAAGTTCTGAAAAGTTGTTGTACCATTTTAAAAAGTTCTGAAAAGTATTCGTACGTTTCTAAAAAAGGTTAACTGAAATGGCAGTAATGTCAGAACAACAAAAATATATTTCCTGTCGTTTTGTTCCTTGAGGACACTCATAGAACATCAGCGTCCTACTAAACAATGAAGTGAGGGCGTTACTAAACAGTAAGCGTCCTGACTTGTTTTGATAATTAAACAACTTAAAGCATGAGGGCGCTACCTCATAGTAAGCGTACTGCTTTTTTTTACAACGCAAAACATATGAAAGCGCTACTCAAGAGTAAGCGTCCTGAACTATTAAAAGCAATTTTAAAATAATGTTTAAGTGCGCTGACGGACGGTAAGCGTCTTGAAAGTTACTATAGTTGAATCTAAAGATGAGGGTGCTCCTGCACAAGTAGCGTCCTGATAATTCATTCAACTTATAACTTATCAACGTCCTTAAAGAAAAAAAATCAGTTAAAGATAAAAAGATCTTTTAGCAAGCTGAAACTAAGTCAGCGTCCTGACATTCTCAAAGGTTGATAAGAGAAAGGTCACTACTAACAAGTAAGCGTCCTTATTAATCAGATCATTTCAACCTTGAGCATCTTAGCATTTTATCAGCGTCCTGATTCATCAAGTCCAGGAAAGCGCTGCTAAATCATTAGCATCCTGAAAGACTTTATAAAAGCGGTTTTTGATTTCTCAATTAAAACACGATAAAACATAAAGTAATCGGATTAAGTCAAACATGCAAACAATCGATTAAAACATGCAGGCATGCATATTGCTAAATCACATGGCATAGAAGATCTTACAACCTATCATAATCTAATCATACAAATAAACATCTTCAAATGATCATGGCCTTCAAGAAGATCTTTTAATACGTTCGTCATGCATCATTGAATCTTTGATACCTTCAAGTGAGATTAGATATGCCATATGTGCACTAATATCATGAACATAATGTAGTTTTGTAATCATCAAAATCTTTCATAATAGGGACATATTCTCATAAGGGACATGAGGATAATTGGTTCAACAATCTCCCATTTTTTTATGATTTCAAAAACATTACTGTAGGCTTTGAAGCAAGCTAATAAAGTGATGTATGTATGCATGAGATGCAGTAATAATTTTCCTTGTTTCATATGATATGAGTGTATTAGCAAGGAATGTACATAAATTATCACTAAGACTGCCCCTTAGTGTTATACTCCCCCATATGGAGGTAAGCATCAAAGTGCTACAGATCAGTTTCAGAGAACATCCCAAGTTCTCTGCGAATATGAACAAATTAGTCTTTTGGTAGGGCTTTAGTATGTCAGCCAGTTGCTCTTTGGTTCCAATATGAGATAATACGACTTCTTCATTTTGCACATGATCCTGTAAAAAGTGATGTTTTATTTGAATATGCTTAGTTCGGGAGTGCAATACACGATTTTTAGATATGTTAATAGCACTAGTATTATCACATAAAATTTTAGCACATTGAATAAATATTTGATAATCCTGAAGTTGTTGTTTCATGTAAAGAACCTGAGAACAACAACTTCCAGCTGCAACATATTCTGCTTCAGCTGTGAATAATGCCACAGAATGTTGTTTCTTGCAAAACCAAGAAATCAGAGAATTTCCAAGAAAGTGACAAAATTCGGAGGTACTTTTCCTATCAATTAGACTGTCAGCATAGTCGGAGTCTACATAACTTCTGAGATCAAAAGTAGTACCTTTGGAATACCAAATTCCTAAATTTGTTGTGCCATTTATGTATCTGAATATTCGTTTGACACATTTTAAATGAGATTCTTTCGGTTCAAATTGAAATCCTGCACATAGACAGACACTGAACATAATGTCAGGTCGACTTGCTGTTAAGTACAGAAGACTTCCAATCATGCTTCTATAAAGCTTTGAATCAATTGATTTACCTTTTTCATCCTTATCTAATTTGATTGCAGAAGTACTAGGAGTGTCAATCGATTTCCAATTGTGCATTTGAAACTTTTTAACCATTTCCTTAGCATACTTTGATTGGCTTAAGAAGGTGCCTTTCTGCATTTGTTTAATTTGTAAACCGAGAAAGTATGTAAGTTCTCCCATCATACTCATTTCAAATTCCTTCTGCATTAATTTTGAAAACTCATCACATAGTTCTTTGTTTGATGCACCAAAAATGATATTGTCCACATATATTTGAACAATGAGCATATTATCATTGTGGTGTTTGACAAACAAAGTTGGATCAAGTTTTTCTTTTTGAAACTTATGATCTAAAAGAAATGAACTCAGTCGATCATACCAAGCTCTTGGACCTTGTCTCAATCCATATAAGGCTTTGTGGAGTTTGAACACATATTTCGGGTCTTGAGCATCCTCAAACCCTAGAGGTTGTTCCACATATACCTCTTCATTGATGTAACCATTTAGAAAAGCACTCTTTACATCCATTTGGTATCAGGAAAAATCCTTGTAACAAGCGTAGGCAAGTAACATTCTTATTGCCTCTAGTCTTGCTACTGGGGCAAAAGCTTCTTCGAAGTCTATGCCTTCTTCTGGGTTGTACCCTTGTGCAACCAGTCTAGCCTTATTGCGGACAATGATGCCTTGTTCATTCTTTTTGTTCCAAAAAATCCATTTGGTTCCTATAACCGATTGATGAAAAGGTCGAGGAACTATATCCCATACTTTGTTGCGCACAAAGTGTCCAAGTTCTTATTCATTTTTCATCTTTCAGTGCATCTTCCACTTTAATTGGTTCAAATTGTGATACAAAAGCAACAAGTTTTTGATCATTTTGAATTGAGGCTCTAGTGGATACAACTTTTCTTGAATCTCCTAAAAGTTGATCTTGGGAAAGACCTTGAAGTAGTCTAGAGTTTTTAGAAGATTCTAGAGATGGTTCAGGATCAAGATCTATAACCTTGGTTGTCTTAGGTTCGTCGTCATCAAAATTTAATTATTTAAATTCATCCTCAAGACTTTTCTTATTAACACTTTCATCAAAGTTTACATGAATTGATTCTTCTACAGTTTGATTAGCTTTGTTGAAGACTCTATAGGCTCTATTGTGAGAAGAATATCCTAAGAATATTCCTATGTCAGATTTAGGTTCAAACTTGTCTAGATTGACTTTATAATTTAGAATAAAACATTTACATCCGAATACTCAGAAGTAACTGATGTTGGGTGCGCTACCCTTCCATAGTTCATATGGCGTTTTATTCAAATCTTTTCTAATCAGAACTCGGTTCATCACATAGCAGGCAGTGTTTATAGTTTCACCCCAAAAATGATTTGCAGTGTTATACTCATTGAGCATTGTTCTACACATTTCCTGCAGAGTTCTGTTCTTTCTTTCAACTACACCATTTTGTTGTGGTGTCCAGGGGCTCATAGATGGTGAGTGTAACCTTGATTGTTACAAAATTCTTTGAGATTTTTATTGACAAATTCACCACCTCTATCACTCCTAATTATGTTGATTTTGTACCCTTTTTCATTTTCTACTCTTTTACAGAATTTTATAAATGTTTCACAAGCATCAGATTTATGAGCTAATAGAAATACCCATGTAAATCGAGTAAAGTCATCAACAATCACAAACACATATGATTTACCACCTAAGTTGTGGGTTTTGGTTGGTTTGAAAAGATCCACGTGAATCAGTTTGAGAACTCTAAAGGTTGATTTATGCCTCTTGCTCTTAAATGATGATCTGGTGTGCTTGCCAAGTTTACATGGTTCACAAACCTTGTCATTTTAGTAAGTTCCTTTCGAAATTCTCGTGGCCAGATCATGTTTAACAATCCTAGATATGTTGTCCATATTAATATGAGTTAATCTCCTATGTCATAGTCATGCATCATTACCAGAGATAGCACTTAAACATGTTACATTTTGTTTCTTCATGTCATTGAAGTTTGTGCAATACACATTCTTAATTCTAGATGCTATGAATGCAACAGTTTTATCAGCATGCTTGACAATACACCTATTTGCCTCAAAAGAAATATCATAACCTTTGTCACGTAATTGACTTATGCTCAAGAGATTATGCTTCGGCCCTTTAACATAAAGTACATCAGATATGGATAGAGAATCGTTACCAATAGTTCTAATGCCTTCAATATCACATTTGCTATCGTCTCTGAAGGTGACCTTTCCTCTTTTCTTCTTTTCAAGGATCAGAAAGTTAGATCTATCTCCAGACATGTGCCTGGAACAACCGTTGTCTAGATACCATACATCTTTGTTTTTGCATATCTACAAAACATAAAATATTTTTGACTTTGGTACCCATGGTTTTTTGGGTCCATGTATGTTAGCATCAGTAAGAACAATTTTTTCAATCCATGCATATTTTCTTTTCTTTCTACGTAAGACATTGCATCTGAGTATTGTATGACCTTCCCTATGACATTTGATGCATTTTGGTCTCTTGGTCAGTACGGTGTCGTACTCCTTTTGTTTAGACCCATGAGTGTAGCCTAGTCCAGTCTTGTCGAATGCACATTTTTGTAATCCTAGCATCATTTCAAATATCTTTTGACCATTTGTGAATTTAATCACTGTGCAATGCAGGTCTTCCTTTTCTTTTCTAAGTGTTTCATTTTCATTTTTCAATTTTCCAACAACTTTCTTAAGTTTTTCATTATCTAAAGACTGTCCGTCTAGCTCTTCTTGTTGGAATTCAACTTCCTCAAGAGCTTCTTCAAAACTTTTCTTAAGTTTTTCATTCTTTCTAATCTCTTTACTAAGTTTTGACTTAAGCTCCTGAATATAAATGTTTAACTCATTCGATTTGTCAGTAGGTTCTGTTTTTACCTCTATGCTTGCCATTAAGCATAATGTAGTCGTGTGATCTGAATTCACTTCATCTTCACTTGAGTTTGAATCATCTCATGTGGCTTTGAGAACTTTCTTGTCTTTTCTGTAAGAGCTGGTGTTCTTCTTATATTTTATGGGGCATTCACTCCTTATATGGCCTGGTTTGTTACAACCGTAACATATTAACTCTACAAGTTTAGACTTGGGTTTCTTTCCTTTGTGAAACCTTGAGTAAGAGTTATTCTTACTCTTTCTCCTAAGTAACTTATAGAACTTTCTAGATAACATAGCCATGACATCTTCTGAGTCTGAATCATTTTCAGAATCAGTTTCAGCATTGAGGGCAATTGATTTATTTTCTTTTTCCTCAATCTTGGCCGGACACATTGTCTCTTTTAGCTTCATTTCATGAACCATTAATGAACCACACAGTTCATGTGTATTCAGCCATATTCTTGGCTTCTTCTATGGCTGTGGCCTTGGGTTCCCATGCTCTGAGTAGACCTCTTAGAAATTTTTTAATAGTTTCTTCTTGGTCATAGATTTTTCCTAGGTTTTTCATCTCATTGATGTTTGTTGTAAACCGAGCAATAGCTTCAGCTATCGAATCAGTTTCCTTCATCCTATAGGTTTCATATTTTTCAACTAACAGTTGGAGTTTTGCCTTTTTAACTTGCAAAGTTCCTTTGTGGGTGACCTCTAACTTGTTCCAGATTTCCTTAGCGGTTTCACACGCACTAACTCTATTGAACTCTTCGACTGATAGATTGCAAAACAAAATGTTTACCGCTTGGTTATTCAATAGTTCTCTTTTCTTTTCTTTAGCACTCCATTCGTCTATATCCTTTGGGACAGTAGCACCATCAACTATTTTAGTAGACGTTAGACAGCTGTGTGTCACAACATCCCACATCTCTAGATCTTGGGCTTTAAGGTAATACCTAATCTTAGTTTTTCAGTGTGAATAGTTTTCTCCCTTGAACAGTGGTGTTCGGTTGGTGGAGTTTCCTTCACCTGAGAGATAAGTACTTCTTTCGTTTTGTCCTGCCATACTCAATCAAAGATGGTTTGATACTTTGATGGTTAACCTGCTCTAGTACCAATTGTTGGCCCAGATGTGTCCAAGAGGGGCGGGTGAACTGGACACTTAGCATATTTTAACCTTTCTTTTAATTGTGCGGAATAATAAAAGTAGATTAAACAAAGTATAGCAATGAGATGCAGTAAGACAATGCAAGCAAGATTTATAGTGGTTCGGTCGCGCCTACATCCACTACCTAACCTCCTCAGTTAGGATTTGTTCAAACTCTACTATGGACCTTCTTACGGGTGAAGATCAAACTGGAACACTTTCTAAACTTACGGGTGTGAGAACTGCCATTTCTCAGCTTACGGGTGTGAGAGGATCGTTTCTCTACTTACAGGTGAAAGAGAGCCTATTCTTAACTTACTGGTGTGAGAAGATGTTCATGAAATTATCGCAAGTGCACAACAGTCAAGTTATAATAAAATTCGATGAAATCAGGTATCATCCTCAGCGATAATTAGAACACTAGCTATCACGTTTTTACCTTAATTTTATCTAGACAATTGAATTTGAATGATTGAGTAATTAAACAATAATGAAAACAACTAATTATTAACTAGCAAAGCAATGAAAACGGTAGATTATTAATTGAGAAATAATATAGAGAATCGATTTTACCTAACTATCAACTATGTTCTTTCCAATTATTTATCATTAATGTATTTACTTAGTTTATAAGCCATAAATCCTAATGTTCTAACACCCTCTGTTGAGTGCCGCGTTAGAGCATATTCATAGACATTGATCTCGATCTATCGATAACGACTTAATTCTTACAAACTCACTAAGATCTATGATTTCTTTTAATGACTTCAAAGGGTCTCGATCTCCTATCGGTCTCACAATAACCTTGGTTATATTTCCCTTGTTCCGATCAAAAGTACCCTCTGTCGAGTGCCACACTCTAAAACTAAGATCATCCAATCTGTGATCAAGAAATTGAAAGCATTAACAATGGAGAAATAAAAATAAACTATCACAAATCCATTAATAATAATTAAGACTTTACTAGAACATAGCATCAAAGTTAGGATCCATCTATCCTCTAAGAACAATGTTTTCATTCATAACTAAAGAAATCAAAACAATAACTAATGGTTCAAACATGAATCAAAACAAAAAAAAACAAACTAAAACGAACGTGTAGAAGTTGTCAACGGTCTTCAATGTAGATCTTCTCTTCCTCCTCGCTCTAGCCGCAAAACTTCATTTTCCACTTTATTCCAATGTGTTTCTCTCGAAAAACCTTTTTTTAATATATATTTTAAGCCTCTTTGTGTAGTGTGTAAAAATTTAGAAAGTCCCAAAATTCCCAAAACCGCAACTGGAAAACATAGGGCACCGCGAGTAGCACCGCGACGCCCCGTTAAAAAATTCCAGCTGGCCATGGCGCTGCATTAACACTCTTTGGAAGCCGCGGCGCCCAATGCCTTCTTTTCCTTATCACCCTAGCATTGTTTGTGCGCAGTGTTGTGGGCTTAGTCATTGTTCTCTCCTTTTGATTTTCTTCTTGTGGTATGTTGTGTTCATCATTCATGCTCACTTCCATACATCTAAATACCTACAAAACAAGTAATTAAAACACTCGAAACATAAATTGATCCAACATATAAATTAACAAACTGAAATAATGCATAAAAACCAACTTATTCCTAAACTAATAAATGAATCAAAACTAACATAAACACACTCAACTAATGCATAAATTATCCTAAAACAACTATAAAACTATCCTAAAACATGTCTAAATATGCAACTATCAAATACCCCAAACTTAGGACTTTGATCGTCCCGAGCAAAGGGAAAATAAAACTAAAAACTCATAATTAACATATCATTTCTAAAGTCACAATCTTGCACAACTAAAGACTTAACTCAGCATTATAAACACATACATGGCCTTTAAGATTACATCAAAAGGAATATTCACTTCTAGGAACGAATTTCAAGAGTATAGAATTGTCTAGAATTTCAGCCCAACTCTCACAAAGTTTCACCTTTGATTCTTTCACACATGAGTACATAACTAATCTCATCAACTAATCATGCAAGTCATGAACAAGTGCAAGCAAGTGTTAAGTGTAAGATCTCAAAATATAAAATTTAAGTTGGAACTCCATAAGCAAGTTTTTCACACCACTCTCCACTAATGTAACTCACACACCATTCAAAATCAGTAGGCCTTTCATAGGTTGTAATGTAAGGCCTAGGTTCAAAGGTAGAGAAAAATAGGAAAATTTTAACTCAACAAGCACCTTAAACACTTTGATCTTTTACAAACATCCAACCCATTACATTTAGAACCAAAAACCCAATTTTAGCACATATACCCTTTCTTTAACTGGTCAATCTTTTCATCTAATTCGCCATTCTTTTGTTTGCTTTTTTTTTTTCTTCTTATTTTCAAAGAACAACTACACCCCCAAACTTATTTCTTTTCATAATCATGGGCATAGCATCCTTTTTCTTCTCTTTTTCATTTTCTTTTCTTTTCTTTTCTTTTTTTTTCAATAAAACTCATAAGCAAATTTCACATTGTTTTTCTTCTTTGTTACCCTTTTTCTTCACTTTTCTTTCCCATTGTTCTTTCATCCAGATAATAACACTCAATAATCAAAGTGTATAAGGTACATAAGTTGAAAAATAGGGGAATTAAACATGATAAGCTCAGATTTCCTGATGTATAGGTAACAAAGAAAAGGATATTCAGCTCAAAGTGGGAACTATGGATACAATAAAAAGTACGGTAGGCTATCCCAAACGTTTCCAAACATGGCCTAAATCATCTTCCTCACGGTGTGTTAACTAGGATTTCGCCTCGAGTGGTGATCAAACTTGTTCTAGAATCCCTAGAGATCTAAGATATGACTTATCAAGCAAAGGTCCATTCTCAACAATCTCAATCCAATGATCAAAAATCATGTACAAATGGTTAAGTCTCTCCAACAATTCCGAGCAAAAGTTGGATCAAGCACACAAACATATAGGTAACTCTCTACATTCTCCTATTGTTTCATATCTCTAAAGTGTTCTCTTATCATTGGCCCGCCATGAGTAAGTCTAAAATTGTAAAAGAATGTGACTACCTAGCCTATACTAATGCATACGCAACTAACATACCATGACAAAAAGTAAAACTCTCTCCCCAAACTTAAAGCAAGCATTGTCCTCAATGATATACACAAATAAAGAAAAACGTAGGCATATAAGAGAGAGTGGAGTTTAGAAAACCCCAAATGGGTGAAGATGTGCGTCATTCGTCCCTCCGCAATGCTTCAAAGAGATCCCCAAACTTGAGTTAGAACCTGAAAAAGGGCAAAGGAAACAAATCTGTCAAGGCACGAAGGTCAAATCTATACTACAATGACTAAAAAATAATAATAATAATAATAATAAATAAATAAAATAAAATAAAAATTCAAAACCGATGGGTTGCCTCCCATCTAGCGCTTGGTTTAAAGTCATCAGCCCGATTTTCAGACACATTGCAATTACGGATTCCCTAAAGTGATGCGATCATCTCGCCGCACCTTGTGGCCATAGTAATGCTTCAACCTTTGGCAATTAACTTGGAAGCAAACACCATTTTCATTCTTTAGCTCAACCGCTCCAAAAGGGAAACTCGCCCCACCATAAAAGGGCCCGACCATCTGGATTTCAACTTGCCTGGGAACAACTTCAATATGGAATTAAATAGGAGTACTTGTTGCCCTGGTTCAAAATCTCACTTCTCAATGTTCTTGTCAAGCCACTTCTTGGTCCGCTCTTTGTAGATCTTGGCATTCTCATAAGCATCATTCATAAACTCTTCCATCTTCATTAGTTTCAATAGCCTTTGATCCCCAGATGCCTTTAAGTCAAAATTAAGTTTTTTCACCACCCACTACGCTTGATGTTCCAACTCAACTAGTAAGTTACAAGATTTTTCAAACACAAGGCGGTAAGGAGACATCCCAATAAGGGTCTTCAATGCAGTCCTATACGCCCATAAAGCATCATCAAGCTTCAAAGACCAATCCTTCCTAGTGACATTAACGGTTTTCTCCAAAATTCTCTTGACTTCTCGATTGCTCACTTTGGCTTGGCCATTGGTCTAAGGATGGTATGCAAGTGCCACTTTATGTTTTACCCCATACTTAGCAAGAAGATAATTGAACAATTTGTTACAAAAGTGGGTGCCTTCATCACTGATGATAGCTCTAGGTGTGCCAAATCTAATGAATATTTGCTTGTGTAGAAATTTCAGCACCACCTTAGCATCATTGGTCTCCATCGCTATAGCTTCAACCAACTTGGAAACATAATCAACTGCCAAAAGTATATATGTTTTGCCACACGAAGAGGAAAACGGGCCCATAAAATCAATACCCCACACATCAAAAAGCTCCACCTCTAAGATGTTTGTCAAAGGTAGCTTGTGTTGCCTAGAGAAGGTACCAAGACGTTAGTATCGGTCACACGTCTTCACAAATGCATAACTATCTCGAAATAATGTAGGCCAATAGAACCCACTTTGAAGAACCTTTGTCGCTGTCCTTGTAGCCCCAAAGTGACCACCATATGGAGACGAATGGAAATCATGTAGAATGGATTGCACTTCCTCCTCAGGTATACATCTCCTTATCAATTGATCATTGCATCTCTTAAATAGCAAGGGTTCATCCCAAACATAGAAACGCACATCATGCAGAAACTTCTTCTTCCCTGCATATGATAGATCCGGAGGCAAGACACCACTAGCCAACTAGTTCACATAATCAGCATACCATGGAAGTTTGGCAAATAGCCCATATAATTGTTCATCTGGAAATGTTTCCAAAATATGCACACCATCATCTTGCTCATCTAGTTGCAGCCAAGATAAGTGATCCGCAACTACATTCTCACTCCCTTTCTTGTCCCTAATCTCCATATCAAACTCTTGAAGCAAGAATACCCATCTAATCAACCGAGGCTTTGCATCCTTCTTCTCAAACAAGTATCGGATGGCGGCATGATCTGTATAAACAATCACTTTAGACCCAATGATGTAGGATCTAAACTTATCACAAGCAAAGACCACCGCTAGTAATTCCTTCTCGGTTGTTGTGTAATTTTGTTGAGCCCCATCAAGTGTCCTACTGCATCTTCTCTCTTCCTTGCCCAAGAACCGCTCCCACTGCATAGTCGCTCGTATCACACATGATCTCGAACGGTTCACTCCAATCCAGTATCACCAAAATAGGTGCAAATACCAAAGCTTTCTTGATCAACGCAAAAGCTTCCTCGCAATCTTCATCAAACTCAAATAGGGTTTCTTTCTCAAGGAGGTTGCAAAGAGGTTTAGCAATCTTGGAAAAATCCTTGATGAATCTTCTATAGAAACCCGCATGCCCCAAGAAACTCCTTATGTCCTTAACAGTCTTCGGATGTGAAAGTTTTTTAATAGTAACAATCTTCGCCTTGTCTACCTCAAGGCCCTTAGACGAAATCCGGTGTCCAAGAACAATACCTTCATGCACCATGAAGTGACATTTTTCCCAATTAAGTACAAGGTTCGTTTCTTCACACCTCTTCAACACAAGGGAGAGGTTATGCAAACAATGATCAAAGGAGGACCCAAATACAGAAAAATCGTCCATAAAAACCTCCATGATGTTTTCTATCAAATCAAAAAATATAGCCATCATGCACCGTTGAAAAGTCGCCGGTGCATTGCACAATCCAAACGGCATACGCCGAAATGCAAAAGTATCATACGGGCAAGTGAATGTAGTCTTCTCTTGATCCTCCAGGGTGATGGCTATTTGATTATACCCCGAATACCCGTCTAGGAAACAATAGTAATGGAAGCCCGCCAACCGATCTAGCCTCTGATCAATAAAAGAAAGAGGAAAGTGATCCTTCCTTGTGGCCTTGTTAAGCTTTCGGTAGTCTATGCAAACTCTCCAGCCTGTCATTGTCCTAGTGAAAATTGGCTCATTCTTATCATTCATCACTACAGTCATACCCCTTTTCTTGGGTACTACTTGAACCGGACTTACGCACGAACTATCCGAAATGGCGTATATGATTCCCGCCTTGAGCCACTTTAATATTTCAGCTTTCACAACCTCCTTCATGGGTGGATTTAGCCTTCTTTGATGTTCAATTGAAGGCTTGTATGAGTGCTCCATCAAGATCTTCTACATACAAATGGAGGGGCTTATTCCCTTGATGTCAGCTATGGACCACCCCAAAGCGGACTTGTACTTTCTCAAAATGCGTAATAGCTTCTCCACTTCCACACTAGACAAAGCAGATGATATGATGATCGGCATAGTAGACTTCTCACCCAAAAATGCATAACGTAGGTGCTCCAGTAAGGGCTTCAACTCCGGTGAAGATTCTATTGGCTCAGGTGGCGAAGAAACTTCAATGTCTTCCACTTCGACGATGGTACTTGTAGGATTGTGGGCGTCAAGAGCTAATGTATACTGCTGGACATCATCATGAGAGGCCTCATCTCTAGTTACCTAACTCACAAGACACTTCTCTAAAGGATCTCCCGGTGTAGCCTCCTCATGTACTTCAGTCACACATGCATCCACCACATCCGCTACATCTATCCGATGACATGTATTCCCTTCCGATGGGAATTTAATGGTTTTGTATATATTAAACAACACATCTTCATCATTCACTCTTAGGGTAAGCTCACCATGTTGCACATCGATCAAAGCTCTCCCGGTAGCTAAGAATGGCCGCCCAGTATGAGAGAGATATCACCATCTTCTTCCATATCCAAAGTCTACCGGGAAGATAAACTTTTCCACCTTCACTAGCACGTCTTCAATGATACCCCTAGGGTATGTAAGTAATCGATCCACTAGTTGCAAAGATATCGTAGTCGGTTTCACCTCGCCAAGTCCCAATTTCCTGAAAATTGACAAAGGCATCAAGTTAATACTTGCACCTAAATCACATAAACTTTAGTGAAATTTAAAGAACCAATGGTGCAAGGTATAGTGAATTTCCCTGGATCTTTTAGCTTTTGAGGTAGCTTCTTTTGTAGTATGGCACTACATTCTTCAGTAAGCTTCACCGTCTCATAGTTCTCTAGCTTCCTCTTCTTTGCCATCACATCTTTCATGAACTTCACATAGTTGGGCATTTGCTCCAAAGCATCGGTAAAAGGGATGTTGATGTGGATCTTCTTGAAAATTTCAAGAAACTTGGCGAATTGCTCATCAAGCTTCTTCTTTTGGAAACGTTGAGGAAAAGGGATAGGATTCTTAAGAATAGGGGGATTATCTGGGAAGGTGATGGAACCGGGCCTATACGGCCTCTCTTGAGATTTTTCCCCCTTGCTTGATTCTTCCTCTTCTTTGCTTGACTTAGCTTCCTTGTTGGGCTCTTCATTCTCTTGACTAGATAGAGGGGGAGATGTAATGTGTTGGCTTGTTGAATCAGCCCCCTTAACTTCTTTTCCACTCCTCAAAGTGATGGCCTTGCATTGTTCCTTGGGATTTATCTCGGTATTGCTAGGCAAGGATCCACGTGGTTGTGTATTCACTGTTTGGGCTAGCTGTCCCACTTGTACTTCTAAGTTCTTAATTGAAGCTCTTGTCTCCATCATAAATTATCCCAACATATCCTCCAAGGATGGGTTTTTCTCTTGAGCTTGATTGTAGAAATGGGGTGAAGGTTGCAATGTATTCCTCGTGTTGGCATAGGAAAAGTTCTCATGATTTCTAACACTTGGGTGGTACTAATTTGAAACTCCTTGATTGCTTCTGAAATTATACCCCCGATTACTACTGTATTGAACGTATTCCTCATGTGCCTCATTCCCTGAAGAACCCATATGTAAAGTCGTCGCCTTTTCAATAGAAGGTTGCGCTCTTTGAGTAGTAAGCACAGCAAGTTGGTTGGCAATACTTGACATCTTAGTAGAGAGAGATGTGAATGGATCAACTTCATGTAGACCAGCCACCTTCTTAACCATTGATCGTGCACCCGGAACCTCATAAGTATTGCTAGCCATATCCTCCAACATGTTCAGTGCCTCAGTAGCCATTTTTGTCAAAAGTGACCCACCGGCTGCCGCATCAACTAGAGTTCTTGTGGAGAAAGTCATCCGATTATATAAAAGTTGGATTTGTAACCAATCTTGGAACCCATGCTGAGGACACTTCCTCAACAATTCCTTGAAACGCTCCCATGTTTCATACAATGACTTGGACTCGTGTTGCTTGAATTGTCCAATCTAAACTCTCAATTGGGCGGTCTTGGTAGGAGGAAAGAATTTTTGAAGAAATTTCTGTACCATCTCTTGCCAAGTTGCAATGCTCCCTGGTTGCAAAGATTGCAACCATGCTCGTGCTTTGTCCCTTAGAGAAAAAGGGAACAATCTCAACCTTATGGTGTCCTCAATAACACCATTCATCTTCACCATATCACACATCTCCAAGAAGGTTGTGATGTGGATAGTAGGATCTTCAGTAGGCACCCCCCCCCCATACTGATGTTGTTGCACCATCGAAATCAACGCCGGTTTCAGCTCAAAGTTGTTCGAATTGATAGGAACACAAACTATACTTGAATAGTTCTCATTAATGACCAGCTTGAAGTAGTCTCTCAAGGTCAACTGATTTTTCTCGTCTGCCATTACTTTAGTTTCTCTTCTTCTCTCTTGCCTCAGTCTTCCAAGACTACGTTCAATCTCGGGATCCAACGGTAGTACTTCAAAACTTCGTGCCCTTTGCATAAACTCTTGATATCCTTCAAAATAGAAACTAAAAAGAAAATCATAGAATAACAATAAAATCTAAAAATCTAAATTAAAATCAAAGTTAAATAACATGATATTAGTGAAAACTAATAAATATCCCCGGCAACGGCGCCAAAAACTTGTTCATGAAATTATCGCAAGTGCACGACAGTCAAGTTATAATAAAATCTGATGAAATCGGGTATTGTCCTCAGGGATAATTAGAACACTAGTTATCACGTTTTTACTTTAATTTTATCTAGACAATCGAATTTGAATGATTGAATAATTAAACAGTAATGAAAACAACTAATTATTAACTAGCAAAGCAATGAAAACTACAGATTATCAATTGAGAAATAACCTAGAGAATCGATTTCACCTAACTATCAACTATGTTCTTTCCAATTATTTATCATTAATGTATTTACTTAGTTTATAAGTCAGAAATCTTAATGTTTCTAACACCCTCTGTCGAGTGCCGCGTTAGAGCATATTCATAGGAATTGATCTCGATCTATCGATAACGACTTAATTCTTACAAACTCACTAAGATCTATGATTTCTTTTAATTACTTCAAAGGGTCTCGATCTCCTATCGGTCTCACAATAACCTAGGTTATATTTCCCTTGTTCCGATCCAAAGTACCCTATGTCGAGTGTTGCACTCTAAAACTAAAATCATCCAATCCGTGATCAAGAAATTGAAAGCATTAACAATGGAGAAATATAAATAAACTATCACAAATCCATTAAAAATAATTAAGACTTTACTAGAACATAGCATCAAAGTTAGGATCCATCTATCCTCTAGAAACAATGTTTTCGTTCATAACTAAAGAAATCAAAACAATAACTAATGGTTCAAACATGAAGTAGAACAAAGAAAAGCAAACTAATGTGTTGAAGTTGTCAACGGTCTTCAATGTAGATCTTCTCTTCCACCTCGCTCCAGCCGCAAAACTTTGTTTTCCACATTATTCCAATGTGTTTCTCTCGAAAAACCCTTTCTTTTAATATATATTAAGCCCTTTTTCGTAGTGTGTAAAAATTTAGAAAGTCTCAAAATTCCCAAAATCGCAACTGGAAAACACAGGGCGCCGCAAGTAGCGCCGCGGCGCCCAGTGCCTTCTTTTCCTAATCACCCTAGCGCAGTTATGAGCGTCGCGGTCCCCAGAGCACTGTTTGTGCGTAGAGTTGTGGATTTAGTCATTTTTCTCTCCTTTTGATTTCCTTCTTGGGGACTTAGGCAATTTTCTTTCACTTTTTTTGGCTTGGGTTCTTCATGACTCATCATCTAGGCTTCTCATATGTTATGTCCATCATTCATGCTCACTTCCATACATCTTAATACCTACAAAACAAAACAAAACAGGTAATTAAAACACTCAAAACATAAATTGATTCAACATATAAATTAACAAACAGAAATAATGCATAAAAACCAATTTATTCCTAAACTAATAAATGAATCAAAACTAACATAAACACACTCAACTAATGCATAAATTATCCTAAAACAACTGTAAAACTCTCCTAAAACATGTCTAAATATGCAACTATAAAAAGACCGCTTACAACTTTGAGCAACACTTGTTCTAACTCAGTGACTTACCCGTCACTACAATCTAATTACAGAATGAGATATGATTCCCTTTACTCATAATCAAAGTGATACATACAACGTTCTGGGTTGAACCATCTGTTGCCACAGATTCAGCAAAATATGTATGATGAAGTTTATGCTGAAAACAGGTTCAAATAGTTTTTGTCTTCGTTAATGGGTTTTTGAAATAATAAAGAAGAAGATCGATCAACCCAGAAGACTTGAAGTTTTTCTTTCAAAAGATAGTAAGATCAAGCACAAGTGAAAGAAAACTAACTATCAAAAAATGCTTTAGCGCAAACGAAAATCGTCAATACGTTTTGAATGAATATTAGTTTCGTATTTCATTAGTTAGTTTTTCTGCTCTGAGGCAGCACGTATATATAGGAATAACAATGGCGCAATGGACTTGGTAATTTTGGCGCTCTAAGTTATTTCAAATATAACGTTAACATTCTTTCCAAAAATGGATCGATTCAGCTTAATGAGTATTACGGCGATAGCACCTGAATCATCTGATCCTTTCATGAAAGAAGAATGTTCTGACAAAGTTTTAGAACGTTTTAAAAAGTTCTGAAAAGTTGTTGTACAATTCTGAAAAGTTCTGGAAAGTATTCGTATGTTTCTAAAAAAGGTTAACAAAAATGGCAGTAATGTTAGAACAGCAAAAATATCTTTTCTGTCGTTTTGTTCCTTTGGGGGCGCTCATAGAACATCAGCGTCCTACTGAACAATGAAGTGAGGGCGCTACTAAACAGTAAGCATCCTGACTTGTTTTGACAATTAAACGACTTAAAGCATGAGAGCGCTACCTCGCAGTAAGCATCCTGCTTTGTTTTAAAAACGCAAAACATATGAGGGCACTACTCAAGAGTAAGCGTCATGAACTATTAAAAGTAGTTTTAAAATAATGTTTAACCGCGCTGACGGACGGTGAGCGTACTAAAAGTTACTTAAGTTGATTCTAAAGATGAGGGCAATCCTATACAAGTAGCATCCTGATAAATCATTCGACTTATAACTTATCAACGTCTTTAAAGATAAAAAATACTTAAAGATAAAAAAAATCTTTCAGCGAGCTGAAACTAAGTCAGCGTCCTGACATTCTCAAAGGTTGATAAGAGAAAGGTCACTACTAACAAGTAAACATCCTTATTAATCAGATCAATTCAACCTTGAGCATCTTAACATTTTATCAGTGTCCTGACTCATCAAGTCCAGGAGAGCGCTGCTAAAACATTAGCGTCCTGAAAGACTTTATAAAAGCGATTTTTGATTTCTCGATTAAAACACGATAAAACATAAAGTAATCGGATTAAATCAAACATGCAACCAATCGATTAAAACA
Source organism: Paratinospora sagittata (assembly GCA_035771175.1). Lineage (NCBI taxonomy): Eukaryota > Viridiplantae > Streptophyta > Magnoliopsida > Ranunculales > Menispermaceae > Paratinospora > Paratinospora sagittata. The sequence continues at coordinate 26,185,903 of CM069610.1, forward strand.
TGCAGGCATGCATATTGCTAAATCACATGGCATAGAAGGTCCTACAACCTATCATAATCTAATCATACAAATAAACATCTTCAAACGATCATGGTCTTCAAGAAGATCTTTTAATACGTTCGTCATGCGTTATTGAATCTTTCATACCTTCAAGTGAGATTAGATATGCCATATGTGCAGTAATATCATGAACAAAATGTAATTTTGTAATCATCAAAATCTTTCATAATTGGGACATATTCTCATAAGCGACATGAGGATAATTGGTTCAACAGGAATATTCTAGGATATCATCAATAAAGTTAATGATAAACTGATCTAGATATGGTTTAAAGACTCTCTGCATCAGATTCATAAACATAGCTGGTGCATTGGTCACACCAAATGGCATCGCCAGAAATTTATAGTATCCATATCTAGTCCTTAATGTTTTCTTAGGTACATCCTCATCCCTGATCATCAGCTAGTGGTAACCTGATCTCAAATCAATCTTCTAGAAAAATTTTGCTCCTTCAGCTAATCAAACAAGTCATCAATACATGGATGAGGGTACTTATTCTTCACTGTCTCACGGTTCAACTGTCTGTAATCAATACACAGTCTCAAGCTCCCATCTTTCTTCTTCATAAATAAGACTAAAGCTCCCCATGGTGACACACTCGAGGTTATAAAACCCTTGGCTAACAGTTCTTCTAACTGAACCTTCAACTATTGCAATTCCTTAGGCACCATTCAATATGCTACCATAAAAATAGGTTTAGTGCCAGAAACTAGCTCAATGATGAAATCAATCTGCCTTCTAGGAGGTAATCCAGGGAAATCTGTAAGAAACACCTTTGGGAACTCTCCAACAACAGGAATGTCATCAAGCTAAATCTCACTGATTTTCTCATCATCTAGTATCAAACCTCCCAACACCTCTTTCTCATCATTGTCACCAATCTATCTCTAGTAGTTGGTTTATCTAATGTTCCATGTCACAACTTGATGCAGTAAATTTAAATTTGCAAGTGTACGAATATCAAGTTATAATAAATCTGAGGTGAGTCGGATTGTAGTATCCACAGGAAAGGTTAATTTCACAATTAAAAATGCCCAAAACTACTATGATTAGTAGTTTTATCTAGGTGATAAAAAGAGATGATTTAATTGCAAAGACGTAAAATAAACAAAATCTAAGAAAACAATGCAAATTAAATGGAAATTGGAGTGAAATCAATGGATTTATAGTTCTAGAGTTTATATCTCACTATGTTATATCTTATAATCTCTAATAATTGTGTTAATGAATTAATTTCTGGAATTTATAAATCATGAATCCTGACCCATCCAAATACCTCTCTCGAGCGTCAATTTGAACATCTATCCTTAAGTTATCGATTCCCTCTCTCGAGCACCAACCAATAGATTAAGAACACATTAAGATCCATGATTCATTTTATATGCTTTCAAAGGTGTTCGTAGGTCTCTCAACTCGATACTACTCACCTAGGTTACAAATCCCTTGCTCCAATTCGATAACACCTCTCTCGAGTGTAAGAAACTAAATCTATGTTCATTCAAAGAGTGATCGGCAATTTGAAAGCATTAAACATGGAGAATCGTAAATAAACCCAAAAGATTGCTCAAAAACACATAAACAATGATTCAATCACAAGATCCAACATAGCTAAATCAAAACTCTAGATTATCTATTTAGTTTATAAACCAATCCATGGATACAAGACAGAGATTCAAATAGGAAATCATTGAAACAAATTGAATTAGGAAAGAAATTAGAAAAAACCCCTTCAAGAGTGAGATCCCCTTCTTCTTCTTCTTCTTCTCCAACCTGCGACTCCTTCTTCTTCTTGTCTCTTCTCTTGTTCCTCTTTCTCTCCTCTTTCTCTAAACCTAATTGCTATCTTCTAAAATGTGATAAAAAATGAGAGAGCCCTCAAAACAAACCCTAAGTCAGCTTATATACAAGTGTGTGTCGAAAAATGACCAAAATGGCCCAAGAAAATCCGCCCAAAATGCACAAAATTGTGCACATATAAACCTAACGGCGCTGTGCCCTGGCTCTTCCTCTTCTCTTCTTGTTTCTGCAACAGTGTTGCAGCTCCGTTCCTTGGCGCCGTGGAGCCCAGTGTGCAAAATGCACTTTTTGTGCATTTTTCACACAATTCTTCTTGGCTTTTTGGCTGGCTTTTGGTCCACATCTTGAGCATGTTCTTGACCTCATTTTGGCTTTAATTGCTCCTCATTAATCTCTTTATTCATCTACGAAACAAAACACAAGAAACACAAGTTAATAATCTATATTAATCAAGTGACAAAAATCTATTTGCGAGTATGTATTAACATGTAAAGTATCAGAATATTAATATGAAAACGATGCAATTGACTTTAGAAAAAATACCTAAAAATCATGATTATTTTTAGCCTAATGCATTTTATTCATGAAAACACCTAAAACTAACTTCTAAAATTCATAAAAACATCTAAATGAACCTAAAATGCTAAATGAATTAATTAATGCAAATATATCTAAAAACTAACTAAATGCACCTAAAAACCTATCAAATTAACACGTAAACTAACAACTAAAACTCAATTTATCAAATTCCCCCAAACTTAGACTTTGATCATCCCGAGCAAAGAGAAAAATGAAAGTTGAACAATAGACTCCTCACATATTCTAAGATGAAAAAGGATTTGATTCACTAGAATGGATTCTAATGATCTCAAAGACAACACAAATTTCATTCAACATAAAACAAGAAAAACTTTGACAGTTTAAACATGTCTAAAATTTCAATCTACAAGCCATGCCTTCTTTTCTATCTTCATTGACAAATAAGCATACAAATTAAACACATGACCACTCATAAATCATATAGATTATGCAAACAAGATAAAAAAAAGATGATCTCAATGAAACAAAACATAACTTCGTATGCTTGTTTTTCACTCTTCTCTCCACTATTGTAGGTCTCACATCAATCAAGATCAATAGGACTTCATTAAGCTTGTAATGTAAGGCTAAGGTTAAGGGTATGATAAAATGGATAAAATGAAGCTCAAACACCCAAAACATCTTTGATACATAATACTTTTAAACACCCCATGCCTTAAAAAGTAAACCAAACCCAACAAATTATCCAAAACAGGACTTTTTCAACATTTTCATTCACATTGCCTCCAAAATACCCCCAAACTTATTCATTTCATTCATTGATGCAGAAACATATTTTTCTTTTCTCATTCTTTTCATTCTTCTTCTTTCTTTTTCTTCTTTTTCACACATTTTGAACTATTTTTCTCATTTTAATACCTTTTGTTTCATCTCTTTTTTCCCATTTTCATACCATACCACATTTACAAATAACTTCCCATGAAAAATAACCCAACCCATTACAATTCATATCTTTCAAAGATTTAAGGGTGCAAGGGTAAAAATAGGAAAAATTCAATCAAATGCCTTGGCTAATCATTTTAGGTGACAATAAACAAAATATAAGGCTCAAAACATGGTGACTAGGGGCAATACATGATTAGGTGGGCTTTATGGCTTAGTCGATCCAAAAATGGCCTAAATCATGTCTCTCATGGTGTGATTCCTAGGATTTCGCTTCAAGAAAAGATCAACAAGTTCTAGAGTCAAGTTTTGAAAAAAAAATTGAGATCTAAAGATGCTTGCTTACAAAATCTCGAATTATCAGGCAAGTGGCACTCATGATTATGATTGCATACTCAAAAGCCAACATGGATATCCAATAAACATGGCAAATAGATCAAGCACATGGTGTGCCGACCCCGCACCCCGAACCACCAACCCCGCAGGGAATGGCGTGCAGAATGCCGGGGCGGGACGCTCGGCGTAGGCATCTCCGACCACTCCTCAACTCCCGTGAGGTGGTTGAGACCCTACGAGTCTTATCTCAAACAACGACATAATATCAAAAGGTACTAACAAAACTATCCACCGTATTAATCATCAAAGACAAGAGATAATCCATAAAAATGAACCATAAATAAAATCATAATCCCTACAGTCCATTAAAATTGACATACACATAAAGTCCAAAATTGTGGGTACAAATAAAAACTGTCATATGCCCACATGGTCTATCTAACAAGTCCCAACTCACACATACTACAATGTGGTAAGTGTTATAATTACATAATCCAAAATATAATACTTCATAATTTAAAACACAGTTCAATCAAAATGCCTCTCAACTCACATCGAGGCCTTGGATTCTCTCGCAGGCAAGGCCCTCAAGATATGACTACTCCTTTGCCCTTATTCGGGACAGAAGGACCTGAAAGAGGAAAATGAGGGTGAGCCAACGGTGCCCAGTGAATAGAATTCAAATATGCTATCAATACTCATCAATAAATATCATGTATGCATGTCAATGTGTAACATGATTAAAAGCTCATAACATATAGATATCAAGCATTTATAATAAGTTCGATGCAAGTAAAAGCTTATCAATTTGGATCCACATTCCACATGCATTGGGTTACTAGTGCACGTCTACTTCACCGTACCGTTGATCCCAATCATGTTTTATTTGGGGTTACTAGTGCACGTCTATTTCACCGTACCGTTGACCCCAATCATTTCCTTTCCTAAAACCCTCCTATGACAATGTTAAGTCCCCCTATTAGCCAGATAGATGGGCCCAACCAAAGTCATAAGGTTTTCTCAAATCAATGCATCATTCAAAACATTAGAACACATTCATGCTTTCAACATACAATATATATAAGTGATATGATGACATAAAAGATATAATCATAAATGAAGTCTACTCACAACCAAGCCTCGCGAGATTATTTAACCACACACGACCGCCAAACCGAATCAACCCAATCAAGATCCCGAAACATACATCAAGATCCTACCATACATCAATTTCTATGCTCAATCACATAGACATTACACATCAACCCTAAATCAGCCCACATATAAACAATAGGCCTAAATCCCATCTAATCCCATCATTCAACTCAAATCACATGACTTAGGCCTCTAATGCATAGTTCTCATTCATAAACCATTCTATTAATCAAAAATACTGATTTTCAATTCCTTAGGCATAAACATGCCCAAATTGGGTCACTTGATCACAAGTAGGCCTAACCCATGATATGGTCACAACCACCAAATCAGTAGCATAATCAACCCTAATCATGCTTAATTAAACATAAGTTGCATCAATTCAATGATTCTAGGCCAAAAGCATCAAAAGCCCCAAAATATGAAATTTTTCATACTTAGGCCATATTGCCGATTTACACTAGGTCACCATGTTCAGCCATGTATATCACTGATTTTTCATCATGGGTTCATCAACAATGGCAACTAGGTCAACATAGTTGACATGCAAGCTATTTGGAAAGGTCTAAGTTCATATTCTAAATTTAGGTCTAATACAAGCAACCCTACCAATTCTTCATTTAATATTTTGTTCAGATGTATCAATCTACGAACAGAAATATGTAATCACAAAATCAACCGTACAGATTGAATTATGTGAAGAAACAAACCTTCTGTCCAAATATCAGCCCAATCCAACGGTGGACTTAAAAGATAAGTATTTTTGATGAACAAGTCTCTAATCAGACAATTTCTCCTTTCCTACTGCAAATACTTAAACTCAGATGACTATATCACACAAAATACTAAATTAATAAACATCTCCACCGTGCAGGATACAGAAATATCAGTTATAAACTACATACCCAAATTTAATATCCATCCAACGGTAGATTGAGGAGATCTATAAGTTTGAACGAAACGGCACTAGAAATCCAGACTTTCCGACCAGATTTGTTTGAGAGCTTAGATCTCTCAGACGAAACCACTAATCAAGATCTCAACCGTTCAGAATGCTGAAATATCAGTTGTACACTACGTACCCAAATTGTATATCCATCCAACCGTAGATTAAGGAGATCTAGAAGTTTGAGCGAAACAGTGCGAGAAATCTAGACTTTCCGACCAGATTTGTTTGAGAGGTTAGATCTCTTAGACAAAACCTCTGATGAAGATCTCCACCGACCAGAATGAATAACCATAAGCTATGAACTTGTTGACAAATTTTGAGCTCAATCTGACCATATATCCCAATGATCCAGCACTTTGATGAAAATGTCGCAGAGATCTTCCTCCTGCAACTCCCTCTTTCTTTCTCTTCTTCTTTCCTTTCTCTTCTTTTCTTTTATTTTTTTTTTCCTTTCTCTCCACTCACCTCTTTCTAGCACTTCCTTGATTCCCACCTTGATTCCCTCCTTGATTCCCTCCACTCATTCTAGCACTTCCTTGAAGAAGAGAAGTGGGCATGGGACACTTGTCCACTTTCATGCACCAACCTTCACATGTGTTGGTCTCATACTACCCATACCAACCACATGTACTTTAACCAATCTCATGCTTCCATGTATTTTAAATGTCCAATCCATTTAATACACCAAATTTTCATTCTCATTTATCCTTTTATTCAATCAATCCTAACCCATATCAATTCATGGTTTAATGGACCCATGCATAAATAATAACATATGCATTATACTTTAATTTAACATGACCCATATACAATTTATGATACACATATTTATATACATTATCAAGCATCAACTATACAAACATTAAACAACCATCAAACAAACACCAAACATATCAAGGCAACGCATAGAGTTTGGGCAAAGTGCAATTGGGTTATGGGCTAGATGAAATAATTTTCGGGGCGTCACACATGGACTTAAGAGTACTCTCTAGTTTTCCAAGGTTTATGCTCAGAAACAAGTACTAATCCAATCCTAGATCATCCATTCAAAATCAAATCAAATCAAAGTTCATAGAAGAATATGGAATTATTCAATGATCTAACACGCGCAAAAACAAAAGTTTTTACAAAAAATTTCATTGAAGACACCAAAAAGCGCAAACTCCCCCCCAAACTTAAAGTATGCATTGTCCTTCATGCAAAAACATCCACATATAAAAGCAAGATAAAAGGAAAAGTAACGAGACTCCCCTGACCCATATGTGTAGCACTCCACAATAGTTCTTGCTGTTGACATCTATGAGGACCCCCAAACTTGAATTGAAACCTTGGAAGGGACAAAAATGAATATCATTAGTGAAAAACAAAAATTCAAAATCTATACTACAATGACTAAAAATAAAACAAACATGAAAACTAAAAACCGGTTGGGTTGCCTCCCAACTTTATAGTCTTTAGTCTCTTCTTATTTGAATCGCGCATATTTCCTTATTATTCCGTCGTTGTTCAAACTTGATGACGGAATCACCGGACTTGTGCATTTCTCCCACAAAAATTGATAAGATTGATCCTCCAGTGGAAACACAAAGTCCGATGAAGCATCACTCTCATTTAACAAAGGAATGTCATCGAAATATTTAGTTGGTGCTTTCCAAACGTTTAGGCATTGACCTTCAGGCACCTCCAAATGGCTTTTATCATTAACCACTACAACTTCAACTTGTAGCTCTTGAGCAAACGAATCCTCAAAGTCAAAATTATATTCCTTGACATCCAAGCACTTTTCCACCTTGGTAGGCACCTCTTCAACATATGGCATCATGTGTTCACTTGATTGTGAATCCATAGGCACCTCTTGATCATCACACTCAAGCACATTCACCTGTTGACTGTTCATTTCTTCTTTCCTCAAGGCTTTATAGTGTTGCATTTCTTCTAGAATACTCAATTGTCGTGGTGGTGGTGTCATGTATGTTTGAGTATTCATTTCTTTTCTTTTCAAAGCCTCATATATTTGCATTTCTTCAAGGATAGTCAACTATCTTGGTGATGGTGGTGCCATGTCTTGGCATAAAAAAAAATTATTCTTCTTTGCTGTTTGAAGCAAATGGCTCTTCTTGAACTCTCCAATTCATGAAAGAACTCAACGTCTCTTCCAAAGACGGCTTCTTTTCCACGTGGTTGTACATGCTCAGTAGAGGTTGCAAGTCATTCCACGAGTAATTGTTGGAGCAGTTCTCAAGGTCATAAATACCTGAATGGTATTGATAGGTAGAGGGTTACCCATACAATTATAATCTCATTGTTGGCCATATAGAACTTGCACCATACTTGAATTTATTCCAAAATCTCTCATGGTTGCAGCTCCCATACCGTCCATAGTATGTTGAGATCTTGCATCAATAATATTGTCCACTTGATGTTTAAGGTGTTCTAGTTGATGTTGAAGGTAGGAAAGTGATGTCGACAACATTGAAACCGGATCCACTAGCCCAAAATTATCTTGAAAAGTGGAGTGGCTATAATTGTATGTCCTTTCTACAAAAAAGAAACAATTAAAAGAAAATTCAAATAACACTAAAATCAAATAAAAGAAAATTCAGAAAAAGAGAAAAACATTTTTTTTTCTTTTTTTTTTCACATATAACAAACAAACAAAAACACCTAAATTAAGACCAAAATCACTTCGAATTGGTATGAATAAAAGAAAAATTGACACCTATCTCGGTAACAGCGCCAAAAACTTGATGCGATAAATTTAAATTCACAAGTGTACGAATATCAAGTTATAATAAATCTGAGGTGAGTCGGGTTGTTGTATCCACAGATAAGGTTAATTTCACAATTAAAAATGTCCAAAACTACTATGATTAGTGGTTTTATCTAGGTGATAAAAAGAGATGATTTAATTGCAAAGATTTAAACTAAACAAAATCTAAGAAAACAATGCAAATTAAATGGAAATTAGAGAGAAATCAATGGATTTATAATTCTAGAGTTTAGATCTCACTATGTTATATCTTATAATCTCTAATAATTTTAATGAATTAATTTCTGGAATTTATAAATCATGAATTATGATCCATCCAAATACCTCTCTCGAGAGTCAATTTGAACATCTATCCTTAAGTTATCGATTCCCTCTCTCGAGCACCAACCAATAGATTAAGAACATATTAAGATCTATGATTCATTTTAAATGATTTCAAAGGTGTTCGTAGGTCTCTCGACTCGATACTACTCACCTAGGTTACAAATCCCTCGCTCCAATTCAATAACACCTCTCTCGAGTGTAAGAAACTAAATCTATGTTCATTCAAAGAGTGATCAGCAATTTGAATGCATTAAACATGGAGAATCGTAAATAAACCCAAAAGATTGCTCAGAAACACATAAACAATGATTCAATCACAAGATCCAACATAGCTAAATCAAAACTCTAGATTATCTATTTAGTTCATAAACCAATCCATGGATACAAGATAGAGATTCAAATAGGAAACCATTGAAACAAATTGAATTAGGAAAGAAATTAGAAAAAAAAAACCTTCAAGAGTGAGATCTCTTTCTTCTTCTTCTCCAACCTACGACTCTTTCTTCTTGTCTCTTCTCTTGTTCCTCTTTCTCTCCTCTTTCTCTAAACCTAATTGCTATCTTCTAAAATGTGATAAAATAAAGAGAAAGCCCTCAAAACAAACCCTAAGTGCGATTACATGCAAGTGTGTCAAAAAATGACCAAAATGGCCCAAGAAAATCCGCTCAAAATGCACAAAATCGTGTACATATAAACCCAACGGAGCCGCTCCCAGTGTGCAAAATGCATATTTTGTGCATTTTTCACACAATTCTTCTTGGCTTTTTGGCTGGCTTTTGGTCCACATCTTGAGCATGTTCTTGGCCTCATTTTGGCTTTAATTTCTCCTCATTAAGCTCCTTATTCACCTACAAAACAAAACACAAGAAACACAAGTAAATAATCTATATTAATCAAGTGACAAAAATCTATATGCGAGTATGTATTAGCATGTAAAGTATGCGAATATTAATATGAAAATGATGCAATTGACTTTAGGAAAAATACCTAAAAATCATGATTATTTTTAGCCTAATGCATTTTATTCATGAAAACACCTAAAACTAACTTCTAAAATTCATAAAAACATCTAAATGAACCTAAAACACTAAATGAACTAATTATTGCAAATATATCTAAAAACTAACAAAATGCACCTAAAAACCTATCAAATTAACATGTAAACTAACAACTAAAACTCAACTTATCACAACCCACGACCTGTGACGTCATAACCGGCACAGAACCCTGGATATATCCACCCTCGATACCCCCAGCCTCCTATCAATCTCATCTACACAACCTGATAAACACATAATTCCAAATCCAACACTTTCCAAAAAAGACATAATCAAATCATCATAATTACATCTTCCAAAAATGACAAACATAAAAGTTCATAAAGTCCAAACCCAACCACATACACAACCCATTTATGTGTTAACTATATACAATAGGTGTTATTAAGTACATAATTACCAAAATACAACAATGTACTACAAAACCTACATCACAAAAGACACGGGAAGCGCTCTGCAACTATGCCTTCCCCTTTCCCTTTCTATCAGAACCTGAAATGATAAGAATGAGGAGTGAGCTACAACAAGCTCAGTGAATTTTTCCTACAAGTGGCAATATATATGCATTTATATAAAACATGGCAAAAGTTCATCAAACAATTCAAATAACATGATGATATACAAAGGTCATATACATGTTAAACATAATGCATCCATGTCAATGTCCAAGACAATGCATTCCATTTTCCAAACCTACCATACACAATCCTAATCCACCTCCTGAGTAAGAAGCAACGGGTCCTATCCGACTTCACTTTACTCGTATTCTGTTATGATTCCTGGGGTTGTAGTAGCTCGTAGGATCAACCCTTTCGAAGGCATTACCTCTTGCCTGGGAATCCTAGCTACACAAGCTATAAAACCTCTGCTAGGTTCACAACTAGGGATCGCCATCTAGCCTATGGAATTTCCTAAAATTTCAGTTAGGAGATCCACCCATTTGCCAACCCTTATGCTCATGCTCAAATCCATTTCATGAATCATTAAAACATGCATAATACAATAGTTAATCATTCAAAACATTTTTCATACTACAATGCCACATATAGAACCAAATGTAAAGAAACACGCACAGTTGATTGGCTAGACTAGCCAATCCCAAGCCAACCAAATTAAGCACTTGAGTGCCACCAAATACACCTTTATGCACAACAACACCAAACCATGCAATTCAACCTTCAATTGGGGACACTTAGATCACCAACAAAACCTGCACACAACATAGGTTCATTCATCCATCAAAAATAGTCCAATTACATGCCAATAACCATGATTTAAGCCCCAATTTACTAGCCAACATTAGACTCTAACATGGCTGTACCAATGAGCCAACCATTACAACTCAACCAAGCCATAATACACCTAATTAGATCACGTGCAACCCAAGAAAATGCCTAAGATTGATTCCATTATCCAACCTACATCAATACTAAGCATTCCAACTCAAATTGGGTTATTAGACATCAAATAAACCATAGCTAGTCATCAATACATCAATGTTCATCTAAGAAATCAAAACCTAGCTCATCCTCAATTTATGAGAGTCAAAACTCCCATTGTTGGACCAAAGAAATGAGCATGCAACCACCATGGCTAACCCTTGATCAAAACCAACACTAGGCTATGATTTAGGACTACAATGTGTACTGCATAAGTGACATGCAAGACCTAACTCCAACCCTAAACATGCAAACTAAAACATGGTCTAAAACCCAAAAATTACAGTAGCAACAACTACCAAGACCAATTATGTGTTGCTACTCTACCATGGAAGCAAGATGGAAAAGTTTAGAGGTGAGGATCCTTACCTTGGAAGCTCAAATCTCCAACCCTAGCTCAATCTCCTTCCAAAACCCTCTTTCTCACTTCTCTCTGGCTTAGAAAACATGAAAATAACTTGCAAATGAGCAAGGAAGTCGTGCCTTGGCTTTATAAGTGGGGTGGTGGCCCCACCAAAAACTTTAAAAAAAAAAATAGCCCAGAACATGAGGAGCATGCTTCTCCCCCAAGGGAGCGCACTTCTCCCTTTACTGAGAAGATATCAGCTCTCGGCCCGAGCAAGAAGCGCGCTTCTCCTCTTCAGGAGTGCGCTTCTCCTTTGAAAGAGTGTGCTTCTCCCTTAAGGAGCGCGCTTCTCTGATGTATTGATAAAATGTAACTCTCGGTTACGTAAGGAGCGCGCTTCTCCTCTTCAGGAGAGCGCTTCTCCTAGTCCATAACATCCTATTCACTTAACCACTATGCACTCAATGCATATAGGAATTTCGCGTATGATAGGTCGACTCCTATCTAAAAGCACGCTCCGGACGCATTTCTAACATCCACACGTCCATTTGGGCACAATACATGGACCTACGAAATTGAATTCACATACATACGCGTATCCGGGTACTCTATAGGTTAAGATGACATCATCCTAAGGTACGGGCGTTACATTCCACCTTTATATGCCAAGGTACTAGGATATCCAGGAACTTGGAATATAATCTTCTTAACAAAACAGTTTATATAGCCATGATAGGTTTTTTTGTCAATCCATTCCCATAATAGCATCAAACTCTAAGAACTCTAAAGTTTACTGATAACTCAAAATCACTCAGTTTAACAATACACTGCTTTCTCTCCCATGTTGTTGTACTCAACATTAACCATGTACTAGCTTTAACAGGAGTAAGTTTCAACCTATCTACCACATATCCAGAAATAAAAAGGCAACGCAAATCCTACATCGATAAGCACATACATAGGTATATCATAGATAGTGATCATACCTTCTACTAACGTCTTCGATGCTTCTGGGTTTGGTTCAACATTCACCTATGTTTTCTCCTCAATCACTAATTGAGAAGCGTTTTCAAAAATCTCCATTGATTGCTTAGGACACTCGAATCTTTTATGTCCTAGTTGTCCACATCTAGCAAATATATTACCGCTTAGGGGTTGAAGACTCCTCTTGAAGACCTTTATTTGAATTTAAAGACTCTGGAAGCTCAGTTGTAATCCGCTGCACCTCATTTGCTTATTCTATCTTCATTTCCACTTCTTCTCTACATTTTTAACAAATGTAGCTATCAAAGTTGGCACAAGTACTGCTGCAACTAATTCTCTTGCTGCTTCTACACCACTAATAAAGGTTGTTTTCGGCACCGGCACAGTTGAACTCAACCTACTCACCTTAAGTGCCTCAAGTAATTTAACTACTTGAGCATTCGTTTTGGCTAACTCGGTTGTTTGCACCTTCTGAGCTGCCATTTCTCGTCCTTACGCCACTACTATTTCCTCTAGCCTCTTAATTATTTCTTGATTTGTGTTCTCCATGTGATCAATTCCCACGTCCGCCTTCACCGCTTAGTTATTCTAAGACGTCAAATGAAGCAACCATCACATATAGAAAAAAAAAAAACAAATCATCTAATATCATATCTACCCATACACACCAAAATAATATAGTAAGGCTTTTTTTTTTCTTGCAAAGCTTTTAAATCCTAAGGTTTATATATATATATATATAGGCTCTGATACCAACAATGTCAAGACCCCCTTCTCGAGCATCTCGGGGCATCCTTACCTGCATAAACGTCTAACCATCTTATCCATCGTAAGACAATTAGACCCCTATTAAGCCTCAGCCAAACTCTATAAAACGAGTCATCTATCAACCTGATTAACAGTTCAACATTTTCTACAATCCACAACTACTACAATTTCCAAATAATAATATCAATAACATTATATACGAGGTGTGGTGTGATATATATATACATAATTCAAAATAACAAGTATATATACATATGTCTCTTGTGTATCGACCTACATAAAAAACAATCTTCTTGCAAGGACAACTGGACTCTCTCTATTGTGTTATCCCCTTGCCCTTATCTACTACAAAAGGACGTGTAAAATGGGGAATAGGGTGAGCAAACAATGCCCAGTGAATAAAATTCAAATATATTGTCATTCATACATCTACACATCTCATGTCATGAAAAATAATGCAGTCATATATAATATTCAAGCATTACATAACAATACAAGTTCAAAACACGTGTACCTTATCCACCTATATTCAAGTGATGTGACAAGTGTGCCAAGGCTTATAATAAGCATATAGTCAATAGGGAAACACTTTCAAGTTTTAGTCTCAACCTGAGTCACACTAAAATTTAATAATTTAACTTGAATAACTTCTGTCAGTGCAGTAAATAATAGAGTACATTTAATTTCCCAACGCAAGTTATCTATGACTTTGTTAAAAGTCTATCAACGCTCTCTCGAAGATAGACCCAATACTGATCATGGGAACCCTGCTCGAAAATAATAAATTAGATAACTCACATTCAACCAACTGACTACATGCTAAACTCTCATTTGATTCGTGCTCAATAAGTCTATGGGGATAAGAGATTTGATTATTCCTTGTAGGGAGTAATCTCAACCTACTCAATTATGTCCAAAGATTCACTTTCCCGAGGTAAACCAAACCAAACAAGAACCAAAGGGTTTTTCCCATTTTCATACCATGCAATTTTCAACAAATCATACATGAAACATTCATTCAATATAAGCTAGGATGATACAAATGAAAAACATAAGTGAAATTCTACTCACAAACAATTTCCAAAATTAAGTTCCCACACTTTCAACTGATTCAACTTCCTTTACTAGAACCTGCACACATCATTATATTCATATCAATACTAATTACTCATTTTCAAGCTACATTCCTAACATTTCCAAAATTTCCCATTATCTTTACTATTTTCTACAATTGAAAATTCATCAATTTCACTCTTAAACCCAATCTCAACACATATAACATTAGAAATAGTAGAAATTAGCACTTCGATCTAATTCTCACAAGTTCCTAACTTCATTTTTATGTGCTCCCAGTTGGTTTTACACTTCCAACTAGGTTACAAGCCTATATAACCATCAATTCGAAGTGCAAACCCTAACAAAACATCATTTCAAGACAATTTGGGCAACAAACTACTTTCTCCACCATTTCCAATCAATTTCCAATCAAGAGCATCAAAACCCTAACTTGAGAAATATCCAAATCATCATCTATAGCAAAACCTATACCGTAGGAAGGGTTTCTTTCAACACCAAATGCAATTTCATAAGGAAATTCGTGGAAAACCACTTACCCAGGGTTCAATTTGGTGAAGGATCTCCTCAAAATTCCTTTCTCCTCTTTTCCCTTTTCATTCTCAACTGAAATGAACGAAAAATGGGGTTTTTCTTTTATATTCTTGAGCACTAACTCACCACCCCTTTTTTTAAAAAAAACTATAATTTACCTTAAGGAGCGCGCTCCTCCTTGCCCTGGGACAGTACACCATTCTGTCTCTAGCAAGAAGCCTGATCCTCCCAAGTCATGAGCATGTTTTTCTCTTGTCCAGATACTCAGATTGATCTCTGTCCTGGGGAAGCATGCTCCTCAACATTGGGAGCGAGCTCCTAGTGCTCGAACTCACAATTTCCACTATTTTTCACTCATTTCTTCCCCGATTGGTTTCCTGACCAATCCTACACTAAAAACAACCAATTTATGACACCAAAAATCATTCAACATACACTTAACATCTATTGGTCACATTTTCTAACATTTTTGTGGTCTCATTTTATGAAATTGAGGGTCATTACAATAACTCGAGAATTATTTTAATATATTTCTCTTGTGATAAAGCAAGGATTTTCTTTGACCAATTTATATTGTATCTTCACATCTAGTATATGAAGTTAGCTTCACCCATATTTTTCATATCAAACTTAAAGGACAATTACTCTTACTTGTGTCAACAAAGTCAATGCTACTTTTAGCTAAAATGGTGTTATCTACATATAAGGATAAGAAAACAAAATGCACTACTTTACATTTAACATGTACAGGATGGTCTTTATCGGTGATGACAAATCCATAGGATGTTATATGTACCACACCGTAGTTTTAAAATTGATTTTAATGTTGTATTGAGCTACGAATGTTTCTCCACCTTAAGGTTTTACCACGTAAAAAAACATTTGGTCTCTCTTTATTTCTTTATTTCTTATATTCTGGCAAATTTAATTTTTCCTTCTATGGGTGTTTTTTTTCAAATTTTTGTCGTTGGGATCAAATGAAGTTTTGGTATCAGAGTGTTGTTTGGCCTATATTTTTTTCGAAGTTTTTTTTTGTTTGAGTTCGTTGAATGCAAAAGCTTCGATCCAAAGGGAAAGAAACCGTTCCAGTTGATCCTGAAGTCTCAAAAAAAATAGGACAACAATGATAACATCCTAGGAGCCACAAGGAATGTCCGTAGAAAAAATGATGGAAATCATGCAAAGCTCATCGTTTTAGCTTCGATTAATCATCAAGCATTAAAAATACTTGAGATAGAATCATCTAAAACCTAGAGTCAAGTAAAGGTTGTAGACAATACTCCATTCAAATTGGAGGCAAAGATCGTCATTCCACTATATAATGGAGAAATAGATCTAGAGAAATTGGATGGTTGGTTGAAGTCCCTTAAGTTCTACTTCAGCACCAAAGTGTGGGAAGCACACACCACAGGTTTGGCCCTCAATAATGAGCCTTCTATCACTACTTTGGCTTAATTTGCAACTGCGATCAGAAATTAGTTCTACTTTATTGGCTACAACGATTATCTATGAGAACGATGAGATTTTTTGTATCAAGGGAAAGGGCAGAACATGTAGAATTATACTTTTAAGTTTAGAAAACAAGCTGTGACACTAAATGTAAATCTATGAGATCCTCAAATCGTAAAAAAGTACAAAGGAGGATTGTTTTTCAACCTTTAAACGGAGCTAGCTTTATTTCTTGTTATAAACATTGATGATGCTTGCAGAAAAGCTATGTACCTTGAGATGAAGAATCATCCCCAAAACAATAGGATGCATGAATACTCTCAACAGAATAATAATCAGAAAAGTGCTCGTGGGAATGGGTTTTAGAAAGAGGGAAATAAAAGTCAAGTTGTGGCTCATAAAAGGAAGTCAGATTGTGACAACTGCAAAACCGACTAACACTCTAAAGAAGGTTTCTGGAATCTTCATTCAAAATTAAGGCCTGAGTGGTGGAATGATCGAAGTAGAATGACAACAACTACTTGTGTTGATGATGAGGTGATAGAAGGTTCATCTAAACCTAATGAGAAGCTAGTCCTCTTAGCTTACAAGGGGGAAATGAGTATGCCAAGAAAGGAGGTCACCACCAAAACGCATACTACAGTACCAAAATCAACAAAAGAGGAGCTCTTTTGGGTGTATATGCAAATTGGCATGACTCCCGTTATCACCTTGTTTGACCGGGATCAACACCTGATTGTAGAACAACTGGTGAAATAATTGCAACTAGAAACTGCACATTCTAAGCCCTATCCTTTGGAATGATTAGTGAAAAACTTGGAGTTGAAAATAAACACTTAATGCACCTTCAAGTTTGCTATTAATGAGATGTTTAATGTTCAAGTGACATGCGATGTGGTACCATTGGATGTGTACCAAATTATTTTTGGCAGTTCTAATTTGTGGGACAAAGACGCCACCTCTTTTAGGAGAGAATGTATGGTGATTGGTATAAGATGGAAAAGGTTTTCGGATTCGGGTATCTAAGGAGAAAAAAAAAGTTTTAATTCATGATGGCGCAACAAACTAAACACCTAGTTAACACTAGTCAAAATTTTGTTTTATTGATGATTAGACCAGTTGAGGAAAAACTTTCAACTCTATGGCTGTTGATCTTGGAGATTATAACAAATATCTAAAAGAGAAGTTACGACAATTGTTGAATACTTTTAAAGATGTCAAGCAAGAACCTAAGGGGCTACAACTGAGGAGGCAAGTAGAGCACAAGATATAGTTGATGCCTGATGCTTAAATGCCCAATATTGGTTTGTATCGACAGTCTATTATAAAATCTGATGAGGTGAAGCGACAAGTGCTAGACCTTTTTGACAAGGGCCTAATTAGGTCAAATTCTTCTTTAACTTGTTCACTTATTATTCTTGTGCCAAAAAAATGGAGATTGGATGATGTGTATTGATTATAGAGTTCTCAACAAAATCACCATTAAAAACATGTACTTGCTTCCTCGCATTAATGATGCATTTGATTAGTTAAAACATGCAAAAACTTTAGCAAATTTGATTTAAAATTTGTTTATCATCAAGTTCATACAAATAAGAAAGATATTTGGAGAACTTCTTTTAAAACAAAACAAGGACTTTTTGAATGGTCTTATTACTTTTATGCGATTGATGGATCCTGCCGTTGTTGGACAAGTTTGTTATAGTATTCCTAAATGGTATTCTTGTTTATAGTTCATCTCGAAAAAAAAACACTTGTTGCACTTAGAAGTGATTCTGCAGATACTACAATCCTCTCAATTGAAGTTGAATATGAAGAAAAGTGAGTTTACTAAAAAAATCAGTGAACTACTTGGGCCATATAATGGTAATGATGAGTTTCACATTGACTTGAGTAAGTTGTTCATGATAAAAAAGAATTGGCCTCCACCAATAATGTAGATAGAATTGCGTAGTTTTATTGGGGGGACGCAGTATTTGCGAAAATTTATCAAAAACTATTTGAGCTTGGTGACACCACTATTGAAACTGTTATCTAATGGTAGAGTTATCACTTGGGGACTTGAGGAGAAAAAAACATTCAAGGTTCTGAAAGGAAAAATCTGCCAGGCACTAGTTTTGGCACTACCTGACATGATGATGCCTTTTGAGGTGGAGACTAATGCTTCTGGATATGCAATGGGAGTAGGTCTACTTCAGGGAGGTAAACCAATTTGTTACCACTCTGATTATTTTCTGAAACTATTCTAAATTACTCAACCAATGACAAGAAACTATATGCCATGGTACAAGCTTTCAAGAACTAGTGGCATTACTTTTGGGGTAAGGAAACAATGATCCACACAAATCATAAACTTCTAAAGTACCTCCAAACTCAAAGCAAGTTTCAACAGATAAGACACTTTAAGTGAATGGAATATTTACAACAGTACATGCTAGTGATTCAATATAAGAAAAAAGTGATGAACAAGTTAGCTTATTTCCTTTTTGGACCACCTTCAAGATTGGTCACATTGGTGGTGCAGGTGGAACCATTTGGGTTTTGACTCATACAGAGAAAGTTATTTGGAGGAATATGATCTAAAAAATTTTGTATAACTATCTTGTTGACTCAAATATGGAGAATAATGGGTACCATGTTGAAGATGGGCTACTATTCAAAGAAGATAAATTGCGTATTCCAAAAGAACATTGTCTACTTATAATCAAAGAAGCTTATACATTTCCAAAGGTATGTGTATTGGCCTGAGATGACAATAGAAGTAGATAGGTTTATTAAAGGATAGTATGTTGCAGGAGCAAGCCCAACAGCAGAAAATTGGGACCTTACACTTCATTACTAATTCTAAAGAGGCCTTGGGAAAGCACATCTATGTATTATTTAGGTCTTTTATCAACTACTAATAAAGGTAATGATTATGTCTTTGTGTAGTTGATCGATTCAACAAAATAGCAATTATGCTCCCCTACAAGAAGGTGACCACAACTAAGGGTTGCAACAGAAATTTCCTTCAAAAATATCTCTATCCATTTTTAGTTACCAAAAAGCATTATCAGTGACTTGGACAACAAATTTCTAAGCAAATTATGTAAGTCACTATGGATTATGATGGATACTTAGTTGAAAAGGTCAACAACTTTTCTCCTACAGACAGATGGGCAAATAGAAGTGGTGAACAAAACAATTGTTCAATTTCTGCATTGGTATAATCAAAAAAGACCTCAAAGTTGCGATGAAAATCTTCCATGTATAAAATACTGTTGTTGTGTGCAAAACCGCAAGCGTACAGTGTCAAGTTATAATATATACTGATAAGTAAACTGGGTTGTCGTACTTAGGATTGTTATCAACACTAGCTATCACGTTCCTAACACTAACTTTATCTAGACAATCGAAATCGAGTGATTGAGTGAATTAAACAACTAGAAGGTAAACTAGATCAATGCAATATAAAATCAGAGAATTCAATAATAAAAACGCCTAGAGGTTCAATCTCATCGCCCTCTCAACTATGCATAAATATGGGATTATCATCAATGCAATTTCCTTGTCTATAAGCCAAAAATCCTAACTTCTCTAACTCCCTCTCTCGAGCACCAATTAGAACATGCTATTAGAACCCTAGGTTTTACTCTTTCGATGAAAACCCAAAACTCTAACAACTCATTAAGATCTGTGATTCTCTTCAATGGCTTCAAGGGATATTTCGATCTCCTCTCGGTCTCACAATCACCCAGGTTATATCTTCCTTTTTTCAACCCAAAACACCCCCTCTCGGGCACCTATTTCAAGTCTAGATTCATCCAATCCTTGGCCAAAGGATTAAAAGCATTAAACTCAAAAAAACATAAATAAACTAGCAACTTTATTGATAATAATCAATCAATAAAACCTACAGCATAGTATCAAGTTCGGATCAATCTAAACCTCTAGATAGAGGATTTAGTTCATGACTAGAAAGATAAAAGCATGAAATAACATGATGGATATAAATCCAAAACCAGAAAAAAATAGTAGAAGAAAGGAAAAGTGTAGGAGAAATATTCAATGTCTTCAATCTTGCTCTTCTCCTTGCTTCCAAACCCTAGCCGTCTTGCCTTCGTTCTTCCCTCTATTATCTTTTGAAAACCCTAAACAATGGTTTTTATGTCCATAGAAAATCGCAATAAGAAACTCCAAGTCGAACTAGGAAAGTTTGCAATAAAATTAGAAGGTTTCTAATTATGTCGCACCTCCGCTTCTTCCTCTCTGTTTTTCCTCTTGTTCTCAACTCCATATCCCCCACAAAACCCTCTCATCTTGTAATATTTCAAGTAAGGAAGAAGTAGAAACAAGCCGCATCCAATTCGGAGTTAAATTGAGAAAGTTGTGGCCAAAACTCTAAAGTCGCGCAATTTTTATTTTTTGTCCGCCCCCCGGCGCGTGACGCCCACCACTATTTTTTTTCTGCTCTTTTTTTGTGGACTTAGCCATTTTTTCATGCCTTCTTGACTTGTTTTGACCTTATACCTTCCTTCCAACATCTTGTACATATTTTTATCATCCAAATTGACTTTCCACCTACAAAACAAAATCAAATTAAGTAAGTATTATGTTTTTATAATCTCATGAACTAACCTATAAAAATCTAAACCAAAATAATGCAAAAACACAAAAACTTGACTAAACTATCAAATAACTAATTTTATGATAAACACCATAAAATTCACCTAAAACATGCTCCAAAACACATACTAAATACCTACTTATCAAACACCCTCAAACTTAGGACTTTGATCATCTCGAGCAAAGGGAAAACAAAACAAAAACTCAACTAACAAATCAATCATCAATCTACCATCCTATTCTCAAACAAATTAAAATATGATTCAAAATATAATATGCATATCATCATCATGGCCTACCTCTAAGATCACATTAAAAGATAATAACTCATCGAAAAATTTCAAGAGTGTTACAGATGTCTAGATTTTCAATCCAACTCCTCACCTAACCTCATCACATAGTTAATCTCATAAACCATTCATGAAATTCATAGATAAGTGCAAGCAAGTTTAAAGTGTAATTGATCTCAAATAGATATATATAAAGTGAATCCCATGCTACCTCAATGAACCTCATGACATGAATGTTTTGATGATTCCAAATATCTCTTATTTGTGTATCTAATGATCTTGTCAAGTGTTTCAGATTTATCAAGAATCAAGATCAATGAACTATGCTCACAAGCCTATTGAACATCAATTAAAGTTCTGAGTCCTTCAGTACTTAGAATATAAGGACTACTGATCAAATTTACTCTCAGCAAGATTTAATCATTTTCATATTTTGATCATCACATTTTAAAGATATTTCATGATTTCCAAAGTATTTAATTTAATAAAAAATATCATGATTTTAATCATATGTTATTGAGCTTTAATCTAGAAATCAAAAACCGCTTTTATAGAGTATTTCAAGACGCTAATGTTTTAGCAGCGCCTTCTTGGACTTGATGAGTCAGGACGCTAATTAAATATTAGGACGCTCAAGGTTGAATTGAACTAATTCATTAGGACGCTTGCTTGTAAGTAGTAGCGGCCTCCATTTTGTCAACCTTTGAGATAGTCATGACGCTGACTTACTTTCAGCTCGCTGAAAGATCTCTTAGTTTTTAATTGATTTCTATCTTTAACGACGCTGATAGTTATAAGTTGAACAAACTATTAGGACGCTACTTGTATAGGAGCTCCCTCATCCTTAGAATCAACTTAAAAACTTAAGGATGCTTACTATCCTTCAAGCGCACACTTATTATTGTTTTAAAATTATTTTAAAATCTCAAGACACTTTCTTTTGAGTAGCGCCCTCATGCTTTTAATATTTTAAAGCAAAGCAGGATGCTAACTGTCAATTAGCGCCCTAAGAATTTAAGTCGTTTAATTGTCATAGTAAGTCAGGACGCTTACAATTCAGTAGCGTCCTCACTTCATCGTTCGGTAGGGCACTAATGCTATATGAGCGCCCTCAAAGGAACAAAACGACAAAAATGATATTTATATTGTTCTGACACGTACATCTTTTTGAGCCACTTTTTCAGAACAACTTTTTATATTTGTCAGAGATATTCTCAAATTCATGAACCACATCTCTTAAACTTTCCTTATTCGTGAATCTGGAGAAAATCAGAATGTTCATGAAATGCGCAGTTGCCATTTTCGTGATACATTCTAGCTGTTGTGAGTAAACGTTCATATTTGAAATTCAAATTCAAATGAACAACAGCTTCATCTCTACAAGTCTATATATACCAGCACATAACAATCTATTATGACCACCGAAAATTCCCTGAGCCAAAACACTTTTGAAAGTTAGTCGAGTTTTCATCTAGTTTAAAAAGTTTAAGTTATTTTGCTTTCAAAGAGTTTTCTTTGAAACTTTACGTATTCAAATGATTCTCATACTAAGCTAAATTTATATCGTTATCTGAAAATTCATTTGAGAATTTGAACTGTTTTCACTCAAATTGTTCAACACTGTTTTAACTTATATCATTCTTGCTGAAAGAAAATTTTGAGAGATAGTTCATAGGATACGGTTGTCCTCAAATTCATATCTTGCATATTGTATCAAGGTTGTAACAGTAGTTATATAAACTACTGAGTTGATATTCTATATTCAACAAGGTCAGGTCTTCTCACACCCGTAAGTTGAGAAACGGTAGTTCTCATACCCTTAAGTTGAGAAACAGTCTTCTCACACCTGTAAGTTGAGAAACGGTAGTTCTCACACCCGTAAGTTGAGAAAGCTTAGGTTTGTCTCACACCCGTAAGTTGGGATAGGTCGGTCTCAAGCCTGCAAGTTGAGAAATGGTGTAACGGTTTGATTCTCACCTGTAAGAGAATCCCTTAGCGATAAGGTTTAAAATCCTAACTTAGGAGGTTAGGTAGTGGACGTAGGCAAGTAGCCGAACCACTATAAATCGAATGTGCATATTTATTTATATTCCGCACTTTAACTTTGCCATTGTAATTAATTTTAAATTGTCTAAGTGTCCAATTCACCCCCCTCTTGGACATACCTGGGCCAACATCCCATAGGCAAATCTTTCATACCACTCTCCACTAATGTAGATCACATGTCATTTAGAATCAATAGGTTTTTCCTAGGTTGTAATGTATGGCCAAGGTTCAAAGGTAGGGAAAATTGGAAAAATTTAGGCTCAAAACACCCTAAACACTTTGATCAATTACAACATCCAAAACATTACATTTAAAACCAAAAACCCTATTTTAACACATATGCCCACTTCAAATATTCAACTTTTTCATAGAATACTACACCCCCAAACTTTTTTTTTTTCAACACATAGGCATAACATCCTTTTCTTCTTTTCTTTTCTCTTTTTTTTTTTTTTTAATTTATAGCAAACTTTGTAAATTCCCAATATATTTTTCTTCATCACCTTCTTTTCATTTTTTTTCTCATTCCCCCTTTTCAACCTTCAAAAAAGATAACACTCCAACAAAATCAAAGTGTGAAAGGTGCATAGGTTGAAAATAGAAAATTTAAACATATAAGGCTCATGTTATCCAATGCATACGTATCAAAGAAAAGATCATAAAGCTTAAAATGGGTGACTAAAGATATAATCAAAAATAAGGCATGTTATATGGCTCAAACCTATTCAAACATGGCCTAAATCATTTTCCTCATGGCATGTTCTCTAGGATTTCGCCTCAAGTGATAATTAAACTTTTTCTAAGATTTTTAGAAATCTAATATATATAACTTTACTTGCACAAATCGAATCCAAACAAGTCATGATTCCACAAAATCAACCACACTAGACATGTAGAGAATTTTTAACAAGGCTAAGCTAATAGTCGAATCAAGCACACAAACTTAAAATATCCCTCTACATTCTCCTAGAGTCATGTTCATATACATGTTCTCCTATCATTCGTCATTCAGAAAAATTTAAAAAAAAAATTAGAATCAAATCAAAATTTGTAAGATCATAGGACATCCTAACCTAAAACTACCGCATCTTTACCATGACAAATCAAAAATCAAAACTCTCCCCTTAAACTTAAAACAAGCATTGTCCTCAATGCTTCACAATAAAATCATAAACATACAATGGATGGAAATAAAATAAGGAGAGGTTGAGAAAACCCCCTTGAACCCAAAGGGTTGAAATCTCCACATAAGCTCTTCATCCTCTTTATGTAGCTTGCACAAGGACCCCCAAACTTGATCTAGAACCTGGGAATGAGATAGCAAAAGAAATGTCATTGGCA
Source organism: Paratinospora sagittata (assembly GCA_035771175.1). NCBI lineage: Eukaryota > Viridiplantae > Streptophyta > Magnoliopsida > Ranunculales > Menispermaceae > Paratinospora > Paratinospora sagittata. The sequence goes on from CM069610.1 coordinate 26,210,711, forward strand.
AAGGTAGAATTCTAAACAACTACTAAACCAAATAAATAAATATAAACAAAAAGGAAATTGATGGGTTGCCTTCCAACAAGCGCTTAGTTTAAAGTCCTCCTCCCGACTTTTTCTTCTCGCTTAAACCGAGTATGTTTCCTCATTATTTCCAGCATCCTCCCATCTTCCTCATTATTTCTAATTAACGATGGAATCACTAGACTTTTGAACTTCTCCCACAAAAACACATAAGAATGATCCTCCGGTAGAGACATAAAGTCCGTTGAAGCATCACTCCAATCTAAAGGAGGAATGTCATCTAAATACTCTAATCGCATTTTCCAACCCTTTATGCATTGGCCTTCAAGCACCTTTAAATAGTGTTGAACATCATCATTAACCTCCACAACTTTAGCTTGTACTACTTGAGCAAACAGATCCTCAAAAACAAAAGCACACTCTGTGACATTCAAACACCCTTCCACATTGGTAGGCACCAAATCAACATATGACATCATAAGATCACTCGATTGCACATCCATAGGAACCTCTTGATCATTACACTCAAGCACATCTACCCGGTGATACAAACTCGTTTCTTCTCCTCTCAAGGCCTCATAGTCATGCATCTTTTCTAGAATACTCAATGGTCACACAAAAGAATCACCCATAAGGACGTTTTCCTAGAAGTGCTTTTAGGATGTTTTTGCAAACGTCCTTGAATTCGACGTCCTAAAAAGAGAAATTTTTTTAGGACGTTTTACAAAAGTCCTTATTGTTAGATATTATAAAATTCTTCACTTATTAGGACGTTTACAAAACGTCCTTAATATGCGTATGAGGACGTTTTTGCAAATGTCCTCGAATGATAAGGGTTAAAAAGAATTTAATAATTGTGACATTTTAAAAATGTCCTTAAAATTGGTATAAAGACATTTTACAAACATCCTAGTATGATAAGGGTTAAAAAAAATTAGTAATTATGACGCTTTATAAACGTCGTAGTATGTTACTTTTTAAGACATTTCTGCTAATTGTTATTAAATTGTCTTTCACATATATGTATGTAAGCAACCAAAATCTCAGGAGAATATTTTATTTGGTATGACATTTTCTTCTAACATAATATAAAAATGCAAATAATAAATAAACAATATAATAGTTTATAATAAAATCATCTCATTTCATCAGTACAACTCAAATTTCTCTGCCAATTTGATTTCAAAATGGTAGTTTGTTTAAGTCAATAATTAAAATTTTAAGGTAATTCATACTTACAAGCTTGATAAGAAGATTATGATCTGCAACACAAATAGTCAAGTCTTCATTCCATTCAGGATTCAATTTCCTTTTCAAAAAACTATTATATACGCTCTGTAACATGTAAATCAATTTAATTAGCAACATTAAAGAACATCTCATTAAGAACAAGCAAAACATAATTTATGAATATTCTTTGAATATTAACTAAGGAGCACAAGACTAGTAACTATTCTCATGATATTAGATGATGAAGACAATAGAGAAACATGGTTAACACACCTATAAACAATAGCAAGCTTTATGGGCATGCTCTTTTCATTGTAAGAATAGAGATTAGACAAAAAGAGCATATAATTATGAACTCAAACTTGAGAAAATAAATTGAAGACTTGCAAACTAGCATTGCATGATGCATTGCATGATGAACCAAATAAATGGAGCTAGCTCATAAAGAAAATTTATATTTCTTATATCCTAAATGCGAAACATAGTTTATACTAGTCCATTAAAACAATGGAAGGCTTTATGGGCACTGCTCTTTTCATTGTAAGAATAGAGATTAGACAAAAATAGCGTATTAACTCATCTAAAAGGAATAGCCCTTAATAATCTAAGAGACTCATTGCCCTAAAGACAAACCTAAGATCACAAATATAAAGTGAAATAGACCCTTTACTTGTCCCAATCTAAATTAAGACTTGAAACAACCTTGACCTTAATTAACTGAATCAAAAGGACCCACTAAACCACCCATCTTTTAAACCAAAATAATGAACCTAGTCAACCAGTCAGTTGAGCATTTTATCAAACATCAAGTAGGCACCATCATCATCGCCAACAAAAACAAAACTATCAAATTTAACTAACATTACAAATCTTAAAACCATGTGTCCATTAATATGTATGTAAAATCACTATATATATCTCACATATTTACCACCTTAATCATCAAATATAACACAACCAAGAACAACTAAAATAAGTTTTAGAACACTTTTAATACACTTCGGAAACTCAAAGTAAAGTTTCCACACAAAATTAAAAACCTAAAACCAAGCTGCTTTAGAAAGCTACCCTGCCAAAACTCTAAAACCTGTATTTTTGAAACCAAAAACCAAACTCAAAACATAAAGTTAAATCAAAATTTGAAATTTGAAACAAATTAATTAAACACGTAATTAATAAATCTTAAGATTTTGACCATAAATCTCACAACTTCTTCCCATTAAGAAAAACTACATACCCCATAAATCAAAAAACTATAAATGGAAACATTAAGCTTTACACCTCTTTGACACATTTCTTCAAACATCTTGAGTGCATCTAGGTTAAGAAGGTGAGTTCATCCTTAATGGATGGGTCTCTTAAAACAATCTCTGACTTCTTCCCATTAAGAAAAACTACATAGCCCATAAATCAAAAAGCTATAAATGGGAACATCAAACTGTACACCTCTTTGACACATTTCTTCAAACACCTTGAGTGCATCTAGATTAAGAAGGTGGGTTCATCCTTAATGGATGGGTCTATTAAATTACAAATTACAATAAGTTATCACAAAATTGAGTCTAAGAACACGTTTAACAGAAAGATTTAGTATTAACTAAAGACATAACTCAAAAGCTCTCACCTAAATAAACTGTAATACGACCAATTTGGTCATGTCGTTCGGTCTAACAAATGCACCTGCAACGTTCATGAATTTGATGAACCGCATCTTCAGACCATATTTAAACCGTTTCGTGGTGGTCTTTATGGATGATATCTTAATATATTCTTCAACTAAGGAAGACCATAAGATACATCTGAGGATCGTCATCCAGACCTTAGGAAGCCATCAGTTATATGCAAAGTTGAGTAAGTGCGGATTTTGGGATAAGAGAGTTCAATTCCTAGGTCTTGTGGTTTCAGGCAATGGCATTGAGGTGGATCCTTCAAAGGTTGAAGCAGTTTTAAACAGGAAGCAGCCTACCACAGTTACTCAAATATGGAGTTTTCTTAGTTTGGTTGGCTACTACAGATGCTTTATCAAGGACTTCTCAAAGATTGTTGAACCTATGACCAAGCTCACTCGGAAAGACTTACGATTCATTTAGAATCTCGCCTGTGAATCGTCATTTCAGGAATTAAAAAAGCACCTCATGCCAGCACCGGTACTAATCACTCCAAGAAATGGAGTTGGGTTTTCACTATACACCGACGCCTTTCTCCAAGGCTTAGGTGCAGTACTAATGCAAGAAGGTCAGGTTGTTGCATATGCTTCTAGGCAACTAAAGATTCATGAGGGTAATTACCCAACGCATGACTTGGAACTTATAGTTGTCGTATTTGCATTAAAGTTATGGCGTCACTACCTATACGATGAACGATTTTAGGTCTTCTCGGATCACAAGAGTCTCAAGTACATCTACACTTAGAGAGACCAAAACCTCCGCCAAAGATGATGGTTGGAATTTTTGAAAGATTATGACTTTCAACTCAAATACCATCCCGGGAAAGCCAATGTTGTGGTTGATGCCCTGAGTAAAAAATCTTATGTCGCTTGTACTCTTAACTTTGAAATGGGAAAGTTGGCTACGGAGATGGACAAATTTAACTTACAGCTCATCGACGAGGGAGGAAGATCACGACTCTCTCAATTATCAGCCAACTCTGAGCTTATTCAAAAAATTTCAGTAGCTTAAGCCAACGACCCCATGTTAATGGAAAAAAGAGAACTTATACTTAGCGGACAGGACCTTCCTCACTGGTCAGTCTCCAATGACGGAGCAGTTTTCTACAAAAAAAAGTCTCTGCCTAACGAACGATCCTGAGGTTCGGAAATAAGTGCTAACTGAAATGCATTGCTCGAGGTTTGTTATGCATCCTGGGAGAGACAAGATGTACAAGGATGTCAAGCGAAAATTCTGGTTCTCCACTATGAAGAAGGCTATTGCAGACTTTGTTGCTCGATGTCTCCTTTGGCAACAAGTTAAGGCAGAACTCAGACTTTACCTATTGGAGAATGAAAGTCGGAGAACATCACAATGGATTTTGTTACGGCCTTGCCTCGAAATAATAAAGGACAAGATGCAATTTGGGTTATCATTGACAGACTTACAAAGTCTGCACACTTTTTACCAATAAAGTTCACGAATAACCCTACCAAGCCAGCCGAATTGTATGAAAGAGATATCGTACATGTCACGACCCACTATACATGACGTCATGACCGGCACGGAAACCTCCGGGTATACCCTCTGTTGGTACGTCCGGCGTCCCGTCAGCCTAAAACACATATACGAATCCCCAAAATCAAATACAGTACAATCCTAAAAACATCCATCTAACATGATCATAAATGAAATAAAATATTACATCTCCAAGTTACCAAATATAAAATTTCAAAGTTTACAAAATACTACAGACCCAACACATCCCAACTATGTGTTAATTATAGATATACTAGGTGTTATGGTGTACATAATTATCAAATTACAAAATTAAATGTACAACACCTACATGAAACAAAAACAAGGGACGCTACCAATCAAGCCTTCCCTTTCCCTTTTTTATCAAATCCTGAAAGAAGAAGGTGAGGTGTGAGCTACAACCCGCTCAGTGAATGTCATTTACAAGTGGCATATACGTGCATTTAATAAAAACATGATAAGATCATAAATCATTGAAATATCATGATGACGAAATAGATTACATACATGCTAACATAATGGATCAAGTCATACATAAGACGATGCATAATATTTGTAATCATACTCATGCAATCCTAACACCTCCTAAGTACGAGGGTTCAAGGCTGGTGCACTACACACAGTACCTGAACACACACACAATACTCGTATCCTAATAGGATTTCTGGGGTTGTGCAACACGTAAGATTAGCCTAAATTAACCTACCCATACACATGCCATAAAACCCTCTGCCAGGTACACAACTGGGATCGTCGCTAGACTTACGAGAATTCCCAAAAAGAGGAAATTCCAACTAGGAGCCTCAACACAAATTGTCATCCCGATGAATTATTCTCAAATGTATTTCATGGAATATTAAAACATGCATACCATTATACATAAGCATTTAAAACATTTCTATACTACAATGCCACATATAAATAATCCAAAAGTAAAAGAGCACTCACACTTGATTGGCTAAGTCTAGCCAATCCAATCACCAAAACTCTCCAATTGACTAAACGGGTTCAAGATCAATCACAAGACCTGGAAATAACATGGTTCACACAACTGAAAATCAGTCATAAAGTGTGTCAAAACGCCATGTTCAAACCCAAATCTAAAGTCAACTAGATTCTAAATTGATTACCCCCTTGGGCCAATTTTCATATTGCCCAACTTGATCATTTAGACTCAATTAAACTAAGATTGACCTAAATTGAATGTAATAGGGTGATCCCATGATCCAACCACTAATATACATGACATTCAATTATAATTAGGGTCAACTAGACTATGCATCAAGTCAATTTCATCAATTGACTAAGTCTTGGTCAAAATCCCCAATTAGGCCAATATAAAACATAAGGTCAAAATGAACTAAGTCATATCAGTTTAACATAGGTTCTAACATTTTAAACCCATGATTCTACTCAATTTGGGTCCAATTAAACAATCCCCAAGTCAATTTCATAAATTGACTTGCTTTGGGTGAAAAGTCTCAATTTGGGCAAAATCCCCAAATTACATGCAAAATTGTCAAAGTACATGAAAAATGTCAAATACTTAGCCTAGATCAAAATTAGTCAACCTTGGAGTGTCCATTATGAGAACCCACTAAATTCAATCATCAAACAACCCTAATCATGTCCAATTAGACTTACATTGCATAATTTTCCAGATTTTATATCAAGAGCATCAAAAGCCCCAAATCTGAAAATTTTCATACATAGGCCATATTGCCAATTTTACACTAGGCCACCATGTTCAGCCATGAATTTTACTGATCTTGCAACATGGAATCATCCACAATGGCCACTAGGTCAACATAGTTGACATGCAAAGATTTTGAAAAATTTTAAGGTCATAAACTAAGTATAGGTCATTTGAACTAAACCCTTCCAATTTCTTGCTAGAAATTGGGGGTTTCACCATTAGTGTACTCCTAACACTCTCTAATCACACATATGTGACATGCAAGACTCAACTCCAACTTTGGTTTTCCACCTATCCAAGCTTCATCACAATGCATGCATCAAAATGAAACCCTCGTGCTCAAAATAAAGCTATCATGCAACTAATAGAGAGATTCAAGGAAGAAATGGAGGAAAAATGCAAACCTTAGGTGTTCTTGAGCAAGAAACCACCAAACCCTAATTTTTCCTCTCTTTTCTCTCCTCTAGCACTTCTCTCCTCTTTCTGAAGTGCAAAATGTGCAAATGAGCTGAAAAAATCGAGTCAATAGCCTATATAGAAGTGTTTGGGTCCACAACTAAAAGCTGCCCAAAATTGTTAAAAAATCAGTTTTCCTGTTGCAATACTTTCACTTAGATAGTCAATATCATGCAAAATACTCACCAATTTAACATCTTAACCGTTCAAAAGTTGAATGATTCACTTACAGACATTCTGGTACAAGTTTAACTCAATCCAACGGTGGGATTGCGAGAACCAACTGTTTGATCAAAACTGCGTAAGAAAATCTAAAAATCCATGAAACAGTGTTTGGAGTATAATAACTCAAAGTAGGTAACTCTGATCATGATCTTCACCGTTCATAATGAATATCTATCAGATAAGAATGCGCTGACAAACTTTCAGCTCAATCGGACCATGGATATAGGAGATCTATCCATTGATGTAATTTGTGACAGAAATTTCTTCCTCCATGGAGCGAGCTCCACTAGATCCAAAACACCGTTTTCGACGTGTTTTGATGTTGAACGGGTCTTCGATGGTTCTGAAACTTCATGCGCACTCTCTATGACCTAAAATCATGCAAAGACACTCGAACTTACGTGCTTCGAGCATCAAAATACATATACACATACGAATACGAATATGTATACGGGTACTCTACAGGTACACTATGGGTCAAAATGACGTCACCTAAAGGCACGGGTGCTACAACTCTCCCCAACTTAGGAATATTTTTGTCCTCAAAAAATAAAAGAAAGAGAACTAACCTCAGTCGGTAAAGAGGTCGAGGAGCTGCTCCCTTATTTGATCCTCGCGCTCCCAGGTTTGCTCTTCATTATCGTGGAATTTCCATCTGACTCGCACAAGCGGGATTTCCTTATTTCTCAATTTCTGAACCCTACGAGCCACAATTTGAATAGGCAACTCCTCATAAGTTGTATCCTCCCCAACTCGCAGATGACTCACATCAAGCACATGAGCTGGATCGGGATAAGACTCCTTCGATGGATCCTCATTAAACTTCCTCAGCACCGATACATGGAATACGTCATGAACACCCTCGAGCTGAGAAGGTAGAGCCAACCTGTACGCTACTGGTCCAATCCTCTCAACAATCCGGAATGGCCCAGTAAACCTAGGGGAAAGTTTCCCACTGACACCAAACCTCATCTGGCCTTTGAGTGGCGAGACCTTAAGCAAAATTAGATCTCCTACTGCAAACTCTAACAGTCAATGCATGTCATAATCTGGACAATGTTCCTGTAGATATCTAACCCGCAGAATATGGGCATCTGCAAGGTGCACGTGCATCTGAGCACATATCAGTAAGTGGTGCGTCCGAGAGTATACTCATCCTAGTCACTCTCTCAAGTAAATGCCACTGCTGGGCCATCTGAAAAGCAACCACCTGAGTCCCTGCTAGCCTACGGCTCAAAGCATCAGCCACAACATTGGCTTTGCCAGGATGATACTCCAAAGAGAAATCATAATCCTTTAGTAACTCGAGTCATCTCCTCTGCCTCATATTCAGCTCCTTCTGATCAAAGAGGTACTTCAAACTCTTGTGATCAGAAAACAAAGTGAACCTCTCACCATAAAGGTAGTGCCTCCATAGCTTCAGTGCAAATACAATAGCGGCCAACTCCAAATCATGGACAGGGTAGTTGTGCTCATGCACCTTAAGCTATCTAGATGCATATGCAACCACTCGACCCTCCTGCATCAGTACACATCCCAGATTTCGAAATCAACCTATATGAGGTTTGAGGTTCGAACCCGGGGGAGGCCCTGCACTGTTCATGTGTGAACAGTGTGGACAAATGATCCCGGGGGTACTAGACACTGTTGAGTCGGCTGTGTACTGGGATGGGACAATATTATGGGATCATAATGGTTGGGGTACGCTCAAGTAGGAGGTACCCATCACATCCTCGGGGTGTGACAGTACGCCACCATGGCATACCACTCACGATCATCTCTGATCGAGACCCTCGATTCACATCAAAATTTTGGCAAAAGATTCCAGAGTAGAATGGGCTCCAAGATTACCATGAGCACAGCTTTGCACCCACAGACTGACAGGCAGTCAAAGCGCTTAATCCAAATCTTGGAGGACATGTTACGATGTTGTATTTTGGACTTTCATGACGGAGGGCAAACCATTTACATTTGACTGAGTTTGCATACAACAACTGCTACCAAACCAATATTCGCATGGCACAATACGAGGTACTCTATGGTCGCCCTTGCAGATCTCCGGTATGTTGGTTAGATATGGCAGATCGACCATAGTTAGGGCCAGAACTAGTTCAAGAGACTTCTGAGAAGATCACACTAGTAAAGAAGTGACTTTGCATAGCACAAAGTCGATAGAAGAGCTATGCCGACAAGTGGAAACAGCCTCTAGAATTTGATAAGGGGGACTTTATTTTTCTAAAAGTTTAGCCTACAAGAGGTGTCAAACATTTCGAGATCAAAGGAAAGCTCTTTTTACGATATATCGGCCCATTTCAGATCGTCGAACGTATTGGCAAACTAGCCTACCATCTATCCCTTCCCTCATCCATGTCTAAGGTTCATGACGTTTTCCGTGTATCTATGCTTTTTAAAGTATCGTCATAATCCTTCACATATCATCCCTCTGGTCGAAGTCCGGGTTGAAGAAGGAAACAAATATCAGGAGAGAGCGATACAGATTTTTGATAGGAAAACTCAAGAACTGAGGTAACGTAGCATTTCACTTGTAAAAGTACTCTAGGATCACAACAGAGTAGAAGAAGCAACTTGGGAACTAGAAGAAACAATTAAACTAAAATACCCCGAATTGTTTTTTACTAATAGTTGATGTGATGCATTGTACTATTTCACTAATCATGAAATTATGGAACTTCCTTTACAATATCTTAATATATTGTTTCATTTAATTAACCCATGCAGATGTCTGAAAACAACACAGACGAGAGTAATGAATCATACACTCCATGGCCTGCTTGGAAACCAGTGGAGACTCCTTCAAGTTCTGAGACAACCCACAACTTCTTTTGCATCACCAACTCCCTCGCCTCTGCGGCAGATATCCTTATTGCCAGAGCGTGTATGGCTATATCGTAACAATATTGCCCAAAACAATCCAGTGCCCTCATTCTGGCAAGATTTCTTACCAAAATTGCCAGGCGGTCGAATTCGGGCAACTGCACGAAAAAGCATTCTGTCGCTCAACCTACCTCCCTTGAAATGCTACAACTTGCAATGCCCTACACCACCATCTGTGAGGCAAATGTCAAAACCTTCTGAGGACTAATCCGATTCTATTTGTTCTTCATTGTTTGATGATGTCGAGGATTCCACCGGCCATAATATTATTCAGGGACGTTACCAGCATTACCCTAATCTTGGGAATAATGATGAAGAAGGCGGTGAATCTCACGAAGATAGCAATCATCACTACATGGACTGAAATTTCGAGGGCAAAATTCTTTTAAGTGGGGTAGAGTGTAATACCCCTAAATTACACACACAAAAAATGAAATTCGAGCATTCCTTTTTCTATAAAAGGAACCCCCCCTTTCATTTTCACACAACTCACCTCTCTTCTCTCTTGCCCTCCTTATTGGTTCATCACTCTCATTGTGATTTTCTCTCTCCTCTTTTTGAGACTCTCTCTTAGAGACTCTCCTCGCTGTGCAAGGCGGTTTTACTCGGGAAGAAGCGCCAATTCTGGAAAGAGATTTTATCTGAAGGTGGGGAACTAAACATAGGTTTGCGTGTCTTATGACTTTTATTAAAGTTTTCATTAATTTATCATTACATCTATTATCCATTTACACTGCATTATTGCACATAATGTTCATACCTGCCATACTTATGCTTGTATATTTGGAGTTCATGTATTACGTTGTTACTGCGCTGAATTAGTGGTCAATTTGACTCAACCAAACTTATTCTTGTCCTCAGTAACTTTGAATAGTAAACGGCAGGTAGCTTGCTGCTCTAAAAGATTAGTATTTAAGCGGACCTCGTGTCTCACCTCTCGACTGGAGACTGGTTTGGTTGGTCTTATTTGAAAGTTATCTACTTGTACAAGTGATACCTAACATCCTAACAATGCACGTGGTAATCCTGACCCTGATAAGTATCACCAGATGTTGCCAAAGCCTGTCTAATATTAGTAAAGACTGGACATGTTCATGCATAGTCATCATACATAACCACCTAGGGACGTAAGTGGTTTGTGATCCACAAAATAGTTATTGGAGCAATGCTCACTATTTTGATTTAAGGAATAGTTATTGGAGCAATGCTCACTATTATTGATGTTTCCCCTGGAGAGGGACGTACAATGTGAATCTGGGTTTACCTGGAGATGGACATCAGTACATTAATCCAGGGTTATGTACGATCACAGAACCATTATGAGACGGTGTCATGCATTCATACATGTTGTATTGTTTATGATATTATGTTGTGAATATATGATGTTTGATTATGAAGTCTTTTTTATTAATTGTCGTATTCACGAACTATTTTACCCATTGGGCAATAGCTCACCTTGTTGTTAACCATTTTTACAGGAGACTAGGGTGGATTGGGTGGAGATTTTGGGCCCACATTTTGAACCCCTTGTTTATTTATAGGGAGATTTTGGGAGGATGTTCCCTCAATTATATTTTGTACAAAAATACAATCTAAAATTAATGAAATCAAATTTATACTGAATTATGTACCTGCGCACTCAGTAGTTGTTATAATGCATTTGCGCCCCGCCTGTGAGTGTTCGGTCGGTTTAGGCCCATTTGGGCAGGGTGTGACATAAACAGTACACATACCAATGCCCTTGAATCCAAATGAATAATGGTGCAGCTTGATCAACAATTAAATTCTCCAACCAACAATTTATAAACTAGACTAATTAAAGAACCTAGCTGCACTCAAAAGAAACAAATATAACTTAAACTATTCAACTACTAAATTGTTAAAAGAATGTGCATATGAGTAAAAAAAATCTTATTCCACATAAACTACTATAAGAAACTTCATTGCACTTGAAAACATCTTCCAGTAAATATTTTGTTATTAAGAAAAAAAAAGAAGTTGAATGCATCAACCACACTATAAAAAACACTCAAATACTTCTCCTTTTATTAAAAACTCTCGCTCTTCAGATATTTCTTGCAATGAAGAAGAAATTAATCTTACCTCTTTGAATATTAGAATTCGAGGAATCAATCAAATGAAAAAAAAAAAAACCATAGAACAAGGAAAGATTTTCCTAGACAAGAAAAATGAAGTACTTGCTAGAGAAATGCCCAAACCAATGCCATATTTGTGCAAATTAATAACTACCCAAAAGAAATTCAATTTCATAACATGATATCTTTAAAAAAAAAAAAAAAACAATAGATTCTAACCAAAATTTTAAACAATAAACAAAACAATGAGATCCATTTTCTAAAAAAAAAAAATCAACCCAATCAAGAAGAAAAAAAAATAAGAAATTAGTCTTACTCTTTGAAAATCAAAAACTGAGAAATCAATCTATGAGGAAAATGTGATTAGCGGCCAACAATGGAAACATGACAGAGTATGTGAAATGGGTACTTGAGTGCATCGAAATCAAGAGAAGGGTCCAACCCCGTTCCATACATCAAAGAAAAAAGAAAAAAAACTTTTGAAGATACTAATAAGTTAAATTTGGCAAACTATAAGGCAAAAGAAATGTTGAAAATTCAAAGATCCATAAGATGTAAGAAGAATAAGATGCTAGAGTTTTGGAGAGCAACCTACGGTGGTAGATTGAGCATTCAATTGGAGAGCAAGAGTGGCATTGCAAGTGAAGGAATGAGTATGGAGATGAAGAAGGCTCTGAGAGTGGCATTAGAAGTGAACCAGAGCTAAAGCTTGGATGTACTGTTGTTCGTGCCCTAACCCTAGAAGTCTCCTGAAACTGACGCTAAGCATCTTACTTGTCTTTTTTTTTTCGCCTCTCATGTGTCGCTGATGTTACAATTAAAGAAGATTGAGGGCTTCGGAAACGTTGAAAGGATGAGAATGGGGTGAAATGGCAAGAAATTAGTGCAGTAAGACGAAAAAGGGCGAAAAATGGCAAGTATTGAAGATGGATCGTGCAGGTGCTTAAAAAAAAAAAAAGACAAAAGCAAGACGTTTTTCAAAAACATCGTGCTACAAGCATATCTCAACATTTTTAAAATGTCGTAGTATTTCTTGCCTAAACAACGTTTCAAAAAAGTCCTCGAAACGTCTAACTAGGACGTTTTCATCTCAAGTGTCCTCTTTAAATTTGTTTTTACTCTTCTGATGACGTTTTTTCTCAAAACGTTGTAAAAAATGAATTTTTAGGACGTTTCTTGACAAACGTCATCGTGTTGATGTTGTACTATCACACTTTTCTTGTAGTGGGTGTTGGTGGTGGTGGTGTCATGTCTTGACATAATGAATCAGCCCCCTTGACATCTTCTTCATCGCTCAATATGATGGCATTGTATTGCTCCTTAGGACTCACCTCAGTAGTACTAAGCAATGAACCACGTTGTCGGGCATTCACTAGGGTTTATAATAATAAACCCAACCTCAACCCGACCTGCCCGGAAACCATTAAGAAATGTATAATATATACACATTTGTACTTAGAATAAAATATTTTTATTTGTGGAGTTCTCTAAAAATAGAAAACTCCCAAGTCCCAAGGCATCTTCTCAATTGAGAGAGCCTTAGAAAACTTAGAATGAGTAGATAGGAGGGGAGGAGAGGGGTATTTATAGGGGGAGAAATCCCTCCTCCCATCATACTTGGCGATATGGGACAAATGGAAATGGGGGGGAGGAGGAGGAAAGGGGGATTCCCCTCTTCCCCCCCCCCCCACCCCACCCCACCCTACTTTTCAAAGGAGGGAAATTCAAAATTGAAATTTCGAAGGGGGGTAAATCTTCCATTTGTCCCACATCGCCAAGTGGGATGGGAGGGGGGATTTTTCTCTCCCCAATAAATACCCCTCTCCTCTCCCCTCCCATTTCATTTGCACCAAAGCTCCAAGTTGAGCTTTATGGAGTGAAACTCTTTGTGAGTAGCACCCAAATGGAGCTTCTCCAAGTGAGAGGCTTCTTAAGTAATTCTTTTTTTTTTTTTGTCTTTTTCTTTTATTCCAAAGCTCCAAGTTGAGTTTAATGGAGCGGTACCTCTTTGTGAGTAGCATCCAAATGGAGCTTCTCCAAGTGAGAGGCTCCTTAAGTAATTTTTTTTTCTCTTTTTCTTTTGTTCCAAAGCTCCAAGTTGAGTTTAATGGAGCGGTACCTCTTTGTGAGTAGCACCCAAATGGAGCTTCTCCAAGTGAGAGGCTCCTTAAGTAAAAAAAGAAAAAATCTTTTTATATGTTTGTTTTCTTTGGTTTGTTATTATTCTATAAGAGTTAATATGTTCATTTGATTTTTTATTTCTTGTGTTCATTATTTTCATTTTTTATTTGAAGTTATTTTATATAGTTTTATGGGTTGGGTATTAATACAAACCCGCCCGACCTGACCAACCCGATAGTATATTTGAGTCGGGCGGGTGAAAAAAAAATTAAATTTTGAGCTGGTCGGGTTCAGGTGAAGAATTTCTTCACTCGATGAGGTCGGGTCGGACCCAATTTAGGCCAAACCTGACCCAACCTAACCCACTTTCACCCCTAGCATTCACCGTTGATGCTAGTTGTCCTATTTGAACTTCCAAATTCTTGATTGATGCCCTTGTTTCCATCATGAACGCACTCAACATATCCTCCAAAGATGACTTCATCTCCACATGATTGTAGACATCAGATTGAGATTGCAACTCATTCCATGAATTGTCTAACCTAGACGCACTCTTAGCAAGCCTCGCTTTTGATACAAAATCATTAAGTAAATCTTCTAAGGAGGGCTTCTTTTCCACTTGATTATAAATGCCCAGTAGAGGTTGCAAGTCATTCCATGAATCCTCATAGGAGTAGTTCTCATGGTTATAAATACTCGAATGGTATTGATAGGGTAAAGGGTCACCCATACAATTATAAGCCCAATGGTTACCATATTGAACTTGCTCCATACTTGAATCAATTCCTGCATATCTTATCTTTGGAACTCTCATTCAGTCCATAGTATGTTGAGATCTTGCATCAATAAAATTGGATATTTGATGTTGAAGGTGGGACATTGATGTCGATATCATTGTAATAGGATCAACTTGCCCGAAACTATTTTGGAAAGTTGAGTGGTTGAAATTGTGTGTCATTGTTCTACAAAAGAGACAACAAAAGAAAAATTAGAAAATTCAAAAGAAAATTCTAAATTAAAATCAAAGTTAGTTACTAACGATATTAGTGAAAATAGAGTGAATCAATCCCCGACAACGACGCCAAAAACTTGTTGTGTGCAAAACCGCAAACACACGGTGTCAAGTTATAATATATATCGATAAGTAAATCGAGTTTTCGTCCTCTAGGATTGTTACTAACACTAGCTGTCACATTCCTAACACTAACTTTATCTAGACAATCAAAATCGAGTGATTGAGTGAATTAAACAAAGCAAATTAAACAACTAGAAGGTAAATTAAATCAATGCAATATAAAATTAGAGAATTCAATAATAAAAACGCCTAGAGGTTCAATCTCACCGCCCTCTCAACTATGCATAAATATGGGATTATCATCAATGCAATTTCCTTGTCTATAAGCCGAAAATCCTAACTTCTCTAAGTCCCTCTCTTGAGCACCAGTTAGAACATGTTATTAGAACCATAGGTTTTACTCTTTCGATGAAAACCCAAAACTCTAGCAACTCATTAAGATCTAACAACTAGTTGAAAGAAATCAAGTCAAGCAATTGTGGTTCACTTGAGATTCCAAGGTTGGAATCAAAATTAGGTTCATCCTTATCCTACAAAAGGATATTGTAGGTTTATCCTTAGCCCGAAAAAGGATAGGTTTGCCTTGAACCTGTAAAAAGGCACTTATAACGGTTTGATTCAAACCTGTGAAGTGAATCTGAGATGGTGGAAGCCTAGATAAGGTTTCTCTAGGCGTGGAGGTAGGAAAAAACTTTTTGAACCACGTAAAAGTTTTTGTCTCCTTTCATTTATTTTATGCGCTTCACTTTTATACATGATCTATTTGATAAAATGCCTCAACCAAATTAAGGAATACAAAAGATAAGTTAATAATTGTTTTAATTAGCCGAAACACCCAATTCACCCCCGTTCTTGGGTGTCCAACAAATTTTGCATATTTTCACCCATATTTTTAGTGTTTTTAGGCTATAAACCAAAAAAAAAAAAACTCTTTAGGTCACATTTTAGTGTTTTTAGGTCATTTTAGGCATTTTAGAAGTGCATTTTTAGGAAAAATATTTTTTATCACATTTTTTTTCTTAGGACTTGTTAGAAATTAGTTTGTTAATTTTAATTTTATATTTATTTTTTTATTTTTTGAGAGTTGAAAGTAATTTCAAAGGATCTAAATATTATTTTTTTTCATAGAGCATTGGGCAATAATTGTTGTTTCAATGTACCTCATGATGAATATTTTGATGATTACAAACTACTATTTGTGAAACTAATCTCTATAGTGAGTGTTTCAGTCAAAGGATAGAATATTCAATATATTCAAGGTGAATCACTCCACTTCAAGATGAGCAATGAAGCTTTGATGAAGCCAAGGCCAATCAAGCAACTAAGCCACAAAATCTTCAAAATGAAAAGTATTGTTTACGTTGTATTTCTAAGCTTGTAGAATCTTACTCTTGATAGCTCAGCTTGATTTAATCTTTTCAAAATTGTTTTTAAAGTTTTCCCAAAGTTTCAAAATGTGTTGATCTTCATCAATTTTTTGTTTACTTGACTAATCATTTGTTTACAAATGTTTTACAAAGTGTTTGAATGATTTTTATGTGTTTTGATTTGATCCAAAATGTCTTAAATTGATTTGATTCAATGGATCTTTCAAATGAAAGAGTTTTTAAAAGTTGTTAATTGAGTAGGACCCTCAGCGTTCATAAGGACGCTCATGCAAGTCGCTAATTCACTTAATTCTATTAGGAAAAGCGCTGCAGGATGCTCTTACAAGAGTAGGATGCTCAAGCTGAGCAAGAAATTTCTTGAACATTTCTGGGCAGCTTCTAAAGGACGCACATGCTCTAGTAGCGCTCTCATGAATTGACTGAGATCAATTTAATCTCTCGGTTCATTACCTGTAGGACGCTCATGCTAAAACAGGACTCTCACCAACATTCTTACCATTTTAAAAATGTATTGCGGTAGCGCCCTCATTTGATAGTAGGATGCTCATGAACCATGTCAGACGACTAACACTATTTTTCTAAAAATCTGAAAAAGCTGATTTTTCTTATCCATTTCCGTTTTCATGTAATTTCTTTTTTATCAGAATGTTTTCACAGAACTTTGACTACCATTTTCATGAAAGAACTTAGTCGTTTGATTTGAATTACTGAACTTATCTCACAACGGCTCCAAGTTTCAAATTTTGGATTTCACGCTATGCTTCAAATATAAATGAACATTGAGCCTGCGATTCCAACATATAGAGAGAAGTTTTTGAATTGCACTTAACACTCTTTGAAAGTTAGTCCGTTTTCAAAAACTAGCATTTTTTAGATAAAAAGATTTGATTTACTGATCACATTTTTCAAAAGTTTTCATCTTTGGATATTTTGAGCTTAAAAGTATATCTTTTTGAAATCTTTCAAAGAGAAAGCATTTCCTTTACTCTTCTCAGTTGTTTTAATCTTTAATCATTTGTTGAGTATTTGTCCTGAGTAAAGATTCATATTTGTGTTGTAATATTATAGAGATTCTCTTTGTAAAAAGAAATCTCACATTTCAAAGTCTTTTGTATTTGTAAGAGGCCATTTGGGCAGTTTATGTATCCTTAGTGTAAGGAGTTGATTCTCACCTGCAAGAGGAGTGTTTTATGTTAGCTCACACTCGTAAGTTGAGTAGGTTAGGTTGGCTCACACTCGCAAGTAGAGCATTTTAGGTTGACTCACACCCGTGAAGTTGATGTTGTAAGGGTTGTCTCACGCCCGTGAAGTTGAGAGGTTGTAATAGGTTTGTTTCTCACCTATGAAGACGATTCACTAGTGAAGTTTGAGAAATCCTAATTGGAGAAATTAGGTAGTGGACATAGGCGGGGCTGAACCACTATTAATCACTGTGTACTTAGTATTTCTTTTCTTGTTTTTGCATGGTTTAATTGCAAATATTTTTTTAAGTGCAAAACTTGCTTACTAGTCCAATTTGTTGGCCCAGTATTATAGTCCAAGAGGGGGGTGAATTGGAGTTGGGGATTTTCGCGTTACTTTTCAGATAATATGATTAAACAGAATAAAGTGCGTAGTAGGTAACAATTAAAATAAACAAATGCAGGAAAGATAATTGGACATAGAGATTTAGAGTACCCAATCACCACGATAAGGATTTTTCAATACACTATTGGCTAATCAACTTACGGGCGTGACTAGAAGCCGTTTACACTAACCAACATAAGGGCTTAGTTAGAAAGCGACACACGCTAACCTACACAAGGGTTCGGTTAGAAAGCCACACACTAACCAACACAAGGGTTTGGTTAGAAAGCCACACTCTAGCCTACACAAGGGCTTGGCATAAAGCCATACTGTAACCGACTTACGGGGTGGTTACGAACCGTACAATATATGGTAAAAATCTCAAGTTGACAAACACATCAACAATGCATCAAGATTATAAAAGATATAGAGAAGTGTTCTACAACAATCTGAACAATGTTAAGCTTACAATCTTGAATGAGTAAACATCACTATTCAAACCACAATGATTTAAATGATGCCATGTGTTGAAATAGTTTTTCTCAAATGCAATCGATTCAAATATATATGATATGAAACCAAGAATCGATTATGCACATGTAAGAAGATATTGATTCTAACAATGATACGTTTAAGGCACAAGAATCAATATATAATGATGATCAAAACTTGATGATTCTAAAAGTGTAAATGATTAAGTTCAAAAATCAAACAAACCAAGTGTTGATCTATGAAATTGATTCAATATAGTATAACTTTAACACATGAATCGATACCACAAGATATTTATAAAACCACTAAACAAGACACAATAATATGAAGATCAAAATAGGGTTTGACAAACAATACTCAAAACAAAATCAATTTTCAAGATGTTAACATAAGCACAAAACTGATTTGCTCAAACAAAATCACAAGAATTGAGTTAGAGAAATTTTACCCCACTTGGGTAAGGTTGAAGCTCGATGATTCTTCAAGTGTGATGTTGGATGAGAGATACGTTAAAAAATGATCAAGACACAACAAGATGTGTAGATAGCACTCAAAAACGTCTTGAACACTTGCTCAATGGAAACATACAAGTTTCACAAAGTTTTGAAAATTTTGAAAAACTTTTCGGAAGTATGAATCAATAGATCAAATGTATGTGAACTTTTGCTTTGAAAGAGGTTTAAAATTGCTCAAGAACTTGTTTTGGACTTGTAGAAATATTAGGATGAAAAACGAACAAGTTTTCTAAGTTTTGCAAAATTTGCTTAACAAATGAGCAAGTGTGGTATTTATAGAAAAATACCACACCGAGGCATAGGAACGCGTTCCTCAAGGAAGAAGAGTGTTTCTGCTTTGAGATCTAAAACATCTCAGATTTTCCTCCAATCAAGGAACTCGTTCCTTAATGTGTCCGTTGGACATAGGAGCAAGGTCCTTCATCAAGAACCACTGACTCTTTAAACTTTCCTATTTTGCCCTTGACAACAGGAGGGCGTTCCTACTTGAAAGAGCACGTTCCTTTTTTCCTGATCAGAAAATTTTGACTCTCAGAAAAAACCACAGGAGCGCATTCCTTAAACTCTGATAAAAAATTATGAGTCTCGAGAAAACTACTAGGAGCCCATTCCTTAGGAGAGGAACGTGTTCCTTCACTTTGAAGTGAAAGAAACTCGATTTACTGATCATAATGAGTTTAGGACATTGTCAAATACATATACTAACTTTAAAAATAACTTTTGACAAGATCAAATTATAATTGACAAGGTTAAATATGTGTAAATCAATCGACAAAGCCTTTGATTAAAACATACAAAATAATACACGTAAAATGATGAAATCATGCAAAGTTGGTAAATTTAATGCATCTTAATCACTAATAAAAATATGCATGATAAACCATTTTAACTATGTGATTGCATGCTTATCAAACTAATGTGTGTGCATGCATGATCAATAATATAATAGTGTATATGCATGAGTATGATAAATAATATGCATGATTTTCGAAAAGATGCAAATTATATTGTGGTTAGAACATGTAAATGTTACTGTCACACCCCAGTACACAGCACACCGCAGTGTCTAGTACCCCCGGGATGTGATGGGTACCTCATACCGAGCGTACCCCAGCCATTACGATCCATAATATTGTTATACCTCAATACACAGCCCGCACACAGCGTCTAGTATCCCCGAGGTTTTTTGTCCACAAAGGGGGCCTCCCCCCAAGTCGAACTCGCAACCTCCCCTTAAGGAGTTAGAATCCGCACTTGGAGTAGCCACTGAACCATTGGCTCAATGGTTACTCCAAGTGCGGATTCTAACTCCTTAAGGGGAGGTTGCGAGTTCGACTTGGGGGGAGACCCCCTTTGTGGACAAAAAACCTCGGGGATACTAGACGTTGTGTGCGGGCTGTGTATTGAGGTATAACAATATTATGGATCGTAATGGTTGGGGTACGCTCGGTATGAGGTACCCATCACATCCCGGGGGTACTAGACACTGTGGTGTGCTGTGTACTGGGGTGTGACAAAGAGGCAGAACCTGAATAACTTCGGTGGCAATGGTAATAATTGGAACAGAAACAAGTTCAACAATGGGAACCAGTGGAACAGGGGGCAGAATCACAACAACGGATCAGGATGGTATAGGCATAATGGTGGACAACAAACGCAGCAAAACAATATTCGTGCACCCCAACAAAATAAAAATCAAGTAGTAGATACGAGACTTTGCTTCAAATGCAACCGGCCGGGTCATTTGGCACAAAACTGCACTATGCAAGGAGTTCGACAAAATTTTCGTCTGGGCAACTGGCAGAACAACAACAATGGGCAAGGACGAAATCAAGCCAATCGTCCAAGTTATAATCAGAACCAAATCCAAAACCAAAATCAAGGCAGAGTCTTTGCAATGACAGAAGGAAATCCTGAATTAGAAGATGGTGCAAACGAAGTAGTGGAAGGTATTTTCATTTTATTTCATGTTACAGTTAAAATCTTGTTTGATTCTGGAGCATCAAGGTCTTTTATTTCTGAAAACTTAGCCAGGAAACTACAACTTTCCACTGTACCTTTATCTGTCGTTATGAAGATTTCAACACCAGTAGGAGTAAACGTCCCAACAACTGAAAAATGTAGTTGTGACCTTAGAATTAATGATAAGCTGATTTCAGCTGAATTGATACTCTTACCCATTAATGATTATGATGTAATCTTGGGTATGGATTGGTTATCTGAGTACCAAGCCCAAATCGATTGCCTTCGAAAGAATATTACTTTGCGGTTACCTTCGGGAGAGTTGTTGAAAATCTATGGGGATCGAAACAAAATCCCGAGGAATATCATGTCCGCACTTCTCGAATCTGTGAATCAAAAAGAGAAATTCAAAACCCTAACAGAAGCCGAGCCTCTAAAGACCTTGAGGAATTTAGAAGAGCACTTGGTGGTTAGAGACTTCCCCGAAGTGTTTCCGGAAGAATTACCAAGATTACCTCCCAAGCGGGAAGTAGAGACCAAGATAGAACTGTACCCTGGAACATACCCCATAGCCATGTCACCCTATAGAATGGCCCCTGGCGAACTAATAGAACTAAAAACTCAGCTTGATGATCTTAGTGCGAAGGAATTCATCCAGCCGAGTGAATCACCCTGGGGAGCACCAGTATTGTTTGTCAAAAAGAAAGATGGGTCGATGAGACTGTGCATTGACTACAGAAAATTAAATCAAGTCACAATCAAGAACAAGTACCCCCTTCCCAGAATAGATGATTTGTTCGATCAACTGAAGGGAGCAACTTGTTTTTCCAAGATCGACCTAAGGTCCGGTTATCACCAACTTAGAATCAAAGAGTCAGACATACCGAAGACAGCATTCAGAACTAGGAATGGACACTTTGAATTCAGAGTCATGTCATTTGGACTCACTAATGCACCAGCAGCATTTATGGATCTAATGAATAGGACGTTTAGGCCTCATCTAGGCAAATTTGGGGTGGTATTTGTTGATGATATTTTGGTTTATTCAAAGACCAATGAGGAACATCAGGAACACCTTACAGTAGTTTTGGAAACATTGAGGCGAAATCAATTGTATGCCAAATTTGAAAAATGTGAATTTTGGATGAAGTCAGTCAAATTTTTGGGCCATGTAGTGTCATCAGACGGGATATCCGTAGATCCAACAAAAGTTGAAGCAGTAGCGAACTGGGAAAAGCCAAAGTCAGTGACAGAAATTAGAAGCTTTTTGGGACTAGCTGGTTACTATAGAAGATTTATTCTAAATTTTTCGAGACTAGCTGAGCCTATGACAAAGCTAACAAGGAAGGATGCCAAATTTAGTTGGGATGAGAAATGTGAGAATTCCTTTCAAGAGTTGAAGAGACGATTGACTACAGCCCCAATATTGATCACTCATGCAAGCGGAGTCGGTTATGTTATTTACGCTGATGCTTCTAAGAATGGTCTTGGCGCTGTTCTAATGCAGGAAGGTAAAGTGGTTGCTTATGCTTCTAGGCAACTGAAGACTCATGAACAGAATTACCCGACTCATGATTTAGAATTGGCTACTATCGTATTCTCCTTGAAGATATGGAGACACTATCTTTATGGAGAGAAATTTGATCTATACTCTGATCATAAGAGCTAGAAGTACATCTATACACAAAAGGAATTAAATTTGAGGCAAAAGATATGGATGGAATTGCTGAATGATTATGATTTTTAGCTGCATTATCACCCAAGGAAGGCCAACGTCGTCGCAGATGCTTTAAGTCGAAAATCATACAAGAACGATGTAGAAAAAGCCCAGATGTACCAATTGATTGAAGATTATAATTTGGGCGTACAAAAAGGTGAAAATCATATTTTCTTATATAATATGAGCTGCAAGCCAGATCTACTACATCAAATTAAGGAAGGTCAAGCTCAGGATAGAAAATTGATAAAATGGGTGGCAGGTGCAAGAGCCAATAATGGAAATACAAATTTTAAGATCGATTCAGAGGGATTATTAAGGTTCAGAGATCGAATTTGTGTACCCAGAATGGAGGAAATTAAAAAGCTCTTATTTGATGAGGCACATCAAACTAAATATACTTTACATCCTGATGAAGATAAGATGTACCAAAATTTGAAGAAAAACTACTGGTGGAAAGGTATGAAGAGAGATGTGGCCAAATATGTGTCTAAATGCCTTACATGTCAGCAAGTTAAGGCCGAACATAAAAGACCGTCTGGATTGTTACAACCTTTAAAAATCCCTGAATGGAAATGGGATGACATAGCAATGGATTTCGTCGGAGCTCTTCCTAGAAATCAAAAAGGTGAGGATAAGGTTTGGGTAATTGTGGATCGACTTACTAAAGTGGCACACTTCTTACCTATTAAATCCACAGATCCGATTAGTAAACTGGGCGAGTTGTATGTAAAAGAGATTGTGAAGCTACACGGAGTACCCAAATCGATAGTGTCAGATAGAGATTCCTTATTCACATCTCAGTTCTGGCAAAGCTTACAGCGGGAATTGGGAACTAAATTAACCATGAGCACCGCCAATCATCCTCAGACAGATGGTCAATCCGAAAGGGTTATTCAGACTTGGAAGACATGTTGAGAGCTTGTGTACTAGATTTCAAGGGAAATTGGAGTAAATACTTACACCTAGCAGAGTTTTCTTATAACAATAGTTACCAGGCAAGCATACAAATGGCTCCGTATGAAGCTCTATATGGACGACCATGTAGGTCACCACTGTGTTGGGCCGATTGGGAAGATAAGGTACTTACAGGACCTGATATGATAATGGAAATGAACGAAAAGGTGAAGTTGATCCAGAAAAGGTTAGTTACAGCACAGAGTAGGCAGAAGAGCTACGCAGATAAGAGGCGCCGACCTTTAGAGTTCCAAAAAGGTGATAAGGTATTTCTGAGAATAAGCCCTCAAAAAGGCATCATGAGGTTTGGTAAGAAAGGGAAATTATCGCCGCAATTCATCGGCCCGTTCAAGATCAGTGATCGAATTGGTGAGAATGCTTACAAACTAGACTTACCAACTAGTTTATCCGCCATCCACAATGTGTTCCATGTGTCGATGTTGCGAAAATATGAACCAGACCCCTCCCACACCATCGATTGGAAAGAAGTAAAAGTACAAGTTGATGCCACCTATGAAGAAGGACCTTTAAAGATCCTAGATTGGAAAGCTCATTGTTTGAGAAACATAGACATTCCATTAGTTAAAGTGTTGTGGAAGCATCATGGAGTTGAAGAAGCCACTTGGGAACCTGAAAGTGAAATGAAGACCAAATATGCCGACTTATTCCAAAGAACGCTCTAGGTTTCGAGATACAACTGGTCAACAGTGGAAAAAGTTGAACATCATCAAATAAGTAAGCTTAAACTTTAATTTCGGGACGAAATTTCTTTTAAGGCGAGAAGAATATAACCCCCCTGAAGAAAAAATAAATAAATAAATAAATAAAAAATAAACGCCTGAAATCTTTCACCTTCTTCGCCGCCTACGACGGCATCGCATTGCTATCTTGCAATCGCGCCAATCTCGCTGCAATCTCGCTCTTCAACCCGCAACCTCACCCTCTCCACTGAAATCTCGCACTGCGATCCTGCAAAATTGCCTCTCTTTCAAAACCCAATCGCGCCAATCTCGCTGCAATCTCGCTCTTCAACCCGCAACCTCACCCTCTTCGCTGAAATCTCGCACTGCGATCCTGCAAAATCGCCTCTCTTTCAAAACCCAATCGCGCCAATCTCGCTGCAATCTCGCTCTTCAATCCGCAACCTCACCCTCTCCGCTGAAATCTCGCACTGCGATCCTGCAAAATCGCATCTCTCGTTCAAAACCCAATCGCACCTCTTTTGCTGAAACCTCGCCCTCTACGGCTGCAAATCTCTGATCTCTCGCTGAAATCCCGCTGCAATCTTGCCTCTCTCTCTCGAAACCACTCGCACAAAACCCAACCCTCTCTTTCAAAACCCAAATCGCAACTCATCTAAAACCTCAAAACTCAATCGCTCTCGCCTCCCTCTTTCTCTCGAAACCCTCTCGCTTCTCTCTTCTTTCTCCACTCTCTTCTTTGTCTCTCTTATCTCACGAACCGGTGACTGAAGCACGCGAGCAAGAATCTGCAATAGTAGCCACGGTGAGCAACTTCTCCTCTTCCTTTCTTTTTCTCTTTTCTCTTTCTTTCTTCCACTCCGGCAGTTTCGCCTCCACTTCCACAACCACCGGCGCCACCACCACCGCTAGTAACGTCGCTTTGAGCTCCGCCATCTCCCTCTACTCCCTGATCTCGCCGCTCTCACTCTCTTCTCTCCTCCGCCATTCCCCTGATCTCGCCCCCTCACTCTCTTCTTCTCTTCTTCTCCTTTTCCTCATTCCCTTTTTTTCTCTCTCCCCTGTTTTCTTCCTTCCGCCATTCAATCTCCAACTCAAGCGTTAATTATTATTATTTTTCTTTTCTTCTAAGCAACCAAGATGTTATATAATCTATTTATACATATCATACATACAATACCACATATAATATATTAGATTATAGTATATCATATTTTACATTTTTACTATCTAGATCATCATATTATATGTATAATATTAGCTAAGTTACCATAATATTAGCTAATATTATAAGTTATCATCATATTATATGTATCATCATATTTATTAGCTAAGTTATATTATATGTATAATGTGACCACCACCATACAACATAGACATGTATGTACATTATATTAATATAATATAATACAAAACAAGTGATTAACGTGTGATTTATGCGTGGATAGGTTGATCACGTCCAACGTCGACGAATCTCAACACTTTTGGAATTTAGCGATTCAGGTGGGGATGATCCTAGGCCTTCATAATATTTTATTTTGATATATAGATAGGAATGTTAAATTAATTAGGTTTATAATATCATTATATTGCTTATGCATGCCTATTGTACGTGATGTTATTTATACCATGCTGTGATTAATAGCTATGATGATATGTGTGTCAACATGACTTATGGTTTTGATTAGATGATAATTGGATGCATGAAATTCATATGATATTTGAGACTCATTTATAAATTATAATGCCTGATAATGAAACGAATGACTTGGAATATTGGCATAGTAAGGTTCATGTGTTAATGCTATTATATTTGACATTGTGACATGATACTATGTGTAGTGGAATTTGAATATGGTTTGTGAATACAATTAATAGCATGATTAGGTTGTATTTATGGTGTGACATCACTAAAGAACACAATTAAGATAAGAATTACACATATGACTTGGAATATTGGCATAGTAAGGTTCATGTGTTAATACTATTGTATTTGACATTGTGACATGATACTATGTGTAGTGGAATTTGAATATGGTTTGTGAATACAATTAATAGCATGATTAGGTTGTATTTATGGTGTGACATCACTAAAGAACACAATTAAGATAAAAATTACACATATGGGGCAGTTATTCTAAGAAATATCGCCATTGATTATTGTGGGGCAGTTATTCTTAGGAATATCATCAATGTTTATTATGGGATAGTTATTCATGATGAATATCGCCAATGAAGTTCTAATTTTTGGGTAGTGTCACCCTGTATTTGATTTCCTAAAGGTACATGATTTAGAACGTGGTAAAATTCTCGATTCAAACAATCTAATGTTGCAACGATTAATGTGTGAAACTTGTTTGTAACGTTCTTGTGTATGTATCATAATAAAATGTTGTGAATTGTTTAGATGACCCACTGGGCTTTCAAGCTTACCCCTATTTTTCACATGCAGGTACTTAAAAAATAAAGTAGCAAGTTGTGACGTGGTTCAGTGATAGGGGTAGGATGGGAATCTGGACAATATTTTAATTAGTGAATGAGTTAATTACTTATTTAATTTCGTGAACTTTTATTTAGTAAGGGTTGTATTGACACTAGAAATTATCATAAAATCTTTTTATGATTATTGAAGGGATCATGATTTACTTTAAATACATGTGCTTTGGACTTGAATTCTATTGACGAATGTATTTAAGATATTGTGTCCATGATGGATGGACAAAGGCAAGTACCCTCATAATTCACTATAGAAATTTGTATAGTGGAATTATGTGGTCCTTGGCATGAAGAAAAAAAGATTTAAAGGTATTTGTTTATCTTAACCAGTAAGTTGGTAATATATATATATATATAAACTCATAGTTTAGCAAATCTTACTATTTATATAATGATTATGGGTTAAAATTGACGGATACGAGTAACATCTCGATTTTTAGTGATATTTTTATATAAAATTAAAATATTAATTATTTTACTTGAAATTTAAGTTTTGAAAATCGGGGTGTTACAGTTACTCTACAACACTAAGATTCTAAATAAAAAATATAACCATGAAGCTCTTGAATCTTCGTACAATGTTGTTACTTCCACAAGCTTTGACAATATAGTTGAATTCATCTGATATAACTAGTTAGCACTGAAACAATTACATCAAAGAGATTAGAGATCACAAGTATGTTATTTGTAATCATTAAAACAAAATTGGGTGAGAGTAGTTAAATTAACATAATTCACCTCCCTCTTGGACTCATTTCTGGGCCAATAATAGTGTCAAGTGATTTATTTAGTGATGCTTCACTTGATCTTTCTTAAGGTATACTTTTTAGGTCTAAGATTAATAGTAAAATATCAATAAAGAATTATGAAGCCACATGAACTTGCTTTCAACTTAATTGCAACCCGAGAAAAAGATTTCACATGTCAAAATGTTAAAAAAGTAAAACATTTTGAAAATCTTATATATTAAGAAAGTGCTTAATTGAGCTTTGATTTTTTAGAAGGTTTGGGAGGATGAAATCTTTGAATTAATTTTAAAAATAATTGTTTTGAAAATAAAACAATTATATTTAGGTTAGATTTTAGTTTTAGTAGTTGATTCAAGTTTAGGGTAAAATGACATTGCCCAAGGGTTTGAAGTTCTATAAGTTTTATTTTTTCATTAATAAAGTTCTTTTAATTTTTGATAATTTTTTGTTTTATCTTTTTTATTTACTTAATTTCTTTTTGTCTATTGTTCCTTTCTTTTTTTTTCATTACTTTATTTTCATTTCAAGTTAATATAAATTCAGTTTTAGATTATTTTTTATTTATTAATTGCTTTCATGTTTGTGATGTTAGAAACTAAACTATTTGACTTATATAGTATATAATATTTTAATTTTATTTTCTAAAAAAATTTAAAATAATTTGTTCAATTCTTATGGATCGACCTTATTAAGTTCTATAACTTACGTTGCGTGCTTGTAAGGATTTTTATTAATCTATTTAAAAGATTACATCACTCAAAATGCCAACTTGGCGATGATCGAGATAAAGGAGTTTAGGTGCAAAGTGACAAATGTTAGTACTTTTTTCTTTTTTTTTAGAGAGAAGACAAATATTAGTACTCATTAATATGAATATTGTCATAGACCCCTTTCAACAGGTATAAGAAAAATATCACATTCTTTGATTACATATCAATATATCATCATTCTAAACAAATACTTTTAGGGCTCGTTAGGTGTGCGTGATATGATAGAATTATTTTTATGTAATTAAATTGTATAAGATGGATGAGATTAAAAATAGAGTAATGTTGTGTGTTTGGTAGTATGTTTGAGATTGAAACAAAAAAATAATTAAAAATTTTAATTAAATTAAAAAAAGTTAAAATTACATAAAAGATTAAACAAATAAAAAAAATCTGGTTTGCAAAACTAGAAAACTGGTTTTGCGAAATCGCAATCGCAAAACCAATTGATGGATTTTTTTTTTTACTTTTTTTTTTTTTTTAAGGAAGAAGAAGAAGAAGAAGAAGAAGGAAAGGAGATGCTGGAGTTGCAACAAAAAAAAAAAAAAGATGAGGGAGACAAAACAATCCTACAAAAAATGGTTATCCTATTCCACTTCACCTTCAAACATGATATTAAGACTAAAAATAGTCCTAACTCATCCAATCTCATGCACCAAACGTCCCTTAACTCAATCAGAAGGCAGTCCAAGCAAAGGTGAATTCCCCAGTAAACATCTTTCAATCACTACATTTTTAAAGCTTAATAACACTATTTTTGAACTTATTTTTTCTTAACCATTCTTTAACTAAAACAATTAGAAAGAGAAGAAGGGGAGACATTAAACATATTCAACTGTGTATTTAGAACATAAGCAAAACCCGAACTTGAAAGAAAAAATCATTTTACGTAGACAGATATTTCCAGGGTACAAGTATTCATTTTTCTCTGCTCTTTGCGTCTTCTTCTCTCTTGCTAACTAAACTAAAAGCATGGATGCATTCTTCCCATCTCAGAAAACCTATTGCTTCCATTCACAAACTCAACCTAATTTCCTCCTCTTCCCATCTCTGCAATTCCCATTTTCCCGCCTCTTATTTTCTCCAAGGTTCAGTTGGAAACGGTGTAGTAGTAGAGCTCGGTGCGAGTTCAATGGCTCTCTTCCCGGAGACACGGACCAACGTTTAATTGACCGGGTAATCATCCATCATCAACTTCCCATCTCTATTATTATTCTTTTATTTCTTCCTGATTAATTTGTTTGCCCAAGTAATGATTCGTATAGAGTATATTTTGATGGAATAAGGAGAACTTAGTGAGAGCTAATTTCTTGCGTTATACAAGGCACACAATCCTTAAATTTTTGATGTTAAGAATATGGATGAAAGTTTAAATATAATGAGTTTATTGATCACAAGGAGCTTAAAAAAAATGGAACTTAATGTCAACATTAGACCTCATCTCATTTATTTGAGACTGGGTACATGGATCTTATTTTCCCACTGGACTCTATCTAAGATTTTCCAAACTTGTATACCCATTTCCCAAAACGTCCCGATTCATAGTGCAAAAAAATCTCTTAATTGCTAAACCTCTTATCCTTTTCTGCGACAAGAACACTCTGCTCCATTTGACAATGTGATATTTACGACCTTTCCCCTTCTTTTCTTTTTCTCTATCCCAAATGAATTTTATCACCTTTTTTTAAGAGGAAATAGCTGCCACTGAATGGGATTTTGTACAAGGGCATGTATTATACTTCTTTACTAGCAAGACTATTCTTTTAATGCATTCAATCTCCCATTTCCATTCGCAATTCACATTTTCATTTTATTAAATTTTCAATGATTGGGTCACAGAATGATAATGGTCTCTCCAACAAAATACGTATTTTGAAAGGTTCCTATGGAACAACATGAAGGCTTTGTGAGCTTTACTATATTAAAAAAGCTTTCTTTTACTCAAATTTGAAATGGTTTGCAAATTTTGTTGTATTTTATGTATGAAACAGCTGTAACAAACTAGATGGTTTTGTTATGTCATCATATCGTAATCTTTGATATGTTTCAGCAAAAAGCACTAGAAGCAGCAATGAATGATATAAACAACTCATTTGGAAAGGGAAGCGTCACAAGGTTAGGCAGTGCTGGTGGAGCTTTGGTGTATGCTGCTTATCCACACTCTTTTCCATGAAAACTTCCTTTTATTTACTTTTGCAATCTTTGTATAATGGGTAGGTGTTCAGTGGCAGGGACCCATGTCATGTGATGCAGACTTTGGGTGTTGTTTCCTGCTTATTTGCTAGATCCAACCCACTAGTCTCCATTAATTGTATTCTGTCACATGATGAGGTTTTATCGCACTAGATCACATCCCATTCATAATTTGTTCCAAAAGATAGATTTGAATCTGCAAATGGTTGCAGGGAAACTTTTCCAAGTGGATGTTTGACGTTGGACCTTGCCCTAGGTGGTGGTCTTCCCCGAGGTAGAATTGTAGAGGTGAGCTCTTCATTTATAATCTTATACTTGTTTCTTCAATATATATTATAATTATTTGGTAATGTCTGAGATAATTAGAGAAAACAGTGCGACGTTCACAATATAGTAGTTAATGTCAAACATTTCAGGTCCAAGATCTCTATCGTTTGTTTTAAGATGGAAAGCTATTGTGGACAGGTGGGTTTAGTGTATTTATACAAGAACAAAGAAGTATGGAAGTTATCAGGTTTAAATGCCAGTCTTTTGTGCTTGGAACTTAATACTATGCAGCATCTGGGTAAATGTGGGAATAATTTGATATATTTATTTGGTATAGAGCAACAATGGCCTCTCAGTGGACTGCCTGTAGACCCGCTACAAATTCAAGGAAATGGAATCCATCAGACCTAAGTCAAAAACACAATTTTCAAGTCAGAAAGTTCTAGAACATACTCAACTTCGATGTTGCATTCAAGGTTTAAAAAAGCGTGAGGCGTAATTGAGGCGGTTTGCGTTCATGAGGTGAGGCGTAAGCCTCGAAGCACTATGAGGCATAAGCCTCCCTTTTTTTTTTTAAGAAACTGCATAAAAAAATTATTTAAAACTTTAAAAAAATCTAAAAAATTGCAACTGTCAATAATAAAAGAAAAAACAACTAAAATAAACAAAAATGTAAACTATCTTTATTTATGTGTATAATACTTGAGTGATTTCTCTTAATATATTAATTATCTTAATTGTCATTAAACACCTTTAAGAACTACATGAGCCCAAATCATATGCTAAGCTTTCCATATTTTAAGTTTTAAGTTATTAAAAGCATGAACAAGTAGAAGTTAGCAAATATATTGTAAAAATATTAGGTCTTTGCCATTTCTCCAAATATATTAGTGTATACAAATTGCAATCAAAGAACTTTCTCAAAAGTTTTATATTGTTAGGTTAGTATTTGTACTATTGTCAACAAACCCAAAGATATATCATTAGAAGGGGGCCTTTTCAAAGATGGCCTTGGCCTATTTAGAAGAGACGTTCTTTAGTTTATTTCAAATGAAAGAGAATTAATTCTTAACAACTAAAATGATTGGTTATAATGATATAAAAGCCATAAATATAAATTTTTTGAAAATTTTTTACAGAAAAAAATTAAGTTTTTACATGAAAAATTTGAGGCTTTGAGGCTTAAGCCTCATTGTGCCTCGAGGTGTGCGCCTCAACATTGTGAGGCTTACGCCTCACAATATGACATTGAGGCTTAAGCCTTGAAGCTTTTTTTGAGCACCTCACCTTGAGGCGCGAACGTTTTTTTAAAACAATGGTTGCATTTAGTCGAGAGATACCATGAGGTCCATGATCAAACATGAATAACGATATGCAGTGTAGATGACTGAATGATGCAATTTCCGTGGACATTTAAAACAAGGAAACATTTGTGCATTCATGGACAGATGCCTTGCACTTAAGCACAGTGTTGTACACAATGCAGCTATGGTGTTAATTTAGATATTATCAATGTGATTTCTATTAAAACTTGAAAACACATTCTTGAGATGTTGACAAGAACATTCCAGCGCTGTTGTCTGGCACTGTTTGTTCATTAAAGTAATATGAATATATTGGATCTAAATAAATATTTTTATCAAAATAATAAACTAAAAGAAAGTTATTTTACTTTTTTCTGTAATTTCAAACTTTCTTAAACTTTTAGGTGTTGATGTCAGAATTAGTACATCCACTTGCTCCAGTACAATCATTCTCTTCATATTCCAAGTTTGTCAATAGAATCATAGACTGATTTAAGCATTATAATGTCAAAATTGTTTATGTGTATGTGTATGATCATATGTATCTCTTTGCTTTGATAATTATTGAATTCTGTCATACATGGACTTGATGCATTAAATCTGTCATAACTGGATGTACTTAATTTATGTGCAATTTGATGAATATATGCATGTTTGTTTGGGAAGCATTAAGAAGTCAAGTGAAATTTTCTCATAATGTCTTTTTATATTTGGCTTCAATGACTTGTCAGATATTTGGCCCAGAGAGTAGTGGGAAGACAACACTAGCACTTCATGCTATTGCTGAAGTACAGGTGCTGCATTGATCAGTTAATTGTTTATTTGGGGCCCTAGTCATTTTGGAAGGGCCTCCACTTATTGGTGATATCTTTCATCAAACTAATCTGCTACATTTTTGGTGAGCATGCAGAAACTAGGAGGCAATGCCATGCTTGTTGATGCAGAGCATGCTTTTGATCCAGCATACTCAAGGGCTTTAGGAGTGGACATAGAAAATTTGATTGTGTGTCAACCTGATAATGGAGAGATGGCACTTGAAAGTAATTAATCTTTGTTAATTTATGGCAATTCAAATAATTTTTTTTTCTCATAAGAATTTTATCTTAAAGGTCGTAATTGTATTACTCTCATCAAAATTGATTTGGAAGATCATTAGAATATATATAGAAACTTCCTTACATTTCTGATTGTGTTTTAATGTTTCTTGACTTGCTGTCCAAAATGTTTGCAATATGGCAGTAAATGATGGTTCTTAAAAACAATGTTCACTTTGATTCCAAGAATACTTCCTTTCAAATATGTTCAGTATAAAATTTTCTTTTGAACTTGACAAACTTTTAGTATTGGTTTCATATTTTATTTGGCCAATTGGAGATAAAATGAGAGAGAACTGACTAATATGGTTTGGACGCATACAACGTAGGAGATGCACTAGTTCGGAAGAATGACTTATTAGTACTAGATGGTAACGATAGAGGTAGAGGTAGACCTAAAATAACATGGACAAAGATAATTAAAAAATATTTAACATCTTTTGATTTGAATGCCGACTTAGCCCTTGATCTGAGCAAAATGGAAGAAGCGGATTCATTTAGCCGACCCCATGTAGTTGGGAAATGGCTTAGTTGAGTTGCCCAACATTGTAGACAACTCAACATGAAAAGTGTCAAGCCTCATTTATTTATTTGATAGGTAAGCTGTGTGGCTTGATCGTATGATTTTATAACTTAAACTATAAATTAAGTTAGAATGACATCTGAGTTTGTTGATTTATCAGATCTTGAATAGAAAAGGATATTGTATCTTGATTTAAGTGGATATTCAAGTGGTCTTCTAACTTCCAAGTAATGAATTCTCTTTTTACATTTCAAATGAGCTTTTAACAATTCTTTTTGTTGCCCATAAATTTCAAGAGGAGAAAAAATATAAATACACTCCCCAAAGAGGAAAAGCCTATCCTTGACTTTATTACCTTGAAGAAAAATGATAAAATCCTCAGAATTAATTAGAAAAGGGTGTTCAAAAGTACATAAAGGGTGTTTAGAAGTTTATTACCTGAACACACTGGCGGAAAGATGAAGTTTCTAGGTTTCATGGATTTGCATTGGTGATTGCTTTTATGCTTTATAAATTTTTTTCATTATTAACCCATTTACTGATGTGCTCATATTCAAATTGTGGGCTCCCTGTGTATATATGTCTAGCTATACGGTTGAATTGGTTGGTGAGGGCAGATACCTTAAAACTCATAGGTAGTTATGACCAAGATAGAATGCTCTTCACAACTTTAGTCAAGAGACTGTTTAGTGTAGGAGTCCTTGGGAATCTGGGATAAGTTACTATTAAACTTGATAGATTATAAATACCGCAAAAAGACACATAATAGATTTTGATCATCAAAATAGACACTTGATGAAGCTGAAGAAAATTGGGAGTGAGGTACCCATAGGAAAAGGGCCACTTAATCTATCATGTCAAAGATTTGTTCATTCTTGTTTTTTTCTTAAGAAAAATTATTTCATTTTGTTTTGTTTTTGTTTGGTACATGTGGTAGAATCTACCAATCAAGCTAGAGGATAAATTGTATGATAAAAATATGTGGACTAACATGCTTTATGGAGCTAAGTGTTTTGATTTGGAAGATGAAACATGTACATAGAATAAGCATATGTGAAAGATAAGGATGACTAGATGGGTGCTTGGCATTAAAAAGAACTAGGTAGTGATTGAATGTGTATACATTAGGAAATTTAGCAATTACTAAAATAATGGGAAAAGTAAAATGAAGTAGTTTTGACTAGTTTGATCATTATAACAAAAAAAAAAAAAAAAACCCAATGACATCAATAGTAAGGAGTAGGATTGTATTGCAGCAATGCTTTAGAGGATTGCAATATTAGTTTTAAACTCCGTTTGTCTTATGATTTATTGGTAAATGCATCTAAAGTGTATTGAGGTTTTTAATATCTTTATTCATTATATTTTCTTTAAGCAATAATTTGTCACTTTATCTGATCTCCTTAAGAAATGTTATCCCTTATAGTAGAAGTTGTTTAATATGTTGTTTTTATATCTAAATGAAATATTTAAAAATACCATTGTTGAAATATCTATGTGATGAATGTTAGAATATTGGTGGAATATTTTGTTTCTTCAATGTAATTTTATTTTTTTGGCTATTATGTCAAAGCATTCTTAGACCTATGTTACCTAGACTTGGTTAGGGGTATTGGATGCGGGTACATAACTAGAGGCCGGGCTTGTTCATATTCAAATTAAGGGATACATGGACTCGGCTAAAAGGTTTCCAAAAATTCAGTTTTGGGTACATCGACAGGGTTTTGCTCATTACTAAGACTATATTCTATCTTCTTATTTCTTTTCTTTTTTTCCCCTTCGTTTTAATCATTTATTACCCTTTTCTTCCCTTATATGAGTGAATTTTCACCTATTAGTCATTTTCTTCATTTCTGCTTTCTCTTGTCTGAATCATAATAATGTAGAATATAAAGAAAAATAAATTATTATTATTATTATTATTTAAAATAATTTATTCTATTAGGAGATTAATTTCTTATTTTATTAGCATTCTAATTATTTTAGGATTTAGTTGCTTATTTTAGTTGGATTGTAATAGTTTTATTTTAGTAGGATTTTAGTTTCTAAATTGTAGTATGATACAAATTAGTTATTTTAGATTTCTATAAATAATAGGTTTGTAATGAGAATTGATAGCTTGATTGAATGGAATAAAATATTTGATTATTAATTTTCCCTTCTTCTATTCTTTTTCCCTTTCTTCTACTGCTTCTCTTCTATCGCTATTTCTACTTCTCTTCTAATTTCTTCTATTTCTTCCTTTTCTCCCCTCGATGCTGCATCAAATTGGTATTAGAGCCTTCTCGATCTCCTTTTTTTGCTCCTCTCTTCTTCTTCATCTCGTTCTTCTTCGTCTATCTTCTTCATCTTCTTCTTCTGGCTTCTTTCTCCCCCTCTTCACTTCGTTTTCTCCTTCCCCTCCTCATCTTCTTCTTCTTCTTCTTCTTCTTCCCCTCTTTCTCTTCTCCTTGTCTCTTCTTCTCTTTCCTTCTTCTTCTCCTTCTCCTTCTCCTTCTCCTTCTCATTCACCTTCTACAAGCATTGTTGTTGCAAATCAGGAACAATAACTACCTTGATCGTTTTGAAAACCACGGAGACGAGATTTCAAGTTATTTTGTGTTCACTTCGCTGTCTGTGTTTCTTGGAACAAAAAACCATGGTATTTGCTACACCGTGACATCACACCTTGGCGTTTCCATCTCCACTGCACCATGAGTACCGTATACTCAAGAGCAATTCTTGCAACAATTGGAGAACAATTAGTGAAATACCAGTGGGCATATTACGCAACAACGAACATCAGTTGCATCGTTATGCATTTTCTCTTTAGAAACATCTTTTAACTCGCCGGAGCCGAGCTCGTCAAGCCGGGGAGAATAATGTAGAATATAAATAAAAATAAGTTATTATTATTATTTAAAATAATTTATTCTAGTAGGAGATTAATTTCTTATTTTATTAGCATTCTAATTATTTTAGGATTTAGTTGCTTATTTTAGTTGGATTGTAATTGTTTTATTTTAGTTTTTAGTTTCTAAATTGTAGTAGGTACCAATTAGTTATTTTAGATTTCTATTTTGATAAATAAATCAACTATTTTTTATAGAGAGTAGTTGAGATTTCAAATAACAAACGTTTTATCTTTGAAATAAAACTAAAATAAGAGTTTGAGTATTTAGTTACCAAACAACATTTTGAAAATAGCTCTTATAAAAATAGAGCTAAAAAAAGTAGAGCTAAGAATTGTAGAGCTAAAAAAACAGTTACCAAACACTAACTTAGACAAGCTAGTGTATATTTGTTGGTTATTTAGGGTTAAGGAAGTATATAACTATTCTTTTAAAGATGCCATTTAAGACTTTTATAATGTTGGTGAGATATGCTTGATGGTACGTCATTTTTCACATTATTATTTGATATTACTTTTTAGATATTTATTGTTCTCTACTTGCTTGTTCATTTATCTGAATGCAGCTCATAAGGTACTGTGTAACAATTGCTTATATTAGACATGGTAACTTATATTGTTTATCACAGCTGCTGATCGCATGTGTAGATCTGGCGCCGTAGATCTTATTTGTGTTGACTCTGTATCAGCTCTAACTCCACGAGCAGAAATTGAGGTAAGGTTTTATGATGTGCACATTTCTAATTGATAGATGAAGGAGAATATCCATGTTTGCAAACTTTTTCCAATGATGCTTTTATTAGGGGGAGATAGGCATGCAACAAATGGGCTTGCAGGCACGCCTAATGAGCCAAGCAATGCGTAAAATGTCAGGCAATGCTTCAAAGGCTGGATGTACTCTCATTTTCTTAAATCAGATAAGATATAAGGTATTTTTCATTTAGAATGCCTCGATTGCTATTAGATGGACCATAAGTATAGTTAACCTATGGCATTTCTACATTTGATGAGAATTGACCCATCCCATTTCTACTTACTAGATTGTGTGGGTCAATTTCATTTGGATAGGCAACCCTTGTTACTTTGGGTATATGCAATTTTGCACCATGCACTAGACTTTTTCTTACCTTAATAAATCAAATCAGTATGTCAATCAAGTTATACTTGATTATTAGACACAAAATTTTTTCTGTCCCATTCTTCTTTTTGCAAATTTTTGATGGATCATATTCAGGCTTACCTCAAGGGAAATGATAACGTCTTCTTGATTTTCATTTTCTTTTTTGCTCTATCCATTTTTTTTGGAATTATTTCCCTAGACAACAATGCTTTCACTTATTTGGATTTTGCAAGATTGGTGTGTTCTATGGGAATCCTGAAGTCACCAGTGGTGGGATTGCTTTAAAGTTCTTTGCTTCTGTTCGTCTTGAGATCCGTTCCACAGGAAAGATAAAATCTGTAAGCCCAAAATATATCTACTTGGATATTCTATATTTTCATTTATTTTTGAAGGGTTTTGATATCACAAAATGATCTTGTGTTAAGATGTACGAGGAAGTGTTCTAGGTATGGTCTTTGAAAAAGTTTTCAAAGCCATGGGATTTTCATATTTGGATGTTGAGATCCAAGTCATCCTAAAACAAAATGTGCAAATGCAGTCAGTTATAGAAGGGCAATAACATCTATCACAAGATCAATCTTATGGTATCTTTTCCATTTTGAATGATAGTGCTGGATTAGTAATAAGTAATAACTCATAAGATAATATGGTATTGATGCAGTTTAAGGGGGACGAAGATATTGGGCTTAAGGTTCGTGTAAGGGTGCAAAAAAGCAAGGTAAACTTATTGTCGATAAAGTTGTGGATGTATACTTCACATACTCAAATTACACTCTACATGAAAATTTTTTATTTCTACCTGTAGATATCTACATTATTTAACAATTTCTTTTTGACATTTTATGTTATTTACGTTGTACCCCGTGCATAGACATATGATAACAATTGAGACTCCTGGGTCAAAGGAAACTAGAAAACTAAAAGATTATGGGCAGTCCTAGTAACAGGGGGCCAAGGCCCAAAGCCATGAACAAGCCCAAAAAGCTGCAACCACGCCTTACCTATTTGGAAGTGGAGACTCAAATCCTGACCTTTTAGAGGTAGGGAGATGTCATTTGCTACTCATGTTAGTGAGTGTTACTTTATTATTGCCAACAAGGAGTTGGCCTAATGGTTGTGGGACAACTTGGTGAACAAGAAGTACCCAGGTTCGAAACTCACCACTAGTTAGATAGGGGAGTAGTTGCGCTACTAACATTAACATGAATACTAACATTGTTTCTTCTCAAGAAAAAAGGTCTTCATTATTTTTGATGAATATTAAACATGAGCACCAAATCTTGGATGCATTAATATTGTTATTATAAGGACCCAACCTAACTAGAAACCAATGTTCTCCATTGAGCTTTGATATCACACTTGTTACGACCATCCCAATAAATCCTTACTTTGGCCCAATAAAGATCTCAAGGCCTGTCCTAAAATATTTTGCATAGCCTACCTATTTGTCTCAATAATCTAACCCAAGAAGGGGGGTGTTTACAGGGGGGGGGGGGGGTGTGAATCAGGTTTGTGTAGATCACCTAGTAACTATGGTTAATTTTGCAAATTCAAGAGCAGAAATCAAAACGATGCACCATACAAGAATCTTTTGTGTGGTTTGTCACAATCTTGCTTACATCAACGTACCTAATCCTATGGGAACTAATCCTACGACCTGCAAGGATACCAAACCTTGTGTGAACCCAAACCCAAGAGGATCGATCTCACATCTCTAGAAACAACCCTCTTTTGGATTGCACACCATAGGTCTCAATACAACATATAGGAGAAAATTTATACTAGTGTTTTAACCTTGTAGAAGGATACAAATAAGCATAGAGGCCCATTGCAATTCTTCTTGATCCGAAGATGCTTAGTCCCCTTAGAAAAGATGAGATTCATTTGGCTCAAAAACAAGGGATTTCTTGTCCATTAGTTCTAGAAAGACTACTTTTAAGGAATATATTATGACTGTTCAAGATAATGGATTTATATTAAATGTAGTTTAAAACTTACCTTAAGATAATATGGGCTGTTCAAAATTCAGAACTTTAAGTTGGTTTATACAATTTGTAATTATATAAATAAGCCATGCATTTATATTAATTAATTATTTATTTTTTATTGCCTAGGTGTGGCTCACCTAAGCAAGGTACATCACCTAAGCATTACTTAGCACTTTAACTGAAGTTACTCAACTCAACAAAGTCTTTTCCTAACTACATGGTGTCAATTACATGAAATTGCTTCCTCCTCTACTTTGTTCCATCAAGGGCTAAGTCTGCATTTATATTTCAAGTTCTGATATCTTTCTTATCTATCTCTATCAATGTTATTGCTTTGACAACATTGTAAAAAGGGTCAGTAATGCCTATCTAGTCAAGAATCAGGATTTACCTTTCTAAAATACTGTCTGTTGGCAACATACTCTATACCTCCTTAACACAAAATCCATATGCAATATGCCTCATTATTGTTGCACCTCCTTTGTGAAAGTTCCTTGATGCATATAGCCATGACAAAACAAATTTCATGCATCTTATGAGAGCACAAGTTCTTGATCTCAATTGCCTTTATCAGTTTATCTTATGTATCCTTTGGGTTCACCTCCTCTATAGTCATTAATGACTATATAGTTTGTATGGGAAACAACAGGAATTTCTAGAATGTTGAGACAGGAACTAACATGATTATGATGCACTGTAGAATTGTTCAACATATGTGAATTTTGTAAGTATTTGCCACCTTTGTTATGCTAGACTTACACATGTAATGGGATTCTGAAGAATGGGGAGTGCTAAGGAAGATCTAAAATTCTCCCTAGGACAACTTTTAGTTGTTATTCTGTTTGTGTTCTATTTTCAATACGGTCAACTTCTATATGCAAGACTTCAGCATTGCAACCCCATTCAGGAAAATCCTATGAGCCTTTAAGGTTTTCAACATTCAAGACTCATCTTGTGTAAAATATTTCGGATAGAAATTTTTCCTTCATATCACGTAAGGTCCATAACTTTATGTTATATAACAATTATCTTTCTAATTATCTTTCACATTACAAGAAGTCTAGATGTGTTCAATGCACCATGTGAGTCACTGAGTCTAGAAGCTTTATCTATTATTCAGCAATTCTTTTATTCGTGAAGAATGCTTGCATCAAGTTGGGATCCTACAAAAGGTTTATGTCTGGCATGTGACATGTTTATCCATGTTAGATGGGTCTCTTACATTTACCTTGCTTTCTCATTCTCATCTCATGATTTCCATTTTCAAAAACCATTAGTTATATTGTCTTCTTGTTCAGGTGTCAAGGCCCTACAAGCAAGCCGAGTTTGACATTATATTTGGGGAGGGAGTGAATAAACTGGTTAGTAACAGATGTGTGTTTTTTTTTTTTTTTTGAACCACTTCCATCTAACTTTTTTGACTAATTCCTGCAGGGATGCATTCTGGATTGTGGGGAAGTAATGGGCATAATAGTGAAAAAAGGTTCTTGGTATAGCTATGAAGATCATAGGTTTGTCTTGCTCAACTGTAATCACTTATTTTGTTTTGTTTATGGCTATTGATCCTTATTACAATGTTTTGTTGTACTCAAGAGAGTGATGGGTCACTGATAAAGAAATGGATCTCTATTGACCCATCTAGATGTCAAGCCAAAATTCCAGTCCTATACTCTCTTCAAATACTAAAAGTATACTTACACTAACCAAATAATCATTTTTTTTTCTAAATATTCATTAGTCCAATTGAGATAATAACTCAGCAAAAAAGAAATGTAAAGGGAAACAATTATGACAGAATGTTAGCTATGTTATTTATTTTCTTTGTAGTTTGGCTGATCTTCCTGATGAGTCAATCAATTCAATATTTTGTATTATCAAGCTAATGTGCTTTTTATTATGATAAATTTCTGTGGGATAGTCTGTCACTCTACTTTGTAATTGATGTCTTGTATGGGCATTGCACTCCTTCATCACTATTTTCTTTCTGCATTTGTAAATTCTACTTACCCAAAGAATTAATTTTTATATGTGGTAATTTGGAGAGTTAATATTATTCTTGGATGGACTTTGCTAGGGTTTTCTTGCGATAACGGCTACCATCCTTAGTATATATTTCATCTGATGTCTATAATTGGCTCAATTATGCTATTGCATCAAGCTAGCTACAGTTAGTCTCTCCTGCAGATTGTTAAATGGAAGCTGGGAAACTTGTCTCGGATATTACACTTTGGATTGAGTTCTGGCTGTTTCACTTTTAAGTACTTATTGAAGAAAAACCACTACCTGTAAAATTAAATATTTGATGTCCTCATTTTCGATTGCCAAAGGAAATTTTATTAGAAATTATAAAAAATAAAGAATATCAGAGGAACAAAAAAATAGATGAAACTTGGTAGAGGTCTCATTAGAACGGTGAATGGAACAAGAATGCAACTTTCAGATACACATCAAACTATTCCATCTTAGTAAAGAAGTATCATTATTCTTGGAGTATAATTTTTTTTTTTAAAGACCATCATTCTTATTCTCAAATGCATTTTTGTTTTTTAAAGAAGCCACAACAACAGCTTATGTTTAAATGACTTTTAAGTTCCTTCTATAATGCATGAAAGCATGAACAAAGGAAAGGGCATAGCTAAAATTCTCTTTTAAAGAAGCTACTGAATAGAAATCAGTAATAATGCTGCTTTTGATAAACTACCTAATGTCAGCTCAGGTGGGTAAATATTGTTGCCAAATTCTAGAAATTGAGTTTCTATATTCTTGGGTTGTTATAATGCAGTTATTTGTTTTTGTATTTCCCTCCATTTTATGCATTGGTTTACGTTCAGTATTCTAAGTAGTGATGGTATTTCTATAAATTCAAGTATATATCTCAGGCTTATTGTCTGACCAGGTAAAGCATTTCATGTACTCCTAATATCTTCTTGAATCATTCAACTTGCATTTTCTCTCTTTTGTTTTTGAATAGCATGTCCTTCCTCTTGTCTAACTTAGAAAAAAATAACCTTTGCCCACTTTCCTTCATTTGATCAGTAACTCTTGTGCTTATTATCTCTAGGCTCCTGAGAATTAATTCCTAATTTATCCTTTCTAGTTTGTCTCTTGTTTACTGTAACATCCTCGTCTCAATCATACTCATTCTGCATCACATAATGTGACCGGTTTTATGACTATTGTGTAAAACTCCCTCTTAAATCAAAAGATATTTTCTTGTCTCACAAATGTCTAATGAAATACTTTGATTCAATCATCCAGCTGTAATTAAATGAATGGTTTTTTCTCCATTCTCTCCCTCTTTATGGATGATTGAGCTTGATAAGAAAAATGATAAAGTTGTTTGTGATTTGTTGTTTTTCTTTTTGTTTTCATTCTGTTTCTCTACACTATTTCTACTTAAAATGCAATTCTCATACTTATGTTAGTTTTCTTCTTTTCTTGGGGTGTTAGAAGGTATTTTTTTTTATAGTTTTACGTTTATGACTATCTTGCTCTAGTTTCATCAATAAATACAATGTCAACAGCGAGCAACAATCCGTGAATCCTCTCTGCCTCTTTGTCTTTCTCCCTCAATCCCCCCTAAGGGCTCATTGTTGACCCCAGGTTTAATGATGGAGGAGTTGTTGTCTTCCCATTGGTAGACTTGCTAATTTAATCAAATCTCTTTCTTATTAGAGTTAACCACAGATTCTGCTACTTTCAGTCAGTTTTTATAAATGGCTACTTGATAGATCTCAAGATTTTGAAAGAAAGGAAAAATGAAAGCAAATCAAGAAATTGTAATCTCGTGTTTACAAGAAAACATTCCAATTACAAGTTACAGTCAGTTAATTCGAGTGAACTGTGGCACTCCCAATTGTACAACAAAAAGCACATGAATGAATCAATGAATCCCAATTCCCTTTACACCCATTATTTATAGTACATCTTCTTTCTCCCTTCTCTGCAACACATTCTTTATACTTCAGCACGTTCAGCTCCTGAATTTACAGTTTTTCCCTCTGACGTCTCCTCTCCGACCTTAGATTTACTTCTCCTGAAATAAGTAAAACGAATAGGTGGTTTATCAATACCCCCCGCCCAAATTATCAACTTGTCCTCAAGTTGAAATTCTGGAAATTGGTGGCGAATAGCCTCAAATGTTTCCCAAGTAGCCTCCGACTCTGGAAGGTCATGCCAGCGAATCAACACATCCGGTCCTTCAGCTGCAGAAGCTGGAACATGAGGACGTAATCCAATCACCGCCGGATGAAGAACACACAGCTCTAAGGTATCTCGCAACTGAGGTGGTAACGCCTGTGGAGAATGCATATCACCCACCACACGTTGTAGTTGTGAGACATGGAAAACTAGATGTAAGGCGGAATAATCTGGAAGGCGAAGCCGATAAGCAACAACACCAATACGCTCCAGCACCTCAAAAGGACCATAATATCGGGAAGCCAACTTCTCGTTACGCCGATGAGCCAAAGATTGCTAGACATAAGGGCGCAACTTCGGAAAAAACCATCTCACCCGATACAAACTCCACATCTCGACGCTTCGAATTAGCACAAACCTTCATTAACTGCTGGGCACGATTCAAATTAGCTTTAAATTGTGCTAACAACTCATCACGAGCAACCAATTGCTGATCCACTGCTGAAACACAAGTAGAATCCATAGTATAATGAACCAACAGTGGAGGATGTCTGCCGTACAAAGCCAGAAAAGGAGTCATGTGTGCCGAAGTATGGAAGGAAGTATTATACCAATATTCCGCCCAATGTAACCAATCATACCACAATTTGGTCGCTCTGACACAAAACAACGCAAATACGTTTCCAAGCATCTATTAACCACCTCCGATTGGCCATCCGTCTGCTGGTGATAAGCCGTACTACGCTTAAGGGTAGTACCCAACATTCTAAATAACTCAGTCCAAAACAAACTCAAGAAAATCTTATCCCAGTCCGAAACAATGGAACGCGGAATGCCATGAAGGCCCACTACTTCCTTAACAAACACAGCTGCAACTGATTTTGCAGTAAAAGGATGACGCAATGCAATGAAGTGGGCAAATTTTGAAAGCCTATCCACCACAACTAAAATTGAATCAAC
Organism: Paratinospora sagittata; assembly: GCA_035771175.1. Classification (NCBI taxonomy): domain Eukaryota; kingdom Viridiplantae; phylum Streptophyta; class Magnoliopsida; order Ranunculales; family Menispermaceae; genus Paratinospora; species Paratinospora sagittata. The sequence continues at coordinate 26,255,497 of CM069610.1, forward strand.
CCCCCCCCCCCCCCAAGGAAAATGGCAAGCCTTCAACAAAATCCATAGTCAAGTCATCCCACACTTGTTCCGGTAAAGGCAACGGTTGAAGCAACCCAGCAGGAGACATTGCCAAGTATTTATTGCGTTGACATACCTCGCACTTAGCAACAAACTTACGGACTGATTTACACATCCCAGGCCAAAACCATTCTTTGATACGTCTTATATTCAACGGAGTGACCACCTACTGCTGTATCGTGAAACTCATGAAGTAGAGTTTGAATGAACGGAGATTGTTGTGGGAGAACAATACGCCCACGAAAAAGAAGCAACTCATTAGCAAGAGAATAACCCGGAAATGAAAATGGTTGTTGTCGTACCTGCTCCCCCGCAACTTCGACAACTGCGCATCATTAATCAGTTGCTGATGCAACTCATCCCAATTCACCACAGAAGGCCAACTTACAGCAGCAGCAGAACACACCGGCTCCATCCGAGACAATGCATCGGCAGCCCTATTTTCAGATTCGGGACGGTTTTCGATTTCAAAGTCATACCCAAGCAACTTGACTACCATTTTTTATGCTCCTCACTCACCAAAAGTTGTTCCAACAAAAACTTTAAACTTCGTTGATCTGTGCGCACCACAAATTTGCGCCCAAGAAGGTAAGGACACCACTTTTGAATAGATAACACGACTGCCATAAGTTCTCGTTCATACACTGATTTGAGACGCTCCTGACTTAACAAAACTTGGCTAAAAAATGCAATAGGACGCTGATTTTGCATAAGAACAACACCCAAACCATAGCCCGACACATCAGTCTTAATAATAAATGCAAAGAAAAATCAGGAAGTGCCAAAACTAGTACCATGACCATAGCCCCTTTCAACTTCTGAAATGCATTTTCAGCTTCGTCATTCCATCCAAAACGATCCTTTTTGAGCTGCTCTGTTAATGGCCAAGCAAGTTGGCCATAACCCTTGACGAACTTCCGATAATACCCTGTTAGGCCAAGAAAACCCCAAAGTTCTTTCAAAGTTCGCGGCTGTGGCCAATTTACCATGGCTGCAATCTTCGACGGATCAGCTTCTACCCCATTACCCGAAACAATATGCCCCAAATATTCCACTACGGACTGTCCAAAAGCACACTTCCTCTTATTTACAACAAGATCGTGACGCTGCAGCTCCTGTAAAACCAACTGCAAATGCTCCAAATGCCTCTCCATCGTAGGGCTATAGATGAGTATATCGTCAAAGAAGACCAACACAAATTTCCGGAGATGAGGCCGGAAAATGTCATTCATTAAGGCTTGAAATGTGGCTGGAGCATTGGTTAAGCCAAAAGGCATAACCAAAAACTCATAGTGGCCATGATGAGTGTGAAATGCCGTCTTCGAAACATCCGCTGGTTTAACACGAATTTGGTGGTAACCGGACTTCAAATCCAACTAAGTAAACACCATAGCTCCATGTAATTCATCCAACAACTCTTCAATGACCGGTATAGGAAATTTATCATCCACTGTTTCTTTGTTAAGAGCACGATAATCAGCGCAAAAATGCCAACTCCCATCCTTTTTTTTGACAAGCAGAACTGGACTCGAAAAAGGACGAACGCTAGGTTGAATGATGCCCGCTGTTAACATCTCTTCCACCAAGCGTTCAATTTCATCTTTCTGAAATTGTGGATAACGATAAGGGCGTACACTAATAGGAGAAGCACCAGACCTTAGTACAATGGCATGATCCCGCGACCTCGCAGGAGGCAATCCTTCTGGCATGTGACAAATGTCGTCGAAGCGAAACAATAGCTGTTGTACAGCATCAGGAACAACAACCTCATCATTGTGCACAGCCGTTGAAATAGAATTCAATTCCAGTAACACTCCCTCACCTTCATGTCGTATTGCCCGCATTATTGCTTTGAGTGAAACCAAGGTTTGACTTAGGCTAGGATCTCCTTGCAAAGTGATTTGCATTTCCCCCAAGCAAAATTTCATAGTTAATGTAGCCCAATTCATACTAGTCGACCCCAGCGTCGATAACCACTGCATTCCGAGAATGATGTCGGAACTACCTAATGCTAAGGGCAAGAAATCTTCCACAATCTCCAACTCTGATAACGAAAGCACCACACCCTTGCAAATGCCCTCGCCTTGTACGATAACCCCGTTCCCATGACCACGCCATAGCTACTCGTCTTCGTCAAGGGAAGATTCAATTTCTCTACCAAATTGTCAGCGATGAAATTGTGGGTAGAACCACTGTCAATCAACACCTCGACATCTTGCTTACCAATTTCCCCTTTGATCTTCATCGTTCTTGGAGAGGTTAAACCCACAACAGAGTTTAAAGTAACCTCCACCCCTTGATTTTCTTCAACCAGACACTGTTCTTCCTCCAATACAACGGCTTCCTCCATCCCATCTCCAATCAAGAGAACTTGCAGTTCCTTCTTCTTGCATCTGTGGCTAGGGGCGAACTTCTCATTGCATCGAAAACAAAGGCCTCACTCCTGCCGCTGCTGCATTTCGGCCTCTGTTAGACGTTTGAACTGGGTTTGCAACTACTGGCCGCGACTCGACTTCTCCATACCCATTGGCAACATCGTGGTACACTGAGAAGAAGAAGAAGAAAAAGAAGAATGCAGCGAACTAGGGTTTCGAGATCCAAAACCCTAAGCACCCCCTTTGTGTCCAAGAGAAGTTCCCGAAGATGAAGGAAAAAATAGGGCATGATTCTTGTCCTCAATCCGTTGAGCGATATCCATGATCTGTGACAAACCCTTAGGTTTGAGCAATCGGACCTCCGCTCGAATCTCTAGTTTCAACCCATTAATGAAACTATTCTCTAAGATTTGATCGCTTACCCCCATTAATGGAGCTGCAAGCTCTTTGAATTTTCGTAAAAATCTCGCACAGATTTGTCTTGGCGAATGGCCAAAAATTTTTCATACAGATTGCGCGCTTGAGCCGATCTAAAACGATCAAGTAACATGTCACGGAACTCCGCCTAATGTCGAATCGCTCGACGTCCTTCCTCCCATTGCATCCACACCAATGCTTCTCCCTCCATACACACACGCCGCAGATTCTAATTTCTCTTCCTCAGTCATCTTGTTCACCGTGAAATATCGTTCCGCACGAAACAACCAACCATCCGGATTTTCTCCATCGAACGTAGGAAGGTCTAATTTCCTAATTCGATCATTAAATCTGTGAACATTTTGATCAGAAACAGGGTTAGAATTTCCAAAACGCCGAGGATCCATTACACGACGAGTGTTTGGTTCATCCATCCTGGAGTTATGAGCAGATCCAGGGTCAGGACACAGATGAATCAATTGATCAAGTTTTTCCATGATCATCTCTATACTTTTCTCCAAAATGGGAATCTTCTCAAAACCCTCGCTGAGACGCTCAAGTTCTTTGTGAAAATCCTCTCTCACGGAATCGTTTCTTTCTTCCGTTGGATCCATTCTTGAATCTTTTTTTTTTTCCTGCCATTTCCAAGATCGGAAACTGCTATGATACCAATTTGATAGATCTTAGGATTGGAAAGAAAGGAAAAATGAAAGCAAATCAAGAAATTGTAATCTTGTGTTTACAAGAAAACATTCCAATTACAGGTTACAGTCACTTAATTCGAGTGAATTGTGGCACTCCCAATTGTACAACAAAAGCACATGAATGAATCAATGAATCCCAATTCCCTTTACACCCATTATTTATAGTACATCTTCTTTCTCCCTTCTCTGCAACACATTCTTTATACTTCAGCACGTTCAGCTCCTGAATTTACAGTTTTGCCCTCCGACGTCTCCTCTCCAACCGTAGATTTACTTCTCCTGAAATACGTAAAACGAATAGGGGGTTTATCACTATCGAAATGATTTTCTAGCAAGAAAATAAAATCATACCAACATTCAATATTTGTAAGTAATTGACACTAGACCTCCTTTGCAACATCAACAAGTCACCGAACTCTCAGATGTGGTCAACTCCAAACTGTCATTTTCTGGCAACATCAGAAAGCTTTTCTGTTTGTTTGTTGGTTTTTTATTTGTTTTTGTTCTTTTTTGTTTTTTGCTTCTTTTTCTTTTGTTTATTTTGTTTATTTTTTTTGTATTAGCTACTGAAGATATCAAAGAAAGTTGATAAAAGAACATTTATGTTTCTAATGTGCATTGGTAAATGCAATGTATGCTCTATCTTGCCTTACCCCTGTTCTCTCGTTTTTTGCTTTTTTGTACAGGTTAGGACAGGGTAGAGACAAAGCTGTCCAGTACTTGAGAGAGAATCCTTCATTGTGCAGTGAAATAGAAAAGGTTTGTTGCTTCCATTTTTTAGATATATGGTTAGTCAATGACTATCATTTGCAAACCTATAGATAAGAAACTTTTGGTAAAGCTAATCTTTGCAAAAGATTATTTCAGTTAATTATATAGAGTACAAAACAATAAGAAAAGCTTCACGCAGGAAACACATCACATAAACTGTGGCTTAACTTTTCCATTCAATATAAGATAGAAATGAGAAAGGCTGCCTCACCCAACTTTACTTCTTCTTCTTTCTTTCTTTTTTATTTGAACCGAGAGTATCCAGGTATCCGGTCCCGACTAATCCCTTGGGCCCCTGGTTCCTCAAGCGGGAGACGCTTCCAGTGGCCAACGCTAATGGAGAGTCGAACTCATGACCTCGTTTTCTGAGACAAGCACCCCGGGCCACTCAACCAAGCGAACGTTGGTTGCTCACTTAACTTCACTTCACCTCTGCCAATTGCCTGCCAACTGCAAAGATTTTCTCATGTTCAAAGAAAGTCTATGATTTTGGGTTGAACTGTTGCAAAATTGTCTTCCAAGTTGTCTCTAAGAGTCGCCATGGTACCATTCTTGTGAAATATTGTATATATATATATATATATAAGGGAGAGATCACTTTCTTAATTCTTTTCCCTACTTACATTTACCATATTCCTTTCATGTGAATGAAACATGATATGGTTCTGGATACATAAAACTTGATTGATGTGGCACAGGTGGTTCGATCAAAGATGGCAGATGGAACTGTACAAACAAGCATCTCACACAGGCATTTGTCACTGCTTCAAGATGAACAAATTATTGATGAAACATAAAAAGCTAAATGCCCCAAGTACTACGGTTTTCCTTGGACAGGTTCTCGCGAGGGTTATTGCAATTTTGCTGATGAGTTATTTTTATCATTCTCCATCTGCCTAATTTGTTGTATGTATAATTTACATGTGTTTTTATTAGCTCATGGTTGCAAAGGCAGTTGGAAGAGAGGGAAAGTGGAGAGGGGGGGGTTTGGGTGTGCATTGTTTTTCTATGTACAGCCATAAAGAAACAATGTTAAGTTCTTTATAAACACCATTAAATGTCTAAATTGCACTTCTAATAATTATTGCTTGTGTAAATCGATGTTTAATTTAGGGGAAATGATGGAGGGATTTGGCTGATAAACTCAGCTGGTGTACTTCTGTGCTGACTCACCTTGGATCGACTATAGCTGTGTGTTAGGTGGCTATTAAGAGGATTAAAGGGACACAGTGCAGAGGAGCACGACACCTGAGTTTGAGCTGAGTCCCTGATTTTGGGTTGAACTGTTGCAAAATTGTCTTCCAAGTTGTCTCTAAGAGTCGCCATGGTACCATTCTTGTGAAATATTGTATATATATATATATATATATATATAAGGGAGAGATCACTTTCTTAATTCTTTTCCCTACTTACATTTACCATATTCCTTTCATGTGAATGAAACATGATATGGTTCTGGATACATAAAACTTGATTGATGTGGCACAGGTGGTTCGATCAAAGATGGCAGATGGAACTGTACAAACAAGCATCTCACACAGGCATTTGTCACTGCTTCAAGATGAACAAATTATTGATGAAACATAAAAAGCTAAATGCACCAAGTACTACGGTTTTCCTTGGACAGGTTCTCGCGAGGGTTATTGCAATTTTGCTGATGAGTTATTTTTATCATTCTCCATCTGCCTAATTTGTTGTATGTATAATTTACATGTGTTTTTATTAGCTCATGGTTGCAAAGGCAGTTGGAAGAGAGGGAAAGTGGAGAGGGGGGGTTTGGGTGTGCATTGTTTTTCTATGTACAGCCATAAAGAAACAATGTTAAGTTCTTTATAAACACCATTAAATGTCTAAATTGCACTTCTAATAATTATTGCTTGTGTAAATCGATGTTTAATTTAGGGGAAATGATGGAGGGATTTGGCTGATAAACTCAGCTGGTGTACTTCTGTGCTGACTCACCTTGGATCGACTATAGCTGTGTGTTAGGTGGCTATTAAGAGGATTAAAGGGACACAGTGCAGAGGAGCACGACACCTGAGTTTGAGCTGAGTCCCTGTATCACTACCCTTTAATTTAAACCTTAAAACCTTCTTTTTCTCTCCTTCTTCCCCCTACTTGTCTTCATTCCTTCCTCTCTTTCTTTTCTCGTTTTTTGTTCTCAAATTTTATCAATGTAAAGAAAGCTTAAATTTATCTTGATAAGTAAAAATTTATTAATGTAGTTTGATTCAGCAAACGTGTTGAACATAAGCTATTGGTATGTTATTTGATTTTTTCATCTATATGGTCGAGTTATTCGATAGCATGCATGATTAGGCCGACCACTTCTCAATGTGTAGGTATGATGTGGTTGGATTAAATTCAAATAAATACATTGTATCTTAAAATGTGTGGTCTCTTGAATTGTCACAAAAAAGAAAAGAAAAAAGAAGCAAATGGGCTTTAGTCCCACATCGCTTACTTCTTGAGTCCGCCGCTCACGCAATACTTGGTGTGCTCCTTCGAGAGTAGTTAACCCTTTTGGAGACAGTCCCTTGACCGTAAGATTGTGTGGTGTCTCCTACTATTGAGCGAGCTATTTGTCCCAAAAAAGAAAAAAAAGATGAAAAGAAAAAAAACAAAACACCTTGAATATAATATAGCATGTGTGAATCGGGAATTATTAAATTATTTCATTTTTTAGTTTGATATATCACGTGAAATATTTGATTATTGAATTATTACATTCATGATTTCAAGTCAACTTCACATAGGTATTTGTTGTTTTGTCTCCCGTCCACCATAATTGTAATACATTCTACAAGATCACATCGAAGATCTTAGCTAACAGGCTTAAATTAGTGTGTAAAAACCAAGCTGCATTTGGTAGGTTTATTCAGGATAACATGGCCCATGAGCTTGTTGGAGATTCAAATAAATCTATAGAGCTGCTACATTGTCCACTCACCCACTCTGTTAACCCACCTTAAAATTCAAAATCACTCAAACACTCTCTCTTCGCCCACCCACTTCACCCATCCACAATTTTAATTTTGCCCCTCCCATTTTTAAATCATTCTCCGCTGCCTCTCTTCCTTTCTTTTTCCTTTCCTCTCATTTCTTCTCCTTTTAATCTCTATTTCTTGCAAGCTTTTAAGCATTCAACAAGTTAGAACAATATTAAAAGGCTCCTTAACAACAAAGAGACCAGATCTTGCGGTAAAATCAAGAGATTTCGTGTTCTACTTAAATTGTTGTTGGAGAAAGATTCAATTTTAAATGGATAAGCAAAACTTGACTTTTTTATAAGTTATAAGTTGAATTTTTTTGTGTTATTTGTTCATTTGTACCTATTTATATGAAGAAATCGCTAAAAAATCGAAGAAAATGGGGGCGACAAATGGGTTTCGAAACCCATTCTTCGTCAGCCCAAACGACGAGTCTGGTTGACGTTATATAGGCTATTTTTTAAAATTTTTTGTTTCTTGTTATTACAAATAACAAAGTATTTTTTAAAAAAAAAACAAAAACAAAAACAAAAACGTGGTGGACAATACATTTTATATTTTGTAAATAATGTAAATAACGCATTTGATAAAAAATAATGTAAGTAACAATCTTACCATTTTATATTTTGTAAATAATAACAAAATATAAAGAAACGTTTTGTCTGGTCAGATAGGACTGGAGTTCCGTCCAGCCATTCTTGGCCGGACAGAACATATGTTGTTCGGCCATGTAGGATCGGACAATTTCAAATCCATTTTTGACACTTTTTTTTTCTTCGATTTATAGGTATTTTTCAACGAAAAAAAGTGTACGAAACAATTAAACATATTACTGAGTGCAAATAACTTTATGTTTTATTTGTTTTTCTTCCATTGTCGATCAAATGGCTTGATTGAAGAAAAATCACTTTCAATACTTTTCACACTTCTCAAACCAATGAAAGAGTAGCAAAATTGGAGAGTTAGGGCTTTAGGTTGAAGGATGGGTGGGTGAAGAGAGAGTGTGATAGTTTAGGATAGTTTTGTGTCTATTTTATTATTTTGTAAATAATAACGCATTTTGATAAGGCTATTTTTGTCTTTTTATTTTTTTAACTCAGGGTGGGTGGACAGAGAGTAAATGGTGGGTGATTTTAGCAGCTCCCTAAATCTAGCTACAAGAATGTTACCATTATCAAGACTGATTTAAAAAACACTTGATTTTGTTGATTAGGGGTGTTTGCATCAAATAAATCTAAATCAACTCTACAACTCTAATTTCTTCTTTCTTTCCGCAACTTTAACCCTTTTTTAATGCCTTCTTTCTTTTACTATTCGCCTCCTTTGTTAAAACATCACAGTGCAACAACAAAACCCTTCAACACACTATTGTTGAACTTCAACCAGCACCAATCATGCCTCAAACAACAATAATTCGAATCACACCACAACCCACCCACTACGCATTTTCTTACCCATGGCAACAATCTATCAACACAGCAACAAAGGTTGCCAAATTCAAGTGCGACACCCTACTTGTGCACAACTACGTTTACTGCACCTCTCTGTAACTAAACACGCGTATAACAATAGAAACTTTTTTTCTTGATTTTTCCATCATTCTAGCAATGATACCTATGTTTTTCGCCTTCCTTCTTCGCACTTCAACAAGGCAATACACAACTGCAACCCACATTATCTTTTGTTTTTAAGAATAAACAAACATATATATTAATGAATCAAAATAAAGCGTTCAACAACATGAAAAGAATACCAACAATACTCAACAAAAAACAAGCAAAACAAAAAAGAAACTACACTACCCAGCCTCACCCTTGCTCAATACATGCAATCTCCCCAATTTCTAACCCAATCATTAATGGAATAGTCACCATTTAGTTTAAAAGCAACTAGCCACGAACTTGCAAAATAATGACATCACACCACACACTCTCTGCACTCCTAGACACACCATAAAAAATACGGTGATTGCGTTCCATCCAAATCATCCACAATGTCGCACGATTCGCGAATCTCATAATATTAACTTGTCTTCCACTTAATCCACAGATATGAGCTGTAGATAAGCATTCCTCATACGTCTCTGGAGTAGAATTGTCACGACTCCCCGAACGTAGGCTGACGTCATGACCGGCATAATGTATTATACACTGTACATACTCATATACAGTATACAATACATTGTCAGCCTCAACGGACATTCACACTCATTCCCAAAATACCACAAATCAAATCAAATCAAATATAGATATAAATGATCATTCCACTCACATTCATTCCATTATCCCAAGCATTATATAATATTACCACACAACCCATCTAGGTGATAGTATATTTATAGTATGTGATAATTATACATATCAAAATAACAAACATATAACCTATTTCCTCCAAGCATACATACACATACCAGACGAAGGCTCACATGATTATCACTCACGGATATTTCCTTTTCCCTTCAACTCAATACCTGAAATATTGAAGGAAATAGGGTGGAGCAAACAACAGCTCAATGAATATAGTTCTTGACATGACAATCCCATGCATTTTAGGAAACATGGCATATCAAATCAATTTAAAATATTTCAAAAGCACATATGCACCATTCATCAAAATAATACGTGCACACAATATTGCTCATTCATAAATATTTTACCATCTCCCTCCTTCAAGGCAAGAGAGCGGTTCTAACCCTTGTATGGTCGTACAAGGTAGCCACAGCCTCTCATTACCCAATTCACAGTCCTTTCAAGGATCGCAACCCTTGTTGGGACAGGCTTACTGACAATGAGGACTCGCAAAACCTCATCCGGGTCTAATTCCTAACGAAATGACATCATTACAAACTCCAATTGCTAAAATCAGTTTGCATGATCCATAAAACTCAATGCATTATATACATATAACATGTATACAATCAAACATTTTATATGCGTACAATGTCATACAAGAACCAAATCAAGAAAACTATACTCGCAGTGCTTCCATGGGGTTTCTAAGCCAATATATCTGAGCAACAATAAACGTCTATCATAATTGCTTCCTCAAGAGTATTTATCCATGCACTTGAGCTCTCAATTTAAACACTGAAATAAACCATAGATTATCATGAGAATCACCATTTCAACTCACCAAAACACCAGGACTACACTCAAATTTTCTAGCTGGTTCAGCAGCTAAGATGGGGTTATTTCACCATGAAAATACATATGAAAACATATGTCATATCCACAAATCATGTTCTTAACATCGAAACGTCCGAAATTCAGTTCTCTACGATTCTATGATCTCAAACCGGAGTTTTATTGGATTCTAATTCCATTTTATTCACTGGATATGATCATAGTACTATTTACGTAACTGTTCACGTCATCACTATTCATTGGAAACATGTAAATTGTACTAAAATTGTCAAACGGTCTCCAAAAATCATGAACTTAGCATCGATGGACTCGCAACAGTCCATTCTACCATTCTATAGCCTTAAACTGGAGTTTCATTGGGAATGGTCTCCAATCTACACTCTAACTTCCAACAGCCATAAAAGTTTCAAATGAACACATAAATTCAATCTAACAACATATTCGGGGTCCCGACAATCCAGGGAGTGTTTTCCAACCTTCTTAGCAGATTTTTATTCACGTTGGGTCAAAACCCCAATTTTTGAAAATGTCGTAAAACGGCTCCCATAGCTAAAATTACTCCGCTAGAATCGTTACATCTAGCTTAGATAGTAATTTCACGAAGAAATAGAGTGAAAATCACTTACCTCAAGTCCTGATTTCGCGCCAATCGCCCGTTCTCCCTTCTTTTTCTCTTCCTTTCTTCTCGGTTCTCTTTCTCTCTGCTTCTTTCTTTCCTTTTCGTTCCAGCGACTTCTTTCGTTCGTTTAATTTTTTTTATCTTTCAATATGAGTACTGTTCACAGTACTGTTTGGTGAACAGTACCCTCAAGTGAACAATAATATATTTTTATTTTATTTTTTTCTTACTTCATTCCTCCTCTTATTCTTCTATACACTCAATCCACATGAGACATACACGTGTTGTAAATCGAGTTCTATTTAAAATCACATTCCGAACTCACTTTTGACATTTTCAAGTTCATTTGACACATGTACACATGGCTTTAATACGGGGTGTTACAATCTCCCCAACTTAAGGAATTTCGTCCGCGAAATTTAAAATCAAGGACTATTCCTCAAGTGATACTCAATCCCAAAAAACTGCTCCCGCATTTTATATTTTCACTCCCATGTTTGCTCTTCTTGATACGTGGTATCCTCCCCAACTTAGAGTTGAGTTATATCCATAACATATATGGAATCCGAATGATATTTCCTCAACATCAATATATATAAAATATTATGGACACCTATCGACTGTGACAGTAGAGCAAATCGGTAAGCCAATGGACCTATCCTATCAAGGATCTCTAATGGTCCAACAAATCGCGGTGTGAGCTTTCCTCTCATCCCAAATCTCATTTTGGCCTTTCTGTGGTAAGACCCTTAGCAAAACTGCCTATATACCAACCTTGTGTATTTAATAATATTTTGTGGCACCAATAACATAACTCCACACTTTCAAATCAACAAGTTGGAGATCTATAAGGCTTACTATCAAACCTTTAGAGTGCCATCATTATGTTATTATAATAGATGTTTATACACCTAAGTTTACACACGTAACATATTCTTTCCAACTTCCACCAAAATTCAAGTATGCCAGACCCGAGCATGCTCGCAAGCATCAAAGTCACTCTCTCAGTCTGTCAGCCAGTCTGAGAATACAATATCACACTGAGAAGAAGATGAGTACCAAATCGAGTCTGCATCATTTGGCTCAGTGGCTACTCAGATTGCGAAATCAAACCTTAAGAGGTTTCGAGTTCGAATCTGGGGGAGGCCCTATACTATTCATGAATGAATAGTATGGACAAATGATCCCGGGGATACTAGACGTTGCGGTGGGCTGTGTACTGGGATGTGACAATATTATGTGGTATATAATGGCTGGGGTACGCTCGGTATGAGGTGCCCATCACCCTGGGTAGGGGGCACTGTGTGCAACCCAGGCGTGACAAGAATACATGTTTCCTATCCGAGCTTGCCACATCCCCCACAACATCATGGAATAGGAGCACCTAAAAAATAAATGTGCAGCGTCGTTTGCATTGTTACAACATTAAGAGCAACAATGAGGAAGCAAAGAGATGCAATGGAGTCTTCTTTGAAGGACATCACCCATGTTAAGCTTATCATGAGCCAAAATCCACCCAAACATTTTAATCTTAGATGAAGCATGAGCAGCCCAAATCAAAGGTGCCAAGGGGAGGGTGGGAGCAAAGGAATCATCAATTAAGGAATGGAAGAGGGACTTACTGGTAAAATGGCCAAAATGGTGGAGAGACCACGTGAGTCTATCATGTCTTGAAGATAGACGTACCGAACTCAACAAAGAAAGCAACAAAACCAACTCGAATTGTTGTCCAACCGTGAGAATGGTTGGAAAGTGTAGGTTCCATTGTATTGAGTTCGTATGGTCATGGTTAGCAATAAAGTGGGCGATGGGACAGTTAGGGAAAGTTGATAAATGGTAGAGTCTAGGGAACATCTCGGCTAATGAAAGCTCATAAATCCAGCAATCTTCCCAAAATTTAAAGAACCCATCCCCAACCACCGGTTGAAAGTGAGGGAGCATAACATGAAGTAATAATATAATGTATTTCAAAGGACTCCTAAAGGTTGATCTAACATAAAGGATAATTCTCCTACTATACTCAATATTCCCAAATTTGCTAGTAATGACCCTAGCCCAAAAAGAAGAATTCTCCATATAAAACCTCCACAACCACTTTGCACAAAGAGCTTTGTTCCTCATCATGATATTTCCAATGCACAAGTCTCCTTTATCCATCGGTCTTTGGACAATCTTCCACTTGATCAAATGAGTCATGCTACTCTTATCAGCCCCATTCCATAGAAATACCTTCAATTTTCTCTCAATAATCTTGGCAACCCTCGTTAGCATTCGAAAGAGAGACAAATATTAAGTTGGGATAGCGGACAACACCGTGTTGATGAGAGCAAGTCTACCTCTTCTCGACAGAAATCCTCGTTTCTACCCCTCAAGTCTGTGAGAAATCTTAGCAACCACCAGATCCTAGAAACGTTTACATAGAGGATTCCCTCCTAAAAGCATTCCAAGATATTGAAGCGGCCAGGAACTAATAAAACACCCAGTTTTTGCATTCATCCTCAGCAAAACATTGTGATTAATGTTGATACCCGCCAACTGACTCTTCGCCATGTTAATCTTTAGACTAGACAGGGAGCAAAAGCATTGGAGCAAGCACATGGAATTATCCACATTTTCCTCCTCTCCATTGAGTAGGAAAATGTAACATCAGCAAGCATAAGGTGAGAGACCACCAAAGCTCCTTTGCCCACTGATAATCCCTAAATCACTGAGAACAAGCACGCCCTATTCATCATCCGGCTTAGAATATAAGCCACCAATGTGAGGTCTCATTGCCGAAGGCCTCTATGAGCATTGAATTTCCTAGTAGTGGTTTTACCATTAAGGACAATGGAATATGTAACTGAATTCAAACAACCACCAATCTGTTTACACCATTTCCTTCCAAAGTTCTTCTTATCCAAATCATAATCAAGAAACTCCCAATCAACGGAGTCGTATGTCTTTTCAAAATCTGCTTTAAAGATCACTCCTTGAAGCTTCCTAGATCTGTAATCCTCAACAGCTTCGTTGGCAACAAGGATTACATCAAGAATTTGGCGGCCTTGGACAAAAGCAAACTGTGACTCATCAATGATTTTGTGTAAGATAGCATGAAGCCTATAAAGAGAGTCTTTGAAATAATTTTGTATAGGCTTGTAACAAGGCTTATGGGTATGTATGCTCGTGGATGCCAAGAATCTCTCCTATTTGGAATAAGGAAAATGAAAGTTTCATTTGTCTTAATATTAACAACACCATTCCTATGGAATTCATGCAACACCCTCAGGACATCATTTTTAATAGTATCCCACGATCTCTGATAAAACGCCATGGAGAAACCGTCCGCTCCTAGGGCTTTGTCGCACCTCATCTTCATTAAAAGGTCGCTCCAACTACTCCATATCAGAAACATCAATTGGATTCCACCCGATCCCATCAATTTCCCAAAACTCATTTCTATTTGAGGAGAACACTTTTGAGAAGTGCTGAATAAACTGTTGGCCCTGGTATGTCCAAGAGGGGGGTGAATTGGAGACCTAGACAATTAAAAAACAAATGCAATGACTATGTAAATGTGGAAAGTAGATGAATTTACACAGTCGATTTATAGTGGTTATGCTACTTGCCTACCTCCACTACCTTACCTCCTCAGCTAGGATTTGAAATACTCCACTACGAATCTTCTTACGGGTGAAGACCAAACTGTTACAACCTTCTCAACTTCCGGGTGTGAGAACAACCGTTACAACCTTCTCAACTTTCGGGTGTGAGAACAACCGTTACACCTCTCAACTTAAAGGTGTAAGACCTACCTATACCTTCTTGACTTACAGGTGCAAGACTACCTATACTTTGTCAGCTTACAGGTGTGAGAACTACCGAAACACTTGTTGAAAAACAAGAATAATAGATCAGTAGTTTATCCAACTACTGTTACAATCTTGATACAATTTGCAAGATATGAAATAGCGTACAACTGTATCCTATGAACTATTTCTCAAATTTTCCTTTCAGCAAGAATAATATATGTTAAAAACAGTGCTGAAAATTTGAGTAGAAAACAGTTCAAAATAATTCAAACAGATTTTTAAATAAGTATAGAGATTAAGCTCAGTATGAAAATATTTGAGTAACCGGGGTTTCAAAGAACACTTTGAAAACTAAAACAACTTTGTTTTTCAAATTTTAAATTGAAAAGATTCAACTAACTTGCAAAAGTTTTAGCTCAGTGAATTTTCTATTCAATTCGGTGGTCCAAAAACTTCTAAGTGTTGGTATTTATAGATTAGTAGAGATGAAGTTGTCGTTCACTTTGAGTTTGAATTTCAAATAAGAACATTTACACTCAACTGTTAGAAATATTCACAAAAATAGCACTCTGCAGATTTCATGAACATTCTAATTCTCTTCAGATTCACGAATAAGGAAAGCCTCAAAGACGTGGTTCATGAATTAGAAGATATCTCTAAAAATTTGAAAAGATGATTTTTTTGCGAAAAGTGGTTCTGAAAAGTAGTCTGAGAAGGTGTGTGTGTCAAACCGCAAAATATCAATTTTGTCGTTTTGTTCCTTTGAGGGCGCTTATGGATCATAGCATCTTACTAAACAGTGAAGTGAGGGCGCTACTTAGTCATAAGCCTCATGACTTATTTTGCGATAAAAATGACTAAATCATGATGGCGCTAATTCACAGTTACCGTCTTGTTTTGTTTTAAAACGTTTAAATATACGAGGGTGCTACTTACAAGTAAGCGTCCTAACTTTTGAAACACGAAATGTAAGGGCGCTACAAATAAGTAAACGTCCTAACATTTTAAAACATTTTTGAAAACAATACTAACCTAACATTTTAAAACATTTTTGAAAACAATACTAAGTACGTTGAAGGACAATCAACCTCCTGAAAGTTATTAAATTGATTCTTAAGATGAGGGCGCTCCTATCTAGGCATCGTCTTGATAGTTTTTCTAACTTATAATTATCAGCGTCCTTAAGGATAAAAATCATTGAAAGCTTGGAGAACTTTTAGCGAGCTGATACTAAGTCAGCGTCCTGACAACTTCACAGGTTGACTTAAGTGAGGCCGCTACTTACAAGTAAGCGTCCTAATGAACAAGTGCATTTCAACCTTGAATGAAGTCTGCGTCCTAATATTTCATCAGCGTCCTGACTTATCAAGTCAATGAGGGAGTTGCTGAGATATTAGCGTCCTGAAAGAATTCTTAAAATACAGTTTTGATTTTTTTTAAACTCGATTAAACGCGATTAAAATCACGATATTTTCGGATTAAATCAAATCCTTTAGAAATCGTTAAAATACCTTTAAAAGCATATCGATCAAAACATGCAATTGATTAAGTCTTGCTGCGAGACGTTTGATCAATAGTTTTACATTCTAAATACTGAGAATCTTGGAGCTTCGATCATGACACACAATGCGCTTGAGAGCTCTGTTCCTTGATCCTGAATTTGATAAATTTGAAACACTCAACAAGAACATTAGATACACAGTTTTGAGTTATTTGGAATTATCAAAATATTCTTATCATGGGGTTCTTTGAGATAACATAAACACCACTGAGATACCCTCCTCATCTTCCACTAGCATACTATCGTCCTTCTCGGCTTTCAAAATTATACATTTTGTCTTACTGTCACTAAGGATTCTATGGAAGAACTTAGTGTTAGCATCCCCTTCTCTAATCCATTGGATCTTAGCTCTTTGACCAGCCATTCTCGCTTCTTTCAAGCATATATCAGCCAATTCTATCTTAGCCTTTATCCTTAAGGCCACAAACTCCTCAGGCAACTCATTATGATCCTCTAAGAAGTCCAGGCACCTAATGAGATCTTCTAAGTCTTTCTTTTTAATGGAAATAGAACCAAACACCTCCATATTTCGTGCTTTGATACATTTTTTTACTTTAGCCAACTCAATCATAAATCTATGACCTGCATGGCCATAAGCATATGCCTGAGACCACCATCTACAAAACGATTCAGAGAAGTCACTATGATCAAGCCAAGCATTCTCAAACCAGAATCGAGAGGGTTGTTATCTCAATGAACCCCATGATATGAATGTTTTGATGATTTTAAATATCTTCAGTTTATGTATCTAATGATCTTGTCAAGTGTTTCAGATTTATCAAGAATTAAGATCAAGGAACTGTGCTCACAAGCCCGTTGAACATCACAAAGTAAAGTTCCGAGTATGTCAGTACTTAAAATGTAAAGTCTATCGATCAACTTACTCTCAGCAAGATTTTATCGTTTGCATATTTTGATCGTAACATTTTAATTGTACCTTATGATTTCTAAAGCATTTGATCTGATTAAGAGAAACAATGATTTTTTTATCGAGCTTTAATCGAGAAATCAAAAATCGCTTTTATAAAAGTTTTTCAGTACATTAATGTTTTAGCAGCACCCTCTTAGACTTGATGAATTAGGACGCTGATAAAATATTATGAAGCTCAAGGTTGAATTGAACTGACTAATAAGGACGCTTACTTGTTAGTAGCGACCTTTCTTTTATCAACCTTTAAGAATGTCAAGACGCTGACTTAGTTTCAGCTCGCTGGAAGTTCATTTTGTTTTTTAAGTGATTTATATAATTAAGGACGCTGATAACTTATAAGTTGAATAAATTATCAGGACGCTACTTATGTAGGAGCGCCCTCATCTTTAGAATCAACTTAAATAACTTTCAGGACGCTTATTGTTCTTCAACACACTTAACATTATTTTAAAACTATTTTTAAATATCAGGACGCTTACTCTTGAGTAGTGCCCTCGTGTGCTTAATGTTTTAAAACAAAGCAAGACTCTAACTGCGGAGTAGCGCCCTCATGATTTAAGTCGTTTAATTGTCAAAGTAAGTCAGGACGCTTACTAATCAGTAGCGCCCTCCCTTCATTGTTCAGTAGGATGTTGATGTTCTATGAGCGCTCTCAAAGGAACAAAACGACAGAAATGATATTTTTGTTGTTCTGACATATACGTCTTTTTCGCCATCTATTCAAAATAACTTTTCGTACAAAATCATTTTTCTGTATTTGTAAAAGATATTCTCTGATTCACGAACCACGTCTTCTAAAACTTTCCTTATTCGTGTATCTGGAGAAAATAAGAATATTCATGAAATGTGTAGTTGCCATTTTCTTGATATATTCTACCTGTTGTGAGTAAACGTTCATATTTGAAATTCAAATTCAAATGAACAACAGCTTCATCTCTACAAGTCTATAAATACAGTTACTTAACAATCTGTTAAGACCACCGAAAATTCTCTGAGCTAAAACACTTTTTGAAAGTTAGTCGAATTTTTATATGATTCAAAAAGCTTAAGTTATTCTAGTTTCAAAGCGTTTTATTTGAATCATTGCTTATTCAAATGATTTTCACACTGAGCTAAGATTTTATCTTTATCTGAAAATCGATTTGAAAGTTTGAACTGTTTTCACTCAAATTATTCAGCACTGTTTTATCATTCTTGTTGAAAGAGAAATTTGAGAGATAGTTCATAGGATACAGTTGTACCCAATTTCATATCTTGTATAATGTATCAAGGTTGTAACAGTAGTTAGATAAACTACTAAGTTGATATTCTATATTCAACAAGGTCAGGTATTCTCACACCTGTAAGTTGAGAGACGGTAGTTCTCACACCCATAAGTTGAGAAAGCTTGGGTCTGTCTCACACCCGTAAGTTGGGATAGGTTGGTCTCACGTCTGAAAGTTGTGCAATGTAACGGTTGTTCTCACACCCGCAAGTTGAGAAAAGGTGTAACGGTTTAATTCTCACCTGAAAGAGAATCCCTTAGTGATAAGGTTCAAAATCCTAACTGAGGAGGTTAGGTAGTGGACGTAGGCAAGTAGCCGAACCACTATAAATCAATTATGCATATTTGTTTAATTTATGCACTTTATTTCTGCTATTGAAATTATTTTTAAATTGTCTAAGTGTCCAATTCACCCCCCTCTTGGACATATCTGGGCCAACAATTGGTATCAGAGCAATGTTGCTCTTTAAAGAAACTTCACAATTTCTTTGATATCAATGGCAATGACCAGAGGGACTATCATAGAAGTAGGTCAACCTTTAGACAGACCACCTCTGTTCAATAAAGATTGGTTTGAAGATTGGATGATAAGGATGAAATCCTTTCTACGATCTAAGGATATCAGTCTATGGGAAATGGTTATAAATGGCTACACCATGCCCAACAAGCCTATTGAGCTATGGACAGATAAGGAAAGACTAAATGACAAACTTAATGCTCAAGTTGTCTATGCCTCGTATTGTTCCCTACCCGAAGAAGAAGTAGAAATGGTTATTCATCTTGAAAGTGCCAAGGAGATTTCGACTTGACCCTTCCTAATGTTCTGTTAATGATGAATCTTTTCTGACTCAAGCCACATCCTCTGATATTCCAGGAAAGTATTTTCATTTTTTAACCCCAGGAATCCTCTTTGCATCTTTGACACTGTTCACAATGTCCTTTATCAATATCTCCCCATCTGAATCTGCGCATTTCACCGACGTGAAATCCTCACGTTTTTTGACAGAGAGGTGAGATCTTCTAAGCAACTGAGCAAAATGCTCCATAGAACTAGTTGCATCAGCTGTAACACCATCGCTAAACCGGTCAACACCTGCACCTTCGTCTTCACCTGCACCTTCGTCTTCACCAATCACCAAACCCAAAGGATCACCATCCGCACCCAACTGTTTGTTAACTTCAGCCAAAGGTTCATGTACATCCTGACTGGGCACAACGATATTACTGATACATCTTTGGAGCATTTGAGTACAGAGAATTTTTTAGGGAGGGGAACTATGGTCAATGTTGGGTGAAGTACTTTCAATCACATGATTAGGATTAATAGGAACAAAATGAAGGTTATAGGAAAGCTCATGAACACCATCTAGATTAGAGTGTAAAGGACATACCTTGGCTCCGGAGTTGTCCAAACATAGGTGATCGAGATCCTCGCCAATCACGATCCCCTAGTCATCACTCTCTTTACGCTCGTCAACGCTGTGATGGTCGACGTCGGAGTTGCTATCAGATAAGCAGTTGTTCCATAACTCGTTCTGACTCTCCCAAGTAATGTTCGTCCTCCCGTCATCAAGAGCTAGCCTCCTCTGCTTCATACGTTCCTTCCTTAAGCTCTATTTAAAACGTGAATTATTTTTTGTACTGCACTTCTCGCCTTTGCCACCGACATCATCATTATTCCAATCCAACACCCCTTTTTGGCTTAATTGTTCTAGATTGGCATGCACGCCTTCATCATCTTGAGAGTGAACAATTTCACCCCTATGAAACCTAGATGGCTTAGAGCAGGGAGGGGGATGGGATGTTGGTGACACCGCCTTCATAGCAAACCATGAGTACCCCAACGTCTCAGAGACGTGACTAAATGCCGCACCAACTAAATTAACATCATGAGCGTAGCCCTGATTGAGAAGATCGAGTGGGGGGTCATCCTCTCCATCACGAGAAGGACGACGCAACGTTGGGGATGGAGCTGATTCTAGGCTTGGAATTGGGTTAGGAGGTAGGTTTGGGGCATCATCATGGGCTCGTAGAACCACAGGCTGATCGTCAACATTGATGTAAGAATTAGAGCCAGGGCCCACAACGCCAGTTGGCTGTGGGAGCATGTGTGAGAGGCTGTGGGGGGTAATTGTGTGGTAGGTCCATGCAAAGGCCTAAGAAATGGGTAACAAACAGGCCCACTAGAAGAAGAAAGATTTACCAATTGAGGCCCAATCGTATGCAAGCCAATACCAGGGTTAGAAGACGTGGCGCCCGGGAACGTAGGGCTTTTGACTTGATTGCCCTTAAAAAATAAAAAAAATTTACAAATGCCATTAAAATCTAAATAATGACTGCTTTGCCTTAGTTTGACTATTCAAAGTCCAGTCAGCCAACACACAGGCGCCACATGGGCTAGGAAGCTGGAGCAGTTAAGAAGGCGTCTTTTAAAAATACGTCTTCCATGAATTTTTTTTGTATGGAAGGCGTTTTTTCAAATCCTAACAAAAATAAATAATTTTTTTGTTTGAATCGAAGTTGTCTTTCAAAAAAGACGCCTTCCTTAAAAAAAAAAAATTTAACACGAGAACAACGAGTTCAAGCGGCATTAATAGAAGAGCAGATGAGCTTTATTATTAAATTTAAAGCTCAGAACTATCGCAAACCTCTTATTGCACTTCGTTCATATGGAGACCAATATGAATTGTCGCTATCTCGCGGATGTTCACCATTGATCGTTGTCTACCGACGGAGATTTTCCTGGTTTTCCTGCTCTCAAGCTCGATCGTTTTCAAGTAGTACGTTCTCTTCATCTCTCTATCTGTTTTATTGTAATTGCAATGTTCGATTTTAAGATTGGGGTTTGGATCGTTGGATATCGAAGTGTTTTGGATGGTTTCTTGATCTTTTAGGTTAAGTTTGTTTCATACTGAATCGTTTCTTGCTCTTTGATTGATTGATTGAGCTTGTTTTCTGTTGAATCTTGGTGTTATATTGGGTTAGGAATATAGTTTTAGCATTAGTGGAGGAGGAAGGATTGCGAGTAGATTTTATTTGTCAAGATAGACTTCAATAGGTTTGAGGTTCTTGAAATCAGTTAACGCGCTGAAGGTTTAGTAGGTTAAGCGAACGCATTTTGTTGGGACAACAAAATTTTTATTTTTTTTTAGGGAAGGCGTCTTTTGAAAAAACACATTCCATACAAAAAAAAATTCATGGTCAAAAGACGCCTTCTTAACTGCTCTAGCTCCCCAGCCCACGTGGCGCCTATGTGTCGGCTGACTGGGCTTTGAATAATCAAACTAGGGCAAAGCAGTCATTATTTAGATTTTGATTGCATTTGTAAAAAATATTATTTTTTAAGGGCAATCAAGTCAAAAGCCCCGGGAACTTATCTAATGGAAAGTTGGTAGTGTCGCCAATGTCAGAGACGTGGTTGCCGTGTTGAAAGATTATTGGACTTGTACCGATCTCACCCTACACCACGTCCTTCCACAATCTCTGCACTGCATGAAAGGGAGGATCCATCCCTGTGACGCCCCGAAAATTATTTCACCTAGCCCATAACCCAATTGCATTTTTGCCCAAACTCTATGTGTTGTCTTGATATGTTTGGTGTTTGTTTGATGATTGTTTAATGTTTGTATAGTTGATGCTTGATAATGTATATAACTATATGTATCATAAATTGTATATGAGTCATGTTAAATTAAAGTATAATGCATATGTTATGATTTATGCATGGGCTCATTAAACCATGAATTGATATGGGTTAGGATTGATTGAATAAAAGGATAAATGAAATTGAAAATTTGGTGTATTAAATGGATTGGACATTTAAAATACATGTGGTTGGTATGGGTAGTATGAGACCAACACATGTGAAGGTTGGTGCATGAAAGTGGACAAGTGTCCAATGCCCACTTCTCTTCTTCAAGGAAGTGCTAGAATGAGTTGAGGGAATCAAGGAGAGAATCAAGGAGAGAATTAAGGAGAGAATCAAGGAGGGAATCAAGGAAGTGCTAGAAAGAGGTGAGTGGAGAGAAAGAAAAGAAGAGAAAGGAAAGAAGAAGAGAAGGAAGGAGAGAGTTGCAGGAGGAAGATCCCTGCGACGTTTCCATCAAAGAGGTGGATCTTTGGAATATACGGTCAGATTGAGCTCAAATTTTATCAGCACGTTCGTAGCTTATGGTTCTTCATTCTGGTCGGTGGAAATCGTGATCAGAGGTTTCGTCTAAGAGATCTAACCTCTCAAACAAAGCTGCACCGTTTCGCTCAAACTTATAGATCTCCTAAATCTACCGTTAGATGGTTATCAAATTTGGGTATGTAGTTTAAAACTGATATTTCTGCATTCTGTACGGTGGAGATCTTAATTACAGGCTTTTTCTGAGAGATATAACCTCTCAAAAGAAGCTGGTCGGAATTTCTGGGTTTCTCGTGCCGTTTCGGTCAAACTTTCAGATCTCCTCAATCTACCGTTGGATGGATATCAAATTCGGGTATGCCGTTTATAACAGATATTTCTGTATTCTGGACGGTGGAGATGTTTATACGTTTAGTATTTTGTGTGATATAGCCATCTGAGTTTGGATATTTGCAGCAGGAAAGGAGAAACTGTCTGATTAGATACTTGTTCATCAAAGATACATATCTTTTCGGTCCACCGTTGGATTGGGCTGATATTTGGACAGAAGGTTTGTTTCTTCACATACTTCAATATTGACGGTGGATTTTGTGATTACGGATTTCTATTGGTAGATTAATACATCTGAACAGAATATTAAATGAAGAATTGGTAAGGTGCTTGTATTGGACCTAAATTTAGAATATGATCTTAGACATTTCCAAATAGCTTGCATGTCAACTATGTTGACCTAGTTGCCATTGTTGATGAACCCATGATGCAAATTAGTAATATACATGGCTGAACATGGTGACCTAGTGTAAATCGACAATATGGCCTAAGTATGGAAAATTTCATATTTTAGGGCTTTTGATGCTTTTGGCCTAGAATCATTGAATTGATGCAACTTATGTTTAATTAAGCATGATTAGAGTTGATTATGCTACTGATTTGGTGGTTGTGACCATATCATGGGTTAGGCCTACTTGAGATCAAGTGACCCAATTTGGGCATGTTTATGCCTAAAAGAATTGAAAATCAGTATTTTGGTTTATGTATGAGAACTATGCATTAGAGGCCTAAGTCATGTGATTTGAGTTGAATGATGGGATTAGATGGGATTGAGGCCTATTGTTTATATGTGGGCTGATTTAGGGTTGATGTGTAATGTCTATGTGATTGAGCATAGAAATTGATGTATGTTTCAGGATCTTGATTGGGTTGATTCGGTTTGGTGGTCGTGTGTGGTTAAATACTCTCGCGAGGCTTGGTTGTGAGTAGACTTCATTTATGATTATATCTTTTATGTCATCATATCACTTATATATATATATTGTATCTTGAAAGCATGAATGTGTTCTAATGTTTTGAATGATACATTGATTTGAGAAAACCTTATGACTTTGGTTGGACCCATCTATCTGGCTAATAGGGGGACTTAACCTTGTCATAAGAGGGTTTTAGGAAAGGAAATGATTGGGATCAACGGCACGGTGAAATAGACGTGTACTAGTAACCCAAATAAAAATGATTGGGATCAACGGCACGATGAAATAGACGTGTACTAGTAACCCAAGGCATGTGGAATGTGGATCCAAATTGATAAACTTTTACTTGCATCGAACTTATTATAAATGCTTGATATCTATATGTTATGAGCTTTTAATCATGCTACACATTGACATGCATACATGGTTTTTATTGATGAGTATTGATAGCATATTTGAATTCTATTCACTGGGCATCGTTGGCTCACCCTCATTTTCCTCTTTCAGGTCCTTCTGTCTCGAATAAGGGCAAAGGAGTAGTCATATCTTGAGGGCCTTGCCTGCGAGAGAATCCAAGGCCTCGATATGAGTTGAGAGGCATTTTGATTGAATTGTGTTTAAATTATGAAGTACTATATTTTGGATTATGTAATTATAACACTTACCACATTGTAGTATGGGTGAGTTGGGACTTGTTAGATAGACTATGTGGGCATATGACGGTTTTATTTGTACCCACAATTTTGGACTTTATGAGTATGTCAATTTTAATGGACTGTAGGGATTATGATTATTATTTATGGTTCATTTTTTTATGGATTATCTCTTGTCTTGGATGATTAATACGGTGGGTAGTTTTGTTTAATACCTTTTGATATCATATTGTTGTTTGGGATAAGGCTTGTAGGGTCTCAACCACCTCACGGGAGTTGAGGAGTGGTCGGAGATGCCTACGCCGGGCGTCCCGCCCCGGCATTCCGCATGCCATTCCCTGCGGGGTTGGTGGTCCGGGGCGCGGGGTCGCCACAATCCCAGCCGTTGATTTGACTCGATCAACGACATTGGCATAGATTTGGTAACCGGGACGTAACTGCTTCACCGTCTTCGCCGACGAACCATCTCCAACTCCGGCAAAATTCCGACGACTATCTAGTTTGAACAATTTGGTGTCGATGTTCATTCCATTCAAACAAACAGGAACGATGTTCGAAACGAAACCATCCGACTCCCCTCTTACTTTGAGTTTCATAAATCTAAGGAAAGAACAGTTGATGGTATCCTCATAAACCTCAAGAAGACCCCTGCAATGTCGGATGATCAACTAGAAAATCTTCGTGTTCCACTGTTCAAACGAAACACCATCAACACCTGCCTTCCCGTTACGACACCTCACTTTTCTTTTGTGCCATTAAAGAGATGGGTGCCATTCAATAAACCTGAAGTCGTTGTTTTGAAGAGACGAAAGCACCGACCTTTTTTCTTGATGATTACCACACCAAAGCATAGCCCAGTCATCCGCCATGATACAAAGATGAGTAGGTCGAAGAAGTATCGCTGAGAGCATGTCTTCCACAACAGACCACCATAGGGAGGAATTGGCTATGAAGATGATGACTCCAAGATCCCAGCTAATCTTCTTGTTCGCTACAGGCTTCCCTTCCATGCAAGCCTTTATATTCCCAGTAACACGATAGAACCACTCTTCAAATAGCCTAGGTCCTGTTATTATCAATCTTGGAGACCTTAAGAAACCTACCATGATTGTTGTTGAGGGCTTCAACAATAATTACTTCAGAAATGTTCCTCAACTATTTTTCGAAACCAATGTTCTCACCAACGTGGGAAACAGATCCCAACTGGTTAAGCAACCATTCAGCAGAGGCAGCCAGAATTCTTAGGAAAAAGGTTTTTGATCCCACGGCTTCCTTGATCGTAACCCACTCGTCATTAGGGTTTTGTTCAACAGAGAACACCTTGTTGTCGGCCTTGAAAGACGAGGAGATACTTCGAAGGTTCTTAAAATCCTCCATGACTCCGTACAGAATAAGTTCAAGGATGCAAAGCAAGGAAAGAGAATAGGGTCATAGAGAAAGATGAGGAGAAGGGATCAGGACGGAGAATAAAGGACGAGAAGAAGAAATAAGGTGGAGGTGCGAAACATGAGAAAGAAAGGTTACAAAAGGTTCAGGTCAGCAAGGGGGCCAGAGAACCGACGATTCCCCATTTCTTACCACGCATTACTTTTGCTGCAATCGCATTATCAGCAACACATAGGTCTTCTTCTACCTTCGATTCTCTCTCTGTCACTTTCATAGCTGCAACATGGGCTTTTGACATGATTACCTTTTAAAAATAAAATAATATCACAAATGTCATCCATACACAAATATTGTTAGGTTTGCCCTACTTTACTGTTCTTTGCACAGTCAGCGCGCCACACAAGCGCCACGTCGGTGCGGAGGTGGCATTTTTTTTAGTGAAGGGAAGGCGTCTTTTGAAAATACGCCTTCCCTTCACAATTTTTTTTTAAGTGAAGGGAAGGCGTATTTTCTTCCCTTGCCTTGAATAAACGCCTTTCGTTCTTTAAACGCCTCCCTTTTTTTATAAAAAAAAAAAAGGGTTTCCAAGATGCGACAATTCCAATTGTCCGAAAATCAAAATCTAACCTCAGAACTCATCAAGAACACGAAATGTAGCTGATGGATTCAATTCAAACACCAAGAAGGAAACTGGACAAAAAAAATCCAACAAAAAAAGAAAGAAATCGATGAATGAGATGCAGAAACGGAATGAACAAAACACGCATATCGTACCCGATCTAGCCAGATCTTCGCTGTTCGCAAGTGAATGACTTGGTTTTTGGTTTAGACATTCAACTCCAGACCAATCTATGAAGTCCAACAGATCAACCTGAAAAAAAAAAAAAAAAAAAACAAAAAACACTCCCTTAGAACATAAAATTCAAATAAAAAAAAATTAAAAAATAAATGGAAAGAAGACACACTCAATTGATTCTTCTGAGATCAGAGCCTCAACTGGTTCAGAAGAATCTAATGTTGAACCTAAGTACCCACACATCGTATCACTAAATGTTGCTTGTTTCTCAGAACTATTGGCAGAATGATTACAATTGGTTCTCCTGCCATGTTCACATCTTCTTCATTATGTGGTGTTGGTGTATGATCGAAGGAATTAGGGTTCTTGTACTTGGCCTCTTTATAAGATGTGTGTGTTGGGTTTGTATTTTTGTTCAGTGGAAGAAAGATATGGCAAGGAAGGCGTCAAACTTAAAAAAAAAAAAATGTGAAGGGAATGCGTCTTTTCAAAAGACGTCTTCACTTCACTTAAAAAAAATGTCACCTCTTCGCCGACGTAGCGCTTGTGTGGCGCACTGACTGTGCAAGAAATAGTAAAGTAGGGCAAACCTGACAATATTTGTGTATGGATGACATTTGTGATATTATTTTATTTTTAAAAGGTAATCATGTCAAAAGCCCCAACATGGGCTATGTTCTCCCTATGAGAAAATTGTTCTCTCTCTTTTCGTACCTTAGATATGATACCATGTTAGATGTAAACAAAACAATATTGGAGGAGAATTCAACTTTATGTTTCTTAATATTATTTTTACAACCTCCTGGTGTATTTATAATCACTAAAAACACAACTCCTAACCAACTAAAACTGGAAAATAAAAATCTATTACAAAAACACTAATAACATCATAATCTATTCACAAACTCAAAATCCTCAGCCACAAACCTAGAATCCTAATTAGACTCAAAATCTAATATTACCATAATCTAGATTATCTCCAACAATACTTACCCGTAATAATAGTTTTCTTGGTTTTATTTTTCAATTTTTCGTTGGTTCCATTCCTACCAGTTCAATTTTTCGTTGGACTTGAAATCAGTTAGTACAAAGGGTTTATTTAAAGCACTTTCCATCTTTGCTTTAATGTATGTTTTATCTAGTAGAGTATGTGGGTGGGTATGAAACAATTCATGGTGTTTTATCTTTCTTGTTAATTCTATTTTAAGTTCGCCTGTCCGTCACAAAAGTTAATCCCCATAAATTTCTTATGAAAGGCATGAAAAGAAGGAAAATACTTTAAAAACATATTTTATTGACATTACCCCATAAGAGTTGTTAAATCGCCTCGAATCACGCATCAACACATGATTCAAAATAATTCAACAACTCTCAAAGATAATGTCAACAAAATATGTTAGTCAAGCATTAATCTGAAAAGAATACATTATATTAATTTCTTTTGGTTCATTATCCTAGTTTCGCACTAAATAACTTGTACAATACTGACAATTTGAATCATTGTAGGTACAACATATTTATTTGAGGTGAAACAAGTCCATAAAAACGCTTTAAATAGCTGAAATTGCTAAATCCCTGCTCATCTACATTTTCTGACAGATGGGGGTTTCAAAATTTACATCATGAATGAAAAAATGGATCAACACATTCAGCAACTAGAAACACAAAAGTAAAACAAGAATGGGTGGGGTAGCAGACCTTTGTGTCAGCTGTTAGTTACATTGGATGATACCTTCAAGATTATAGATAATGGAATGTTCACAATGTGCCCTTTGTCCCCATAAAGCCCGATCCTTCCATAGCTGGCGACACTGCTGTTCATGGTCACATTAAAAACTACATTCAATACCTGCTTCTGCCCAGTTTCAACGAGGAAACGAGTTGGGGTAACAGACATTGAAACCCCAAAAGGAGCACTCCAACCAACATTGTAGGTCTCACTATTGTTAGCAACATTTGTAACTGTTCTTTGGACTGTCCTAGATTGCTTTAGCCTTGCTATGGTGACGGAAGGCAAGTTCAGATCAGTAGCATTGATGGTGGACATTCCACAAGTCAGGCCAGTGTAGTTGAAAACCACAGGCGCTGAACCATTGATGCCGCAGAGGAATGATAAAAAGTCATCGAAGCCTACAACAAAAAAAAATCATGTTTGGTTCAGTTACTTAATATTATGACAAACAAACTACATTGTAACCAAAATCAATACCAATGTCCAGGTAGAGCTAGGCAGCCTTTATCTAGAGGTCCGACTTGTTCATTTTCAAATTCTGGGACACGGGGACTCGGCTATATTATATATTGTTCTTTCTTTTTTTTTCTTCGTTTCACTCATTTATTGTTCATTTTGTTCTCCCACTTAAGTGAATTTGACATCTTAGTCATTATCTTATTTCATGCGTTCTCTTCTTTCTATTGGAGAGCCTACATAGTAATATTTTAAAATCTAAAGTATCGGACACATATCCCATACCCATGTCGTATCATGAAGTGTCGGACACGGGTACATTGGGCTAAAGTAAAGAGTTCGGGTAACATAGTATAGGATGCATATACTTATCTTCTGCATTGGATGCACTGATCTAGCTATCCTCCTCCACAAACATCTCATTGCAATTCTCAAAATCATGCCTCGAGTCTGAATGAACTCCACTGAGATCAAAGTAACCAGCTCAACATTTATAGAAGCTAGATGGGCGAGTATGTAAGCCTGGTATTTGGTTTCTTGGCTCAATGAGACGTCTATGGAGTTTCTGGCTTCTTTTTAGGTAGAAATTCATCTCAAAGATACTTCCATATAGGATACATCTTGTTATTTTCCTCCACAGACATCTCATTGCAATTTTATGAACGCCAATCTTTGGGTTCAAAGGCTTTCCACAAGATCAAAGTGATAAAGTTCTAGATCTAACGAAGAAGCTAGTTATGCAAGTGTGTTAGCCTGATGCTTAGACCTATAGCATGACAAGTTGGGACTCCTAGATTGTGAATTTTAAACTCATAGTAGAACTTCAAACTCAAAATCATTATTTAAGAAGACAATGACATCCAAACTAGATTGCACTAGGTCAAAGATAGCCACCAAGAACTTCCCTTCGTAAGTCATCATTTCATGCCTTTGTTGGTGTCATGAACTTGGCTATGAAGCTTGCAATGGCTTAAACCTTTATTGCATTTTGGCGTGTGTATGATATTTCAAATTTTCTTAACTATATGGCCCATTTAGTTATTTACCCAAGGACCTGTAGTCTTTGCAAGATTACCCAAAAGGGGATAGAAGTGATCATTGAGACGGGATGCATCTGGGTAGACTTGACTAAGGCTAGTACTACCTTCTCAGTTACAGTGTAGCGTGTCTTGACATCTAGCAATAAATGACTAACATAATATACTTTTCTTTGGGTTTTTTTATTCTCTTTGTGTGAGCATTGAAGTTACAACTACAACAGAGACTGCCAAGTACAAATACAAGAACTTTCTAAGGGCGGGCTTCGTTAGGAGGTGTACTCTTCTAATATAATTTTTCAGCTCCTAGAAGAAGGCTTTGTCACATTCCTCTGACCACTTTTCTTTTGTTAGCTTGTAGTAGTATGAAGAAAGGAGGGTATCTGTATGAAGGCTTCAAGATGAGTCCGTTCAAGGCAGTCACCTTGCCTATTTGCTTATGGACTTCTTAGATGGTCTTTGGTAGGGTCAACTCCAGTGAAGCTCAAATTTTATCAAAGTTGGCTTCTGTTTTGCATTGATGCACCATAAATCCAAAAAATGTTATAAATCCAAATCCCAAAACACAATTGTTGGGGTTCAAACTCTTGTTGTGGACTTTCTAAAGGTCATTGTTGCGATCATGGGTCTAAAAGGCTTTCACCAACATCACATCTTTATATAAACTTCCATTTTCTTCCCAAGATTATTTACAAACATTTTGATGACAAACCTCTAATTTGTAGCTTCAACATTCTTCAATGCAAGGGCTGTCACTTTATAACAATAGAGACCCCCTGCTAGGATGAATGTCATCTTCTCTTCATCCTCAAGACAATTCTTTATCTGATCACTAATTGTACTCTAAATAACCGTCTATGAAGCTTAGCGCCATGTGCCCAATTGTATCAACCACTAGTTGATCTATTATAGGAAATTGGCCCCTTGTTTCTCAAACATGTTTTATTCAAGTAACTAAAAGTTGACTTAAGCATGGTTCAAAAATTTTCCGAAATTCGGCGAACTTCCACGATTTTTTTTCCTTTTTTTTACCACTGAAGTGCAAAGTGGATATAAAATAAAAAATACAAAAATTTGCCGAAATAATTCAATAAAATTTGAAATATTCCATAAAATTTATATTTTTTAATTCAAATATACAAAAATTGACAAAATATTCGATGAAATTCAACAGAGAAGAAAAAAAAATGTTATTTCATCAATAGAAAACAAAGAAATACTAATAATTATGTATTATTTTCAACTTCATCAACCAACATAGCAATATAAATTTTAAAAAATAATTTAACAATCTAACAAATTATGTAGTTTATGGGATATGTTTTACCAAAAAGAAAAAAAAAGAAGTAAATAAATAATTAAATAAAGTTTAAATAAGATAAAAACTTAATTAATCAAAAGAGTTCCCAGAGCCATCTTCGTTTAGTTAACTCTTATAAAACAAGATTAAAAAACAATACATTTAAATAATAAACTAACAAATTAAGCATGGTGGAATTCAAACTAGCAAAGTATATGGTCGAGAAGCAAGCTACCACAAAATTAAATATCAAAATAAAGAAAAGGAATTAAGACCAAAAGCCATCATTTCAAATTCATCAACCCACTTAACAAGATTGATTTTGTTAGGTCACTTGTATTTTTATGCATTAAAAGTGTCTATTTATATTATTTTTTAGCTTATATTACAATAAATCTAGATATTTAAGCATATATGCAAAAATTCTCTAAACTTCTCTAATTTAGTGAATTTTTACCAAAATTCTCCATGTCAAATTAAACTTCTCCGAATTAATTTCAATTTTCAAGTGACCGAAGTCAAGTCGAAATCGAATTTTCGATCCTTGGACTCAAGTCACTAAAAGTCGACTCAAGTCCTTCATTTTCCATTTGATACTTTAAACATCCCTACATTGGCTACCAGCCATTTCATGAACCGAACTTCTCAAATGAATCCAATAATGAGAACCTAGTCTACTGCCTCTCGGACGACTTCAACTCAGTTGGCTTTGAGCAATCTCTCTCTCTACTTTATAGGCTTATGGGTAGAATTGACATTAAGTTAGTGAACCATGATGGAGGGATCTATATCGAGCATGTCTTCACGATCCCCGTGCAAATAAGTCATTGTTTGCTTGTAAGAGTTGAGTTATTTCTTTAGTATGTGAGTTCCATTCTAGTTTCTATCTTTAGAATCTTTTCTTGGGTTTCCTCAATCAGGATCTCTTGAAGTCTCATGCATGAACTCTTCTTTTGAGGGTTCATAAAGTTGGGGTAAGCTTTCCTAAAAAGGTAGTTGTCTACTATAAAGTGTTGCAACTTATACTTAGTGAGAGTGAGTGACACTATCAAGGCAACTAAATGGGACGGCAAACACATTGAGCTCCCACTTCTATGAAGGTAAGAGACCAACAACATCATTCTCCATAGGTTTACACATAGCTATGAATGGTTTTGTAAGAGACATTCAGATCTAGTGGACCTTTTTGACAATCAAACTTCACCTTTGCACAGACACCTATTTACTTTTTGGACCATTTTCCAGTTTTGAAGGGCAACTTTTAAACACTATAGACTAGAATTCAAAGATGGTAAAATTCCTCAACATCCAGGAACAGGAAAATCGTTTTCACAGTTTTGGAGCTACATAGAAGGTAACTGCATTTTCTACTCATATAACATCATCATAAAGAAAAATAAACCATAAATATAAGTGGAAATTATCTGTTTTTCACATCAAACAAACAAAGATGCAGGAGGGATTTAGTCAACTGCAGAAGATTCAGACAGATGCGGAAAATATTGGTGTTAATATTGCACCTGAGTGAACAAATATAACAATCTTTATTCTGTACCACATTAACATTTAACAATAAAGGATGGAAAACTCACTGGAATCGAAAATCAGCCCAGGATCTAAAGCAGCTGTTGCATTGACAAGCCCACTACCCATGTCAAAGGGGGTTGCTGGAGATTGACTTAAATCTGGGTTGGCATATGTATGCTGGGCCATTATGGGTCCACGTTGATTATTATAAGGAGAAGCTGTTGTTGACAATGCAGATCCAATGGCAGAAGGGCTGAGATTTGGATACTTTTGCTTAACAAGTGCAGCAAGCCCGGCAACATGAGGAGCAGCCATGCTTGTTCCCGACATCATTGCAAAATTCTCACCTAAGATATTTATAGTTAAGCATTTAGCCATGCATAATTGTTTACAGCAAAGAAAGCAAAGATCAAAAAATAAGTTCTGTTTTTGTAATGTATGTGTGTGTAGGTCAGCTTTCCTTCAACCAATCACGTAATCTACACTGCCTTATTCATGATGCCAGAGAAGAAAAGCAATCAATTGACTTTACAATGTAAACTAAATGCTCAAGATTGAACGTGGAAAGCAACTCAATATTAGAACAGTACAGTAATCAGAATATCCAATACATTTGTTTGAAAATGCAAAGCAAACATATGTCATCGAATTGCTTTGAAGTACTTCAGCATACTTACATACCAGAACAGAAACAGAAAGATTTTGTCGTTTCTGCATTCATGAATGTACAATATGTGTGGCATAGGAGCTTATTTGCAATTTTGCATCACATTTAGATGTACATATTTACACTATTTTGATACATGTCAGACATATTTATTATTTACACTATTTTCAAATAAACAGGTTCTTGCTTTCAACCCATGAGAATGTAAATTAAAGAACTTTCAAATTTATATGTTCGTGATTTTAGAGAAAAAAAAAAGTGATGACAAGTGCATTTGTTTATTACTTTGTAATGTCTGACCCAAGGGGTATTTTGGTAATTTACCATAACAGGGGTATTTTGATCTTTTTACCTTAAGTTTAGGAAAAGATGTAAATTGAATTCCAGACGAGGAATTAGAAAGTAATACCTGACCAATGGGTAATTTGGTAATTTCCTTTATCAAAGATATTTTCAACAAAGATAAAACTACTTGTAATTAATATGTCAACTTAGCCTTTGATAGAGTGGATTGGAGGAAGCGGATTCATGTAGCTAGAAAAAGACTTAATTGAATTGAGTTGAGTTGAGAAGGGGTATGTCACTCACTTCACCTATAAGTCTAAGAAAAGATGCAAATCTAAACTTGAAAAGGGGAATCAGATGTAATAACTAACCCAATGTGTCCCCTTTGCAACACTTTTTGGGATCCAGTTGTGTCAAAGATTTCCCGCAAGTTGGATGGATGGAAAAGGGGTTTTCTCTCGAGGGGTGGCAGACTTACATTGTTGAGCTCTGTTCTAAATGCATTGCCGACCTACTATTTATCCATTTTTAAGGTTCCGGATCGTGTGGCAAAGATTATTGAGCGGAAATTTAAGGGGTTCTTCTGGAAAGGGGTCGATAAGAAGAGTGGATGCCATCTGATTAATTGGAAGATTGTTCAAAATCCCAAGAGTAAAGATGGCCTTGGCATAGGCAATATCAAAGCAAGGAATAAGACGTTATGTGCAAAATGGGTGTGGAGGTTCCAGCATGAGCAACTGTCTTTTTGGGCTCGTGTCATCATTAGTAAGTATGGGCATATTGAGTTTGGTAGATTTATTGTTCCCACTGTTAGAGCCACCTATTGAATCCCCTGGAAGTTCATCGCTTCTCTTCTTCCCGAGGTGTTTCCTCATTTACACCCAAAGGTGGGGGATGGTTGTTCCTTCCACTTTTGGGAGGACCGTTACTTAGGTGATCTCCCACTGGTTGAGCAGTTCCCTAGACTCTACCATATTTCACCATGTCCTTTTCGGCCTATTGCCTATTTCATTTCCACTCAAAATCCTCATCATCCTCCCCAATGAAATCTTCTCCTTCCGAGCACTCTCATCGTTGGCCAACAAAATGAGTTAAACTCTTTGATGTCCTTATTGCATGATGTCAGTCTTTCTCTTCGTTCTGATAGGTTCTTTTGGTCACTTCATCCAATTGGAACTTTCTTTTCTAGTTCTTTCTTTCAATTTCTCATTGATGATGATTCTCTTCCTTTGTCTTCATTGGTCCTCGACGTTTGGAAAGCTCATGTTCCTTCCAAAATTAAAGAGTTTGCGTGGATTATGACTCATAAAAAGCTTAACACGAGCGATGTTCTCCAAAAAAGAATGCCTCATGTTTCTTTACTCCCTCATTGTTGTCCATTGTGTTTACAAGATGAAGAAACTGTTGAGCATCTTGTTGTCCGATGCCCATTCTCTGCTAGTTTGTGGGGTGAATGGCACAAGCGGCTCGGAGGAAAGTTTGCTATTCCATTGTCTTGCGATGATTGTCTGTCGTTGGGTAAATTCCCAAGGCCTTTGTAGGGATGGGCTAAAGGTTATGAGAGTGGCCTCTTTGACAACCCTTTGGATGATATGGGGTGAGTGTAACCAGCGTGTCTTTGAGGACTGGGCCAAATCAGTTAACACCATATGGGATGACACCCTCACAATAGCTAGTTCGTGGGTTGTTGCGTTTAAGATCAATGGAGAATATTCTATCAATGAGTGGGTTCGAAATTGGGACTGTTGTATGTCTTGAGATTGTAGTGTAGTTGTGTCATTCTTTGTGTTTTTGCTTTGGGTTTGGTTGCTGGTGTTCTATTGTAGCAGCACCTCTGGTGCTCTCTTGAACCTCTTTTCATTTTACTTAATATATATGTTTTGTTTACTCTAAAAAAAAAAACTAACCCAATGTGTAATTTGGTAATTTACCAAAACCAAGGGTACTTTTGTAATTTCAATTTCACCTTAATTTAATGTTGTTAAAGCCATGCCTAGGCAATAACTAGGTCATTAGTAATTAAATTGCCTAGGCCATACGTTTAAGCAGGCAGTGAGACTTTCAGAAAAATTTTCAAAAGTGTAAGGGGATTAGTTTAAATATATAAACAGTGAGGTTCTTATTTCTCTGTATTATAACATATGTGATTCTATAGCTTAAACATTGGCATAACTTTTAATTCTAGTATTATATTTATATTTTCATTGTACAAGTTTTATCTTTCTTTTTCCTATTTATTAATTCTGTTTTTCAATTTATTTTTGTTGCATTGCTATGAATGTTTTCCTTTGTCATAACATTACATCAAACATGACTCTTTTAATCATTATACTTCCCCTAGATGCCAACTTATCTTATTTGTTAATATTTATTTTGATTTTTATTTTATTATTTTGTCAGAATCTGATTTTTAATTTGTGGACACAAGATTGAGGAGTGTAAAATTTAGTTAATCTTTTCTTACGCAAGATTTAACTTTTATATTGTGAAATATGTATGTGATTATATATACAGGGCAAGGTTTTAAAATTCATGAGGCGTAAGTGAGGCGAATTCTCTTTATGAGGCGAGGCATAAACCTCAAGGCGGTATGAGGCGTAAGCCTCACTTTTTTATAAAAAGGAATGTATAAATTTATTTCATTAACTCTAAAAGTTCAAATAAACATGAAATATGTACAAACTTGAGCTATTTCCATGCATGTTACTTTATCACATAACAATGTCAAAGTATTCAAGACAAATAATATTAAAAACAAAATGAGCACATATTAAAAGTCAAGATTTTCTTACGTTTCTAAATGTCAAAAAAAGAAACTTGTAGAAATTAACAAATAAAAGGGTATTACCACGTCTTAGTTTTTACAATCTCTAGCATCTTTTTTTAAGTTTCTAGCTTTTTTTCTTTTAATAGTTATATTTGATGATGCTACTTGCAATGACCTTATAGAAACAATTAGCATTAGAAGTTCACTTAGTAATGTGTATATAGTTTGTGAGAAATTTAGGCGAGTTTCAAAACTTGGATCTCTCCTAATGTGTATATAGTTTGTGAGAAAGGGCAGGAACTAACGTATTTATAGTAATATCTGTTGAATTTTTTTTGAAAATTTGAAAAATGTAAATAGAAAAAAACCTTTAAGTTTGGGCTTGGACTTATAAAACTTGGATTTCTCCTAAACAATTAAGATTAGAGAAAGAAAAACAACTATCGTGTTTGTTCTAAAATTTGTTCAAGTGTTTTAGGAAAAAATAATGTAAATAGAGGAAAGGGGTTAGGTTGAACCTTTTGGTTACATATATTAAATCTTAGCCTCACGTAGCCTGGACGCATAAGTCTTGAGGCACGAGCCTGATGTAGGTGAGGTATAAGCCTCAAGTGGGTACCAATGAGGCTTATGCCTTAAGGCGATTTTCAATAGCCTCGAGGCGAGGCGGGCCTCAAGGCATAAGCCTCAATGGATTTTTAAAACTATGATACAAGGTTTGTATTTGTAAAAAAAAAAATGATTATTTATTTATGTTGCTAGTCTACAAATAAATATTATCTCCAATGCCTAAGCTCAACCAAGTGACGCCTAGGTACGACACAAGGCCAATCACTTAATCATTACCATGATGCCTTGACCAACAATGACTTAAGCTTAGGAAACTATGTGAATTTGAACTCAAAAAGGGGAATGGATTGCATAAATAAATTTAGAAGGATTCAATTTCCTTGAGGGCCAAAATTAGGGATTTTTGGATAATTGAAGGCAATTATCAAGGTTCTAGGGAAGTCAATTATTAAACATAATAGACAAATCAAATATATTGATAATAAAAATAATAATAGTATAATGAAGTGGTGAAAATGGACTAAACCTTCATAGGTTTTGTTTGGATTAAGTACAAGGTAAAGGCTGCGCCTAACAAATGAACAATCAAACAAAAATGAGCTGTGAGGACCCATTAGGTAATAAGGTGTAATAAAACAAGAGGTGGACCCACCCCCTAACTATCTTATAGCCCTACCATCAATCAATAGTGGACTTTTATAGGTTGTGCCCCCAAAAAGGATAAAGTGAAGGTTTTCTAATAAAGGCCAAACTCCAACTACGTATTATTAAGAATCCTAATGGATCTAAACTCAAATCCTAGTGTCCAAGGTGGAGACTTTATAGAGAAGGAGTTCAAAAACAAATGAAAAGGGGAGAAGAACCAAGGCAACCTGGGCTCCCACCCCTCTCCTTTTCCATTCTCTTTTGGAGACGCGATTAATAAGTAGCAAAGAGGAATTTCAAAGAGTCCTAGAACCAAAATGCAGCCATGTGGGAAGGCATATGAAGAGTCCTTAAGCTAGCCAAATCTGTTCTTTCCTGTGTTTTGCCCTATAACTTGCTTCTTTACTTCTGAATTTCTCTATGATGATTTTATGCGCCTTAAAATTTGATTGCTAGAGAATTAATGCTTTAAACTATACCTACTTGTTTCAGAACTGACTTATAAGTATACTATGTTTTCAAATTATAGTGGTTTTTAGTGTTATTATATATAGCTGAGGATTCAATTACCATACCACCTACAATCACTTGCATGCAGTTTAATGCCAGAAAATGGAATAGGAGTTTTAAAATTTCAGATACTTAGGTATGCAAATCTCAGCATGCCGTTGGGTGGATGAAGCCTTAGTTAAATCATGTGGCTAAGCATTTCAAGGATTGATTAGATTCTCCGGTCTAATTCCATGCAAGGCTATATCTACATAAGGAAGGGAGCACTAAATAGGAAGAATACAAAGCATTTTGGTGTTCAGGGCAGTATAAGCATAGCCAGGAGACTTGTTCAGGACATGGACTTCAAACTTGATTAGTCAAATCATTTTATTGGTGTAGCAAGAAAGTTTAAATCTTATTATGCTAATGACTTATTTCTTTCCAAGGTTTGTGTGCCATGTTCTCAATTATGATTCATGGGCAAGCATAATTAATCAATAGGATTTGTCTTTACATTCATATATGTGTATATCACACCCTAATTTAAAGATGGGTGATAAGTAAATGAGAGTCAGGGTGTGAAATACTTGGGCTGTGTTTAGGTGTGCTGTAAATATTTACCTTGGAATTCAACAGAATCAGCACCCATGGAACTCCATGCAGCCCAAATGAAATTTCCAGGAGCTATCACGTTAGGTTTCATAATATCAGCATCATTGAGAAATGTATCTTGTGGATCTGGGCCTCTTGCAGAATAATACATAACCTTTGGTGCAGAGTTACTGTAGTTTGCCTTTAGTCCCCCTAATATGCTAGCAACAGCCCCAAATTTTGTAATTTGCTTTGAAACTTCATTTCTCTCCAAGGAACTATTGTAGTATTGTAGTAAAACCTGCTCAAGAAAACAGGGGAAGCATCATCAAATGCATAAACAGATTAGTATCAATGAATGAGCAAATATATCACAGGTTAGTAAAAGAAAAGGTTGACAAAGTAGATATAAATTAGAAACAAATATACAAACTGGTGCATCATCTGTAATGGCTCTGGTTTGCGAAGAACTCCTAATGAAGCCTCATTTAGTAGCTATACATGTTGACAACAAACTTATTGAAATTTACCATATCAGTAAGCAAATAATTTAAGCACTCCCCCTTACTAAAGTTTGTAAAATAGATTTAGTTACTTTACTCTTACCAATTAAGGCCATGAGAAAATCTAGAAAAGTATGAACATGTTTACTTTTACATTTAGTTGAATATCATTAAATGAAATTTATAATATTGAGATTTCAAGATATTATTCTCCTTGGTGATAAAATAAATTTTATAGCAATTTGCGAAGTGGGACATTTCTTGAAAAGTAGAGGTGGAAAAAAAATGAGAAGTTACTAAATCAAGTTTAGAAATAATAAAGAAATATACTTACAGAATAGGGGTAATGTGGAAAACATAAGGGCTGTTTGATTCACAATTTAAAAACAGTTTTTAGAAACATAATATTTAAAAACTGTTTTAGAATACTTTTTTCAGAAAACAAAGGAAAAAACAAAAAGTTGTTTTCTTGTTTTCTGCACAAATTTTAAAGTTGAATAAAAAAACAGTTTAAAAAATTTTAAAGACAACCTAGCCAAACATGTTTTCATGGAATCTTTTTTTCAAAAACAAAACTGTTTTTAAATTCTATACCAAACGGGCCCTAAATTTATGCATCCAAGATCCAACAAAACGTAACTAAGAGTGACTCTTGCTCGGACTCAGTTTGATAACAATTCAACCTTACTACCTTCTGTCCTCATTTTATTGCTATTTCCATCATCATTTCTACAGAAAGCATTATGCAACATGCATTTGCGCAAATTCTAGTAGTTTGGGATCATAAATCAGAATATATACAACCATTTTCCCCCAACCAATATGTGCATAATTTGATCAATACAAGATTATGAGCAATATGCATCAAATAACTATTAACCATAAAAATGGAAATAGATTGCACACCAATCAAGAATCCAGAGAGAATTTCTTTCATAAAAAAGTTAGAAATACTTGGATTTTTCAGTCATAATATTTAGAATTTCAACAATGAAAACCATGTCAGATCACTTCCGAACACACCTTGGAATCATTGGGTGATGGAATAATCACACCAGGCAAGTCCATCGGAATAGGATTAAGCTGAAACCCAAGAACAAAAGGATCCATGTAGAACACAACTCCTGCTGCACTGAGGTTCTTTGCTGTTTCCAAGGCCTGTTTGATGGTAGAGAGACCAAGTACAAAGCGGATTGAGTAGCTACAGATTAAAAGGTTTCCTTGGATGAGGTCCTGGTTCAGGTTCCTGGAATCTTGGCATTCTCCCGAATACATGTCATTTGCATTAGTTGTATCATTGCTCAAAGCATGAATTGCTGAAACCAGTGTGAGCATTGTATCTTTATTTGTTCCAGCTGAATGTTTAGAAGAAAAAAAAAAGGATTACTTTTCTTTGAAACAGATTAGTTAATAAACATCAAAGATCAATGCATAGATTTCCTTCATAGAGAATTGCACCTAATAAGACCATGGTTAGACCCAAATAACAAAGGCCTGACCAGAAAAATTAAGCTAGAACCCAAATAAAAATTATCATAGTCAGATAAATACAGTTGTTTCACATGTCAGCACAAAGTGAACTGAAATAATAAACGTACGTGCTAATCCAACTCCAGGAATAGTTATGTTGTTGCCAAGGACTACGGAATTACTATACCCCCTGTCATGAGCAGCAGCACCAACAGTGAAGATCCATGGACTGAAGGAAGAAATGCTCTTGGGCGATGGTCCAGTGTTCCCTGCTGCTTGTACAACAAAAATTCCAGCCTTTACAGCGGACAGCAAAGCCATGTCAATAGGGTTAAAGAAAGTTGCAATCCCAGGAGGACGCCTATTTGGTGTTATTGACAAGCTTACTACGTCTACTCCATCCTGAGCTGCCTGAGGATGAAAGAACAGATGGTAAAAGATAAAATATGATTGCTAATGAAATGCATAAGCACAAGATGTGTGCAAGTGTGTATGCATGTGAGCCATCTGAGAGAAGCAGGAAATGTAGAAACCACCATTTTTTAGGTCTTGACAAGATAAACTTCTCTGCCACTCAAAAATGAGCACAATTATCTGATTTCTATACCAGTTTCTTGAATATTCATCAATTTTCTTACAATGAGTGTGTATAATAGAAGAACAATTTTTACTATAAAATATCTTCTGGGTGGGCCTCGCCCAAATCAGACTTCCTAGGATATGTTGTGACATTTTTGGTGGTTTTCTTCAATCCTTCATTAAAATGTAGTATATTGGTGCCTCATGCTTCTTTTTGTTTTCTTTATTTAATTTTTTTTTATTTTTTGGTTGTGGTTTTTAGGGTATTCTGGCACTGGGACTTTAAATTTGCCTCAAAAACCTACACTAGCAATAAAGATCACTACTATTGACCCCCCAACAATTATGAAGCAAATAGAAGCAAGGTAGAAATGAAAACAAAAAGATTTGAAGGTTAGTCCATAGAGAAAAGACAACTAGAGAATAATAAAGCAACGCTTGGAAACTTTTAAGATTCCTAACAACAATAGGGAGGTAGAGAAATAAGAGGAAAAGGAACTCATAAATTTATAAATAAAAATTGTCAAAACTTCTTTTAAATAAAGAAAAGAAAAGAAAAAATTGAAATTGTCTATACATTGAATTTCATTCATGGTAGGTGAGAAAATATAAATTTTCATAGTAATAATTGTACCTGGTCAATAGCAGCCACAACATCTGCAGCAAAGCCTCCAAAACTCTTGTACAATGCCTTGTAAACAGAAATGCTGAAATGGATAAGGCAGTAAATACATCAGAACCTACAAAGGCATGTCGTCATAACTTGAACATTGAGTCATTGACATACGAGATCTCCAAGATGATGGTTAGAGAGCATAACATGACCATATAAGAAAGTAATAGAATGATGAAGAAAATAATCTAAGGCATCTGTTAAATAAAAATTAAGAAAATATGCTAATGTGTTGGTCTATTTACAGCTTCCAAAATGCTAAGGTAACTATAGGGCATGTTCAACATATATACATTGTAGAAATATTATACATATATGTGTTTGTGAGGCCACCCATATTTGGATCACACAGTAAATTTTCTTCATGACGCCATTATACAAAATTACAATCAATCAGACACTCGTCTCATTCAAGGTCTACAAATTCGCCGAATTTCGAATTTTTTCGGTTTTTTTACCATCGAAGTGCAAAGTGGGATGTAAAATAAAAAATGCAAAAATTTGCTAAATAATTCGATAAACTTCGACAACTTCGACGAAATTCGATAAACTTCGACAAAAGTTTAGTTTTTCAATAAAAAAATGCAAAAATTCGAGCAAAAATTCGATAAAATTCAACAAAATTCGATGAAATTAGACAGAGAAGTAAAAAAGATGTTACTTCATCAATAAAAAATAAAAAAACACTAATAATTATGTATTATTTTCAACTCCATCAACCAACATAGCAATATAAATTTTAAAAAATAATTTAACAAGTTAACAAATTATGTAGTTTATGGGATATGCTTTACCAAAAAAAAAAAAAAAGAAGCAAAATAAATAAATAGTTAAAGTCGAAATAAGATAAAAACTTAAAAATAAATTAAAAGATTTCCTAAAGTCATCTTTTTTTAGTTAACTCTTATGAAACAAGATTAATAAACAACACATTCAAATAATAAACGAATAAATTAAGCATGATAGAATTCAAACTAGTAAAGTATATGGTCAAGAAGCAAGCCACCACAAAATTAAATATCAAAATAAAGAAAACAAATTAACACCAAAAGTCGTCATTCAAATTCATCAACTCACTTAACAAGATTGATTTTGTTAGGTCGCTTATTGATATTTTTATGTGTTAAAAGTGTCTATTTATATTAGTTTTTAGCTTATACTACAATAAATTTAGATATTTAAGCATATATGCAAAAATTCTCTAAACTTCTCTAATTTAGCAAATTTTTACAAAATTTCTCCATGTCGAATTAAACTTCTCCGAATTAATTCTGATTTTTGAAGGTCGAAGTTGAGGGCGAAATCGAAGTTTCGTACCTTGGTCTCATTAGATCTAACCACAATTCAGTAACAACAGTTATTTTCCCCCACTTGTTAGAGTTTCAATACTTGATCAAATGCTAAACTAATTTCAATTGTAGGACGGATAAACAATAATTCAGCCTACGAGTTGGTACCACTATTTATTAGCATAAATAAATGCACAAGTCTGAATCTCATAGTGGTACATGAAGGAATTTGATTATAACCTAAATTGTTCTACTTTCCCTGATTTTGGTCCAGAAAAAGATAGGAGAAATGCCCTGCAAGCAATAAAAATGAGGTAGAGAAATCAAAGTTTCACCCTAGTATCTAGCAAGTGTTTCTAGTACAGACATGTCATCTCATACATAGACCTGTTGATGGATCGGATTTGTTTTTCAAACATGCACTTAATTAAAGATAATGTACTCATAAAAAACAAAACAAACCAACAAGCAAACATATTGGACCAGGTAATGTGTCTGATTGGTTGGAACAGATTCATTGGCTTATCTGAGAAATCTTCCTAGATCCAGACAAATGATGGTGGATTGGAAGTTGTTTTATTGTTGCAAATTGCTTTCAAACAGTTACTATAGAAAACTGGATTAAAATCAATTACTGTGAGCGAGGAGCCATTCCACTAGCGTTCCCAAAGTGATGCCCAGCCACAATGACAGGAATCCCATGGTTCCCTGCTGCAATGGAGGC
The DNA here is from genome assembly GCA_035771175.1 of Paratinospora sagittata. Taxonomy (NCBI): domain Eukaryota; kingdom Viridiplantae; phylum Streptophyta; class Magnoliopsida; order Ranunculales; family Menispermaceae; genus Paratinospora; species Paratinospora sagittata. The sequence continues at coordinate 26,299,641 of CM069610.1, forward strand.
TGTGTGCCTGTATTCCAGAGTTAATCTGTTAGTTGCCTATCAAAGTAGAGAAAATAAATAATTTCGGATGTCACTTTAAATGACAAAAAAATATATTTAGAAATCATAATTCGAAAGAGAATGAATTATGAGCTTGAAACAAGAAAGAACACACGTGAGCAAGGAGTGTCAATATCAAAGGATAGATATACTCACGTCCCATGTCCATCACCATCGAATGGTGAAGCATAATCCTGAGAAGCATTGAAAATCCCCCTAGTTATAGCTGATGCTGCAAAATGTCGGGCCCCAATAAGCTTCCTATTGCAGGACCCAGATGGAAAATCACTTGAAACTTCACAGACACCAGAAAAGTGGTTGGGCACAGGAAACGCATGTTCAGAAATGTCATCAGAGAAGCTGGGGTGTGTTGGATCAATACCAGTATCAACAAATCCAATTACTATTCCTTCTCCAGCAAATTCAGCTCCACCTTCTAGGGCCCATGCCCCTTGAGGCAGACCCAGGAATTCGGGAGTATGTGTAGTTGCAGTTCTAACCGAGAAGTCCAAGACCACGTTTGCCACTTCTCTTCTTCTTGAGAGCTTTTCTGCCTTTTGAAAATGACCAAAGATGTTCCAAATAAAAAATGAAAAACAAGTAACCAAACTTAGACATTTGAAAAACATGCTTAAACAAAGTGGAAATCATCCATCTCTGTAGCATATAATCATATGTAAAGTATGATTGAGCAGAAGCATTTTCCGAACAAAGCATTTTTTGATACATGGGTCAGCTACAACCTACTGAATTCGCTTCCACCTTTATTTTTCTCAATTATCCTTATCTATGTTATTTTACAATAATAGCATGAAGCACAAAACAAAAAATAGTAAAGTAACAGACCTGCTGAGGGGTTATAAGCACGGCAAATCCATTTATCAAATAGTGATAGCTATATAATTTCAAATAGCTTTCTCCTCTCAAAACCCTCCGCAATAGAGAATCATGATACTGAGTTAGATATGAGCCGTACCGCTTATCAGATCGTGAAATATTCCTGCATTTTGAAAAATGAAAAGAATGAAAACCTCAAGATGTTTAGAACAATCCCATGTTCAAAAGAACAACAACAACAGAACAGTTACATCCTTTCAGTGCATTAATTGAGCTAAAATATCTGGCCATCAATCAATCAATCACGAGGTATCACACACCAAAAAATCAAAACTATGTGAATTAATCCTAAAAACAGAGGAAAATTCTACTGTGTTTAATCAACTTAAAAATTCATAGAAAAATTCCAAAGAAACCCAAAAACAAAAAAAAATGCCAAGAATACCCCTACATTCCCCACAAACCCAGTAAATTTAACTACTTTACCAGTCACGAGTCACTAGCAAAAATTCTCCTATAATCAGGTTCATAACCGTCCAAATTACCTTAAATCCCCTAAATTGCAAAAATAAAGTAAAATAAAAATAAAAATAAAAGAATCCAAAAGTACCTTCTGGGTCTATGAAATCTGTTCAAACTCCCATAAGCACGTTCATGTTGTTTATAATTATAACCTTCATTACTCCCCAAACTGAACTCAGCACCATGGTAATGAGCACCAGTAGGTTGTTGTTTCAAGGTAACGATGTATACAGCACCATCTGCATCTTCTTCTTCCTCACATAATACCATCACCAACACACTCATACACAACAACCACCCTAACAGCAACCTCATAATTAAATGCTCCATTACTATTAAATTTCTTGCCACCTCAAAATTACCAATCTTTCTCCACCCAAAATAGCTATCTCTTCTCACTGCTTCCTTCCAGTGAACAAACTCAACAACAACAACAACAACAACAAAGAAAGAAAGAAAAAGGTAAAGCGAAAGACCTTTTCTTTTTATATGCTAAAGCTTAAAAAAGCAAAATTCGGCAGAGCAAATGCGCTATGGTTTTACCGTAGAAATTGGGTTTCTTTTCCTTGTAGTTTCGCTTGTCAAGTCACTGTGATTGTTAACGTTTTGATACAAGGAGAAGAGCGACGGCCTGGCTCGTAGACGGCGTCGTACGCCAACTAGCGGCCGTTATGTGATGGTATCATGTAGTAAATTTTTATTTTGCAAAAAGAAAAGAAAAAATGTTTTACACACATTTGGAAACACAATTTTAAGACATTGTACTGAAATTTGTTAAATCACCCTGTTATCAAATAACTTTTAAAGACAACGTAAAAAAAGTATATAAAAAAAATGTATTCTTTTAGTATTACTCAAAAGAAAAACTTCAACTCAAACTTTCTTTTTTTTTCAAATTTCAACTCAACTGAATTAATATTTTTTCAACTAAATGGGGTCAACTATATAAATATGATTCATTCAGTTCATGTTATTAAGGGTAAAAGACATTTAAATCACAACAAGACGTCCTAATCCTTCGTGTTGTCTAATTTAGTATATTCATGTCAGTTGATTGATCAAACAAGTTTTACACTAGTTATCTGCTATCTAATTGATGCAGGACGTGAACAGGAAGATAATAAAGTCATTAGGAGGCTATCTTGGGCTATAGCCCAGGTAACTTTTTTGAAAAAAAAAAGTTTATAATATACTTAGCCCAGTAAATAATTAAAAAAAAAAAAAAAACTCATGTAATCTCTTTCTATCTAAATGCTAAATTTTCAAATATCAAACCCTTAACCCCCAAATTCCCAAAACGCAAAATTGCAAACTAATCGCACAAACCACAAGTGTCGCGCCGCTAAACTAGATTTTTTTTATCTTCTGGGCGCTACGCTCCAATTTGTTCTTTTTTTTTTTCTTTCTAAAAAGCTTCTTGGCATCGAAACGAGTGTCGCGGCGCCCAGAAGCTTTTTTTTTTTTAAACCCCCAATTGTGTGAGGCTTGTGGTTGGGTGTGGGTTCAACTCCCACACTCTCACACTCTCAAGTGTCTTAAGCATTGTCCAACCACGTGTCATTAAAAAAATGAAGGTTGGTCGCTGGTGTCAATTGGGTTGTTATTTTAAAATTAATGGATAATGCAAGCTCAAAAAAAAAAAAAAAAAAAAAAAGAAGGTAACGTTATAACCTGGCTTATTACTTAATGCTTTGAGATACACATTATACCTAGTTCTCATCTTTTGTTTTATAGAAATATATATCATTATTTGTGTTATGCATCATTTTTCTCTTCTTCTTTATTTACTTTTTGTTAAATATAAATATTGTCTAGGGTGATTCTGAAATGAAAGCACCCTGGAACGAGAAGCTTATTCAATAAACAAAAAAGAAGAAAAAAAAATACTTAAAAAATATACATTATTGATATGAGGGCAGAGCCACCTTAGGGCTTATCTGGGCTACCAAGATAACACACACACACACACACACACACACATATATATATATATATATATATATATATATATATATATATATATATATATTTTAAGTTTTCTTATATTTTTTTAATATAAAGTATATTAAATATTAGATTATCAAATAATAATATCTAACAAATTATAATCACAATCAATTAAAAAATTTACATCTAAACACCTGAAACCCACTCTTTTGAATTTGTCACTCAAATATCGATTTTTAGCGTTAAAGATAAGGTTGTTAAAAAGTTTAGTTTGACCATTTTTGTAATAATGTTTAGTTAGATTCAAAATAACTAGACATGTTTATCCTTTTGATATTAACGATTTACATATCTTAAAGTATACAATAAATAATTTAATATAAATACATGTGTAGTTGCACATGTAGTTATAAATTTTTGCAGTTAGATTAGTATTTCTCTTGCTAAAAAATAAATGATAATCTAATTGTAAAAGTTGTAACTACATGTGTGAACTACACATGCCTATCCTTTGAATATTAGTGATTTACATATCTCAATCAATAAACTTTTCTTATACTATTGAAGGTTGTCTAAAATTTTTTTTAGCCCACCCTAAGTAAAATTTCTGGCTACACCCCTGATTACACCTTCTCTAACTTGTTAATTCATAAGAATATCAAGAAAAGAGAAAAAAACAAGACTAAATTTTTTAAATTCTATTAATATGAATTTCAATAACTTATACAATGGTCTTAAATAAGCAAAACCCACAAAAATACTTCTAAACGGACTATAATACTAAAAAAGTAAATTTTGCTAAAAATAGAAAATATTTTAAAATTTATCTAGAAAGAAAGATATCACGATGTATATCTTATAATAACAAACATAATTAAAATTGGACTCTCTTACGTTGAGTTATACTTGAAACAATTTTTTTTTAAATGGTAGAATTTTTAATTTAAAGGCCTAAACGATGAAATTTGCCCAAAAAAACACATTAGTCACAGTAATAACAGTGGGTATTGATCGGCATGCCGTTTTTTTACGGGAATAATTGTCGTTTTATCAAAATTTCATGCTCAATCTTTTAGCGAAATTTCATACACGTCCTTTTTTCCACTACACACTCTTGGCATATTCAAATTTATACAAATATTTCAATTTTTTTGAATTATATCACTAATATAATCCTCCTCCTTTACTAAGAGTTAGTTGTGTTTAATGATATGTAAATATACTCAATGTGGGCTAAGTTCATAAAAAGAAACCTGTCTTAAAAATAACTTCGCAATAAATTTTAAAAAAAAAACAAAAAAACTTTGCAATGAAATTGACAAGTTTTTTTCTTTTTTTTCCTACCAAAAAACATTTCTTTATTTACCCGCAGAAGCGAGGTCTCTAAATTGACCGTTAAAGGAACATTTTAATGGGAACTTTATTTTTTAGCGGTCGGGTGTTTTGTTGCGAACAGTCCAAATGAAAAGAAAGCAGTATACTGTTTGAAAGGAAAATATGAATCTTGTACTCCATTCGGCTACGTAGCAATGCTACGACCATGACCTTTTAGCTCCACGTGGCACAACGCCCAACGGGCTCCTAGATAAATCTCGATAAATTTATTAACTTTTTAATTTAAAAATATAAATTAGTGATATAATGGAAAAAAAGTAATTTAACATTCTCACTACTTCTTACTACTACCACAACTTTTCTTTTCTTTTCTTTTTGAATTCAACTTTTCTTTTTTTAAGGTTTGAATTCAATTTTATCTAATTTATGTTTACATAAATAGATAGTACTAAATTTAAATTTCATAAAAAATAAGTACTTTAACAAAACTAATAACACCAATAATGTATCAAAATAGTTATGATATAAAAAAAATTATATAAAATAATAATAATAATAATAACAATAGAGACAGATAGGTGTGATGAGAAGGTAGTGGATAAGATGACCTAGTAGTTTGAAGTAGGGGTCAACAGTACTGGAGAAGGAGAGTTGGTTTGACGGTGACTGGCGAGCGTGGAAATGGGTAAGAGTGAGGTTGATGGGTCATCAGTCAGCCATACCCAACGTTCTAATTTTTTAAAAAATGCGAATAGAGAGAGACAGAGAGACAGAGAGAAAGCGAGAGAGAGAGAGAGGAAAATATGGTTTCTTCTGCTGTTTCTCAACTTGGCTGACATGTTGCCCGTGACACTTGGACACGTTGTGCGCGTCTTTCAGGTGAGGCCAGAGTGTTCACCACTCAATGCCAGTGCACGTGTAAAAAGTGTACCACCGTCAATGTTTAGCTTTTTCTATTTTAATTTCATGAAATCATATGTTATTTTTTTAATAATTTTAACATTCTTCTAAAAGTAATATTACTCTTCTAAAAGTAATATTTAAACCTTAGTGTTATTTTTAATTTCAATAGATCGTGCCTGTGTTTTTTACTTCATTAACTTAGTTAATCAAAATTATGTCACTAATATTAAAGTTTTAAAAGTAATAACTTATATACCCAACTTTCAATGGTAATTATTCAGGTAGACGCCCTAACGCATTTTTTTTGCCACATCGAAGGCGTCTTTTTCAGTATAAGAAAATTTCTACTGAAAGCAGCTTTTATAAAACGCCTTCAGTGCATAATTTATTTTTTTATAAAAAAAAGCAAGACATTAGAATACACCAGGTTGTTTTCCACCCTCGTCACTAAATCCATAACTCGTTCCCAGGTTCTAGTAAATTTTTTACTCTCAAACCGAAAGTTTTAATTTAAATAAATTAAATTGACTTAAAAAACGCATTTGAGGCAACCGTAACCAATCCACCAGATTTTTTTTCCGCCCAACACTTTGAGCGAGTCTCAATATCCTTCCAGGAACTTCGAAACTAATGGAACTAGTTTTTTAGGTCCAGGTAAATTTTTGACCCACAATCGGAAGTTTTAGTTTAAATGAACTAAATTGACTTAGAAAACGCGTTTGAGCCAACCGCGACCAATCCACCGAATTTTTTTTACCACCCAATACTTTGAGTGAGTCTTAATATCCTCTCAGGAATCCCTAGAATCGATGAAACCCTATTCCCAAGTCCCGGTGAATTTTTGACCTCTCAATCGAAAGTTTTAATTTAAATAAACTAAATTGAATTAATTTTTATTTTCTTTTTGTTTATGTTAAGACTCAAGAGGCTTGTAATACTAAAGGAAAAAAAAAAGCACAAAAATTGGCAGGTGAAGAAGAATCCACCAAAGTAGAAGCTTTCAACTTTAATGCTTCCAAAATAATACAAAATGAGACAACAAAATTGCGATAAAATAAGTCTTTAATACATAACATGTTTTTGTGCATATCAAATAACATCATAAAAGAACCTATACCAAAATCTAAAAATGTGTCGTTATTAAGTGCCATGCCAATATTGCACTCCCTTATGCGTAAGTGCCAGCCACGTCAAAATCGACAAACAAAGGCAAGAATTCCAAATATACCAAATTATTTGATTGGTCTGAGAATAAACAACCCCCAATTAGTTGTAAAATGTACTATGGTTAATACGTGTAAACCGCAAGTATACGGTGTCAAGTTATAATAATTTTTTTATGAGAATCGGGTATCGGCCTCAGAGATTGATTTATTACACTAATTATATCGTTCTTAGTCCTAATTTTATCTAAAAAACCAAATTTTAATGATCAATGAGCTAAAATAATACTTAAGCTACAACAATAATTAAAACAACAAATTATTTGAATTTTCTAGAGAAGAATCAATATTAAAAACACCTAGAGATTTAATTTCACCTAATTATCAATTATGCAATATTAGACATGATTATTATCAAATCATTATTCAAGTTTATAAGTCAAAATCTTCTAGTTTCTAACACTCTCTGTCGAGTGCGGCATTAGAATCTATCACCAAAATATAGTTTCGATCTATCGATAAAAACCAATAATTTAGCAATGCATTAAGCCTTGTGATTTTCCTACAACTTCATAAAACATCGCATTGTTATCTCAATGAACCCCATGATTTGAATGTTTTGATCATTTCAAATATCTCAAGTTTGTGTATCTAATAATCTTGTTAAGTGTTTCAGATTTATCAAGAATCAATAATAAGGAACAGAGCTCACAAGCCTATTGAGAATCATGATTAAAGTCTCAAGACTTTCAGTACCTAGAATGTAAAGACTACTGATCGAATTTCTCTCAACAAGATTTAATCAATCACATATTTTGATCATTTCACTTTAAAGGTATTTTATTGATTTCCAAAGCATTTGATTTAATCCAAAAATATCTTGTTTTTAATCGAGCCTTATCGAGTTTTAATCGAAAAATTTAAAACCATTTTTATAGAGTCTTTGAGGACGCTTCTCTTATAGTTGGGTGGCCATTCTTAGCTACCGGGAGAGCTTTGATCGATGTGCAACGTGGTGAGCTTACCTTGTGAGTGAATGATGAAGAAGTATTGTTTAACATATACAAGACTCTTAAATTCTCGTCGGAGGAGAATACATGTCAGCGGATTGATGTAGCAGAAGTGGTTGATGCATGTGTGGCCGAGGTACTTGATGAGACTACACCAAGAGATCCTTTAAAGAAGTGTCTTGTGAGTTCGATATCTAGAGATGAGGCGGTTCATGATGAAGTCCAACATTATGCTTTAGCTCTTGAGGCCCATAATCATGAGAGTTCAACCGTCAAAGCGGAAGATATTAAAGCTTCTTCGCCACCCGAGTTAGTAGAGTCTTCACTGGAGTTGAAGCCCTTACCGGAGCATCCTCGCTATGCATTTTTGGGTGAGAAGTCTACTATGTCGGTCATTGTATCATCGACCTTGTCTAGTGTAGAGGAAGAGAAGCTATTACGCATCTTGAGAGAGTACTAGTCCGCTTTGGGGTGGTCCATAGCCGACGTAAAGAGGATAATTCCTTCTATTTGTATGCATAAGATCTTGATGGAGGAATCTTACAAGCCTTCAATTGAGCATCAACGACGGCTAAATCCACCCATGAAGGAGGTTGTCAATGTTGAAATATTAAAGTGGCTCAAGGCTGGAATCATATACGCCATTTCAGATAGTTCGTGGGTAAGTCTGGTTCAAGTGGTGCCTAAGAAAGGTGGTATGACTGTGGTGATGAATGATAAGAATGAGATGATTTCTACTAGAACAGTGACGGGTTGGAGAGTTTGCATAGACTACCGAAAGCTCAACAAGGCCACAAGGAAGGGTCACTTTTGTCACACCCTGGGTTGCACGGCGTGCCCCCTACTCAGGTGTGGGCGCACCCCCTCGGGGCCAACGCCTAGCCATTATGGATCCATAATATTGTCCTATCGCCATGTAGCAACCCAACCGCAGCTGGTCTACATCGAAACGATTATTTGTCTAACACTATTCATGAATAGTGCAGGGCCTCCCCCAGAATCGAACTCGAGACCTCCCTTAAGGAGTCTAATTTCGCATTCTGAGTAGCCACTGAACCATATACATGAGGCCTTTTTGTCACACCCTGGGTTGCACAGCGTGCCCCCTACCCAGGTGCGGGCGCACCCCCTCGGGGCGAACGCCTAGCCATTATGGATCCATAATATTGTCCTATCGCCATGTAGCAACCCAACCGCAGCTGGTCTACATCGAAACGATTATTTATCCCTACTTAGGGATAAATAATCGTAGGGATAAATAATTGTTTCGATGTAGACCAGCTGCGGTTGGGTTGCTACATGGCGATAGGACAATATTATGGATCCATAATGGCTAGGCGTTCGCCCCGAGGGGGTGCGCCCGCACCTGGGTAGGGGGCACGCTGTGCAACCCAGGGTGTGACAACTTTCCTCTTCCTTTTATTGATCAGATGCTAGATCGATTGGAGGGCTTCCATTATTATTATTTTTTAGACGGGTATTCGGGGTATAATCAAATAGCCATTGCCTCGGAGGATCAAGAGAAGACTACATTCACTTACCCGTATGGTACTTTTGCTTTTCAGCGTATGTCGTTTGGATTATGTAATGCACCGACGACTTTTCAACGGTGCATGATGACTATATTTTCTGATTTGGTGGAGGACATCATGGAGGTCTTTATGGATGATTTTTCGATCTTTGGGTCCTCATTTGATCATTGCTTACATAACCTTTCCCTTGTGTTGAAAAGGTGTGAAGAAACGAACCTTGTGCTTAATTGGGAAAAGTGTCACTTCATGGTGAATAAGGGAATTGTTCTAGGTGCATGAGGGAATTGGACACCGGATTTCTTTTAAGGGGCTTGAGGTAGATAAGGCAAAGATTGTTACTATTGAAAAGCTTCCACATCCGAAGAGTGTTAAGGACATAAGGAGTTTCTTGGGGCATGCGGGGTTTTATAGAAGATTCATAAAAGACTTTTCCAAGATTACAAAGCCTCTTTGCAACCTACTTGAGAAAGAGACTCTATTTGTGTTTGATGAGCATTGTTAGGAAGCTTTGAGTTAATAAAGAAAGCTTTGATATCAACACCTATCATGGTGATACTGGGTTGGAGTGAACAGTTCAATATCATGTGTGATGCGAGCGACTATGCAGTAAGAGCAGTTCTTGGGCAAAGGAGAGAGAAGATGTTCCGGGCCATCTACTATGCGAGTAGGACACTTGATGGGGCTCAACAAAATTATACGAAAACCGAGAAGGAATAACTAGCGGTGGTCTTTTCTTGTGATAAGTTTAGATCCTACACCGACCATGTCGCCATCCGCTACTTGTTTGAGAATAAGGATGCCAAGCCTCGGTTGATTAGATGGGTCCTCTTACTTCAAGAGTTTGATATGGAGATCAGGGACAAGAAAGGGAGTGAGAATGTAGTGGCGGGTCACTTATCTCGGTTGCAACTACATGAGAAAGAAGACATGGGCCCTATTTTAGAAACGTTTTCGGATGAGCAACTATATGGGCTATTTGTGAAACTTCCATGGTATGCAGACTATTTGAATTACTTGCCTAGTGGTGTCTTACCTCCGGATTTATCATATGCAAGGAAGAAGAAGTTTCTACATGATGTGCCCTTTTACCTTTGGGATGAGCCCTTGCTATTTAAAAGTTTCAATGATCAAATTATTAGGAGGTGTGTACCGGAGGACGTGCTGTCCATTCTCCATGATTGTCATTTGTCTCCATATGGTAGTCACTTTGGGGATACATGTTCAAAGTGGATTCTATTGGCCTATATTGTTTCGTGATAGTTATGCTTTTGTGAAGACATGTGACCGATGCCAACGTCTTGGTACTATTTCGAGGAAACATGAGCAACCATTAACTAATATCCTGGAGGTGGAGCTATTTGACGTTTGGGGTATAGATTTCATGGGATCATTTCCGTCTTCATGTGGGAAGACATATATTCTCTTGGCCGTTGACTACGTTTCAAAGTGGGTGGAAGCAATTTCCACAACTACAAATGATGTAAGGGTAGTGTTGAAGTTCCTTCAAAAGAACATTTTTACACGTTTTGGCACTCGGGCAATCATTAGTGATGAATGATCTCACTTTTGTAATAAGCTCTTCAATGCACTATTTGCCAAGTATAGGGTGAAACACAAGGTTGCCATGGCCTACCATGCTCAAAGCAATGGACAAGCCGAGATTAGTAACCGGGAGGTGAAGCAAATCCTAGAGAAAGTCGTGAATACTAAGAGAAATGATTGGGCTTTAAAGCTTGATAACACTTCATGGGCTTACCGGACAACTTTTAAGAAACCCATTGGGATGTCTCCGTATCGTTCAGTCTTTAGGAAAACATGTCATTTATCGATTGAGTTGAAGCACTGTGCTTTTTGGGCTATTAAGAAGCTAAATTGTGATTTGAAGGCATTCGGTGATCAAGACTTCTACAATTGAATGAGATGGATGAATTCTACCAAGATGCATACGAGAATGCCAAGATATACAAGGAAAGAACAAAGAAATGACATGACAAGATGATAGTGAAGCGGGAGTTCAAGCCGGGACAAGAGGTTATTTTCTACAATTCAAGGTTGACATTGTTTTCGGGTAAATTGAAGTCTAGGTGTGTGGCGACCTCGCACCCCGGATCAACAACCCAACAAGGAATGGCGTGTGGAATGCCGGGGCAAGACGCCCAGCGTAGGCATCTCCAACCACTCCTCAACCCACGTGAGGTGGTTGAGACCCTACGAGCCTTATCCCAAACAACGACATAATATATAAAGGCACTAAACAAAACTACCGACCATATTAATCATCCAAGACAAGAAATAATCCATAAAAATGAACCATAAATAAAACCATAATCCCTATAGTCCATCAAGATGGACATACACATAAAGTCCAAAACTAAGGGTACAAAAAAAACCGTCATATGTCCACATGGTCTATCTAACAAGTCTCAACTCGCCCATACTACAATGTGGTAAGTGTTATAATTACATAGTCCAAAATATAATACATCATAATTTAAAACACAGTTCAATCAAAATGCCTCTCAACTCACATCGAGGCCTTGGATTCTCTCGCCGGCAATACCCTCAAGATATGACTACTCCTTTGCCCTTATTCGGGACAGAAGAACCTGAAAGAGGAAAATGAAGGTGAGCCAACGATGCCCAGTGAATAGAATTCAAATATGCTATCAATACTCATCAATAAATATCATGTATGCATGTCAATCAGTAGCATGATTAAAAGCTCGTCATAACATATAAATATCAAGCATTTATAATAAGTTCGATGCAAGTAAAAGCCTATCAATTTGGATCCACATTCCACATGCATTGGGGTTACTAGTGCACGCCTATTTCACCGTACCGTTCTCATCCCCAAATATTTCCTTTCTGAAACCCTCCTATGACAAGGTTAAGTCTCCCTATTAGCCAGATAGATGGGTCCAACCAAAGTCATAAGGTTTTCTCAAATCAGTGCATCATTCAAAACATTAGAACACATTCATGCTTTCAACATACAATATATATAAGTGATATGATGACATAAAAGATATAATCATGAATGAAGTCTACTCACAACCAAGCCTTGCGAGAGTATCTAACCACACACGGACACCAAATCGAATCAACCCAATCAAGGTCCTGAAACATTCATCAATATCCAACCATACATCAATTCCTATGCTCAATCACATAGACATTACACATCAACCTTAAATCAGCCCACATATAGACAATAGGCCTAAATCCCATCTAATCCCGTCATTCAACTCAAATCACATGACTTAGGCCTCTAATGCATAGTTTCATAAACCATTCAATTAATCAAAAATAATTATTTTTAATTCCTTAGGCATAAACATGCCCAAATTGGGTCATTTGATCACAAGTAGGTCTAACCCATGATATGGTCACAACCACCTAATCAGTAGCATAATCAACCCTAATCATGCTTAATTAGAAATAAATTGCATCAATTCAATGATTCTAGGCCAAAAGCATCAAAAGCCCTAAAATATGAAGTTTTTCATACTTAGGCCTTATTGCCGATTTACGCTAGGTCACCATGTTCAGCCATGTATATCACTGATTTTGCATCATGGGTTCATCAACAATGGCAACTAGGTCAACATAGTTGACATGCAAGCTATTTGGAAAGATCTAAGTTCATATTTTAAATTTAGGTCTAATACAAACAACCCTACCAATTTTCCATTTAATATTCTGTTAAGATGTATCAAGCTGCCAACAAAAATATTTAATCACAAAATCAAGCATACATATTGAAGTATGTTACAAAGCAAACCTTCTATCCAAAAATTAGCTCAATCCAACGGTGGACCGAAGAGATAAGCAATTTTGATGAACAAGTCTCTAATCAAACAATTTCTCCTTTCCTGCTGCAAATACTTGACCTCAGATGACTATATCATACAAAATACTTGACCCATCAACATCTCAACCGTTTCTAATGTATACATATTAGTTGTGAACCATCTTCTGAAATATCATATCCATCCAACGGTAGGTTTAGGAGATCTATCAGTTTGACTTAAATTGCGCGAGAAATCCAGACTTTCCTAATGGCTTTGTTTGGGAGGTTATATCTCGCAGAAGAAAACTCAAATCAAGATCTCCACCAACCAGAATAAATACCCATACGATATGAACTAGCTGACAAAGCTTGAGCTCAATCTGACCATATATTACCAAGATCTAGCTCTTTGATGAAAACATTGCTGAGACTTCCCTCAAAGAAACATCCTCTTTCTTTCTCTTCTTCTTTCCTTTCCGTCCACTCATCTCACTCTCTAGGACTTCCTTGGACAAGAAAAGTGGGGCATGGGACACTTGTCCACTCTCATGCACCAACTTGACATGTGTTGGAGAAGAGAAATGGGGCATGAGACACTTGTGCACTCTCATGCACCAACTTGACATGTGTTGGTCTCATACTACCCATACCAACCACATGTACTTTAACCAACCTCATGCTTCCATGTATTTTAAATGTCCAATCCATCTAATACACCAAATTTTCATTCTCATTTATCCTTTTATTCAATCAATCCTAACCCATATCAATTCATGGTTTAATGGGCCCATGCATAAATAATAACACATGCATTATACTTTAATTTAACATGATCCATATATAATTTATAATGCACATATTTATATACATTATCGAGCATCAAATATACAAACATTAAACAACCATCAAACAAACACCAAACATATCAAGGCAAACACATAGAGTTTGGGCAAAATGCAATTGGGTTATGAGCTAGATGAAATAATTTTCGGGGCGTCACAAGGTGGTCGGGTCCTTTTATTATTGAGAGAGTTTTTCCATATGGCACAATAGAGTTGCGTGGCAAAGAAGGCTCTCTCTTTCGAGTCAACGACCATCGGGTGAAACACTACTATGGGAAAGAGCACGCGCATGAGGAAGATATATATTTGGAGGACCCTAATTGAGGAGATTGATGAATGTCGGGCTGAGAAATTTAAACTAAGCGCTTGTTGGGAGGCAACCCATCGGTTACTTTTTATGTTTTCTATTTTTTTATTCAGTTATTTTGTTTATTTAGTTGTTTAGTATCTACCTTTACCAATGACTTATCTTTTGTTATCTCATTCCCAGGTTCTAAATCAAGTTTGGGGTTCTCATGAGAGCTACATGGAGAGGATGGAAAGTTGATGCGACTTCGACCCTTTTGGGTTATAGGGGATTTTCTTACCCTTATCTATTTTACTTCCATCCATTCTCTGATTATGTTTTACTTGTGAAGCATTGGGGACAATGTTAGTTTTAAGTTTGGGGGGAGAATTTTGATTTTTTGACTTGTCATGGTAAAGATGTGGTAGTTTTAGGTTAGGATGTCCATGATTTTACAAATTCTGATTTGATTCAATTACTTTTATTTTTCCGAATGGCCAATGATAAGAGAACATATACATGAACATAACTCTTGGAGAGTGTAGAGAGATATCTTAAGTCTATGTGCTTGATTCGACTATTTGCTTAGCTTTGTTGAAAATTCTCTACATGTTTAGTGTGGTTGATTTTGTGGAATCATAACTTTTTTAGATTAGATGTGTGCATGTAAAGTTAGATATATTAGATCTCTATAGATCCTAGAACAAGTTTGATTATCACTTGAGGCGAAATCCTAGAGAGCATGCTATGAGGAAAACGATTTAGGCCATGTTTGGATAAGTTTGAGCCAAATAGCCTACCTTACTTTTTATTGTATCCATAATTCCTATTTTGAGCTGAATATTTTTTCTTTGTTACCTAAGCATCAGGAAATTTGAGCTTATCATGTTTAATTTCCCTATTTTTCAACCTATGTACCTTATACACTTTGATCATGTTGGAGTGTTATTATTTGGAAGAAAGAACAATTGGAAAAAAAAATGAAAAAAAAGGGTGACAAATAAGAGAAAAATGTGAAGTTTGCTTATGAGTTATATTGAAAAAGAAAAAATAAATAAGAGAAAAGAAAAGAAAATGAAAAAGAGAAGGAAAGGGGTGTTACATTTATGTTGTGAAAAGAAACAAGTTTTGGGGTGTGGCATTTTATGAAAACAAGCAAACAAAAGAATAGGGAATGGAATGAAAAGATTGAATATTTAAAGAAAGGATATATGTGCTGAAATTTGGTTTTTGGTTCTAAATGTAATGTTATGGATGTTTGTAAAAGATCAAAGTGTTTAGGGTGTTTTGAGCCTAAATTTTTCTAATTTTTCCTACCTTTGAACCTTGGCCATACATTACAACCTAAGAAAAACCTATTGATTCTAAATGGCATGTGATCTACATTAGTGGAGAGTGGTATGAAAGATTTGCCGATGGGATTCACTTTATATATATTTATTTGAGATCACTTACACTTCATACTTGCTTATACTTGTCTATGAATTTCATGAATGGTTTTATGAGATTGACTATTTGATGGTGTGTTTGAGAATGAAAGATGAGGTTTGGTGATGAGTTGGATTGAAATTCTAGGCATTGCTTACACTCTCAAATTGTTTTGATGAGTTATTATCTTTTAATGTGATCTTAGAGGCCATGATGATGATCTTGCATGATATTTCGAATCAAATTCTTAATTTGTCTGAAAATAGGATGGTAGTTTGATGATTGATATGTTAGTTGAGTTTTAGTTTTGTTTTCCCTTTACTCAAGACGATCAAAGTCCTAAGTTTGGGGGTATTTGATAGTTACATATTTAGATAGGTTTTAGTGTATGTTTTAGGACATTTTATGCATTAGTTTTATGTGTTTATGTTAGTTTTGATGTAATTGTTAGTTTAGGAGGATGCACAATCAAGTGAGCTTCCGATGCCATATGATGAATTGGCGCCTACTAGTGTGGAGGAGTGTTTGGATGTCAAGGAATATGCATTCACTTTTGAGGATCCGTTTGCCCATGTACTTCAAGAGAAAGTTTAGAAGGTTACTGATAATGATGTTCAAAGCCATTTAGAGGTGCTTGAAACTCAATGCATAAACGTTTGGAAAGCCCCAATTGAGTATTTCAATGACATTCCTCCGTTAGATGGAAGTGATGCTTCTTCGGACTTTGTGGTTCTACTTGAAGAGCTTTCTTCAACATTTTTATGGGAGAAGTGCACAAGTTCGGTGATGCAATCAATGCTGAACAATGAGGAAGACGGGAGGATGCTCGAAATAATAAAAAAACACACTCGATTTAAGCGAGAAGAAAAAGTCGGGCTGAGAACTTTAGACCAAGCGCTTGTTGGGAGGCAACCCATCAGTTTCTTTTATGTTTTATGTTTTTATTTATTTATTCTGTTTATTTAGTTGATTAGTATCCACCTTTTCCAATGATATGTCTTTTACTATCTTTTTTCAGCTTTTAAATCAAGTTTGGGGGTCATTGTGCAAGCTACATGAAGAGGATGATGAGCTTATGTGGAGACTTCAACCCTTTGGGTTCAAGGGGGTTTTCTCAACCTCTATTTCTTTTATTTCCATCCATTCTTTGATTTTATTTGGTGAAGCATTAAGGACAATGTTTATTTTAATTTTAGGGGGAGAGTTTCGATTTTTGACTTGTCATGGTAAAGAAGTGGTAGTTTTAGGTTAGGATATCCTATAATCTTACAAATTCTGATTTGATTCTATTTTTTTTTAATGGTCAATGATAAGAGAACATGTATATGAACATGACTCTAGGAGAATGTAGAGAGATATCTTAAGTCTGTGTGCTTGATTCGACTATTTACTTGGTTTTGTTGAAAATTCTCTACATGTGTAGTGTGGTTGATTTTGTGGAATCATGATTTGTTTGGATTAGATTTGTGTAAGTAAAGTTATATATTAGATCTCTAGGGATCCTAGAAAAAGTTTGATTATCACTTGAGGTGAAATCCTAGTGAGGATGCCATGCGGAAAATGATTTAGGCCATGTTTGAAAAAGTTTGAGCCATATAGCCTACCTTGTTTTTTTTATATCCTTAGCACCCATGTTGAGTTTATTGTCTTTTCTTTGTTACTTGTGCATTAATTCACTTGAGCCATGTATGTTAAAATCCTTATTTTTCAACCTATGCATCTTATACACTTTGATTATGTTAGAGTGTTATCTTTTTGAAAGGTAGAAAAGGGGAATGAAAAAGAATGAAAAGAAGGTAATGAAGAAAAGTATATTGGGAATTTGCAAAGTTTGCTATATTTAAAAAAAAAAAAAAAAAAAAGCAGAGAAGAATGTTATGCCTATGTAATATGAAAAGAAATAAGTTTGGGGGTGTAGTATTCTATGAAAAAAAGAAAAAGAAAATCAAACAAAAGAATGGAGATAGAGTAAAAAAGTTGAATATTTGAAGTGGGTAGATGTGTTTAAATTGGGTTTTTGGTTCTAAATGTAATGTTGTGGATGTTTGTAATTGATCAAAGTGTTTAGGGTGTTTTGATCTAAAA
Organism: Paratinospora sagittata; assembly: GCA_035771175.1. NCBI lineage: Eukaryota > Viridiplantae > Streptophyta > Magnoliopsida > Ranunculales > Menispermaceae > Paratinospora > Paratinospora sagittata. The sequence goes on from CM069610.1 coordinate 26,317,363, forward strand.
TTTTCCGATTTTTCCCTACCTTTGAACCTTGGCCATACATTACAACCTAGGAAAGACCTATTAATTCTAAATGGCATGTGATCTACATTACTGGAGAGTGGTATGAAAGATTTGCCTATGAGATTCACTTTATATATATATATATATATATATATATATATATATATATCTATTTGAGATCACTTACACTTTATACTTGCTTGCACTTATTTATAAATTTCATGAATGGTTTTATGAGATTGACTATGTGATGATGCGTTTGAGAATTGAAGATGAGGCTAGGTGAAGGGTTGGGTTGAAAATCTAGACATCTCTAACACTCTTGAAATTGTCTGATGAGTTATTATCTTTCAATGTAATCTTAGAGGCCATGATGATAATATGCATGTTATATTTTGAATCAAAATTTTAATTTGTTTGAGAATAGGATGGTAGATTGATGATTGAGTTAGTTGAATTTTAGTTTTGTTTTTCCTTTGCTCGAGACGATCAAGTCCTAAATTTGGGGGTATTTGATAATTGCATATTTAGATAGGTTATAGAGCATGTTTTAGGTGTGTTTTAGGACAGTTCATGAATTAGTTTGATATGTTTATGTTAGTTTTGATGCATTTGATAGTTTAAGAATAAATTGGTTTGATCCATTTCATAATTTAGTGTGTTATTGATTTGATTTAATTTGTTTTGTAGGTGTTTAGATGTGTTAGTCATGATTTTGGATGATGAAAACATGTACAAGAAGTTGTAAAGGAGAAGCATGAAGAATGCATGTCAAAAAGGGACTGAAAATTGGTTAAGTCCACAAGAAAAACGCCCAAAATACGTTCTGAACGCCGCGGCGCTCAATTCTAGAGCTGCGACACTAGACAATAGCCAACTGCGCGATTTGTTTGTTTCGGCCATAACTTTATCAATTTAACTCTAAATTGGACGTGGTTTGTTTCTATGGGATCCTTACTTAAAATACTACAATATGCAATGGTTTTGAGGTTTATTTGGATTAGATAACAAGAAGAAAAACTTCGAGAAAAAAATATGATGTGCGATTCAAAATATATATACTTTCTAATTTTATTGCTAACTTTCCTAGTTCGACTTGGACACTTCTTGGACGACTTCTTATGGACTTGTAGCTATATAAAAACCATTGTTTAGGGTTTTTAGAGACATCAAGGAGAGGAGAAAAAGATTGTGGAAAGCAAGGAAGACGACTAGGGTTTGGAAGCGAGGAGAAGAGCAAGATTGAAGATATTGAAGATTCTCCTACACTTTCCCTTCCTTCTACTTTATTTTTTTGGTTTTAGATTTATGTTCATCATGCTATTTCATGCTTTGATATCTCTAGTTATGAACTAAATCCTCTTTCTAGAGGTGTAGATTGCTCCAAACTTGATACTATGCTGTAGGTTTTATTGTTTGAGTATTGTTAATAAAGTTTTCTAGTTTATTTATATTTCTCATTGCTTAATGCTTGCAATCTCTTGATCACGGATTGAATGATTCTAGACTTGGGGGGTGGCACTCGAGAGAGGATTCCTTGGGTTGGAACAAGGGAAATATAACCTAAGATTATCATAGAATCGAGAGATTTATGATATCTTTTGAAGTTGTAGGAAGAATCACAAAACCTAATGAGTTGCTAGGGTTTTGGTTTTTATTGAGAGATCGAAATCAAGCGTTGGTGATATGTTCTAATTCGGCACTCGAGAGAGGGAATTAGAGACTTTAGGATTCTTGACTTGTAAATAAAAGAACTGATTTAATAATCTATATATATATATATATATATGCATAGTTGAGAGTGAGGTGATATCGAACCTCTAGATTATTCTATCTTTGATTCTCTATCTATTTTTATTGCATGCTTAGTTTACTTTCTAGTTATTTAATTGTTTAATTATTTCACTTAATCACTCAAATCTGAATAAAGTTGAAGTTAGTAAACGTGGTATTTAGTGTGAGTATCAATCCTAGAGGACGACAATCCAATATCTCATCGGTATATATTATAACTTGACACCGTATGCTTGCAGTTTGCACGTAACAATAGCCCATAATTTTCATCCTATAAATAGGGGGGAGATTTTCAAATTCTTTCAAAACTAATTTTTTTTCAAAATCTCTCTTTTTGTATTTTCTATCTTTCGGGGAAAAACTTAAGGAGACGTTGTTGTAGCATTGACTTCAAGGTGGAGAGGATCTTATTGTTTATGCATTCTAGTCTTTTTTCATTAATTTTTATATTCATACTGAAGTTATGCACACGTCTTTACTTTTATAAGTGAAATGTTATTTTGGTAGGAAGTTGGCCCTTGCTAGATTGCTAAATGCAACTTATTTGGGTTGGAAGCTGGCCCTTGTTGGAATGCTAAATGCAATTTACTTAGGTTGGGAGCTAGCCCATGCTGGATTGCTAAATGCAACTTATCATTTTAGATTTCTTAAAATGTTCCATTCAATTGCTAACAAAGTTTCTATGTGCATATGTGTGCAAATGTTGTTGTTATATAGTTTATATTTCAGTTATTGAATATCAACTTTAATGTTTTGCCTAAAGTATGGAAACTCGCTAGTGGACCCACTGGGCATAAACTCACCCTTTCAATCTTATCTCCAGGAAATTAATTTCAAGGGTAAGGAGTAGGAGAGAAAAGAAGAAGGGAAAAGAAAAAGAAGGAAGAAGGATCTAGTCATCAAATAATGTAAATTTGTAGATAAACTAGTAATAAGCCGATCATACTAACCTTAGCTTATATATAAAAGTTGTAATGTTTCAGCACTTGTGTGTGTTAGTTAATTCTAACTATGTACAAAATATGGTGCAGTGAAGAAAAAGCCAACTAAGCTTGTAATATAGAAAATAAGTCATGGAATAAAGTAAAGTTTGGGAATACAAAAGTTGTAACCTTGAAATTTTTCTTATTGTTAGTTTACCATCAAATCACCTATTAAGGGATATGCAAAAAAGAGAGGATATTTTGGGGCGTGACAAATAGAATTTTGGAAAAGTTCTCAAAAAAAAAAATCAAAAAATTTTAAAATATATATATATATATTTTTTGGGTGAAGAGGATACGTGCCCCTTAAAAAGGTCACTTGGCCTTGGGCGCCCCATTATAAATGGAGAAGGGGAGCCTTCATTCCCCACATCCCTCCCCTCCCTTCCTTTTCTACTACACCCTAGGTACATTTTCTATCATTTTTCCCTAGTTTTAAAGAAAAATTTGTTTTTCTAGATTATTTCCTTTAAAAACAAAAAGCCCTTAATTTCAAAAACAAAAAGAGAAGAAAATGGAACAAGGACCTTCCCAGCGTAAGAAGTGCAAGGTGTAAGAGGGGGATAGATTCTCTACCTGCTAGATAAACACCAGGAGACTCGTGAACCTTCCGGCAGAATACCATCCCTAGGTTCACGACAAGTTGAGCACTCTGAAATGGATTCGAGTCTTACTGGAAGGTTATGTTTTCCAATCTCCTGTTAGACAATTTTATTCAAATATGCATGTTCAAAATTTTGCTCCTTTAAGTGAGGCCCTCACTGTCACTACTGAAGTAAACAATGTAAAGATCACCCTCTCCGCGAGTACCCTTTCTAATATCCTAAAAATACCAATGGAGGGACCTCTGTGTGACGTTTATTCCGACCAGGTTGTCACGACGCCCCTGACGTAGTCTGACGTCATGACGACACAGTGTATTATACACTGTACATACCCATATACAATATACAATACACTGTCAGCCTCAACGGACATTCACAAAAATTTCCAATATACCACAAATCAAATCAAATCAAATATCACATTCATTCCATTCATTCTACAAATTACATTCTCACCTGATAAATATCTATGATCATCTCATTCCATCATCCCAAACATTATATAATATTACCACACAACCCATCTAGGTGATAGTATATCTATAGTATGTGATAGTTATACATATCAAAATAACAAACATATAACCTATTTCCTCCAAGCATACATACACATACCAGACGAAGGCTCACGTGATTATCACTCACGGATTTGTCCTTTTCCCTTCGACTCAATACCTGAAATATTGGAGGAAATGGAGTGATATCTAAAGGAATGATGGAAGCATGTTCACGGCCTTGAATCCAAGAAAAAGGTATCCCATCTATGGCAGAAAAGAAATATAGCATGTAGGTCCCTAGAATTAGATTGATTATCACACAAAACAACAAAGAAATGAAGGAATGAGCTGTGATTCGAAAAAGGGGGAAGAAAGACAATTAAAAAAAAGGGCTGAATCATGATCTAAGCCTAAATAAACTATAGCAATTATTGAGGCACTATTTAATTCTTGGTGGGATAAGGAATTTATGAGAATCTTTTTTAGCGTTACATGAAAGGGGATGTTTGTTGATGTGTGCACTTCCTCTGTCGGTAGGTATCTATCTTTCTATCTAAAGGAATGATGGAAGCATGTTCACGGCCTTGGAATCCAAGAAAAAGGTATCCCATCTATGGCAGAAAAGAAATATAGCATGGAGGTCCCTAGAATTAGATTGATTATCACACAAAACAACAAAGAAATAAAAATACACGTATAAGTACCTTTAAAGTCATGTGTACATGTGTCAAATGAACTTGAAAATGTCAAAAGTCAGTTCGGAATGTGATTTTAAATAGACCTTGATTTACGACACGTGTATGTCTCATGTGGATTGAGTGTATAGAAGAAGAAGATGAGGAATGAAGTAAGAAAAAAATAAAATAAAAATATATTACTGTTCATTTGCGGGTACTGTTCACCAAACAATACTGTGAACAGTACTCATATGGAAAGATAAAAAAATTAAACGAACGAAAGAAGTCGCTGGAACGAAAAGGAAAGAAAGAAGCAGAGAGAAAGAGAGCCGAGAAGAAAGGAAGAGAAAAAGAAGGGAGAACGAGCGATTCGCGCGAAATCGGGACTCGTGGTAAGTGATTTTCACTCTATTTCTTCGTGAAATTAATATCTAAGGTAGATGTAACGATTCTAGCGAAGTAATTGTTGTTGTGGGAGCCGTTTTACGGCATTTTCAAAAATTGGAGTTTTGACCCAATGTGAATGAAAATCCGCTAAGAAGGTTGGAAAACACTCCCTGGACTGTCGGGACCCCGAATATGTGGTTAGATTGAATTTATGTGTTCATTCGGAATTCTTATAGCCGTTTAAAGTTTGTTGGAATTTAGAGTTTCGATTGGAGACCATTTGAATCATTTAAAACCCGATGAAACTCTAGTTTAAGGCAATAGAATGGTAGAATGAACTGTTGCGAGTCCATCGATGCTAATTTCATGATTTTTGGGAACCGTTTGACAATTTTAGCAATAATTTACATGTTTCCAATGAATAGTGATGACGTGAACAATACCATAAATAGTATTGTGATCATACACAGTGAATAAAATGGAATTAGAATCTAATAAAACTCTGGTTTGAGATCATAGAATCGTAGAGAACTGAATTCCGGACGTTTCGATGTTAAGAACATGATATTTGGATATGCTTTGATATTTTTAGTAGCTAAAGATATGATAAATGGTGATTCTCATGATAATCTATGGTTAATTTCAGTGTTTAAATTGAGAGCATAAGTGCATGGATAAATGCTCTTGAGGAAGCAATTATGATGGACGTTTATTGTTGCTCGATTTTAGAGGATATATTGGCTTAGAAACCTCGTGTAACCACTGTGAGTATAGTTTTCTTGATTTGGTTCTTGTATGGCATTGTACACATATAAACTGTTTTGATTGTATAGTGATCATGCAAACTGATTTTAGAAATTGGAGCTTATAATAATGTCATTTCGTTAGGAATTAGACCCGGATGAGGTTTTGCGAGTCCTCATTGTCAGTAGGCCTATCCTAACAAGGGTTGCGATCCTTGAAATGACTATGAATTGGGTAATGTGAGAGGCTGTGGCTATCTTGTACGACCATACAAGGGTTAGACCCGCTCTCTTGCCTTGAAGGAGGGAGATGGTAAAAGTTTTATGAATGACCATAAACTATATATTGTGTGCACGTATAGTATTTTGATGAATGGTGCATATGTGCTTTTGAAGTGTTTTAATTTAAACGATTTGATATGCCATGTTTCCTAAAATGCATGCGATTGTCATGTCAAGAACTATATTCACTGAGCTGTTGTTTGCTCACCCCATTTTCCTCACCATTTCAGGTACAAAAGCAAAAGGAAAAGGAAAACTTTAAGCGTAATCAGCACGTGACTAGAACGTAGCATTGCTGATGTACGTATGTTTGAGAATAAGTGGTTACATGTTTATATATTTTGATATATATATATAATTATCACACATCTTATATATGTATTACCATCTAGAGGGGTTATTTTGGGAAAATAAGATATCAATAGTTATTTTGGATTGGTAATATATTTGGCAATGATGGTATTTTGGAATGATTGTGAATGTCCGTTGAGGCTGACAGTGTATTATTTACTATATACGGGTAAGTACAGTGTATAGTATACTGTGCCGGTCATGATGTCAGCCTATGTCAGGGGTGTCGTGACAATATTGGTATCAGAGCATTAGGTTTAAAATCCTTAAAAAGATAAAAGCTTTATGATATTATGATTGTTTGTATGGGTATACATATGGGTAGTCCTATTATGTTGAGCCTAATCCAATATGTTATCTTGACTGAGAATCGCCTGCGTTGGTGAATTTCAGATTTGGAAAAGACCAGTCAAGATTAATAATGGAAATTGCTGATCAAGAAAGGATCAGAAGGCTAAAAGAAAAAGAACTGGACGTAATCCAGTGATAATAAATACAAACATGAATTAAATAGACTGGTATAGTCTATTGGAATGATCACTATGGATACTCTGCGAATGATAAAGATCTAGAATAAATTTTGGGATCCTATACGGCAGGTTTGATAATTGTTGGGGTATCAATATATGCACAGGTTGTTAGGCAGACTATACATTTCGGGTCAGCCAAAGCTGCAGTGAAATTGTTAACCCAAACAATATTAGTGATATAGTTTGTACTGCCATTTGAAGCCGAGTCATCAACACCAGTTCTAGGTAAAAGGAGAACTAAGTAATGTAAGGAAATGTTGGGGCAATAATATGAAATTCAAGATAAGTGAAACATTGAGTAAGGTTGAGATTTTGGCAGTATTCGTGACTCTAATTTTGTTAGTACCTGACCCAATAATAATGGGAAAAAGGGAAGTGATGTTAACGAATTATGAAAACCAGAAGTGGTTTCCATTACGTGAGCAGGAGTCACAGACTGAGTAAATTGTATCTCAATCTATAATTGTCTATTATCAATACGAAAAAAAAAAAACTGAATATGAAGTTTTTGGAATTAGATGCTTTGTTGGGTATGATTGGCTGGCTACCTCTCATGCCAGGTGGAGTGTCTCTCCGAAAAGAAGTAATATGCTGCATAAGTGGAAAATTCTCATTTTGAATCTCGAGGCATATATACCCTCAAAATCTTCTATCTCAGATAAGATGGTTGTTGACGAGGAAATGGAGAATATGACTAGTACAAAGCCATTAGAGTAATGTAATAAGGCATGCAATTGATTAAAACTCTTGTGGTGAGCTGGTATATTGGAGTATTATCTGATGAATTATTAAAATTGCTACCTGGACAGGAGATTGATAGCATATAAAACTGATGCCAAGCAACTGAGAAATTGTGAGAATTTAAGATGTAGGTAAATGTGTTAATGAGCAAAAGATTTATTATCCTTGATATGCCACCTTGGAGAGCATTTGTGATAAGATGGAAAGAAGGTATAGTGAAATATGTTTAAGTATGAATTACTGTTAACTGAGCAGGGTAACAATAAATAATGAATATCCTTTACCATGGATAGATGGTCGAATTCGATTGACTAAATTGAGCCAAATTTTCTTTAAGATCATTTTGAGATCTAGGCACCATCAGTTAAGAATTCGAGAAAAGGATGTAATGCAGACTATTTTAAGACAAGATATGGATATTATGAAATTGAGGTAACCTTGATTAATGTGTCAATCATGTTTAGAGGATTGATGTAGTGGGTATATGAACCATATCTTGATTATTACATAGTCTTCGATGATGATATATGAAATTGTCCCAAGAAAATGAGAGGAGCATGAATAGCACCTCGGAAGTATCTTGTAGTCACTGAGAGAGCACCGCTTGAGTGCCAAGCTTGGTGAATATGAGTTTTGAATATAATTAAGATGAGAAGTTTTGGATCACATGACCAGTTTAAATAGTATCGTTAAGGATGCTGCGAAGGTCAAAGTGATCATAGTACTTTGACAACTGATGTCAATGATGGAAATTAGAAGTTCTCTGGTAGTAGTTGTATGTTATAGAAAGTGCGTGGAAAGATCCTTGAAGCTATCTGTTCCACTCACGAAACTACACCAGATGAATGTTATATAATGTGTGGACCGTTGTGCATGGGGAAACTCTCACAGTATTAAATGTTGTTACTAGTTTCAGAACCTGGAAGTAATTGTGATTGATGAATATCACGTCCAAATCTAGGTTGTGCATTGATACAAAAGGATAGGTTAATTACTTGTGTATCCACATATTCGTTCAAATCATTACTTCTGACTCTTAAAAATCTGAAGATAATGTGACCTTTTTATTATAGAGGCAAGGCTCTCATCATTTCAAAAGAACTAGCAACAAAGTTCTATTCACTCTCATGATAGTTATTCTCGTGCACTACCAAATATCTAGAGAAACAAGTAAGTAATTTATCCTTTTGTATTAATGCACTATCCAGATCTGGACGTGATATTCATCAATCACAATTACTTCCAGGTTCTGAAACTAATAACAACATTTAATACTGTGAGAGCTTTCCCATACACAACGGTCTACACAGTATATAACATTCGTCTGGTTTCGTTTCGTGAGTGGAACAAATAGCTTCAAGGATCTTTCCACGCACTTTCTATAATATACAACTAATACCAGAAAACGTCTGATTTCCATCATTTAAATCATTTTTAACAGTTATATGATCACTTTGACCTGCCTAGCAACAATAAACGTGATTGACACATTGATCAAAATAGTTTGCATTACATCCTTTTCTCGAATTCTTAACTGATGGTGCCTAGATCTCAAAATGCTTTTAAAGAAAATTTGGCTCCATTTAGTTAATCGAATTCGACCATCTATCCATGGTAAAGGATATTCATTCGTTGTTGTTACCTTGCTCAGTTAACAATAATTCATACTTAAACATATTTCACTATACTTTCTTTCCATCTTATCACAAATGCTCTTCAAGGTGGCATATCCAGGATAATAAATCTTTTGCTCATTAACACCTTTACCTACACCTTAAATTAATTCTCACAATTCCTCAGGTGCTCTTTATATGAAGGAATGAAGAGACATATTATACTGGCATCAGTTTTATATGCTATCAATCTCCTGTCCAGGTGGCAATTTTAATAATTCATCAGAGAATACTCCAATATACCAGTTCACCACAGGAAGTGTAATCAACTGCATGCCTTATTACATTACTTTAAATGGCTTTGTACTAGCCATATTCTCCATTTCGTTGTCAATAACTATCTTGTCTTAGATAAAAGATTTTGAGGGTATAAATTTCTCGAGATTCAAAATGAGAATTTTTTTTCACTTATTCAGAATATTACTTTTTTTTTCTTTTTAAGATTGGTAATAGACAATCATAGGTCGAGATACAATTTACTCAATCTGTGACTCCTGCTCAGGCAATGGAAACCACTTCTGATTTTCGTACTTCGTGAACATTACTTCCCTTTTTCCCATTATTATTGAGTTAGGTACTAAAAAAATTAGAGTCACTAATACTGCCAAAATCTCAACCTTACTCAATGTTTCGCTTATCTGGAATTTCATATTATTGCTCCAACATTTCCTTACATTACTTATTTCTCCTTTTACCTAACACTAGTGTTGATAACTCTGCTTCTAACGGCAGTGAAAGCTATCTTACTAATGCTGGTGTTAACAATGTCACCACAACTTTGGCTAACCCGAAATTTATAGGCTGCCTCACAACTTACGCATATAGTTATAACCCAACAATTATCAAACCTGCCGTATAGGATACTGACCTTTATTCTAGACCTTTATCATTCTCAGAGACTTAATTATTCTTTCAGCCTTTTGATCCTTTCGTGATCAGCAATTTCCATTGTTAATCTTGACTGGTCTTTTCCAAATCTGAAATTCACAGACACTAGTGATTCTCAGTCAAGATAACATATTGGATTACCCATATGTATACCCATACAAACAATCATAATATCATAATAGGACTACCCATATGTATACCCATACAAACAATCATAATATCATAAAGCTTTTAATCTTTTAGGCTTTTAATCCTAAACTTGTCTCTGATACCAATATTGTCACGACGCCCCTGACGTAGGCTGACGTCATGACCGACACAATGTATTATATACTGTACATACCCATATACAATATACAATACACTGTCAGCCTCAACGAACATTCACAATAATGCCCACAATTTCCAAATTTTTGACTACACCTCCCCATAAAATGGACGTTTCACTTTTGTTTTTCCTGAGATATCACAAATCAAATCCAATATAGATATCTATAATCATTCCATTCATTCACACATCAAATTTTCATTTCATCATCCAATATATTAAGCTATATATATGCCCACACATCCCATCTAGATGATAATACATATATATATATATATATATATATATATATATATAATGTGTGATAAGTATACATATCAAAATAACAAAAATATCATCTATTTCCTCCAAGCATACATACACATACCAGATGAAGGCTCATGTGATTATCACTCACGGATTTTTCCTTTTCCCTTCGACTCAATACCTGAAATATTAGAGGAAAATGGGGCGAGCAAACAACAGCTCAGTGAATATAGTTCTTGACATGACAATCGCATGCATTTTAGGAAACATGGCATATCAAATCGTTTAACTTAAAACACTTCAAAAGCACATATGCACCATTCATCAAAATAATATACGTGCACACAATATATAGTTTATGCTTATTCATAAAAATTTTACCATCTCATTCCTTCAAGGCAAGAGAGCGGGTCTAACCCTTGTATGGCCGTACAAGGTAGCCACAGCCTCTCATTACCCAATTCATAGTCATTTCAAGGATCGCAACCCTTGTTAGGACAGACCTACTGACAATGAGGACTCGCAACACCTCATCCGGATCTAATTCCTAACGAAATGACATTATTATAAACTCTAATTTCTAAAATCAGTTTGCATGATCACTAAAACTCAATGCATTACATAAACATGCATACAATCAAACAGTTTATGTGTACAATGCCATACAAGAACCAAATCAAGAAAACTATACTCACGGTGGTTACACTGGGTTTCTAAGCCAATATATCCGAGCAACAATAAACGTCAATCATAATTGCTTCCTCAAGAGTATTTATCCATGCACATGAGCTTTCAATTTAAACACTGAAATGAACCATAGATTATCATGAGAATCACCATTTCAACGCACCAAAACACTAGGACTATACTCAAATTTCTAACTGGTTCAGTAGCTAAGATGGGGTTATTTCATCATGAAAATACATATGAAAACATATGTCATATCCACAAATCAGGTTCTTAACATCGAAACGTCCGAAATTCAGTTCTCTACGATTCTATGATTTCAAACCGGAGTTTCATTGGATTCTAATTCCATTTTATTCACTGGATATGATCATAGTACTATTGACATAACTGTTCACGTCATCACTATTCATTGGAAACATGTAAATTATTACTAAAATTGCCAAACGATTTCCAAAAATCATGAAATTAGCATCGATGGACTCGCAACAGTTCATTCTACCATTCTATAGCCTTAAAATAGAGTTTCATCGGGTTTTAAATGATTCAAATGGTCTCCAATCGAAACTCTAAATTCCAACAAACTTCGAACGGCTATAAAAATTCTGAATGAACGCATAATTTCAATCTAACCACATATTCGGGGTCCCTACAGTCTAGGGAGTGTTTTCCAACCTTCTTAGCGGATTTTCATTCACGTTGGGTCAAAACCCCAATTTTTGAAAACGTCGTAAAACGGCTCCCACAGTAAAAATTACAACGCTAGAATCGTTACATCTAGCTTAGATATTAATTTCTTCTTCTCCTTCTTTTGTGTGCCCGTTCTTCCCTTTCTCTCGGTTCTTCTTTCTCTTTTTTTTTTTTTTCATTTCGTCCTCAGCGACTTCTTTTCTTCTTTTTATTTTATTTATTTTTGTCTTCTTTCCATATGAGTACTGTTCACGACACTGTTTGGTGAACAATACCCGCAAATGAATAGTAATGTATTTTTATTTTATTTTTTCTTACTTCATTCCTCGTCTTCTTCTATACACTCAATCCACATGAGACATACACGTGTTGTAAATCGATTTCTATTTAAAATCACATTCCGAACTCACTTTTGACATTTTCAAGTTCATTTGACACATGTACACATGGCTTTAAAGGTACTTATACGTGTATTATACTCTTCAGTGTACATATAAATTAACCAAATACATTGATTAAAAGTACGGAGTGTTACAATCTCCCCAACTTAAAGACTTTCGTCCTCAAAATTTAAATCTAGGACTTCCTCAAGTAATACTCAATCCCAGAAAGTAGCTCCCGCATTTTATAATTCAACTCCCATGTATGCTCTTCTTGATACGTGGTATCCTCCCCAACTTAGAGTTGAGTTATATCCAGAACATATATGGAATCCGAATGATATTTCCTCAACATCAATATATAGCAAAATATTATGGACACCTATCAACTGTGACAGTAGAGCAAATCGGTAAGCCAATGGACCTATCCTATCAAGGATCTCTAATGGTCCAACAAATCGCGGTGCGAGCTTTCCTTTCATCCCAAATCTCATTTTGGCCTTTCTGTGGTAAGACCCTTAGCAAAACTGCTTATATACCAACCTTGTGTATTTAATAATATCCTGTGGCACCAATAACATAACTCCACACTTTCAAATCAACAAGTTGGAGATCTATAAGGCTTACTATCAAACCTTTAGAGTGCCATCATTATGCTATTATAATAGCTGTTTATACACCTAAGTTTACACACGTAACATATTCTTTCCAACTTCCACCAAAATTCAAGTATGTCAGACCTGAGCATGCTCGCAAGCATCAAAGTCACTCTCTCAGTCTGTCAGCCAGTCTGAGAATACAATATCACACTGAGAAGAAGATGAGTACCAAATCGAGTCTGCATCATATATCAGATCTCGACAAAATCTTCGGATCTTAATCCGACATGACAAATATCTGAGTACTCTCATCAAATCTCCTTATCTCACACATATACAATCTGCTTAGTCTATCAATAGAATTTTGGTGTTCATTGGAAGAATACGCAGACTTATCAGTCCACTACTGGTTATCCAAATGGTATCATTTCTACCCATAACCCATAAAATACCATTTGAATCCCATCTTTAATTAATACAATCCATATTACCAATTCCATAATCTTTCATACTGATATCATACTCGTCTCATCATAAATTTTACTCTCTGAATATGAGTATCAATCAGCTGAACATGCATTCGAGCACAAATATCAACATATGGAGTAATAGAGAGTACACTCATAACTGTAACTCTCACTCACAAACAATCTCCATTTCTGGCTAACTGATAGTTACTACTCCAGTTTCAGCCTGTTTCCTGCTCAATGCCTCAGCAACATATTGGCCTTTCCCAGGATAATAATTCAATATAAAATCAAATTCTTCGGGAATTCTTGCCACATTTAGTACCTCATATTCAGTTTTTTTTTTTCGTTCAAATCATTACTTCAGACTCTTAAATATCGGAAGATAATGTGACCTTTTTATTATAGAGACAAGGCTCTCATCATTTCAAAAGAACACTAATTTTTTTATTCACTCTCACGATAGTTATTCTTGTGCACTACCAAATATCTGGAGACACAAGTAATTAACCTATCCTTTTGTGTCAATGCACAACCCATATCTGGACGTGATATTCATCAATCACAATTACTTCCAGGTTCTGGAAATATTAGTCCAATATGAGAGCTTCCTCATACACAACGGTCCACATAGTACGCACCATTTGTTTGGTTTAGTTTCATGAGTGGAAAAGTCAACTTTAAGGGTCCTTCCACGAACTTCTATAACACACAACTAATACTAGAGAACTTCTAATTTCCATCATTAAAATAAGTTTTAACAGTACTATGATCACTTTGACCTGCCCAACATCCGTAAAAATGTTATTTTGAAAGGGTGAAGGTCACATTATATTCAGATTTTAAGAGTCTGAAGTAATTATTTGAACGAAAAGAAACTGAATATGAGGTAATAAATGTGGCACGAATTCCCGAAGGATTTGATTTTATATTGAATTATTATCCTGGGAAAGGCCAATATGTTGCTGAGGCATTGAGCAAGAAACAGGCTGAAACTGGAGTAGTAACTATCAGTAAGGCCATAAATGGAGATTGTTTGTGAATGAGAGTTACAGTTATGAGTGTACTCTCTCTTACTCCATGTGTTGATATTTGTGCTCGGATGCGTGTTCAGCTGATTGATACTCATATTCAGAGAGTAAAATTTATGACGAGATGAGTATGATATCCGTATGAAAGATTATGAAATTAATAATATGGATTGTGTTAAATGAAGATGGGATTCAAATGGTATCTTATGGGTTATGGGTAGATATGATACCATCTGGATGACCATTGATGGACTGATAAGTCTATATATTCTTCCAATGAACACCATAATTCTATTGATAGACTGAGCAGATTGTATATGTGTGAGATAGAGAGATTTTATGGGAGTACTCAGATATTTGTGATGTCGGATTAAGATCCGAAGATTTTGTCGAGATCTTATATATGATGCAGCCTCGATTTGGTACTCATCTCCTTCTCAGTATGATATTGTATTCTCAGACTGGTTGACAGACTGAGAGAGTTACTTTGATGCTCGCAAGCATCCGGACCCTCACCGGAACAACCAGACACTCCACCACTCGAATTCCCACTAAGAAGTATACAGACGAATACTCTACCCTGTGCTAGATTGTATTGCGTAACATTTTTCCTCAGACGAGGAATAGATCAACCTTGACTGATGCCCAATGCTTCATAGTCTATTGCTTGGTGGAGGAGATAATACTAAACCTCCCTTTCATCTGTTGACCTAAGTTGTTTTAGACTTTTCCTAGTGTTTTGATGCTAACAAATAATATAATAATTGGTGCTAATGGTTTAATTAAGTATGTTTCAGCACCAAAGATCAAAGGTAAAAGGCCAATACAAAATTCAAGTGATTTGAAGTCAACCACTTTAACTTGGAGACAAGGATGAGAGCTTACAAGTGTACTTCGAATTAGGTTGTAATCTTTCCTTGTCTCTATATTGCTCATTTATTTTCGAATTATATGCATCACGCATCATACTTTAAAATCACAAGTTTATGTATGATTAAAGTTTTTTTCAAATATATTTAAGTTTGGTTTTTCAAATGTCCAGAAATCAATGCCCTCTAGAATTGAACAGAAACACGTCTCTATCTTTTTGGGCATTTCTAGAAATCTACACAGAAACATGTTTCCACCAGAGAAATGCACTTCTCTCTTTTTGGGTATTTCTAAAATTTGCACCGAAACGCGCTTCTTTTCACAGAAACACGTTTCACCTTGTTTTCCCGAGAGTTGTTTTTTAGTGTTTTTTAAATAGAAATGTGCTTCTCCTTACAGAAAGTGTTTCCTACTTTTTATGGGATATTTTTCTATAAATACACCCCTTAGCTCATTGTGAGTAACTTTTGCAAAAATCTTTAGAAACTTGTGCATTTGTGTTTTTCTCCTGGTTTTCAAAAACAAACAAGTTTTCACAAACTAAAGTGTTTTTGTTTTGAGAGAAAAAGGTTTTGATCTTCAAGTGTTCATCATCCTTCAAGTTTTTTCTTTACTTCAAAAAAATCTCCTGTGCTTTAATCTTCAATTCTTGAGAAGATCATTTTGAGAGATTTCAAGCACTTGGTGTTTTTGAAACTTGTGTTAATGTTTTTGTTCTCCTTATTTTCAAAAGAAAATCCAAGTTTCTACAAAATCGTTTTCAACTTAGTTTTGAGAAAAATCATTCAATTGCCAAATTATTTTCAACAAGTGTTCAAATCTTTTTACAAACATTTCAATATCTCTCTTTTAGGTTTTCTCTTCTAGCTTCAATTTGAAATCTTCTTTTGAGATAAACCTATCTTGATTCTTAGGAAAATTGTGTGCTTGATTTTAAATCCAAAAGTTTCCTAGAGTTTAAGTGTTTTGTGAGAAAATGAGAGAATGAGCCTTTATCTATATCTTTTATCTCTACTTATTTTCAAAACACTTAGGGAGAGGAAGTTTGAATGAAATTCATCTTGGTGATTTTGGAGCTTCATTTTTGCATCAATCATGTATGTTTTCCAACAACCTTCAAATAAGCAATATGAATACATGAAAGGTATATGGTTGTAAGTGTTTCTCATTCCATGAGCTTTAATTTCATATCTTGTCTTGAATGAAATTATAATATCCTACGCTTCATTGTAATTGTTCCAAGGATTTGGAACAAACATTTATGATTTAGTTCACTTAGGCTTCCTAGGTTGCAATCTAGGTTTAGTTTCACCATTTCTCTTGAAAAGGGTCAAGTGGTTCTTCTTTAGCCTGTGAAAAAGAAACTAGCTTTTCCTTTGAATGTAAAAATGAACAAATGGTCCATCCTTAGCCCAGTAAAATGATATTAGGTTTTTCCCTATCCTGCAAAAGGAAGTAGACGGTTCATTCTTAGCCCGTAAAAGGATAGGTTTGTCTTGAACCTGTAAAAAGGAAAGTGTAACGGTTTTTTTCACACTCAGTAAGTGAATCTGAGATAATGGAATCCTAGAGAGGTTTTCTCTAGGCGTGGATGTAGGAAATTGGATTTTTGAACCATGTAAAAATCTTGTGTCTTAGCATTTAATTATTGCATTATATTATTGTAGATGGTCTATTTGATTAAATGTCTCAACAAATTTAAGGATCACACAAGATCAACATAAGAAAAATTAAAATTGACCAAATTAGCCAGGTCACCCAATTCACCCCTCTCCCTCCTGGGTGACCAACATCATCATGCTTGGCATACGACCGACGTCGTCCTCAACCCGCAGGACAACATGACCCTCCCCTACGGTGCCTTGTTAATGAAAATTTTAAGACACTTTAAGGTGAGGTTCGACCCTAGAGAAAAATCCATCCCACTCTTTGGGGCACTCAACACTGCCATACTCAACCGGCCGAGGGCAAAAGGCAGTAACCAACCTGTTGACCCAGTATTATAGTCCAAGAGGGGGGGTGAATTGGACTTTGCGGATTTTCGAGTTACCTTTCGGTTAATATAATTAAACAGATAAAGTGCGCAATAGGTAATAATTAAAATAAACAAATGCAAGAAAGATAATTGGACACAGAGATTTAGAGTGGTTCGGTTCCCCTAGAACCTACGTCCACTACCCAATCACCACGATCAGGATTTCCCAATACACTCTATGTTAGTCAACTTACAGGCGTGACTAGAAGTCGTTTACAAAAGCCAACACAAAGATTTGGCTCAAAGCTTTACACTAACCAACATAAGGGCTTGGCTAGAAAACCACACACGCTAACCTACACAAGGGCTTGGTTAAAAAGCCACACTCTAACCTACACATGGGCTTGGCTAGAAAGCCACACTGTAACCAACTTACAGGCGTGATTATGAGCCGTACAATATATGATATGTTCCCGGTTGACAAACGCGTCAACTATACATCAAGATTACAAATGATAGAGAGAAGTGTTCTACAACACTCTCAACAATATTAAGCTTACAATCTTGAACGAGTAAACACCACTATTACAACCACAATGACTTAAATGATGCGATGTGTTGAAATAGTTTTTCTCAAATATGCAATTGATTCAAATATATATGATATGAACTCAAGAATCGAATGTGCACATGTATCTAGATATTGATTCTAACAATGATATGTTTAAAGCACAAGAATCAATATATAATGATGATCAAAACTTGATGATTCTAAAAGTGTAAATGATTAAGTTCAGGAATCAAACAAACCAAGTGTTGATCTATGAAATCGATTCAATATAGTATAACTTTAACAAATGAATCAATACCACAAGATATTTATAAAACCACTAAACAAGATAGAATAATATGAAGATCAAAATAGGGTTTCACAAACAATACTCAAAATGAAATCAGTTTTCAAGATGTTCACATAAGCACAAAATTGATTTGCTCAAACCAAAATCACAAGAATCTAGCTATAGAAAATATACCCCACTTAGGTAAGGTTGAAGCTCCGAAATTTTTCAAGTGTGATGTTGGATGAGAGATACCACGTTCAAGAATGATTAAGACACAACACTCAAAAACGTCTTGAACACTTTCTCAATGGAAACACACAAGTTTCTCAAAGTTTTGTAAGATTTGGAGAACTTTTCGGCAGTATGAATCAATAGATCAAATGTGAGTGAACTTTTGCTGTAAAAGAGGTTTAAAATTGCTCAAGAACATGTTTTGGACTTGTAGAAATTCTAAGATGAGAAACGCACAAGTTCTTTAGTTTTTGTAAAAGTTGCTCTTCAAATGAGAAAGTGTGGTATTTATTAAAAAACACCACACCGAGGCACATGAACGCACGCCTCAAAGAAAGAGCGCGATTCTGCTTTGAAATATGAAAAATCTCATATTTCTCTCCAATCAAGGAGTGCGTTCCTTATATGAGAAGCGCGTTCCTTAATGTGTCAGTTGGGCATAAGAGCAAGGTCATTCATCAAGAACTACTAACTCTATAAACTTTTCTATTTTTCCCTTGACAACAGGAGTGCGTTCCTATTTGAAAGAGCGTGTTCTTTTTTCCCTAATCAAAAAATTCTGACTCTCGAGAAAAACCACAGGAGCGCGTTCCTTAGGAGAGGAACGCCTTCATTCACTGTGAAATGAAAAAAACCCGATTTTTTTATCGTAATGAGTTTAGAACATTGTCAAATATATAGACTAACTTTAAAAACAATTTTTGACAAGATTAAAGTATAATTGACAAGGTTAAATACGTGTAAATCAATCTACTAAGTATATGATTGAAACATTCAATACAATACACGTAAAACAATGAAACCATGCAAAGTTGGTAAAATGAATGCATGTTAATCACTGATAAGTATATGCATGATAAACAATTTTAATTATGTGAGCATAATTATCATACTAATGTGTGTGCATGCATGATCAACAATATAATAATGTATATGCATGAGTACGATAAACTATATGCATGATTTTTGAAAAGATGCAAATTATATTGTGGTTGGAACATGTAAATGTTACTTTACAACACTAAGATTCTAAATAAGAATTACAAACATTAAGCTCTTGAATCTTCGCGCAATGATGTTCCTTCCACAAGCTTTGACAGTATAGTCGAATCCATGTGATATAGCTAGTTAGCACTGAAACAACTACGTCAAAGAGATTAGTGATCACAAGTATGTTGTTTAAAATCATCAAAACAAAATAGGGTGAGAGTAGTTACATCAACACAACCCACAACTCTACCTGTGAATCATGCTCGGACAAGGAAGATTTTGAGATTCCTAACATACTCGAGGACGACTTCCCCAGTCCTGCAGTGTCCATGGAGAAACTCACTCAGTTCTTAAATGAGTCACTTCCTAGAGACTCTGAAGAGGGAGGATTCCTTTCACTGCCACACTTTCTTCCTCTTCCTCCTCTACCAAAACCTACAACCGAGGTAGTACAACACTGGAAATTTTGGCAAAATCAAGGCAAGCAAGGACCGGATGATCGAATGGATCATCAAGGTTGAAGACGGAGTAAGGAAAAAAGTCACCAACATCTAGACTCTCAGGGCCCTATACTACTCCCGTAACAAGTCGCTGGTAAGGTCTGAACCATTCCCCATCCCCATGGAGAACCTGGGCAAGTCTTCCCAGTCGTTCCAGCCCACACCCCAACAGACGAATGTCGCTCCAATGGGGTCGGTACTTTCAGGACTGGATGAAGAGTCTGAAGACATGATCAACGTGCTCATCAATAACCTGTCTGGAGGACCACTCGACGACACGTTAGTACAACAATATTTCAATCAATACCCTAAACTTTGATTTTTACTATCTGTCATCGTATTTGCCTACTTTTGACTTGCTTACTTTTGATACATGGTTTTTGTAAATACCTGTCTAAATCATCAAAAAAAAAAACTTCATGTCGAAAGTTTGATAGATACTTAGGTATTTGCGTGAAATTGTTTGATTGTTTGAGACTATTGTTGATAGGTCAACTTGCCCCCGTTTGGTTTCTATACTATCAATGAGTTTGCGGTGGTATGGGACACATCAAACTTACTAGATACTATAGAAACCCCGGGAAACAAGCTAGCCTATGACCTGTGTGTAGCAATTTGGCTTGAAGACTAAAATTACATCTAGTATTATTGGGTTTCCATGGTATGGGACGTGGGAACTTAAAGGATACGAGTCGTAACCTAGTTTTTCATACAAATCGCAAAAAGACCGCACACTGATCCCCTTGACTTGACCACATCTCTTATCACCAAGTTCACACGGTATAGGACGTGTGAACTTGGAGGATAATCGAAATCGTTAAGTTGCGACGAAAAGTGAGCCTGGTGAATTAGGATTGTGACATGTAGGCCTAGGAGGCAACCTGAGGATAAGCTCTAGAAACCCTATGGCTTGTTTACTAGTGTTCAAAATTGAAGTAATTTAGAAAATAGTCAAAACATTTGAAGGAAAATTTTGAAGGCATAAAATATAGTATACCATTAAGGTCACGGTCACGGTCTAAGATGCATTTGGTTAACAAGTCTTGGCTCTCCAACCATAGGAAGATCCAACCAAATCTGAAATGGATCAAATGATCAACCAAATCACCAAGTACAAGAGACTGCACCCGATCACCTTTGATGTGAAACTAGACCCGGACGAGATCTAGAAGTGCTAGATGAATCTAGAGAAGAACTGGAGGCCATGGGTGTGCTTGATGATAGAGGAGTCCCTCTAGCAACCTACTAACTGGTTAGAGCTGCAAACAATTGGTGGAATTATGTCAAGGGTGACCCTCGAATTAATGTACCCATCATGTCCTGGCCAGATTTTGAATCTCACTTCATAAATGAATACTTCGCTAATGCGGTCAAGAGAAAGAAGAGGCAGGAGTTCGCCAAACTCTACCAAGGATCTATGACGGTTCGTGAATACGCCGCCAAGTTCATGAAACTCTCTATTTACTCTCTCACGGCCGTCTCCACAAAAGGGTACAAAACTGAGAAATTCTTCAACGAACTCAGACTGGATATTAGACAAGCCCTAACTTTTATGGACTTGGATAAGTTTCACGATTTAGTCAACAAAGCGATGAACTATGAGCAAAAGAAGCTTGAGCAGGAGTAGAGATGAAACAAGGGAAAGTGAGCGGCATCTTCAGAGCAGCAAAATGGTAAAAAGAAGCTCAACCAGTTGTATTAGAACACCCTCATAGCCCCAAGTAACAGTCAAGAGCCTTAGCACCAGTTCGTTTCACCTACTTATCCAACAGCTCTACCCCAGAACCAACAAAACCATCAGAACAATTTCAATAAAGGTCGTGGTGGCTGCAATAGCCGAAAAGGACAAAGAGGTGGAGGCAATAACCAACCTCCTTAGCAGCACCAACATCACCAGAATAAAACCTACTATCGTTGTGGCCAAAATGGTCACGTTCAATAGCAGTGTACCCAAGCTGCTCCCCCATAACAAAGAGCTTCGGTTGCACCCGATTAGCAAACAGCCCCAGCCGCACCCCAGGCAACAACATAATCAAGGGAAGAGGCAATGAGGATGCGCCTATGCTGTTGCAGAATAGGCAGTACCTGATAACAATGTGGTTGAAGATACCTTTGTTTGCTCTTTTTAATACTCTATTTCATGTCCTATTTGATTCTGGTTCTACTCACTCGTTTCCATCTGCATCAATAGTTGAGAAATTAGGCCTTTCTACTGAACCAACCACCATAGCAATTCATGTATCCATGCTAGTTGGGCTAGGTATTGAAATAAACCAAATCTATCCTAAATGCAAACTTAGAATGAAAAACAAAGTCCTATGGGTGGACTTACTTAATGAATTTCACAAACTTTGATATCATTTTAGGCATTGATTGGTTAACTCCTCTAGATACTCAAATCGACTGTCTAAAAAAGCAGGTCCAGTTAACCTTACCTAACGGAGAAAACCTGAAAATTCAGGGGAGCCGCAAGCAGATTCACAGTTATGTGGTATCTCTGTTAAAAACCCCGATGCAAACCCTTTCGATCCTTGATAAAGAAGATGAAATGGAGGTGCCAAATTGCCTAGTGAGCATATACAACATCCCTGTAGTTAGAGACTACTCGACAATATTCTTGGATGACCTCCCCGGACTCCCACCTCCTTGGGAATTTAATTTTGAGATCAAACTGATCCATAAAATCGAACCGATATACATTCCACCATACCGAATGTCGAATATTGAACTGGTGGAGCTGGACAAAGAGTTGAAAGAGTTTGAGAGATTAGGGTTCATAAAAAAGAGTACATCGCCATGGGGCACTTTGGTCCTCTTTTTCAAGAAAAATGACGGATCGCTTCGACTACAGGAAACTCAATAAGGTGACAATTAAGAATCGATATCCTTTGCTTCGAATCTAAGATCTATTTGACTAGTTAAGATGGGCCAGGTTCTTCTCAAAGATCGACCTATGATCTGGTTACCACCAACTTAGAATCAAGGAGTTCGATATCCCAAAGATAACTTTTTGTACACAATATGGCCACTATGAATTTACTGTGATACCATTCGGATAACCAATGCCCCAGCTGCCTTCATGAACCTGATGAATCGCATTTTCAAACCCTTCATTCGCTTTGTCATGGTATTCGTTAACGACATCTTGGTTTACTCATGTATTGAGGAACTGCATGAAACTCACCTCCAGATCGTGCTCAACACCCTTCTACAACATCAGCTCTATGCTTAGTTGTGTAAATGTGAATTCTGAATGACCAAGGTCAAGTTCTTCGGACATGTTGTCTCCGACAACAACATTGAGGTTGATCCCGCAAAGGTCGAAGTAGTCCTTAACTGGAAGCAACCTACCAATGTAACCCAAATCAGAAGCTTCCTCAGGTTAGTTGGGTTCTACAGATGGTTCCTTAAAGACTTCTCCAAATTGGCCGAATCGCTCACCCGACTAACATGAAAGGAAACCCTCTCCTTTTGGAGCAAAGCCTGTGAGTCAACCTTCCAAGAACTTAAGAAGAAGTTGATTTCAGCCCCTATTCTCACCATACGTAAGAACGAGATCAGATACACACTATGACGACCCAAAGTTTCTTTCACCTAGCCCGTATCCCAATTGTATAAATGCCAAACTCTATTTGCTAGTGCTTGGTACAATGCAAGTTGTGTGTGCATGCCATGCGTGCTAAGTGTCACTTGTTTGATGATTTGTATGATGTGTTGTTATATGTTGATTATATGATAACTTTATGATTGGTGTGTCAAATGGACTTGGGGATGTTAGAAATGAGTCTTGAGCATGGTTTTACATAGAAATTGACATATTATACGGACAATTCCGATGTGTATTGAGCGTATACCAAACAAAAGAAGGAAGCAAAAAAATAAGGGAAACAGGAAACGTGTTTCTGTCGCCAAGAATAGTTGTTTTAAACTTAATTTTTGTGGGCCCCACTTGTTTTTTAAGGCAAGAGACCCCCCACTTCGACCCATTTGAGTTGAAAACCGAGGAAGAGAGTTAGAGAAGGGAATTTTTGAGAGTTTTGTGCCCTAGGGAGAGATTTCATCAAATCTCTACAATAAGGTAAGTAAAAATGTGATTTTCCTCCATGAATCCTTCTCTAATCTGTTTTCTAGCTATTTAATGGTGTTAACTTTGTTGTATGTGACTGATTTGGGTGAGACCTAGACTTGAATGGGTTTGCATATGGTATATTTGGAGTCCTTGAGCAAAATGGAACTTAATGGTTATATTTTCCCCAATTTCTAACCTAAAATTGGTGGGGTTCCTTTGTAAATACCCCAACCTAGATTATGGACCTAGGGTTGGTCATATGATTTGCATGTGAACTATGTGGATAGATGACATGCTTAGTTGATTCATGTTGCTAATTTGAGGTTTCCATGGTTGAATCGTGTGGGTTAGTACAATTTGGCCAAATTGGCCTAATGTTGAAAGTTCCTAAATTTTGGGGCTTATGATGGGGTTGACCTTGAATCATGTAATTGAAATGAGATTTGACCAAATTGAGATGAATTGGGTTGATTGGTGCTATAATTGACCCATATTAATTATGTTTTGGCCTAGGCCTAGGAGCTAGGTTAATCTCATAATTGGACATATTTGATGTCTAATTGTTGAATGTTGATTATTATGGTTGAACGAATGTATCATGGTGGGAATACATTGACTAGTTCAATTGACCTAATATGGCTTTGTAGAGATTTTTCCCTAACTTAGGCATGGGTTGTGCCTAGGATGTGAAAATGGGATTTATGATGGTTTATGATGATTCTACATGGCCTAGAATAATAAATAATGTAATTGACTCAATTTGACCTATTGTAGAGAATTTCCCCAAATTGGGGCATGAAGTGAATTTGAGTCTCTAAATTGAGACTTTTGATGTTTTACGTTAATTTCATGTAAATTGAGATGTATTATGATGAAATTGGCCATGACCTTAGTGTAGGGACCTAGACTTGGGTTTTGACTTAAGTCTTGGGTTTGATGCATGATTGATACCCTAGGATTGTATTTGGATAATTGGGATTGAAACCATGGTGAAATATATTGGAATTCGCCCATGGTGACTTTGTGAAGACCTAAGCCTATGTATTTGACTTGTGTCATAATATGGGAAATGAATGATGTCTTTGGTTCGGGAATTGGAAATTGTGGAAGCTATGTAGCATCCCTACATGGATTACGATAGTGGTTGATGTATTGACCTTAGTTGGGTATGTTGAGACTTGGGCTACGGATTTGAAATTAGGAATGGATGGTTGTGTGTATTGATGTATAATTCCTCATGGTGATTGATATTATGTGAATGAATGTGGAATTACAAGATCTCATTCCTTTTCAAGTGCTAGTGATCAAGACAAAGGAAAACATATCGTGCTTAGTTGAGGGCCGGTCACGTGTGTTAACCTATGCGGTTCATTACTTAGCTCGTCCTTAAATATACTGTGATAGTATATTTTGATGATCACAAACAAAGTACTTTTCGATGCTAAATGTGCGTTTATCAAGATTTCATCAAAGCACCTGAGGAAAGCAAAAGGCCAAGGAATGACTCGATCGAGAAACTTAAAGATCACATCCATCGGTCAACTTCGTCTCAACCAAAGAACTTCAACGATCACATCATGATTTCAAGATCACTTCACTCGAACAATTCGATCAAGCTTCAAGTCATTCAACTCCGCAAAGCTTTTATTGAAGATCTCATAATGAAGAGTTGAATTTAACGGTTATGAGAAAAGAGAAATACACAAAGTATTTAAGGTATATCTTTCTATAATCGTTATTGCTCAAAATGTTTTTCAAAACCATGCATAAATCATCTACATATGTTTTTCTAATCTACATGTTTTGATTTCATGTTTTTACGGTATTTCAAATGATCTAATACTATATACTTAATTTGAAATCTACCAAGTTTTCATTCGCATTTATCAATTATTTTATTGTGAATCAAAACTATTTTCAAAGAGTCTTTCAGGATGCTAATGAAATAGCAGTGTTCTCCTAAACTTTATAAGTCAGGGCATTGATAACGTTCAACGTTGAATTGAACTGATTTATCAGGACGCTTACTTGTATAGTAGCAACCTCCTTTATTAGTCAACCTCTGAAGTTGTCAGGAAGCTGACCCAACAACAACTCACTGAAAGATGTCTTAAGTTCTTTAAAGAATGTTTCTTTAAGGACACTAATAGTTATAAGTTGAACAATCTATCATGACGCTATCTGGATAGAAGCGCCCTCACCTTTA
The DNA here is from genome assembly GCA_035771175.1 of Paratinospora sagittata. Taxonomy (NCBI): domain Eukaryota; kingdom Viridiplantae; phylum Streptophyta; class Magnoliopsida; order Ranunculales; family Menispermaceae; genus Paratinospora; species Paratinospora sagittata. The sequence goes on from CM069610.1 coordinate 26,343,625, forward strand.
GGAATCAACTTAGTAACTTTTAGGATGCTGATTGTCCTTAAGCGTACTTGTGTCTCTGTTTAAAACATTTTTAACTAGTAGGACACTTTCATAGTTGTAGCGCCCTCATATTTTGTTTTATGTTTTAAAGGCATGACGCTTACTCGAATAGTAGTGCCCTCATGCACTTAGTTGTTTTAAAACACAACAGGACGCTAACTGTGCATTAGCGCCCTCAAGGTTAAGTCATTTAAGTGTCAAAGTAAGTCAGGACGCTTACGAGTTAGTAGCGCCCTCACTTAAATGTTCAGCAGGACACTTATACGTAAGAAGCGCCCTCAAGGAACAAAGCGACATTGTTGATATTATGCGTTAGGACACTGATTATGGAATCAGGACGCTAATTCAACAACCGTCACTGTTCGAATAAGTACACTACATCAGTTTACTTTTTCAGAACAGACCTTTGCACAGTCCTTTTCAGACCTATCAGAGATCGTTTCTGATACATGAAATAAGTTTTTCTAAAACTTTCCTTTTTCGTAAAATCTGAAAAGAACCAAAGTGTCAGTAAAATTGCAGTTGCCATTTTCATATAACATTATAGCTGTTGTGTGTAAACGTTCATATTATTTGAACTTCAAATGTTTAACGGCTATGTCCCACTAAGTCTTTAAATACCAACACTTAGGATCAAACAATTTGCCAATCACTTTGTGTTGTGCCAATACTTTTTGAAAGATAGTCTGTGTCAAAATGAATATAATTTCTCTAATCTTTCAAAGTATTTTCACTAATACCTTTACGATTACAATAGATTTTCATATTGAGCTTCAATTATACTTTATCTTTGAAAATCTATCTTTATTGGTATCTACTCAAATTCTCAGCAGTATTTCATATTTGGTATCATTCTTGCTATAGAAATAATTTGAGAAATAGTTCAAGATATACAGTTGTACTTGATTTCATATCTTAAATATTGTATTGAACTATATTAGTAATTGGTTAACTACTGATCAGAGAACCAGAAGTTTTCATACCTATATTTTATATCTACTTTGAAAACTATGTGTCTATGTATACACTAGTCCTTCGATTTTCAACTTCAATCCTTATTCGGTATATTTTATTTTCGAAGAAGCACTAATTTTCATATCATATCATTCATGCTTTTCGAAACTGCACTTGAGCAATACCGAACATTGAAAGGTAAAGAACTGAAGGTGTATTTCAACTTAGCATTACCTGTTTCATATTTCATATCTTTGTAATGCTATGTAATGTGCTTAATTGTAAAATGTTCTACTTTGTTAGAACCAGCACTATTTGAATTGTAATTTGTTAGTGTGTTTCAGTATGAAACAACCAAGACAAGTGGACGTGGTTCACTTAAGTGATTTCAGGTTTGAAATCACAATAGTTCTTTCTGATCCCGTAAAAGGAACATGGGTTCTTCCTCAGCCCGAAAAAAAGAAACTGGTTCATGCTCATCCCGTAAAAGGATAGGTGTGTTCTAAACCTTAAAAAGGACAGGTTATCTCTCAGCCTTTAAAAGAAAACCGGTTCATCATGATCCTGTAAAAGGATAGGTTATCTCTTGCTTGTAAAAGAGAAACAGTTCATCCTTAGCCCGTAAAAGGATAGGTTTGCCTTTAACCTGTAAAAGAGCAGCTGTAACGGCTTGGTTCTCAACCGTAAGAGAATCCCTTAGTGATAAGGTTAAAATCCTAGCTGAGGAGGATAGGTAGTGGACGTAGGTGCGGCCGAACCACTATAAATCGTGTGTCTCACTTTTGTAATTTAGTCTATGTTTTATTTTGCATCCAATTCCAATACACTCATGTAAATCACTAAGTTATTGGAAGATAATTTTAAAATTAACCATCGCACCCAACTCACCCCCCTCTTGGGTGGACCAACAACGTGGAGATAGGCATGATAATAGTGCTGAGGGTTTATGTTTTGCGTTCATTTTGTACATGAATGTAATTAATTGTGGAACTTGTCTTTTTGTAACTATGTTTATATCACACGTCATGTAACATTAGATGATGAGGATGTCATATGAGATATAGACATGGACCATCATGTGGATGTTCATGGTCTATGGTTTGGACCCCCATGGGAGACTTTGGATTAAATTTTGATGGATGAACGATATTATACATGTTGGTTATGGAAATGTGATTTTATCTTGTTATATAGTTGTGGATAGTAGTATTGTTCAGGTTTTAATCAAGTTGATGATATCGACGGATGAGACTCTATGGAGAGTCTAGTTGAGGCTTGTAAAGTCTCGATCTCGATCACCCTACAGGTGATGTGGAGTGGTTGAGGGCCGCCACACACACTCTACACCGACGCTTCATTGAAAGGTTTAAGGGCTATCTTGATGCAAAAAAGCAGAGTCGTTGCCTACGCCCTAGGCAATTGAAGTTGCATGACGTCAACTACCCCACACACGACCTCGAGCTTGCTGTTGTAGTCGTTGCCCTGAAGATCTAGCGACATTACCTTTACGATAAAAGATTTGAGGTCTTCACTGACCATAAAAGCTCGCGGTACATTTATACCTAGAAAGACCTGAACCTCCCACAAAGATGTTGGCTCGAATTCCTCAAAGATTACGACTTCGGCCTGCAGTACCATCCGGGTAAGGCCAATGTTGTGGTCTATGCCCTCAGTTGGAAATTGGATGTCTCGACGTGCACTGTAAACTTTGAAATGGGCAAAATGATGGTCAAGATCGAGGATTTCAAATTTCAGCTTACAGATGAGGTAGACACCATTAGGCTTGCTCAACTGTCAACCCAGTCCGAACTCATTCGAAAAATCTCAACATCACAGGTAAATGATGCAAAACTTATGCAAAAGAGAGAACTCATACTCAAGGTCAGGCCCCTAACCATTGGCCTTTATCATCGGAGGGTATGGTGTTTTATAAGAAACTACTATGCTTGCCAAGTGATCTTGAATTCTGATATGAGGTGTTATCTGAGTTCCACGAATCTAAATTTATTATGCACCCAGAAGGAGACAAGATGTACAGAGACGCGAAAAAACAATTTTGGTTTGTCAGAATGAAAAAGGTTGTCGCGGAGTTTGTGACAAAATGTCTCACTTGCCAGCAAGTCAAAGTAGAACGCAGACTACCATCAGGTTTACTAAAACCCTTGCATATTGGGGAATGAAAGTGGTGTTGAACCAATTATCTTCATGTCCCTTACAAGAGTGTGTTCCTTACGTGAAAGATATTTTGATGATTACAAGCCACATTTTGTTTATGATAATACTGCATACATGGCATATCTAATCCTACTTGAAGGTTTAAAAGAATCAATAATGCATGGTGAACGTATTATCAAGATCTATTTGAAGACCATGATCACTTGAAGATATATATAATTGTATGATTAGATTGTATTTAGGTTGTAGAATCTTTACCATTACATGATTCAACAATATGTAAAACTGCATGATTTAGTCGAGTTGATTTTCGATTATTTGCACTGAATTTTCTATGTTTGATTTGATTCGAAAATACCGAGACTTTAATCGTATTTATCAAGTTTTAAATGAAAAATCAAAACTATTTTGAAGTGTCCATCAGGACGCTAATACGTCTTATTACGATGCTAATGTCTTAGCAGCGCCCTCATAGACTTGGTGAGTCTGGACGTTGATAATACATTAGGACGCTGATAATGTTTAAGGTTGAATTGTATTTATTCATCGGGATGATCGCTTTATAAGTAGCCACATCATTTAAGTCAACCTGTGAATTTGTCAGGACACTGATTATTTTCATAGTTTTAAATGTTTTAACTGTCAGAACGTTGATTGTCTTTCTGCGCACTTATTATTTTTACGAGTTAAAATATTAAGACGTTCATCGTTTATAAGCGCCCTTATGTCTTTCAGTTGTTTCAAATTATTTCTAAATATCAGGACACTTACTGGTTAGTAGCGCCCTCGCGACTTTAAATATTTGAAAACAAGGCAGGACGCTAATTGTGGATTAGCGCCCTCACGAAGTTTAGTCGTTTTAATCGAAAAAGTAAGTTAGGACTCTTACAAGTAAGTAGCGCCCTCACTTCAGAGTTCAGCAGGATGCTTATGGTTCATAAGCTCTCTCAAGGAACAAACCGACAAAGTTGTTATTATGCATCTAGACGCTGATTAACCAATCAAGACGCCAATTCAACACTGTCTCTGTTCTGATACTTACACTTTTTCAAATTACTTTTTCAGAATAGTGCCAAACTTTTCATAACTTTTTGAGTCTTTTCAGAACACTCTAATACGTTATCAGAACGAACCTCCTTCGTGAAAGATCAAAAGATTCAGGTGCTATCGTCGTAAATTGCACAGAGCTAAATCGATCTGTTTCAGGAAAGAATGTATTCGTTGTTTTTTAAATGACTTTGTGCGCCAAAATCACCAAGTCCATTGCGTCACTGTTATTTCTATATATATGCTGCCTTAGAGCAGATCAAAGATCATCGATCTATCAATACAAAAACTAAAATCTATTCAAAACTTATTAACAGTTTTTCACTTGTGCAAAAATTTCTTGGAAGTTAGTTTTCTACTCTCTGCTTTTGAACTCACGATCTTTTGAAATACATTAAGTCTTCTGGATTAGTTGATCTTCATCTATATCTTTTCAAAAATCCATTGAAGAAGACAAAAACTTTTTGAATCAATTTTCAGTCGTACTTCATCATACATATTTTGTTGAATCTGTGGTAATAAAAGGTTCAATCCAAAACTTTGTAAGTATTACTTTGATTCTAAGTAAAGGGAATCATATCTCATCTTGTATTCAGATATTAGTGACGGGTTAGTCACTGGGATAGAGCAAGTGTTGCTCAAAATTATAAAGGTTCTTCTCACACCCGTAAGTTGAGAAAGTGTACCAGTTTGGTCTTCACCCGTAAGAAGATCCTTAGTGGAGTTTGGACAAGTCCTAACAGAAGAGGTTAGGTATGGATGTAGGCGAGGCCGAACCACTATAAATCCTATTTGTACTGTCTCTTTTACTTTCATTGTGTTTATTTGCTATACTTTATTTAATATGTTTTCAATATTTCTTACATTTAAAAGAAAGGTTAAAATCTGGTAGTGTCCAATTCACCCCCGCCCTTGGACATATCTAGGCCAACAAGTGGGATAACATCGCTATAGATTTCGTCACATCCCCGCCCCGAAACTTAAATGGCAAAACGTTATCTAGGTGATCATCGATAGACTAATTAAAACTGCACACTTCATACCGATTAAGTCTACCGATACCCCATCAAAACTAGTCGAGATCTATGAACATGAAATTGTTAGACTACATGGGATTCCCCTCATAATTATCTGCATGAAATTGTCCTGAATCACTTTGAAAATTAAACAACTTAAATCATGAGGGCGCTACTTGACAATTAGCGTCCTACTTTGTTTTAAAATCACTTAAATGCACGAGGGCGCTACTCAAGAGTTAGTGTCCTTATATTTTTAAAACAGTTTTAAAACAATGTTAAGTGCGCTGAAGGATAGTAAATGTCCTGAACGTTATTAAGTTGATTGTAACGATGAAGGCGCTCCTATCCAGGTAGAATCCTGACCTATAACTATCAATGTCCTTAAAGATAGAAATCAATTAAAAACTAAGGGAACTTTCAGCAAGCTGAAACTAAGTCAGCGTCCTAACACTTTCAAAGGTTGACTAAAGGGAGGCTGCTACTTACAAGTAAGCGTCCTAATGAATTAATTTAACTCAACCTGAAGCGTCCTAATATTTTATCAGCGTCTTGACTCATCAAGTCCAGAAGGGCGCTGCTAAAACATTAACGTCCTGAAAGACTATAAAAACGATTTTTGATTTCTCGATTAAAGTTCGATAAAACATGATTGAAATCATGATATTTTCTGATCAAATCGAATACTTTAAAGATCATAGAAATACCTTTAAAATGCGATGATCAAAATATGAAACCGATTAAATCTTGCTGAGAGTAAATTGATCAATAGACATTACATTCTAGGTACTGACGGACTCGGGGCTTTACTTGTGATATCCAATAGGGTTGTGAGCATAGTTCATTGATCTTGATTCTTGCTAAATCTGAAACACTTGACAAGATCATTAGATACACAAATTGGAGATATTTGGAGTCATCAAAACATTCATGTCATGAGGTTTATTGAGATAACAGCTAGTGTTGAGTTCCAAGTAGAAGATGAAATGGAACATATTCATGTGGAAAGATCATCTGATCATGAGCCACCCACTAATCCTTCTACCAGCCAACCAACAGATGAATTCTTCAGAGAAGAAGATTTCCTGAGAAGAGTGAGAGAAGTTCAAATTTTTGTCATGTCTCAGCTGATGAATCATTTGGAACAAAATCAACTACAGCTGAAGAATGAGATATTGGCAGAGGTCCGAGAACCTCTGAAATCTCAAGAGAGAGTTGAGATTAATGAGATGAAAGAATATAACTCTTACTTGATTCAGGCAACGACATTGCTCAAGAAAGTGACAACTAGTGGACCAACAACTAAGTGTCATGCAATCTTTGCCTACTTCATCACTCAATAATGATCTGGTCAAGGATATTAGAGATAACATGCAAAAGATAAGGGCATTCATGAAAGCCTTTGTTGCATCTGTTCAACCAAGATCGTCAAGCTCTCAACCACAACCAGTCAGACCTCGAGCATCACCAAGTCCCTCCGCACAAGCTACAGCTAATCATGCTCCGAGTGATGTGACTGCAGAAGCCTTGAAGCAAATTCTTGAAGGAATTTAACGCTTAAAAGGCAAAGTGGTTGACACCTCTAAAGATGCTTCCAGTTCTGACGCCTTGCAATCAGTCTTGGATGTTATCTAGGATCAAGTTACCAGCAAGACAACGCTTGATCTAGTGCTGCAAGCCATCTCAAGTTTAAAAGAGAATTTTACTTTTATCGGGCCAGCACACACAGAGGACAACAGACTAACCAAGATTCTTGACTTGTTTACTCGTGCTCATGAGAAGCTTCACAACTTAGAAGACAAGATGCCTTTCCTTGCCACCACTATGATGGATCTGTCATACACAATCACTACTACTACAGATCGTGTGGAAGGAGTTGTAGGCTTATTTGAAGACCTCTTCAAGGAAATGAACAGTAGGTTGCATTCTACTGTGTGGTATATTGCCTCAAGCATGAAACGTTTTGCAATGCTCTTTCATTTATTAGAGAAGAAAGGTGTAAAAGTTCCACTAGCACCAAGAGCTCAGCCTTCACTCGTCCACAAAGACCTAAAAAGTCTAATAGACTTCATGGAATTTGGGTTTTTGGGTGTGCTCTTGCTCATTCTTGCTCAAAGGTATGGATTTCCTTCATTTTTCTCCATGAAATTACTATTGAAGGTGAGAGCAAGCTTTCTAATGGTGTAGTTTTCACTATGGGTCACAGATTTGGGAGTGCACCCCCTAGGGTTATGTTTGCATATGCTTAGAATGGCTTGAAAATGGTAGGAATGGGGTCCCTTGACTCAGACCCACACCCAATGTGCATTTTCCAAGCATTATACCCCATTTTCGGAGGGTTTTGGGGTTAGGGTTTCAATGGAAACCCACAAAACCGTGGTGCATATATGTGATTAGGGTCCCTAGGGTGATTGTGAGTACATTGGTGACATTTGCCCAATTTTTGTCAAAGATTTCATGGTGTTGCTTCTAAAGTGACCTAGCCCAAAAATTGGACCTAGGGTTTTCCATTTTGGGTGCATGTGATTTATGTTGATTAAGTTAGCATGCTTGAATCATTTATGGTGTTAATTTATGATTTCTCATGATGTAGCATGTTAGTTAGTTCAATTGGCCATGTAGGCCTATTGTAGAGATTTTCCTAATTTTGGGGGGCTTATGTTGTAATTGAGTCATGAATTGGGGATTATGGTAAATTATGTTAATTTCATGTGAATTAGAGTGAGAAATGATGAAATTAACCATGATAATCATGTAGAGACCTAGACTTATGTGCAAGGCCTTGGTCATAGTGTTGGACATAAATGGTGCCTATGACATGGAAATTGAATTACGAATGAATTAGGATATTATGTGAATCATATGGGCCTAAATTGACTATGTTGGGGATGGGACATGTATGAGTTATATGTGTTGGATATGTAATATCGATCATGAAATAATGTGTATGTGAATTGATATGTATTTCAGGATCTTAATTGGAATTGTTATTAATTGGATACCATGTGTGGGTAGCATTGCTCTCGCATGGCTTGGTTATGAGTAGATGTTCTGTATGATTATCTTTTATGTCATTGTATTAAATTTATATGCGTACATTGTAAAACATGAACTGTTTTTATTGTGAAGTTGCATAGCATGTAAAACCACGTGGATTGGTATATTATGGCTGCCTAGAAAGCTCGTGCTTATAGAGCGCCCATGTTTCAAAGGGCAGAGCCGAGTTTGGTACTCTAGCGCAGATATTCTATGCCCAGAGGTGCCCCGTCGGTGGTAGAGTGATATAATGTACCGCCAGGGAAGATCATCATTTGACATGGATGATCTTAGAGTAGAAGTAATACCCCAATATGGGAGGACCTTATGGGTCTATATAGTGTAAGCCTAGACTAGATGTGATAATGATTGGATAGTTGAGATGTGGTTTTACCTTGCATAAAACTATATGATGAATGCTTGCTATTATGTGTGCTTTATTCATATCTTGCATTATCATGCATACATGGTTTTTAAATGATGATTAATTGATAACAAATTGAAACTCTATTCACTGGGCATAGTTGGCTCACTCTCTCACTTCCCCTTTCAGGTCCTTCAGATAAAAGAAAATGAGTCATCATTGGTTGAAGATCTAGTTGTTAACTAATTGACCCTCACCCTTGTATGTTTTGATGATTGCAAATAACATTCTTTGCATAATAATCACTTTGACTAAGGTGTTTCAGTACTTAAATGATCATATTTGTAAAGCTAACCAAAAAGTCAAACTCAAAGCTCGAAGTGGATCAAAGCAATCGAACGATCAAGATCACATCTATGTAGTGTAGTTGTTTAGATTCCATAAGGTTGTAGAATACTTTCTACTTGTGTCAGCCAAAGTCTATACATGCATCATATTTCAAAATCATTCTTATTTTTGCAAAGTCAACTATTTTGATCGAAAGTCAACTTTCGCTTGTTTGATCAAAATTATCTTGATTTGTGTTTTGATCGTAAAATCACTTCAATTGTATTGTTTTGAAGTTGAGTTGAATGTATTTAACTTTTGATTTGAAAAAAGTCAACCGTATTTGAAAGTCAAATCATTTTCAAATTTAGTCAAAAGTTTAACTTTTCATCCATAATGAGTTTAACACTTGTTCATTCTTCAATTTGATCAAATCCAGTGTATCCAAGTATATTTAGACTTGTTTGATCGAGAAAACATGTTTTGATTGCAAACATAACAAAAGAAAACATGTTTAAGTTTTTTGTGTATTGCAGAAATGCGTTTCCTGTTAAGGAAACACGTTTTCTATTTGGACTTAGTGAGAAATTTCACTCAGTTAAGCAGAAACATGTTTCCTATTTTGGACTTAGTGAAAAATTTCACTCAGTTGAGCAGAAACGTGTTCCTGTTTAAGAATGGTGTTTTCTCAAAATCCTCATAATTGTGCTCTTGGGAAATGCACACAGAAACGCATTTCCTCTGAGAGAAACATGTTTCTTGCTTTTTGGGCAATTCTGAAATTTCACACAAAAATGTGTTTCTCTAAAAGAAAACGTGTTTCCGTGATGAAAACAGATAACTGTTTTCAAGTTCATTTTGAACAGAAACGAGGTTCTGTGTATAGAACCAAGGTTCTTACTTTTTCAAAAATATTTTTCTATAAATATGTTCCTTAGATAAGTTGAAAAATTAGATATGTTTTAAGTATGTTTTAGATGAGTTTTAGGATGATTTATTCATTTATTAGGTTGGTTTATGTTAGTTTTGGTTTAGTTGTTAGTTTAGTTAATTTTTAGTATTTGATGTTTTATTTCAGTTTTTACTTTTATAAGTTGGTTTAGTTGATCATATAAGTATGTTACTTATTGGTTTTGCTTTGTTTTGTAGGTGTTTAGATGTGTTGAAAGTTGATTTGGATGATGGAGACATGTTACATGAAGATGGAATGAAGATACAAGAAGAATACAAGTCAAAAAGATCCCAAAATTTGGCTAAGTCCACAAGAAAAGAAGGAGAAAAGTGTGCACAAAACAGAACTTGGGCGCCACGGCGCCCAGACTTGAAGGCAAAGAAGGTTGGATCCCGAGAATGTGCGTCGTGGTGTCCACTGTGGGTGTCGCGGCACTGGTGACTACGACAAAAATTAGCAAGTTTCTATTCTTTGCGGGTTTGAGTTGTGCAACTTGGGGGTTTCTAATACGAGTTCTTATTGGCTTGTATCTATATATACTTCATTGTTTAGGGTTTCTAGGGGATTATAGAAGGGAGAACAAGGCAAGACAGCTAGAATGAAGCAGAGAAGAAGATCTAGAAGTTGAAAACAAAAGATAGAGATTCACATCTGAAGAGTTCCTAGTTTGATTTTTATGTTCTTATTCAAGTTTATAACCATGTTTTGTGTTTCTATTGTTCAAGTATGAACTATATTAGTTTTCTAGATGATAGATGGATTCTATACTTGATTCTATGTGTTAAGATAGGTTTTACGTTTATTATTAATTGATTCTTCATATGTATTTATATTTTCCTAGGTTTAATGCTTTTAATCTCTTGATCACAGATTGAATGATCGTAAACTTGAGGGGCAACACTCGAGCGAGGGTTCTTTGGGTTGGACTAAGGAACATATAACCTAAGATCATCGTAGAATCGAGAGGTTTATGATATATTTTGAAGTTGTAGAGAAAATCACAAAGTTTAATGAGTTATTAGGGTTTTGGTTTTTATTGAGAGATCGAAATCAACTCCTTGATAATATGTTCTAATTCCGCACTCGAGAGAGGGAATTTAAGATTTAAGGATTTTTGACTTATAAAAGTGAAGAGTGTATTAATAATAGACATAGCTAATCTACATAGTTGACGGTTAGGTGAAGTTGAACCTCTAGATATTCCTTTCTTGATATTAATCCATTGCTTAATTTCTTTTCTATTTACGTTTACTTTAATTGTTTAGTTTATTCAAATCTTATACTTTGATTGTCTAGATAAAGTTAATAATTAGTGAAAACGCTATGTAGTAACTTGAGTACAATCCTAGGGGATGACAACCCAATTCTCATTGGTTTATTATTACTTGACACCGTATACTTCCGGTTTAACACATAACAAGCTCATTGTGAGCAACATTTTGCAAAATCTGTGAAAGAAAGAAAGTTGTGCTAAAATTAGTTCTCCACATCTTTCAAAAGGAAAACAAGTTTCAAATGAGTGGTTGAGTTGTTTTTTATTTTCCATCTTTGAGAAGAAAAGCTTTCAAGTTCTCCAAGTTATTCAACCACTTCATCCAAGCTTTTCTAGTTGGTTTTTCAAGTCTATAAATCACTTTGAAGAAATCTCCTGTGCATTTAATTTCACCTTTGTGAAGACATTTTTCAAGGGATATCAAGCGATCAAGAAAATAGATTTTGATTGTGCACTTCATCTTCATCATTTCTCAATCAAAATCCAAGAGTTCCTTCTTCATCACATCTTGTGCATCATATTAGATACTTTGGTTGTACATCATTCGGAAGGTAGTCATTCTTACTTGTAATTCAATTGAGGCTTGTTTGATATAGAACAATCTCTTCATCTTTGTAAACACATTTGTATTGGAATTGGTTGGTTAGCCAATTGGGAAGATTCATAATCAGAGGTCGGTGTTTGTAACAGTCTGATTCACACCCATAAGTTGAATCAAAGTTAGGTAGGATCCACACCCGTAAGTTGGATCAAGTTGTAACGGTTTGATTCCCTTAAGTTGAATCAAAGTTAGTGGATGTTTGAAAAATCTTGACTGGGGAAGTCAAGTAGTGGTGGTAGGCTTTGAAGAAGCCGAACCACTCTAAATAGCTGTGTCCATTAATTTATTTCCTTGCACTTGTTTAATGTTTATCTTTGCTATTAAGTGTTTAGTAAGGTTTCACAAAAATCTGCTAAGTCCAATTCACCCCCCTCTTGGACTATAATTTGGACCAACAGTGGCCATTGCAGAGCTAGGGTATTTTTGGATGTGAGTGATGGAGAGACATTTGTACATGTTGTTGATGAATGTAATGCATATATATGGTTTTGTATATTTTGGTACATATGTATATTTTATAACTCACATGTATAACTTAGTTGTGAGGATGGTTGTATATTCACTTGATGATAGCTTTGGGGCCTTAGACTTATTTATGTTGGATATTGATGTGGATGGACTATATGACATGATCATTTTGTATACTTTGGAGTTTAACCTTTATAGATTGTAGTTGCGGATAGTAGAATTGTTACAAGTACTTATAGGTGTTTTATATTGTGTTGAGGCTAGTAGGCTCGATCATTCCATGGATGGAATGAGATGGTTGGGGATGCCTACGTCAGGCGTCCCGCCCCGGCATTCCACACGCCATCCCAAGGGGGATGGTGGTCTTGGGTCGGGGGGCGCCACATCTTCTGTGTTTTCATCTTCACTCTTTGAGAAGAACGTTTTGAGAGATTTCCAACGTTCTAGAGTTTTTGACTTGGTGTGTGTTGAATGCAAACCGCAAGCGTACGGTGTCAAGTTATAATATATCGATGAAAATCGGGTTATCGTCCTCTAGGATTGATTACTACACTAATTACCATGTTTACTAACCCTAACTTTATTTAGAAGATCGAATTCGAGAGTTCAAGTAATGTAAAAGCTATAATTAAACAAACTAAAAACTAACAAAATAATGCAACAAAAATAGATAGTAAATCAATGGATGAATAGTCTAGAAATTCGATATCACCTCACTCTCAACTATGCCTATATATGTGTGTATGTGTGTGTGTGTGCAACACACCAATTTGTATTCTTTTCATTTTTTTCTTCACACTTGTACTCTTTGATCCAAATGTACGCAGTTATAATGTCAAAATTACCCCAACACGTACACAAATTGGGTGAAGAAATATACCAAATTCCTCAAAGTTTGCTTTTATTAATATCACATAGGTATATATATACACATATACAAATGACTATTAAAGCCATATTATTATAGAACCCCATTGCCTCGCTTTTATCGATTTTATATCTCTGTACTTATATATATATATATATATGTATGCTTACTTACAAAAGCTTATTTAACAACGTATCTTATATATGTATATAGATAAAATCCAAACGTGCTCACGACCCGCACATCTTCTAGCATCTTTTCTTCTGCTTCTCTACCAGCGGCAACCCCCATGTATTGCACGACTAGTTTTCTGAGATATAGTAGGGAGGGTGAGTTAAAAGCCCAGTGGTCATACCCAATAGTTCTCACGCATTAAACCTATCGATAATATATAATTCAACCACAATAAACACGCATCACAAATGCAACAATCATAACATCAAAATTCACATATATGAAAAGCACGTGTACGAGAATATGTATAGAACGCATGCGCATAAATGATTTCTTTTGCACTGAGCAGGATAAATCAAAACTCAATGATTGCATTTAGCACATAGCATGGGTCAATCGCACCCAAAGATTGCATTTAGCACACAGCACGCGTCAATTGTACACAAATTCATATACAAAAATGAGTACATGATGTAGGATGAATACAACACGTGGAAACGAGTAATACGAGCAAACCTCGAGAATCATCCCACCTTAATTTGCTAGGGTCTCTCCGCTATTAGAATTTCTCTATAATCTTTCTACTAAAACTATTTTTCTCAGATAGTGAAATTGAAACAGAATTTAACTTAACCCCTAGCCCCTATTTATAGGAGCCCAAAAATTCATGTTCCCAGTTTGCCCTTGATCATTTATGATAATTACAAGTAGGCAAAATTACTATTTTGCCCTCGATGTATATTACCATTCTACCCTCAGTGTAAAATTATCGTTCTGCCCTCGGTGTAAATATCGTTCTACTCTTAGTGTAGATGTATCTTTTTGCCCTTAGTTGTTTCTAGTATTTACAGGTTGGATAAATTTACCAAATTGCCATCGCACTTTAATGATATTTTCTAATTAGTTGTTTTTTTGTAAGATTCTAGAATTGTGGATTTTTGTGGTATTACAATCTACCCTTCTTAATTGAAATTTCGTCCCCGAAATTTGATAATATTTGAAAATTAAAAGTTACCTCTAAGGGATGTTTTTGTTTATCTGTATAACTTTTCTATCGACTTTAAATGATTTTAGCTTGTCTCTGATGAGCTAAATTTTCTCACTACTTTCTTTAATTAATCCAGGGTCTAGATCTATTTTGTCAGTTATGTCAGTCTTACATGCTACTGATAAGAAAATATTTCTAGTGTTTCACCATATTGATAATAATGCCATTTATTGAGTGTGTACACTACTGCTGTTAACTTTAAATTGTGTGTTGGGTAATTATGTTCGTGAAGCTTTAATTGTATGGAAGGGTTAGGTATATTCTTTTGTTGAGGCAGTCTACTTGTGCATGATGTAATATTAGCCATTTCATGCCTAAGATTATACGAAAATCTTCTAATGGTATGACTGGCTGGTTTGAATAAAATAGTTCGTCTACCATTTCTTTTTCTTTTTTTTTTGGGAAGTTTCTACCTAAGCGCTAACTGGGATGTTTTCCTTTGTTGTTAATCTTCTAACGTAACGACAAATGAATTGATCCTGTATCAAATAATATTTTGACCGAGGAGTTATATAAAAGGAAAAATACTTTCCACTACCACATTGTTCCTGTTTTCCTCCCTTATGACCGCATATGCTCGGCCTTGTTGTTGTTGACCTTGCACTTGATTATCAAGTCTTTGTGGTGGTGGCATGGTTTGTTGGTTCAATGTGGTTTGTGGGCGTCCTTGGTAAGGTTCGGAGTTTGTTTGATAGCAATTTCGGGAAATATGACCCGCTTGTCCACACCTATAACATTTTCTTGGATTAGAATTTTGGCCAAGTTTCGACTGTGGCCCTTCTCCTTGTGTGAGGTTGTTGGTGTGTGCTTGCTTTTGTCCCAAGGTGGCCGAAATTCCGTTGTGTTGGAATTTCCTAACATTATCTTGTTCCTGGAAGTTATTGCTTCTTTTTCCCTTATTCCTTTTTTGTTCTTGTTGTTGTTGTTCTTGCTCAAATTGCATTGCTCGATTTACTACTTCACGGTAGTTGTCCATTTCCAAAATAGATAATGCCTGCCTCAACTCTGGTTGTAAGTCATAAAAGTGTTTCTCAGCTTTGTCTCTTTCATTAGAGACCGTCGAGAGAGAAAAAACTGACAATTCCACAAACTTGGAAGAATACTCTTGTACTAACATTTGTCCTTGATAAAGTCTGGTGAATTCCTGTCGTTTTTCTCTTTTTACAGCTTTTGAAAAATATTCCTCCACAAATATTGCTTCAAAGTCCATCCATGTCATTGTAGCAACATTTACATTTGGATCTTCCTTCACTGTTGTCCACCAGCTATTCACAAGTCCTACTAGTTGGTATGTTTCCAAATGTATTTTTCTTCCTTCAAGAATTCTCATTGCTTCGAAGGCTTTCTTTGTTTCATCCAGCCATTGTTGTGTTGAATCCAAGTCAAGTTTTCCTTCAAATGTCAAAGCTTGTAGTCTCTTGAATTTTGTAATTTTTTGTGTCTGGTAATCCTCGTCACTCCTCGAAGTGTTACCGTATGACGGTTGACTTTTCAAATGGTGGTTCAAAGTGGCTTCCATTCGCGAATCCATATAGTTTGCAAACTTCTCAAAAAACTTGTTCATTTGTTGCGATGTCGATGGTGGATGCTCCTCTACCATTGATGGCAATGATTGATCTTCTATTGGTGCTTGACCCGTTGCATTTGTCTCAGTTGGTTGTACCGATGGTGTCATTTAAGTCTCCATTCGTTCTGGACTGAGAATAGTGGTTCTTTGTCTCGTCTTATTTTGTCTTCTTGTGTATGTCAATATTCTGTTATAAAATCAATAATACTTAAATTAAATCCTCATTTATCTATATAGGTTTCCACCTAGCTTCTAAGTGTTTGGGTATTGGGGTTTTCTCAATCTTGATTGACTTACAAAAGGTGGTTCAATAAAACATAAAACAATGTTGGAATATACTCTCATAATATAATTTGAAAATTCATTTTTTTCTTTGAAAAATATTTAAGGGTATTTGCAATTATATATTCATTGTCAAAATCTTCCCTTCTGTAAGTTGGACTAAGACTGGTACTCTATTGGTATAAAACATTATATAATATTACCTAATCTACAAGTAAGTGGTAAAATTACGGTATAAAAGGTATCCTTCTAACTCATCTGTCCCATTCCGTTGAGGTAGGCGATACAATTTATAGCTTACTTTTTTCACTACTCACCAATCACGGTCACAGGAATTTCGTTCCTCAAAATTTTCAATTCCAACACATATTCTGAATGTCCCATTTCATCCAAAATATGGCCAAAACTGAAATCTCTAATTCACAAAATTTTCATCATTCATAGTCTAACATAACAAACAAGATAGAAAATAGCTAACTATTATTAATAATACTATAATTTGGATTTTCCTAGTGGAAGCTACATTCCTTTTTTTTTTTTTCATTCTCTTGTTTCGTATTTTTGCTAAAGTTTATGTGCCTTGATGTTTTTAAAATCAAGATTTTTCTACCGTGGCTACTATTCACAATGAAATCAAATAGTATGAATGTAATTTATTTACTTGTATAATTATATATGTATATATCTACAAATATATACATAGATATATTTATAAATCATATATATTGTACACTTGTATATATATTTCATTGGTTATATATAGATTTTTTTCCATTGGGAACCATACCAAATTTGCATGGTTCCTTTTCTTCCTTCAACTTCTTATTTTGTTGATTAAGGTATATTGGCAAATATACCAATTAAAGATTATTGGTATTATTATTACTATTATTATGTATTATTCTTGTTTTTATTATCATATATATAGATATATATATATATATTAATCACCTCATGGGTAGTTCATTTATTAAAAGTCTTTTCTAAATATATATATATATATATATATATATTATTTATTTTATTTTATTTTTTTATTTATTTATCCTCCAGCAACATTTTCATCTCCTTTTTACAGTTTCTTTTCCAGCACCTTCTTTGTTATTTTTTTATTTTTATTTTTTTCAGCGTTTGCAACAGCAATGTCTCTTCTTCTTTCTTTCAAGTTTTTTTTTTTTAACCAGCTTTGAATTAAATTCAAAGTTGAAGCTGCAACTTTTTATTTTTATTTTTATTTTTTTTCTTTTATCCTCCTTTAACGGCTTCTCCTTCTTCGTCTCTGTGCCATCTTCTCCAGCATTTCCAGCAACTCGACCTCTTCCCTTCTTCGTTCTCTTCTTCTTCCTTTCGTTCTTATTAAATTTCTACACTCACTTTTCTAATACACGTATTATATAGATGTGATATACATCCATTTTAGTGTATCACTCACCATTTTTCCGACACTTAATCAAAAAATTACTACGCTATGAACCGGTGTTCATCGAACTTGGGGCGAAGATTCCTGATGCTAGAAGATTGCCACATTTCTTCGTACTTGTCCGCCATTTCGATGTGTCCGTTGAAGATCGTCATGCTCTGATACCATTAATTTGGAACACCTCAATTTGTATTCTTTTCATTTTTTTTCTTTTCACACTTTTACTCTTTGATCTAAATGTACGCAGTTATAATGTCAAAATTACGCCAACACGTACACAAATTGGATGCACAAAATACCAAAGACTGTTAAAGTCATTTTATTATAGAACCTCGTTGCCTCGCTTTTATTGATTTTATATCTTTGTACTTTTTATATATATATATATATATGCTTACTTAGAAAAGCTTATTTAACAACCTAGCTTTTATATATATATATAGATAAAATTCAAACGTGCTCACGACCCGCACATCTTCTTGCATTTTTTCTTTTCTACCAGCAGCAACCCTCACGTATTGCACGACTAGTTTTCTGAGATATAGTAGGGAGGGTGAGCTAAAAGCCCAGTGGTTATACCCAATAGTTCTCCCGCATTAAACCTATCGATAGCATATAATTCAACCATAACAAACATGCATCACAAATGCAATAATCATAATATCAAAATTCACATATATGAAAAGCACGTACACGAGAATATGTATAGAACGCATGTGCATGAATGATTTCTTTTGCACTGAGCAAGATAAATCAAAACTCAATGATTGTATTTAGCACATAGCATGGGCCAATCGCATCCAAAGATTGCATTTAGCACACAACACGGGCCAATTGTACACAAATTCATATACAAAAATGAGTACATGATGTAGGATGAATACAACACGTGAAAACGAGTAATACGAGCAAACCTCGAGAATCACCCCACCTTAATTTTGCTAGGGTCTCTCTACTGTTAGAATTTTCCAGAATCTTTCTACTGAAACTCTTTTCTTAGATAGTGAAACTGAAACAAAATTTAACTTAACCCCTAGCCCCTATTTATAGGAGCCCAAAAATTCATGTTCTCATTTTGCCCTTAATCATTTCTGATAATTACAAGTATGAAAAATTACTATTTTGCCCTCGATGTATATTACCATTCTGCCCTCGGTGTAAAATTATCGTTCTGCCCTCAGTGTAAATGTTGTTCTGCCGTTGGTGTAGATTTATCTTTTTGCCTTTGGTTTTTTCTAGTATTTACAAGTTGGATAAATTTACCAAATTGCCTTCGCACTTTAATGATATTTTCCAATTAGTTGTTTCTTTGTAATATTCTAGGGTTGTAGATTTTTGTGGTATTACATATATATATATATATATATATATATATATATATATATATATATATATATATATATATATTATTAATTCAATTTCGTTGTTTATAAGTCGAAAATCCTCACGTCCCTAATTCCTTCTCTCAAACCCCAATTAGAACATATTCATATGATTTGATTTCGACCTCTCAATAAAAACCAAAAAAATCACACAAACTCATTATGCTTTGTGATTTTCTTTCTATGACTTCAAACGATTTTGATCTCTTTTCGGTCTCACGATAGCCTAGGTTATATTTTCCTTATTCCGATTTAAAGTACCCTCTCTCGATCACCTACTTTAGATCTATAATCATCCAATTTGTGATCAAGGGATCAAAAGCATTAAACCTAGAAAAATATAAATAAACTAGAAAACTTCATTAATAATAATCAAAACAGTAAAAACTATGGCATAGCCTTGAGTTTGGATCAATCTACCATCTAGAAAAAGAGTTTAGTTCATAACTTGGACAATAGAAACATAAAACATGGTTATAAACTTGAACATGAAGATAGAAAACAAACTAGAAATGCCTTGGATACAAATCTCTATCCCTTGTCTCCAACTTTAAGATCTTTTTCCTCGCTTCGTTTTGAGCCATCTTGCTTTGTTCTCCACTCAATGATGCCTTAGAAACCCTAAACAATCAAGTATATATAGGTACAAGCCAATATGAACTCGAAATAGGAAGTCCCAAGTCGAATAGGAAAATCCCAAAAAGTTTCTAATTTTGCACAGACCCTGGCGCCGCAGCGCCCACAGTCGACGTCGTGGCACCCATTCTCAGCCTCCCTTCTTCTCTCGGCCTCTCTTCTTCTCTTCTTGCATGCTTCATGTTCTTTCATTCCAACATTGTCTAACATGTTTCCATCATCCAAGTTAACTTTCAACACATCTAAACACCTACAAAATAAAGCAAAACTAATAAGTAATACAATTATAAAATCAAAGTAATCAACTTATAAATGTAAAAACTAAAATAAAGCATTAAAACCACAAATTGACTAAACTAACAACTAAACCAAAACTAAGATTAACTAATCAAACTAATTATCAAACTAGCCTAAAACTCATCTAAAACATACTAAAAAACATATCTAAATATTCAACTTATCAGTGTGCTTCAACTTCATCTTCTTCAAGTCAAGAAACAAAAAAGGAACCTTCCACTAGGCCTACACTTCATTTTCATCATCTTTGGCTGGATAGATTTAGGGAGGGATTCATTCTCTATTATACTCAAATCTTAAGAGGTGTTTGGTAAGAACACTCTATCTTCTGTAAACAATTTTTGTATTTTGGATTGGCTGGTTAGCCAATCGAAAAAGTTTTCCTAACCGAAAAATAGTGTGTTGTAACGGGTTGATCCACACCCGTAAGTTGGATCAAGATTAGTGGATTTTGGAAAATCTTGACTCGGGAGGTCAAGCAGTAGAGGTAGGCTTTGAGAAAGTCGAACCACTATAAATTGTTATGTCTATTGTTTACTTTCCTTGCACTTTACTTTGCATTTTATCTTTTGCCATTATTGTTGTTTAAGGTTTTTGAAAATCTGTTAAGTCTAATTCACCACCCCTCTTGGACCATAATCTGGGCCAACATAGTCATTTCCTTCGTAGTAATTGATGTTGTTCAAATTTCGCACCAAACAAATATATGTTAGTAAAATAATAATTATATTAGTTATACCCTTAATTTAAAATCTTAATTTCAAATGAAAATTTTAAATTTTAATTTATAAAAAAAATATAAATCATGTGCAATGTGCTTTTGAATAGTTTAACCAATTTTGACTCCCCTCCATGTTTTTTGAGATAGTTTCTCTATTTTACAGTTTTTAATTCTTTTGCAATTTTTTTTTCAATTTTCAAATGCTCTTATAGTCATAATCAACATTAGAAACTTTTATCGACAAAATAATTTTAATAATATCCATAATTTTAGATTTTATTTTTACCAAAGTTTTAAAATTTTAATTTGTATGGAAAAAACTTGGTGAAACATACATGCACAAATGCTAATTTATTTTTTTGTTATTGTTTTGTCCAAAGTGTTCATTCTATGGATCAAGTCAAGTAATTTGAATTATATTAGTTGAGTTAGAATTAGTTTTTATAATATGATTAGTTTAAATTGTGTTGTATATTGATGGTAGCAGGCTTCGTAGAAGATTGCTTTCGAAATAATCAACCAAACTAGTCCCCAGGTTGAGTGGTGGAGTCACAATGGTCTCGCTTAAATACCACTCTTCTAGAACAGCAAGCTGCTTCCCGTTCACTATTCAAAGGTACTAGGGACAAGACTTTGTCTAGCTAGATTAGATCAATTGCTATTTTAGCAGAGTAACAGTATAATAGCAGTAGATCGAGACTAGAATTTAACTCTATGTCCTTAAGATAATTTTGTCCTGCACTGGTGCTCACTATGTATGATAATTATCTCACAGGATACAACGATCTCCTTCTTGTGACAGCAACACTTCAAATCCCAAGATAATCGAACCAATAAATGTTGTAATCTCCCACAAAAACAATGTTAAAATAGAGAAAAAGGAAATGAGAGAAAATACTAAAAATTAAATATTTTGGGATGGGTTTTCTGAGTTTTGGAGGGCCCTATTTATAGATTTTTTGTGGCTATACATGGTGCCTTTTTGTGCACCGTCGGATCGAGTCCGACTGCAACTAGATGCGATCTGACGATTGCAATCATCACACCTGATCGTACACCGTTGGATCGTCCACAATCTGTGAAGGCACGATCTAATGGCCTTTATCAGCGCATCCAATCACTCACCGTTGGATCGAGCCTGATACTTGTAAATGCGATCCGACGGCTGCAATCGACGCATCCGATCCCATGTCGTTGGATCTTGCACGATAGGCGCGAATACGATCCTATGGCTCAGAACTGCATACATCAAACCTGGACGGTTCCCTCCAATCAATCACGTTCATGGCATTTGGACATCCTCAACGAATGACCCAAATTGGATCTCCACGGACACATCTCACCCGTTTGATCTGCCTCGATTTCTGAAAATGAAATGGTCCCCAGCTCCTCGCGATGATGCACACGTGCGAAGTGCAAAGCGTTGTGCGCCCAATGTGCCCTAAGTCTCCCAATCTCCCTTTTGCCCTCGTACACGTGGTGTGGGCACGCTTGCATGGAGCATGCACCTGTGCAGGGTGATGCTTTAAGCCTTCCTTTGTATGTGTGTAGTGAGCTCAAATACTAGTGTAGAGTTCTAACAACACTTATAAGTAAAAATAAAATTTTCTAACTTTCCCATGTGGGGCTAAACTTTGTTTACCAAATTTCACCACTTTACGTATCAAGTAGGCTACTTTAGACTCAATTTCTCATTCATATAAAAATGAGTATAGCTAAATAATTATACATTCCTAATCACATATTAGAGATTAATATTCAACTTGGTCCCACCCAAAATCACATGTGGGTCCCACTTAAATATTTAGCTCAAAATGAACAAAATTCATGTTTGTTACCCCTTTTTCCAACAATCCCTCACATGAATGGATATTGATCTAGTTGCACTTTTCTATCATCCCCCACATAAATGGATTTTTTATACAATTTTAAAAAGTTAATGCGGACACTTGAGAGAGTATTGGTTGAATGAGCTACATCAGGATAGGTAATTTGTGGCTTTGAACCTTCCTTAGTGAAACACTATCGAATTTACTAGCTAATCAATGAACACGTTGTCTTGAACTGTTTCAGTTGTTTATGCAAACCAAGATAATAGTGTACTCACAACTCAATTCCAAACAATATTGGCTCTTACGGTTATGTTCATTTTGGCCCTGAACAACTCATGGATTCATAAGTGCTTTTAGAGAATTCAAGCCTTAAAATCCTCATAGAATTAGCCCAGCTTACACTCACATAGGTGATTTCCTATTAAGAGTATCCAGCTATACCCCACATTATTGCAATGTCATAAGAATCATTAAAAGCAATGTTGATCCTTACTTATTTTGTAGGCAACACTATTATATCATAGTAAACCGGCTCAACTTATTAATTGCACATGCTATGTCAGGACATGTACATGTCACAACATACATTAGGCTGTCAAGTATATGTGAATACTCTAACTGATTTTATGGGTTGCCCTGTATTCTTTGCAAAATGTAAATTTACATCTCTATGTGTTTTTATAGGACTGGTATCATATTTATTGAACTTATTCAATATTTTCTCAATATAATGTGATTGAGACAAAACTAACCTGTCAACTATTTTAGAGATTTTAATTCCTAAAATGACATCAGCAATGCCCATATATTTCATATCAAAATGTTTAGTAAACATTTTCTTTGTAGAGTTGATTATGACTTTATTATTACCTATAATCAAACTATGACACAACCTTTTGGTGTGTCTTTGGCATATACACATTTGTCACATTCATTGATTTTAAAACCATTGGATAACATGACATTGTCAAATTTAATATGTCATTGTTTTGGTGCTTATTTTAATCCATTTAATGTGTCATTGTTTTGGTGCTTGTTTTAATCAATATAATGATTTCACAAGTCTACACACCTTATGTTCTTGTTCAGATGCAACAAACCCTTCAGGTTGTTGCAAATATATTTCTTCTTCTAGTTCACCATTTAAGAATATTGTCTCAACATCCATTTGATGAATTTCAAGATTGTTTATTGCAGCAATAACAATTAACAATCTTATGGATGTTATTATAGTTACCAGTGAATATGTATCGAAGAAATCAAGGCCCTCTTTTTGTTTAAAGCCATTGGCTACCAACCTAGCCTTATATTTATCAATCGAACCATCAACATTTTGTCACACCCCGCCCGAACGCGCCTAAACCGGCGGGACACTCATAGACGGGGCGCGAATGCATTGTAACGATAATAACAAAGTCAGCGGAAGCATAGTTAAGGGAACATTCTCCCTTTTTCCCCAATGAATAATACAAAGGGTACAAAATGTGGGCCCAAAAACCTGCACCCAGTCTACCCTAACCTCCTGTGAAAAATTGGATAACAACAGGGTGAGCTACAAGCTCAATGGGTAAAATAGTTCGCGTATATAACAATTAATAAAGCACACTTCATAATCAAATATCTTAAATACATATGTGAGCATCATAATCAATCAATATGTATGTATGCATGACACCGTCTCGTAATGGTTTAATGATTGTACATCGTCTGAGTTCATGTACAGATGTCCCTCCCTGGGAATAGCCTTGTTCTCATTGTACGTCCCTCCTCAGGAACAATACTCTGGATTCACGTACAGATGTCCCTCCCCGGGAATAGCCAGGTTCTCATTGTACATCCCTCTCTAGAGAAATATAATGAATAGCGAGCATCGCTCCTAACTATTCTATGAATCATGAACCACATACGTCCCTAGGTGGTGATATGTATGATGCTAATGCATGAACTGGTCTGCATGAACTGGTCCGATCTTTTCTTAACATTTAGACAGGATTTAGCAACGTCTAGTGATCCTTATCAGGGTCGGTATCACTACGTGCAAGGTTAGGACATTCAGTATTACTGTATAAGCTGATAGCTTTCAAATAAGACCAACCAAATCAGTCTCCAGTTGAGAGGTGAGCACGAGGTCTACTTAAATACCAATCGTCTAGAGTAGCACACTACCTCCCATTCACTATTTTAAGTTACTGAGGACAAGACTGAGTCTGGTTGAGCCAAATTGACTACTAATCTGGCATCACAACAACGTAATACTTGAATTCCAAATATACAGGCATAAGTGCGACAATATAAACATTATACGCAATAATGCAGTGTAAATGAATGGTAGGCATAATGATAAATGAATATGAACTTTAATAAAAGTTATAAGACACGCAAACCTATTTTTCGTTCCCCACCTTCAGATAAGAACTCCTTTCAGAACTGGCGCTTTCCTCTGGACATAACCGCGTTGCGGCTCACAGAGTGTCTTGAAAGAGAGTCTCAAAAGACTAAAAACTCAGAATGAGTGGAAAGGAGAAGAAAATCACAATTTGGAGTGAATTTGGTGTGAGAAATGAGGAGGGGGGAGGGTCCTTATATAGAGAGATTGGCGCCTAAACGTTCAGGCGTCCTGCCCGGACGTCCGGGCTGTCTGCCCGAATGAATTTTTTTTTTCTTTTTTTGTGAAATCCTAGGGTATTACACCTTTAATTTTCTTTTAAAAATTCATTTACACCCCAAAGGCTTCATACCTGATGGTAAATCTACCAATTCTCAGGTATGATTATGCATGATTGATTCAATTTCACTATTTATTGCTTTTTTCCAAAAAAGAGTTTCGAGTGTTGACATTGTCTTTTTAAAGGTTTGAGGCTCACTTTCTAACATATATGTTAGAAAATTAGGACCAAAAGACTTTGCTACTTTAGTCTTTTTACTACGTCGAGGTTCATCTTCTAAGTTTTTAGCTGGAGAATTGCTACTACTACTTGCAGTGTCATAAGTTCTTTTCTTTGAACTTAGCTTTTGCATATTTTTATTGAAAAAAATATGCTAAAAATGATGCATTCCTAAATTCCATAATTGTATTCTCATTTATATCAGGAATATCTGATTTATATACAAGGAATTTATACGCACTATTATTATGAGCATAACAAATGAATGTACAATCCATGGTTTTAGGCCCTATCTTAATCTTTTTAGGTTCAGGTATTTCCACCTTAGCTAAACGCCCCTATACTTTTAAATATTTATAAAAAAGTTTCTTACCTTTCCACAATTCATAAGGAGTAACATCTTTTTTCTTATGGGGTATTTTGTTAAGAATATAGTTAGCAGAAAGAATTTGTTCCCCCCGCATATTCTGAGGTAACCCAGAACTTATCAACATGACATTCATCATTTCTTTCAATGTTCAGTTCTTGCATTCAACAATACCATTTGATTTAGGAGAATAATGAGCGGTTGTTTGATGAATAATACCATGTTTCTTGATAGAACGCACCAAAATATGTTTCATATTCACCACCTCTGTCACTTCTTATTGCCTTTATTTTTTACCAAGTTGATTTTCAACCTCATTCTTATAGTGTTTAAATACTTTCAAGGCGTCATCTTTTCTTTTAAGCAAATATACATAACAATATCTTGTACTATTATCAATAAAAGTAATAAAATACTTTTTCTCACCTCTAGTTTGTACAAATTTCACGTCACATATATCACAATGAATTAACTCTAGAGGTTCAGTGTTTCTTTCATCTGAATGAAACGATGTTTTAGCTAACTTTGTCTCAACACATATTTCACACTTATAATTTGGATCAATTTGATAGTTAGGTAATAATTCTAAATTCATCAATTTTCGTAATGAATTAAAATTAATATGTCATAATCTATTATGTCATAAACAAGAAGACTCCAACAAGTAAATAGAAGATAAATCATTATTATCTTCAAAAGTGTGGATTACAGGCATTACATTCATTTTGAATAAACCCCTTTCCAAGTACTCCTTTCCCACAAATACACTATTTTTAGAGTGTACAAATTTGTTAGAGTCAAAGACCATCTTAAAGCCATTTTTGCTCAATAATGAGCTAGAAACAAGATTCTTCTGGATGTCAAGTACATGCAGCACATTGATCAAAGTGAATTCCTTTCCCGAGGTCATCTTGAGAACCACTTTCCCAAGGCCCATGATTGTTGAAGTTGTTGAATTCCCCATGATCAGATTGCGTCCTCTTATTGGCGTATAAGCGAAAAACATACTTTTATCAGCACAAACATGTCGAGTGGCTCCAGTATCAATCCACCACTCTTTGGGATCATCTACCATGTTCCCTTCAAAGACAACAACATACATCATCATTTTAGAAACTTCTTTGGACTGTTTCTACGCAATCACATTGACTTGATCTTTCTTGGACTTTTCCTTGGATCGACAATCCTTTGCTTTGTGCCCTTATTTTTGACAAACAAAACACTTTCCGTTAAACTTTTGTGATTTGCCTTTCCGTTGGGCCGGACCATCACCAGTGTGCTTGCGCTTCTTCTTGTTCTTGTGAGGCTTTCCCTCCACAAGGTTAGCCTTAGGCTCTATGGATTGGCCTTCAGTCTTCTTGTCATGACTCTTATTGTCTTCTTCAATCTGCAGTCTGACAATAAGGTATTCAAGACCCATCTCCTCATGCTTGTGCTTGAGATAGTTCTTAAAATCTTTTCAAGAGGATGGCAACTTCTCAATAATTGCATCCACTTGAAAAGATTCACTCAAAGACATTCTCTTTGCATGAATCTCATGGAGAATGACCTGTAACTCTTAAAATTGATCCAACATAGTCTTTGAGTCCACCATTTTGTAATCAAGGAACTTACTGACCACAAATTTCTTATGGCCAACATCTTGTAATCAAGGAACCTACTGACCACAAATTTCTTATGGCCAACATCTTCAGTCTTGTTGTACTTCTTGTCCAAGGAATTCCACAACTCCTTGGCAATACAAACTATACTATACACATTATATAGTGTATTTTCAAGTCCATTCAAACTTGAATTGCAACAATCACATACTTATTAGTCTCATCATCTCTGAGTTCGAGTTCTTCTTCATTCAACACCTTGACCAAGTTGAGGGTGATCAAGTAAAACAACATCTTCTGTTGCCACCTTTTGAAGTCGGTGCCAGCAAACTTCTCTGGCTTCTTAGGTTTCACAAAACCAGTAGTTGGAGTAGGTGTAGAATCTATCTCCATTGAAAATACAACAATCTATGGATTTAGAAAAAGAAAAGAAAAGAAAAGTTTGGTAGTATCAAAACAATTCAAACTAATTAAAAAATATTATGCATCGTTAAGGTATCTTGGAAGCTTTTAATGTTTATTTTTATTTAGAAATAATTTTATAAGACAAAATTAAAAATTTATGAATTGAGTGAATAAAAAAAATCTTTTTTCAATAAAAAATTTAAATAATAAAAAAAAAAACTCGACTAACTTTTTATCAAATTAATATGAAGCCAGTGGATAGTTAGGTTTTGTTGAGTTTTAACACTATTTATGGAATGACCAAGTGGAGTTCCTAACATGAACCACCTCAACCCAAGGGTGGTCCCCCCTCCCACACACATAGATATATATATATATATATAATAATAAAACCTCTCCATAGTGATATTTTATAAAGAAATAACCTCTACATAATAATAAAAAATTCCGGGCCTAACTTGGACAAGTTATAAATAGGAATAATTTTCACATTATAATAAATTATAATTTTTCTAGGTCCCGTCTTAAAGAAACTTGCCTCTACATAGTAATAATTAACTATATATTGCAAAAAATATATTACATTAAAGGTTTAAGATAAAATAAAATATTTATCTAAAGTTGTTTAAGATAATGATTTAGTTGAAGATTCAAGGGTTGTGTTACAATGTATTTATAGAATTTACATTGATAAAATGACTTTTCATATTTCTAACACTTCCCAACACTAAAAAAATCTATGCACATTATTTTTTGAAACTATACTATTTTTTGAAATTATACAATAATGTTTCTAAGTAGAACTCAAGTTATAACCTCCTTATAATAATAATTTAACTTGGTCCCAACATTATGACAATAGATAGGTTTTACTATATATATATATATATATATATATATATATATATATTTCTTTATTTATTTTCTTATAAGTTTATTTAAAATTGCTTTATTATATAAGCCTTTTAGAAAAATTACTAGCATATTCTAATATTTAACCTAAATGTAACAAATTCAAATCTTTCATTGTTCCTAAAACTTTTTCAAAATCTTAAGATCTTTAACTCTCTAAAAACCCTATTTTTAAATATTAAACCCTTACATTGATAGCATGGAAGAGGAAATAATGGTTTGTAATGACTGTTCACAATGTTGAGAATGTGTTTTGCAACTTTTAGGTTTTTTTTGAGCTAGTTTTGAATATTTGAAACATATTTTTTTTTTTGTGTATTCTCAACTAGTGTTTTAAATGACGATTATAGTAGTTCTGTCAATGTCGATTGAACCATTTTATATGAGTTCGACTAATGTTGGCCGAATCATTTCATACAAGTTTAGTCAATGTTGGCTGAACATATAACTAAAAGGTCAACCAATGTTGGTCGAACTCATATGAAATTGTTTAGCCAATGTTGGTTGAACCACTCCAATAATCATATAAATTATGATTAACAAAACACGCAAAAAAATTTATGTTCAAAATTTCAAAATTAGTTAAAAAAATACTTGAACTAAGAATGAATTTAGTGTTTAGAGTGAGTAAAAAATACTCAAAAATAGAGTAGTAAAACCTAAAGAAGAAGGTAAGTCGGTCAAGTGAGAGAATTAATAAGATTACTAAAGGAGTCAGTAATTGAGTAAAATTGAATGGGGTGTTATTAAGGAATTTTAAAATTTTGTGGGTGCCAGGGGTGTTCATTAACCCGACCAATCTAACCGAATCGAACCTTTTGGATTGGTTTAAGTTGAATTAGATTGATTATTTGGGTTGGGTTAGATTCTAAGATGTCCAACGCAATCAATTTGAGTTGGGTCATGGGTTGAGTCCATAAAAAATCAAATAACCCGACTCAAATCAAACGTAAGTGTTGAAACCTTAGACCTTTTTGGAAAGACATAATTGTTTATATTACTCAACTATTATGCATTGATCATTTATTATTTGCATGCTTCCCAAACTAGTTGATTGTGTGTTAAAATTCTTGAAGTATTGTTAAATTATTAGGATTTGCCCTTTTCTTTTGTGTGTTAAAATTCTTGAAGAATTTTTGTTTTCTAATTGATTTTCTTAATGATTAATATTCTATAAATTTGCTTTTTTGGTATAAGATTTGCTTAAATTTTTTTTTTTTTTGTATTGATGAAGTGTCTCAAAAACTTTTGGTTTTTTTTTTTTTTTTTTGCTAAATAAGCTGTATTTTTTTTGTTGTAAATAAGAATTTTGACTAGGATTTAGATTGAGT
The DNA here is from genome assembly GCA_035771175.1 of Paratinospora sagittata. Classification (NCBI taxonomy): domain Eukaryota; kingdom Viridiplantae; phylum Streptophyta; class Magnoliopsida; order Ranunculales; family Menispermaceae; genus Paratinospora; species Paratinospora sagittata. The sequence goes on from CM069610.1 coordinate 26,373,605, forward strand.
TGAGTTCGAAAATAAATTAAGTTGAGCTAGGATTTAAAATTATCCGCCCCAATTATTTAGATTGAGATTGAGTTAGATTGTGACCGTTAGCCGAACCAACTCGTATTCGGTGCAAAGGGTAACCGGGTGAAGTGAATTTAACGGGAAACCACCCCTCCACCCAGCCCGAGTTCGAACGCTTTCAAATCAACACATTTGCCAAGCTCGCGAAACCCCTAAAAATTTTTCGAAGCTTGCTGTTAGGCAATTCAAAAGATTTCCACCGTTCTGATGAAAGCTGCTCTATGTTTCAAGAATTTTCATCCGACTCTAGACCTGCAGAAAATTTAGAAAACATTGGCGATTCACGCGAAGCCGAGTCTTCTTCGAGTTCGCCGAATCTCGATGAATCAGACCTCAATCTCAGCATCACTGATACTTTGGCTCAAGGGATTTCCTGCATGCTTGGTTCGGTAATTAGGGATTTCGACTTTAAAGCTGAAAATGCCGTGAAAAGCCAGGATCAGTTGTCCTTCGCCATTGATCGACTCACAAGAGGTATTGTTTTTGCTCTCTCTCTCTCTCTCTCTCTCTGGTGTATGTATATTAATTAGTTGAACTGCCAGTTCCAAAATGATTTTCATCACTTGTAGGTAACTCAGTAAGCAGAGTAGGGATTTGTGTTTCGCAATTTAAGATAATGTGGTTTTTTTTTTTATTAATGTTGATGGTTTTTGAGAATATCTTGCTTCCTAGACACTTTTGTAGGAATTGCTTCAATATTGTCTGTAATCCGCAGCTTGTTGAAACGATGATCTAAGTTGTCAAAGAGCTAAATAATAGCCTGCAACTTTTACTAAATTGCATAGTAGCTTCAACCAATTTCTTTGGCACTTTCCAAGTGCGATAAAATCATGTTCCAACAAATTCCAAAGTTACATCTCTTTACCTTCCCCACTCTGTTGTACCTATTAGACTTTAAACATAGTGGTTTGCTAATTTTTTAAAGTTTCTTTTGAAATCTGGGACAGAAACTTTAGGATTGGGGGCGATAAGAATAAAAAAAAATTGTTAGATCTTTGAGTCATGGATTTTTTTTTTCTACATTTGTGGCAATCAGCATTTCTTATGCTGGCACCAAAAGATGCATAGCCTTCATCCTCAACCTCTATATCATGATTATCATCATCATCCGCAATATTTAAAAACTTCATTGCTTGTTAATTTTTACTAACCAGAGGAAGCACTCGTTGTGTTCTTCTATTCCCATTCTTTCAAACTCTTTATTTCAAATTTTCAATCTTTACATTTTGTGGGGCTTTCTGATGTCTATAATCTTTTTAGTGAAGGGTTTTTTTTTGTTTTTTTTTTATCTATTTTGTTAAATATACCTTGTCACTGGTCTTTTGATAAGATGTGTATGTCATGATATTTGCTTTTTTCTATATTTGAAAATGGCATATTTCTACTTTAGACCTTTTCTACCACTAGGTCTAGCATCATTGGGGGACATACATTTGAATGATTTTTTTTTTTCTTACAAAAATCATGCCATAATGTCTAAAGCTAATGAAAATCAGAAAATACAGTTTAAAATGCTGGAAGTAGTTCCTCTCAAAAAAAATGTTGGAAGTAGTTGAAAACATATATAAGGACTAACCAAAATTAGAAAGTAATAACAGTTGAAGTTTGGTTTATGATGCTCCGTAATAGGAGTTCGATTTTATGGTGCAATATGAACACCCAAAGAAACACTAGTAGGGTGTTGGGGTCGTAGGAGAGTTCGTTTTACATTATTTAGTTTCTGTTTTTTTAACTATTTTTGGTACTATTTTCAATAAGTTTGCTATTTTTGGTAATTTTGCTGAATTAGGAAAGTTGTTTGCTTAGTTAGTCCATAAACTATTATAAGCCTTAGGGAAACTAGTTTATGAGAGACGAATAAATGTTTTTATGATTTTACTTCTCCATTGTCTCTCTTTCTTGGTATCAACAAGGAACATAAATCGTCATTTCTTCCTTTTGATACAATGGCCTACATCAATTGGTATTAGAGATGTGTTTGTTCCATTACTATGCTAGCAAAGAGACAATAGTGTGAATATTGATTGGAGTATGAGATTAGACGTGATGATTTCACATAGATGCAATAGTAGATTGCACAACTTGCGCAGTAGGTTGTAATGTCGATGCAAAATCAACAGTCCTGAAAATGTAGAAAGATTCGATCTTCTCTCCTTAAGCAAATGATTCAAATGAAGAAGGTAATTCTTTTGCCCATGCACCATGACAATTGAGAGAAATATGATGCGACCATAGTAATCAAATCGGTACGATTTTCATCGAATCGTACCGAGGGAGATTCAAATCGGCCAAAAAATTGAAAATCGACCCAAACCGGTCGATTTCTGATCGAATAGTACGAGTCGATCTGGGTTGTGGAAACAACGACCCAAATAGACTTCTTTTTTTAAAAAAAATGTGTTTTTTTTTTCTTCCTCTTTCTAAAAGCTATTTAAAGAAGATTTCAAAATCCTAGGGATAAAAAACAAGAGAAAAGAAGATTCCTAAAGTTCTTCCTTTTCTTCTTCACCACTTGCTAGAGACAAGAGGGGCCCCCATTGTCTCCTTCCACCTTGGATCTCCACTATTTCTCTTTTCTTTTGTTTGTTTTCTTTCTTTATTGGAAGAAATTTCTACTCTCCTACAAAGATAGTAAGGAAAACCCAAAGATTGGTGACTTCTATCCCTTTCTTTCTTTGATTCAAATTTTAGGGATTGTTTTTGTGTTGCCTTGTTTGTTTTTTTAAGAGTAGTTTTTTTCTATCTTTGGAGATGACTAGAGAAGAGGATAAAACTTGGGAGCAGTGTTGTCAAGGCCGCGCATAGGCGCCTTGGGTAGTGGCACCACCTAGACCACCGTCTAGGCGGTCTAAGCAAATATATATTTTTTGTTTGTTAAAACCTGCGAAATCCTCTCCCTCCTTCCACTTCGACTTCTGCAAACCCTAAATACATTTATGTATATAATTATTAATTTATATTATATAAATTAATAATTATTTAATATATAAATTAAATTAATAATTACATATATATATATATATATATATATATATATATATATATATATATATATATATATATATATATATATATATATGGAGTGAGGGACCAATAAATAAATAAATAAATTTTTCAGGGACTTCTAAATAAATATTTTATATCCGGCTTTAATCCCGCCTAGGCCCCGCCTCGCTTAATTAAGGTTTACCGCCTACCACTGCCTTTCCGCCTTGACAACACTGCTTGGGAGCATTGCTCCATGTTCGCCCAAAAAATAAGATGTATTTGAGGTGTAACTATTGTGGAAAAATTCTTCATGGAGGTGTTTTTAGAATGAAACACCACTTAGCAAAGACCAAAAAAGATGCAAAAGAATGTCCTAGTGTTCCCGTTGATGTCAGTGCATTTTTTAAGGATTTATTGAAACGAAAAAAGAAAAAAAGGAAAATAAAGAAGATTAGATGTATGATACAAGAGGAAAAAGACATGAATTTGTGGACCTTGAAGTTGAAAATGAAGTAGGAGGAGACACCACTAAAACAAAAGGGGTGATGGAAAATTTTTTTTCAAGGAAAGGCAAATAAACTACTCTTAAAGAGCGTTGGAAGAAGGGTGAAAGGGAAAAAAATTGCCAAAAAATTGCTAGGCTTTTTTATTGCGACAACATTGCTTTTAATGTGGTTAAAAGTCCATTTTTTGATGATATGGTTCAGTATATTTCTACTTCTGGACCAGGTTTGAAGGTGCCTAGCTACCATGAGTTGACAAATCCATTACTTCAAAAGGAAGTGAAGTATTTTGAAGGCCTTCTTGAAGAGTATAAGAAAGAATGGAGTAGTGCAGGCTGTACCATAATGTCAGATGGCTGGACAGATGGAAGAAATAGAACAATAATTAATTTTTTGGTGAATAGTCCTAAGGGAATCACATTTCTTAAGTCTGTGGATGCTTTTGACATCATAAAGAATGCTGAGAATTTATTTACTCTCCTTGATAGTGTGGTGGAGGAAGTGGGGGAGGAAAATGTAGTTCAGGTGATTACAAATAGAGCTTCAGCATATGACAATGCTGGACAAATGCTTGATGCTAGAGGACATTGGTAGATTACCCATCCATGCAGATGTCATCAACAAATGCCGGAGACTTACAGTGTACATCTACAATCATTGTTAGGTGTTGAACTTGATGAGAAAGTTCACCAGTGGAGGAGATTTGGTTAGGCTTACAGTGACTCGCTTTGGTACATGTTTTCTCACCATGAAGAGTGTGCTTGTGCATAAGTCGACATTGATTTCCTTATTTGCTTCAGAGGAATGGCAGAAGAGTTCTTTTGCTAAGAAGAGAGAAGGAGTGGCTATTAGCCACATCATTTTGGTTGAAGCCAACTTATGTAAATCTATCAAGTATTTCCTAAAAAGCACAATTCCTCTTGTGAAGCCTAGGACTGCGGGAACTGGCTGCTGCAGTTATGGAGGGTGGCGACAGAGTTTTTTTACGTGGCCCTGTTGGCTGCAATTGTAGCAAGTCAACCTCTAATGGTTAGGTGTTTGTTGTTGGTTCAATTGGCTATGCTGATTGTGGTGTTGATGGCCACCACTTATGCCATTGCCATTGCAGTGATCGCCCCTGCCATTACGGCCTCCTCTGTTCTAATTTTGAAAACCCTGTTGGCCAGGGGTAAAAGTTTCAGCCGCAGGTTTGTATTATGACTCTCCGACCCTGATCAAACAGGTGTCTGGACGCTGATCACCTGATTGGCCGCAGTCTCACAGACAACCGTTTGTATAGTCACTTTCATCGCCTCAATGAATCTGGCAAAAAAGTGTTCCATGCCCGGAGGCATGACGAAGGGTGTAGGTTGAGGTGGCACTGCCTTTCTAGAAGTGGTGGCAGTGTCGTGTGCAGCCTGCTCTGTCCTCGGAGGCAGCGGTTCATGATTCTGTGTTTCAGGAGGTACTTCTTTTGTTGGACGGATTATGCGTGGCCTTTCTCTTTTCCTGGTTTGTATTTTCTCACTGGCAAGGAGAAAAATAGAACTTTTTAGGAAATGTAGCCAAGTATAGTGATATGATATTCTCAGCAATTCATAAGTTCGAGAGTTCTGCAATTATAAAACCACCTATTTTTCTAGGTATGGTGTAAGGTTTTGGTAAGGAATCAAAGAATCTCACGTGCCTCGTATGTTTGGCCAAGGGATAAAATAAGGTTGGAGTGTTTGTATAATATGTATAAATTCTTGAAAGTATTTCAAATATTTTGTTTTTTGGTTTTATGAACGTACTTACCTTTTTAAAAAATCCAAACGAGTCATAGAAATTCTAAGACTGGCCTCAACAAATGCCCTAGTCTAGCGTTCTATCGCATTCTTATGTGTTCAAACTCTGTTCCTTAGCCTTTCCGATTATTATCCGAATTCCTGTGTCTCATACCACATGAATTTGGTAATAAGGGGTACAACAAAGTTAAGTTATATGAACACGGTCTCTAAAAACATCGGTTGAAGAAAAGTTCACTAATAGTATCTGATGCATGCAAACCGCAAGTGTACGATTGCCAAGTTATAATATAAATCAATGAGAATCAAGTATAGTCCTCAGGGATTGAATTACTACACTAATTATATCGTTCCTAGCCCTAATTTTATCTAGAAAACCAAATTGTGATGATCAGTGAACTAAAATATTAATTAAACTAAAACACTAATTAAAAATAGAAATTTATCAGAATTTTGTGGAGAAAAATTAATATTAAAAACATCTAGAGATTAGATTTCACTTAATTATCAATTATGCAATATTAGTCATCCTCATTATCAAATTGTTATTCATGTTTTTAAGTCAAAATCCTATAATTCCTAACACCCTTTGTCGAGTGTTGCGTTAGAATCTATTACCAAAATACTAGTTTCGATCTATTGATAAAAACAAATACAGTAGCAATGCATTAAGCATTGTGATTTTCCTACAACTTCATAAGATATTGCATATCTATCGATACTACGACCATCTCATGTCATATTTCTCATGTTCTAACCTAGAGAACCTTCTATCGAGTGCCGCCCCCCAAGTCTATGATCATTCAATCCGTGGCCAAGAAATAGATTACGAATAAATCATTGATAATAAATAAAAAGTAATGTTATTGCATAATCTCTAATATAGGATCCATCTCCTCTCTAGACTAACAAGTTAATTCATAACTTGGAATAACAAAAACCAAAATATGTAAAGAAACAAGAACATAAACATCAAAACCCTAACTAGTTGCTATTGAACTTGTAAAATCCTCCTTGTCTCCAAGTCTTCTTCTTCGCGTTCCTTCGCTCCTAGCCGTCTTTTTCTCTTCTCCAGTGTATTCTTCTCGAAAAACCCTAAATTTTGATGTATAATATGCCCAAAAATTGTGTGGAATTGGGATTCGAAAGTGGAAAAAAATCCCATAAAAAACTTGTTAAAAATGTATTTGAAAATCCCTTTCAACGCCGTGGTGCTCAATTCCAGCGCTGCGGCGCTCCGAGCCATAATCTCCTTTTGCGTTTCACCACTCAACAGCACCGTAGCGCTACATTTGAGCATCGCGGCGCCTAGAATGTCGGTTTTGGCTTTTTGCTTGTGGGACTTTGCCATTTTTTCACTCATTTTGACTTGGATTCTTCATGCTTCTCTTTTGCACTTTCTTGTACATGTTTTCATCATTCAAAACCATGACTAATACATCTAAATACCTACGAATCAAAGAAAATCAAATCAATAACACACTAAAATATGAAATGGATCATTTTATAAACTAATAAACAAAATTAATGCATAACTTGTTGACTCTGATGAAAGGCCACCGATGGGTTACATATATGAAGCCATATATGAAGCGATGGATCGTGCAAAGGAGAGGCCATTGCTAAACATTTGGGTGGTGTGAAGAAGAGATACAAGGCCATTTGGGAAATAATTGATGAAAGATGGGATCTTCAATTGCACAGGCCTCCACATGCAGCTAGTTACTTTCTAAATGCAAGATTCCAATATGATGAACAATTCAAAATGGATCTTGAAGTGAAGCAAGGATTATATGATTGCATAGAAAGAATGGTCTCATCTACTATAGAAAGGATTTTGATTGATGACCAAATGGACCTATTCAAAAGAGCTGAAGGCATGTTTGGGAGAGAAACAACGAAGCTTACAAGAGCCACTAAAATACCTGGTATGTGAAGTATTGATTCTTGAACAATGTCATGATTTGATTAAATTTATGATTTGCTTTAAGCCTATGACTTTATAATTTGAATTTTTATTTTACAGCTTATTGGTGGGAGAGTTATGGGGAAAGCATTTCCAATTTGCAGAAGTTGGCAATAAGGATTTTGAGTCTGACTTGCAGCTCTTCTGGTTGCGAGCGGAACTAGAGTACATTTGAGCATGTAAATGCTTAGAGTTAATTCTAAATTATAATCTTTGATTTATTTAGTGTTTATTAAATTTGACCCTCCTTCATTTTATTTTACTAGATTCACTCTAAGAAACACAACCGCCTAGAGCAAAAAAGATTGAATGCACTTGTATTTGTAAAATACAATTTGCAACTTCAAGTTCGAAAAGAAAAGTGGTTCGAATCAAAAGACCAAACCAATGATCCAATATGTCTATTTGACATGGATTCGGATGATGAGTGGATCACAGAAAAAGAAGACCCTAGAAAGCAACTCGTGGTTGGATTTAGACGAGTGCTTTGGAGAAGAAGAATGTGAAGGAAGCAATGCGCGTGCGCGTGCGCCTATGTCACAAAGAAAAGGTATTTAAAATTTTAGCATTACAATTTACAAATATAGAATTTGATTTGGTTTCTAAAGATAAATTTTTTAATTTCAAATGAAGTATATTAAAGTGTTTGCAATGCTTTATTTAGGACCAAGGAATATGTGATATGTTGCTCCTGGTGATAAAGGAAAAGGAGTGATGCAATAAGGAAGAGGATGAAGATTCTTCTGAAGAAGAGGATGATGAGGAAGAAGAAGAACAACAAGGAGTAGTACAAGGCTTAGTTGATGAGGATGAAGATGAAGATGAAGAGGATGAGGACGAGGAAGATGAATGAATGAGTTGGTGTTCAAGACTTCAAGTTTTTTGAATGTAATTATGTGAAATTGTGAATAGTTTACATACTTACATACTTATAGAGTTATAGGCTTATAGGTTATAGTCTTGTAGGTATTCTTTTTTGATGTAACTTGGAGATTAGAATGCACCTAAGATGATGAATTGTAAACTAACTCCTTACCTTACTCTATATTTTGATGTTTTATGCCTTTAAATCGTTGTGAAATAGTGATATAAACTTTGTTTTTGAAGGTTGAGGCTTAGTTTTGAATATTTAGATAAATCTATTATTGTTATATTATTTCTGATTTTTCTATTTTTTTTTGGTGATTTTTTATAAAATCGGAAAAAATCTTACGATTGACGATTTGATTTGAATCTTACCCTTGGCGATTTTCCTATTTGATTCCGGCTTGACAACTATGGATGCGACCAAGAAATGAGATTGTCCATGGTGGTGATAATTGGCATTGGGATACCATAATCAAGATCGACATACTCAAATTTCGTGGCAATCTCAAGGTTGATAAGTTTCTTGATTGGCTTAACACCGTTGAGGAGATCTTGGAATTTAATGAAGTTTTAGATGATCGACAGGTTCCATTGGGCTACCTGACAAGACTTGGTGGCTGAGCATTATAATGACGAGATAGCGGCTTGGAAGCCAGTAAAGGCAGAACATAGATTATCCTTAGGTCTACTCCAACCTCCACCTATCGGGGAATGAAAATGGATTTTGTTTCAGTTTTGCCTTGAAAAACAAAGGGCAGGATGCTATCAGGGCCATTATAGACTTGCTAACCAAATTGGTCCAATTCCTACCCATCAAGTTTACTGACATCCCTGCAAAGCTAGCCAAGTTGTATGAGCAAGAATTGTTCGCCTTCATGGGATACCCCTAATAGTATGTGATCGTGACCCTAGATTCACCTCTCGATTCTGGTAGAGTTTTCAGCACCGGATGGGCTCCAAAATCACCATGAGTACTTCCTTCCACCCACAGACTAATGATCAATCAGAACGTTTGATTCAAATCTTAGAAGACATGTTGAGGTGTTGTGTTTTGGACTTCCACGATGGATGGGCCAAGTATTTGCATTTAGTTGAGTTCGCTTTTAACAACAATTACCAGGTAAGCATTAGCATGGCACCCTATGAGGCTTTGTACAGCAAACTTTGTAGATCACCCATTGTCGACCACAATTGGGTCCAGATTTGATTCTCCAAACAAGTGAAAGGATTGAGTACGTTAAGGAACACCTTCGAACCGCCCCAAGTAGGCACAAGAGTTATGTAGATAAAAGGCGCCGTCCCTTAGAGTTCGAGGTGGGAAATTCCGTATTTCTAAAGGTACAACCCACTAGGGGTGTAGGATGTCTTGGCCTCAAGGGAAAGGCATCTTCTAGATTCGTCGAGCCGTTTGAGATCATCAAGCGGGTCGGCAAGAGAACTTATCAGTTAGCTCTTCCAACGTCAATGTCTAAAGTATAAGATGTTTTCCATGTCTTGATGCTTAGAATGTACCACCCAGACCCCTCATAGATGATTCCACTTGTTGAAGTTCAGATCGAAGAAGACAATACATACTAGGAACAACAAATACAAATCTTGAACATGAAGACACAAGAACTCCGAAGTAGGAACAATTCCATTAATTAAAGTTTTATGGAACCATCATGGATTGGAGGTAGCTACTTGGGAACTTAAGCAAGCCATGAAAGAGAAAGCTACTTGGGAACTTGAGCAAGCCATGAAAGAGAAATACTCAGACTTGTTCAAACAACAAGGTATTGTGTATGATTGAATAACTGTAAGAAGTTTGGCATATATGGATTTGGCCAATATGACTTCTTTGCAATTCTGTCAGTCATGTTGCCTTATACCTGCCCCTATCCTTATTATTATGACATGCTATTAGACTTCTAATGGTGCCAAACATTCTATTATTATATTTTTTCCGGATGTCAACCGATGATGAAATGCACGACATCTTCAAACCACTGCATAATTTCGATGATGACCCTGTTCCCTATCATTCGTGATCATCCTCCACTGCTTGAGGCTTGGTCCCAAAAAATGCAACACTAGATAGCCTTACTCGGAGCTAGGCGTCGTTATATCAATTAGGATCCCAATCACTAGATAACAAGGCTAATTCCAGTTACATACGTGGAAAGTCCTCCACCACCACTCGTGGTACCAGCTCCAGACGAAGCAGGACCTTCTATGTGGAGGACCCTCAACTAGCCATGGAGGTGTTGAACTAAAATGACAGCTAGAAAGCGACTACCATTTTCTAACTAGATCCTCAGGATTAATGTTGTGTGAGAACTAACACCTTCGTCGGTGATCCAGATCTTAGACGACTCCTAGGATGACTTCGAGACCTTCCAGTCCCCAACCCCTGCGCAGTCAAAGAATTCTATAGCCTCGAGTGTTGTTCGCAGCCCACATCGGACAAGGGTGCCTCAAAACCATTGTGTGGGATAACCAAAGATACTTACCCTATGTGGACAATTCAGATGATGATGCCTCCTTCGGTAAGCTTATTTTATCACCTCCACGCTTGTATCACACAACTCCACTTAGGCTATGTGAATTTCGAGGACGAAATTCCTTTAAGGGGGTTAGAGTGTGATACCTCAGGTATTGGTTTATAGTTAACCTTAATCAGTAAACCTTGATTAAATGTTAGAATATTAGATCATTACATGGCATTCATGATAATTACTTGCTTGCCTATATCCTCTTGGCATGATTTATTATTGAAAGTATATTGATGGGTTCTTCAAAGTAATATTAGTATTACATGGATGTTGAATATTTTGATCTTGTCACACATGATATAATGTACGCACATCATCCATTGGCCATGATCAATGGTATATTATGCATCTTGATGGAAATACCTTAGGGTGATAGTAGTAGATTGTGAGATGACCTTATCATAAATGAACCTGAGATAACCGTATCATAAGACATTAAATGTAACTAGTCATGAAATTGAATCTAGATGATGAACATACCAAAGGTGGATGATGAATTATCGATGGGCTAAATCGTACCCTCAAATTGAAAACAACTATTAGCCCACTCAAGAAACCTCCCCACATTTCTTATGGAATGGTTTTTTGGAACATTCTTATGGAATAGTCCTAAGGACCGGTCCCTTAAGGCCTTAGGGCCCATTTGAAATGGTTGGTTCCTCCTAGAGCCTAGAAATCGGGTCGTTGGTGTCATGCACTCTACTATCAACGAAGACTTGCAAGAAAGGGATGAAGGCTTAGGTTTGCATAGTTTATGTTTTTCCATAGGGTTTTATACTTAAATTATTTATGACATATTGCACTCATGCATGCATTTTGTAGGATCTCGTGGATCTCCATCTTACATACGAACCCTATGATTTCGGATGGGTTGGTTTGTGCCTTGTGCTAAAAGTAACTTTTGGGTGTCAATAGCTCCTTGTGAGGGCTTTATCGATTATGCTAAACTCAACCCTTGGCTTGAGAACCGACATACATTTCATGCTATTATAACGTTCACGCACCTGATTAATTATTTATGCTTGATAAATGTGCATGTGGATGACTTGGTGATATTTGATGTATTGATTACCATAAACTATGTAATATCTTGGTTGACCCACTGAGGTATGCTCACTCCCATTGCTAACACTTTTCCCAGGGTCTAAGATGGTTTCGAGTTGAGGTATTTTGAGGACCTCCATGAAGGGCCGTGCGGGTCGTAGCCTTTTTATTTTGTTTTAAATTTTAATGGTAGAATGTCATTAAACTTATATTTAAGCCGTGATGTCCGACTTTTGAACTTATTGTAAACGGGAGACTGTTCTCCCGACTTTCTCATACACTTTAAACTGGTTCGTGGAATATAATTTTACGCTTTTGTCACATGAGGATGTTGGGTTTTGACCTGATTTGTAGCATGCTGTATTATTGTATTATTCCATTATTACCTTGCATGTGGCTATGTTCTTGCTTGTGGCTGGTATAAGTGGGGTGTGGCACTTTTCTTATTTAGGCTTGGACCATAGAAAACAAGTTTAGTTGTATGATGAACCAACAACTATCAAAATATTTAAGTAAGCCCATCAAGATATTTAATTGGTTTCTCATATTACATCACAGTTCTTCAGAGCTTATGAAAAGAATCGGGCACAACGCTGATTTAGACCTTGGAAGATATACTTTGGGCTTGCATCTTAGATTTCAAGGGTAACTAGAGCAAATATCTGCATTTTGCAAAATTTGCATACAATAATAGTTACCAAGCAAGTACAAAAATGCCCCCTTATGAAGCTTTATATGGTAGACCTTGCTGATCTCCTTTGTGCTGGGCATACCTCGAAGAAAAATAAGTACTAGTCTAGAAATGATTCAGTTCAAGATATCACAAAGAGGATTTAGACAATTAGAAATAGATTTGTTACAACTCAGGGTAGACAAAAGAGCTATGTGGATCAAAGACAACGACCTTTGGAGTATAAAGGAGATAGAGTATTTTAGAAGGTAAGTCCCTACAAAATTATATGCAAATTTAGTAAGAAAGGGAAATTGAGTAAGATTCGTGGGACTATTCGAGATACTTGAAAGGATAGGGGAGAAAGCTTATCGACTTGTATTGCCCTCACAGTATTCTCAGATACATGGTGTATTTCACGTGTCAATGCTTAGAAAGTATGATTAGACCCTTCACATGTCATTGATTGGAGGGATATTGATGTTTGAGAAGGCGCTACCTATGAAGGACCCAAATAGATCTTGGATCAAGGAAGTGAAGCACTTAGGCTGAAAGAGATTATCTAAGTAAATATTTTATGGCAACTCCATGGAATTGAAGAAGCTCTGTCGGATTCAGAATCTAAGATAAGAAAAAAAAATATTTGTTACCATTTAAGGATATTTAAGTGCCATGAGATATGGAGCGCTTTGGACGATGTGCCTACATGTAAATCATCTTTTATCATTTATTTAAATTTTGGGACAAAATTTCTTATAGGGGAGTAGAATGTAATACCCGATATTATCTGTAAAGGGCAAAATGGTCATCTTATTATTATTATTATTATTATTGTTATCATTATTTAATTCATTGTGATTGAATATGATTAACACCCTTAAAAAAAGAAAGATTGAGCTTGCTAATGAATTCCTTTATCAACATTTTTTGAATGATATTGGTGTTTCTCAACTCAACTCAACTCAACTAAGCCTTTTCCCAACTACATAGGGTCGGCTACATGAATCCGCTTCCTCCACTTTAATCTATCAAGGGCTAAATCTGCATTCAAATTACATGATCTTTCTTAATTATCTCTGTCCATATTCTCCTAGGTCTACCTCAACCCCTATTGTTACCATATAGTGTTAATAGGTCATTTTTCCTAACTTGTGCATCTAAAGGCCTACGTTGTATGTGTCCAAACCACATTAGTTTATTCTTTCTCATTTTATCTCCAATTGGTGCTACTCCTGCCATTTTCCAAATATGCTCATTTCTAATTCTATCTTTTAAAGTTTTACCACTTATCCATCTTAGCATTTGTATTTCTATTGCACTTAGTTTGTTAACATGTTGTTTTTTAATTGCCCGACATTCTGTATCATATAAAATGACTGACCTAATAGCAACTCTGTAAAATTTTCTCCTTAACTTCAATGGGATTCGCTTATCATATAATACTCTAGAAGCACTCTTCCACTTGACCCATCTTGCTTTAACTCTATGGTTCACATCCTCACCTATTTCTTCTTCTTTATGTATAATGGATCTCAAATACCTAAAGTTTTCGCTCCTTGGTATCTCTTCATTTGTATTTCTACATCCACTAAAATTACATTTAACGTATTTAGTCTTAGTCCTACTAATCTTGAACCATTCAGATTCTAGAGCCTTTCTCCAAACCTCTAGTTTAGCATTTACTCCAAATGTAGTTTCGTCAATCAATACTATATCATGAACAAATAGCATACACCATGGAATATCTTTTTATATATGTTTAGTCAATTCATCCATAACTAGTGCAAAAAGGTAGGGGCTTAAGGCAGATCCTTGGTGCAGCAAACCTACTGTAATTAAAAATTCGTTAGTTTCACCTATTGCTGATTTTATAATGGTTCTTGCCTCATCATACATGTCTTTTATCAGTTTAATGTACCTAGTTCTAGTTGTAACTCTTTTTTTCCCTAATAACTACCATATTATTTCTCTAGGTTCTCTCTCATAGGCTTTCTTTAAATCAATAAAGACCATATGGAGGTCTTTCTTCTTCTCCTTATACCTCCCCATCAATCTCCTTAATAAATAAATAGCTTGCATAGTTGATCTCTCAAGCATAAATCCAAATTAACTATTTGACCCCAAAGTTTTAGCTCGTACTCTATTTCTATTACTCTCTCACAATTTTCATTATATAACTCATCAATTTAATTCTTTTGTTATTTGCATAAATTTTTTTTTTTTTGACTGGAAACATAGATATTATACGTATGATAAAATAGTACAAAAATGAGGGGATGAGTTATCCCACGAGAATTACATCGAAATCAGAATACTGTTCCAGTTCAAAGCCCATTCTCCAAAACTATACTCTAGGGAGAGTTTGCTAGAACTGACCCATCCCACAAATACAAACATATTTTTTTCCCAAACTTTCCAGCTACAACAAAAACTGTCTCGAAAGGCTACCATTTCTCTCTGCCTAGACACTCCATAAAACAACAAAAAGCACATAAATCCAATATTTTTTACAACGATGATCATGTAGACTAACAGGATAACAAAAAAGGGAGCCGCCATCATCAGGGGGGCAAAGTTTTGGGCATCTCCTCGTCCACAAGGATCAAAAATTCGATTTCGACTTGACTTCGGTCACTTGAAAATTGGAATTAATTCGGAGAAGTTTAATTCGACATGGAGAATTTTTGTAAAAATTCGCTAAATTGGAGAAGTTTAGAGAATTTTTACATATATGCTTAAATATCTAGATTTATTGCAGTATAAGCTAAAAACTAATATAAATAGACACTTTTAATACATAAGAATACCAATAAGTGACCTAACAAAATCAAAATTGTTAAGTGGGTTTATGAATTTGAAATGGTGGCTTTTGGTCTTAATTCGTTTTCTTTGTTTTGATATTTAATTTTGTGGTGGCTTGCTTCTCGACCATATACTTTGCTAGTTTGAATTCACCATGCTTAATTTATTAGTTTATTATTTAAATGTATTATTTTTTAATCTTGTTTTATAAGAGTTATCTAAAAGAAGATGACTTTGGGAACTTTTTTAATTGATTTTTAAGTTTTTCTCTTATTTCAACTTTATTTATTTATTTATTTAATTGTTTCTTTTCTTCTCTTTTTGGTAAAAAATATCTCATAAACTACATAATTTGCTAGCTTGTTAAATTATTTTTTAAAATTTATATTGCTATGTTAGTTGATGAAGTTGAAAATAATACATAAATAATACATAATTATTGGTATTTCTTTGTTTTCTATGAATGAAATGACATTTTTTTACTTCTCTGTCGAATTTCGTCGAATTTTGTTGAATTTTATCGAATTTTATCAAATTTTTTGTCGAATTTTTGCATTTTTGAATTGAAAATATAAATTTTATCGAAGTTTAACGAATTTTGTCAAATTTTATCGAATTATTTCGACGAATTTTTGCATTTTTTATTTTACATCCACTTCGCACTTCGGTGGTAAAAAAAAAGGAGAATAATTCGTGGAAGTTTGCCGAATTTCAGAGAATTTTTGAACCATGCTCGTCCATTCTGTCCAGACTTCCTTCATAAAAGCACAATCCCAAAACACATGGTGAACAATCTCATCATTCAATCTGCACAGGCAACACCAGGAGGGGGAGAGACAGAAGTTAGGGAACCTCTTCTGAAGCATATCAACACAATTTAGTCTACTTAGAGCAATGAACCAACCAAGTGTCTTGATTTTGAGGGGAATGGGAGTAGACCAAATGAAAGTGGAGTATGAAAAAATTGGGTGGTTGGCTGAGGAGTTAATGATGTGAAAAAAAGATTTTGAAGAAAACTTTCCAGAGGAACCCACAACCCAAACGATATGGTCATCAGAGTCCTGCAATTGAACATGGCCCAGGCAATCCAGAAGGAGAGGAATCTCCTCCAGTGCTTGAGGAGGAACGTTGTGAATTAGGTGAAGGTTCCAGTTGGGAGAAGCATTTTGGATGATAGGATTAGGATTAATGAAAGATGAAATCGGAGCATTGTGGAGCCCAGAGATGCTAAAAATATTGGGGAACAATACTTTGAAAGGGGTCGAAGCACCCCAGGTGTCTTCCCAGAAACGGGTAGAAGAGCCATTGCCAACTTTAAACTGGATAGAGGGTAAGAAAGTAGGGTATTATGAATGAATGAATTTCCAAGGGGATTTGAAGGATACACGAGAGGAGAGACTGACATCTCGATTGTTGTCTTGTAGGCCATGATGACTTTTGATCACCTTTGCCCTGAGAGAGTCCTTCTCAAACAAGAAGAGCCATAACCACTTCCCAGCCAAAGCCTTATTTCTTGTAGGAAGATTCCCAATTCCCAAACCACCATATTTCAAATCCAGTTTGACCTTTGCCCATTTAACCAGAAATGATCCCTGATCACGGTCCTCATTTTTCCAAAGAAAAGCTCTTATTTTTTTCTCAATGAGAGCAACAACCATTCTTGGCATACGAAATGAAGACATAAAGTAAGTAGGAATTGCTTCCAACACCGACTTGAGTAGAATAATACGGTCACCCCGAGAGAGTAGCTCTTGTTCCACCCATCCACCCTTTTACTTATAGTTTGAATGACTGGATCCCAAAACGACATTTTGAGTGGGTTGCCACCAAGGGGCATCCCTAAATAGTGCATAGGCCATGACCCCGTTGAAACAACAAACTCCTTAGCCATATTAGCCACCTCAGCATCCGAGACATTAATACCAACTAACTGACATTTGGAGAGGTTCACTTTGAGATATGAGATGAAACATAAGTTGTTGATAATCTCCATCCGGGCCAGGGGCCTTCTCCCCATCACAGCAAAAAACAACTTCCTTTACCTCATCCATGTCAAAAGGCCTTTCAAGCCAATGACTCTGGTTCTGGCTGATACTGTTCAGTTGATGCCCTCAATGACACAACTACCATTATTATCATCGGCAATCACACTGGAAAAGTGGCTGATAATCTTTTGACAAATCGCATCAACATCTTCGACAATGGACCCCCCGTCATCGGTTTCCAACTTAGAGATCAAATTTTTTGATTTTCTTATGCTGAGCAGGCGATGGAAGAATTTCGAATTAATTTCACCTTCTTTAGCCCATTTGATTCGAGCTTTTTGACGAGCAATCCTATCCAGTTTATAGTCAATTGTTTGAAGTTCATGTAACAACACTATACGAGTCTGTCTTTTACTTTCATCATTGGGATCAGACCCCAATTGGGAATCAATATCCTTAAGATGATGAAGCAATTGTGAACGACGGATAGTGTCACAAGTTGCAAAGTTTCTGTTCCACTCTTTAAGCTTGACTTTGAGAAGTTTCAGTTTCGACATAAAACAGTAACCAGCCCAGCCATGCCCAACATGAGTGAGCCACCAGTTTGCAATTAGTTTATCAAAGTTTGGATAAGAGAGCCATACATGTTCGAATTTGAATGGAGAGGGACCCCAGACACCAATGGAAGTATTAAGAGTAACTGGCCAATGATCCAACGTTATTCGGTATTCAACTTCCTGCCTGGATAAAGGAAAAATATCTTCCCATCCAAATGTGAACAAGAATCTGTCAAGTCTGGACATAGCTGGAGAAGAACGGTTATTAGTCCAAGTGAACGACAAGTTGAGGAGATCTGGATCCCGCAACTAAAGTTCGTCAATTAGAGCATCAAACTCCTTCATAATTGCCGACATGGAGGAACAATTGTACTTTTCTGACATTTTACGAGTGACGTTGACATCCCCCCTAAGCACCAGTTGCATGATAGAAGAGAAAAAAGACCAACAATCTCATCCCAAAAAGCCTGACGAGATGTGAACAAGAATTTGTCAAGTCTGGACATAGCTGGAGAAGAACGGTTATTAGTCCAAGTGAACGACAAGTTGAGGAGATCTGGATCCCGCAACTAAAGTTCGTCAATTAGAGCATCAAACTCCTTCATAATCGCCGACATGGAGGAACAATTGTACTTTTCTGACATTTTACGAGTGACGTTGACATCCCCCCTAAGCACCAGTTGCATGATAGAAGAGAAAAAAGACCAGCAATCTCATCCCAAAAAGCCTGACGATCATTCCTTAAACAAGGGCCATAGACGGCAGAAAACCACCAATCCGGGTGTTGATTACCAACTATTTTAATGGAAATTGAAAAGGTTGCAGCAAACGACTCCAACACATGGATGGTGCGAGTATCCCAAAGAACAAGAATCCCTCCCGATGAACCCGTGGCTGGAAGCAATACCCAGTCTAAAAACTTTGATCGCCATATCTGAGAAATTAAACTGCGAGATATTTCTAAACACTTAATTTCCTGTCAACTATATCTGGCTTAACTGAACAAATAATTTTTCGAATGTTCCTTAACTTATCCCAAGAGCCACATGCACGGATATTCCAAATAAGGATCTTCATTGGAAACCACACGTACCCAGCGCACAGGACTCAGATGGAGACTGTTGTGTTCGTGGATTTGTCCACCAACTGGACATCCAAAGAATTCAAAAACTTTGCTATTGTCAGGCAATTAGTTTGCTGCTCCGAAGATTCCATAATTCCGGCTGTATCTGAGACAGGTTCGACTGCCACTTCACAGCTTGTAGTCCCAGGCCCAACCGGAGCAACAATCAGGGTGCCAGTATGTACCATATCCTGATGAGAGGGAGATTGAGAAATGATGGGAGAGGTAAGAAGAGGCTGGCTGGTAGAGGGGGAGGCAGAAGAAACATTGTTGATAGTTAAGACCACAGAACGTACCTTTTTCTGAGTCATCAGATCTGCATGGTTGTTGTTAACCTCCACAGCTTCATCTGCCCAACTGGAAACTCGATCATTTGGTTTTACGAGACACCCATCATCTTCTCTCGCTCCCATTCCCATAGCAGGACTCTGAAACATGGTCATCACTCGGATCCGATGAAACGTCCTTGTTGGATCCTCTTGAGAACCACCCCTTCATTTGCCAACGATCAAAAGAAGAGCCCGCCGGACCTTTTCGTGATTTTTGGGTTTGTCTTTCATAGACCTTAAGGCCCATTTCATTTCCTGCTTTTGATCCACAGGGTTTATGGGTCTTGGATGGGCTGGATTTGTGAGAAGATGGAGCATTACTAGGCCCATAATAATAAACATTGTCTTTTGGCCTACCAATATGGGTCCATTGTAATGATCCGAATGAGTGAGGTTCCACATCAGATCGGATTCGATCAACATGAATATCTCCACGTGGCGACCTCCTGTGGTGATTCACAGAGGACGTGATTTGATGTACACTGCGACGCCGCTTGCCACCTGACCCGAGATCAGAGTTTGGCACAACACTCCCATCAGACGTGGCCGTACACACGTCTTTCGTTCGTCGTCGTCGTTTTCGGCGAGAAACAACTACGACATCGACTCTTGAATGACCACCGATGAGCGTAACTTCGTATTGTTTCAGCTGCTGGAAATCTAGATTATCATCGTGAAAATCATTCTCCATCGGGATCCATCTTCGCTGAAGGTCAAAGATTCGTAAATCCATACACCAGCACCATTCGTGATTTCGATGAAGGCGGCTCAAGAAACCAGATGGACGACCCACGACCTTCATGATCGCCATTTCCATGGAGCGCCCCGAACAGCGGTTGAGGCAATATCAAGCATACCTCCACACGTCCACAATTTTACCAAAGATTTCCATCTTCCATCAATCCGGCGTGATGCCTTCCATGCCAATCCAACCATTTCGACAAGAGATCATGTCTTTCCACTGTAAGTCAACTGTCCAGATTTGGAAATGGATGTTTGTCGTCGTCTCATCCACTTTCCCTCGAGTAAGCGAGAGAGCCTCCTCAGTGCTTTGACAACGAAGAATTGCTCGAGCAACATCAAGGAGAGCCAGACGAACATCGTGACCAACTATTGTTTGGATCTCCTTTTCGATCTCGGCCCAAGTGAACTCATCAGAATTTCAGGTGACCAAAACCTCATGAGGTCGGGTGGGTAGCTTGTCAGAGGCAACGTAGGTCACTTTACCCTTGCGTCTTCCTTCATAGAGGCCTTTGTTGGATTCAGAGCATCCTTTAGAACCTCGTTCAACGGAGGAACTGCATCGATAATGCCCTCATGCCAAGCTAACCTGATGATCTTCCTTATTATCAGACATCTCTTTATCAGATCCTTTACCAGACAAAAAGCCATCACCTTGCAGAATGACTTTTAGACCATCAGCCATGTTGCGCCACCCAATTCCTTCAGGTTCGTCCAGGACATAGATGGAATGGTGAGTGCCGTTCTCAACCTTAGTGAACTGGAGAAAGCTCCCTCGTTGGTTCAAGTAAGATTCTACCAGCAAAATGTGGTTGAGACCCCTGCGAACCTTTTTAAAACCATCATTTCTCTGTGCAAGCCTAGCTTCCTCTACTTTCTCCATCAACCATTCAACAACAAAGAGGTCAAGACAAAAAGAGAAAACCCTAGATTTTGTTGCTTCTTCAATCAATATTTTTGTTCCTTCTCGAGATAAACACAAAGAGAAACACTTAAACCTCGTTTGAAAGGTTTGAATCGTCCATCTCCCATTAAAGGTAGAGTTAGACGAAGATGACTGATGGGACTGGTTTTGGTTTCGAGAATCGATCCTTCCTCGAGAAACATCCATTCTTGTCCTTGGGAAGGCGTCACGTACAGTAACTGGTCCACTAATTTGTCTAAAAACCGGTTGTCTCTTCCTTCTTACCACCTTCCAGTCGTCCTCCCTGCGTCTCCTGCTATCATACTCAGCCTTGTCATCTACCGCCCTTCCTCGAGAAACATCCATTATTAGAGGTAGAGTCAGACTAAATTTTCATTATTTGCATAATTTTGAATATCTCCTTTATTTTTATGTATCGGTGTTTATTAAAGAAATTAGATTCTTTATCATAAGAATTGAATAATGGTAAACATTTTGGACTTAGGATCATCTGAAGAGATATGAAACTTATTTGAACGAGCATTCCTACCTTGGGCTAATCATAAACTAAACGTAAGTTGGTTGTTAAAACAATTTGGACTTGAAGTCTTAGAACCATTAACATATATTGATGGGCTTAATTAAGTATTTTGGTAGTTGTTAGATCATAAGCCCAGCCTAAACAAGAAAATTCCATGAACTAGCTAATTAAGTGTAATCCCAATACATTTGATCCAACCCATAAAGCATTCTAAGTTAGGTGAGGAAAGTGAAGTACTTAATGGGATTGTCAGGTATAATGGTGCAAGTGGGTGTGATGGCGAGCGGATAGAGACGAGAGAGAAATCAAGTAATTAATTTTCAATTCATTAAACAATAATTCCCAAAATTACATCTTAAGATATTTATAGACAAATATAACTTCTAATCTAACACCAACTAAGACTCTTAAATAAACTCAAACTCGCACTCGACATAAAATTCTAACTGAATACAACTCTAAAATAAATAACCTCAATAAAAAAAAATGAAAAAAAATAAAATTCCTAAATAATTTCTAATTATTTAATTAGAAATGATGGACGTGTATCTTGCATCAACTCTCCCCGGCTTGAAGAACTCGACTTCGATGAGTTTCAAATATGGTACTACCCCAAAATCATTCAACACATTTGCAATCTACTTAGAAGGGCATGGAAAAGGTGGAAGGCGCAGTAGCGGTGCAACCTAAGCAAAAGAAACACCTGTAGGAAGATTAACTGGAGCAAGAGGTGCAAAACACCTCGATAACGTAATATATTCGCCCCTTTGAAAACTAAACTAATATTCATATTAGTAGGTAAATAAAGTAAAGAAGCATTAGGTCCAATGCTCCAAAAATTACGAAATAAGCCATATACATGGGGATAACATCTATAAGTATCAAAAGAAATTGCAATCATACGCCTAATATCAATATGGAACTCGTGAGAGTGCAAAGAAAATGACTCGATAAAAGTTGAAAAGCGACAATCAAGGGGCAATGACATCAAATCAATTGGTTGCTTAAGAAAATGACCAGGTATCGCCTTAAAAAGAGATGGATACAGATACAGGCGGGATCAGGGAATCTTTGAACCAACAAACTAATTGTATGACAGTAGCAAAGTTTTTGAACTCCATGGACGTTTAGCTGGTGAACAGATCCTCAAACACAACTGTCATGATCTAAGTTTTGGTGCAACCTGGGTTTGTGTGGTTTTCAATGAAGATATTAATCTCGAATATTCGTGGCTGTGGTTCTGGGGATAAGTTAAGGAGCATTAGGAAAACTATTTGTTCGGTTAAACTGGATATCGTTGCTTTGCAGGAAATAAAGAGATCTGAAGTCTCACTAAGTTTAATTAGACAAATTTGGAGGTCTAAATTTTTATATTGGGATCTGCTACTGGCCATGGGCTCGTCGGGAGCAATTCTTGTCCTTTGGGATAGCTGCTCCATCCAAGTGCTAGAATCGTTTGCTGCGACTTTTTCTATCTCCATTAAGATTGCAGGCAATGAAAAACCGGGTTGGTGGTTCTTTGCAATCTATGGTCCTTAGCAATCTATGGTCCTTGTATAAGGCGTGATCGACAGGCATTCTGGGATGAGGGAGTTTGATGCACCACCTCAGCGAGTATGAGGGAGTTTGATGCATTAATTGAAGCACTTTAGCTTTGGGATCCCGATCTACTTAATTTGCCTTTCACATGGACCAATTAACGCTCTTCGCCAGCTATGTCCAGACTTGATAGATTCCTGTTTACTTCGGGTTGAGAGGATATCTTTCCTTTTTCCAGACAGGAAGTTGAATACTGGATAACATCTGACCATTGGCCAATTACACTGAATACTTCCATTGGAGTGTGGGGTCCCTCACCGTTCAGATTCGAACACGTTTGGCTCTCTTATTTGAACTTTGATAAACTAATTGCTCAATGGTGGCTTACCCCCGTTTGCCATGGCTGGGCTGGTTTCCGCTTCATGAGGAAGCTGAAAATCCTCAAGGAAAAGCTCAAAGAGTGGAGCAGAAACTTTGCAGCTTGTGATGCTATCCCCCGTTCTCAAGTGCTTGATAGACTAAAGACCATTGATTCTCAATTGGGGTCTAATCCTCGTGATGGCAACAAAAGGCAGATACGTATTGAGCTGTTATAGGAACTTCAAACAATTGACTGTAAATTGGACAGGATTGCTCGTCAAAAAGCTCGGATCAAATGAGCTAAGGAGGGAGAAATAAATTCCAAAATTTTCCATCAGTTGCTCAGCATCAGAAATCAAAAACCTGATCACTAAACTAGAAAATGATGACGAGTCCATCATCGATTAGGCTGACAAGATATGTCAGAAGATTATCAGCCATTTCTCCAGCGTCTTTGTTGATGATAATAATGGCAGTTGGGGCATTGAGGGCATTAATTGGAACATGATTAGCTAGAATTAGGGGCAATGGCTTGAAAGGCCTTTTGACATGGAAGAGGTCAAGGTGGCTGTTTTCAGCTGTGATGGGGAGAAGGCCTCGGACCCGGATGGCTTCACGATGCTATTTTATCAAAAGAATTGGGACATCCTCAAGGATGACGTTTCAAAGTGACGGAGGAGTTCTTTCATGACGGTATTATCAATAAATGCATCAATGAAACCTATATAAGCCTTATACCCAAAAAAGTTAACTCTATTAAAGTCAGTGATTTTTGGCCAATTAGTGACACCACCAGCCTTTACAAAATAATTGCCAAGGTCCTTGCAAATCGTCTTCAACAGGTCCTCCATTCCACGGTGGCCGACACTCAAATGGCTTTTGTGATGAATTGACAAATTATTGATGCGATACTGATTGCCAATGAATCTGTGGATGACGGGCGAACGACAGAGCAAAGGGTGCATGTTTCTCATATTCAGTTTGCGGACGACTGTCTGTTCTTCATAAAGAACAATGGTTGCAACACGAAGACCACGATGAAGATTATCAACAATTTTTGTTCTATATCGGGTCTCAAGCCTCCATCTCTCTAAATGTCAGTTAGTGGGTATCAATGTTCTGGAGGATGAGGTGAATTCTATGGCTAGGGAGATTGGTGTTTCAGTGGGTACACGACCTTTGCATTATCTGGGGATGCCCCTTGGTGGCAACCCACTCAAAATGTCGTTTTGGAAACCTGTCATTCAAACAATTAGTAAAAGGGTGGATGGGTGGAAGAAGAGCTATCTTTCATGGGGAGGTCGTATTTTCTGCTCAGGTTAGTTTTGGAAGCAATCCCAACTTCCTTTATGTCTGCTTTTCACATGCCAAGAATGGTGGCTGCTCTCATTGAGAAAAAAATGAGAGCATTTCTCTGGAAAAATGAGGAGCGCGATAAGGGTTCATTTCTGGTTAAGTGGGCAAAGGTTAAAATGGATTTGAAACATGGTGGTTTGGGCATAGGTGATCTTCTCACAAGAAATAAAGCCTTCGCTGGGAAGTGGCTATGACGCTTTTTGACAAAAAAGGATTCTCTCTAGGCTCAGGTTATAAGAAGTCGTCATGGATTGCAAGACAACAATAGGGATGCCAGTATCTCCTCACGTGTCTCATTCAAATCCCCTTGGAAATTCATCTATTTGATTTACCCTGCTTTTTCACCTTCGATCCATTTCAAAATTGGTAATGGTTCTTCTACCCGTTTCTTAGAAGACACTTGGTGTGCTTCGTCCTCTTTCAAGGTACTGTCTCCCAATATTTTTACCATTTCCGGCCTCCACAATGCTCCCATTTCTTCATTCATAAATCCTTCTCATAACATTAGTGATGGCACTCTTAACTGGAACCTTCACCTAACGCGCAACCTTCCTCCTCCAGCACTGGAGGAGATTCCAATCCTTTTGAATTGCCTTGCCCCGGTTCAGTTGCAGGATACGGATAACCGTCTCGTTTGGGCTGAGGGGTCTTCTGGGAAGTTCCCCACAAAATCTTTTTTCCAAATCATCAACTCTTCAGCCAACTCCCCCATTTTTCCACATTCCACGCCATTTGGTTTGCAAAAGTCTCCCTCAAAATGAAAACTCTTGGCTGGCTCATTGGTTCGAACAAACTTAATTGTGCTGATATGCTTCAGAAGAGGTTCCCTAATTTCATATTATCCCCCCCCTGGTGTTGCCTTTGCAGATTGAATGATGAGACAGTTGATCATGTGTTTTGGGATTGTGCTTTTGTGAAGGAAGTTTGGTCTGAATGGTCAAGAAGATGTTCGAAGCTATGCCCCCTTGATGATGTTTCTCTGTTTACATGTCCTGTTAGTTTAACAGATAATTGTTGTAAAAAGTACTGGATCTGTGTTCTTTTTGCTGTTTTGTGGAGTGTGTGGGCGGAGAGGAATGGCCGAGTTTTCAAAGACTGTTTTTGTTCTAGTAGGAAGGTTTGGGAGAAGAGTCTCTTTTGTTCTCTGGATGAGTCAACTCCAGCAAACTCTCCCTAGGGTACAATTTTGGGGATTGGGCTCTGAACTGGCATAACATCTTGATTTTTTTGTAATTTTAGCGGCATATCTCATCCTTGATTCTTTACTTTTTCTATTATCTATCTAATATAACTATCTATGTTTCCAGTCAAAAAATAAAAAAGAGATGGATAAGCAGAATGATTAATTGAATTGTCAAGCAAATTTTGCAGTACACCTCAAAAAATTCCAATTATTTGAATTGTAGACCTTTAAATCATTTCCCCAAATAGTGGTTAGAGAAAAGCATAGTTCATAGACAATATAGTTAATAAGAAGTTGAGGTTCCTCAAAGAATGAGGACTTAAATGGAACATAAGCATCTGGTGATAAACTTGAAGTAGGATGTAACGATTCTGAAGGGATAGGACTAACGGGGGCCTGGCAATGGATTAGGAGTAGGACACTGACTATCTCTATAGAAGGTTGGGTAGGGTCTGTTAGGATGCAACTACTAAGAAGGGCATGTAATTTGCTGGTAATGGCCTTAATTTCTACACAACACTCCTTTTGAGATTGTTCGAAGGTTGTATGTATTGATCGAAACTGGTTTTGAAGGTCACTAAGGTTAGCTTGGATAGAGTATTGGGCATTAAACATAGAATTGGTAATTGACATGATTAAACATATGAGGGATTTTTTTTTTCAAATGGGTATGCAAACAAGGGTTAGGAAAGGCTAAATTAACTCAAGTAATATACTAATGGGTTGGTAATATATGGGTGGTTAATCTATGGGCTAAATAATGAATAATGGGTAACCACAATAAAAAAGATTAATTTTGATGTATTAAGGACGTTAATAAATGGGCTGATATGTAGCACTTAATTAATGGATAGCAAAGGAAACTAGTTCATCAAACAAAGCATATATAATAATGTGAATTAAACAAAGGGTGTTGGTTTGACGACCAAGTAACTCAAATGAGATAATTGATTTATGGACCTTTTGCAAACTTACTCAAATACCACACCAATAAAAAACACTAGTCTCAATTTCGAAAGGGAAATTTATACCATATATCAACATCATATAAAGAGTCCAATGTTGGCAAGCATGCAAAGAGTTAATTGTGGGCCTTGTGGCAAACTATGCTAACAGAGACAAGATGTATTGAATCACTTCACAACATGTCAGAGGACATTGAATGCACCAAATCATGGTTTCTTCTTCACAAAATTGCCGAACACGAACTAAGACCAAGATGACACGGAAGTGAATCTCAATTGATGCACATAATAGTGATGCCACCACCGATCATAGAATTCTTTGGCACATGAACATTGTTCAGAGAGATGCTCCAATCATTTCTAGATTCAATTGATTGAAACAAAATCTCTAATCTCCAATCAACGCAGGTTGCTTGGTTCGTGGTTGCAGTGAAGGTGTTGGAAAAGAAGAAAACGGCGAAAGCGAACAAGAAGAATTGCAGAGAAGGGAATGAAAAGAACGAGAGGTAGAAAAAATAGAAAGAAGAAGAAGAGAGGAGAAGAAGAAATAAAAGGGGAAGGGAGCAGAAGAATGGGATTGAGAGACTCTGATACCAAATTGATGGCGAGCGGAGAGAGACGGGAGAGAAATCAAGAAATTAAGTTTCAATTCATTAAACGGTAATTCCCAAAATTACATCCTAAGATATTTATGGAAAAATATAGCTTCTAATTTTACACCAATTGAGACTTTAAAACAAACTTGAACTCTACATAAAATTCTAATTCAATACGACTCTGAAATACATAAATAAATAAATAAATAAAATAAAATAAAATTCCTAAATAAATTGTAATTATTTAATTAGAAATAATGGACGTGTATTAGGATCAAGGTGGTACATGTGTATGACTATAGATTTTTAGTGGATTTTTATTTGGGCAGTTTGGATTGATTTTGCTATATTATATGTACTTCCATCAATTGTCTTAGCATTGAGTAAAGAAGGGCTTTAAAATGAAGAATTGTGCGAAGGAGTGCTGAGTTTAAGTTTTCTTAGCTTCTTTTGTGTGAGATTGAGGGGTTGTCTTTGGGCTTACAAGGCAACATTTTAGTGTTTGCGTTCAAGTGAGATTTATCACTTCATTTTCATTAGAAACGAATAAGCACATGTCAAGCTATGGAATATGGATTCTCAATGCATAACGTGTTAGAGTAGGTAAACGCTTCATTGAATCCTCATTGTGATGATTAATTAGATATTGAAAACATGTTTAAATACATATGTGCACATGATAGGTTGAAGTTGATGTCATTGGACAACACGAACAAGTGCAAAGTACGACGTGCTAATGTGAGAGTCATTTTATACTCCTTACCTTATTTTTTCAATAATATGTGTTCTAGAACACCTATTTTATTTTATAATACATATGTGCAAATTATGTTAACCATTCATTAACAATGCATATTATATGATCGTCATTCTTCTTGAGTTATTTTCAGTGTGTGTATGATAGCATGACTAATTTATTGCTATACATATATACATGTTAGTTTTGCATGATATATATATTCAAACACCAGGTTGATCACATGGGACAACAGATAGATAAGGAAGGATCATTACAACACAATGAACTTCATTCACAATCATTAACTGAGATTATAAAGCAACATAGACAACGGACCACTAGTAGACAAAGTAGAAATACAACAACTATTAGGATTACAACCAACCCAAAGAGGAAGAGAACTTAAGTGGAACATTGTTTTAAATAGAAAGACTTCATAATGAAAGCAGTCACGCGCTATCTTTGGATATTAGGGAATCAATGCTACTGATGATGCTGCTGCTGCTGATGTGACAAGCTACCACCCATGGATGGGTTCTTTGTCATCACTTCGAGAGGAGGAAGGTGAATCATCACCCCAAAGATTTACCAGGGACCATTGCATACAATTGTTCCTGGTATCCCAAATTTTTATTGTAAATTCTGCTAATAAAGCTTGAAGTTCTTGAAATAAATGATTTTTTGCAGGACTTTGACCAACTTTTCCGAGAATGAGATTATAATTTGGTGGGCGAAGGAACCTAGGTCTGCAGTCGTTCCATCTGCAAAGATTTGCTTAGAAATCTTGCAATTCAGGGGCATCTGGCCACCATGGTGATGAGTAAAAGACTGGATGTCTGATGGGGATAACCGAGTTGTCAAATGTGGGCCGAAACCTCAAGTAGATGAAATAAGACTTTAGCACATGGAAAAATAATAGTTGTTTAGCATGACAAATAGGATCTTCTTCATCATAGGTTGTTGGATCCGTAGGATCTCCACCAGTAATAGGGGCCCAAAAAATAATAGTTAGGTACCTTCGTGCCCATCGTGAAATTTCGTGCGTCCATTGGCGATGAGGAGCAAACTTAAGAAGGAAGTGATAAAACCGTGTTTGATTTGCTGTCATATGCATTCCATTAACTGCCACTTGGAACATGTAACATGATAAACGAAATTTATCCAACACAAACCCTATCCAATGGTCTCAGATAAGATAGGATAAAAAACAATAAGGTTCCTTTGGAAAGTCATAGAAAGACAACATCTAGAAAGGAAAGAGAAATGGATGAATAGGATGAGGAACATGGCCAAAGAAGATACCATACTTCCTTGTGATGATTTTGAGAAAACTATCAATTTTGGGTTGGTCCGAAATAGCCTAGAAGATTTTTTCTTGTAATTCAATAGGAAGATTGGAAATAAATTGTACGGGATCCGGAGGTGAAGGTTTTGGAGAGTTTGGAGGAGGAGGTTGTGAAGAAGGGCTAGGGTCAGTTATAACCCAAACCATTAATGGAGGAGTCAGACACAAATGCAGGGTGGTTGGTTGAAACTTGCATGGCCGGGAAAGGAAATAAGCTAAAGTGTTTGTTTTTCCCGGGATATGTTTGACATCAAATTCCCATTGGGAGAACCAATTTGCCACCGCAAAAGTTGGGGATTTGGTAGCATCTTTTGTTTGAACTGGAGCATTTTAGGACATGCTGACATATCCATCTCTATGAGGAACTTGTGACCAACTTAGGTGGAATTGGAATTTTTCAATTGCCCTTTTAACTGCCAAAATCTTTTTGAAGGTAGAGTGACTTCTGAATTTTTGAATTTTCCACTCTTATATCTACAAAACATGTGAGGCTTGTTGGCTGATTCTTCAAAAAGAGCGGTTCCCCAAAAATGATCATTGGCATCTATTTGCAGAACTCGTCTTCCTGAACTTGGAATTTTAAGTAGAGGAAGGACCTTGGAATGTTCCTTAAAGAATTTAACAACCTTTGTCTGAGAATGACCCCATGGAGGAGCATTTTTCTTGAGTAGTCAAATAATTGAGAAGCATGAACTGCCAGATGCTTGACAAATCCATATAATTTACTAAGCCAAGAAATTGTTGGATAGATACCTTGTTTGGGAGAATATCTGGAATTCTTGGAGTTTAGTAGCAATATGGGGCTGGAGAATTAGTTGGGAGTTAGCAATCTTCACTCCCAGAAATTCGATGGAAGATTGGCATAGTTGCATCTTCTTTTCTGAGAGCATGAGTCCTTGTGTTTTGCAAATACTATAAAATTGCTCAAGTGCGGCAAGATGGGACGATTCATCCTTAGTAAAAAGGAGGATATCATCAATGTATATTAACAAATTTGATATTCTCGATTGAAAAATCTTCATAATTGCTCGCTGGAGCAGAGACGGGGCTGTCTTTAGACCAAAAGGCATTACATTTCAATGAAAATGGAATCCTGGAATGATAAAGACTGTTTTTGGCCTATCAGCCGGAGAGATGCCAAGCTGCCAGAATCCTGATTTACAGTCAAACTTGGAAAATAACTGCATTTGCCGTATGTTGGGAAAGAACCTCGGGACGAGGAAGAGGGAACTTAACATCATGGAGAAAATGATTGAGAGGTTGGTAATTGATTACCAACCGAAGCTTTCCTCTTATCTGTTCTGAACGTTTATTAACATAGAAAGCTTCGCATACCCATGGTGAAGATGTTGGAGATACAAGTCCTTTTTGCAATTGAGAGGTCTCCTGGATAGCAAGTGTGAGGTGAGTGGGATTCATTCCCTGATGTGTGGCCTTTGTGGGGTTGATATCTTTATTTAGCTTAAATGGGAGTTCTGTAAAGAACTCTGAATTGGTCCACAACGGGTGATCACACTTGGTAAGAAAATCACTATGCGATTCTGCACAACAATCTTGTTTCAGTCGAGTGGTTAGTGCGTCTAGATTTGCAGAAAAATCCTTTGGGGGTTGCACCATATGAACCCTAGGCAGTATGTGGGACTTATATCTAAGATCTGTACAGGACCGGAGTAGACCGGGGACTTTACTTAGGATATCAAATCCAATAATAAAATCTTTGATTAAGTCTGGTGATCCAAGAATCTGGTGTCGAAACTTGAGAGAAGGGAGAATCTGGATAATTACTGGCTTGCTGATAAAGGTAACTCGAAGAGTTCCATCCCTGTGGATTTCCTGTACTTGTGGATATGCTAATAACACGAGGATCCTTAAGTGACATGTTGAAATTAGGAAAAAAAGTCACAAAAACCATACCAGAATTCAACGAGGATTGGATAGTACCAATTGTAGCTTCTTGATAACTGAGCATCCTAGAATCTAGGAGTGCTAATTTGGTAATTGTAGGACAAGACTTTTGGCCATAGAAGGTAATTGCCACCTTAACTGCACCATAGTGAAGCGGCTATGTTTCCATGATGGAAGTAGAGCCATAGGGAGAGAAATCATAAGAAAATTTTCGACTTGATTTGTAGGGACCTGATGTTGACAAAAATCAGAGACCTAAACATATTCTTTCACAAGACTGGTCAGTGAAGACTTTTGAAATAATTTTTTAATCTTTTTTGAAAACATAACCAGGGGCTTAGCATAAGCATGATTAGACTGAATAGGGGTGAACTTAGTTACTGGAATGACTCCTTTGTCATTTGGAATATAGTCAATTTCATAGAGACCATCAATCTTGGAGGAAGAAAAGGATGCCGGAGGGAATCAGTCTTTTAAATCCATTTAGACAATGGTGAAGTTTTTTACACACTAAGAGGTCTTAGAAAAAGCGTGGGTACACCTAAACACCTCCTGTGGCTACTGACTAAAATGGCTTATAACTGACCCTTATTTAACGGAAAAAGACTCTAACCAAAATCCAAAATGGATGCTGTGTAACAAGTTTTCAGCTTTGCTTACTCAAATGTTCTGCAACTTTGTCGGATTTGGCTCATCAGAACACTTGAGTAAGCAAAGCCGAAAACTTGTTACATTTAATCCTTACTTTGCCTGTGCTGAGTATATTTGCAAGTAATATTTTCAACTTGGATGTTCGTTTTTCTAGCAATTGCAATTCTTGATTTGTCTCATATGGCAAAACTATTTCTACAGACATTATTTAATCCTTACTTTACCTGTGCTGAGTATATTTGCATATCTCTAAACACAGTTAGTCCTAAGCTTGAATAAAGGAGGAGAGTCAGTGTTAGGTAGTTGATAGCTAGCATAAACTTATTAGATTAATTATGACATGAATCTACTAAATCAGACTAGACTAAGGGTTTGGACATCCTTGTTAAGTAATGCGTTGCACTTGCTTCCGGGTGTTTTGAAACATGTTTTGCATCGGTGCTTAGATACAGTGATAGATGGTAATTTAAATGTTGACTTAGCCCTTGTAGTTGATTCATGTAGTCGACCCCATGTTGTTGGGAAAAGGGTTAGTTTAGTTGAGTTGAGTATTCTCTCCACTCATCCACTTAACATTTTCGTATTGGACTAATGAATCAACTAACCTCTGAATAGAGTTTTTTGAAGTTGAATTGTTTAACTAATGAGTTATGCATAAGTTCAAATCCAAAAGTATAAAATATTTGGTCTTTGTTGTGCTTCTTGGTCAAGAAGTGAATTTTGTGTAAAATTAATATTTGAATGTGATGCATATGACATTGAGTCTACCGTAGGCATCATTGTTGTGGTGCATACCTGCTGTTCATCCCTTCAATGATTTCTATTTATTCCTTCAATCCTTTTTTTTTTTTTTTTCTTTATTTAGAGTAATTCTGTCTTTTTCTTTTATATTGAATGATGGAGTTAGATCTTACTTGTAAGCGCTCCCCACTTACTAGGCTAAGCTTCCTTTTTCTTAGTGATCTAGAAATGATTTTTCATTGTGTTATTCCTTCAGAGCTTGATCAATTGTTAGAAGCTGCACCATTACCATTCATTATGCAACATGCAGCCAAGATCTCAAGTGTTCGCAAGAGGGTCTCATCATTGAACTTACTTTTGAAATCAATACAACGACGAATTGATAACATAGATCATATGTTATCTGCCAACTTATCTCACGGTATGTTACATCGTTTTCTCTTCATTATCTTCTTACTCTTTGCAATTGTTTAAAATTCATCAGTCTTGTTCCACATTATTTTGGTTTGACTCTTATAATCTTGGTTCTTCTTAGCTCAACTAATTGATTAGTTGGCTTATGAAATTAAAGTGAAACCCATTAGTTGTATTTCACTTTATTGTTTCTTCTTCTTCTAACTTTGAAATGCCTTTTTTCTTACCTCTTTCCACCCAGCCAATACATGCATTCAGTTTTTCTCTCACACATTTTTGTTGTCCTTGTTTAATCTCGTCTATTTTGTCTTTAATTTTGCCTTACCTTTGTTTTATCAATCTGGTTAAATCATCCAATTATGGACAATTTGCTCTTTGGTTTACTTATTCATCTTTTGCTGGCATCCTTATTATAAGCATGGTTAATCAGCAACAAACACTGTAAATAAATCCTACATAAGATTATTGTTCTGTTTGATATGGATTTTTCACCAATCACGTTACATGGGCTAAAGGCAGCTAGTATATACGTTGCATAAGAATTGTAAAACTGCTTCTAGGTTGTAACATAAATTTTTTTGAAACAATTAAGCTTATCTATTGCCTTTTACTTTCCTTCATTTATCTTGATTAGTTGCCCCTTTTGACTTAAATCTGCATAATACCTAGAACTAGATAATCATGATTATAGAAAAGATGATCTATCCTACTTTATCTATTTTGTATCAGCTTCTCATGATAATAAATATGAATATTATTCATATCACATACTTTTTTTTTAGTTTGATTGATACGTTTAACATAATGTGGTATTCTGGAACAGGGATTAAGAATGAAAACTGGTCGACTATTTAGATGTGTTTCGTGATACATAAGAAACTTTTCTTTGCCAGTTTTCTATGGTTGCTGACTTTATCTATATATATAATCAAGCTGATTGGTAATATGAGTATGTTTGGTAAGAATGTTTACTATATAGTAGTCATTTAGACCTCTTGGTTGTACGGCCAATTTCATTCATTATTGACGTCGTTCCTGAATGAAAGAGTGGAAACAAGCTTTGCTGCTGGCTACTTCATATCTTCTTAAGATGACTTGACTTTATTTATTCCCTTGATATCACCTGCACTTTATTTTGTTTAACACTATTATTTATCATATTGTTATGATGTTAAGTCGTTGCTATGAACAATAGAAAAAATGCTGGTATGAACGTTAACTTGATAGTGTGGCATCTCTTTGTTGTTATCAATTAATGACCCACATACATTGAATAAGATATTATAAATGAAGAGTAGTTATAAGTGGAAATTATCTTAATTCAAGGACGATTGTTATAGAAACGTTGCTATTTAATTGCATTAATTCACAAATGGTTACTATTGTCATTTTGTTGATTGGTTGAAGTGCGATTTATAGTATGTTTTTAA
Organism: Paratinospora sagittata; assembly: GCA_035771175.1. NCBI lineage: Eukaryota > Viridiplantae > Streptophyta > Magnoliopsida > Ranunculales > Menispermaceae > Paratinospora > Paratinospora sagittata. Next base: position 26,408,212 of record CM069610.1, read on the forward strand.
AATGGGTCCCTACCATAGCCCAAGTAGGCTTGTGTATATTCCCCGTCAACTTGGCTAATAGGAGGCATGGGTGAGAAGATTTAAAAGAACTTTCTGAATGAAGCATCTCTCTTGACTAATAAAGGGGCTGGAGTTAGTATTTCTTTTACTCTTTTGAATTTACATTTTCATGTGCTATCAGAACCCAATGCAAACATGTTGTTTATAGTGTATCCCTTGCCCAAGATAGTTTATTGCTTTGCCAACTCAAAATTGTGTGCTTTCTCTATCAAATGGGCTAATTTTGGACCCCTCTCATTGCTAGTGACTAAATTCTAGTCCAAGTGTTTCATTGTTCCATCATAGGCCGTTACAACCAGTACTCCCTCCATATCACTAATGTAGCAAACCCCTCAGAAAGCCATAGTTAGAGGGTTAGGGACCTAAGTTCTAAAGCAACTTCTTTGCTAGGAACATAAGTTCCAATTTGCATGGAATTAAAATTGAATAAATTCTATGAATTTTCATAGAATTATATCGATTTCTCAATCATTGATTATTACGAATTTAATGTAATCCAATTATCATAAAATATTGAAGTTTGGTAAAATATCATAATAATTTTTAAAACTCAAACTCTTTTAGTATTTATTAATTTTCAAACACATAGTAAAAAAATACTAAAACTTTTGCGAGAAAATAATCGTAAAGATTAAAAGTACATGAGTTTGAGGCACAATTTTACATGTAACAAATAAAAACTAAAGAATTATTTTAGGAAGAAGCAATATAAGATTTACAAAATTTTACTTTAACTTAAAAATCACGTGTAACTTACAAACTATGTGTAAATAATCCATATATCTCCTATGTATGTTAAGCATAAAAGTAACTAAAAGCTTGTGATTCATACAATATGTGCCGAGTATATAGAGATTGCTAATTTTACTTTAAACCATAATATTTGATAATTTAATAAGTTTTAAGTATCATTTTGTTGTTTCAACATATTTGAAATAATCATAGATCTTTGGAACATTTAAAAAATCCTTTCTCCACAATATTGAACTTTTATAAAAATTCTCCATGTTGAATTGAATTTTCTTGAATTAATTTTGACTTTTAAGAGATTGAAGTTTAGGATGAAGTCAAATTTTTATCCTTGTGTTTTCTTTCTCGTGCTACTAGTTCGACTAGAAGGGACGTAGGAAGAATGAGTGGCCGAATGCAACAATGTTAGCTGGCCTAAGCATTACCTCATGACGGTGTTATCTAGACTCTTTATTTTAGCTCGATGAAACGTGTTTGACACTTCATGATATGACATGGGTATGGAATATGTGCTTCATACGTAAGATTTTGGAATATTATTATGTGGATTCTCCAATGGAAAGAAGAGAAACATGAAGGAAGAAATGACTAATAGGTGATAGTTCACTTAAGTGAAGGAACGGAAAGGAGAATAAACAATTGAAAAGAAGGAAAAAAAAAACATATAATATAGGCTTCATGGTGAACAATTGAACAAAACATTGTCCAAGTAACCCAGATCCAAATTTCGGGACACTTTTTTGCCGAGTCCATTTATCCTAGAATTTGAAAATGAATGAGTCAAAGCTCTAGATATGTACCTGTATTTGACACCTATACTCTAGTCTAGGTAACATAGCGTCATGACCACTAATCAAAGAGAGTTACTGTAGTTAGTAGTCTAGTCACAAGAATAAATCTAGAGGCTACTTGGACTGGACTTGATAGGCTGATAGAAGACGTGATTGGTATTACTTTGTGGTAGAGTTATGTGGACTCCGATTGATTTTGGATTCACCCTATCTTTCATTTCTGACATAGCATGTTAAACAATTTGAATATGACTCTGGTTAGGGCTAATAACCTATTGATGTTGGGTACAACTACTAGAGAGAGTCTACCCAAATAATACCATCTCCAATGTGTGCAAATAATTTCATCATGCAAGGTCATTAATATTGGGGACTCAAGAGGGAGGGGGAGGGGGAGGGGTGGGGTTGTATTGGGTGTTTTAGCCAATTATAACAAATTTAAGGTTTGCTTGTGGAATCCTTGAATTTGTGCAAATTAAGTCCCATTTAATTAAAGTGCATAAAAATAAAGTACGGAAATTAAATGTAAAGGACACCAGGATTTTTTACGTGGTTCAGAAAACCCTTTCCTACATCTACACTTAGAGAAACTTTCTCTAGGATTTCATTTCTTGGATTTATTTTAAGGGTGTGAATCAAACTGTTACAATTCCTTTTTACAGGTTCAAGACAAATCTATCCTTTTACGGGTTAAGGACGAACCTACGATATCCTTTTACGAGTTAAAGATGAACCTACAATATTCTTTTGCAGGCTAATGATGAACTGGGTTATCCTTTTTAAGATAAAGGGTGAAACTAGGACCTTTGATTTCAACCTTGGAATCGCAAATGTTTGATAATCACTTAACTTTACTTGTTTCAACTAGAAGCAAATCAAAGAAAGTAAATAATGAAAGTTTTTTCTCAAATCAAATATAAGATATGAAATTGAAGCTCCTAAATTGGAGAGACCTTACAATCAATTTTATCTCCCTTGCATCAACAATTGCTCAAGAATGATTTGAGAAAGTTTTTGAATGATGCACACCATGAAAGCTTTGAAAACTCCTTTGAATCAACTCATCTTTGATTTTGAAATTTGAAAAATGCAGTGTTGTCAAGGCCTCGCCTAGGCCCTTTTGGGGGAGAACCGCCTAGGTTGTTTGCTAAGCAGTCAGAGGGGCCTCTAAGAAATTTCGAAGAGTTGATGATGTTCATGGATGAAGATAAAACTATAAGGGCTTATCTGTAAATGTGTTTTTATTTAATATAAAAGGATTTGAATGGGAAACCCTTGAGCCCTAACCCATTGTTGTGTTGTCTGACGGTTCTCCGACAATTCTATAGATATATATATATATATATATATATATATATATATATATATATATATATATATATATAAATATTTATGTATGTATATGTACATGTGTATGTGTACATATACACATAAATATGTATGCATGTATATATATACATGTGTATGCATATGTTTGTATATAGAAAGAGAGAAGGACCTATAAATAAATAAATAAATTCTCTAGGGGCCTCTAAATAAATATTTTATATGTGGCCTAGGCGGCCTAGGCCCCGCCCCGCCTAAATAGGGTATATCGCCTATCATCGCCTTGCCGCCTTGACAACACTGAAAAAATGGAAAAAGGAGTTGAAAACTTGAAATCACTCAATCAATTCTCATGTGTCTTTCTTGTCTCAAAAATAGCCTAAGAATGAGTATTTAGCCCTTAGAGAGAAGTATTGGCCGTTAGACATAATGAACTAGCCGTTGGGGATTCAAATCTTGAATTTTAGAACACTAAAATTCGCTTCTCAAAAGTGTGAAGCGCATTCCTCTTTGTAGGAGCGCGTTCCTTGAAGTCCCAAGAACCCCAACATTCAATTCCCCAGGCCTAAAAGCTGAAGCGCGTTCTAGCTCGATCAGTTGACTAGTTTCAATCCATTTAGTTAACTGGTTTGGGCCAGTCTGTACTGTATTGTATAGTTTTTGAATGTTTTTGAATTTCAAACTTTATGGACATGTTATGGTGATGAAATATGATTGAAATACACAAAGTTTGATGATCAAAAGCCTTTGAAAACATTTTAAACAAAGTACTAAAGTATACGTTCGAAAATAGTCATATTTTAAAAACTTAAGCATGTGAGTTTTTTGAAAATCTTCTACATAAATGATTTTGATAAAACTGATGCAAATATGATTTAAACAAGTTTAAAATGATTTAAGAACATAAACGAAACATGTTTAAACACTTGGAATGCATTTTGAAAGAAAACTTAATGCATGCAAGAATTTTAGAAAAGGTTGAGCAATAAAGATGCAAGTAGGCTACAACCTAAGTCTAAGTCCATGAAGGTAAGGTAAGCTCTTATCCTCTTCTCTTCATATTAACTCGTCCAACCTTTGATTTTCACTTAATTGGTTCCGCTTCATTGGACTTGAGATCACTTGATTTTTGTATTGGCCTTAGTCATTGGTGCTAAGACATACTCGATTTTGAATTAAGGTTTGCGAAACTTCGAGCTTTTTGTATTGGCCTTTAACTTAGTCATTGGTGCTGAAACATACTCGATTCAAACATTAGCACATATAGTTATATTGTTTGTTAGCATCATAACACTTAGAAAAATTTTTGGTGTAAAAACCACTTAGGTCAACAATTAAATTTCGAGCAATATCATCTCCAACCAACAAGTCATCTTTTTAACAAATTGAATATATAGTTTTCAACAACGAATTTAAATCTCATTTGCGGTACTCTAGTCCAAAGAATTGAAAATCCAACTTCGTCCTAGACTTTGGTCACTTGAAAATCAAAATTAATTTGAAGAAGTTTAATTTGACACAGAGAATTTTTCTTAAAATTCGCTATATTAGTGAAGCTTAGAGAATATTTGCATAGATGCTAAAATATCTAGATTTATTATAATATAAGCTAATAACTAATATAAATATACACATTTAAATTATCTATAAATGACCTAACAAAATTAATCTTGTTAACTAGGTTGATGAATTTGAAATGTTGGCTTTTAGTGTAATCTCTTTTCTATTTTTTTGATTTTTAATTTTGCGGTGACTTGCTTCTAGACCATATTATTTGCTAGTTTGACATTCCACGTGGCCTAATTTATTAGTTTATTATTTAAATGTATTGTTTTTTCATCTTGTTATTAAGGATTTTGAATAAAAGAAGATGGCTTTGAGAACTCTTTCAATGTAATTTTAGGTTTTTATCTCATTTTAACTTTCTTTCTTTCTTTACTTTTGCTTTTCTTGCTTCTGTTTTTTTTTTCCGTAAGGCATATCCTGTAAAATTATGTGATTTGTTAGCTTGTAAGATTATTATTTTAATTTATATTGCTATGTTGGTTGATGAAGTTAAAAATAGTGCATAACTATTGGTAATTCTTTTATTTTTTAGTAATGAAATAACACACGTTTACTTCTTTATCGAATTTTATTGAATTTCATTGAATTTCGAGGCAAGTTTTTGTATTTCTCTAATCGTAAAATTTAACTTTTATTAAATTTTGTTGAATTTCCTTGCATTTGTCTAATTTTATCGAATTTTTCGGCGAATGTTTGCATTTTTTATGCTACATCCACTATGCACTTTGGTGGTTTAAAAAACCCAAAAAAATTCGCTGGATATTTTTCGATTTTTTAAACCTTGCTCTAGACATGGAAATCAAATTTGTAGAAAAACGAAACATAAAAAGTGTTTTTCAAAGCTAAATGAAAGCCCAATATTAAAACTAGTTATAAATTATAATTGCCATTTTTCCTTGATGGGGAAAGCTAAGGTTTGGTGTTTTCTCAGTCCTATGGAACTTTTGTTAGATTCGAGGCTTGAACATGATAAAAAGCCAACTGCCGGGGATAAACATGACCTAATGCCTTATGCCTAACTGATTCTCTAGCTCTCTCTATAGGGTGTTCATTGAGTTCTTGGCCAATGAAATAATAATGCCTTCCTCTTAAAGGAAATCCTCTTAACATATTATTTTGGGATCTTGTCATTGCTAGGATTTCTAATTGTCCAAGGGGTAAAAAAAAAAACTTTTTGTCAAAAGGGGGAAGATTGAATCTTATCCGCTCAGTTTTGGAAGTATCCCAACCTTATTTGTGTTTGTATCCAAATTTTTCATCGAATTTTAAGCAGTAGGAGATCAAGAAACCTCATTACAAAAGTGGAGAAAGATGATGGTTCTTTGGTGGAGTCAAAGGAGGGTGTTGTGGGGAAGTTTGTCGATCATTTTCCTCATATCTTCAAGGCGGATGACAGGGGGTTGTCGGGGATTGAAGGTATAAATTGGAAAAATCTTCCGGGAGTGGATAGCAATTGGCTGGAGAGGCCTTTTGAGTTGGAGGAAATACATGATGCAGTTTTTAATTGTGAGGAAGATGAGGCTCCGGGTCTCGATGGCTTCACATGATTTTCTATCAAGAGTTTTTGGAAGAGTTGAAGATGGATCTTAAAAAGGTTATGGATGAGTTCTACAACAATGGGATAATCAATAAATCAGTCAATGAAACATACATAGCCTTAATTCCCAAGAAAGTCAATTCAAAGAAGGCCAAGGACTTTCATCCTATAAGTCTCACCACCAGTCTTTACAAAATTATGGCCAAAATTCTTGCTTCAAGATTGAGGCTGGTCCTTCATCACACGGTGGCTGATAACCAAATGGCTTTTATTAAAGGCAGGCAGATCTCTGATGCTATTTTAATAGCAAATGAGGCTGTTGAAGAATATAGATCTTCAAAGAGGGAGGTTTTTGTTTTCAAGACTGATTTTGAAAAGGCCTATGACATGGTAAGATGGGACTTTCTTGACTATGTCTTATGTAAGAAGGGGTTTGGTGTCCGTTGGAGACGATGGATCCGTGGGTGCCTTTGATCTGTTTCATACTCTATCCTTATTAATGGGCGGCCTCGTGGGAAATTTGTTGGCTCTAGAGGGCTAAAGACAAGGTGACTCCTTGTCCCCTTTCCTATTCATTTTGGTGGCAGATGTGTTGGGAGGTATGGTGCATAAGGCCATGGAAACTTCGATTGTGAAAGGTTTTACTGTGGGTAGGGACAAAATTCAAGTGTCTCATCTCCAGTTTATAGAAGATTGCCTCTTTTTGTTGGAAAATGATGGGTCTAGCTTGCTCAATACTCTATGGATTATTCAATGCTTCTGTTGGATATTAGGTCTGAAGTTGAGTCTGGCAAAGTGCCAAGTTGCTGGAATTTGTATGAATGAAGCTCAGTTACTGATGGTTGTGTCCTCTTGTGGGTGTTCCATTGGTTAGTGGCCATTGAAATACCTTGGGTTACCTTTTGGGGGCCAATCCCTTTTCTTCGTCTTTTTGGGAGCCTGTTATTCAGACTATTTCTAGGAGACTTGATGCTTGGAGAAGAAGTTTCCTATCAAAAGGGAGAAGATTAGCTCTGATTAAAAGTGTGCTCGAGGCCATCCCCACGTATTATCTCTCAGTTTTCAAAATCCCTAAATTGGTGGCGTGGCGTGGCGGATTGAGAGAATGATGATAAAGTTTCTTTGGAAAAGGGAGGATAGAGAAAGAGGTGGAAGTCTTGTGAGATGGAGTTTGGATCAGGGAGGTTTAGGGATTGTAAACATGGAATTTCGGAATATAGCTTTAGCGGGAAAATGGCTATGGAGATTCATCATGGAAAAAGATGCTCTGTGGGCCAAAGTGGTGGTTAGCCGACATGGACTACAACTAAATTCGCGAGATGCTAGTGAGGCTTCCAAAGCTACCTATCAAAGCCCTTGGAAGTTTATTTTCTCTAACATAATTAGACTTAAAATAGGTGATGGTTGTCATTTTAAGTTTTGGGAGGACTCCTGGTGTGGTACTGCCAAATTATGTGATTTATTTCCAAATATAGGTTATCAACCAAGCACAATCATCCTATTTCTGATTTCTTATCCTATGGCGATGATGGGAGCAGACCTTCTTGGTGTCTCCACCTTAAAAGGAGCCCCTCAGATAGAAAAAGTTTTGAAGTTACATCCCTTCTTGAATTCTTGAGGGAGTTTCTATGTCTAATGAGAGTGATAGAGTGTCTTGGCCTATTGAAACCAAGGGGGAATTCTCTTCTAAATCTTTCTTCCATCGTCTCTGCTTTTCCCTTGGCACTTTGTCTTCTCTACTCTTGTGTTCCTACATGATTTTATTTGAAAAGCTCATGTTACTTCAAAAGCCAAATTCGTGGGGTGGACCATAGCTCATGACAAGTTAAATTTTGCGGATGTTCTCCATAGATGGTTTAAGACTTGGGCTCTCACCCCTAACTGGTGTTACTTGTGTAGGAAGGATGGGGAATCTAGTCAACATATTTTTGTTGACTGTGACTTCACCAAAGGTGTGTGGGGTACTACAAAAAGGCTTCTAAATGAGTCTAATTTGTGGGCTATTCTTGATGAGAATTGCCTACTGAGATGATGGAGAGACTACTGGAGGGTGGTAGTAGTTGTACAATGTGGTCGGTTTGGAAGGAAAGGAATATGCGCATCTTTTTTTTTTTTGGCAAGAAACGAAAAGAATTGTATAAAGGAGATGGGGGTTGTTTGGAAAAATTCTTTCTTTTTGGCTTCTCTTTGGGTTAGTGCAGGTAAACTTGCTAAGGGTTATTCTTTGGGGGATTGGTTGAGGGGATGGAACCCCATTTTGGATAGCATTTGATACTTATCTTTTGTTATTGCTCTTTGGATCATGGTCCTCCATGAATGTGCAAAGGATCAATTGAAATTTTAATGGTGCCTCCTTGATGGTTCTCATCATACAACACACACAATTAAAATAAAAACCTTGAAAAACCTAGAAATAGATTTAGTGGTATTTGATCTTAAAGAATAAAAAATTGCCTAATGACAATCTGACTAGGAAACCTCGTATAAAGTTGTAAAAGTACGAAAATGAAAGGAATGAGGAAAATTGAGGAAATCAAATTGTGAATCACATAAATAGATGAAATATGGGCTAATCAAACTAACAATAAATTGACATGAAATTTAAATGACCAATAATATTTTATTTTATAATTTTTTTTTTACTAACAGTGTATTGCACCCATCACTCAAGCCACATCTCAACTCTTAAGTCGCCCATAAAACAAGGGTAAATTATAGCAAAATTATAATCTTTGCAAATGCGAGGCTTAAATACACCAAAGTCATGATGATAACTCAAGAGAAAGGAAGCAGAGAGGCTTTCTCTTTCTTTTTTTGTTCTTACTTTTTCTCTTTCCATCCTTGTTTCTTCTTTTCTTTCTCTCCGCTCTCCTAGTGGAGTGTGCCTGCAAGTGTGCATACACACTTGCACTCCCCCTCATTTCCTTCTCTTTCTTTCTCTCTTGTTTCCTTCATGCTTGAACTACTCTCCTGCATTGATGCCCCTTCTCTCCTCTGTTTTTCTCTCCTTCCTCATGTTTGTTTTTCCCTGAGCATATTGCTTCGTCCCCTCCTGTTTCTCTTCATTTCTTTTTCTCCCTTATGTCTCTTACTACTATAAAAGGCACCATAGACCCTAGCCACCTATGCTCCTTTCTCACAACCTTCCCTATTTTTCCCTTTCACGTTCTCTTCCACTTTCTTTATCTCACTCCTTGCACCACTGACAGCATGCACCACCAACCATAGCACCACAACCCTCCCCTTTTCTCCTTGTTTCCCACGTTTTCTTTTGCTTTCTTCCACTGGAACTTGTAGCAACAAAGCTAGCAAAGTTGCCCCCCACCCACTTCTTTCCACTTTCCGCTTCTCCCTGTCTCCGTCTTCATCTTTATCTTTCTCTTTGTCTTTTCCTTCTCCTTTTCCTCGTCCTTCTTCTTGATCAACAACAACAACTACTTGGAGACGCAGCTCACCCCTGCCTTCTTTCTCTCAATTTTCTCTTGGTCTCTGCTCTAGTGGCAACAACTGTGGTGCCACCAACAGCACATCCCTTCCTTGCTATCAGCTCCCCTTCACCTTGCAGCTGCACCATACCAACTCTACCACTTCCATTCTCATTCATCATTCCTTGCAACCATGGTCAGTGATCATGCTACCATGAAGACCATATCCACAACTTGGTAAGAGAACGTTTGGTTGTTTAATCTATCTATCTATCTATATATATATACACCATCGATTATGTTATCATATGCATGCATCACTAAAAAAACATATTAGACATAACAAAATGCTAAAAGAAGGTGACTGATCTACCTGACGGGTTTTCTTGAAGGGGCCAAGGGTTTTTTTTTTAAAATTCTAGGTTGAAGGAATCCCTGGAAATGGTGCTTCAACTTTTGGTGGTCTATACCCTTAAAGGATGGTTAGAGACGACCTTGAACCAATTGAATGTTTTAACAGTAATCTTTAAAACTTGTTTGCTTGTTTCTTATTATGTATTTTAATGTGTTTGAAGATGGTATGAGGTGATCCATTTGCCCTTTTCTCACTCGTAACAATAATTTTGTAGGACACGAGGACACTGTGTAGGCTTAAATGGAAGGTTTTTGTTTCCAGTTCAGCCAATTGGTTGTATATATGTGACCTGGGTTAGTGGTTGGCTTATTTTTAACAAGTGTTACATCGGAATTGCACTTATTGATTTTTTGTAATGGTTTCTACATTTGATTCCCTTGTGTAATGAGTTCAAATATTTTTTAGTTAAAACTCCATAATGATCAACGGTTTACTCTTTTTAATTTAGTGTGGTTTTACGCTTGGACAAATCACTTTGTTATCTGCAAAATTAATGGAATTATTAATTCGGCTGAAATTGAGAAACTTAGCCAAATATTCCATGGTATATTGAATCTCTTGCAAGGTTCCTTGGTTCTATTTTCCAGCGTATGAAATAAATGTCTGAATGTTGCAGAAAATCCATACGTATATTTTTGTGGTTCTACCGCAGAGGGTATGAATGAGTGATGTGAGAGCTTTTGCGAGCTCATGTTTTCCATGAAATTTGACTTTGTCAAGTTGATTGAACAAACTAATTCAGAATTTCAAACTATATAGCATTTGTTTAGTAAGCAGAATTTGTGAAAGTTCATGCATCTATATGGCGTGTTGTGGGGCTCCTTTTATGCAAGGGACTCGAGTTTTGAGTTTTTCTACTGGAATCCTTGAAATTATGGGAACTCGATTAACACTTCCTATCACCTCTTTTGAAATATAACAATATTGTTCCCTTATAATAATTGATATGAACTCCACCAATAACTGTGATGAAACCCAATAACAACGATGGATTAGGACCCCAAGATCGTGTAGACAAGATTGGTTGAGCCTTGATCCATCACCTAACCAGATGAAAATCAAGATTACGAAGGATTGAAAACGCCACACCAAGATTCAACAATCAAGGTGATAAGTTTGGTTGCTTGAACGCCACAAGATTAACTTGATAAGTTCAAAGAGTTCTTTTAAGAACAAAGAGGACACAAGACTTCACAATATTAACTTGATCTGAAAACATAATCTACCATTCAAATTTGAGCTACCACTCTATATATACTTGGAACAACCCTCCAAGAATAGGAAAAGACATAACTAAATTTAAAACAACACAAACAAAACAACACAAACATCAACATAAACAAGTTTCCACGTTTTTAGGCTTCTTGGACTTCTAAAGAATAAGTTTTCACGTTTTTAGGCCTCTTGAAATTTTAAAGGACAAGTTTTCACATTTTTAGGCCTCTTGGACTTCTAAAGAACAAGTCCCAACGTTTTTAGGCCTCTTGGACTTCTAAAGGTAATCAAAATAGCTAATTGACTAAGTTCAATGTATTTAAAACATAACCAGCTAGGATCAAGTTTATTTTCCTATTTAATATTCTTGTAACTCAACAAATTCATGCCCTTTGATGGTCAGTCCATGCTGACACGTTTTGTGTGCTAATTAGCTTCTTCAATTGCTTTGATGACATGTACTAAGCCTTGATTATTATTTGAGCCCATTTTGGTCTTTTTAGCATCAGTCCAATTCTCTTGGATTAGCCCATTTAGCGCTTCCTTGAAACGTTTGGCTCTAAGTCTTGTAATTGGACCACGTGGAAGTGATAATGGGTCGTGTGCATATTCAGCTCCATTCTCAAGTGTATAATCAACTTGTTCAGCTCCTTGGTTTGCATCATTTGCTCCTTGGTTTGCATCAATAATAACTAAAACAACATTGTTCCTTTATGCTCTAATTTGGGTTGACGTGCATAATAATTTTTATACTTGGGATCAAGGTTGTTAGGATGGAGATCCTACATTGGATCGGTAGAGGGCTTAAAGGATCGGATCGTAGATCGTAGATCGTAAGATACTACCAACTAAAAAATATAAATGTTATTTGTGTATAAAGGTATTCAAAAAATATTGAAATAATATATATAAATATAAATTAAGTCAAATTTTAAGAAATGTAGTCTGCATGTATAAATTTACAACTATTCAAGAACAAGTAAATAATCAAATTTATTAAAAAAAAAATTATATATATATATATTTTTAAAAAAACTACGTACAGAATTACAATATATATTTTTTTAAAATTAATATATTTTTTTAAATCCATTTTTTTTTTAAAATTAATGTTAAAAAAAGGTTCGTCGTTAGATAACAATTTTACCGATTTTACGTGTTGGATCGGGATCTAATTACGATTCCATTAAATTTTTATCCTACGAGGGATTTGGATTGGTCCTTGTGTAGGATTGTATGATGCTACATATTCAAATCGAGATCCTGATAACATTACTTGGGATGAGTGATTTTAATAGTATTAATTTTTTTTTTTTTTTTTTTTTTTGGATAGTATGACAAAAAAAATAATATTTGTTTTGATAAATGTAGGGGATGAATGTGAAGGTTATGAAAATCATTTTGATCTTGATAAATAAGTTGAACTGTACCCGATCTTTAGATTACTGCAACCATTGGGTGAGTTTGGCCAGATATGCATCTCTAGTTACTTTAACCATGGATGAGTTTTCAACGTTACGGTGTGACAGTTTTGGTCTCGATTAGGGATCTTTTAGGAAATGAAAACGACTATTGACTTTGAAAATGATAATCATTATATGATAACTATTTTTTAAATTAAAGTGATATTTACTTAATTGTTTCTCAGTTAAATATTTTATTCAATATTTCTGGGCATTGGTTGAGACTAATCGATGTGCACCTAACCACACACTAATACTTAATTAAATAAATATAATAATTTTAGATTAAAAAAAAAACAAACTTGTGCATATAAACATCTTTCTAAAATAAATAGATAAATATAAAAATTAATATGAACTAAAACAGGAAATATGGAAAAATATTAAATACTTTAAATATATTTCTAAAACCACCATATAAGAGATAACCCTAATATAAATATAAATTAAAATAAATAATAAAGCAATAAAATAAAATAATGAAATGAAATAAACGTATAATTAAAATAATATATCTTATCAAATTGAAATAATTTAAAGAATAAGCAGCTCATACTCACAGTAAACAGAAAGTAAAAAACAACCAAATTAAAAGTACAAACTCTACCTTTCGAAAAAGAAAAGAAAAGAACTAACCCATAAAATAGAAATAAATTGAACAAAGTGAAAGAAAAAGACATTGAAATTCCTTTCCTTTAATGACATGTTGCAAACTTTCTCTAGCCTTCTCCCATTCATTTGAGAAAAAAAGAAGATAGTGAGAAGCAATTAAATTACTTAAAACGTATGGGCAAAGTTTACATTAGAATGATCAGGGGCGCGGGTAAAAGATTGACAAAGATGATCAAGTAGTAAGTACAGATAAATGGCTCACCCCAAAGTATAAAGGAACAAAATCCAATAAGGCAAACAGTTGCGTGGATGTCACCTATTTAGTGGCCAACGGTCAATGTAATAAAAAAGGCAGCATATCAAATGCAATCAAACATATCATCAAACGCCACTTCTAAAGTAAATTCAATCCATTATGTCAAATGCAAATAAAAAAAAAGGCAAAAGGACCATACCTTATCGTACAAATTTACTCAAAAATAGAAGATAGTTTAAAACACAAATGGGTTAGTCAATCCAAGAACTTAAAACCCTTTGACGAATTGCCATTCCATAATCCGGGCACACACCACCTGTAACCTAACAAACAAAAATTAAAACGACCCAAGATCAGATTTAAGACCATTTCCCAGGGGACAAAATACTCATCCATTTTTTACACTCCTAACTTCTTAAATTGCAAGAAAGGTGGTGTAGAAATCATTCGAATACAAATCATGTAAATTAAATTAAATTAAATGAGAAAGCGAAAACTTTACCAAGATCGTCTCGAGGGAGCTCCACACGTTTAGTGCGTCACGGTGATTGAGACCACAATGTCATGGGTTCCCAACGTATTCCACAGTCCAAAAGCCTACTCTCTACTCAATGAAAATTCTTTGCAATTTTCTGTGTATTTTACCATGTTCACATCCTCTTAATTTATTAACATTCTAGATAATCAAATCTCCTTGATTCTCTCCAATTTGGGATGTGGTGGAGATAGGATAACTACCAAATAGTAGTTATCTTAAAGTGATTATTAAGGGATTATCTAATTAGATAACTCAAGATAATAATAATCCGATTATGATAAACATTATCAAAATCTAAGATCTCCAACTACACGATTAAATTCCAACATCTCCCACTCGTACATGATGTGTACGTAGGAGTATATGAGTTGAACACATCATAGGCGCCCCGAATTTGATCCATAAAGTGTTATCTCCCACTCGCAAGCCTTATCCGTGGCTTGGCCCAAATGTCGAGGTTGATCATGAAATGAGAGACTCATGGTGGGAATTAGATGCACATGGACTTGTTGGATTAAGAAGTGATCATGATTAGTGTTTCTATGTATGGATGGTCATGATAATTGATACATGTGCGTGAATTTATGGTTTATAGAATCTTGTTTTGCATTGGGATTCGTGTAGGCAGTGTGTGGTTAAGCACTCTCGAAAGGCTTGGTCGTGAGTAGACTTCAATCATGTTTAAATCTCTTATATCATCATATTACTTATATCTTGTATGTTTGAAAACATGAAACATATTCTAATGGTTTGTATGATGCATGTTTTGGAATAAAACCTTATGACCTTGGTTTGGCTCATCTATCTGGCTAATAGGGAGACTTAACCTTGTCATAAGAGGGTTTTAGTATGGAAATATGATTGGGCATGGGAACGGTACACTAGTAACTCCAGTGCATATGAAATATGATTACACTACTAAGTGCAATGCATATGAAATGTGGATCCAGTAGACAATTGGCTTTTTACTTGCATCGAACTTATTATAACTGCTTGATAGTTATATGCTATGAGCTTTTAATCATACCGCACATTGACATGCATACATGATGTTTATTGATGAATATAGATGGCATGTTTGAATTCTATTCACTGGGCACCGTTGGTTCACACTCTCACTGTCCTTTCAGGTCCTTCAGATAAGGACAAGGGCGTTGTGATCGCTTGAGAGATAGCCACTGCCAAGCTAGGACTCTTATGTATGGTTTGATGTCTTTAATTACATATGTGTATGATTTTGATTATTTTGATACATATGTAATTAATATAACCTTGTTAAACCTAGATGGTGAGAGGGATTGTGGTTGTGTGATGTATATTGGTCATGTGACCTTAGATTTGATGTATTTGGTTGTATATTTTGGAATTAGATTTGATGATGGATCTAGGCATGTTGCCTTAGGCCATTTTGGATTCATGTTGAAAATCTTATGATCAATGGTTGTATGTTTATTTGAGGACTATTATGATATTAGGAGATCATTCTCATTTGAATTGTGGGTATGCCATTGATATTAGATCTGTTAAGTCTATTAAGTAATTGACGTGGATGTTTCATAAAAAAAAAAATTTGGGGACTCTATGTGAGAGTCTGGTTGAGGCTTGTATGGTCCCGATCATCTCATGGGATGATTTGAGGTGGTCATAAATGTCTACGCCGGGCATCCCACCTCGGCATTTCCGCACACCGATCCATGGGGGATGGCGATCTGATGTGTGGGTCACCACACATAGGATGATGGCTGATCAATTGACTAAGCCAATCTTTAGAGATGTTTTCCTTGCACATGTTCAATCTTTGGGTTTGTGTAGGATATAATCAATTTTTTTTTGTGTAACAAACTTATTTTATTAGACCATTTAATAAATTCCTTATTGTTTATTAGGGTTGTTTGTATTTGATCTATTATTACTAGCACCAACACACATAACAGTATGTTCACAAACATGATTGACTTACTCACATGAGCAATCGCCTCTAGCGCTTCATGCAAAGCGAGCAGAGATGAGACATTTTGACTAATGTTGCTTTGAATAGCAATAGATCATTTTATGATGATATGTCACCTTGATTGGAGTCAAGATGAGGTATATTTTTGAGGACTGATAATGGATTAACCCACTATCCATTAAACCTGTTGTTTGGAATCGGATACGAGATCCTTTAATTGGCTCATTGAACTAGGTATGTGAGCTCTTAAGGAAATCGAGTTAGGCGAATAGATGCAACTAGACTAGAAATTCGTACAGTGTTTTGAGTTGAACATATCACTTTTGAATGAGAGTTACTCTACTGTAGCATATAATTTTACATTACATGTGTAAGTCGACCACTTTAAAAGTGAGTGAAAGATCCCTTGCTTCCTCATTGTGTGAGTTCAGATATGCCCATTTCTATATGAGACTAATGGGATGCCTTTGTTACTTTTGACTACATCACGAAGTGAAGTCTTAATGTCTGCTACTTTGGTAAGTCACCCAAGGTCATAAGTGATTCTACCTTTACGAGACATTATTGGAAAAATGGTTAATTCTAAACCTAGTGGTGTGAGGGCGAAATGAAGATTCTTTAGAATCACATCTCTATAGTATATTCTTAATCGTGCATTACTCATGTTGCATCATTTAGGATGGCAATATAAGTAAGAATATGCTATTAGACTTTGACGTTTAAGTATTTCCCTAAAGGGATCGGGAATATTTGAACAGATGTGACTAAATGAATCTAGGACATTTTGAGGCACAAACATTCTTTTAAAAGGGTAGATGTCTCTATGTTGGCTCGTCATGAGTTTCTAGTAAAGATCAAATCCACCAAGGAACCCAAATCTATGCCATACACCACGGCCCTAAGGGTTTCCAACAAAACCCTAAACTCTTGCACCACAAAAAAGTGGTGAAGTTCATGCAAAATGCATTCCAAGTGTAGATCTAGGTCAAGGAAGGTTGCTTCTATCATAAACAAGCTCCATAGAGCAAAAATCAGCCAACCTTAGGTTAAGAAACACCCAAAACCGTAACCCATGGAGAAAACTACACCATTAGAAAGCTTACTCTCACTTTCAATGGTGATTTCTTGGAGAAAAATGGAGAAAAACACTTACTTTGAGGTGTAAATGGTGAAGCTTTCTTTTGGAAACCCTAGCTTTCCTCCCTTCTTCCTTCTCCAATTCGTTCTTGGCACATATGGAAAGAGTAGCAACCTTTCACTTCTTTTTATGCACTAACAATGGCCATTTTTGACCAAAAACATGCCCAGAAAATGGATCAACGCCCTTCTGATCAGTGCAAGAGCATCCTCCCAGCGCATGAGTGCCCTCATACAACGCAGGAGCGTCCTCCCTTCGCCCAAAACACTCAAACTTCATTTTCGCCGCTACGGGGTCAATATACACCGAAATTTCCCGTACGACCACTCGTTTTCTATGTAAAGATGCATTCCAGACTCATTTCTAATATCCCCAAGTACATTTGAGGCACCAATAATTAATTTTCATTTAATCTACACATATACACAACATATTCCAATATAAATGTCATATTTACCATGTGTTGAGATATAACCTTCCCATATATCAAAGGTGCATTGAATGAGGAAATTTAATGGAGTCTTTTCAACAAGTCACAAGTCAAGATGATGACTTGATCAACAAGTTACTTATGTGAAGCTTCTCCAACAAGCCACTTACAATAGTATTAATATGGTAAATGATATCAATAACATAATAACACCACCAATAATATTTGCTATAATAACACTACCACCACTAATAATACTTTCTTTTATATAAGCAATAATCACACAAACATACACACCAAGGCGAGCAAATAGAGTTTGGGCAAAAATACAAATGGGTTATGGGCTAGATGAAATGATTTTTAGGGCGCTTCATCACACCCACCTTAGAGTGAACTTCGCCCTCGAAGTTTTAAGGTTAAGAAATTTACCTCAGCCCATGAACTCGACAAAGTGTTCCCTCATTTAGTTCTCACACTCCCAAGTAACCTGCTCCTTGCCGTGGAATTGCCATTTTACCTTGACCATAGGAATCTCTCGGGTGAGCAATCTCTGCACCTTCCGGTCAGTATTTAGATTGGTTCCTCATCATAGGTCCCATTTTTCCTTAACTCCACGTGCCTCCAATCCAAGACGTGATCAAAATCACTCTTATACATTCTCAGCATCGACACATGAAACACATTATGCATTGCTGCAAGCTGAGGTGGCAAGGCTAATCAGTAAGCGACGGGGCCAATCCGCACTTAATCCTCGAGCGACCCTTCTGAGGAGAGACCTTCAACAGAACTTGGTCACCAACCTCGAACTCTATGGCCTTATGCCTATTATCAGCATAGCTCTTCTGCCTATCTTGAGCTATCTCTGGAATTCCCTTGATCTGATCAAATCTCTTCTGTGTGTTTTCGTAAAATTTGGGGTCTTATAATGAACGATCTCTCATCTTCGTCCATCCCATCAGAGATCTACCTGGCCTATTCACACAAGGCCTCAAATGAGTCATGCAAATATTTGACTCATAATCGTCGTTGTACTCAACCCTCACACAGGTGGCATTATGCCCACGCTAAGGATCAGGAACTCCAATCACCAAGATTATAGCTACTAGCTTCCACTCTCACTCCTAAGATATCCTCATTTTTCGGTCCTTTTTGCAAACTGCTTGATGAAGTCTCATATGAGGTAAATCGATATGTTAGCTCATTCCTCTCCGGTAGAGGT
The DNA here is from genome assembly GCA_035771175.1 of Paratinospora sagittata. Lineage (NCBI taxonomy): Eukaryota > Viridiplantae > Streptophyta > Magnoliopsida > Ranunculales > Menispermaceae > Paratinospora > Paratinospora sagittata. The sequence goes on from CM069610.1 coordinate 26,426,904, forward strand.
ATGCTAATCTGTTCTTTCCTCTTCGGTAGAGGTATGCTGATGTACCAATTCCACCCTCCCCAAGTAGAGGTATGTTGATATATATACCCTTGCAATCCTTTTTCAACTCTTTCCTCCTCAGTAGAGGTATGTCGAAATGTTAGCTCCTTCTTCTCTGGCATGCTGATCAGTTCCTTCCTCTCCTACAGAGGTATGCTGAAATATCGACTCCATCCTCCCTAATGGAGGTATGTCGATAAAAGTATCAACTCCTTCCTCACAAATGAAGGTATGTCGAAATACATATACCGACTCCTTCCTCCGCGTACACAAGCTAGGGAGAGACACCCATCCGAGTAGACATTTAATACCCAACAAAAATGGAACCGAAAGGATCATTATTCCTCTGAGAATTTTGGGAGTCCCACCACAGATCCATAAAAACGTGCTTCTTACCCTTACTCAAAAGAGTGAGTAGTCACATCTGCCCTCTAGGCCTTTAGTGTCCAGCTCAACCTTGCGGACACATCTCACATTTTTGAACATATCGTGCTATACTTCCCTTTTCATATATGGCCATCCACCAATTCTTCTCATGTTTTGGTACATCTCAATAGTATATGGAGTATAGCATACTAAAACTCGTGAGATTCCTAGAGTAACTTTATCTTACTCGTGGATCTGTAGGAACCCAAAATTAATTTCTACATCTCAAGGCACCATCAGATGACACGTGCCAATCGACATGATCACTACTCTCAGCTCAAGACTTAAGCATCACCTGATCAATGTCAAGTTTTTGCTGGTCAATCACCTCCTGGATTCTACTAAGTTGAACTCTCATCTGAGCACATATCATAATCTCGTCTGAAGGGGTAGCACATACACTCATCACTGTAGCCGCCTCAAGTAGTCTCCATTCCTAAGACATCTGGCGTGCCATCATAACTGTCTCTACCCTCTTCCTATTCAACGCATCAACCATCACATTGGCCTTACCAAGATGGTATTCTAATGTAAAATCATAGTCCTTCAGGAGTTCTAACCACCTTCTCTGCCTCATGTTCAATTCTTTATGAGAAAACAAATACTTGAGGCTCTTGTGGTCAGAATACAAGGTGAACTTCTTACTATAGAGATAATGCCTCCAAATCTTCAGAGCGAAAACCACCGCGGCCAGTTCTAAGTCATGAACATGATAGTTCTTCTCATGCACCTTCAACTGCTTCGATGCATAAGCAATGACCCTATCCTTCTGCATCAACACACACCCTAAGCCAATACGAGAGGCATTAGTGTAGATAACCAACTCCTGACCAGGCTCTGGTAGAATCAATACTGGCACAGATGTCAATATCTTTTTCAGCTCTAAAAAGGCATTCTCACACTCATCCGTCCACACAAAGGGCACATATTTCTGGGTAACCCTAGTAAGAGGTGTAGCCAACCTAGAGAAGGCCAACACAAACCTCTTATAATAACTTGCTCAACCCAGAAAGCTCCTGATCTCGGTTACTGTGGTAGGTCTAGGCCAACGGATAATGTTTTCGACCTTGCATGGATCAACAAAAATCCTCTCTAAACTCACCACATGACCTAAAAATCTCTCCTCGGTGATCCAAAACTCGCACTTACTCAGCTTCGCATATAATTAATTTATGCTCTCTCAGAGTCTGCAAAGTCACTCTGAGGTGTTCCTCAGCTCAGCTTGAGTCTTGGAATACACCAGTATGTCATCAATGAAGACAATGATAAACTTATCCAGATACTGCCTAAAGACTCTGTGTATCAGCTCCATGAACATCGCCGGTGCATTAGTCACACCAAAAGGCATCACAAGAAACTCATAATGTTTATATCGGGTCCTGAAGGCTGTCTTAAGCACATCTTCATCCCCGATCCTCAACTGATGATAACCAGAATGCAGATCAATTTTCGAGAAGAATCTCGCTCCTTTCAGCTGGTCAAACAGATCATCGATCGCCGGGAGAGGATACTTATTCTTAATGGTCACCCTATTGAGTTGGCGGTAGTCAATACACAACCGCAAACACCCATCCTTCTTTTTGATGAAAAGAACTAGAGAGCTCCCCAAGGTGACGCACTTGGGCTAATGAAGCCCTTAGCCAACAACTCCTCAAGCTGTTTTTGCAACTCAATCAACTCAACCGGCGCCATTCGATATGGTGCCATGGAGACAGGCTTCGTACCAGGGACCAACTCTATGATAAAGTCGATTTCCCTCTTCGGAGGCAATCCGGGAAGGTCCGAAGGAAACACATAGGGAAAATCTCTCATTACAGGGACGTCCTCAAGTCTCATCTCACTGGATTCATCATCTTCTGGTACTATCCCAACCAAAATCTCCCTATCTCCATTAGTCACAAATCTACCCCTCGTGACTATCTGGTTTGAAGCTGTACCCTGAAGTGCAAACTCTGGGTGTCCGGGGATCTGGGAAATGACTATTTTCGCTAAAACATCAACAACTGCATGGAAAGCCGCGAGTCGATCCATCCCTAGAATCGCATCAAACTCTAAAATTTTAAGGACTCGAAAGTCCACAGGCATCTCAACATCATCAATTTGAACCACATACTGGCTACAAATCATGTTTGGTTAGATCCTCTCCCCAGCTACAATACTCACCACTAGCAATGTACTAGCCCTAATGAGAGTCAAATGCAAACTATCTACCATGCGTCCAGATACAAAAAATAGTATAATTTCAGCACAATGAATGCGTAATTGTAAAGGCGCATCACTAGTAATGATCGTACCTCCTGCCAGTGTCATAAGTGCTTCAAAATTGGGTTCAACATCCATAGCTGCTTTGGTGGTTCCTTGGCCTCTAGTCTGGGACAGAACTCCTTGAGGTATTATTGGAGGGTTCAGGTACTCAGATTTCTTGTGTCCCGCTTGCTTGCATTGATAACATATACATGAGGTTTTGGGTGCCGGTTTAGGAGCTGGAGAGGCCATTTGAGGACCCTTAAGATGATATGAGGATCCCTGTAACTCCGCGGTCATCCGCTGTAATGCTTCTGACATTTGCCCCTTCTTCTACAACCATTTGCCCCCTCGTTTCATCACTACACCCTCAACAGGTATAGTCGTCGAATGAGGCACATGCGCTGCTATAACAAGGTTCACTGCAACATTCCTCATAGCTCCCATTCCACTCATAGAGGTTGTCGCGACACTAACGCTATTAGACTTAACATACTAGCCCTAAGCCCCTTAAATAGCCTGACCATCTGAGTGTTTGTGTTTACTAACTCAACTATTTGTACTCACTGGGCCATGATCTCTTGTCCCTGAGCCGCAACTAGTGCTTCGAGCCTCCTAAGTATTTCTTGATTTGCATTTTCCATGTGATCCATTTCTTGCGTCTGTCACCACCACTCAGACGTGCTGAGACACCAGATAAGGCAATCATCACATATACAGAGAATAATGAATCACTTATTATCATAACCATCCATATCATATATTACATACAAAAAGTAGGATAGTAAGGATTTTAATTATCTTTCAAGCTTTTAATTCACCTAAAGCTCTCACTCAATTTCCTAGGCCAAAATCATTTAAGTTCAATACCTAGACCAAACCTAGTAAACATGGGCTCTGATACCAACTGTGGCAACCCACACCCCAGACCGCCATCCCAAATGGATTGGAGTGTGGAAATGTCAGGGTGGGACGCCTGCCGTAGGCATCTACGACCACCTCAAATCATCCCATGAGATGATCGGGACCCTACAAGCCTCAACCAGATTCTCACATAGAGTCCCCAATTTTTTTTTTTTTGAAACATCCACATCAATCACCTAATAGACTTAACAAATCTAATAGCAATGGCATACCCACAATTCAAATGAGAATGATCTCCTAAGACACAACACGAAGATCATAATAGTCCTCAAATAAACATACAACCATTGATCATAATATTTTCAACATGAATCCAAAATGGTCGAAGGCAACATGCCTAGACCCATCATCAAATCTAAGTCCAAAATATACAACCAAATACATCAAATCCATGGCCACATGGCCAATATACAGCACATAACCACAATCCCTCTCACCATCTAGGTTTAACAAGGTTATATTAATTACATATGTATCAAAATAATCAAAACCATACACATGTAAGTAAAGACATCAAACCATGCATAAGAGTCCTAGCTTGGCAGTGGCTATTTCTAAAGCGCACACAACGCCCTTGCCCTTATCTGAAGGACCTGAAAGGAGAGTGAGAGTGTGAACCAACGGTGCCCAGTAAATAAAATTCAAACATGCCATCTATATTCATCAAAACATCATGTATGCATGTCAATGTACGGTATGATTAAAAGCTCATAACACATAGCTATCAAGCAGTTATAATAAGTTCGATGCAAGTAAAAAGCAATTGTCTACTGGATCCACATTTCATATGCATTGGAGTTACTAGTGTACCGTTCCCATGCCCAATCACATTTCCATACTAAAACCCTCTTATGACAAGGTTACGTCTCTCTATTAACCAGATAGATGAGCTAAACCAAGGTCATAAGGTTTTATTCCAAAACATGCATCATTCAAACCATTAGAATATGTTTCATGCTTTCAAACATACAAGATATAAGTAACATGATGATATAAGAGACTTAAACATGATTGAAGTCTACTCACTACCAAGCCTCGCGAGAGTACTTAACCACACGCGGCCTACACGAATCCCAATGCAAAACAAGATTCTATAAACCATAAATTCACGCACATGTATCAATTATCATGACCATCCATACATAGAAACACTAATCATGATCAATTCCAAATCCAACAAGTCCATGTGCATCTAATTCCCACCATGAGTCTACCATCTCATGATCAACCTCGACATCTGTGCCAAGCCACAGATAAGGCTAATTCCCAAAAACTAAGACCATCACTTAGTCTAGGTCAATCAATCCCAACACAAGTCTAAACCATTTAAAACCATGCAAGATTGATTATAAACAAGTAAATTCCTCAATTCAAATCAATACATGGCATATGACCCAATTTGGGGAAAATCTCTACAATAAGCATAGAGCCAAATTGCACTAAGTCATACCAAATTAACATAGGTTCAACAATTCTAAACCCATGATTCCACTCAATTTAGGTCTGATTAGATAATCCCCAAGTCAATTTGATCAATTGACTTGGTTTAGGGCAAAAGCCCCAATTTGGACAAAATCCCAAAAATCAAGCCCTAGGCCGATTTTACACTATAACTAGGGTTTTCGATGGATAAAAATATTGAACACCACCATCAATCAACTAGAATCTACCATTTATCCAACATAGTTGACATGCAAGTCCAAAGGGAAACCCTAAGTTCGATGTCTAGGGTTTAGGCCTTTTACACTAGATCCACTAATTTCTTATTAGAAATTGGGGAAAATGGTACCATTGGGTACACCAAGGAACCCAAATATATGCCATACACCACGGCCCTAAGTGTTTCCAACAAAACCCTAAACTCTCGCACCACCAAAAACGTGGTGAAGTTCATGCAAAATGCATTCCAAGTGTAGATCTAGGTCAAGGAAGGTTGCTTCTATCATAAACAAGCTCCAAAGAGCAAAAATCAGCCAACCTTAGGTTAAGGAACACCCAAACATGGAGAAAACTACCCCATTAGAAAGCTACACCATTAGAAAGCTTCACCATTAGAAAGGTTACTCTTACTTTCAGTGGTGATTTCATGGAGAAAAATGGAGAAAAACACTTACTTTGGGATGTAAATGGTGAAGATTTCCCTTGGAAACCCTAACTTTCCTCCCTTCTTCCTTCTCCAATTCGTTCTTGGCACATATGGAAAAAGTAGCGACCTTTCCCTTATTTTTATACACTAAAAATGGCCATTTTTGACCAAAAAGTGCCCAAAAAATGGATCAACGCCCTCCTAATCTGTGCAGGAGCGTCCTCCCAGCGCAGGAGCGTCCTCCCAGCGCATGAGCACCCTCATCCAGCGCAGGAGCGTCCTCTCTTCGCCCAAAACACTCAAACTTCGTTTTCGCCACTACGGGCTCAATATACATCAAAATTTTGCGTACGACCACTCATTTTCTATGTAAAGACGCATTCCCCAAGTACATTTGAGGCACCAATAATTAATTATCATTCACTCAACACATATACACAACTTATTCCAATATAAATGTCATATTTACCATGTGTTGAGATATAACCTTCCCATATATCAAAGGTGAATTGAATGAGGACATTTAATGGATTCTTTTCAACAAGTCACAAGTCAAGATTATGACTTGATCAACAAGTTACTTATGTGAAGCTTCTCCAACAAGCCACTTACAATAGTATTAATATGGCAAATGATGTTAATAACATAATAACACCACCAATAATATTTTCTATAATAAAACCACCACCACTAATAATACTTTCTTTTATATAAGCAATAATCACACATCAAACACACAAACATACACACCAGGGCGAGCACATAGAGTTTGGGCAAAAATACAAATGGGCTATGGGCTAGATGAAATGGTTTTTAGGGCGCTACACGATGCCTAAAAATATAATTTATACAGACTTCTCCTTGTTCTATTATGTCTCGAATAAAATTATACTTAATGTCTATATGCTTGGTCTTGCCATGGTATTTGGGATCTCTGGTGTAGGCAATCGTAGCTTGGCTATCACTATAAATAGTGACCGGTTTCGATGCGTTATGAACTACCTGTAAATGTTACAGAAACCGTCGAAGCCAAATAACCTCTTGCACAGCTGCAGAGCAGGCTACAAACTCAGCTTCCATGGTAGATAGAACAATGCACGTCTGCTTCTTGCTACTCCGTGATGTTGCACCATTGTTCAACAAGAAAACATATCCTGAGGTAGATTTACGTTCATCTGGGTCACCGCCCCAATCAACATCTGTGGCGACCCCGCACCACGGACCACCAACCCCGCAAGGAATGGCGTGCCGAATGCCAAGGCGGGACGCCCGACGTAGGCATCTTCAACCACTCCTCAACCCCCGTGAGGTGGTTAAGACCCTACAAGCCTTATCCCAAACAACGACATAATATAAAAAGGTACTAAACAAAACTACCAACCGTATTAATCATCCAAGACAAGAGATACTCCATAAAAATGAACCATAAATAAAACCATAATCCCTACAGTCCATCAAGATTGACATACACATAAAGTCCAAAATTATGGGTACAAAAAAAAATTGTCATATGCCCACATGGTCTATTTAACAAGTCCCAACTCACCCATACTACAATGTGGTAAGTGTTATAATTACACAGTCCAAAATATAATACATTATAATTTAAAACACAGTTCAACCAAAATGCCTCTCAACTCACATAAAGGCCTTGGATTCTCTCGCCTGCAAGGCCCTCAAGATATGACTACTCCTTTGCCCTTATTCAGGACAGAAGGACCTGAAAGAGGAAAATGAGGGTGAGCCAACGGTGCCCAGTGAATAGAATTAAAATATGCTATCAATACTCATCAATAAATATCATGTATTCATGTCAATGTGTAGCATGATTAAAAGCTCATAACATATAGATATCAAGCATTTATAATAAGTTCAATGCAAGTAAAAGCTTATCAATTTGGATCCACATTCCACATGCATTGGGGTTACTAGTGCACGTCTATTTCACCGTACCGTTCTCATCCCCAAATATTTCCTTTTTTAAAACCCTTCTATGACAAGGTTAAGTCCCCCTATTAGCCAGATAGATGGGCCCAACCAAAGTCATAAGGTTTTCTCAAATCAATGCATCATTCAAAACATTAGGACACATTCATGCTTTCAACATACAATATATATAAGTGATATGATGACATAAAAGATATAATCATAAATGAAGTCTACTCACAACCAAGCCTCGCGAGAGTATCTAACCAGACACGGCCACCAAACCGAATCAACCAAATCAAGATCCTGAAACATTCATCAATATCCTACCATACATTAATTTCTATGCTCAATCACATAGACATTACACATCAACCCTAAATCAGCCCACATATAGACAATAGGCCTAAATCCCATCTAATCCCATCATTCAACTCAAATCACATGACTTAGGCCTCAATGCATAGTTCTCATTCATAAACCATTCAATTAATCAAAAATACTGATTTTTAATTCCTTAGGTATAAACATGCCCAAATTGGGTTACTTGATCACAAGTAGGCCTAACCCATGATATGGTCACAACCACCAAATCAGTAGCATAATCAACCCTAATCATGCTTAATTAGACATAAAATTGCATCAATTCAATGATTCTAGGCCTAAAGCATCAAAAGCCCTAAAATATGAAATTTTCCATACTTAGGCCATATTGCCTATTTACACTAGGTCACCATGTTCAGCCTTGTGTATCACTGATTCTGCATCATGGGTTCATCAACAATGGAAACTAGGTCAACATAGTTGACATGCAAGCTATTTGGAAAGGTCTAAGTTCATATTCTAAATTTAGTCTAATACGAACAACCCTACAAATTTTCCATTTAATATTCTGTTCAGATGTATCAAGCTGCCAACATAAATATTTAATCACAAAATCAACTGTAGAGATTGAAGTATGTTAAGAGGCAAACCTTATGTCCAAAATCAGCTCAATCCAACGGTGGACCGAAAAGATAAGCCTTTTTGATGAACAAGTCTCTAATCAGACAATTTCTCCTTTCCTGCTGCAAATACTTGAACTCAGATGACTATATCACACAAAATAATTAACCCACCAACATCGCAACCGTTCATAATCCAGAACGATCAGTGGTGAACCACCTTCTCAAATATCATATCCATCCAACGTTAGATTTAGGAGATCTTTTAGTTTGATTTAAACTGCGCGAGAAATCCAGACTTTCCGTCCAGCTTTGTTTGGGAGGTTATATCTTTCAAACGAAAACTCCAATCAAGATCTCCACGATCAGAATGAATACCCATAAGATACAAACTTGCTGACAAAGTTTGAGCTCAATCTGACCATGTAGCACTAAGATCCAGCTCTTTGATGAAAACGTTGCTGAGACTTCCCTCAAAGCAACTTCCCCTTTCTTTCTCTTCTTCTTTCCTTTCTCTTCTTTTTTCCTTTCCCTCCACTCATCTCACTCTCTAGGACTTCCTTGGAGAAGAGAAATGGGGCATGGCACACTTGTCTATTATCATGCATCAACTTGACATGTGTTGGTCTCATGCACCAACTTGACATGTGTTGGAGAAGAGAAGTGGGGCATGGGACACTTGTCCATTCTCATGCACCAATTTGACATGTGTTGGTCTCATACTACCCATACCAACCACATATACTTTAACCAATCTTATGCTTGCATGTATTTTAAATGTCCAATCCATCTAATACACCAAGTTCTTTATTCTCATTTATCATTTTATTCAATCAATCCTAACCCATATCAATTCATGGCTTAATGGGCCCATGCATAAATAATAACATATGCATTATACTTTAATTTAACATGACCCATATACAATTTATAATGCACATATTTATATACATTATCAAGCATCAAATATACAAACATTAAACAACCATCAAACAAACACCAAACATATCAAGGCAACACATAGAGTTTGGGCAAAATGCAATTGGGTTATGGGCTAGATGAAATGATTTTCGGGGCGTCACAACATCGAAGTAACCCAATAAATGCATGTCGTTACTGTTGGCCAAATATGTCCAAGAGGGGGGGTGAATTGGACACTTAGCAGATTTTAACCTTTCTTAATAATGTGCAGATTAATGAAAGCAAATTAACTAAAGTATAACAAATAGATACAGTAAATGTAAATGAGACAATGCAATCATTATTTATAGTGGTTCGACCTCGCCTATATCCACTACCTAACCTCCTCAATTAAGATTTGTTCAGACTCCACTATAGACCTTCTTACGGGTGAAGATCGAACCGGTACACTTTCTCAACTTACGGGTGTGAGAACTACCTTTTCTCAGCTTATGGCTGTGAGAAGACCGTTTCTCAACTTATGGGTGTGAGAAGACCGTTTCTCAACTGCCGAGTGTGAGATGACCGTTTCTTAATTTTCGGGTGTGAGAGGACCGTTACAACTTTAAGCAACACTTGTTCTTGCCCAGTGACTAACCAATCACTACAAACTGAATACAAGATGAGATATGATTCCCTTTACTCAGAATCAAAGTGATACTTACAAAGCTTTGGATTGAACCTTTGTGTTACCACAGATTCAACAAAATATGTATGATAAAGTTTAGCTGAAAACAAGTTCAAAGAGCTTTTGTCTTCTTCGATGGATTTTGAAAATGATGAAGATGAAGATCAATCAATCCAGAAGACTTGATGTTTTTTCTTTCAAAATGATCGTAAGTTCAAGCATAAAGAAAAGACGACTAACTTTCAAAAGTTTCTAGCACAAGTGAAAACTGTTAATACGTTTTTGAATGAATATTAGTTTTCGTATTGATTCATTTTCTTTCTGCACTAAGGCAGCACATATATTTAGAAATAACAGAGGTGCAATGGACTTGGTGAATTTTGGCGCTCTAGGTTATTTCAAATACAACGTCTACATTCTTTCTCGAAATGGTTTGATTTAGTTCTGTGCATATTACGACGATAGAACCTGAATCATCTGATCATTCATGAAAAAAGAATGTTCTGACCGTATTAGAACATTCAAAAAGTTTTGAAAAAGTTTTTGTATGGTTCAGAAAAGTTTTTGTACGGTTCTGAAAAAGTTAATAGAAATAATGTCAATGTCAGAACAATAGCATTATTGAATTAGCATCCTGAAGCTTAATATCAAATTTGTCGTTGGCGCTCATGAAGCATAAACGTCCTGCTGAACAGTGAAGTGAGGGCGCTACCAAATCGTAAGCGTCCTGACTTACTTTGACGATTTAAACGACTCAAATCATGAGGGCGCTACTTTGACAGTTAACGTCTTGCTTTGTTTTAAAAAAACACATAAACGCACAAGGGCGCTACTGACAAGTAAGCGTCCTACTTTGTTTTAAAACAAACTTAAACAGTATTAAGTACGCTGAAGAACAGTAAGCGTCCTTAAAGATAGAAATCAATTTGAAAGCTAAGAGAACTTTCAACGAGCTAAGACTGAGTCAGCGTCCTGAAACTTTCAAAGGTTGACTAAAGGGAGGCTGTTGCTTACAAGTAAACATCCTAATGAATCAGTTCTTCAACCTTGAATGAATGTCAGTATCTTAATATTTTATCAGCGTCCTGACTCATCAAGTCTAGGAGGGCGCTGCTAAAACATTAGCGTCCTGAAAGACTCTATAAAAACGGTTTTTGATTTCTTGATTAAAGCTCGATAAGACATGATATGACCAAATTAAATCAAATATGCAAACGATTGAAAATCAATTCGATTAAAACATGTAGTCATGCATATTGCTAAATCAAATGGCATAGAAGGTTCTACAACCTATCATAATCTAATCATACTACCGAATTCGCATCTTCAAATGATCATGGTCTTCAAGTAGATCTTTAATACGTCCGCCATGCATCATTGATTCTTTTGAAACCTTCAAGTAATATTAGATATGCCACGTATGTAATAATATCATAAACAAAATGGGGTTTGTAATCATCAAAATATCTTTCATCTTAGGGACATATTCTTGTAAGGGACATGAGGATAATTGGTTCAACAATTACTATGATAACAAAAGCACAAGTCCATCGTGCCTTCCAAATATCTCAGAATTCTCTTCACTGCCTTCCAATGTGCTTCTCTAGGATTTGCTTGATAACGACTGACTAGACTGACTGAATAACAAATATCTGGTCGAGTGCACATCATTGCGTACATCAAACTTCCAATAGCACTGGTGTAAGGAACTTTTGATATATTTTGTTTTTCAGAAGGAGTATTAGGGCACATATCATGACTCAGGGGTATTCCTTTTGCGATTGGTGTATCTATGGGCTTGCAATTTTGCATGTTAAATCGTTCAAGGATTGTTTTAATATATTGTTCTTGTGATAGTGACAAGATTCTTTTTGAACAATTTCTATGAATTTTCACACCCAGTATGAAGTTTGCCTTGCCTATGTCTTTCATGTCAAATGTGGAAGACAACCAATCTTTAATCATGATTATGAATGTCATATCATTCCCAGCAAGGAGAATATCATCCACATATAAGGACAAGAAGACAAAATGTGTTCCTGAACGTTTAATAGAGACACAATGGTCTTCACTAGTCATTGTGAATCCATAGGATGACACAACCAGATGAAATCTCAAATACCATTGTTTGGATGATTGCTTAAGACCATATCTTGATCGTTTGAACTTGCAAACCTTGTGTTCTTGGTCTTTAGCTACAAACCCTGTAAGTTGTCGCATATAAATTTCTTCATCCAGTTCACCATTCAAAAATGTTGTCTTTACATCCATTTGATGTAATTCTAAGTCCAAATATGCAACGATAGCTAAAAGAAGTCGAATAGATACAGATCTCACAACTGGTGAGAATGTTTCGTCATAATCTATTCCTTCCTGCTGGGTATAACCCTTAGCGACTAATCATGCCTTATACCTCTTAATGGATCCATCTGTTTTGCGTTTGATTTTGAAAACCCATTTGTTCCCTATTGTTTTTCGCTTAGATGGAAACTAAGTCCCAAACATGATTAATCCGCATTGACTCCATTTCTTCTGTCATGGCTTTCATCCACTGATCACTAGCATCAGATGAAAGAACTTTTTGGATTGTTCTTGGCTTACTTTCATCATGTGGAGCTATCATAAAAGCTTCACCCTCGATCTCAAAACGGCTGCAAGGTATGCTTTTACGAGTACTCCTTTGCAACTAGTCCTCAGAAATAATAGGGGGTGATCTGACACTCCCATTCGGATGAAGCTCATCATGACCATCATCATTGATCGCCTCCGTTGGCGCATTATGATCATTATTTTCAAGATCTAATTCTTACAAGGGAAGATCCTCAATTGCTTCACGTTTTCTGGGAAAGTTGTTCTCTACAAAAGTGACATCTCTAGATTCGTACTCTATGAAAACTTTTTCTTCATTTTCACCTATGAACACATACCCTTTTGAGTGTTCAGAGTATCTGATACATATGGATTTCTTGCCTCATGGTCCCAATTTTCCATATCGTTGGGATGGTGAGTGTACATATGTTGCTGATCCTCAGGATCTCAAATTGCTCAAATCAGGTTATCTACCCATCTAGAGCTCATAAGGAGTTGAGGGTACTGATTTAGAAGGAACGCGGTTAAGAATGTACACCGTAGTCATCAAAGCATCCCCAACAAGAAATTGGAAGATTCACTTGAGACATTATTTATCGAATCATGTCTAACAAATTTCTGTCCTTCATTCTGCAACACCATTATGTTGCGGGGTCCCTGGGATTGTTAGTTGTCTAGCCATTCCTTTTTCATCACAAAATTCTTTGAATTGATCAGAAAGGTATTCATGACCTCGATCAGTTCGTAACACTTTAATATGTCTATGAAGCTAGTTTTCTACTAGCGATACATATTTCTTTAAGTAGTCCAATGCTTCAGATTTATGAGATATCAAGTAAATGTATCCAAAGCGTGAAAAGTCATCAATGAAGGTGATGAAATATAGAGCACCATGTCGTGCCCGTACACTCATGGGTCCACAAATATCAGAATGAATCAGCTGCAAAGGTTGTTCAACTTTGAAAGCTTGACCAAATGATTTTCAGGTAGCTTTGCCAACCAAACAATGGGTAGATATTGTTACGTGCAAACCGCAAGTGTACGGTGCCAAGTTATAATAAATTTCGATAAGATACCAGGTATCATCCTCAGGGATAATTACGACACTAGCTATCACATTTCAACCCAAACTTTATCTAGACAATTAAAATCAAATGATGGAGTGATTAAAATAGCAATTAAAACAATTAACTACTAACTAACAAGCAATGTAAATCGGATAGGAAAACAATGATGGACTGGTCTAGAGGTTCAATGTCACCTCACTCTCAACTATGTCTATATAAATATATTATTATTAAATCAGTTCCTTAGCCTATAAGTAAAAAATCCTAACCTTTCTAATCCCCTCTTTTGGAGCATTGATTAAAGCATATTCTTGCTGCTTTGGCTTAACTCTTTCGATAAAAACCAAAGACAACAAAAACTCACTAAGTTCTATGATTTCCTCCTAACGATTTCAAAGGGTCTCGATCTCCTTGTGAGTCTCACGATAACCTAGGCTATACTTTCCATATTCCAACCCAAGGTACCTTCTTGTGAAGCATCTACCTCGAGTCTATGATTGGTCAATCCTTGATCAGGGAATCAAAAACATTACACTAAAAAAAGTATAAATAAACTAAGAACTTTCATTAAGAATAAATAACAATAAGATCTAAGACTTGATCTCAAGTTTGGATCAATCTACACCTCTAGAAACAAGGTTTAGTTCATAACTAAAGAGATGAAAACAATCAATAATGGTTTAAACATGAATCAGGACAAAAGATAGCAAACTAGAGTGTTGTAGAGATTTTCAATGGTCTTCAATGTCGATCTCTTCTCCATTTTGCTTCAGCTGTCTCCCTTTTCTTCCCCAATGTCTTTCTTTCGAAAAACCCTAAATTTTGATATATTATAAGCCCCCAAGTCGTCCAAAATCAGAATTAGAAAGTGTGTAAAAATTGCTAAAAACACAAGTTTGTGAACAGTAACAGTGCCGCGGCACCCAAAATGCTTTTTTCCCCTCTTTTTGTTCACTACCAAGGCACTGCAGCCGTTTCATAGCGCCGCAGCGCCCTGAACGTTGAAAGTTTTGCTATTTTGTGGACTTGGCCAATTTTTGCCTCCTTTCTAACTTGGGTTCTTCATGCTTCTCCTTGGCAACTTCTAGAACATGTTTTCATCATCCAAAACCATGACTAACACATCTAAAATACTTGCAAAACAAAACAAATGAAATAAAAAACACACTCAAACATATAATGAATCAAATTATAACTTATTGAACCAAAATAATGCATGAAAACCAATTTATTCCCAAACTATCAAACGCATTAAAACTAACATAAACACATGAAACTAATGTATGAAATGTCCTAAAACACACCTAAAACATGCTCTAAAACCTATCTAAATATGCAACTATCACATATGGGAAAGTCTATTTTTGACAGAGAGCCTAAAATGCCTTCTCTTGCAAGTCTATTTATTCTATCATGCCCAATATGTCCTAATCTAGCATGCCATACATTAACATCCAAAACATTATTTGAAGAAGATGTAACAAGAGAGAAACTACTACCATTTATTGAATTAATGTGATCAGTATAAAAAACAATAAAACCATCAGAAAAACGACCATATCCATAAAATTGAGTTCCTAAATATAACATTACACCAGTAGCATTGAAATTTAAATTAAAACCTAAATCTAGAAGGACAACTACTGAAACTAAATTTCGTCTGATGTCAAGTGCATAGAAGACATCATGTAGGAGGAGGGTTTGACTACCACGCAGCACCAACTTGCAAGTGCCAATCCCTTTAACTTCAACTTTGGTATTGTTTCCTACTAGATCCATCGAGCTCCCACTGGAATCCGACGATACTCCACGAAAGCTCCACTGTCTTTCGTCACATGGTCTGTTGCTCCTGAGTCAATTATCAACATAGGATGAGATTCAACAAGGAAACATTTATTGGAAACAAAACATTAAGAAAAAGTATAATAAATTACTTTTTCTTCTCGTGGTTCAGTACACTCACGTGCAAAATGACCAAGGTTACCACAATTGAAACATTTTATATCCTTTTTGTCCTTCTTGATACCACCACGTCTGCACATTTTGTGACAGTTATTATTTGATTTCATAACCTTTCCATTGGTAGGACCTTGCCTACCCTTTTTGGTATTTTTCTTGAATTGGTGGTTTTTTCTTTTTTTTGAATCAACTGATTCAGCAACCAGAGCCTGAGTAAAGGGTTTAGCAGCTTCCAAGCTCTCAACATGTCGAGCAATATCTTTAAACGTTTTGATACCATCATTATGGATCAAAGTGATCTTCATATGCTCCCAGTTCAGTGGAAGAGAGCGGATGACTGCATGAATCTGTTGTTCATTCGTGAGAACATGCCCAACACTGTTTAATTCACGAATCATGTTTGAAATTTCACATAGATGTTGTTTCATTGTATGATGTTGTCGTTTTACATACGTTTCAAACTTAATTGTTAGCTGTCGCAGCTTAGTAGCAGAGGTCATCCCGAACTTCTCTTTAAGGGCAGTCCACATCTCTTGGGCAGTCTCATACTGCTCAAATTGGCACTCAAGGCATTTGTCATACTACTTAGTAGAGTGATGCATGCCAGGCTGTTCTTGCGTTTCCACTGTTGAAACGCTTCCATATTTTGCCTATGTTGAGCAGTGTTCCAATGTTCAGGTTCATACATGGTATGGGTTAAGGCTTCAAGAGCCTCTTTCTCCTCTAGTATGAACTGGACTCTTTGATGCCAAATGTCGAAGTTGTCCCCATTCAACTTTTCTCCCTTATTCAAGTCAACAATAATACTCTTGGTAGTAGTGGCCATAGCTCTAAAATATAGACATTATAATAGCACATATTAATACTAGCATCCCTTAATACAAACAATTATGTTGCTGCAAAATTCTAGTTAAGTCAATGATAAATAATTTTAGAGAATAGGTTCGAAAGGTCACTTTTTTTTCACAATCATCACCTATTTCTCTAAATCAAATAACCATTACTTAAACAGTTTCGCGCAAAACATGTCATGCAATAATATCCAGATAATCATCCGTACAGATGGAAAGAGAATGAAAAACTAAATAAGTTTACTATTCACAACAGTGTCTAATTCATGTTGCAATTTCATCATTTTAATAATGAAAAAATCAATGGTTAAGATTATATCATGCGTACAATTACAGATTTATCATCATGTTGAAATCATATCATGAATGTAAACGTACAGATGTAAAGATCTTTGTAAAAAACCATATGTCACAGTTCATGTGTTTATGAAAAAACATGATATGATGATTCGAATTTAACAATCAAAATTGAACGGTTCATATTACATCACAACACATATTGCATATTTGCACATTACAACATGAATCTGATAAATGTAACCGTACGGATGGAAATATCATGCAAAAATATGTCAAGGTCCAGTTCATGACTTTTGTTAAAAAAAACCAGAAGGCCTTCATTTTAAGCCATCAAAATTGAACGACCCAGATTTAACCATTCTTTTTATTTTAACAAACAGTTCAGTCGGTCCGGGCCTGGATCTAGGTCTGGGTCCAAGCTTGGTTTGGGCCCAGATTGGGCCTGTTGGGTCCAAGCCTTGCTTTTTTTGTTTTTTTATCCGGGTTGGTGCGACTTAATTGACCGGGTAGGGTGGGTGATGACCCGCGTGGGTCATCTTCCCCACCCGGCTGGTCTGCAACTGCAAACTAGTGTCGTGGTGGGTAACAGTGCCACCATGGCACTGCCTCGCCGGCGCCGAAAAGAAGTCTGACCTGATCTCCATCAACCTGAGATCACACCGGTGGGATCATCGGTCGGAGGTCCTACGAGATTTCGACAAACTTTTTGTTTTTATTTTTTTATTTTTTATTTAATGGTTTTCAACCAACTGGTTTTGTGAGCGCGTTACAATCACTGTAAATAGGTCCATTTCAGAAACCTCACTTCAGAGATTGTGTGGGTATGTTCATCGGCCAGTGAGTTTGTCAGATTCCAACGAAAATCCATCCGGAAGAGTGTGCGAAAAAACAATGTGCATCCTTTCTTTTTTCTAAACAAAAAAAATGTAATTGAAAAAAAAAATTTAACTCTGTTTCTGTGTTAAAAAAAAATGCACCGAAATTTTTTTAAGAAAAAAAATAACACCGAAACATCAATCAACACGAAAACACCCGTATATGCTCTGATACCAATGTAGAAATCATTTGAATACAAATCATGTAAATCGAATTAAATTAAATAGGAAAGCGAAAACTTTACCAAGACCGTCTCGAGGGTGCTCCACGCGTTTAGTGTTGTCACGGTGATTGAGACCTCAATGTCATGGTTCCCAACGTATTCCACAGTCCAAAAGCCCCACTCTCTACTCCACAAAAATTCTCTGCAATTTTCTGTGTATTTTACCATGTTCACATCCCCTTAATTTATAGGCATTCTAGAGAATCAAATCTCCTTGATTCTCTCCAATTTGGAATGTGGTGGAAATAAGATAACTACCAAATAATAGTTATCTTAAAGTAATTATTAAGGGGTTATCCAATTAGATAACTCAAGATAATAATAATACGATTATGATAAACATTATCAAAATCTAAGATCTCCAACTACATAATCAAATTCCAACAGGTGATGTGCTTTTCTTCCTGAAAAGCTCGATTCCTTCTTCTTTATATGTCTCCTTTTATTTTGTTGGGTTGGGACTTTTGAAAATGGTTAACATCACCAAGAAAATCCGTAATTAAATTTTTTTTTTCTTGAAAAAGAAACAAGGATTGGAAACAATGGTTAGTCAAAGTGTATTCCGATAGTGTCCATTTCCACAACTGTTAACTGTTTGATTGGAGCACGTTTCGCGAAAGAGTTAGTTTTTTTATTAAAGTTAGTTTGATACCGGATAAGAGAAAATGAAGTGTAAAAAGTCAAGAAGAGAAGTTACAAGCTCACTACCAAAGTTAGATCGCTAAAGGATACAAAAGATTCACCACCTTTAGAGATTAAATGAATAAAAATAAATGCTAGCTTAATTCCAATAAGATGTTCCAAAGTTCCAACACAAAAACTCGTAAGTTGTTGTGCATGTTTGACTTTATCATTTAATTATAAGAAATTTGTAATTACTTTATCTAGAAGCTTACAAAATCCAGGTGATGAATTGAGCTAGAGAATATGAATGAATTCTCTCATATTGATTGTCTTAAAGACCGACCAATGCTACCAAATTCAAATAAGATTTCTCTTAACTCAATTGTGGTTTACTAAACTAGAATTAAAATCTAATATTCCTTTGACCCATGGTTATCATATTCCATAAAATTAGACGTTCCCTTGCCAAAAATTTAAACAATCCAAGATCAGATTTTAAGACCAGTTCCTAGGGACAAACATGCTGACCTAAGTTGTTTTTCACTTAGAATTCCCCTAAGTGTTTTGATGCTAATAAACAACATAACCACAGTGCTAATGGTTGAATTGAGCATGTTTCAGCACCAAAGAAAAGTCAAAAGGCCAATACAAGAGTCGATTGATCTCAAGTCAACTCAAGTGAATCAAACAAAGTCAAAGTCAAAAGCTTAGACAAGTTGACTCGAAGATAAATGATGATAGCTTATAAGTATAATTAGAATTAGGTTATAATCTTTCTTGTTTCATATTGCCCATTTATTTTCAAATCATTCCATGCATGCATTCATGATTTTATTAAGTCAAAATGTTTTCCAAATCTTCATGGCTTTGAAAAGTCAACTATTTTTCATAAAAGTCAAACTTTTGCATGTTTGATTAAAATGATTTCAACTCATGTTTTAATCTCAAATGTTCTTTAATTCTATTGTTTTAAAGTTCATTCAAGTGTATTTAACGTTGGTTTTGTTGGCCTAAGTGGTTTTCCACTTAGAAATCTCCTAAGTATTTTGATGCTAACAAACAATATAACCATGATGTTATGGTTGAATTGAGTATATTTCAGCACCAAAGATCAAGTTTAAGGCCAATTCAAGACTTAAACTCGTTCAGGATAAAAAATATATCAAGTTGAAGTCAAGATGACATATTCGGTGTACATGAAATCAGGGCAAGGTGGCAAGTCAATAAAAGTCAAGCTCAAATCAACTGAAGTCAAGCTAGAAGTCATCGAAAGATTAAAGCACAAGGACGTAAAGACATTTAATATTGTAATTTCTTTAGATTTTTCTAGGTTGTAGGTCTTTTCTTGATTGATAGCCACTTGCTTTCTCGTTCATGTTTTTACTGTATTGCATCATATCGTATCATTTTTTATTTCTTCGAGATATTATCATTTTGATGCATACTTTTATGAAATCAAGCTTTGAATGTTTTTATCATCATATTTTGAACAAAATGAACGTGTTACGTGTGTACATGCACGTAGAATTCGCGCCATTTCATATGTGAGAACAAAACAAATTTTCTTTATAGAGAAGCTCACTCCATGATATCTTCTTTCGAAACTCATGTTTCCGATTCTATTTTGAGTTTCAAAATCATGTTCCAAGTGTGATTTCAATGTCTTACCTATCATGGAACTTAGACATGTTCAAGAATCATATTCTTGACATGCACCGTTTCCCAAGAACCCGTGGAAGGCATTCCTCCCTGAAGGAACACACTCCAGTAGAGAAAACACCTCATTTTATCCTAAGGCAATGTGGAACGCACTCCACTAGAGAGAAAGCGTTCTAGGCAAGGGAAAATGGTCAAAAAGTGTCGGGTATTGTGGAATACGTTTCAACAGTGTGAACGCATTCCAACAGAGTTGACCATAACATTGTATTTTTCTCGGGTATTGTGGAACGCGTTTCAGCAGTGTGAAACGTGTTCAAGCAGGTGAACACAATTTTTTGGATTTTCGTGGTACGCATTCTAGCCTGGTGAAACACACTCCACCATCAAAATCTGATTTTTTGCGAATTTTTGAATTTTAATCTTGAGCATTCATTGTGGGTTGTTGATTTATGTTAATACAAGTTTAAATCTTTTAATCTTGGTCATTGATGATAGGTTTAGGGTTTTTAAACATGTTTTTCTATATAAATCATTATTAAACCGTATTCTAAAAACAAGAACTTTTATTATCTTTCTCCAATAACTGTTACTGCAACTGAGCCAAAAAGGAAGTAGCTACTATTGGAGAAGCTATACACTTTTCATAAAGTTCTACTGAGATTTTGAACACACACCATTCACAAAAGTTATTCATGATCACGAGTTTTATTACATACCTAGTTTTTATTGAATCGAGGTGATTTTCTTCCAAATTATTTTCAACTCTGCATCATTTTCAAATATGTGGCTAAGACATCTAGGAAGAAACTATTTTGCTCAGTAAGTATTTCGAGGTTTGTTCGGTAAGGAAGAAGCTCTCTCTGTTATTATTGTATTTGAGCTTATATGTATCTTTGAGCGGCATTGTACTTGTTTTAAGTATTTAGAATAAGATTATCAGTTTCTTGTTACTCTTTTGATTTATTTCTAATTGAGACAAACCAAGTCAAGTGATTGTTGCTCACTTGAGATTCTAAGGTTGAAATCAAAGTTAGGTTCATCCTTAGCCTGCAAAAGGATGGATTTGCCTTCAACCTATAAAAAAACTTTGTAATGGTTTGATTCATACCCTTGAAGTGAATCCGAGATAGTGAAATCCTAGAGAATGTTTCTCTAGGCGTGGAGGTAGGAAATAGATTTTTGAACCACATAAAAATGCATGTCTCCTTACATTTATTTTCTGCATTTTACTATTATATATGATCTATTTGATAAAATGCCTCAACCAAATTAAGGAACACAAAAGATAAGTTAATAATTGTAACGACCCACTTTTTGCATTTGATGTCATGATGACGTAGAATGCCCGGCTCTAGATCTTGTGTATGTATTTGATGTGTATAATACTTATATTTTGTGTGTATACGAAGTATTTTTGTGTATTTTCATGTTTACTATGTTGTTGGTATGAATGTGTAAGTGGAAATACACATAGAAATGTTAATTTTAGATTTTTGGGTAGCAGAAGCGCGCTCCTTAAAGGGAAAAATGCGCTCCTCGCGTGAAACTGAAATTCAATTTTTTCTGGGAATGGGAGAAGCCCGCTCCTTAAAGGGAGAAGCACGCTTCTCTGAACAGGCCGAGACATGTTTTTCTCAATTTTGACCTGAGAAGCTCGCTCCCTCGGGGGAAAAGCGCGCTTTTAACGTCTGGGCAGTTTTTTTTTTGCAAGTGGGCCCAAGGTTGTATAGAAACAATTCACTCATTTTTTCTTCCTCATTTGCAACATTTTCAGCTAAGGAAGAGGTGAAACGAGAGTGAAGAAGAAGTTTGGGGTTTTTTGAAGAATTGGGAGCTAGGGTTTGTGATTTTGTCTCTCAAAGTAAGATTTCTTCCCCATTTCTTCCATGATTTTGCTTATTGGGTTGATTTCTAGCTTTGGTTGGATGTTTTGATCACATGCATGAGTTGAAATTTGGGGTTAAGTTAGGGTTTTGAAATTTCAAACTCTAAACTACCAATTTTGAGCTTAGATTCCATTAATTGAAGTGTTTATACTGTTATCTCAATGAACCCCATGACATGAATGTTTTGATGATTCCAAATATCTCCAGTTGGTCTATCTAATGATCTTGTTAAGTGTTTCAGATTTATCAAGAATCAAGATCAAGGAACTGTGATCATAAGCCTATTGAACATCAAAGTAAAGTTCTGAGTCTGTCAGTACTTAAAATGTAAAGTCTATCGATCATCTTACTCTCAACAAGATTTTTACCGTTTGCATATTTTGATCGTAACATTTTAATCATACCTTATGATTTCTAAAGTATTTGTTTTGATTAAAAGAAACAATGATGTTTTATCTAGTTTTAATTTAGAAATCAAAAACCGCTTTTATAAAGTCTTTTAGGACGCTAATGTTTTAGCAACGCCCTCCTGGACTTGATGAGTCAGGATGCTGATAAAATGTTAGGACGCTAACTTAGTTTCAGCTCACTGAAAGATTTTCTTTTATCTTTAAGTGATTTCTATCTTTAAGGACGCTGATAAGTCATAAGTTGAATGAATTATTAGGACGCTACTTGTGTAGGAGCGCCCTCATCCTTAGAATCAACTTAAGTAACTTTCAGGACGCTCACTATCCGTCAGCGTGCTTAAACATTATTTTAAAACTGCTTTAATAGTTCAGGACGCTTACTCTTGAGTAGCGCCCTCATATGTTTTGCATTTTAAAACAAAGCAGGACGCTTACTGCGAAGTAGCACCCTCATGCTTTAAGTCGTTTAATTTTTAAAGCAAGTCAGGACGCTTACTATTTAGTAGCGTCCTCACTTCATTGTTCAGTAGGACACTGATGTTCTATGAGCGCCCTTAAAAGAACAAAACGACAAAAAATATATTTTTACTTTTCTGACATGTACGTATTTTTTTGCCACCTTTTTAGAGCAACTTTCGTACAAAATCAATTTTCTGTATTTGTAAGAGATATTCTCTGATTCACGAACCACATCTTCTAAAACTTTCCTTATTCGTGTATCTAGAGAAAAACAAAATATTCATGAATTGTGCAGTTGCCATTTTCGTGATATATTCTGGTTGTTGGGAGTAAACGTTTATATTTGAAATTCAAATTCAAATGAACAACAGCTTCATCTCTACAAGTCTATAAATACAGACACTTAACAATTTGTTAAGCACCCAAAATTCTCTGAGCTAAAACACTTTTTGAAAGTTAGTCGAATTTTCATTTGGTCAAGAAAACGTATAAGTCGATCTGTTTTCACAGTAGTTTTCTTTGGGACTTTACGTATTCAAAAGATTTTCATACTGAGCTCACATTCTATCTTTATCTAAAAATCTATTTGAAGTTTTGAACTGTTTTCACTTAAATCGTTCAACACTGTTTTAACTTATATCATTCTTGCTGAAATTTGAGAAATAGTTCATAGGATACAGTTGTACTCAGTTTCATATCCTGTATACTATATCAAGGTTGTAACAGTAGTTACATAAACTACTGAGTTGATATTCTTCTTTCAACGAAGAAACGATAGTTCTCACACCCATAAGTTGAGAAGAATTCTGGTCCATCTCACACCCGTAAGTTGGGATAGGTTGGTCTCACGCCTTGAAGCGGAGCAATGTAACAGTTGCTCTCACACCCATAAGTTGAGAAAAGGCGTAACGGTTTGATCTTCGCCCGTAAGAAGGTCTATAGTGATAAGGTTAAAATCCTAACTAAGGAAGTAGCGGACGTAGGTAAGTAACCGAACCACTATAAATCGACTGTGCATAATTGGTTATTTTTCTGCACTTTAATCTTGCCATTGTGATTATTTTTTAAAATTATCTAAGTGTCCAATTCACCCCCCTCTTGGACATAACTAGCCCAACATATACATGCTTTAATGGTGAGTTTCCATTATATTGATGAGTTTAGCTAGAATAACTGGAACTTAGCATGTATGTGGACTTTGATGGAATTTATTATGATTTAGGTGTGCAAATGATGTGCATGTGAGCTATGTTGATGTTCTTGGCATACTTTATTAAAGTATGGAAGCAATTTAATGAATCCCATGGTGTGTGTAGCATGGTGTTTAGTTCAAATTGACCATGTAAAAATTTATCTAAATTGGGGCTTTTAAGGCATTTGAATTGGAATTGGTCAATTGAATTGTATTGGGTGTTTCTAATCCAAATTGGTGTGGATTAGATATGAATTGAGTTAGTAATTATGTATTTAGAAATAATTGACTAGAAATTGATCATTTGGTGTATGTATATGATTCATTTAAGGTTTATGTGAGTTAATTGGCCAATTGAAATGTAATTGACTTGTTTAATTGGCTATTGGACTGTTTGTGAGTATTTCTCACCTTATTTCTCAATTTATAGCATTGTATTTATATGAAATTGAATTGTTGAATGATATGCATCCAATTATATATATGTGCATTTTGTTTAAGAACATGAGCATGAAATTTATTCATTGACATTGTTGTCTTTCTACTTACTTGTTCTTTAGGGAAATGTGTCGTCGAAATACTTGGATTGGTACTTCGTGGAAAGGACTTTCTAAATCACTGAGGAATGTAAGGGTAGAAGGATTAGTGTTGGATAACATGTTGGTCTGAACCCATAGTGCAATGGGGGAAGTGTAGGCAATGTTATTTTGTTGTGACCTCATGGAGGCGTTGGCATAATTTTATGAAAATGATGCATAAATCATATGTTTAGTTTGGAATCATGTATATTATGATTTTTCTTTGATGCATTTGGTTTATGAATGAGATTTCAAGTATCATTCATGTTTTATCTATGCGTATGTGGAGATTATTGTGAAAAATATTCATTGAGCTAGTTGAGCTCACCCCATTTTCCCCTACTTTTTCAAGTTCAGATCAGAAAAGAAAGGGCAAGGCTCAGAGTCAGTGTGACCTTTCTTTTCTTCTTTTTGAACATAGGTTTTGGTTTGTATATTTTGGGGACTTGGGACAAGTTTCAATTGTTTTGTTCTTTTGTAAACTGTATATAACTATCACAGGTACTATTGTATATGAAACATAGATAATGGTGGTTGTTTGGACTGTATATGATGAACAGAGGAATGATGGGCTATTATTTGAGTTCCATATAGGCTTGAGGATTTTGAACCATATGTTAATCAATTGGATGATGACGGAATTTTATTTTTTGTTCAATTATCTTGATCATATACAGGTTATGTATTGAGTTTATTAGATACTTTCCGCGTAGAGGCTTATCAGTGCCTCAGGTCTTGTCGTGTTGTGGCATTATCTGGGGTACTGTGCCGGACGTGACATCACCCGGAGAGGGGTCGCGACAATAATTGTTATAATTGGCCAAAATACCCAATTCATTCTCCCACTTTGGGTGTCTTTCAATTGGTATCAGAGCGGGTGCTCTTGATTTAAGGCTTAACATCATTGAGCCAAAGATAAAAAATGGCCAGTACCATAGGATTTGATTTAGGTGACAACCCACTATCTCTGTTTATGTTTAATTATTTTAATTTCATGTCTTGGAGGATTAGAATGAGAGCATTCCTAAAGGCCCAATCACTTCATATGTGGAATACGGTTGTAAATGGACCATATGTGTCTATTAGGATCATAAATGGGGTTGAAGTCCCGAAACCTAAGAAGAAACAGAATAGGAAAGAAAAATAGTTAGCTAGACTTAATGATTTAGTTAGAAATATACTTATGTCTAGCATTTTCCAAAATGACATAGATAGAATTTCTTCATGTGCCTCATCTAAGGACATTTGGAACAAATTAGAAGAAATTTATGATGATTCTATTGGCCTAGTAATATAGTCCAAGAGGGGGGTGAATTGGACTTGGCGGATTTTCGCGATACCTTTCGGATTATATAATTAAACAAATTAAAGTGCGCAGTAGGTAACAATTGAAATAAACAAATGCAGGAAAGATAAATGAACACAGAGATCTAGAGTGGTTTGGTTTCCTTAGAACCTACGTCCACTACCCAATCACCACGATCAGTATTTTCTAATACACTATTAGCTAGTCAACTTATGAGCGTGACTAGAAGCCGTTTACACTAACCAACATAAGGGCTTGGTTAGAAAGCCACACACGCTAACTTACACAAGGGTTCGATTAGAAAGCCACACACGCTAACTTACACAAGGGTTCGATTAGAAAGCCACACACTAACCAACATAAGGGCTTGGTTAGAAAGCCACAGTCTAGCCTACACAAGGGCTTGGCTCATAAGCCACACTGTAACCACTTACGGGCGTGGTCACAAGCCGTACAAGATATGATATTAATCCCAAGTTGACAAGCACGCAACGATACATCAAGATTACAAATCATAGAGATGTATTCTACAATACACTCAACAATATAAAGCTTACAATCTTGAATGAGTATACAATACTATTCCAACCACAATGATTTAAATGATGCAATGTGTTAAAATAGTTTTTCTCAAATGCAATCGATTCATATATATATGATATAAAACCGAGAATCGATTATACACATGTAACAAGATATTGATTCTAACTATGATAAGTTTAATGTACAAGAATCAATATATGATGATGATCAAAACTTGATGAATCTAAATGTTTAAATAATTAAGTTCAAGAATGATGCAAACCAAGTATTGATCTAAGAAGTCGATTAAATATAGCATAACTTTAACACATGAATTGATACCACAAAATATTTATGAAACCACTAAACATGATATTATGATATAAAAATCAAACTAGGGTTTCACACACAATAATCAAGATGAAATTAGTTTTCAAGATATTGACTTAAGCATAAAATTGATTTGCTCAAACAAAATCACAAGAATCGAGTTAGAGAAATTTTACCCCACTTGGGTAAGGTTGAAGCTCAAGATTCTTCAAAGGTGATGTTGGATGAGAGATTCCACGTTTAAGAAAAATCAAGACACAACAAGGTGTGTAGTGAACACTCAAAAACATCTTGAACACTTGCTCGATGGAAGAATACGAGTTTCTTAAAGTTTTGGAGAAATTTTCGGAAGTATGAATCAAATTAACAAAGGTGGGTGAACTTTTGCTATAAAATAGGTTTAAAATTCCTCAAGAACTTGTTGTTGGCTTGTAGAAAGACTGGGATGAAAAACACACAAGTTCTCTAAGTTTTTGCAAAAGTTGCTCTTCAAATGATTAACTATGGTATTTACAGAAAAACACCACACTTAGGTTTACAGAAAAACACCACACTGAGGCACAAGAACGCGTTCCTAAAGGAAGAAGCACGTTTCTGCTTTGAAATCTGAAAAATCTCATATTTTCCTTCAATTAAAGAACGTGTTCCTTACTTAAGGAGCACGTTCTTGAATATGTCTGTTGAGCATAGGAACATGTTCCTTCATCAAGAACCATCGACTCTATAAACTTTCCTATTTTGCCTTTGGCAACAGGAGCTCGTTCCTTCATGAAGGAACACGATCTTTTTCCCTGATTAGAAAAATTTTGAGTTTTGGGAAAAGCCACAGGAGCGCATTCCTCATATGAGGAGTGCGTTCCTGTAACCTTGATAAAAAAATACTGAGTCTCGGGAAAGTGCTCAGGAGTGCGTTTCTTAAGGGAGAAACGCGTTCCTTTATTGTGAAGTGAAAGAAATCCGATTTTTTGATCAAAATGAGTTTAGGACATTGTCAAATACATAGATTAACTTTAAAAATAATTTTTGACAAGATTAAAGTATAATTGACAAGTTAAATACGTGTAAATCAATCGACTAAGCATATAATTGAGACATTCAAAATATTACACGTAAAACGATGAAACTATGCAAAGTTGGTAAATTTAATGCATGTTAAACACTGATAAAAATATGCATTATAAACAATTTTAACTAAATGTGATTGCATAATTATCATACTAATGTGTGTGCATGCATGATCAATAATATAATAATGTATATGCATGAGTATGATAAACTATATGTATGATTTTTGAAACGATGCAAATCAAATTGTGGTTGGAACATGTAAATGTTTCTTTACAACACTAAGATTCTAAATGAGAAATATAACCATAAAGCTCTTGAATCTTCGTACAGTGCAGTTCCTTCCACATGCTTTGACAAACTAGTTAAATACATCTGATATAGCTAGTTAGCACTGAAACAACTACGTCAAAGAGATTAGTGATCACAGATATGTTGTACAAAATCATCAAAACAAAACCAGGTGAGAGTAGTTACATCAATAGATTCATGTGTTCCCACATCCTCTTGTGAGATGAAGGAAAATGTAGAACATACATGTCTTATTTCTCATATTGATGATTGTTCTTCTAATGTAAATTATATCAATGTTAATGATCTTTCCTTTGATGATTTGTCTATTGTGCGTAAGAACCTCCAAATAGAATTTGACAAACTCATCAAAAGGAATGAGATGCTCAAGAACATGATAACAAAAACTATGGATGAGTTGGAAACTCTTTGAAATTACTACAACAATGTTCTTGAACAAAAAGAAAACATTCTTGAAGAAAAAGAAGATGTAGAAAATGAAAATACTATTCTCCAAGAAAAGCTAAAAGAGTTGACCCAATTAGTAACTGATGGTTGTAAATTTAAATTCGCAACCGCACGAAAATCAAGTTATAATATATATCGATGAAGAAAGGTGTCACACCCTGGGTTGCACAGCGTGCCCCTACCCAGGTGCCGGCGCACCCCCTCGGGGCAAACGCCTAGCCATTATGGATCCATAATATTGTCCCATCTCGGCCAGCCACGCCACACAAGGACGCCGGTCACCGAGATCATTTATCCATATTATTCACACTCCCATGAATAATATAGGGCCTCCCCCAAGTTCGAACTCACAACCTCTTCCTCATAAGGTTAGATTTCGCAACTTGAGTACCCATTGAGCCAATATGATCTCGGTGACCGGCGTCCTTGTGTGGCGTGGCTGGCCGAGATGGGACAATATTATGGATCTATAATGGCTAGGCGTTCGCCCGAACCTGGGTAGGGGGCACGCTGTGCAACCCAGGGTGTGACAATAGGGTTATCGTCCTTTAGGATTAACAAAACTATCTCTTAATACCCAAAATTTTAATAACTCTAAATTTTATCTAGATGATCAATATTTGATGAATTGAGTACTAAAGAGTAAAATAAACAAGAATTAGAACTAAACGATGTAATTTGGATAGAAATTAGAGAAAATCAATGATTAAAAACTCTAGAGGATTAATATCACTACGTCTTCACTTATGGTTTTCAAAAGGTCATGTAAATGATTAATTCATGGATTTATAAATCATGGATCTTAATTCAATTAACTCCTCTTCCAAGTGATAGTTCAATTATCTATACTCAAAACATTAATTCCCTTTTCCAAGTGATAAACCAATGAATTGAACATGCATTAAGATTTGGGATCCATTTTTTAGTGATCTCAAAAGGAATTGTAGGTTTTTCAACACAATACAACAACCCTAGGTTGCAATTTCCCTAATCCAATTAAATATCCCCTTTTCCAAGTGATAGATATCAAATCTAAGGTCATCCAAAATGTGGGCAACAATTTGAAAGCATTAAGAATTGGATATTGCAAATAAACCCACATAATCTGTAAAGCTAGTACCTCAGGATGACGTCATTTTGACCCGTATACGTATTTGATGCTCGATACGTGTTGGTTCGAGTGTCTTTGCATTCTTTTAAGTTTTTTAATGTGCGTAAAGTTTTGAAATGATCAGAGACCCGTTCGACGTCGAAACCTGTGGAAAATAGAGTTTTGGATCAGTGGAGCTCACTCCATGGAGGAAGAAATTTCTGTAACTAATTACATCAATGGCTTGATCACCTAGATCCGTGGTTTGATTGAGCTGAAATTTTGTCAGCTTATTCTTCTCTGATAGATCTTCATTATGACCAGTGAAGATCTTGATCGGATTTGTTTACTGTGAGATATTAGAATCCAAACACTATTTCAGGGATTTGCAGATTTTCTTGCGCAGTTTTGATCAAATGGTGGATCTCGCAATTCCACCGTTGGATTAAGCTGAACTTTGACTAGAAGATTTTTAATTGAATCATAAAAGTTATGAATGGTTAAGATGCTTTAAGTTACTTTTCGGTAACCGGTGACCGGTCTCGTTGCAATTAATCGTCCAAAGTTTTAATGAACAGCGACTTGTCACCATTTAACGAAAAAGTAGTTAAAACCCATAAATTTGTAGATCTTCCCATGTTCTTTCTAGCGCATTTTGAATTAGTCAAATCAGTGTTAAAGGGAAAAAGTTATGGACATTAGAACTTTACTTACCTTATGTTTACCAAATTGTGTATCATTTAAGCAATCGAGAAGTAAACTTCAAATGACCATAACTTTTTCGTTTTAACTCCGACTTTCGTTATTAAGAATGTGTTGGAAAGAGGATGAAAAAGATCTAGAAAACCAGGTGCTTTAAGTTACCTTTCGGTAACTAGGGATGGTCTCGATTCTATTAAATATTCATATTATTAATCAACCGTGACAGTTATTAATCAACTGTGACAGGTTATCGGTGATCAAAAAGTTAGTTAAAGCTCATGAATGTTTAGATCTTCTCTTCCTTTTTCCACAACAATTTCAAATACTCAATTCGGAGCTAAAACGAAAAAGTTATGGTCATTTGTAGTTTGCTTACCGATTGTTTACCGAACGATGTATCATTTCAGCAATCGATAAGTAAACTTCGAATGACCATAACTTTTTTCGTTTCAATTCAAATTTTTGTGATTTAAAATGCATTGAAAAGAGGAATAAAAAATCTAAAAGCCTGGTGCTTTAAGTTACTTTCAGGTAACTGGTGACTGGTCTCGTTGCTATTAAAGGTCTAAAGTATTCATCAACAGTGACCAGTGACCATTGATCGAAAAAGTAGTTAAAGCACATAAATTTATAGATCTTCCCTTGTTTTTTCCAGCGCATTTGGAATTAGTCAAATCGTAGTTAAAATGAAAACGTTATGGTCATTAGAACTTTACTTACCTTTTGTTTATCAAATTGTGTATCATTTAAGCAATCGATAAGTAAACTTTAAATGACCATAACTTTTTCATTTTAACTTTGATTTTAGTTATTAAAAATGTGTTGGAAAGAGGATGAAAAAGATCTACAAAATTAGATACTTTAAGTTACTTTTCGATAACCGGGGATGGTCGCGGTTCCATTAAATATACATAGTATGAATCAACTGTGACAGGTTACCGGTGATCAGAAAGTTAGTTAAAGCTCATAAATGTTTAGATCTTCTCTTCCTCTTGCCACAACAATTTCAATTATTCAAATCGGAGCTAAAATGAAAAAGTTAAGGACATTTGTAGTTTGCTTCCCGATTGTTTACCGAACGGTGTATCATTTCAGCAATCGATAAGTAAACTTCGAATGCCCATAACTTTTTCGTTTCGACTCTAGTTTTTGTGATTTAAAATGCATTGAAAAGAGGAATAAAAGAATTAAAAAACCAGGTGCTTTAATTTAATTTTCAGTAACCGGTTACCGGTCCCGTTGCTATCAATTGTCCAAAGTATTAATCAACAGCGACCTATCACCATTGATCGAAAAAGTAGTTAAAGCCCATAAATTTGTAGATCTGCCCATGTTCTTTCCAGCGCATTTTGAATTACTCAAATCAAAGTTAAAGCAAAAAAGATATGGTCATTAGAACTTTACTTACCTTTTGTTTACCAAATTGTGTATCATTTAAGAAATCGATAAGTAAACTTCAAATGACCATAACTTTTTCGTTTTAACTTCGATTTTAGTTATTAAAAATGTGATGGATAGAGGATGAAAAAGATCT
This sequence comes from Paratinospora sagittata, assembly GCA_035771175.1. Classification (NCBI taxonomy): domain Eukaryota; kingdom Viridiplantae; phylum Streptophyta; class Magnoliopsida; order Ranunculales; family Menispermaceae; genus Paratinospora; species Paratinospora sagittata. The sequence continues at coordinate 26,459,062 of CM069610.1, forward strand.
ACAAAATTAGGTGTTTTAAGTTTCTTTTCAGTAACCGAGGATGGTCTCGGTTCCATTAAATATTCATGGTATTAATCAACTGTGACAGGTTACCGGTGATGAAAAAGTTAGTTAAAGCTCATAAATGTTTAGATCTTCTCTTCCTCTTGCCACAACAATTTCAATTATTCAAATCGGAGCTAAAACGAAAAAGTTATGGTCATTTGTAGTTTGCTTACCGATTGTTTACTGAACGGTGTATCATTTTAGCAATCGATAAGTAAACTTCGAAGACCATAACTTTTTCGTTTCGACTTTAATTTTTGTGATTTAAAATGGATTGAAAAGTGGAATAAAAGAATTAAAAAACCAGGTGTGGCGACCCCGCACCCCGGACCACCAACCCAGCAAGGAATGGCGTGAGGAATGCCGGGGCAGGACGCCCGACGTAGGCATCTCCAACACTCCTCGACCCCCGTGAGATGGTTGAGACCCTACGAGTCTAATCTCAAACAACGACATAATATAAAAAGATACTAAACAAAACTACAAACCGTATTAATCATCGAAGACAAGAGGTAATCCATAACAATGAACTATAAATAAAACCATAATCCCTATAGTCCATCAAGATTGACATACACATAAAGTCCAAAACTTTGTGTACAAAAAAACCGTCATATGCCCACATGATCTATCTAACAAGTCCCAACTCACCCATACTACAATGTGGTAAGTGTTATAATTACATATTCCAAAATATAATACATCATAATTTAAAACACAGTTCAATCAAAATGCCTCTCAACTCACATCGAGGCCTTGGATTCTCTCGCCGGCAAGGCCCTCAAGATATGACTACTATTTTGCCCTTATTCAGGACAGAATGACCTGAAAGAGGAAAATGAGGGTGAGCCAACGGTGCCCAGTGAATAGAATTCAAATATGCTATCAATACTCATCAATAAATATCATGTATGCATGTCAATGTGTAGCATGATTAAAAGCTCATAACAAATAGATATCAAGCATTTATAATAAGTCTGATGCAAGTAAAAGCTTATCAATTTGGATCCACATTCCACATGCATTGGGATTACTAGTGCACGTCTATTTCACCGTACCATTCTCATCCCCAATCATGTTGATTTGGGGTTACTAGTGCACGTCTATTTCAACATACAATATATAGAAGTGATATGATGACATAAAAGATAAAATCATAAATGAAGTCTACTCACAACCAAGCCTCGTGAGATTATCTAACCACACACAGCCACCAAACCCAATCAACCCAATCAAGATCCTGAAACATTCATCAATATCCTACCATACATCAATTTCTATGCTCAATCACATAGACATTACACATCAACCCTAAATCAGCCCACATATATACAATAGGCCTAAATCCCCATCATTCAACTCAAATCACATGACTTAGGCCTCTAATGCATAGTTCTCATTCATAAACCATTCAATTAATCAAAAATACAAATTTTCAATTCCTTAGGTATAAACATGCCCAAATTGGGTCACTTGATCACAAGAAGGCCTAACCCATGATATGGTGTCAACCACCAAATCAGTAGCGTAATCAACCCTAATCGTGCTTAATTAGACATAAATTGCATCAATTCAATGATTCTAGGCCAAAAGCATCAAAAGCCCTAAAATATGAAAATTTTCATACTTAGGCCATATTGCCTATTTACACTAAGTCACCATGTTCAGCCATGTATATCACTGATTTTGCATCATGGGTTCATCAACAATGGCAACTAGGTCAACATAGTTGACATGCAAGCTATTTGGAAAGGTCTAAGTTCATATCCTAAATTTAAGTCTAATACAAACAACCCTACAAATTTTCCATTTAATATTCTGTTCAGATGTATCAAGCTGCCAACAGAATATTTAATCACAAAATCAACCGTACCGATTGACGTATGTGAAGAAACAAACCTTCTGTCCAAAATGCAGCTCAATCCAACGGTGGACCGAAAAGATTAGGTACTTTGATGAACAAGTCTCTGATCAGACAATTTCTCCTTTCCTGCTGCAAATACTCGAACTCAGATAACTATAGCACACACAATACTTGACAGACCAAAATCTCAACCGTTCATAATGTCGAAAGCTTAGTTGTGAACCACCTTCTCAAATATCATATCCATCCAACGGTAGATATAGGAGATCTATAAGTTTGATCTAAACTGCGCGAGAAATCCAGACATTCCAACCAGCTTTGTTTGAGAGGTTATATCTTTCAAACGGAAAATCCAATCAAGATCTCCACCGATCAGAATGAATACCAGTAAGATACGAACTTTCTGAAAATGTTTGAGCTCAATCAGACCATATAGCACTAAGGTCCAGAGCTTGATGAAAATGTTACTAAGACTTCCCTAAAAGAAACTTCCTCTTTCTTTCTCTTCTTCTTTCCTTTCTCTTCTTTTTCCTTTTCCCTCCACTCACCTCACTCTCTAGGACTTCCTTGGAGAAGAGAAGTGGGCATGGCACACTTTTCCACTTTCATGCACCAACTTGACATGTGTTGGAGAAGAGAAATGGGGCATGGGACACTTGTGCACTCTCACGCACCAACTTGACATGTGTTGGTCTCATGCACCAACTTGACATGTATTGGAGAAGAGAAATGGGGCATGGGACACTTGTCCATTATCATGCATCAACTTGACATGTGTTGGAGAAGAGAAATGGGGCATGGGACACTTGTCCATTCTTATGCACCAACTTGACATGTGTTGGTCTCATACTACTCATACCAACCACATGTACTTTTACCAATCTCATGCTTCCATGTATTTTAAATGTCCAATCCATTTAATACACCAAATTTTCATTCTCATTTATCCTTTTATTCAATCAATCCTAACCCATATCAATTCATGTTTTAATGGGCCCAAGCATAAATAATAAAACATGCATTATACTTTAATTTAACATGACCCATATACAATATATAATGCACATATTTATATACATTATCAAGCATCAAATATACAACATCAAACAAACACTAAACATATCAAGGCAAACACATAGAGTTTGGCCAAAATGTAATTGGGTTATGGGCTAGATGAAATAATATTTGGGGCGTCACACCAGGTGCTTTAGGTTACTTTTCAGTAACCGGTGACCGGTCCCATTGCTATTAATCGTCAAAAGTATTAATCAAAAGCGACCTAAAAAGCCAGGTGCTTTAAGTTACTTTCAGGTAACTAGTGACCGATCTCGTTGCTATTAAAGGTCTAAAGTATTCATCAACAGTGACCTGTCAGCATTGATCGAAAAAGTAGTTAAAGCACATAAATGTGCAGATCTTTCCTTATTCTTTCCAGCGCATTTTGAATTAGTCAAATTGAAGTTAAAACAAAAAAGTTATGGTCATTAGAACTTTACTTACCTTTTGTTTACTAAATTGTGTATCATTTAAGCAATCGATAAGTAAACTACGACTGACCATAACTTCTTCGTTTCAACTCTAATTTTTGTGATTTAAAATGCATTGAAAAAAGGAATAATGGACTTAAAAACCCAGGTGCTTTAACTTACTTTTCGGGAACCGTTGGCCGGTCCTTTTGCCATTAAATGTCCAAAGTATAAATAAACAGGGACCTGTCACCATTGATCGGAAAGGTAGTTAAAGCCCATGAATTTGTAGATTTTCTTTTCCTCTTTCCATCGCATTTTGAATTACTCAAATCATAGTTAAAAACCAAAAAGTTATGGTCATTAGAACTTTACTTACGTTTTGTTTACCAAATTGTGTATCATTTCAGCAATCGATAAGTAAACTTCAAATGACCATAATTTTTTCGTTTTAACTTCGATTTTAGTTATTAAGAATGTGTTGGAAAGAGGATGAAAAAGATCTACAAAACCAGGTGCTTTAAGTTACTTTTCGGTAACCAGGGATGGTCTCGATTCTATTAAATATTCATAGTATTAATCAATCGTGACAGGTTACCGGTGATCAGAAAGTTAGTTAAAGCTCATGAATGTTTAGATCTTCTCTTCCTTTTTCCACAACAATTTCAATTACCCAAATCGGAGCTAAAACGAAAAAGTTATGGTCATTTGTAGTTGGCTTACCAATTGTTTACCTAACGGTGAATCATTTCAGCAATCGATAAGTAAACTTCGAATGACCATAACTTTTTCATTTCAACTCTAACTTTTGTGATTTAAAATGCGTTGAAAAGAGGAATAAAAGACCTAAAAAGCCAGGTGCTTTAAGTTACTTTCAGGTAACCGGTGACCGATCTCGTTGTTATTAAAGGTCTAAAGTATTCATCAACAATGACCTGTGACCATTGATCAAAAAAGTAGTTAAAGCACATAGATTTATAGATCTTTCCTTGTTCTTTCCAGCGCATTTTGAATTAGTCAAATCGAAGTTACAACGAAAAAGTTATGGTCATTAGAACTTTACTTACCTTTTGTTTACCAAATTGTGTCATTTAAGCAATCGATAAGTAAACTTCAAATGACCATAACTTTTTCGTTTTAACTCCGACTTTAGTTATTAAGAATGTGTTGGAAGGAGGATGAAAAAGATCTACAAACCAGGTGCTTTAAGTTAGTTTTCGGTAACCGGGGATGGTCCGAATTCTATTAAATATTCATTGTATTAATCAACCGTGACAGGTTACCGGTGATCACAAAGTTAGTTAAAGCCCATGAATGTTTAGATTTTCTCTTCCTTTTTCTACAACAATTTCAATTACTCAAATCGGAGTTAAAACGAAAAATTTATGGTCATTTGTAGTTTGCTTACGAATTGTTTACCGAACGGTGTATCATTTCAACAATCGATAAGTAAACTTTGAATGAACATAACTTTTTCGTTTCGGCTCTAATTTTTGTGATTGAAAATGCATTGAAAAGATTAATAAATTAATTAAAACACCAGGTGCTTTAAGGTACTTTTCAGTAACCGGTGATTGGTCCCGTTGCTATTAATCGTCCAAAGTATTAATCAATAGCGACCTGTCACCATAGCTCAGAAAAGTAGTTAAAGCCCATAAATTTGTAGATCTTCCCATGTTCTTTCCAACGCATTTTGAATTAGTCAAATCAGAGTTAAAGCGAAAAAGTTATGGTCATTAGAACTTTACTTACCTTTTGTTTACCAAATTGTGTATCATTTAAGCAATCGATAAGTAAACTTCGAATGACCATAACTTTTTCGTGTTTACTTCGATTTTAGTTATTAAGAATGTGTTGGAAAGAGCATGAAAAAAATCTACAAAACCAGGTGCTTTAAGTTACTTTTCGGTTTTAGTTATTAAATATTCATAGTATTAATCAACCGTGACAGGTTACCGGTGATCAGAAAGTTAGTTAAAGCTCATCAATGTTTAGATCTTCTTTTCTTTTTTTCACAACAATTTCATTTGAAGTTTGCTTACCGATTGTTTACCAAACGATGTATCATTTCAGCAATCGATAAGTAAACTTCGAATAACCATAACTTTTTCGTTTCGACTCTAATTTTTGTGATTTAAAATAGATTGAAAAGAAGAATAAAAGACCTAAAAAGCCAAGTGCTTTAAGTTACTTTTAGGTAACCGGTGACCGGTCTCGTTGCTATTAAAGGTCTAAAGTAGTCATCAACAATGACCTGTCACCATTGATCGGAAAAGTAGTTAAAGCACATAAATTTATAGATCTTCCCTAGTTCTTTCCAACACATTTTGAATTAGTCAAATCGGAGTTAAAACGAAAAAGTTACGGTCATTAGAACTTTCCTTACCTTTTGTTTACCAAATTGTGTATCATTTAAGCAATCGATAAGTAAACTTCGAATGACCATAACTTTTTCGTTTCACCTCAAATTTTTGTGATTTAAAATGCATTGAAAAGAGGAATAAAAGACTTAAAAACCCAGGTGTTTTAAGTTTTTTTTCGGTAACCGTTGACCGGTCCCTTTGCCATTAAATGTCCAAAGTATTAATAAACAAGGACCTGTCACCATTGATCGGAAAGGTAGTTAAAGAGCATGAATTTGTACATCTTCTTTTCCTTTTTCCATCACATTTTGAATTACTCAAATCGGAGTTAAAACCAAAAAGTTATGGTCATTAGAACTTTACTTACGTTTTGTTTACCAAATTGTGTATCATTTCAGCAATCGATAAGTAAACTTCAAATGACCATAACTTTTTCGTTTTAACTCCGACTTTATTTATTAACAATGTGTTGGAAGGAGGATGAAAAAGATCTACAAAACCAGGTGTTTTAAGTTACTTTTCGGTAACCGGGGATGGTCCGGATTCTATTAAATATTCATAGTATTAATCAACCGTGACAGGTTACCGATGATCAGAAAGTTAGTTAAAGCTCATGAATGTTTAGATCTTCTCTCCTTTTTTCCACAACAATTTCAATTACCCAAATCGGAGCTAAAAAGAAAAAGTTATGGTCATTTGTAGTTTGCTTACCGATTGTTTACCTAATGGTGTGTCATTTCAGCAATCGATAAGTAAACTTTGAATAACCATAACTTTTTTCGTTTCAACTCAAATTTTTGTGATTTAAAATGCATTGAAAAGAGGAATAAAAGACCTAAAAAGCAAGGTGCTTTAAGTTACTTTCAGGTAACCAGTGACCCGTCTCGTTGCTATTAAAGGTCTAAAGTATCATCAACAGTGACCTGTCACCATTGATTGAAAAAGTAGTTAAAGCACATAAATTTATAAATCCTCCCTTGTTCTGTCCATCGCATTTTGAATTAGTTAAATCGGAGTTAAAATGAAAAAGTTATGGTCATTAGAACTTTACTTACCTTTTGTTTACCAAATTGTGTATCATTTCAGCAATCGATAAGTAAACTTCAAATGACCAAAATTTTTTCATTTTAACTTCGATTTTATTTATTAAACTTGTGTTGGAAAGAGAATGAAAAATATCTACAAAACTAGGTGCTTTAACTTAATTTTTGGTAACCGGGGATGGTCCTGATTTTATTAAATTTTCATAGTATTAATCAAGCGTGACAGGTTACCGGTGATCAGAAAGTTAGTTAAAGCTCATGAATGTTTAGATCTTCTCTTCTTCTTTCCACAACAATTTCAATTACTCAAATCAGGTGCTAAAATGAAAAAGTTACGGTCATTTGTAGTTTGCTTACAGATTGTTTAATGAACGGTGTATCATTTCAGCAATCGATAAGTAAACTTCGAATGACCATAACTTTTTCGTTTCACTTCTAATTTTTGTGATTTAAAATGCATTGAAAAGATGAATAAAAGAATTAAAAAACCAGGTGGTCTAAGTTACTTTTCAATAAACGGTGACTGGTCCCGTTGCTATTAATCGTCCAAAGTATTAATCAACAGGGACCTGTCACCTGTAGATCTTTACATGTTCTTTTCAGCGCATTTTGAATTAGTCAAATCAGAGTTAAAACGAAAAAGTTATGGTCATTAGAACTTTACTTACCTTTTGTTTACCAAATTGTGTATCATTTAGGAAATCGATAAGTAACCTTTAAATGACCCTAACATTTTCGTTTTAACTCCAATTTTAGTTAATAAAAATGTGTTGAAAAGAGGATGAAAAAGATCTACAAAACCAGGTGCTATAAGTCACTTTTTGATAACCGGGGATGGTCCCGGTTCTATTAAATATTCAAAATATTAATCAACCATGACAGGTTACCGGTGATCAGAAAGTTAGTTAAAGATCATGAATGTTTAAATCTTATCTTCCTTTTTCCACAACAATTTCAATTACTCAAATCGGAGCTCAAACGAAAAAGTTATGGTCATTTGTAGTTTGCTTACCGATTGTTTACCTAACGGTGTATCATTTCAGCAATCGATAAGTAACCTTCGAATGACCATAACTTTTTCCTTTCAACTCTAATTCTTGTGATTTTAAATGGATTGAAAAAAAGGAATAAAAGAATTAAAAAACCAGGTGCTTAAAGTTACTTTTCGATAACCGGTGACTGGTCCCGTTGCTAATAATCGTCCAAAGTATTAATCAACAACGACCTGTCACCATTGATCAAAAAAGTAGTTAAAGCCCATAAATTTGTAGATCATTCCATGTTCTTTCCAACACATTTTGAATTAGTCAAATCGGAGTTAAACCGAAAAAGTTATGGTTATTAGAACTTTACTTACCTTTTGTTTACGAAATTGTGTATCATTTAAGCAATTGATAAGTAAACTTCAAATGACCATAACTTTTTCGTTTTAACTCCGACTTTAGTTATTAAGAATGTGTTAGAAAGCAGATAAAAAAGATCTACAAAATCATGTGCTTTAAGTTACTTTTCGGTAACCAGGGATGGTCTCGATTCTATTAAATACTCATATTATTAATCAATCGTGACAGGTTGTCGGTCATCAGAAAGTTAGTTAAAGCACCGAATGTTTAGATCTTCCTTTCTTCTTTCCACAACAATTTCAATTACTCAAATCGGAGCTAAAACGAAAACGTTATTGTCATTTGTAGTTTGCTTGCCGATTGTTTACCTGACGGTGTATCATTTCAGCAATCGATACGTAAAATTCGAATGACCATAACTTTTTCGTTTCAACTCAAATTTTTGTGATTTTAAATGCATTGAAAAGAGGAATAAAAGAATTAAAAAACCAGGTGCTTTAAGTTACTTTTCGGTAACCGGTGACCGGTCCCATTGCTATTAATCGTCCAAAGTATTAATTAACAGTGACATGTCACAGTTGATCAGAAAAGTAGTTAAAGCCCATAAATTTGTAGATCTTCCCATGTTCTTTCCAACACATTTTGAATTAGTCAAATCAGAGTTAAACCAAAAAAGTTATGGTCATTAGAACTTTACTTACCTTTTGTTTACCAAATTGTGTGTCATTTAAGCAATCGATAAGTAAACTTCAATTGACCATAACTTTTTTATTTTAACTCCGACTTTAGTTATTAAGAATGTGTTGGAAAGAGGATGAAAAAGATCTACAAAACCAAGTGCTTTAAGTTACTTTTTGGTAACCAGGGATGGTCTCAATTCTATTAAATATTCATATTATTAATCAACCGTGACAGGTTACCGGTGATCAGAAAGTTAGTTAAAGCTCACGAATGTTTAGATCTTCTCTTCCTTTTTCCACAACAATTTCAATTACTCGAATCGGAGCGAAAACGAAAAAGTTATGGTCCTTTGTATTTTGCTTACCGATTGTTTACCGAACGGTGTATCATTTCAGCAATCGATAAGTAAACTTCGAATGACCATAACCTTTTCGTTTCAACTCTAATTTTTGTGATTTAAGATGCATTGAAAAGAGGAATAAAAGAATTAAAAAACCAGGTGCTTCAAGTTACTTTTAGGTAACCGGTGCCCGGTCCCGTTGCTATTAATCGTCCAAAGTATTAATCAATAGCGACCTGTCACCATTGATCGGAAAAGTAGTTAAAGCCCATGAATTTGTAGATGTTCCCATGTTTTTTCCACCGCATTTTGAATTAGTCAAATCGGAGGTAAACCGAAAAAGTTATGGTCATTAGAAGTTTACTTACCTTTTGTTTACCAAATTGTGTATCATTTAAGCAATCGATAAGTAAACTTCAAATGACGATAAATTTTTTTGTTTTAATTCTGATTCTAGATATTAAAAATGTGTTGGAAAGAGGATGAAAAGGATATACAAAACCAAGTGCTTTAAGTTACTTTTCGATAACCGGGGATGGCCCCGGTTTTATTAAATATTCATAGTATTAATCAACCGTGACAGGTTACCGGTGATCGAAAAGTTAATTAAGGCACGGGAATGTTCAGATCATCTATTCTTCTTTTCACAACGATTTCAATTACTCCAATCGGAGCTAAAACGAGAAAAGTTATGGTCATTTGTGGTTTGCTTACCGATTGTTTACAGAATAGTGAATCATTTGATCAATCGATAAGTAAACTTCGACCGACCCTAACTTTTTCGTTTCAACTCAAATTTTTATGATTTAAAATGCATTGAAAACAGGAATAAAAGAATTAAAAAACCAGGTGCTTTAAGTTACTTTTCAGTAACCGGTAACCGGTCCCGTCGCTATTAATCGTCCAAAGTATTAATCAACTGTGACCTGTCACCATTGAGCGGAAACGTAGTTAAAGCCCATGAATTGGTAGATCTTCTCTTCATCTTTCCATCGCATTTTGAATTAGTCAAATCGGAGTTAAAATAAAAAAAGTTATGGTCATTACAACTTTACTTACCTTTTGTTTACCAAATTGTGTATCATTTAAGCAATCGATAAGTAACTTCAAATGACCATAACTTTTTCGTTTTAACTTCGATTGTAGTTATTAAAAATGTGTTGGAAAGATGATGAAAAGGATCTACAAACCAGGTGCTTTAAGTTACTTTTCGGTAACTGGGGATGGTCCCGGTTCTATTAAATATTCATAATATTAATCAACTGTGACAGGTCACCGGTGGTCAGAAAGTTAGCTAAAGCACCGGAATGTTTAGATCTTCTTTTCTTCTTTCCACAACAATTTCAATTACTCAAAATGGAGCTAAAACGAAAACGTTATTGTCATTCGTAGTTTGCTTACCAATTGTTTACCTAACGGTGTATCATTTCAGCAATCGATAAGTAAACTTTGAATGACCATAACTTTTCGTTTCATCCCTGATTTTTGTGATTTAAAATGCATTGAAAAGAGGAATAAAAGAATTAAAAAACCAGGTACTTTAAGTTACTTTTCAGAAACGGGTGACCAGTCCCGTTGCTATTAATCGTCCAACGTATTATACACCAGCGACCTGTCACCATTGTTTGGGAAAGTAGTTAAAGCCCATAAATTTGTAGATCTTCCCATGTTCTTTCCAGCGCATTTTGAATTAGTCAAATCGGAGTTAAACCGAAAAAGTTATGGTCAGTAGAAGATTGCTTACCTTTTGTTTACCAAATTGTGTATCATTTGAGCAATCGATAAGTAAACTTCAAATGACAATAACTTTTTCGTTTTAACTCCGACTTTAGTTATTAAGAATGTGTTGGAAAGAGGATGAAAAAGATCTACAAAACCAGGTGCTTTAAGTTACTTTTCGATAACCAGGGATGGTTTCGATTTTATTAAATATTCATATTATTAATCAACCGTGCCAGGTTACCGGTGATGAGAAAGTTTGTTAAAGCACATGAATTTTGAGATCTTCTCTTCCTTTTTCCCCAACGATTTCAATTACTCAAATCAGAGCTAAAACGAGAAAAGTTATGGTCATTTGTGGTTTGCTTACCATTTGTTTACCGGACAGTGTATCATTTAATCAATCGATAAGTAAACTTCGAATGACCATAAATTTTTCATTTCAACTCTATTTTTTATGATTTAGAATGCATTGAAAAGAGGAATAAAGGACTTAAAAACCAAGGTGTTTTAAGTTACTTTCCGGTAACCGGTGACTTGTCACCATTGATCGAAAAGGTAGTTAAAGCCCATGAATTTGTAGATCTTCTTTTCCTCTTTCCATCGCATTTTGAATTACTCAAATTGAAGTTAAAACCAAAAAGTTATGGTCATTAGAACTCTACTTACCTTTTGTTTACCAAATTGTGTATCATTTCACCAATCGATAAGTAAACTTCAAATGACCATAACCTTTTCGTTTTAAATTCAATTTATTTATTAAAAATGTGTTGGAAAGAGAATGAAAAAGATCTACAAAACTAGGTGCTTTAATTTACTTTTCGGTAACCGGGGATCGTCCCGATTCAATTAAATATTCTTAGTATTAATCAACTGTGATAGGTTACCGGTGATCGAAAAGTTAGTTAAAGCACCGGAATGTTTAGATCTTCTCTTCTTCTTTCCACAACAATTTCAAATACTTAAAATCAGAGCTAAAAAGAAAAGTTATTATCATTTCTAGTTTGCTTACCCATCGTTTACCAAACGGTGTATAATTTCAGCAATCGATAAGTAAACTTTAAAGGACCATAACTTTTTCCTTTCAACTCTAATTTTTGTGGTTTAAAATGCATTCAAAAGAGGAATAAAAGAATTAAAAAACTAGGTTCTTTAAGTTACTTTTCAGAAGTCGGTGTCCGGTCCCGTTGCTATTAATCGACCAAAGTATCAATCAACAGCGGCCTATCACCATCGATCGGAAAAGTAGTTAAAGCCCATAAATTTGTAGATCTTCCAATGTTCTTTCCAGCGCATTTTGAATTAGTCAAATCAGAGTTAAAGGGAAAAACTTATGGTCGTTAGAACTTTACTTACCTTTTGTTTACCAAATTGTGTATAATTTAAGCAATCGATAAGTAAACTTCAAATGACCATAACTTTTTCGTTTTAACTCCGATTTTAGTTATTAAGAATGTGTTGGAAAGAGGATGAAAAAGATCTACAAAATCAGGTGCTTTACATTTCGGTACCCAGGGATGACGTCGATTCTATTAAATTTACGTAGAATTAATCAACCGTGACAGGTTACCGGTGATCGAAAAGTTAGTTAAAGCTCATGAATGTTTAGATTTTCTTTTCCTTTTTCCACAACAATTTCAATTACTCAAATCGGAGCTAAAACGAAAAAGTTATGGTCGTTTGTAGTTTGCCTACCGATATTTTACGGAACGATGTATCATTTCAGCAATCGATAAGTAAACTTCGAATGACCATAGCTTTTTTCATTTCAACTCAAATTTTTGTGATTTGAAATGCGTTGAAAAGTGGAATAAAAGACCTAAAAAGCCAGGTGCTTTAAGTTACTTTCAGCTAACCGATGACCGGTCTCGTTGCTATTAAAGGTCTAAAGTAGTTAAAGCCCATAAATTTGTAGATCTTCCCATGTTCTTTCCAGCGCATTTTGAATTAGGCAAATCGGTGTTAAAACGGAAAAGTTATGGTCATTAGAACTTTACTTACCTTTTGTTTACCAAATTTTGTATAATTTAAGCAATCGATAAGTAAACTTCAAATGACCCTAACTTTTTTGTTTTAGCTCTGATTTTAGTTATTAAAAATGTGTTGGAAAGAGGATGAAAAAGATCTACAAACCAGGTGCTTTAAGTTACATCTCGGTAACCGGGGATGGTCGCTTTTCTATTAAATATTCAAAATATTATTCAACCGTGACAGGTTACCGGTGATCAGAAAGTTAGTTAAAGCTCATGAATGTTTAGATTTTCTCTTCCGTTTTCCATAACAATTTCAATTACTCAAATCGGAGCTACGACGAAAACGTTATGGTCATTTTGTAGTTTGTTCACCGATTGTTTACCGAACGGTGTATCATTTCAGCAATCGATAAGTAAACTTTGAATGACTATAACCTTTTCGTTTCAACCCTAATTCTTGTGATTTAAAATGCAATGAAAAGGGGAATAAAAGACCTAAAAAGCCACGTGCTTTAACTTACTTTAGGTAACCGGTGACCGGTCTCGTTGCTATTAAAGGTCTAAAGTATTTATCAACTGTGACTTGTCACCCTTGATCAAAAAAGTAGTTAAAGAACACAAATTTGGAGATGTTCCCTTGTACTTTCCAGCGCATTTTGAATTTGTCAAATCGGAGTTAAAACGAAAAAGTTATGGTCATTAGAAATTTACTTACCTTTTGTTTACCAAATTGTGTATCATTTCAGTAATCGATAAGTAAACTTCAAATGACCCGAACTTTTTTGTTTTAACTCCGATTTTAGTTATTAAAAATGTGTTCGAAAGAGGATGAAAAAGCTCTACAAAACCAGGTGCTTTAAGTTACTTTTCGATAATCGGGGATGGTCCCGGTTCTATTAAATATTCATAATATAAATCAACCGTGACGGATTACCGGTGATTAGAAAGTTAGTTAAAGCTCATGAATGTTTAGAACTTCTCGTCTTCTTTACCTAACAATTTCAATTACTCAAATCGGAGCTAAAACGAAAACGTTATTGTCATTTGTAGTTTGCTAACCGATTGTTTACCTAACGGTGTATCATTTCAGGAATCGATAAGTAAACTTCGAATGACCATAACTTTTTCGTTTCAACTCTAATTTTTCTGATTTAAAATGCATTGAAAAGAGGAATAAAAGAATTAAAAACTAGGTGCTTTAAGTTACTTCTCGGTAACCGGTGACCAGTCCCGTTGCTATTAATCGTCCAACGTATTAATCCACAACGACCTGTCACCATTGATCGAAAAAGTAGTTAAAGCCCATAAATTTGTAAATCTTCCCATGTTCTTCCCATGTTCTTTCCAGCGCATTTTGAATTAGATAAATCGAAGTTAAACTGAAACAAGTTACGGTCGTTTGAACTTTACTTACCTTTTGTTTACCAAATTCTGTATCATTTAAGCAATCGATAAGTAAACTTCAAATGACCATAACTTTTTCGTTTTAACACCAACTTTAGTTATTAAGAATGTGTTGGAAAGAGAATGAAAAAGATCTACAAAATCAGTTGCTATAATTTACTTTTCGGTAACCAGAGATGGTCTCGATTCTATTAAATATTCATATTATTAATCAACCGTGACAGGTTACCGGTGATCAGAAAGAGAGTTAAGGCTCATGAATGTTTAGATCTTCTCTTCCTTTTTCCACAATAATTTCAATTACTCAAATCGGAGCTAAAACGAAAAGTTACGGTTGTTTGTAGTTTGCTTACCGATATTTTACCAAACGATGTATCATTTCAGCAATCGATAAGTAAACTTCGAATGACCATAACTTTTTTCGTTTCAACTCTATTTTTTGTGATTTGATATGCATTGAAAAGAGGAATAAAAGACCTAAAAGGCCAGGTGCTTTAAATTACTTTCTGCTAATCGGTGATCGGTCTAAAGTATTTATCAATAATGACTTGTCACCATTGATCGGAAAAGTAGTTCAAGCAAATAAATTTGGAGATTTTCCCTTGTTCTTTCCAACGCATTTTGAATTCGTCAAATCGGACTTAAAATGAAAAAGTTATGGTTAATAGAACTTTACTTACCTTTTGTTTACCAAATTGTGTATAATTTAAGCAATCGATAAGTAAACTTCAAATGACCCTAATTCTTTCGTTTTAACTCTGATTTTAGTTATTAAAAATGTGTTGGAAAGAGGATGAAAAAGATCTACAAAACCAAGTGCTTTAAGTTACATTTCGGTAACCGGGGATGGTCCCGGTTCTATTAAATATTCATAATATTAATCAACCGTGATAGATTACCGGTGAACAGAAAGTTAGTTAAAGCTCATGAATGTTTAGATCTTCTCTTCCTCTTTCCACAACAATTTCAATTACTCAAATCGGAGCTACAACGAAAAAGTTATGGTAATTTGTAGTTAGCTTACCGGTTGTTTACCGAACGGTGTATCATTGCAGGAATCGATAAATAAACTTCGAATGATCATAACTTTTTAGTTTCAACTCTAATTTTTGTGATTTAAAATGCATTGAAAAGAGGAATAAAAGACCTAAAAAGCCAGGTGCTTTAAGTTACTTCAGATAACCGGTGATCGATCTCGTTGCTATTAAGGGTCTAAAGTATTTATCAACAGTTTCCTGTCACCATTGATCGGAAAAGTAGTTAAAGCACACGAATTTTGAAATCTTCCTTTGTTTTTTCCAGCTCATTTCGAACTAGCCAAATCGGAGTTAAAACGAAAAAGTTATGGTTATTAGAACTTTACTTACCTTTTGTTTACCAAATTATGTATCATTTCAGCAATCGATAAGTAACTTCAAATGACCCTAACTGTTTCGTTTTAACTCCGATTTTAGTTATTAAAAATGTGTTCGAAAGAGGATGAAAAAGCTCTACAAAACCAGGTACTTTAAGTTACTTTTCGATAATCGGGGATGGTCCCGGTTCTATTAAATATTCATAATATAAATCAACCGTGACAGGTTACCGGTGATCGAAAAGTTAGTAAAAGCAGCGGAATGTTTAGATCTTGTCTTCTTCTTTCCACAACAATTTCAATTACTCAAATCGGAGCTAAAACGAAAATGTTATTGTCATTTGTAGTTTGCTTACCGATTGTTTACCTAACAGTGTATCATTTCAGCAATCGATAAGTAAACTTCAAATGACCATAACTTTTTCGTTTCAACTCTAATTTTTGTGATTCAAAATGCATTGAAAAGAGGAATAAAAGAATTAAAAAACTAGGTGCGTTAAGTTACTTTTCGGTAACCGGTGACCGGTCCCGTTGCTATTAATCGTCCAAAGTATTAATCAACAGCGACCTGTCACCATTGATCGGAAAAGTAGTTAAAGCCCATAAATTTGTAGATCTTCCCATGTTCTTTCCAGCGCATTTTGAATTAGTCAAATCGGAGTTAAACCGAAAAAGTTATGGTCATTAGAACTTTACTTACCTTTTGTTTACCAAATTCTGTATAATTTAAGTAATCGATAAGTAAACTTCAAATGACTATAACTTTTTCGTTTTAACTCCGACTTTGGTTTTTAAGAATGTGTTCGAAAGAGGATGAAAAAGATCAATAAAACCAGTTGCTATAAGTTACTTTTCAATAACCAGTGATGGTCTCGATTCTATTAAATATTTATATTATTAATCAACCGTGACAGGTTACCGTTGATCAAAAAGATAGTTACAGCTCTTGAATGTTTAGATCTTCTCTTCCTTTTTCCACAATAATTTCAATTACTCCAATCGGAGCTAAAACGAAAAAGTTATGGTCGTTTGTAGTTTGCTTACCGATATTTTACCGAACGATGTATCATTTCAGCAATCGATAAGTAAACTTCGAATAACCATAACTTTTTTCGATTCAACTCTGATTTTTGTGATTTGAAATGCATTGAAAGAGGAATAAAAGACCTAAAAAACCAGGTGCTTTAAGTGACTTTCAGCTAACCGGTGACCGGTCTAGTTGTTTTTAAAGGTCTAAAGTATTTATCAATAGTGACCTGTCACCATTGATCGAAAAAGTAATTAAAGCACATAAATTTGGAGATCTTCCCTTGTTCCTTCCAGCGCATTTTGAATTAGTCAAATCGGACTTAAAACAAAAAAACATTGGTCACTAGAACTTTACTTACCTTTTGTTTACCAAATTGTGTATAATTTAAGCAATCGATAAGTAAACTTCAAATCACCCTAACTCTTTCGTTTCAACTCCGATTTTAGTTATTAAAAATGTGTTGGAAAAAGGATGAAAAAGATCTACAAAACCATGTGCTTTAAGTTACATTTCGGTAACCGGGGATGGTCCTGGTTCTATTAAATATTCATAATATTAATCAAACGTGACAGGTTACCGGTGATCAAAAAGTTAGTTAAAGCTCGTGAATGTATAGATCTTCTCTTCCTTTTTCCACAACAATTTCAATTACTCAAATCAGAGCTACAACAAAAAAGTTATGCTCATTTGTAGTTTGCTTACCGATTGTTTACCGAACGGTGCATCATTTCAGCAATCGATAAGTAAACTTCGAATTACCATAACTTTTTTGTTTCAACTCTAATTTTTGTGATTTAAAATGCATTGAAAAGAGGAATAAAAAACATAAAAGGCCAAGTGCTTAAAGTTACTCTAGGTAACCGGTCACCGATCTTGTTGCAATTAAAGTTCTATAGTATTAATCAACAGTGACCTGTCACCATTGATCGAAAAAGTAGTTAAAGCACACAAACTTGGGGATCTTCCCTTGTTCTTTCCAGCGCATTTTGAATTAGTCAAATCAGAGTTAAAACGAAAAAGTTATGGTTATTAGAACTTTACTTACCTTTTGTTTACCAAATTGTGTATCATTTCAGCAATCCATAAGTAAACTTCAAATGACCCGAACTTTTTCGTTTTAATTCCGATTTTAGTTATTAGAAATGTGTTCGAAAGAGGATGAAAAAGATATACAAAACCAGGTGCTTTAAGTTACTTTTCAGTAATCGGGAATGGTCCCGGTTCTATTAAATATTCATAATATAAATCAACCGTGACAGGTTACCCGTGATCAAAAAGTTAGTTAAAGCAGTGGAATGTTTAGATCTTCTCTTTTTCTTTCCACAACAATTTCAAATACTCAAATCGGAGCTAAAACGAGAAAAATTATTGTCATTTGTGGTTTGCTTACCGATTGTTTACCAAACAGTTTATCATTTAATCAATCGATAAGTAAACTTCGAATGACCATAACTTTTTCGTTTCAACTCTAATTTTTGTGATTCAAAATGCATTGAAGAAAGGAATAAAAGAATTAAAAAACTACATGCTTTAAGTTACTTTTCGGTAACCGGTGATAGGTCCCGTTCCTATTAATCGTCCAAAGTAATAATCAACAGTGACCTGTCACCATTGATCGGAAAAGTAGTTATAGCCCATAAATTTGTAGATCTTCCATGTTCTTTCCAGCGCATTTTGAATTAGTCAAATCGGAGTTAAACCGAAAAAGTTATGGTCATTAGAACTTTACTTACCTTTTGTTTACCAAATTGTGTATTATTTAAGCAATCGATAAGTAAACTTCAAATGACCATAACTTTTTCGATTTAACTCCGACTTTAGCTATTAAGAATGTGTTGGAAAGAGGATGAAAAAGATCTACAAAACCAGTTGCTCTAAGTTACTTTTCGGTAACCAGGGATGGTCTCGATTCAATTAAATATTCATATTATTAATCAACCGTGACAGGTTACCAGTGATCAGAAAGATAGTTGAAGCTCATGAATTTTTAGATCTTCTCTTCCTGTTTCCACAATATTTTCAATTACTCAAATCGGAGCTCCAACGAAAAAGTTATGGTCATTTGTAGTTTGCTTACCGATTGTTTACCGAACGGTGTATCATTTCAGCAATCGATAAGTAAACTTCGAATGACCATAACTTTTTTGTTTCAACTCTATTTTTTGTGATTTAAAATGCATTGAAAAAAGGAATAAAAGACCTAAAAAGTCAGGTGCTTAAAGTTACGTCAGGTAACCGGTGACCGGTCTCGTTGCTATTAAAGGTCTGAAGTATTTATCAACAGTGATCTGTCACCATTGATCGAAAAAGTAGTTAAAGCACACAAATTTGGAGGTCTTCCGTTGACAGGTTATTGTCATTCGTAGTTTGCTTACCGATTGTTTACCTAACGGTGTATCATTTCAGCAATCGATAAGAAAACTTCGAATGACCATAGCTTTTTCATTTCAACTCTAATTTTTGTGATTTAAAATGCATGGAAAAGAGGAATAAAAGAATTAAAAAACTAAGTGCTTTAAGTTACTTTGCCGTAACCGGTAACCGATCCTGTTGCTCTTAATCGTCCAAAGTATTAATCAACAGCGACCTGTCACCATTTATCAGAAAAGTAGTTAAAGCCCATAAATTTGTAGATCTTCCCATGTTCTTTCCAGCGCATTTTGAATTAGTCAAATCAGAGTTAAACCGAAAAAGTTATGGTCATTAGAACTTTACTTACCTTTTGTTTACCAAATTGTGTATCATTTAAGCAATTGATAAGTAAACTTCGAATGACAATAAGTTTTTCGTTTTAACTCCGACTTTAGTTATTAAGAATGTGTTGGAAAGAGGATGAAAAAGATCTACAAAACCAGGTGCTTTAAGTTACTTTTCGGTAACCAGGGATGGTCTCGATTCTATTAAATATTCATATTATTAATCAACCGTGACAGGTTACCGGTGATCAGAAAGTTATTAAAAGCTCATGAATGTTTAGATCTTATCTTCCTTTTTCCAGAACGATTTCAATTACTAAAATCAGAGCTAAAACGAGAAAAGTTATGGTCATTTGCGATTTGCTTACCGATTGTTTACCGAACTGTGTATCATTTAAGCAATGGATAAGTAAACTTCGAATGACCATAACTTTTTCGTTTCAACAATAATTTTTGTGATTTCAAATGCATTGAAAAGAGGAATAAAAGACTTAAAAACCAAGGTGTTTTAAGTTACTTTTCGGTAACCGGTGACCGGTCCCTTTGCCATTAAACGTCCAAAGTATTAATAAACAGAGTCCTGACACCATTGATCGGAAAGGTAGTTAAGGCCCATGAATTTGCAGATCTTTTTTTCCTCTTTCCGTCGCATTTTGAATTAGTTAAATCAGAGTTAAAACCAAAAAGTTATGGTCATTAGAACTTTACTTACCTTTTGTTTACCAAATTGTGTATCATTTCAGCAATTGATAAGTAAACTTCAAATGACCATATGTGGCGACCCCGCAACCTGGACCACCAACCCCGCAAGGAATGGCTTGCGGAATACCTGTGCGGGACCACCAACCCCGCATCTCCAACCACTTCTCAACCCCCGTGATGTGGTTGAGGCCCTACGAACCTTATCCCAAACAACGACATAATATAAAAAGGTACTAAACAAAACTACCAACCGTATTAATCATCCAAGACATGAGATAATACATAAAAATGAACCATAAATAAAACCATAATCCCTACCGTCCAATCAAGATGGACATACACATAAAGTCCAAAACCAGGGGTACAAAAAACCGTCATATGCCCACATGGTCTATCTACCAAGTCCCTACTAACCCATACTACAATGTGGTAAGTGTTATAATTACGTAGTCCAAAATATAATACATCATAATTTAAAACACAGTTCAATCAAAATGCCTCTCAACTCACATCGAGGCCTTGGATTCTCTCGCCAGAAAGGCCCTCAAGATATGACTACTCCTTTGCCCTTATTCGGGATAGAAGAACCTGAAAGAGGAAAATGAGGGTGAGCCAACGGTGCCCAGTTAATAGAATTCAAATATGTTATCAATACCATCAATAAATATCATGTATGCATGTCAATGTGTAGCATGATTAAAAGCTCATAACATATAGATATCAAGCATTTATAATAAGTTCGATGCAAGTAAAATCTTATCAATTTGGATCCACATTCCACATGCATTGGGGTTACTAGTGCACGTCTATTTCACCGTACCGTTCTCATCCCCAGATATTTCTTTTTTAAAACCCTCCTATGACAAGGTTAAGTCTCCTTATTAGCCAGATAGATGGGCCCAACCAAAGTCATAAGGTTTTCTCAAATCAATGCATCATTCAAAACATTAGGACACATTCATGCTTTCAACATACAATATATATAAGTGATATGATGACATAAAAGATATAATCATAAATGAAGTCTACTCACAACCAAGCCTCGCGAGAGTATCTAACCACACACGGACACCAAACCGAATCAACCCAATCAAGGTCCTGAAACATTCATCAATATCCAACCATACATCAATTTCTATGCTCAATCACATAGACATTACACATCAACCCTAAATCAGCCCACATATAGACAATAGGCCTAAATCTCATCTAATCCCATCATTCAACTCAAATCACATGACTTAGGCCTCTAATGCATAGTTCTCATTCATAAACCATTTAATTAATCAAAAATACTGATTTTCAATTCCTTAGGTATAAACATGCCCAAATTGGGCCACTTGATCACAAGTAGGTCTAACCCATGATATGGTCACAACCACCAAATCAATAGCATAATCAACCCTAATCATGCTTAATTAGACATAAATTGCATCAATTCAATGATTCTAGGCCAAAAGCATCAAAAGCCCTAAAATATGGAATTTTCCATACTTAGGCCATATTGCCTATTTACACTAGGTCACCATGTTCAGCCATGTATATCACTGATTTTGTATCATGGGTTCATCAAAAATGGCAACTAGGTCAACATAGTTGACATGCAAGCTATTTGGAAAGGTCTAAGTTCATATTCTTAATTTAGGTCTAATACAAACAACCCTACAAATTTTCCATTTCATATTCTGTTCAGATGTATCAAGCTGCTAACAGAAATATTTAATCACAAAATCAACTGTACAGATTAAAGTATGTTAAGAGGCAAACCTTCTGTCCAAATATCAGCTAAATCCAACGGTGGACCGAAACGATATCACTCTTTGATGAACAAGTCTCTAATCAGATAATTTCTCCTTTCCTGCTGCGAATACTTGAACGCAGATGACTATATCACACAAAATAATTACCCACCAACATCTAAACCGTTCATAATGTAAAAAGATCAGTTTTGAACCACCTTCTCAAATATCATATCCATCCAATGGTAGATTTAGGAGTTCTATTAGTTTGATCTAAACTACGCGAGAGCTCCATACTTTCCGACCAGCTTTATTTGGGAGGTTATATCTTTCACACGAAAACTCCAATAAATATCTCCACCGACCAGAATGAATATCCATAAGATACGAACTTGTTGAAAAATTTTGAGCTCAATCTGACCATATGGCACGAAGATCCAGCTCTTTGATGAAAACATTGCTGAGACTTCCCTCCAAGCAACTTCATCTTTCTTTCTCTTCTTCTTTCCTTTCTCTTCTTTTTTGCTTTCCCTCCACTCATCTCACTCTCTAGGACTTCCTTGGAGAAGAGAAGTAGGGCATGGGATACTATTCCACTTTCATGCACCAACTTGACATGTGTTGGCCTTATGCTCCAACTTGACATGTATTGGAGAAGAGAAATGGGGCATGGGACACTTGTCCATTATCATGCATCAACTTGACATGTGTTGGTCTCATGCACCAACTTGACATGTGTTGGAAAAGAGAAATGGGGCATGGGACACTTGTCCATGCTCATGCACCAATTTGACATGTGTTGGTCTCATGCACCAATTTGACATGTGTTGGAGAAGAGAAATGGGGCATGGGACACTTGTCCATTCTCATGCACCAACTTGACATGTGTTGGTCTCATACTACTCATGCACCAATTCAACATGTGTTGGAGAAGAGAAATGGGGCATGGGACACTTGTCCATTCTCATGCACCAACTTGACATGTGTTGGTCTCATACTACTCATGCACCAATTCAACATGTGTTGGAGAAGAGAAATGGGGCATGGGACACTTGTCCATTCTCATGCACCAACTTGACATGTGTTGGTCTCATACTACTCATACCAACCACATGTACTTTAACCAATCTCATGCTTCCATGTATTTTAAATGTCTAATCCATTTAATACACCAAATTTTCATTCTCATTTATCCTTTTATTCAATCAATCCTAACCCATATCAATTCATGGTTTAATGGGCCCATGCATAAATAATAAAACATGCATTGTACTTTAATTTAACATGACCCATATACAATTTATAATGCACATTATCAAGCATCAAATATACAAACATGAAACAACCATCAAACAAACACCAAACATATCAAGGCAAACACATAGAGTTTAGGCAAAATATAATTGGGTAATAGGCTAGATGAAATAATTTTTGGGACGTCACACCATAACTTTTTCGTTTTACCTTCGATTTTATTTATTAAAAATGTGTTGGAAACAGAATGAAAAAGATCCACAAAACCAAGTGCTTTAAGTTACTTTTCGGTAACCGGGGATGGTCTCGATTCTATTAAATATTCGTAGTATTAATCAACCGTGGCAGGTTACCGGTGATCGGAAAGTTAGTTAAAGCACCGGAATGTTTAGATCTTCTCTTCTTCTTTCCACAACAATTTCAATTACTTAAAATCAGAGCTAAAAAGAAAAAGTTATGGTCATTTGTAGTTTGCTTACCGAATGTTTACCTAACGGTGTATCATTTTAGCAATCGATAAGTAAACTTCGAATGACCATAACTTTTTCGTTTCAACTCTAATTTTCGTGATTTAAAATGCATTGAAAAGAGGAATAAAAGAATTAAAAAACCAGGAGCTTTAAGTTACTTTTCAGAAATCAATGACCGGTCTCGCTGCTATTTATCGTCCAAAGTATTAATCAACAGCAACCTGTCACCATTATTCGGAAAAGTATTTAAAGCCCATGAATTTGTAGATCTTCTCTTCCTCTTTCCATCGCATTTTGACTTAGTCAAATCGGAGTTAAAATGAAAAAGTTATGGTCATTGGAACTTTACTTACCTTTTGTTTACTTTGTGTATCATTTCAACAATCGATAAGTAAACTTCAAATGACGATAACTTTTTTGTTTAAACTCCGACTCTAGTTATTAAAATGTGTTGGAAAGAGGATGAAAAGGATCTACAAAACCCTGTGGTTTAAGTTACTTTTCGGTAACCGGGGATGGTCCCGGTTCTATTAAATATTCATAATATGAATCAACCGTGACAAGTTACCGGTGATCGGAAAGTTTGTTAAGGCACTGAAATGTTTACATCATCTCTTCTTCTTTTCAAAACGATTTCAATTACTCAAATCAGAGCTAAACAGAGAAAAGTTAATGTCATTTGTGGTTTGATTATTGATTGTTTACCGAACAGTGTATCATTTAATCAATCGATAAGTAAACTTTGAATGACCATAAATATTTTGTTTCCACTCTAATTTTTGTGATTCAAAATGCATTGAAAAGAGGAATAAAGACGTAAAAACCCAGGTGTTTTAAGTTACTTTTTGATAACCGGTGATTGGCCCCTTCGCCATTAAATGTCCAAAGTATTAATACACAGGGACCTGTCACCATTGATCGGAAAGGTAGTTAAAGCCCATTAATTTGTAGATCTTCTTTTCCTCTTTCCAACGCATTTTGAATTACTCAAATCAAAGTTAAAACGAAAAAGTTATGGTCATTAGAACTTTACATACCTTTTGTTTACCAAATTGTGTATCATTTCAACAATCGATAAGTAAACTTCAAATGACGATAACTTTTTCGTTTTAACTCTGATTCTAGTTATTAAAAATGTGTTGGAAAGAGGATGAAAAAGATCAACAAAACTAGGTGCTTTAAGTTACTTTTCGGTAACAGGGGATGGTTTCGATTCTATTAAATATTCATAGTATTAATAAACTGTGACAGGGTACCGGTTATAAGAAAGTTAGTTAAAGCCCATGAATGTTTAGATCTTCTCTTCCTTTTTCCACAACAATTTCAATTACTCAAATCAGAGTTAAACGAAAAAGTTATGGTCATTTGTAGTTTGCTTACAGATTGTTTACCGAACGGTGTGTCATTTCAGCAATCGATAAGTAAACTTCGAATGACCATAACTTTTTCGTTTAAACTCTAATTTTTGTAAGCGACCTGTCACTATTGATCGAAAAAGTAGTTAAAGCCCATAAATTTGTAGATCTTCCCATGTTCTTTTTAGCTTATTTTGAATTAGTCAAATCAGAGTTAAAACGAAAAGTTATGGTCATTAGAACTTTACTTACCTTTTGTTTACCAAATTGTGTATCATTTAAGTAATTAATAATTCAACTTTAAATGACCCTAACTTTTTCGTTTTAACTCCGATTTTTGTTATTAAAAATGTGTTGGAAAGAGGATGAAAAATATCTACAGAACCAAGTGCTTTAAGTTACTCTTCGGTAACCGGGGATGGTCCCGGTTCTATTAAATATTCATAATATTAATCAATCTTAACAGGTTACCGGTGATCAGAAAGTTTGTTAAAGCTCGTGAATGTTTAGATTTTCTCCTCCTTTTTCCTCAACAATTTAAATTACTCAAATCGGAGCTAAAACGAAAAAGTTATCGTTATTTATAGTTTGCTTACCGATTGTTTGCCGAACGATGTATCATTTCGGCAATCGATGAGTAAACTTCGAATGACCATAACTTTTTTCGTTTCAACTCTAATTTTTGTGGTTTAAAATTCATTGAAACGAGGAATAAAAGTCCTAAAAGTCAGGTGCTTTAAGTTACTTTTCGGTAACCGGTAACCGGTCCCGTTGCTATTAATCGTTCAAAGTATTAATCAACAGCGACCTGTCACCATTGAACAGAAAAGTAGTTAAAGCCCATGAATTTGTAGATCTTCTCTTCCTCTTTCCATCGCATTTTGAAAAGTTAAATCGGAGTTATAATGAAAAAGTTATGGTCATTAGAACTTTACTTACGTTTTGTTTACCAAATTGTGTATCATTTCAGCAATCGATAAATAAACTTCCAATGAAACTCCGATTCTAGTTATTAAAAATGTGTTGGAAAGAGGATGAAAATGATCTACAAAACTAAGTACTTTAAGTTACTTTCCGATAACCGGGGATGGTCCCAGTTCTATTAAATATTCATAATATTAATCAACCGTGAGAAGTTACCGGTGATCGAAAAGTTTGTTAAGGCACGAGAATGTTTACATCATCTCTTCTTCTTTTCACAACGATTTCAGTTACTCAAATCAGAGCTAAAATGAGAAAAGTTATGGTCATTTGTGGTTTGCTTACCGATTGTTTACCGAGCAGTGTATCATTTAATCAATCGATAAGTAAACTTCGAATGACCATAACTTTTTCGTTTCAACTCTAATTTTTGTGATTTAAAATGCATCGAAAAGAGGAATAAAAGACTTGAAAACCCAGGTGTTTTAAGTTACTTTTCGATAATCGGTAACTGGTCCCTTTACCATTAAACGTCCAAAGTATTAATACACAGGGACCTGTCACCATTGATCGGAAAGGTAGTTAAAGCCCATGAATTTGTAAATCTTTTTTTCCTCTTTACATCGCATTTTGAATTACTCAAATCGGAGTTAAAACCAAAAACTTATGGTCATTAGAACTTTATTTGCCTTTTGTTTACCAAATTGTGTATTATTTTAGCAATCGATAAGTAAACTTCAAATTACCATATCTTTTTCGTTTTAACTCCGATCTTAGTTATTAAAAATGTGTTGGAAAGAGGATGAAAAAAATCTACAAAACCAGGTGCTTTAAGTTACTTTTCGGTAATCGCGGGTGGTCTCGATTCTATTAAATATTTGTAGTATTAGTCAACCGTGACAGGTTACCGGTTTTTAGAAAGGTAGTTAAAGCTCATGAATGTTTAGATCTTCTCTTTCTTTTTCCACAACAATTTCAATTACTAAAATCGGAGCTAAAACGAAAAAGTTATGGTCATTTGTAGTTTACTTTCCGATTGTTTACCGAACGGTGTATCATTTCAGCAACCGTTAAGTAAACTTACAATAACTTTTTCGTTTCAACTCTAATTTTTGTTATTTAAAATGCATTGAAAAGAAGTATAAAAGAATTAAAAGACCAGGTGCTTTAAGTTACTTTTCAGTAACCAGTGACCGGTCCCGTTGCTATTAATCGTCCAAGTATTCATAAATAGCGACCTGTCAACTTTGATCGAAAAAGTTGTTAAAGCCCATAAATTTGTAGATCTTCCCAGGTTCTTTCAAAAGCGTTTTGAATTAGTCAAATGGGAGTTAAAACGAAAAAGTTATGGTCATTAGAACTTTACATTACCCTAACTTTTTCGTTTTAAATTCGATTCTAGTTATTAAAAATGTGTTGGAAAGAGGATGAAAATGATATACAAAACCAAGTACTTTAAGTTATTTTCTGGTAACCGGGGATGGTTCCGGTTCTATTAAATATTCATAATATTAATCAACCGTGACAAGTTACAGGTGATCGGAAAGTTTGTTAAGGCACGGGAATGTTTACATCATCTCTTCTTCTTTTCACAACGATTTCAATTACTCAAATCAGAGCTAAAATGAGAAAAGTTATGGTCATTTGTGGTTTGCTTACCGATTGTTTACCAAACAGTGTATCATTTAATCAATCGATAAGTAAACTTTGAATGACCATAAGTTTTTCGTTTCAACTCTAATTTTTGTGCTTTAAAATGCATTGAAAAGAGGAATAAAAGACCTAAAAACCCAGGTGCTTTAAATTACTTTCAGGTAACTGGTGACCGATCTCGTTGCTATTTGTCACAACCCATTCTACATGACG
Source organism: Paratinospora sagittata (assembly GCA_035771175.1). Taxonomy (NCBI): domain Eukaryota; kingdom Viridiplantae; phylum Streptophyta; class Magnoliopsida; order Ranunculales; family Menispermaceae; genus Paratinospora; species Paratinospora sagittata. Next base: position 26,486,690 of record CM069610.1, read on the forward strand.
TCATGACCGACACGGGAACCTTCGAGTATACCCTCCGTCGGTACACCCGACGTCCCGTCAACTCTCGAATACATATACGAATCCCCAAAAAGAAATAAAATTACATCCTTAACAACCAACTAACATGATCATAATGAAATAAAATATTACTTCTCCAAATTTTTACAAATATAAAATTTTGGAGTCTTCAAAATGATACAAAACCCAACACATCCCAACTATGTGTTGAATATACAATTACTAGGTGTTATCATGTACATAATTATCAAAATACAAAACTAAATGTACAACACCTACATGAAACAAAAACAAGGGACGCTCCGCAGTCAAGCCTTCCCTTTTCCTTTTCTATCAGATCCTGAAAGAAGATGGTGAGGTGTGAGCTACAGTCAGCTCAGTGAATGTTATTTACAAGTGGCATATACGTGCATTTATAAAACATGGTAAGATCATAAGATAGTTGAAATATCATGATGGTGAAATAGATTACATACATGCTAACATAATGGATGAATTCATACATAAGACGATGCATAACATTTGTAGTCATGCTCATGCAATCCTAACACCTCCTGAGTACGGGGGTTCAAGGCTGGTGCGCTACACACATTACCTGAACACTCACACAATACTCGTATCCTAATAGGATTTATGGGGTTGTGCAGCACGTAAGATTAGTCTAAACTAACCTACCCATACACAAGCCATAAAACCCTCTGCCAGGTACACAACTGGGATCGCCGCTAGACTTACGAGAATTCCCAAAAAGAGGAAATTCCAACTAGGAGCCTCAACCCAAATTGTCATCCCAATGAATTATGCTCAAATGAATTTCATGGAATATTAAAACATGCATACCATCATACATAAGCATTTAAAACATTTATATATTACAATGCCACATACAAATAATCCAAATGTAAAAGAACACTCACTCTTGATTGGCTAAGTCTAGCCAATCCAATCGCCAAAACTCTCCAATTGACTAAACGGGTTCAAGATCAATCACAAGACCTGGAAATAACATGGTTCACACAACTGAAAATCAGTCATAAAGTGTGTCAAAACCCCATGTTCAAACCCAATCTAAAGTCAATTAGATTCTAAATTGATTACCCCTTTGAGCCAATTTCCATAGTGCCCAACTTGATCATTTAGACTCAATTAAACTAAGATTGACCTAAATGGAATGTAATAGGGTGATCCCATGATCCAACCACTAATATACATGAAATTCAATTATAATTAGGGTCAATTAGACTATACATCAAGTCAATTTCATCAATTGACTAAGTCTTGGTCAAAACTCCCAATTAGGCCAATATAAAACATAAGGTCAAAATAAACTAAGTCATATCAATTTAACATAAGTTCTAACATTTTAAACCCATGATTCTACTCAATTTGGGTCCAATTAAACAATCCCCAAGTCAATTTCATAAATTGACTTGCTTTGGGTGAAAAGTCCCAGTTTGGGCAAAATCCCCAAATTACATGCAAAATTGCCAAAGTACATGAAAAATGCCAAATACTTAGCCTAGATCAAAATTAGTCAACCTTAGGATGTCCATTATGAGAATCCACTGAATTCAATCATCAAACAACACTAATCATGTCCAATTAGACCTACATTGCATAATTTTTCAGATTTTATATCAAGAGCATCAAAAGCCCCAAATCTGGAAATTTTCATACATAGGCCATATAGTCAATTTTACACTAGGACACCATACATAGCCACAAAATTAACTGATCTAACAACATGGTTTCATTCACAATGCCACCTAGAATAACATAGTTGACATGCATGACTTTTGGAATAGCCTAAGGCCATGAACCAAACAATGACCATTTACACTAAACCATATGATTTCACCATTAAAATCTCAAGCTAAATACATGAATCAGTCCCTAATGCTGATCAGTCCATCATAGATGGCATGCAAAGCTTAAGTCAAAGTCTAGGATAATGAACCAAGACTAGGTCATTTGTACTAAACCCTACCAATTTCTTGTTAGAAATTGGGGTTTTTGCCTTTAGAGGGTTCCCAACACACTCTAAACACACATATCAAACATGCAAAGCATTTAGACAACATTTGATTTCCACTACCCCTTCAAATCTGGGTTTCATACAATACATGCATCAAAACAACACTAGTATGCATGAACCAAAGAGATTGAAGGAAGAACAATGAGGAAAAACATGAAAACTTTAGGGATTTTGAGCAAAATCCACCAACCCTAGGTTTCCTCTCCTTTTCTCCTCTCCAGCTCCTTTATCTCTTTTATGGCTGAGAAATGAGCCTAAAATTACGTTTTGGTTGCTTAAATAGACAAGTTTGGGCCCACAACTAAAAGTTGCCAAAAAACTATCAAAAAATTATTTTTCCTGTTGCAATACTTGCACTTAGATAGTCAATTTCTTGCCAAATACCCCCAATTTAACATCTTAACCGTTCCAACGTTTCATGAGTCAGCTACCAACATTCTGGTAAACTTTCAACTCAATCCAACGGTGGGATTACGAGATATAATGGTTTGATCACAACTGCGTAAGAAAATTCAAAAATCTGTGAAACAGTGTTTGGAGTCATATAACTCATAGTAGGTAACTTCGATCAAGATCTTCACCGTTCATAATGAAGACCTATCATATAAGAATGAGCTGAAAAAATTTCAGCACAATCGGACGATGGATGTAGGAGTTCTAACCATTGATGTAATTGGTGACAGAAATTTCTTCCTCCATGGAGCGAGCTCCACTGGATCAAAAACATCGTTCTCGACATGTTTTGACGTCGAACGGGTCTCCGATGGTTCCGAAACTTCATGCGCACTCTTCATGACCTAAAATCATGTAAAGACACTCGAACTTATGTGCTACGAGCATCAAAATACATATACATATACGGGTACTCTACGGGTACTCTACGGGCACACTATGGGTCAAAATGACGTCATCTAAAGGCACAGGTGGTACACTATTAAAGGTCTAAAGTATTCATCAACGGTGACTTGTCACCATTGATCGAAAAAGTAGTTAAAGCACATAAATTTGGAGATGTTCCCTTGTTCTTTCCAACGCATTTTGAATTAGTCAAATCGGAGTTAAAATGAAAAAGTTATGGTGATTAGAACTATACTTACCTTTTGTTTACAAATTATGTATCATTTAAGCAATCGATAAGTAAACTTCAACTGACCCTAACTCTTTCTTTTTAACTCCGATTTTAGTTATTAAAAATGTGTTGGAAAGAGGATGAAAAAGATCTACAAAACCAGGTGCTTTAAGTTACTTTTCGGTAATCGGGGATTGTCCCGGTTCAATTAAATATTCATAATATTAATCAACTGTTACGGGTTACCGGTGATCGGAAAGTTAGTTAAAGCACCAGAATGTTTAGATCTTCTCTTCTTCTTTCCACAACAATTTCAATTACTCAAATCGGAGCTAAAACGAAAACGTTATTGTCATTTGTAGTTTGCTTACCTAACGGTGTATCATTTCAACAATCGATAAGTAAACTTCGAATGACGCTTTAAGTTACTTTTCGATAACCGGTAACCGGTCCCGTTGCTATTAATCATCCAAAGTTTTAATCAACAGCGACTTGTCACCATTTAACGGAAAATTACTTAAAGGCCATGAAATTGTAGATCTTCTCTTCCTCTTTCCATCGCATTTTGAATTAGTTAAATCGGAGTTAAAATGAAAAACTTATGGTCATTAGAACTTTCCTTACCTTTTGTTTACCAAATTGTGTATCATTTCAGCAATCGATAAGTAAACTTCAAATGACGATAACTTTTTCGTTTTAATTCCGATTCTAGTTATTAAAAATGTGTTGGAAAGAGGATGAAAAGGATATACAAAACCAAGTGTTTTAAGTTACTTTTCGGTAACCGTGGATTCTTCTGGTTCTATTAAATATTCATAATATTAATCAAGCGTGACAAGTTACCGGCGATCGGAAAGTTTGTTAAGGCACGGGAATGTTTAGATCATCTCTTCTTCTTTTCACAACGATTTCAATTACTCAAATCGGAGTTAAAACGACAAAATTTATGGTTATTTGTGGTTTGCTTACCGATTGTTTACCGAACAGTGTATCATTTAATCAATCGATAAGTAAACTTCGAATGACCATAACTTTTTCGTTTCAACTCTAATTTTTGTGATTTAAAATGCATTGAAAAGAGGAATAAAAGAGTTAAAAACCTAGGTGTTTTAAGTTACTTTTCGGTAATCGGTGACTGGTCCCTTTTCCATTAAATGTCCAAAGTATTAATACACACGTACCTCTCACGATTGATCAGAAAGGTAGTTAAAGCCCATGAATTTGTAGATCTTATTTTCCTCTTTCCAATGCATTTTGAATTAGTCAAATCGGAGTTAAAACCAAAAAGTTATGGTCATTAGAACTTTACTTACCTTTTGTTTACCAAATTGTGTATCATTTCAGCATTCGATAAGTAAACTTCAAATGACCATATCTTTTTCGTTTTAACACCGATTTTAGTTATTAAAAATGTGTTGGAAAGAGGATCAAAAAGATCTACAAACCAGGTGCTTTAAGTTACTTTTTGGTAACCGGGGATGGTCTCGATTCTATTAAATATTCATAGTATTAATCAACCTTGACTGGATACCGGTTATCAAAAAGTTAGTTAAAGCTCATGAATGTTTAAATCTTTTCTTCATTTTTCCAAAACAATTTCAATTACTCAAATGGGAGCTTAAACGAAAAAGTTATGGTCATTTGAAGTTTGTTTACCGAATTTTTACCGAATGGAGTATGTTTTTAGCAATCAATAAGTAAACTTCGAATGACCATAACTTTTGTTTCAACTCTAATTTTTGTGATTTAAAATGCATTGAAAAGAGGAATAAAAGACCTAAAAAGCCAGTGCTTTAAGTTACTTTCAGGTAACAGGTGACCGGCCTCGTCGCTATTAAAGATCTAAAGTATTCATCAACAGTGACCAGTCACCATTGATCGAAAAAGTAGTTAAAGCACATAAATTTTCAGATCTTCCCTTGTTCTTTTCATAGCATTTTGAATTAGTCAAATCAGAGTTAAAACAAAAAAGTTAAGGTCATTAGAACTATACTTACCTTTTGTTTACAAATTGTGCATCATTTAAGCAATCGATAAGTAAACTTCAAATGACCATAACTTTTTTCGTTTTAACTCCGATTTTAGTTATTAAAAATGTGTTGGAAAGAGGATGAAAAAGATCTACAAAATCAGGTGCTTTAAGTTACTTTTCGGTAACAGGGGATGGTCTCGGCTCTATTAAATATTCATAATATTAATCAACTGTGACAGGTTACCGCTGATCAGAAAGTTAGTTAAAGCACCGAAATGTTTAGATCTTCTCTTCTTCTTTCCACGACAATTTCAATTACTTAAATCGGAGCTAAAACGAAAACGTTATTGTCATTTGTAGTTTGCTTACCGATTGTTTACCTAGCGGTGTATCATTTCAGCAATCGATAAGTAAACTTCGAATGACAATAACTTTTTTTGTTTCAACTCTAATTTTTTGTAATTTAAAATGCATTGAAAAAAAAGGAATAAAAGAATTAAAAAACCAGGCGCTTTAAGTTACTTTTCGATAACCGATAACCGGTCCCGTTGCTATTAATCGTCCAAATTATTAATCAACAACGACTTGTCACAATTGAACGGAAAAGTAGTTAAAGTCCATGAATTTTTAGATCTTCTTTTCCTCTATTCATAGCATTTGGAATTAGTCAAATCGGAGTTAAAATGAAAAAGTTATAGTCATTTGAAGTTTACTTACCTTTTGTTTACCAAATTGTGTATCATTTCAGCAATCGATAAGTAAACTTCAAATGACAATAACTTTTTCATTTTTAACTCGGATTCTAGTTTTTAAAAATATTTTAGAAAGAGGATGAAAAGGATCTACAAAACCAAGTGCTTTAAGTTACTTTTCGGTAATCGGGGATGGTCCTGGTTCTATTAAATATTCATAATATTAATCAACTGTGACAAGTTACCGGTCATCGGAAAGTTTGTTAAGGCACGGGAATGTTTAGATCATCTCTTCTTCTTTTCACAACGATTTCAATTACTCAAATCGAAGCTAAAACGAGAAAAGTTATTGTCATTTGTGGTTTGCTTACCGATTTTTTACCGAACAATTTATTATTTAATCAATCAAGAAGTAAACTTCGAATGACTATAACTTTTTTGTTTCAACTCTAATTTTTGTGATTTAAAATGCATTGAAAAGAGGAATAAAAGAACTAAAAAGCCAGGTGCTTTAAGTTACTTTCAGGTAACAGGTGACTGGCCTCGTCGCTATTAAAGATCTAAAGTATTCATCAACAGTGACCTATCACCATTGATCGAAAAAGTAGTTAAAGCACATATATTTGCAGATCTTCCCTTGTTCTTTCCAGAGCAATTTGAATTAGTCAAATCGGAGTTAAAACGAAAAAGTTAAGGTCATTAGAACTATACTTACCTTTTGTTTACAAATTGTGCATCATTTAAGCAATCGATAAGTAAACTTAAAATGACCCTAACTTTTTTTTGTTTTAACTCCGATTTTAGTTATTAAAAATGTGTTGAAAAGAGGATGAAAAAGATCTACAAAATCAGGTGCTTTAAGTTACTTTTCGGTAATAGGGGATGGTCTCGGTTCTATTAAATATTCATAATATTAATCAACTGTGACAGGTTACCGCTGATCAGAAAGTTAGTTAAAGCACCAGAATGTTTAGATCTTCTCTTCTTCTTTCCACAACAATTTCAATTACTCAAATCGGAGCTAAAACGAAAACGTTATTGTCATTTGTAGTTTGCTTACCGATTGTTTACCTAGCGGTGTATCATTTCAGCAATCGATAAGTAAACTTCGAATGACCATAACTTTTTTTGTTTCAACTCTAATTTTTGTGATTTAAAATGCATTGAAAAAAGGAATAAAGAATTAAAAAACCAGGCGCTTTAAGTTACTTTTCGGTAACCGATAACCGGTCCCGGTGCTATTAATCGTCCAAATTGTTAATCAACAACGACTTCTCACATTTGAACGGAAAAGTAGTTAAAGTCCATGAATTTTTAGATCTTCTCTTCCTCTATTCATCGCATTTTGAATTAGTCAAATCGGAGTTAAAATGAAAAAGTTATGGTCATTTGAAGTTTACTTACCTTTTGTTTACCAAATTGTGTATCATTTTAGCAATCGATAAGTAAACTTCAAATGACAATAACTTTTTCGTTTTTAACTCTGATTCTAGTTTTTAAAATTATTTTGGAAAGAGGATGAAAAGGATCTACAAAACCAAGTGCTTTAAGTTACTTTTCGGTAATTGGGGATGGTCCCGGTTCTATTAAATATTCATAATATTAATCAACTGTGACAAGTTACCGGTGATCAAAAAGTTTGTTAAGGCACGGGAATGTTTAGATCATCTCTTATTCTTTTCACAACAATTTCAATTACTCAAATCGAAGCTAAAACGAGCAAAGTTATTGTCGGTTGTGATTTGCTTATCGATTGTTTACCGAACTGTTTATCATTTAATCAATCGATAAGTAAACTTCGAATAACCATAACTTTTTCGTTTTAGCTCTAATTTTTGTTATTTAAAATGCATTGAGAAGAGGAATAAAAGACTTAAAAACTCAGGTGTTTTAAGTTACTTTTCAGTAATCGGTGACTGGTCCCTTTGTCATTAAACGTCCAAAGTATTAATACACAGGTACCTGTCACCATTGATCGAAAATGTAGTTAAAGCCCATAAATTTGTAGATCTTCTCATGTTCTTTCCAGTGCATTTTGAATCAGTCAAATCGGAGTTAAAACAAAAAAGTTATGTTCATTAGAACTTTACTTGCCTTTTCTTTACCAAATTGTGTATCATTTAAGCAATCGATAAGTAAACTTCAAATGACCATATATTTTTCGTTTTAACTCTGACTTTAGTTATTCAGAATGTGTTGGAAAGAGGATGAAAAAGATCTACAAAACCAGGTGCTTTAAGTTACTTTTCGGTAACCAAGGATGGTCTCGATTCTATTAAATATTCATATTATTAATCAACCGTGACAGGTTACCGATGATCAGAAAGTTAGTTAAAGCTCATGAATGTTTAGATCTTTTCTTCCTTTTTTAACAACAATTTCAATTACTCAAATCGGAGCTAAAACGAAAAAGTTATGGTCATTTGTAGTTTGCTTACCGAACGGTGTATCATTTCAGCAATCGATAAGTAAACTTCGAATGACTATAACTTTTTTGTTTCAACTCTAATTTTTGTGATTTAAAATGCATTGAAAAGAAGAATAAAAGACTTAAAATCCCAGGTGCTTTAAGTTACTTTTCGGTAACCGGTGACTGGTCCCGTTACTATTAATCGTCCGAAGTATTGATCAACAGCGACCTGTCACCATTGATTGGAAAAATAGTTAAAGCCCATAATTTGTAGATCTTCCCATGTTCTTTCCAGCGCAATTTGAATTAGGCAAATCGGAGTTAAAACAAAAACGTTATGGTCATTAGAACTTTACTTACCTTTTGTTTACAAATTGTGTATCATTTAAGCAATCGATAAGTAAACTTCAAATGACCCTAACTTTTTCGTTTTAACTATGATTTTAGTTATTAAAAATGTGTTGGAAAGAGGATGAATAGATCTACAAAACCAGGTACTTTAAGTTACTTTTTGGTAATCGGGGATTGTCCCGATTCAATTAAATATTCATATTAATAATCAACCCTGACATGTTACCGGTGATCAAAAAGTTAGTTAAAGCTCATGAATGTTTAGATCTTCTCTTCCTTTCTCCACAACAATTTCAATTACTCAAATCGGAGCTAAGACGAAAAAGTTATGGTCATTCGTAGTTTGCTTACCGATTGATCACCGAACGGTGTATCATTTCAGCAATCGATAAGTAAACTTCGAATGACCATAAAGTTTTCATTTCAAATCCAATTTTTGTGATTTAAAATGCATTGAAAAGACGAATACAAAAATTAAAAGACCCGATGCTTTAAGTTACTTTTCAGTAATCAGTGACTGGTCCCGTTGCTATTAATCGTCCAAAGTATTAATCAACAACGGCCTGTCACCATTGATCGGAAAATTAGTTAAAGCCCATAAATTTGTAGATCTTCCCATGTCCTTTCTAGCACATTTTGAATTACTCTAATCGAAGTTAAAACGAAAAAGTTATGGTCATTAGAACTTTACTTACCTTTTGCTTACCAAATTGTGTATCATTTAAGCAATCGATAAGTAAACTTCAAATGACCATAACTTTTTTCGTTTTTATTCCAATTTTAGTTATTAAAACTGTGTTGGAAAGCGAATTTTAGTTATTCCAATTTTACTTTTTGGTAACCAGGGATGGTCTCGATTCTATTAAATATTCATAGTATTCATCAACCGTGACGGGTTACCGGTGATCGGAAAGTTAGTTAAAGCACTGGAATGTTTAGATCTTCACTTCTTCTTTTCACAACAATTTCAATTACTCAAGTCGGAGCTTAAACGAAAACGTTATTGTCATTTGTAGTTTTCTTATCGATTGTTTGCCTAACGATGTATCATTTCAGCAATCGATAAGTAAACTTCGAATGACCATAACTTTTTCGTTTCAACTCTAATTTTTGTGATTTAAAATGCATTGAACAGAGGAATAAAAGAATTAAAAAACCAGGTGCTCTAAGTTACTTTTCGATAACCGGTGACCGGTCCCGTTGCTATTAATCATGCAAAGTATTAATCAACAGCAACCGATCACCATTATACGGAAAAGTAGTTAAAGCCCATGAATTTGTAGATGCTCTCTTCCTCTTTCCATCGCCTTTTGAATTACTCAAATCGGAGCTAAAAGAAAAAAGTTTTGGTAATTTGTAGTTTGCTTACCGATTGTTTATTGAACGGTGTATCATTTCAGCAATCGATAAGTAAACTTCGAATGACCTTAATTTTTTCGTTTCAACTCTAATTTTTTGTGATTTAAAATGCATTGAAAAGAGTAATAAAAGACTTAAAAACCCAGGTGTTTTAAATTACTTTTCGGTAACTGGTGACCAGTCTCGTTGCTATTAAACGTCCAAAGTATTAATCAAATGGGACCTGTCACCATTGATCGGAAAGGTAGTTAAAGCCCATGAATTTGTAGATCTTCTTTTCCTCTTTCCATCGCATTTTGAATTACTCAAATCAGAGTTAAAACCAAAAAGTTTTGGTCATTAGGACTTTACTTACCTTTTGTTTACCAAATTGTGGATCCTTGCAACAATCTATCGTAAACTTTAAATGACCTTAACTTTTTTGTTTTAACTCCGATTTTAGTTATTAAAAATATGTAGGATAGAGGATGAAAATGATCAACAAAACCAGGTGTTTTAAGTTACTTTTCGGTAACCGGGGATGGTCCCGGTTTTATTAAATATTCATGGTATTAATAAACCGTGACAGTTACCGATGATCAGAAAGTAAGTTGAAGCACCGGAATGTTTAGATCTTCTTTATCTTTTCCCACAACAATTTCAATTACTCAAATCGGAGCTAAAACGAAAACGTTATTGTCATTTGTAGTTTGCTTACCGATTGTTTACCTAACGGTGTATGATTTCAGCAATCGGTAAGTAAACTTCGAATGACCTTAATTTTTTCGTTTCAACTCTAATTTTTGTGATTTAAAATGCATTGAAAAGAGGAATAAAAGACTTAACAACCCAAGTACTTTAAGTTACTTTTCGGTAACTGGTGACTAGTAACTTTGGTATTTAACGTCCAAAGTATTAATCAAATGGGAACTGTCACCATTGATCGGAAAGGTAGTTAAGGCAAATGAATTTGTAGATCTTCTCTTCCTCTTTCCATCGTATTTTGAATTTCTCAAATCGGAGTTAAAACGAAAAAGTTAAGGTCATTAGAACTTTACATACCTTTTGTTTACCAAATTGTGTATCATTTTAGCAATCGATAAGTAAACTTTAAATGACCATAACTTTTTCGTTTTAACTCTTATTTTAGTTATTAAAAATATGTTGGAAAGAGGATGAAAATGATCAACAAAACCAGGTGTTTTAAGTTACTTTTCGGCAACCGGGGATGGTCCTAGTTCTATTAAATTTTCATAGTATTAATAAACTGTGACAGGTTACCGGTGATCAGAAAGTAAGTTAAGGCACCGGAATGCTTAGATCTTCTTTATCTTTTCAAACAACAATTTCAATTACTCAAATCGGAGCTAAAACGAAAACGATATTGTCATTTGTAGTTTGCATACCGATTGTTTACCTAATGGTGAATGATTTCAGCAATCGGTATGTAAACTTCGAATGACCATAACTTTTTCGTTTCAACTTTAATTTTCGTCATTTAAAATGCATTGAAAAGAGGAATAAAATACCTAAAAAGCCAGGTGCTTTAAGTTACTTGCAGGTAACCGGTGACTGAAGGTCTAAAGTATTCATAAACAGTGACCCATCACCATTGATCGAAAAAGTAGTTAAAGCACATAAACTTGCAGATCTTCCCTTGTTCTTTCCAGCACATTTTGAATTAGTCAAATCGGAGTTAAAACGAAAAAATTATGGTCATTAGAACATTACTTACCTTTTGTTTACCAAATTGTGTATCATATCAGCAATCGATAAGTAAACTTCAAATGACCACAACTTTTTCGTTTTAACTTCGATTTTAGTTATTAAAAGTATGTTGGAAAGAGGATGAAAATGATCAACAAAACCAGGTGTTTTAAGTTACTTTTCGGTCACCGGGATGGTCCCGGTTCTATTAAATATTCATGGTATTAATAAACCATGACAGGTTACCGGTGATCGGAAAGTAAGTTAAAGCACCGGAATGTTTAGATCTTCTTTATCTTTCCCCACAACAATTTCAATTACTCAAATCAGAGCTAAAACGAAAACGTTATTGTCATTTGTAGTTTGCTTACCGATTGTTTACCTAACGGTGTATGATTTCAGCAATCGGTAAGTAAACTTCGAATGACAATAACATTTTCGTTTCAACTCTAATTTTCGTCATTTAAAATGCATTGAAAAGATGAACAAAAGACCTAAAAAGCTAGGTGCTTTAAGTTACTTTTAGGAAACCGGTAACCGGTAACCGGCCTCGTCGCTATTAAACATCTAAAGTATTCATCAACAGTGACCTGTCACCATTGATCGAAAAAGTAGTTAAAGCGCATAAATTTGCAGATCTTCCCTTGTTCTTTCCTGAGCATTTTGAATTAGCCAACTCGGAGTTAAAACGAAAAAGTTATGGTCATTAGAACTTTACTTACCTTTTGATTACCAAATTGTGTATCATTTCAGCAATCAATAAGTAAACTTCAAATGACCATAGCTTTTTCGTTTTAACACTGATTTTAGCTATTAAAAATGTGTTGGAAAGTGGATGAAAAAAATCTACAAAACCAGGTGTTTTAAGTTACTTTTCGGCAACAAGGGATGGATTTTAGTTCTATTAAATATTCAAATTATTAATCAACCGTGACAGGTTACCGGTGATCAGAAAGTTAGTTAAAGCTCATGAATGTTTAGCTCTTCTCTTCCTTTTTCCACAACAATTTCAATTACTCAAATCAGAGCTAAAACGAAAAAGTTATGGTCATTTGTAGTTTGCTTACCGATTGTTTATTGAACGGTGTATCATTTCAGCAATCGAATAGTAAACTTCGAATGACCTTAATTTTTTCGTTTCAACTCTAATTTTTGTGATTTAAAATGCATTGAAAAGAGGAATAAAAGACTTAAAAACTCAGGTACTTTAAGTTACTTTTTGGTAACTGGTGACCGGTAACTTTGCTAGTTAAAGCCCATGAATTTGTAGATCTTCTTTTCCTCTTTCCATCGCATTTTGAATTAATCAAATCGGAGTTAAAACCAAAAAGTTATGGTCATTAGAACTTTACTTACCTTTTGTTTACCAAATTATGTATCATTTCACCAATCGATAAGTAAACTTTAAATGACCATAACTTTTTCGTTTTAACTCCGATTTTAGTAATTAAAAATATATTGGAAAGAGGATGAAAATGATCAACAAAACCAAGTGTTTTAAGTTGTAACCGGGGATGGTCCCAGTTCTATTAAATATTCATAGTATTAATAAATCGTGACACGTTACCGGTGATCAGAAAGTAAGTTAAAGCACCGGAATGTTTAGATCTTCTTTATCTTTTTCCACAACAATTTCAATTACTCAAATAAGAGCTAAAACGAAAACGTTATTGTCATTTGTAGTTTGCTTACCGATTGTTTACCTAATGGTGAATGATTTCAGCAATCGGTAAGTAAACTTCGACTGACCATAACTTTTTCGTTTCAACTCTAATTTTAGTCATTTAAAATGCATTGAAAAGAGAAATAAAAGACCTAAAAAGCCAAGTGCTTTAAGTTACTTTCAGGTAACCGGTGACCGACCTCGTCGCTATTAAAGGTCTAAAGTATTCATCAACAGTGACCTATCACCATTGATCGAAAAAGTAGTTAAAGCACACAAATTTGCAGATCTTCCCTTGTTCTTTCCAGCGCATTTTGAATTAGTCAAATCGGAGTTAAAACGAAAAAATTATGGTGATTAGATCGTTACTTACCTTTTGTTTACCAAATTGTGTATCATTTCAGCAATTGATAAGTAAACTTCAAATGACCATAACTTTTTCGTTTTAACTTCGATTTTAGTTATTAAAAATATGTTGGAAAGAGGATGAAAATGATCAACAAAACCAGGTGTTTTAAGTTACTTTTCGGTAACCGGGGATGGTCCCGGTTCTATTAAATATTCATGGTATTAATAAACCGTGACAGGTTACCGGTGATCTGAAAGTAAGTTAAAGCTCCGGAATGTTTAGATCTTCTTTATCTTTTCCCACAACAATTTCAATTACTCAAATCAGAGCTAAAACGAAAACGTTATTGTCATTTGTAGTTTGCTTACTGATTGTTTCCCTAACGGTGTATGATTTCAGCAATTGGTAAGTAAACTTCGAATGACCATAACTTTTTCGTTTCAACTCAAATTTTTGTCATTTAAAATGCATTGAAAAGATGAATAAAAGACCTAAAAAGCCAGGTGCTTTAAGTTACTTTTAGGTAACCGATAACCGGTGACCGGCCTCGTCGCTATTAAAAATCTAAAGTATTCATCAACAGTGACCTGTCACCTTTGATCAAAAAAGTAGTTAAACAACATAAATTTGCAGATCTTCCCTTGTCTTTCCAGAGCATTTTGAATTAGTCAAATCAGAGTTAAAACGAAAAAGTTAAGGTCGTTAGAACTTTACTTACCTTTTGATTACCAAATTGTGTATCATTTCAGCAATCAATAAGTAAACTTCAAATGACCATAGCTTTTTCGTTCTAACACCGATTTTAGTTATTAAAAATGTGTTGCAAAGGGGATGAAAAAAATCTACAAAACCAGGTGCTTTAAGTTACTTTTCGACAACCAGGGATGGCCTCAGTTCTATTAAATATTCAAAGTATTAATCAACCACGGCAGGTTACAGGTGATCAGAAAGTTAGTTAAATCTCATGAATGTTTAGCTCTTCTCTTCCTTTTTCCACAACAATTTCAATTACTCAAATCAGAGCTAAAACGAAAAAGTTATGGTCATTGGTAGTTTGCTTACCGATTGTTTATTGAACGGTGTATCATTTCAGCAATCGATAAGTAAACTTCGAATGACCTTAATTTTTTCGTTTCAACTCTAATTTTTGTGATTAAAAATGCATTGAAAAGAGGAATAAAAGACTTAAAAACCCAGGTACTTTAAGCTACTTTTCGGTAACTGGTGACCGGTCCCTTTTCTATTTAACGTCCAAAGTATTAATCAAATGGGAACTGTCACCATTGATCGGAAAGGTAGTTAAAGCCCATGAATTTGTATATCTTCTTTTCCTCTTTCCGTCGCTTTTTGAATTACTCAAATCGGAGTTAAAACCAAAAAGTTATGGTCATTAGAACTTTACTTACCTTTTGTTTACCAAATTGTGTATCATTTCAGCAATCGATAAGTAGACTTCAAATGACCATAACTTTTTCGTTTTAACTCCGATTTTAGTTATTAAAAATATGTTGGAAAGATGATAAAAATGATCAACAAAACCAGGTGTTTTAAGTTACTTTTCGGTAACCGGGGATGGTCCCAGTTCTATTAAATATTCATAGTATTAATAAACCGTGACTGGCTACCGGTGATCAGAAAGTAAGTTAAAGCACCGGAATGTTTAGATCTTCTTTATCTTTTTCCACAACAATTTCAATTACTTAAATTGGAGTTAAAACGAAAACGTTATTGTCATTTGTAGTTTGCTTACCGATTGTTTACCTAATAGTGAATGATTTTAGCAATCGGTAAGTAAACTTTGAATGACCATAACTTTTTCGTTTCAACTTTAATTTTCGTTTCAACTAAAATGCATTGAAAAGAGGAATAAAAGACGTAAAAAGCCAGGGGCTTTAAGTTACTTTTAGGTAACCGGTGACCGACCTCGTCGCTATTAAAGGTCTAAAGTATTCATGGACAGTGACCTATCACCATTGATCGAAAAAGTAGTTAAAGCACATAAATTTGCAGATCTTCCCTTGTTCTTTCCAGCGCATTTTGAATTAGTCAAATCGGAGTTAAAACGAAAAAATTATGGTCATTAGAACATTACTTACCTTTTGTTTACCAAATTGTGTATCATTTCAGCAATCAATAAGTAAACTTCAAATGACCATAACTTTTTCGTTTTAACACCGATTCTAGTTATTAAAAATGTGTTGGAAAGAGGATGAAAAAGATCTAAAAATCAGGTGCTTTAAGCAACTTTTTGGTAACCAGGGATGGTCCCAGTTCTATTAAATATTCATAGTATTAATAAACCGTGACTGGTTACCGGTGATCAGAAAGTAAGTTAAAGCACCGGAATGTTTAGATCTTCTTTATCTTTTTCCACAACAATTTCAATTACTTAAATCGGAGTTAAAACGAAAACGTTATTGTCATTTGTAGTTTGCTTACCGATTGTTTACCTAATAGTGAATGATTTTAGCAATCGGTAAGTAAACTTCGAATGACCATAACTTTTTCGTTTCAACTTTAATTTTCGTTTCAACTAAAATGCATTGAAAAGATGAATAAAAGACGTAAAAAGCCAGGTGCTTTAAGTTACTTTTAGGTAACCGGTGACCGACCTCGTCGCTATTAAAGGTCTAAAGTATTCATGAACAGTGACCTATCACCATTGATCGAAAAAGTAGTTAAAGCACATAAATTTGCAGATCTTCCCTTGTTCTTTCCAGCGCATTTTGAATTAGTCAAATCGGAGTTAAAACGAAAAATTATGGTCATTAGAACATTACTTACCTTTTGTTTACCAAATTGTGTATCATTTCAGCAATCAATAAGTAAACTTCAAATGACCATAACTTTTTCGTTTTAACACCGATTCTAGTTATTAAAAATGTGTTGGAAAGAGGATGAAAAAGATCTAAAAATCAGGTGCTTTAAGTTACTTTTTAGTAACCAGGGATGGTCTCGGTTCTGTTAAATATTGATAGTATTAATCAACCGTGATAGGTTACCGGTGATCAGAAAGTTAGTTAAAGCTCATGAATGTTTAGATCTTCTCTTCCTTTTTCTACAACAATTTCAATTACTCAAATCGATGCTAAAACGAAAGAGTTATGGTCATTTGTAGTCTGCTTACCGATTGTTTACCAAACGGTGTATCAATTCTGCAATCGATAAGTAAACTTTGAATGACCATAACTTTTTTGTTTCAACTCTAATTTTTGTGCTTTAAAAGGCATTGAAAAGAGGAATAAAAGACCTAAAAAGCCTAGGTGCTTTAAGTTACTTTTCATTAACCGGTGACCGGTCACGTTGCTATTAAAGGTCTAAAGTATTCATCAACAGTGACCTGTCACCATTGATCGAAAAAGTAGTTAAAGCACATAAGTTTGGAGATCTACCCTTGTTTTTTGCAGGCATTTTGAATCAGTCAAATCGGAGTTAAAACGAAAAAGTTATGGGCATTAGAACTTTACTTACCTTTTGTTTAGCAAATTTTGTATAATTTAAGCAATCGATAAGTAACCTTCAAATGACCCTAACTTTTACGTTTTAACTCCGATTTTAGTTATTAAAAATGTGTTGGAAAGAGGATGAAAAAGATCTACAAAAAACCAGGTATTTTAAGTTACTTTTCGGTAACCGGGGATGGTCCTGGTTCTATTAAATATTCATAATTTTAATCCACCATGACAAGTTACTGGTGATCGGAAAGTTAGTTAAAGCACCAGAATGTTTAGATATTCTCTTCTTCTTTCCACAACAATTTCAAATACTCAAATCGGAGCTAAAATGAAAACGTTATTGTCATTTGTAATTTGCTTACCCATTGTTTACCTAACGGTGTATCATTTCAGCAATCGATAAGTAAAGTTCGAATGACTATAACTTTTTTGTTTCAACTCTAATTTTTTTAATTTAAAATGCATTGAAAAGAGGAATAAAAGAATTAAAAAACCGAGTGCTTTAAGTTACTTTTCACTAACCGGTGACTGGTCCCTTTGCCATTAAACGTCCAAAGTATTAATCAACAGTGACCTGTGACCATTGATCGGAAAAGTAGTTTAAGCATATAAATTTGTAGATCTTCTCATGTTCTTTATAGAGCATTTTGAACTAGTTAAATCGGAGTTAAAACGAAAAAGTTATGGTCATTAGAACTTTACTTACCTTTTGTTTACCAAATTGTGTATCATTTAAGCAACCCATAAGTAAACTTCAAATGACCATAACTTTTCGTTTTAACTCCGATTTTAGTTATTAAAAATGTGTTGGCAAGAGGATGAAAAAGATCTACAAAACCTGGTGCTTTAAGTTACTTTTCGATTACTGGGATGGTCCTGGTTCCATTAAATATTCATAGTATTAATCAACCGTGACAAGTTACCGGGGATCGAAAAGTTAGTTAATGCACGAGAATGTTTAGATCTTCTCTTTCTCTTTCCACAACAATTTCAATTACTCAAATTGGAGCTAAAACGAAAAAGTTATGGTTATTTGTAGTTTGCTTACCGATTGTTTACCGAACGGTGTATCATTTCAGCAATTGATAAAGAAACTTCGAATGACCTTAACTTTTTCGTTTCAACTCTAATTTTTGTGATTTAAAATGCATTGGAAAGTGGAATAAAATTCTTAAAAACATAGGTGCTTTAAGTTACTTTTCGGTAACTGGTGACCGGTCCCTTTGCTATTAAACGTCCAAAGTATTTATCAAATAAGACTTGTCACCATTGATCGGAAAGGTAGTTAAACCCCATGCATTTGTAGATCTTATTTTCTCTTCTTTCTATCGCATTTTGAATTAGTCAAATTGGAGTTAAAACCAAAAAGTTATGGTCATTAGAACTTTACTTACCTTTTGTTTACCTAATTGTGTATCGTTTCAGCAATCGATAAGTAAACTTCAAATTAACATAACTTTTTCGTTTTAACTCCTATTTTAGTTATCTAAAATATGTTGGAAAGAAGATGAAAATGATCTACAAAACCAGGTGCTTTAAGTTACTTTTCGGTAACCGGGGATGGTCGTGGTTCTATTAAATATTCATAGTATTAATCAACTGTGACAGGTTACCGGTCATTAGTAAGTAAGTTAAAGCACGGGAATGTTTATCATTTCAGAAATCCATAAGTAACTTCGAATGACCATAAATGTTTTGTTTCACATCGAATTTTTGTGATTTAAAATGCATTGAAAAGAGGAATAAAAGACCTAAAAACCCAAATGCTTTAAGTTACTTTCAGGTAATCGGTGATCGATCTCGTCGCTATTAAAGGTCTAAAGTATTCATCAACAGTGACATGTCACCATTGTTCAAAAAAAGTACTTAAAACACATAAATTTGCAGATCTTTCATTGTTCTTTCCAGTGCATTTTTATTTAGTCAAATCGGAGTTAAAATGAAAAAGTTATGGTCATTAGAACTTTACTTAATTTTTGTTTACCAAATTGTGTATCATTTCAGCAATCGATAAGTAACCTTCAAATGACCATAATTTTTTCATTTTAACTCCGATTTTAGTTATTAAAAAATGTGTTGGAAAGAGGATGAAAAAGATCTACAAAACCAGGTGCTTTAAGTTATTTTTCGATAACCGGGGATGGTCCCGGTTCCATTAAATATTCATAGTATTAATCAACCGTGACAGGTTACCGGGGATCGAAAAGTTAGTTAAAGCACGGGAATGTTTAAATCTTCTATTCTTCTTTCCACAACAATTTCAATTACTAAAATCGGAGCTAAAACGAAGACGTTATTGTCATTTGAAGTTTGATAAGTAAACTTCGGTTGACCATAACTCTCTCGTTTCCACTATAATTTTTGTAATTTAAATTGCATTGAAAAGAGGAATAAAAGACCTAAAAACCCAGGTGCATTAAGTTACTATTCGGTAACCGGTGACCGATCCTGTTTCTATTAATCGTCCAAAGTATTGATCAACAGCGACCTGTCACCATTGATAGGAAAGTAGTTAAAGCCCATAAATTTGTAGATCCTCCCATGTTCTATCTAGCACATTTTGGATTAGGCAAATCGGAGTTAAAACCAAAAAGTTTTGGTCATTAGAACTTTACTTACCTTTTGTTTACCAAATTGTGTATCATTTAAGCAATCGATAAGTAAACTTCAAATGACCAAATATTTTTCGTTCTAACTCCGATTTTAGTCATTAAAATTGTGTTGTAGAGATGATGAAAAAGATCTACAAAACCAGGTGCATAAACTTACTTTTCGGTAACCGGGGATGGTCCCGATTCTATTAAATATTCATAGTATTAATCAATCTTGACACGTTACCGGTGATCAGAAAGTTAGTTAAAGCTCATGAATGTTTAGATCTTCTCTTCCTTTTTCCACAACAATTTCAATTACTAAAATCAGAGCTAAAACGAAAAAGTTGTGGTCATTTGTAGTTTGTTTACCGATTGTTTATTGAACGGCGCATCATTTCAACAATCGAGAAGTAAACTTCGAATGGCCATAACTTTTTCGTTTCAACTCTAATTTTCGTTATTTAAAATGCATTGAAAAAAGGAATAAAAGACCTAAAAAGCCAGGTGCATTAAGTTACTTTCAGGTAACCTGTAACCGACCTCGTCGCTATTAAAGGTCTAAAGTATTCATCAACAGTGACCTATCACCCTTGATCGAAAAAGTAGTTAAAGCACATAAATTTGCAGATCTTCCCTTGTTCTTTCCAGCGCATTTTTAATTAGTCAAATCGGAGTTAAAACGAAAAAATTATGGTCATTAGAACATTACTTAACTTTTGTTTACCAAATTGTGTATCATTTCAGCAATCGATAAGTAAACTTCAAATGACCATAACTGTTTCGTTTTAACTTTGATTTTAGTTATTAAAAATATGTTGGAAAGAGGATGAAAATGATCAACAAAACCAGGTGTTTTAAGTTACTTTTCGGTAACCGGGGATGGTCCCGGTTTTATTAAATATTCATGGTATTAATAAACCGTGACTGGTTACCGGTGATCAGAAAGTAAGTTAAAGCACTGGAATGTTTAGATCTTCTTTATCTTTTTCCACAACAATTTCAATTACTCAAATCAGAGCTAAAACGAAAACGTTATTGTCATTTGTAGTTTGCTTACCGATTGTTTACCTAATAGTGAATGATTTTAGCAATCGGTAAGTAAACTTCGAATGACCATAACTTTTTCGTTTCAACTTTAATTTTCGTTTCAACTAAAATGCATTGAAAAGAGGAATAAAAGACGTAAAAAGCCAGGTGCTTTAAGTTACTTTTAGGTAACCGGTGACCGACCTCGTCGCTATTAAAGGTCAAAAGTATTCATGAACAGTGACCTATCACCATTGATCGAAAAAGTAGTTAAAGCACATAAATTTGCAGATCTTCCCTTGTTCTTTCCAGCGCATTTTGAATTAGTCAAATCGGAGTTAAAACGAAAAAATTATGGTCATTAGAATATTACTTACCTTTTGTTTACCAAATTGTGTATCATTTCTGCAATCGATAAGTAAACTTCAAATGACCATAACTTTTTCGTTTTAACTTCGATTTTAGTTATTAAAAATATGTTGGAAAGAGGATGAAAATGATCAACAAAACCAGGTGTTTTAAGTTACTTTTCGGTAACCGGGGATGGTCCCGGTTCTATTAAATATTCATGGTATTAATAAACTGTGACAGGTTACCGGTCATCGGAAAGTAAGTTAAAGCACCAGAATGTTTAGATCTTCTTTATCTTTTCCCACAACAATTTCAATTACTCAAATCGGAGCCAAAACGAAAACGTTATTGTCATTTATAGTTTGCTTACCGATTGTTTACCTAACGGTGTATGATTTCAGCAATCGGTAAGTAAACTTCGAATGACCATAACTTTTTTGTTTCAACTCTAATCTTTGTAATTTAAAATGCATTGAAAAGAGGAAAAAAAGACCTAAAAAGCTAGGTGCTTTAAGTTACTTTTAGGTAACCGGTAACCGGTAACCGGCCTCGTCGCTATTAAACATCTAAAGTATTCATCAACAGTGACTTGTCACCATTGATCGAAAAAGTAGTTAAAGCAAATAAATTTGCAGATCTTCCCTTGTTCTTTCCAGAGCATTTTGAATCAAATCGGAGTTAAAACGAATAAGTTAGGGTCATTAGAACTTTACTTACCTTTTGATTACCAAATTGTGTATCATTTCAGCAATCAATAAGTAAACTTCAAATGAACATAGCTTTTTCATTTTAACACCGATTTTAGTTATTAAAAATGTGTTGGAAAGTGGATGAAAAAAATATACAAAACCAGGTGCTTTAAGTTACTTTTCGGCAACCAGGGATGGCCTCAGTTCTATTAAATATTCAAAGTATTAATCAACCGTGACTGGTTACCGGAGATCAGAAAGTTTGTTAAAGCTCATGAATGTTTAGCTCTTCTCTTCCTTTTTCCACAACAATTTCAATTACTCAAATCAGAGCTAAAACGAAGAAGTTATGGTCATTTGTAGTTTGCTTACCGATTGTTTATTGAATGGTGTATCATTTCAGCAATCGATAAGTAAACTTCGAATGACCATAAATTTTTCGTTTCAACTCTAACTTTTGTGATTTAAAATGCATTGAAAAGAGGAATTAAAGACTTAAAAACCCAGATGCTTTGAGTTGCTTTTCGGTAACCGGTGACCGGTCCCTTTGCTATTAAAAATCCAAAGTATTAATCAAATGGGACCTGTGACCATTGACCGGAAAGATAGTTAAAGCCAATAAATTTGTAGATCTTCTTTTCCTTTTTCCATCGCATTTTGAATTAGTCAAATCGGAGTTAAAACTAAAAAGTTATGGTCATTAGAACTTTATTTACCTTTTGTTTACCAAATTGTGTATCATTTAAGCAATCGATAAGTAAACTTCAAATGACCATAACTTTTTCGTTTTAACTCCGATTTTAGTTATTAAAAATGTGTTCGAAAGATGATGAAAAAGATCTACAAAACCAGATGCTTTAAGTTACTTTTCGGTAACCGGGGTTGGTCCCGATTCTATTAAATTTTCATAGTTTCAGTCAACTGTGACAGGTTACCGGTGATCTGAAAGTTAGTTAAAGCTCATGAATGTTTAGCTCTTCTCTTCCCTTTTCCACAACAATTTCAATTACTAAAATCAGAGCTAAAACGAAAATGTTATGGTCATTTGTAGTTTGCTTACCGATTGTTTATTGTACGGTGTATCATTATAGCAATCGATTAGTGAACGTCGAATGACCATAACTTTTTCGTTTCAACTCTAATTTTTGTGATTTAAAATGTATTGAAAAGATGAATAAAAGACTTAAAAACCCAGGTACTTTAAGATACTTTTCGGTAATCGGTGACTGGTGCCGTTGCTATTAATCGTCCAAAGTATTGATCAACAACAACCTATCACCATCGATCGGAAAAGTAGTTAAAGCCCATAAATTTGTAGATCCTCCCATGTACTTTCCCGCGCATTTTGAATTAGTCAAATCAGAGTTAAAACGAAAAAGTTATGGTCATTAGAACTTACTTACCTTATGTTTACCATATTGTGTATCATTTAAGCAATCGATAAGTAAACTTCAAATGACCATAACTTTTTCGTTTTAACTCAGATTTTAGTTATTAAAAGTGTGTTGGAAAGATGATGAAAAAGATCTACAAAACCCGGTGCTTTAAGTTACTTTTCGGTAGCCGGGGATGGTCCCGGTTCCATTAAATATTCCTAGTATTAATCAACTGTGACAGGTTACCGGTGATCGGAAAGTTAGTTGAAGTAGGGGAATGTATAGATGTTTTCTTCCTCTTTCCACAACAATTTCAATTACTCAAATCAGAGCTAAAACGAAAAAGTTATGGTCATTTGTAGTTTGCTTACGGATTGTTTATTGAACGGTGTATCATTTCAGCAATCGATAAGTAAACTTTGAATGACAATAACTTTTTTGTTTCAACTCTAATTTTTGTGATTTAAAAAGCATTGAAAAGAGGAATAAAAGACATAAAAAACCAGGTGGTTTAAGTTACTTTTCGGTAACCGGTGACCTGTCCCGTTGCTATTAATCTTCTAAAGTATTGATCAACAGCGACCTGTCACCATTGATCGCAAAGTTGTTAAAGCCCATAAATTTGTAGATCCTCCCATGTTCTTTCCAACGCATTTTGGATTAGTCAAATCGGAGTTAAACGAAAAAATTATGATCATTTGAACTTTACTTACCTTTTGTTTACCAAATTATGTATCATTTAAGCAATCGATAAGTAAACTTCAAATGACCATAACTTTTTCGTTTTTACTCCGATTTTAGTCATTAAAATTGGGTTGCAAAGATGATGAAAAAGATCTACAAAACCATGTGCTTTAAGTTACTTTTCGGTAACCGGGGATGGTCCCGATTCTATTAAATATTCATAGTATTAATCAATCTTGACACGTTACAGGGGATTAGAAAGTTAGTTAAAGCTCATGAATGTTTAGATCTTCTCTTCCTTTTTCCACAACAATTTCAATTACTAAAATCGGAGCTAAAACGAAAAAGTTGTGAACATTTAAAGTTTGTTTACCGATTGTTTATTGAACGGTGTATCATTTCAACAATCGATAAGTAAACTTCGAATGACCATAACTTTTTTGTTTCAACTCTAATTTTTGTGATTTAAAATGCATTGAAAAGACTTAAAAACCCAGGGGCTTTAAGTTACTTTTCGGTTGCCAGTGACCGGTCCTGTTGTTATTAATCGTCCAAAGTATTGATCAACAGCGACCTGTCACCATTGACCGGAAAAGTAGTTAAAGCCCATAAATTTTTAGATCCTCCCATGTTCTTTCCAGCGCATTTTGAATTAGTCAAATCGGATGAAAAGGAGACAATGAGAAAGGAATGGTTTTTGAGTGTCAAAATATTAATTTAAAAGTTTTCAATGAGTTTTGAATTATTTAAAAGTTTTTAATTTTATATCAATATGTTTTGAGTTAATGGAATGGTTCTTGAGTGTCAAAATATTAATTTTTCAAAAATAAGGCTATCCAGCAATTTGCCAAAAGTTTCCTGAAGACACTAGCGCACTATCAGTGTTGATAGCACGCTGATAGGGTTCTATAATAAAACATTTGTTTTTCAGGAAAATTGTCTATAGCGCGCTATCCCCTTTGATAACTCGCTATAAAGTTGTTGCCTTGAGCTTTCCATTTTTAGTAAAACGGGCAATAGCGCGCTATAGGCCTCGATTACACGCTATCGGAAAGTTCGTAAAACTCGAGCTCTCGGGTTTGTGTATATCAACCTGCTATAGCCTGCTATCTGTCAATTGAGAACATATACACAACCCAATAACACGCTATCCATGTCTGAGACAAAAATCTGAAATTTCTAACGAGAAAAATGTCGGCACTTCTGCTTGCCCATTTTTTCTATTCCTTACACAATTTTTCCAGGTTATCTTAATTGAAATATTCTCTAGTAACACCTAGATGATTCCCATTGTCTCGCACGCCCAAAACAACTTTGGATTAAACAATGTTTTGAATTCAAATCATTTTGTACTCTCCTGCTCTCTAACCCGCAACTTCTAATTTTATAAAACACTCATTCTCTGATTTTCAAAAATAAGACACACACGATTTTTGCAAGTTAGATTGAGCTTTCCAAAGAGTTTTTCAAGAGAAAAAAGTAATGATTCTTGCATTTGCCAAAACAAGCATCGAATAGAATCAAAATTGCAATCTGTCTTGATGATAACGTCGTTGATCAGCAAGTTCTTCATTCTATCCCTTTGTGCTTAGATTTGCAGAGGCTATCCATTGTTTTAAGCTGTAAGTATATGAAGTGGTCTCGGTAAGATAACACAACAAAAAAGGACACATCACCTGTCTTGCATCAAGAACACATCAACAATAGCTTTCGAAGTCTACAAAGATTAAGCTCGAAGAACGAAGACATATCATGGCTAATACATTAGTTTGATCTTTGGTGTGTAGGGTAACCTCTCGATCAATCTCAGCACTAAAACTCTGAAAATTGCAAAGTCTTCAAAATCACTTCGATATAGTATTTCCTTTCCAAAAAATGCTTTTCGAAAGGTTTTAACCATAATTTCAATGAGTTTTGAATTATTTAAAAGTTTTTAATTTTATATCAATATGTTTTGAGTTAATGGAATGGTTCCAGAGTGTCAAAATATAAATTTTTCAAAAATAAGGCTATCCAGCAATTTGCCAAAATTTTTCTGAAGACACTAGCGCACTACCAGTGTTGATAGCACGCTGATAGGGTTCTATAATAAAACATTTGTTTTTCTGGAAAATTGTCTATAGTGCGCTATCCCCTTTGATAACTCGCTATAAAGTTGTTGCCGTGATCTTTCCATTTTTAGTAAAATGGGCAATAGCGCGCTATAGACCTCGATAACACGCTATCGGAAAGTCTGTAAAACTCGAGCTCTCGGGTTTGTGCATATCGACTTGCAATAGCCAGCTATCTGTCAATTGAGATCATGATACACAACCCAATAGCACGCTATCCACGTCTGAGACAAAAATCTGATATTTCTAACGAGAAAAATGTGGGCACTTCTGCTTGCTCGATTTTTCTATTCGTTACACAATTTTTTCAGGTTATCTTAATTGAAATATTTTCTACTAACACCTAGATAATTCCCATTGTCTCGCACGCCCAAAAAAACTTTGGATTAAACAATGTTTTGACTTCAAATCATTTTGTACTCTCCTGCTCTCTTATTTTAAAAAATACAACACACACGATTTTTGCAAGTTAGATTGAGCTTTCCAAAGAGTTTTTCAAGAGAAAAAAGTAATGATTCTTGCATTTGCCAAAACAAGCATCGAATAGAATCAAAATTGCAATCTGTCTTGATGATAACGTCGTTGATCAGCAAGTTCTTCATTCTATCCCTTTGTGCTTAGATTTGCAGAGGCTATCCATTGTTTTAAGCTGTAAGTATATGAAGTGGTCTCGGTAAGATAACACAACAAAAAAGGACACATCACCTGTCTTGCATCAAGAACACATCAACAATAGCTTTCGAAGTCTACAAAGATTAAGCTCGAAGAACGAAGACATATCATGGCTAATACATTAGTTTGATCTTTGGTGTGTAGGGTAACCTCTCGATCAATCTCAGCACTAAAACTCTGAAAATTGCAAAGTCTTCAAAATCACTTCGATATAGTATTTCCTTTCCAAAAAATGCTTTTCGAAAGGTTTTAACCATAATTTCAATGAGTTTTGAATTATTTAAAAGTTTTTAATTTTATATCAATATGTTTTGAGTTAATGGAATGGTTCCAGAGTGTCAAAATATAAATTTTTCAAAAATAAGGCTATCCAGCAATTTGCCAAAATTTTTCTGAAGACACTAGCGCACTACCAGTGTTGATAGCACGCTGATAGGGTTCTATAATAAAACATTTGTTTTTCTGGAAAATTGTCTATAGTGCGCTATCCCCTTTGATAACTCGCTATAAAGTTGTTGCCGTGATCTTTCCATTTTTAGTAAAATGGGCAATAGCGCGCTATAGACCTCGATAACACGCTATCGGAAAGTCTGTAAAACTCGAGCTCTCGGGTTTGTGCATATCGACTTGCAATAGCCAGCTATCTGTCAATTGAGATCATGATACACAACCCAATAGCACGCTATCCACGTCTGAGACAAAAATCTGATATTTCTAACGAGAAAAATGTGGGCACTTCTGCTTGCTCGATTTTTCTATTCGTTACACAATTTTTTCAGGTTATCTTAATTGAAATATTTTCTACTAACACCTAGATAATTCCCATTGTCTCGCACGCCCAAAAAAACTTTGGATTAAACAATGTTTTGACTTCAAATCATTTTGTACTCTCCTGCTCTCTTATTTTAAAAAATACAACACACACGATTTTTGCAAGTTAGATTGAGCTTTCCAAAGAGTTTTTCAAGAGAAGAAAGTAATGATTCTTGCATTTGACAAAACAAGCTCCGAATAAAATCAAAATTGCAATCAGTCTTGATGATAACGTCGTTTATCAGCAAGTTCTTCATTTTATCCCTTTTGTGCTTAGATTTGCAGAGGCTATCCATTGTTTTAAGCTGTAAGTATATGAAGTGGTCTCGATAAGATAACACAACAAAAAAGAACACATCACCTGTCTTGCATCAAGAACACATCAAACAATAGCTTTCGAAGTCTACAAAGATCAAGCTCGAAGAACGAAGACATATCTCATGCCTAATGCATTAGTTTTATCTTTGGTGTATAGGGTAACCTCTCGATCAATCTCAGCACTAAAACTTTGAAAATTGCAAAGTCTTCAAAATCACTTCGATATAGTATTTCATTTTCAAAAAATGTTTTCCGAAAGGTTTTAATCATAATTTCAATGAGTTTCGAATTATTTAAAAGTTTTTAATTTTATATCAATATGTTCTTGAGTGTCAAAATAAAAAATTTTCAAAAATAAGGCTATCCAGCAATTTGCCAAAATTTTCCTGAAGACACTAGCGCACTATCTGTGCTGATAGCATGCTGATAGGGTTTTATAATAAAATATTTTTTTTTTCTGGAAAATTGTCTATAGCGCGCTATCCCGTTTGATTACTCGCTATAAAGTTGTTGCCGTAATCTTTCCATTTAGAGTAAAATGGGCAATAGCGCGCTATAGGCCTCGATACCACGCTATCGGAAAGTCCGTAAAACTCGAGCTCTCGGGTTTGTGTATATCGACCTGCTATAGCCAGCTATCTGTCAATTAAGAACATGATACACAACCCAATAGCACGCTATCCACGTCTGAGACAAAAATCTGATATTTCTAACGAGAAAAATGTGGTCACTTGTCACGACCCACTATACGTGACGTCATGACCGGCACGGGAACCTCCGAGTATACCCTCCTTCGGTACACCCGACGTCCCGTCAGCCTAAAATACATGTACGAATCCCCAAAAAGAAATAAAAGTACATCATTAACAACCAACTATCATGATCATAATGAAATAAAATATTACTTCTCCAAAGTTTTACAAACATAAAATTCCAAAGTCTTCAAAATGATACAAAACCCAACGCATCCCAACTATGTGTTAAATATACTATTACTAGGTGTTATCATGTACATAATTATCAAAATACAAAACTAAATGTACAACACCTACATGAAATAAAAACAAGGGACGCTCCGCAGTCAAGCCTTCCCTTTTCCTTTTCTATCAGATCCTGAAAGAAGATGGTGAGGTGTGAGCTACAGCCAGCTCAGTGAATGTTATTTACAAGTGGCATATACGTGCATTTATAAAACATGGTAAGATCATAAAACAGTTGAAATATCATGATGACGAAATATATTACATACATGCTAACACAATGCATCAAGTCATACATAAGACGATGCATAACATTTTGTAGTCATGCTCATGCAATCCTAACACCTCCTGAGTATGGGGGTTTCAAGGCCTGGTGCGCGACACACAGCGCCCGAACACACACACAATACTCGTATTCTAATAGGGTTTATGGGGTCGTGCAGCACGTAGGATTATTTTAAACAAACCTACCCATACACAAGGCATAAAACCCTCTGCCAGGTACACAACTGGGATCGCCGCTAGACTTACGAGAATTCCCAAAAAGAGGAAATTCCAACTAGGGGCCTCAACCCAAATTGTCATCCCAATGAATTATGCTCAAATGAATTTCATGGAATATTAAAACATGCATACCATCATACATAAGTATTTAAAACATTTCTATACTACAATGCCACATATAAATAATCCAAAAGTAAAAGAACACTCACACTTGATTGGCTAAGTCTAGCCAATCCAATTGCCAAAACTCTCCAATTGACTAAACGGGTTCAAGATCAATCACAAGACCTGAAAATAACATGGTTCACACAACTGAAAATCAGTCATAAAGTGTGTCAAAACCCCATGTTCAAACCCAATCTAAAGTCAATTAGATTCTAAATTGATTACCCCATTGAGCCAATTTCCATATTGCCCAACTTGATCATTTAGACTCAATTAAACTAAGATTGACCTAAATTGAATGTAATAGGGTGATCCCATGATCCAACCACTAATATACATGAAATTCAATTATAATTAGGGTCAATTAGACTATACGTCAAGTCAATTTCATCAATTGACTAGGTCTTGATCAAAATCCCCAATTAGGCCAATATAAAACATAAGGTCAAAATGAACTAAGTCATATCAATTTAACATAGGTACTAACATTTTAAACCCATGATTCTACTTAATTTGGGTCAAATTAAACAATCCCCAAGTCAATTTCACAAATTGACTTGCTTTGGGTGAAAACTCCCAATTTGAGCAAAATCCCCAAATTACATGGAAAATTACCAAATACTTAGCCTAGATCAAAATTAGTCAATCTTAGGGTATTCATTATGTGAACCCACTGAATTCAATCATCAAACAACTCTAATCATGTCCAATTAGACCTGCATTGCATAATTTTCCAGATTTTATATCAAGAGCATCAAAAGCCCCAAATCTGGAAATTTTCATACATATGCCCTATTGCCAAGTTTACACTAGGGCACCATGTTCAACCATGAATTTTACTGATCTTGCAACATGGAATCATCCACAATGGACACTAGATCAACATAGTTGACATGCA
Organism: Paratinospora sagittata; assembly: GCA_035771175.1. Taxonomy (NCBI): domain Eukaryota; kingdom Viridiplantae; phylum Streptophyta; class Magnoliopsida; order Ranunculales; family Menispermaceae; genus Paratinospora; species Paratinospora sagittata. The sequence continues at coordinate 26,516,930 of CM069610.1, forward strand.
AACATCTTGAAAAAGTCTAAGGCCATAAACTAAGTTTAGGTCATTTGAACTAAACCTTCCAATTTCTTGCTAGAAATTGGGGCTTTCACCATTAGTGTACTCCTTACACTCTCTAATCACACATATGTGATATGCAAGACTCAACTCCAACTTTGGTCTTCCACCCATCCAAGGTTCATCACAATGCATGCATCAAAATGAAACCCTCATGCTCAAAATAAAGCTATCATGCAACTAATAGAGAGATTCAAGGAAGAAATGGAGGAAAAATACAAACCTTAAGGTGTTCTTGAGCAAGAAACCACCAAACCCTAACTTTCCTCTCCTTTTCTCCTCTCCAGCACCTTTCTCTCTTTTCTGGCTGAGAAATGAGCAAATGAACCTAAAATCACGTTTTGGTTGCTTAAATAGATAAGCTTAGGCCCACAACTAAAAGTTGTCAAAACTATCAAAAACCCAGTTTTCCTGTTACGATACTTGATTTTAGATAGTCCATTTCTTGCAAAATAAGCACGACTGTAACATCTTAACCGTACAAACTTTGAATGAGTAAGTTATCAACATTCTGGTAACTTTTAGGCTCAATCCAACGGTGGGATTGTGAGATCTATCTGTTTGATCAAAACGGCGTAAGAAAATCCCAGAATCCGTGAAACAGTGTTTTTGGCGTTATAACTCAAATTAGGTAACTCCAATTAAGATCTTCACCGTTCAAAATGAAGATCTATCATATAAGAATGAGCTGACAAAATTTCAGCCCAATCAGACAACGGATCTAGGAGATCAAACCATTGATGTAAGTTGTGATAGAAATAGAAAGCTCCACTGGATCCAAAACACCGTTTTTGAAATGTTTTGACGTCGAACGGGCCTCCGATGGTTCCGAAATTTCATGCGTACCCTTTATGACCTAAAATCATGCAAAGACACTCGAACTTACGTACTTCGAGCATCAAAATACATATACACATACGTATACGAATACGTATACGGGTACACTATGGGTCAAAATGACGTCACCTAAAGGCATGGGTGCTACAACTCTCCCCAACTTAGGAATATTTTTGTCCTCAAAAATAAAAGCAAGAGAACTAACCTCAGTCGGTAAAGAGGTCGGGGAATTTCTCCCTCATCTGGTCCTCGCGCTCCCAGGTTTGCTCTTCATTATCGTGGAATTGCCATCTGACGCGCACAAGCGGGATTTCCTTATTTCTCAATTTCTGAACCCTACGAGCCATAATCTGAATAGGCAACTCCTCATAAGTCGTATCCTCCCCAACTTGCAGATGACTCACATCAAGCACATGAGCTGGGTCGGGATAAGACTCCTTCAATGGATCTTCATTAAACTTCCTCAGCATCGATACGTGGAATACATCATGAACACCCTCGAGCTGAGAAGGTAGAGCCAACCTGTACGCTACTGGTCCAATCCTCTCAACAATTCAGAATGGCCCAATAAACCTAGGGGCAAGTTTCCCACTGACACCGAACCTCATCTGTCCTTTGAGTGGCGAGACCTTAAGCAAAACTAGATCTCTCACAGCAAACTCTAACGGCCGATGCCGGTTATCATAATAACTTTTTTGCCTGTCCTGAGCTGACTTCAGCCTCTGCCGAATCAGCTTGACTTTCTCAGTCTGCTCAACAACTGCATCAGGGCCCCATAGCTGCGTATCACCCACCTCGTACCAACAAGCTGGAGATCTACAGGGTCTTCCATACAAAGCCTCATACGGTGCCATACCGATGCTAGCCTGATAACTGTTGTTGTAAGCAAATTCACACAAGGGCAAATGCTCACCCCAACCACCACCAAACTCTAAAATGCAAGACCTGAGCATATCCTCCAGCATCTGAATCACTCTCTCGGACTGACCGTCCGTCTGAGGATGAAATGCTGTACTGAGTCGGAGGCGGGTCCCAAATCGAGTCTGCAAGGCCTGCCAAAACCTCGATGTAAATCGTGGATCTCGATCCGACACGATAGACAAGGGCACTCCATGCAATCTCACGATCTCTCTCACATATAATCTGCTAAGTCTATCCACAGAGTCCCTGGCGCACATAGGAAGGAAGTGCGCACTCTTGGTCAATCTATCAACCACAACCCAAATGGCATCAAATCTGCCCTGAGACCTCGGCAATCCTATGATGAAATCCATTGTGATGTGTTCCCATTTCCACTCGGGTATGGGCAATGGTTGCATCTGACCTCCAGGCTTCCGGTGTTCAGCCTTAACCTGCTGACACACCTCACATCTCTGCACATACTCAGCAATACTCTTCTTCATCCCGTGCCACCATACAGATCTCTTCATGTCATGGTACATCTTGGTAGCCCCTGGATGAACAGTATACTGAGATCTGTGAGCCTCTCGAAGTATCTCAGCACGCAACTCAGCATCATATGGGATCCATAGTCTCCCTCTATACCGCAAGACATCATCTGGACCAATCTGCCAATCGGCCTGTCAACAATGTCTGCGTATCCACGGTACATGTCATAATCTGGACAATGTTCCTGTAAATATCTAACCCTCGGAATATGGGCATCCGCAAGCTGCACGTGCATCTGAGCACATATCTCAGTAAGTGGTGCGTTTGAGAGTATACTCATCATAGTCACTCTCTCAAGTAAATGCCACTGCTGGGCCATCTGAAAAGCAACCACCTGAGTCCCTGCTCGCCTACGGCTCAAAGCATCAGCCACAACATTGGCTTTGCCAGGATGATACTGCAAAGAGAAATCATAATCCTTTAGTAACTGGAACCATCTCCTCTGCCGCATATTCAGCTCCTTCTGATCAAAGAGGTACTTCAAACTTTTGTGATCGGAAAACAAAGTGAACCTCTCACCATAAAGGTAATGCCTCCATAGCTTCAGTGCAAATACAATAGCGGCCAGCTCCAAATCATGCACAGGGTAGTTCTGCTCATGCACCTTAAGCTGTCTAGATGCATATGCAACCACTCGACCCTCCTACATCAGTACACATCCCAGACCTAAGAGTGATGCATCAGTATAAATTACCAACTCTTTCCCAGGCTCTGGAAGAATCAACACTGGAGCTGTAGTCAACTTCTTTTTCAACTCACTGAAAGCTCTCTCACAGGCATCCGACCACGTGAAGGCCACGTTCTTCTGAGTCAGCTTAGTCATCGGCGCGGATATCTTGGAAAAGTCCTTCACGAACTTCCTGTAATAGCCAGCCAAACCCAGAAAACTACGAATCTCGGTCACTGTGGTAGGTCTTGGCCAATCAATGATTGCCTCAACCTTAGCAGAATCAACAGAAATACCCTCTGCACTAACCACATGACCCAAGAATTTCACCTCAGTCATCCAGAAATCACACTTGCTCAGCTTGGCATACAGCCTATGCTCCAACAATGTCTGCAAAGTAACTCTGAGATGACGTTCATGATCCTCTCTTGTCTTAGAATAGACTAGGATATCATCGATGAAGACTATAATGAACTGGTCAAGGTACGGCCTGAACACTCTCTGCATCAGATCCATGAACATTGCTGGTGCATTAGTCAACCCGAAAGGCATCACCAAAAACTCGTAATGTCCATACCTCGTCCGAAAGGCAGTTTTCGACACATCTTCATCTCTTATCCTCAATTGATGGTACCCAGACCTCAAGTCAATCTTCGAAAAGAACTTGGCTCCAATTAATTGATCAAACAAGTCATCAATACGAGGAAGTGGATATTTGTTCTTGACAGTCACCTTATTCAGCTGACGGTAGTCTATACACAAACGAAGACTCCCGTCCTTTTTCTTGACGAACAACACAGGTGCTCCCCAAGGTGACATGCTAGGGGAAATAAATCCCTTGTCCATCAGCTCATCAAGTTGGGCTCTGAGTTCATTCAGCTCTTTCGGTGCCATACGATACGATGGAATGGAAATGGGTTTAGTGCCGGGCATCAGCTCAATTATAAAGTCCACCTCTCGCCTAGGCGGCAAGCCAGGTAACTCATCAGGAAAAACCTCTGGGTACTCGCAGACTACAGGAATGTCTGCTAGCTGAATACTCTGATCCACATCATCCACTGGCGTCAAACCCGCCATCGTGGCAACCTCATCATCAGTGGCTAATCTACCCTGGGTAGGTGGTCTCGATGCAGTCCTGCCTCGAAAGACGAAGACTGGCTCTCCGGGTATCTGAAAGATAACCCTCTTGCCGAAGTAATCAATGTGAGCGTGATATGCCGCTAGCCAATCCATACCCAAAATGGCATCAAACTCTAGGAACTCTAAGACTCTAAGATCAACAGACATCTCATGGTCCTCGAATCTCACAATGCATCCCACACATACCATATTAGGGTAAATTCTCTCACCGGCCGCCGTACTCAAAATCAACGGCTTACTAGTCCTAACAGTAGACAATCTCAATCTATCTACTACACCACCAGAAATAAATGACAGAGTAGAACCAGCATCAATCAAAACATACATCAAAGAATTGCAAATGCTGATTGTACCTTCTATTAGTTGCTTGCTAGCCCCGGGATCTGCCTGCGTAACAGCTCTGGCCTGCTCTCTGGTAGGTGCAGCTGTAGATCTAAATTGACCAAAAGGCATCCTCTGTGGACATTGGTTCCTCTTATGCCCTGGAGCCCCGCAACCATAACACACAATCGGCCAAGGTGTTCTAGGTGCAGAAGATACAGCCTGCGACCCGGTTCCGGCTGTCTGCTGTCCACCAGATCTGACAAAACTCTGTTGCTGCTGCTGGGATAGATTAGAAATCTGAACACTGTGGCCCGCAGCTGGTGGTACCACTGATATTGGAGCGGAGGCTACAGATGCCTCATATCCACTGCCGCTGAATCTTGGCCTCTTATTACGTCGGCCTCTCCTGCCACTGAAATACTGTGCCTCTGACCCTGCCTGTTGAGTCTGAACTGTAGGAGCTACGGGTGCCTGGAATGCTGCAGGTAACCTCATCCGAGAATTTGCCTCTGCGGCCTCAAAATCTGCGGCCTGCCCCATAGCCTGCGCATAGGTCTGCACGCCAGCCAGTGCCAAACCCTCACAGATACGGCTTCTGAAACCATCCCGTATCCTCTGCATCCTCAGCTCATCGGTAGAAACCATCTCTGGAGCGAAGAGTGCCAACCTGTTGAACTCTTGCTCGTACTCTCTCACGGACATGTTGCCTTGGGTCAGATGTAGAAACTGGTTCCGACGTTGATCCCTCTCGGCCCGTGGATAGAACTCTACAAAGAACAACTCCTTGAATCTAGTCCAAGTCCGGACCTCGCCCTCGAGACGCTCCACCCGTTCCCACCATTTGTTAGCCTTGCCAATCAGCTTAAACCTGGCAAGCTTGACCTTATCATGCTCAAGCGCCCTCATATCACTGAATATGGTCTCCATCCGAGTCAACCATCCCTCAGCAAGCTCTAAATCAAGACCTCCCGAAAACTCAGCAGGATCTCGAAACTTGAAAGCTTTCATAACCCTCTCATAGCGGTCCTTCTCTGCCCGCTCAGCCTCAGTCTCCCCAGCTACGACATGCTGGACCCTAGCTGGTCCTGCCTGCTCTGCCTGATCCCCTACTACTACTGCCACACTACTGTGCTCTACAGCGGCTGCAACATCATCCTACAGTGGTAGCCTAACACCCTGTGTACGGCCTAGCAACTCGAGAATCTGGGTGTGCTGCTGCAGAGTGGCCTCTAAGACTGCCTCTATACGCCTAAGGTGTTCCTCTGGGTCGATGGCTGATCCGGTTTTTTCTTCTCTTGTAAATATCTGAAATTCACAATAAGGAAGAGCTCAATCAGGATCACAATCCAGGAAAAGTTACCCCTAAGATAACTACCCATAATCATACTCATAAAGGCAATCATAATATCATATAAGTCTTTTATTCTTTTAAGGATTTTAAACCTAAAACATTCGCTCTGATACCATAGTTGTCACGACCCACTATACGTGACGTCATGACCGGCACGGGAACCTCCGAGTATACCCTCCGTCGGTACACCCGACGTCCCGTCAGCCTAAAATACATATACGAATCCCCAAAAAGAAATAAAAGTACATCATTAACAACCAACTATCATGATCATAATGAAATAAAATATTACTTCTCCAAAGTTTTACAAACATAAAATTCCAAAGTCTTCAAAATGATACAAAACCCAACGCATCCCAACTATGTGTTAAATATACTATTACTAGGTGTTATCATGTACATAATTATCAAAATACAAAACTAAATGTACAACACCTACATGAAACAAAAACAAGGGACGCTCCGCAGTCAAGCCTTCCCTTTTCCTTTTCTATCAGATCCTGAAAGAAGATGGTGAGGTGTGAGCTACAGCCAGCTCAGTGAATGTTATTTACAAGTGGCATATACGTGCATTTATAAAACATGGTAAGATCATAAAACAGTTGAAATATCATGATGACGAAATATATTACATACATGCTAACATAATGCATCAAGTTATACATAAGACGATGCATAACATTTTGTAGTCATGCTCATGCATTCCTAACACCTCCTGAGTATGGGGGTTTCAAGGCCTGGTGCGCGACACACAGCGCCCGAACACACACACAATACTCGTATTCTAATAGGGTTTATAGGGTCGTGCAGCACGTAGGATTAGTTTAAACAAACCTACCCATACACAAGGCATAAAACCCTCTGCCAGGTACACAACTGGGATCGCCGCTAGACTTACGAGAATTCCCAAAAAGAGGAAATTCCAACTAGGGGCCTCAACCCAAATTGTCATCCCAATGAATTATGCTCAAATGAATTTCATGAAATATTAAAACATGCATACCATCATACATAAGTATTTAAAACATTTCTATACTACAATGCCACATATAAATAATCCAAAAGTAAAAGAACACTCACACTTGATTGGCTAAGTCTAGCCAATCCAATTGCCAAAACTCTCCAATTGACTAAACGGGTTCAAGATCAATCACAAGACCTGAAAATAACATGGTTCACACAACTGAAAATCAGTCATAAAGTGTGTCAAAACCCCATGTTCAAACCCAATCTAAAGTCAATTAGATTCTAAATTGATTACCCCATTGAGCCAATTTCCATATTGCCCAACTTGATCATTTAGACTCAATTAAACTAAGATTGACCTAAATTGAATGTAATAGGGTGATCCCATGATCCAACCACTAATATACATGAAATTCAATTATAATTAGGGTCAATTAGACTATACGTCAAGTCAATTTCATCAATTGACTAAGTCTTGATCAAAATCCCCAATTAGGCCAATATAAAACATAAGGTCAAAATGAACTAAGTCATATCAATTTAACATAGGTACTAACATTTTAAACCCATGATTCTACTTAATTTGGGTCCAATTAAACAATCCCCAAGTCAATTTCACAAATTGACTTGCTTTGGGTGAAAACTCCCAATTTGAGCAAAATCCCCAAATTACATGGAAAATTACCAAATACTTAGCCTAGATCAAAATTAGTCAATCTTAGGGTATTCATTATGTGAACCCACTGAATTCAATCATCAAACAACTCTAATCATGTCCAATTAGACCTACATTGCATAATTTTCCAGATTTTATATCAAGAGCATCAAAAGCCCCAAATCTGGAAATTTTCATACATATGCCCTATTGCCAAGTTTACACTAGGGCACCATGTTCAACCATGAATTTTACTGATCTTGCAACATGGAATCATCCACAATGGCCACTAGATCAACATAGTTGACATGCAAACATTTTGAAAAAGTCTAAGGCCATAAACTAAGTTTAGGTCATTTGAACTAAACCTTCCAATTTCTTGCTAGAAATTGGGGCTTTCACCATTAGTGTACTCCTTACACTCTCTAATCACACATATGTGATATGCAAGACTCAACTCCAACTTTGGTCTTCCACCCATCCAAGGTTCATCACAATGCATGCATCAAAATGAAACCCTCATGCTCAAAATAAAGCTATCATGCAACTAATAGAGAGATTCAAGGAAGAAATGGAGGAAAAATACAAACCTTAAGGTATTCTTGAGCAAGAAACCACCAAACCCTAACTTTCCTCTCCTTTTCTCCTCTCCAGCACCTTTCTCTCTTTTCTGGCTGAGAAATGAGCAAATGAACCTAAAATCACGTTTTGGTTGCTTAAATAGATAAGCTTAGGCCCACAACTAAAAGTTGTCAAAACTAACAAAAACCCAATTTTCCTGTTACAATACTTGATTTTAGATAGTCCATTTCTTGCAAAATACGCACGACTTTAAAGTCATAACAGTACAAACTTTGAATGAGTAAGTTATCAACATTCTGGTAAATTTTAGGCTCAATCCAACGGTGGGATTGTGAGATCTATCTGTTTGATCAAAACGGCGTAAGAAAATCCCAGAATCTGTGAAACAGTGTTTTGGGCATTATAACTCAAATTAGGTAACTCCAATTAAGATCTTCACCGTTCAAAATGAAGATCTATCATATAAGAATGAGCTGACAAAATTTCAGCCCAATCAGACAACGGATCTAGGAGATCAAACCATTGATGTAAGTTGTGACAGAAATAGAAAGCTCCACTGGATCCAAAACACCGTTTTTGAAATGTTTTGACGTCGAACGGGTCTCCGATGGTTCCGAAATTTCATGCGTACCCTTTATAACATAAAATCATGCAAAGACACTCGAACTTACGTACTTCAAGCATCAAAATACATATACACATACGTATACGAATACGTATACGGGTACACTATGGGTCAAAATGACGTCACCTAAAAGCATGGGTGCTACATCACTTCTGCTTGCTCGGTTTTCTATCCCTTACACAATTTTTCAAGGTTATCTTAATAGAAATATTCTCTACTAACACCTAGATGATTCCCACTGTCTCGCACACCCAAAACAACTTTGGATTAAACAAGGTTTTGAATTCAAATCATTTTGTACTCTCCTGCTCTCTAACCGCAACTTCTAATTTTATAAAACACTCATTCTCTTATTTTCAAAAATACAACACACACGATTTTTTCAAGTTAGATTGAGTTTTCCAAAGAGTTTTTCAAGAGAAGAAAGTAATGATTCTTGCATTTGCCAAAACAAGCTTCGAATAGAATCAAAATTGCAATCTGTCTTGATGATAACTTCGTTGATCAGCAAGTTCTTCATTTTATCCATTTTGTGCTTAGATTTGCATAGGCTATCCATTATTTTAAGCTGTAAGTATATGAAGTGGTCTCGGTAAGATAACACAACAAAAACGATCACATCACCTGTCTTGCAAAAAAAACAGATCAAACAATACCTTTCGAAGTCTACAAAGATAAAGCTCGAAGAACATAGACATATCTCATGCCTAACGCATTAGTTTGATCTTTGGTGTGTAGGGTAACCTCTCGATCAATCTCAGCACTAAATGTCTGAAAATTGCAAAGTCTTCAAAATCACTTCGATATAGTATTTCATTTTGAAAAAATGTTTTCCGAAAGGTTTTTTTAATCATAATTTCAAAGAGTTTTGAATTATTTAAAAGTTTTTAATCTTATATCAATATGTTTTGAGTCAATGGAATGGTTCTTGAGCGTCAAACTATTAATTTTTCAAAAATAAGGCTTTCCAGCAATTTGCCAAAATCTTCCTGAAGGCACTAGCGCACTATCAGTGTTGATAGCACGCTGATAGGTTTCTATAATAAAACATTTGTTTTTCTGAAAAATTGTCTATAACGCGCTATCCCCTTTGATAACTCGCTATAAAGCTATTGCCGAGATCTTTCCATTTTTAGTAAAATGGGCAATAGCGTGCTATAGGCCTCGATAACACGCTATTGGAAATTACGTAAAACTCGAGCTCTCGGGTTTGTGTATATCGACCTGCTATAGCCTGCTAACTGTCAATTGAGAACATGATACACAACCCAATCGCACGCTATCCACGTCTGAGACAAAAATCTGATATTTCTAACGAGAAAAATGTGGGCACTTCTGCTTGCTCGATATTTCTATTCCTTACACAATTTTTCCAGGTTATCATAATTGAAATATTCTCTACTAACACCTAGATGATTCCCATTGTCTCGCACGCCCAAAACAACTTTGGATTAAACAATGTTTTGAATTCAAATCATTTTGTAATCTCAGCAACTTGTAATTTTATAAAACACTTATTCTCTGATTCTCAAAAATACAACACACATGATTTTTGCAAGTTAGATTGAGCTTTCCATAGAGTTTTCCAACAGAAGAAAGTAATATTTCTTGCATTTGCCAAAACAAGCTTCGAATAGAATCAAAATTGCAATCTGTCTTGATGATAACGTCGTTGATCGGCAAGTTCTTCATTTTATCCCTTTTGTGCTTAGATTTCCAGAGGCTATCCATTGTTTTAAGTTGTATGTATATGAAGTGGTCTCGGTGAGATAACACAACAAAATAGAACACATCACCTGTCTTGCGTCAAGAACACATCAAACAATAGCTGTCGAAGTCTACAAAGATAAAGCTCGAAGAACGAAGACATATCTCATGCCTAATGCATTAGTTTGATCCTTGGTGTGTAGGGTAACCTCTCGATCAATCTCAGCACTAAAACTCTGAAAATTGCAAAGTCTTCAAAATCACTTCGTTATAGTATTTCATTTTGAAAAAATGTTTTCCGAAAGGTTTTTTTAATCATAATTTCAATGAGTTTTGAATTATTTAAAAGTTTTTAAACTTATATCAATATGTTTTGAGTCAATGGAATGGTTCTTGTGTGTCAAAATATTAATTTTTCAAAAATAAGGCTATCCAGCAATTTGCCAAAATTTTCCTGAAAGCAGTGGCGCACCATCAGTGTTGACAGCACGCTGATAGGGTTGTATAATAAAACATTTTTTTCTTCTGGAAAATTATCTATAGCGCGCTATCCCCTTTGATAACTCGCTATAAAGTTGTTGTCGTGATCTTTCCATTTTTAGTAAAATGGGCAATAGCGCGCTATAGGCCTTGATAACACGCTATCGAAAATTCCGTAAAGCTCGAGCTCTCCGATTTGTGTATATCGACCTGGTATAGCCTGCTAATTTTCAATTGAGAACATGATACACAACCCAATAGCACGCTATCCACGTCGGAGACTAAAATCTGATATTTGTAACGAGAAAAATGTGGGCACTTCTGCTTGCTCGATATTTCTATTCCTTACACAATTTTTCAAGGTTATCTTAATTGAAATATTCTCTACTAACACCTAGATTATTCCCTTTGTCTCGCACGCCCAAAACAACTTTGGATTAAACAATGTTTTGAATTCAAATCATTTTGTAATCTCAGCAACTTCTAATTTTATAAAACACTCATTCTCTGATTTTCAAAAATACAACACACACGATTTTTTCAAGTTAGATTGAGCTTTCCAAAGAGTTTTTCAAGAGAATAAAGTAATGATTCTTGCATTTGCCAAAACAAGCTTCGAATAGAATCAAAATTGCAATCTGTCTTGATGATAACGTCGTTGATCAGCAAGTTCTTCATTTTATCCCTTTTGTGCTTAGATTTGCAAAGGCCATCCATTGTTTTAAGCTGTAAGTATATGAAGTGGTCTCGGTAAGATAACACAACAAAAAAGAACACATCACCTTTCTTGAATCAAGAACACATCAAACAATAGCTTTCGAAGTCTACAAAGATCAAGCTCGAAGAACGAAGACATATCTCAGGCCTAATGCATTAGTTTGATCTTTGGTGTGTAGAGTAACCTCTCGATCAATCTCAACACTAAAACTCTGAAAATTGCAAAGTCTTCAAAACCACTTCGATATGGTATTTCATTTTGAAAAAATGTTTTCCAAAAGGTTTTTTTAATCATAATTTCAATGAGTTTTGAATTATTTAAAAGCTTTTAATCTTATATCAATATGTTTTGAGTCAATGGAATGGTTCTTGAGTAGCAAAATATTAAGTTTTTAAAAATAAGGCTATCCAGCAATTTGCCAAAAATTTCCTTGAGGCACTAGCACAGCGTCAGTGCTGATAGCATGCTGATAGGGTTCTATAACAAAATATTTGTTTTTCTGAAAAATTGTCTATAGCGCGCTATCCCCTTTGATAACTCGCTATAAAGGAGTTGCCGAGATCTTTCCATTTTTAGTAAAATGAGCAATAGCGGGCTATAGGCCTCGATAACACGCTATCGGAAATTACGTAAAACTCGAGCTCTCGGGTTTGTGTATATCGACCTGCTATAGCCTGCTAACCGTCAATTGAGAACATGATACACAACCCAATAGCACGCTATCCACCTCTGAGACAAAAATCTGAAATTTCTAACGAGAAAAATGTGGGCACTTCTGCTTGCTCGATATTTCTATTCCTTACACAATTTTTCTGAGTTATCTTAATTGAAATATTCTCTACTAACACCTAGATGATTCTCATTGTCTCGCACGCCCAAAACAACTTTGGAATAAACATTGTTTTGAAATCAAATCATTTTGTAATCTCAGCAACTTCTAATTTTATAAAACACTCATTCTCTGATTTTCAATAATACAACACACACGATTTTTGCAAGTTAGATTGAGCTTTCCTAAGAGTTTTTCAAGAGAAAAAAGTAATGATTCTTGCATTTGCCAAAACAAGCTTCGAATAAAATCAAAATTGCAATCTGTCTTGATGATAACGTCGTGATCAGCAAGTTCTTCATTTTATCCCTTTTGTGCTTAGATTTCCAGAGGCTATCCATTGTTTTAAGCTGTACGTATATGAAGTTGTCTCGGTAAGATAACGCAACAAAATAGAACACATCACCTGTTTTGCGTCAGGAACACATCAAACAATAGCTTTCGAAGTCTACAAAGATAAAGCTCGAAGAACAAAGACATATCTCATGCCTAACGCATTAGTTTGATCTTTGGTGTGTAGGGTAACCTCTCGATCAATCTCAGCACTAAATGTTTGAAAATTGCAAAGTCTTCAAAATCACTTCAGTATAGTATTTCATTTGAAAAAATGTTTTCCGAAAGGTTTTAATCATAATTTCGATGAGTTTTGAATTATTTAAAAGTTTTTAATATTATGTCAATATGTTTTGAGTTAATGGAATGGTTCTTGAGTGTCAAAATATTAATTTTTCAAAAATAAGCCTATCCACTATTTTGCCAAAATTTTCTTGAAGACACTAGCGCACTACCAGTGTTGATATCACGCTGATAGAGTTTTATAATAAAACATTTATTTTTCTCAAAAATTGTCTATAGCGCGCTATCCCCTTTGATAACTCGCTATAAAGGAGTTGTCGAGATCTTTCAATTTTTAGTAAAATGGGCAATAGCGCAATATAGGCCTCGATAACACGCTATTGGAAATTACGTAAAACTCGAGCTCTCGGGTTTGTGTATATCGACCTGCTATAGCCTGCTAACTGTCAATTGAGAACATGATACACAACCCAATAGCACGCTATCCACGTCTGAGACAAAAATCTGATATTTCTAACTAGAAAAATGTGGGCACTTCTGCTTGCTCGATATTTCTATTCCTTACAAAATTTTTCAACGTTATCTTAATTGAAATATTCTCTACTAACACTTAGATGATTCCCATTGTCTCGCACGCCCAAAACAACTTTGGATTAAACAATGTTTTGAATTCAAATCATTTTGTAATCTCAGCAACTTCTAATTTTATAAAACACTTATTCTCTAATTTTCAAAAATACAACACACACGATTTTTGCAAGTTAGATTGAGCTTTCCCAAAAGTGTTTCAAGATAAGAAAGTAATGATTCTTCCATTTGCCAAAACAACCTTCGAATAGAATCAAAATTGCAATATGTCTTGAGGATAACGTCGTTGATCACCAAGTTCTTCATTTTATCCCTTTTGTGCTTAGATTTGCAGAGGCTATCCATTGTGTTAAGCTGTAAGTATATGAAGTGGTCTCGGTAAGATAATGCAACAAAAAAGAACACATCACCTGTCTAGCATCAAGAACACATCAAACAATAGCTTTCGAAGTCTACAAAGATCAAGCTCGAAGAACGAAGACATATCTCAGGCCTAATGCATTAATTTGATCTGTGGTGTGTAGAGTAACCTCCCGATAAAATCACTTCGATATAGTATTTCATTTTGAAAAAATGTTTTCTGAAAGGTTTTTTTAATCATAATTTCAATGAGTTTTGAATTATTTAAAAGTTTTTAATCTTATATCAATATGTTTTGAGTCAATGGAATGGTTCTTGAGTGTCAAAATATTAATTTTTCAAAAATAAGGCTGTCGAGCAATTTGCCAAAATTTTCCTGAAAGCAGTAGCGCACCATCAGTGTTGATAGCACGTTGATAAGGTTATATAATAAAACATTTGTTATTCTGAAAAATTGTCTATAGCGCGCTATCCCCTTTGATAACTCGCTATAAAGTTGTTGCCGTGATCTTTCCATTTTTAGTAGAATGGGCAATAACGCGCTACTGGCCTCGATAACACGCTATCGTAAATTCCGTAAAGCTCGAGTTCTCAGGTTTGTGTATATCGACCTGGTATAGCATGCTAACTGTCAATTGAGAACATGATACACATCCCAATAGCACGTTATCCACGTCTGAGACAAAAATATGATATTTCTAACGAGAAAAATGTGGGCACTTCTTCTTGCTCGATATTTCTATTCCTTACACAATTCTTCAAGGTTATCTTAGTTGAAATATTCTCTTCTAACACCTAGATGATTCCCATTGTCTCGCACGCCCAAAAAAACTTTGGATTAAACAATGTTTTGAATTCAAATCAATTTGTAATCTCAGCAACTTCTAATTTTATAAAACACTCATTCTCTGATTTTCAAAAATACAACACACGATTTTTGCAAGTTAGATTGAGCTTTCCATGGAGTTTTTCAAGAGAAGAAAGTAATGATTCTTGGATTTGCCGAAACAAGTTTCGAATAGAATCAAAATTGCAATCAGTCTTGATGATAACGTCGTTGATCAGCAAGTTCTTCATTTTATCCCTTTTGTGCTTAGATTTGCAGAGGTTATCCATTGTTTTAAGATGTAAGTATATGAAGTGGTCTCGGTAAGATAACACAACAAAAAAGAACACATCACCTTTCTTCCTTCAAGAACACATCAAACAATAGCTTTCGAAGTCTACAAAGATCAAGCTCGAAGAGCGAAGACATATCTCATGCCTAATGCATTAGTTTGATCTTTGGTGTGTAGGGTAACCTCTCAATCAATGTCACCACGAAAACTCTGAAAATTGCAAAGTCTTCAAAACCACTTCGATATGGTATTTCATTTTGACAAAATGTTTTTCGAAAGGTTTTTTTAATCATAATTTCAATGAGTTTTGAATTATTTAAAAGTTTTTAATCTTATATCAATATGTTTTGAGTCAATGGAATGGTTCTTGAGTGTCAAAATATTAATTTTTCAACAATAAGGCTATCGAGCAATTTGCCAAAATTTTCCTGAAGGCACTAGCCCACTATCAGTGTAGATAGCAC
Source organism: Paratinospora sagittata (assembly GCA_035771175.1). Lineage (NCBI taxonomy): Eukaryota > Viridiplantae > Streptophyta > Magnoliopsida > Ranunculales > Menispermaceae > Paratinospora > Paratinospora sagittata. The sequence continues at coordinate 26,532,420 of CM069610.1, forward strand.
GCTGATAAAGTTCTATAATAAAACATTTGATTTTCTAGAAAATTGTCTCTAGCGCTATCCACTTTGATAACTCGCTATAAAGCTGTTGCTGTGATCTTTCCATTTTTAGTAAAATGGGCAATAGCGCGCTACAGGCCTCGATAACACGCTATCGGAAATTACGTAAAACTCGAGCTCTCAGGTTTGTGTATATCGACCTGCTATAGCCTGCTAAATGTCAATTGAGAACATGATACACAACCCAATAGCACGCTATCCACGTCTGAGACAAAAATCTGATATTTCTAACGAGAAAATGTGGGCACTTCTGCTTGCTCGATATTTCTATTCCTTACAAAATTTTTCCAGGTTATCTTAATTGAAATATTCTCTACTAACACCTAGATGATTCCCATTGTCTCGCACGCCCAAAACAACTTTGGATTAAACAATGTTTTGAATTCAAATCATTTTGTAATCTCAACAACTTCTAATTTTATAAAACACTTATTCACTGATTTTTAAAAATACAACACACGATTTTTGCCAGTTAGATTGAGCTTTCCAAAGAGTTTTTCAAGAGAAGAAAGTAATGATTCTTGCATTTGCCAAAACAAGCTTCGAATATAATCAAAATTGCAATCTGCCTTGATGATAACGTCGTCGATCAGCAAGTTCTTCATTTTATCCGTTTTGTGCTTAGATTTGCAGAGGCTATCCATTGTTTTAAGCTGTAAGTATATGAAGTGGTCTTGGTAAGATAAGACAACAAAAAAGAACACATCACCTTTCTTGCATCAAGAACACATCATACAATAGCTTTCGAAGTCTGCAAAGATCAAACTCGAAGAACAAAGACATATCTCAGGCCTAATGCATTAGTTTGATTTTTGGTGTGTAGGGTAACCTCTCGATCAATCTCAGCAATAAAACTTTGAAAATTGCAAAGTCGTTAAAACCACTTCGATATAGTATTTCGTTTTGAAAAAATGTTTTCCGAAAGGTTTTTTTAATCATAATTTCAATGAGTTTTGAATTATTTAAAAGTTTTTAATCTTATATCAATATGTTTTGAGTCAATGGAATGGTTCTTGAGTGTCAAAATATTAATTTTTCAAAAATAAGGCTATCCAGCAATTTGCCAAGATTTTCCTGAAGGCACTAGCGCACTATCAGTGTTGATAGCACGCTGATAGAGTTCTATAATAAAACATTTGTTTTTCTGGAAAATTGTCTATAGCGCGTTATCCCCTTTGATAACTCGCTATAAAGCTGTTGTCGTGATCTTTCCATTTTTAGTAAAATGGGCAATAGCGCGCTATAGGCCTCGATAACACGCTATCGCAAAGTCCGTAAAACTCGAGCTCTCGGGTTTGTGTATATCGACCTGCTGTAGTGTAGCACCAGTGCCTTTAGGTGATGTCATTTTGACCCATAGTGTACCCTATACGTATTCGTATACGTATTTGTATATGTATTTTGATGCTCGAAGTACGGAAGTTCGAGTGTCTTTGCATGATTTTAGATCATAAAGGGTGCGCATAAAATTTTGGAACCATCGGAGACCCGTTCGACGTCAAAACATTTCAAAAACGATGTTTTGGATCTAGTGGAGCTTTCTCCATGGAAGAAGAAATTCCTGTCACAAGTTACATCAATGGTTGATCTCCTAGATCCATCGTATGATTGGGCTGAAATTTTGTCAGATCATTCTTATATGATAGATCTTCATTATGAACGGTGCAGATCTTGATTGGAGTTACCTACTTTGAGTTATAAGACCCCAAACACTGTTTCACGGATTCTGGGATTTTCTTATGCAGTTTTGATCAAACAGATTGATCCCACAATCCCACCGTTGGATTGAGCCTAAAGTTTACCATAATGTTGATAACTTACTCATTCAATCTTTAAACGGTTAAGATGTTAAAGTCGTTCGAATTTTGCAAGAAATGGACTATCTAAATGCAAGTATTGTAACAGGAAAACTGGGTTTTTAATAGTTTTGACAACTTTTAGTTGTGGGCCTAAGCTTATCTATTTAAGCAACCAAAACGTGATTTTAGGCTCATTTGCTCATTTCTCAGCCAGAAAAGAGAGAAAGGAGCTGGAGAGGAGAAAAGGAGAGGAAAGTTAGGGTTTGGTGGTTTCTTGCTCAAGAACACCTTAAGGTTTGTATTTTTCCTCCATTTCTTCCTTGAATCTCTCTATTAGTTGCATGATAGCTTTATTTTGAGCATGAGGGTTTCATTTTGATGCATGCATTGTGATGAACCTTGGATGGGTGGAAGACCAAAGTTGGAGTTGAGTCTTGCATATCACATATGTGTGATTAGAGAGTGCAAGGAGTACACTAATGGTGAAAGCCCCAATTTCTAGCAAGAAATTGGAAGGTTTAGTTCAAATGATTAAACAATGTTTTGAATTCAAATCATTTTGTAATCTCAGCAACTTCTAATCTTATAAAACGCTCATTCTATGATTTTCAAAAGTATAACACGCACGATTTTTGCAAGTTAGATTGAGCTTTCCAAAGAGTTTTTCAAGAGAAAAAAGTAATGATTCTTGCATTTGCCAAAACAAGCTTCGAATAGAATCAAAATTGCAATCTGTCTTGATGATAACGTCGTTGATCAGCGAGTTCTTCATTTTATCCCTTTTGTGCTTAGATTTGTAGAGGCTATCCATTGTTTTAAGCTGTAAGTATATGAAGTGGTCTTGGTAAGAAAACACAACAAAATAGAACACATCACCTGTCTTGCGTCAAGAACACATCAAACAATAGCTTTTGAAGTCTACAAAGATAAAGCTCGAAGAACGAAGACATATCTCATGCCTAATGCATTAGTTTGATCTTTGGTGTGTAGGGTAACCTCTCGATCAATCTCAGCGCTAAAGGTCTGAAAATTGCAAAGTCTTTAAAATCACTTCAATATAGTATTTCATTTTGAAAAAATGTTTTCCGAAAAGTTTTAATTATAATTTCAATGAGTTTTGAATTGTTTAAAAGTTTAAAATCTTACGTCAATATGTTTTAATTTAATGGAATGCTTCTTGAGTGTCAAAATATTAATTTTTCAAAAATAAGGCTATCCAACAATTTGCCAAAATTTTCCTGAAAGCACTAGCGCACTATCAGTGTTGATAGCACGCTGGTAGAGCTCTATAATAAAACATTTGTTTTTCTGGAAAATTGTCTATAGCTCGCTATCCCCCTTGATAACTCGCTATAAAGCTGTTGCCGAGATCTTTCCATTTTTAGTAAAATGGGCAATAGCGCGCTATAGGCCTCAATAACACACTATCGGGAATTACGTAAAACTCAAGCTCTCGGGTTTGTGTATCGAGTGATCCGAGACATCAAGTAATGCTAATAATAGACGAATTTTGGTTTAATATTTGTGTTAGTAAAAATTGTTAATAACATAAAGTTGGTTGCCTGTTGGTTGCAAAACAAAATATAGGCTGTGGTTAACAGACAAAATTTCGATTTCGAACCCACGTATTCGTTTCTAATTTTTTAATTTTAGAATAATCTCGTCGCCAGGAACACTGAAGGGTCAAAGACCAAAAAATATATATAGCCTGCTAACTATCAATTGAGATCATGATACACAACCCAATAGCACCCTATCGATGTCTGAGACAAAAATCTGATATTTCTAACGAGAGAAATGTGGGCACTTCTGCTTGCTCGATATTTCTATTCCTTACACAATTTTTCCAAGTTTTCTTAATTGACATATTCTCTACTAACACCTAGATGATTCCCATTGTCTCGCACACCCAAAACAACTTTGGATTAAACAATGTTTTAAATTCAAATCATTTTGTAATCTCAGCAACTTCTAATTTTATAAAACACTTATTCTCTGATTTTCAAAAATAGAACACACACGATTTTTGCAAGTTAGATTGAGCTTTCCAAAGAGTTTTTCAAGAGAAGAAAGTAATGATTCTTGCATTTGCCAAAACAAGCTTCGAATAGAATCAAAATTTCAATCTTTCTTGATGATAACGTCGTTGATCAGCAAGTTTTTCATTTTATCCCTTTTGTGCTTAGATTTGTAGAGGATATCCATTGTTTTAAGCTGTAAGTATATGAAGTGGTCTCGGTAAGATAACACAACAAAATAGAACACATCACCTGTCTTGCGTCAAGAACACATCAAACAATAGCTTTCGAAGTCTACAAAGATAAAACTCGAAGAACGAAGACATATCTCATGCCTAATGCATTGGTTTGATCTTTGGTGTGTAGGGTACCCTCTCGATCAATCTCAGCACTAAAAGTCTGAAAATTGCAAAGTCTTCAAAATCACTTCAATATAGTATTTCATTTTGAAAAAATGTTTTCCGAAAGGTTTTAATCATAATTTCAATGAGTTTTGAATTATTTAAAAGTTTTTAATCTTACGTCAATATGTTTTGAGTTAATGGAATGGTTCTTGAGTGACAAAATATTAATTTTTAAAAAATAAGGCTATCCAACAATTTGCCAAAATTTTCCTGAAGGCACTAGCGCACTATCAGTGTTGATAGCACGCTGGTAGAGTTCTATAAGAAAACATTTGTCTTTCTGGAAAATTTTCTACAGCTCGCTATCCCCTTTGATAATTCGCTATAAAACTGTTGCCGAGATCTTTCCATTTTTAGTAAAATGGGCAATAGCGCTGTAGGCCTCGATAACACGCTATCGGAAATTACGTAAAACGCGAGCTCTCGGGTTTGTGTATATCGACCTGCTATAGCCTGCTAACTGTCAATTGAGAACATGATACACAACCCAATAGCACGCTGTCCACGTCTGAGACAAAAATCTGATATTTCTAACGAGAAAAATGTGGACACTTCTGCTTGCTCGATATTTCTATTCTTTACACAATTTTTTACAGGTTATCTTAATTGAAATATTCTCAACTAACAACTAGATGATTCCCATTGTCTCGCACGCCCAAAACAACTTTGGATTAAACAATGTTTTGAATTCAAATCATTTTGTAATCTCAGCAACTTCTAATTTTATAAAACACTTATTCTCTGATTTTCAAAAATACAACACACGCGATTTTTGCAAGTTAGAATGAGCTTTCCAAAGAGTTTTTCAAGAGAAGAAAGTAATGATTCTTGCATTTGCCAGAACATGCTTCGAATAGAATCAAAATTGCAATCTTTCTTGATGATAACGTCGTTGATCAGCAAGTTCTTCATTTTATCCCTTTTGTGCTTAGATTTGCAGAGGCTATCCATTATTTTAAGCTGTAAGTATATGAAGTGGTCTCGGTAAGATAACACAACAAAATAGAACACATCACCTGTCTTGCGTCAATAACGCATCAAACAATAGCTTTCGAAGTCTACAAAGATAAAGCTCGAAGAACGAAGATTTATCTCATGCCTAATGCATTAGTTTGATCTTTGGTGTGTAAGGTAACCTCTAAATCAATCTCAGCACTAAAAGTCTAAAAATTGGAAAGTCTTCAAAATCACTTCAATATAGTATTTCATTTTGAAAAAATGTTTTCCGAAAGGTTTTAATCAAAATTTCAATGAGTTTTGAATTATTTAAAAGTTTTTAATCTTATGTCAATATGTTTTGAGTTAATGGAATGGTTCTTGAGTGTCAAAATATTACTTTTTCAACAATAAGGCTATCCTGCAATTTGCTAAAATTTTCCTGAATGCACTAGCCCACTATCAGTGTAGATAGCACGCTGATAGCGTTCTATAATAAAACATTTATTTTTCTAGAAAATTGTCTATAACTCGTTATCCCCTTTGATAACTCGCTATAAAGCTGTTGCCGAGACCTTTCCATTTTTAGTAAAATGGGCAATAGCGCGCTATAGGCCTCGATAACACGCTATTGGAAATTATGTAAAACGCGAGCTCTCGGGTTTGTGTATATCGACCTGCTATAGCCTGCTAACTGTCAATTGAAAACGTGATACACAACCCAATGGCACGCTATCCACGTCTGAGACAAAAATCTGATATTTCTAACGAGAAAAATGTGGGCACTTCTGCTTGCTCGATATTTCTATTCCTTACACAATTTTTTCAAGGTTATCTTAATCCAAATATTCTCAACTAACACCTAGATGATTCTCATTGTCTCGCACTCCCAAAACAACTTTGGGATAAACAATGTTTTGAATTCGAATCATTTTGTAATCTTAGCAACTTCAAATTTTATAAAACACTTATTCTCTGATTTTCAAAAATACAACACACACGATTTTTGCAAGTTAGATTGAGCTTTCCAAAGAATTTTTCAAGAGAAGAAAGTAATGATTCTTGCATTTGCCAAAACATGCTTCGAATAGAATCAAAATTGCAATCTTTCTTGTTGATAACGTCGTTGATCAGCAAGTTCTTCATTTTATCCCTTTTGTGCCTAGATTTGCAGAGGCTATCTATTGTTTTAAGCTGTAAGTATATGAAGTGGTCTCGGTAAGATAACACAACAAAAGAGAACACATCAACTGTCTTGCGTCAAGAACACATCAAACAATAGCTTTCGAAGTCTACAAAGATAAAGCTCGAAGAACGAAGAGTTATCTCATGCCTACTGCATTAGTTTGATCTTTGGTTTGTAAGGTAACCTCTAAATCAATCTCAACACTAAAAGTCTGAAAATTGGAAAGTCTTCAAAATCACTTCAATATAGTATTTCATTTTGAAAAAATGTTTTCCGAAAGGTTTAAATCATAATTTCAATGAGTTTTGAATTATTTAAAAGTTTTTAATCTTATGTCAATATGTTTTGAGTTAATGGAATGGTTCTTGAGTGTCAAAATATTAATTTTTCAAAAATAAGGCCATCCAGCAATTTGCCAAAATTTTCCTGAAGGCACTAGCACACTATCAGCGTTGATAGCACGCTGAAAGCGTTCTATAATAAAACATTTATTTTTCTAAAAAATTGTCTATAGCGCGCTATCCCCTTTGATAAGTCGCTATAAAGCTGTTGCCGTGATCTTTCCATTTTTACTAAAATGGGCAATAGCGCGCTATAGGCCTCGATAACACGCTATCGAAAATTATGTAAAACGCGAGCTCTAGGGTTTGTGTATATCGACCTGCTGTAGCCTGCTAACTGTCAATTGAGAACATGATACACAACCCAATAGCACGCAATCCACGTCTGAGACAAAAATCTGATATTTCTAACGAGAAAAATGTGGGCACTTCTGCTTGCTCGATATTTCTATTCCTTACACAATTTTTTCCAGGTTATCTTAATTGAAATATTCGCAACAAACACCTAGATGATTCTCATTGTCTCGCACGCCCATAACAACTTTGGATTAAACAATCTTTTGAATTCAAATCATTTTGTATTCTTAGCAACTTCTAATTTTATAAAACACTTATTCTCTGATTTTCAAAAAGACAACACACGCAATTTTTGCAAGTTAGAATGCGCTTTCCAAAGGGTTTTTCCAGAGAAGAAAGTAATGATTCTTGCATTTGCCAAAAATGCTTCGAATAGAATCAAAATTACAATCTTTCTTGATGATAACGTCGTTGATCAGCAAGTTCTTCATTTTATCCCTTTTGTGCTTAGATTTGCGGAGGCTATCCATTGTTCTAAGCTGTAAGTATATGAAGTGGTCTTGGTAAGATAACAGTACAAAATAGAACACATCAACTGTCTTGCGTCAAGAACACATCAAACAATAGCTTTCGAAGTCTACAAAGATAAAGCTCGAAGAACGAAGATTTATCTCATGCCTAATGCATTAGTTTGATATTTGGTGTGTAAGGTAACCTCTCAATCAATCTCAGCACTAAAAGTCTGAAAATTGCAAAGTCTTCAAAATGACTTCAATATAGTATTTCATTTTGAAAAAATGTTTTCCGAAAGGTTTTAATCATAATTTCAATGAGTTTCGAATTATTTAAAAGTTTTTAATCTTATGTCAATATGTTTTGAGTTAATGGAATAGTTCTTGAGTGTCAAAATATTAATTTTTCAACAATAAGGCTATCTAGCAATTTGCCAAAATTTTCCTGAAGGCACTAGCACACTATCAGTGTTGATAGCACGCTGATAGCGTTCTGTAATAAAACAATTGTTTTTCTAGAAAATTGTCTATAGCACGCTATCCCCTTTGATAACTCGCTATAAAGCTGTTGCCGTGATATTTCCATTTTTAGTAAAATGGGCAATAGCGCGCTATAGGCCTCGATAACCCGCTATTGGAAATTACGTAAAACTCGAACTCTCGGGTTTGTGTATATCGACCTGCTAACCGTCAATTCAGAACATGATACACAACCCAATAGCACGCTATCTACCTCTGAGACAAAAATCTGATATTTCTAACGAGAAAAATGTGGGCACTTCTGCTTGCTCGATATTTCTATTCCTTACACAATTTTTCAAGGTTATCTTAATTGAAATATTCTCTACTAACGCCTAGATGATTCCCATTGTCTCGCACGCCCAAAACAACTTTGGATTAAACAATGTTTTGAATTCAAATCATTTTGTAATCTCAGCAACTTCTAATTTTATAAAACACTTATTCTCTGATTTTCAAAAATACAACACACGCGATTTTTGCAAGTTAGAATGAGCTTTCCAAAGAGTTTTTCAAGAGAAGAAAGTAATGATTCTTACATTCGCCAACACATGCTTCGAATAGAATCAAAATTGCAATCTTTCTTGATGATAACGTCGTTGATCAGCAAGTTCTTCATTTTATCCCTTTTGTGCTTAGATTTGCAGAGGCTATCCATTGTTCTAAGCTGTAAGTATATGAAGTGGTCTCGGTAAGATAACAGTACAAAATAGAACACATCAACTGTCTTGCATCAAGAACACATCAAACAATAGCTTTCGAAGTCTACAAAGATAAAGCTCGAAGAACGAAGACATATCTCATGCCTAATGCATTAGTTTGATCTTTGGTGTGTAGGATAACCTCTCTATCAATCTGAGCACTAAAAGTCTTTAAGATTGAAAAGTTTTCAAAATCACTTCAATATAGTATTTCATTTTGAAAAAATGTTTTCCGAAAGGTTTTAATCATAATTTCAATGAGTTTTGAATTATTTAAAAGTTTTTAATCTTATGTCAATATGTTTTGAGTTAATGGAATGGTTCTTGAGTGTCAAAATATTAATTTTTAAACAATAAGGCCATCCAGCAATTTGCCAAAATTTTCCTGAAGGCACTAGTGCACTATCAGTGTTGATAGCACACTGATAGCGTTCTATAATAAAACATTTGTTTTTCTGGAAAATTGTCTATAGCGCGCTATCCCCTTTGATAACTCGTTATAAAGCTGTTGCCGAGATCTTTCCATTTTTAGCAAAATGGGCAATAGCGCGCTATAGGCCTCGATAACCCGCTATTGGAAATTATGTAAAACTAGAGCTCTCGAGTTTGTGTAAATCGACCTGCTATTGCCTGCTAACCGTCAATTGAGAACATGATACACAACCCAATAGCACGCTATCTACCTCTGAGACAAAAATCTGATATTTCTAACGAGAAAAATGTGGGCACTTCTGCTTGCTCGATATTTCTATTCCTTACACTTTTTTTCCAGGTTATCTTAATTGAAATATTCTCTACTAACGCCTAGATGATTCCCATTGTCTCGCACGCCCAAAACAACTTTGGATTAAACAATGTTTTGAATTGAAATCATTTTGTAATCTCAGCAACTTCTAATTTTATAAAACACTTATTCTCTGATTTTCAAAAATACAACACACGCGATTTTTGCAAGTTAGATTGAGCTTTCCAAAGAGTTTTTCAAGAGAAGAAAGTAATGATTCTTGCATTTGCCAAAACATGCTTCGAATAGAATCAAAATTTCAATCTTTCTTGATGATAACGTCCTTAATCAGCAAGTTCTACATTTTATCCCTTTTGTGCTTAGATTTGCAGAGGCTATCCATTGTTTTAAGCTGTAAGTATATGAAGTGGTCTCGGTAAGATAACACAACAAAATAGAACACATCACCTGTCTTGCGTCAATAACGCATCAAACAATAGCTTTCGAAGTCTACAAAGATAAAGCTCGAAGAACGAAGACTTATCTCATGCCTAATGCATTAGTTTGATCTTTGGTGTGTAAGGTAACCTCTCAATCAATCTCAGCCCTAAAAGTCTGAAAATTGCAAAGTCTTCAAAATCACTTCAATATAGTATTTCATTTTGAAAAAATGTTTTCCGAAAGGTTTTAATCAAAATTTCAATGAGTTTTGAATTATTTAAAAGTTTTTAATCTTATGTCAATATGTTTTGAGTTAATGGAATGGTTCTTGAGTGTCAAAATATTAATTTTTAAACAATAAGGCCATCCAGCAATTTGCCAAAATTTTCCTGAAGGCACTAGCGCACTATCAGTGTTGATAGCACGCTGATAGAATTCTATAATAAAACATTTGTTTTTCTGAAAAATTGTCTATAGCGCGCTATCCCCTTTGATAACTCGCTATAAAGCTGTTGCCGAGATCTTTCCATTTTTAGTAAAATGGGCAATAACGCGCTATAGGCCTCGATAACCCGCTATTGGAAATTACGTAAAACTCGAGCTCTCGGGTTTGTGTATATCGACCTGCTATTGCCTGCTAACCGTCAATTGGGGACATGATACACAATCGAATAGCGCGCTATCCACCTCGGAGACAAAAATCTGATATTTCTAACGAGAAAAATGTGGGCACTTCTGCTTGCTCGATATTTCTATTCCTTACACAATTTTTCCAGGTTATCTTAATTGAAATATTCTCTACTAACGCCTAGATGATTCCCATTGTCTCGCACGCCCAAAACAACTTTGGATTGAACAATGTTTTGGATTGAAATCATTTTGTAATCTCAGCAACTTCTAATTTTATAAAACACTTATTCTCTGATTTTCAAAAATACAACACACGCGATTTTTGCAAGTTAGATTGAGCTTTCCAAAGAGTTTTTCAAGAGAAGAAAGTAATGATTCTTGCATTTGCCAAAACATGCTTCGAATAGAATCAAAATTTCAATCTTTCTTGATGATAATGTCGTTAATCAGCAAGTTCTTCATTTTATCCCTTTTGTGCTTAGATTTGCAGAGGCTATCCATTGTTTTAAGCTGTAAGTATATGAAGTGGTCTCGGTAAGATAACACAACAAAATAGAACACATCACCTGTGTTGCGTCAATAACGCATCAAACAATAGCTTTCGAAGTCTACAAAGATAAAGCTCGAAGAACGAAGATTTATCTCATGCCTAATGCATTAGTTTGATCTTTGGTGTGTAAGGTAACCTCTCAATCAATCTCAGCCCTAAAAGTCTGAAAATTGTAAAGTCTTCAAAATCACTTCAATATAGTATTTCATTTTGAAAAAATGTTTTTCGAAAGGTTTTAATCATAATTTCAATGAGTTTTGAATTATTTAAAAGTTTTTAATCTTATGTCAATATGTTTTGAGTTAATGGAATTGTTCTTGAGTGTCAAAATATTAATTTTTAAACAATAAGGCCATCCAGCAATTTGCCAAAATTTTCCTGAAGGCACTAGCGCACTATCAGTGTTGATAGCACGCTGATAGCGTTCTATAATAAAACATTTATTTTTCTAAAAAATTGTTTATAGCGCGCTATCCTCTATGATAACTCGCTATAAAGCTGTTGCCGAGATCTTTCCATTTTTAGTAAAATGGGCAATAGCGCGCTATAGGCCTCGATAACACGCTATTGGAAATTACGTAAAACTCGAGCTCTCGGGTTTGTGTATATCGACCTGCTATTGCCTGCTAACCGTCAATTGAGAACATGATACACAACCCAATAGCACGCTATCCACCTCTAAGACAAAAATCTGATATTTCTAACGAGAAAAATGTGGGCACTTCTGCTTGCTCGATATTTCTATTCCTTACACAATTTTTCCAGGTTATCTTAATTGAAATATTCTCTACTAATGCCTAGATGATTCTCATTGTCTCGCACGCCCAAAACAACTTTGGATTAAACAATGTTTTGAATTCAAATCATTTTGTAATCTCAGCAACTTCAAATTTTATAAAACACTTATTCTCTGATTTTCAAAAATACAACACACGCGATTTTTGCAAGTTAGAATGAGCTTTCCAAAGAGTTTTTCAAGAGAAGAAAGTAATGATTCTTGCATTTGCCAACACATGCTTTGAATAGAATCAAAATTGCAATATTTCTTGATGATAACGTCGTTGATCAGCAAGTTCTTCATTTTATCCCTTTTGTGCTTAGATTTGTAGAGGCTATCCATTGTTTTAAGCTGTAAGTATATGAAGTGGTCTCGGTAAGATAACACAACAAAATATAACACATCAACTATCTTGCGTCAAGAACACATCAAGCAATAGCTTTCGAAGTCTACAAAGATAAAGCTCGAAGAACGAAGATTTATCTCATGCCTAATGCATTAGTTTGATCTTTGGTGTGTAAGGTAACCTCTAAATCAATCTCAGCACTAAAAGTCTAAAAATTGCAAAGTCTTCAAAATCACTTCAATATAGTATTTCAATTTGAAAAAATGTTTTCCGAAAGGTTTTAATCATAACTTCAATGAGTTTTGAATTATTTAAAAGTTTTTAATCTTATGTCAATATGTTTTGAGTTAATGGAATGGTTCTTGAGTGTCAAAATATTAGTTTTTCAACAATAAGGCTATCCAACAATTTGCTAAAAGTTTCCTGAAGGCACTAGCACACTATTAGTGTTGATAGAACGCAGATAGCGTTCTATAATAAAACATTTATTTTTCTAGAAAAGTGTCTATAGCGCGCTATCCCCTTTGATAACTCGCTATAAAGCCGTTACCGTGATCTTTCCATTTTTAGTAAAATGGGCAATAGCGCGCTATAGGCCTCGATAACGCGCTATCGGAAATTATGTAAAACGCGAGCTCTCGGGTTTGTGTATATCGACCTGCTATAGCCTGCTAACTGTCAATTGAGAACATGATACACAATCCAATAGCACGCTATCCACGTCTGAGACAAAAATCTGATATTTCTAACAAGAAAAATGTGGGCACTTCTGCTTGCTCGATATTTCTATTCCTTACACAATTTTTTCCAGGTTATCTTAATTGAAATATTCTCAACTAACACCTTGATGATTCTCACTGTCTCGCACGCCCAAAACAACTTTGGATTAAACAATGTTTTGAATTCAAATCATTTTGTAATCTCAGCAACTTCTAATTTTATAAAACACTTATTCTCTGATTTTCAAAAATACAACACACGCGATTTTTGCAAGTTAGAATGAGCTTTCCAAAGAGTTTTTCAAGAGAAGAAAGTAATGATTCTTGCATTTGCCAAAACATGCTTCGAATAGAATCAAAATTGCAATCTTTCTTGATGATAACGTCGTTAATCAGCAAGTTCTTCATTTTATCCCTTTTGTGCTTAGATTTGCAGAGGCTATCCATTGTTTTAGGCTGTAAGTATATGAAGTGGTCTCGGTAAGATAACACAACAAAATAGAACACATCACCTGTCTTGCGTCAATAACGCATCAAACAATAGCTTTCGAAGTCTACAAAGATAAAGCTCGAAGAACGAAGATTTATCTCATGCCTAATGCATTAGTTTGATCTTTGGTGTGTAAGGCAACCTCTCAATCAATCTCACCCCTAAAAGTCTGAAAATTGCAAAGTCTTCAAAATCACTTCAATATAGTATTTCATTTTGAAAAAATGTTTTCCGAAAGGTTTTAATCATAATTTCAATGAGTTTTGAATTATTTAAAAGTTTTTAATCTTATGTCAATATGTTTTGAGTTAATGGAATGGTTCTTGAGTGTCAAAATATTAATTTTTAAACAATAAGGCCATCCAGCAATTTGCCAAAATTTTCCTGAAGGCACTAGCGCACTATCAGTGTTGATAGCACGCTGATAGCATTCTATAATAAAACATTTATTTTTCTAAAAAATTGTTTATAGCGCGCTTTCCTCTATGATAACTCGCTATAAAGCTGTTGCCGAGATCTTTCCATTTTTAGTAAAATGGGCAATAGCGCGCTATAGGCCTCGATAACACGCTATTGGAAATTACGTAAAACTCGAGCTCTCGGGTTTGTGTATATCGACCTGCTATTGCCTGCTAACCGTCAATTGAGAACATGATACACAACCCAATAGCACGCTATCCCCCTCTAAGACAAAAATCTGATATTTCTAACGAGAAAAATGTGGGCACTTCTGCTTGCTCGATATTTCTATTCCTTACACAATTTTTCCAGGTTATCTTAATTGAAATATTCTCTACTAACGCCTAGATGATTCCCATTGTCTCGCACGCCCAAAACAACTTTGGATTAAACAATGTTTTGAATTCAAATCATTTTGTAATCTCAGCAACTTCTAATTTTATAAAACACTTATTCTCTGATTTTCAAAAATACAACACACGCGATTTTTGCAAGTTAGAATGTGCTTTCCAAAGAGTTTTTCAAGAGAAGAAAGTAATGATTCTTGCATTTGCCAACACAAGCTTCGAATAGAATCAAAATTGCAATATTTCTTGATGATAACGTCGTTGATCAGCAAGTTCTTCATTTTATCCCTTTTGTGCTTAGATTTGTAGAGGCTATCCATTGTTTTAAGCTGTAAGTATATGAAGTGGTCTCGGTAAGATAACACAACAAAATATAACACATCAACTATCTTGCGGCAAGAACACATCAAGCAATAGCTTTCGAAGTCTACAAAGATAAAGCTCGAAGAACGAAGATTTATCTCATGCCTAATGCATTAGTTTGATCTTTGGTGTGTAAGGTAACCTCTAAATCAATCTCAGCACTAAAAGTCTAAAAATTGCAAAGTCTTCAAAATCACTTCAATATAGTATTTCATTTTGAAAAAATGTTTTCCGAAAGGTTTTAATCATAATTTCAATGAGTTTTGAATTATTTAAAAGTTTTTAATCTTATGTCAATATGTTTTGAGTTAATGGAATGGTTCTTGAGTGTCAAAATATTAGTTTTTCAACAATAAGGCTATCCAACAATTTGCTAAAAGTTTCCTGAAGGCACTAGCACACTATTAGTGTTGATAGAACGCTGATAGCGTTCTATAATAAAACATTTATTTTTCTAGAAATGTGTCTATAGCGCGCTATCCCCTTTGATAACTCGCTATAAAGCCGTTGCCGTGATCTTTCCATTTTTAGTAAAATGGGCAATAGCGCGCTATAGGCCTCGATAACGCGCTATCGGAAATTATGTAAAACGCGAGCTCTCGGGTTTGTGTATATCGACCTGCTATAGCCTGCTAACTGTCAATTGAGAACATGATACACAATCCAATAGCACGCTATCCACGTCTGAGACAAAAATCTGATATTTCTAACAAGAAAAATGTGGGCACTTCTGCTTGCTCGATATTTCTATTCCTTACACAATTTTTTCCAGGTTATCTTAATTGAAATATTCTCAACTAACACCTTGATGATTCTCACTGTCTCGCACGCCCAAAACAACTTTGGATTAAACAATGTTTTGAATTCAAATCATTTTGTAATCTCAGCAACTTCTAATTTTATAAAACACTTATTCTCTGATTTTCAAAAATACAACACACGCGATTTTTGCAAGTTAGAATGAGCTTTCCAAAGAGTTTTTCAAGAGAAGAAAGTAATGATTCTTGCATTTGCCAAAACATGCTTCGAATAGAATCAAAATTGCAATCTTTCTTGATGATAACGTCGTTAATCAGCAAGTTCTTCATTTTATCCCTTTTGTGCTTAGATTTGCAGAGGCTATCCATTGTTTTAGGCTGTAAGTATATGAAGTGGTCTCGGTAAGATAACACAACAAAATAGAACACATCACCTGTCTTGCGTCAATAACGCATCAAACAATAGCTTTCGAAGTCTACAAAGATAAAGCTCGAAGAACGAAGATTTATCTCATGCCTAATGCATTAGTTTGATCTTTGGTGTGTAAGGCAACCTCTCAATCAATCTCACCCCTAAAAGTCTGAAAATTGCAAAGTCTTCAAAATCACTTCAATATAGTATTTCATTTTGAAAAAATGTTTTCCGAAAGGTTTTAATCATAATTTCAATGAGTTTTGAATTATTTAAAAGTTTTTAATCTTATGTCAATATGTTTTGAGTTAATGGAATGGTTCTTGAGTGTCAAAATATTAATTTTTAAACAATAAGGCCATCCAGCAATTTGCCAAAATTTTCCTGAAGGCACTAGCGCACTATCAGTGTTGATAGCACGCTGATAGCGTTCTATAATAAAACATTTATTTTTCTAAAAAATTGTTTATAGCGCGCTTTCCTCTATGATAACTCGCTATAAAGCTGTTGCCGAGATCTTTCCATTTTTAGTAAAATGGGCAATAGCGCGCTATAGGCCTCGATAACACGCTATTGGAAATTACGTAAAACTCGAGCTCTCGGGTTTGTGTATATCGACCTGCTATTGCCTGCTAACCGTCAATTGAGAACATGATACACAACCCAATAGCACGCTATCCACCTCTAAGACAAAAATCTGATATTTCTAACGAGAAAAATGTGGGCACTTCTGCTTGCTCGATATTTCTATTCCTTACACAATTTTTCCAGGTTATCTTAATTGAAATATTCTCTACTAACGCCTAGATGATTCCCATTGTCTCGCACGCCCAAAACAACTTTGGATTAAACAATGTTTTGAATTCAAATCATTTTGTAATCTCAGCAACTTCTAATTTTATAAAACACTTATTCTCTGATTTTCAAAAATACAACACACGCGATTTTTGCAAGTTAGAATGAGCTTTCCAAAGAGTTTTTCAAGAGAAGAAAGTAATGATTCTTGCATTTGCCAACACAAGCTTCGAATAGAATCAAAATTGCAATATTTCTTGATGATAACGTCGTTGATCAGCAAGTTCTTCATTTTATCCCTTTTGTGCTTAGATTTGTAGAGGCTATCCATTGTTTTAAGCTGTAAGTATATGAAGTGGTCTCGGTAAGATAACACAACAAAATATAACACATCAACTATCTTGCGGCAAGAACACATCAAGCAATAGCTTTCGAAGTCTACAAAGATAAAGCTCGAAGAACGAAGATTTATCTCATGCCTAACGCATTAGTTTGATCTTTGGTGTGTAAGGTAACCTCTAAATCAATCTCAGCACTAAAAGTCTAAAAATTGCAAAGTCTTCAAAATCACTTCAATATAGTATTTCATTTTGAAAAAATGTTTTCCGAAAGGTTTTAATCATAATTTCAATGAGTTTTGAATTATTTAAAAGTTTTTAATCTTATGTCAATATGTTTTGAGTTAATGGAATGGTTCTTGAGTGTCAAAATATTAGTTTTTCAACAATAAGGCTATCCAACAATTTGCTAAAAGTTTCCTGAAGGCACTAGCACACTATTAGTGTTGATAGAACGCTGATAGCGTTCTATAATAAAACATTTATTTTTCTAGAAATGTGTCTATAGCGCGCTATCCCCTTTGATAACTCGCTATAAAGCCGTTGCCGTGATCTTTCCATTTTTAGTAAAATGGGCAATAGCGCGCTATAGGCCTCGATAACGCGCTATCGGAAATTATGTAAAACGCGAGCTCTCGGGTTTGTGTATATCGACCTGCTATAGCCTGCTAACTGTCAATTGAGAACATGATACACAATCCAATAGCACGCTATCCACGTCTGAGACAAAAATCTGATATTTCTAACAAGAAAAATGTGGGCACTTCTGCTTGCTCGATATTTCTATTCCTTACACAATTTTTTCCAGGTTATCTTAATTGAAATATTCTCAACTAACACCTTGATGATTCTCACTGTCTCGCACGCCCAAAACAACTTTGGATTAAACAATGTTTTGAATTCAAATCATTTTGTAATCTCAGCAACTTCTAATTTTATAAAACACTTATTCTCTGATTTTCAAAAATACAACACACGCGATTTTTGCAAGTTAGAATGAGCTTTCCAAAGAGTTTTTCAAGAGAAGAAAGTAATGATTCTTGCATTTGCCAAAACATGCTTCGAATAGAATCAAAATTGCAATCTTTCTTGATGATAACGTCGTTAATCAGCAAGTTCTTCATTTTATCCCTTTTGTGCTTAGATTTGCAGAGGCTATCCATTGTTTTAAGCTGTAAGTATATGAAGTGGTCTCGGTAAGATAACACAACAAAATAGAACACATCACCTGTCTTGCGTCAAGAACGCATCAAACAATAGCTTTCGAAGTCTACAAAGATAAAGCTCGAAGAACGAAGATTTATCTCATGCCTAATGCATTAGTTTGATCTTTGGTGTGTAAGGCAACCTCTCAATCAATCTCACCCCTAAAAGTCTGAAAATTGCAAAGTCTTCAAAATCACTTCAATATAGTATTTCATTTTGAAAAAATGTTTTCCGAAAGGTTTTAATCATAATTTCAATGAGTTTTGAATTATTTAAAAGTTTTTAATCTTATGTCAATATGTTTTGAGTTAATGGAATGGTTCTTGAGTGTCAAAATATTAATTTTTAAACAATAAGGCCATCCAGCAATTTGCCAAAATTTTCCTGAAGGCACTAGCGCACTATCAGTGTTGATAGCACGCTGATAGCGTTCTATAATAAAACATTTATTTTTCTAAAAAATTGTTTATAGCGCGCTTTCCTCTATGATAACTCGCTATAAAGCTGTTGCCGAGATCTTTCCATTTTTAGTAAAATGGGCAATAGCGCGCTATAGGCCTCGATAACACGCTATTGGAAATTACGTAAAACTCGAGCTCTCGGGTTTGTGTATATCGACCTGCTATTGCCTGCTAACCGTCAATTGAGAACATGATACACAACCCAATAGCACGCTATCCACCTCTAAGACAAAAATCTGATATTTCTAACGAGAAAAATGTGGGCACTTCTGCTTGCTCGATATTTCTATTCCTTACACAATTTTTCCAGGTTATCTTAATTGAAATATTCTCTACTAATGCCTAGATGATTCCCATTGTCTCGCACGCCCAAAACAACTTTGGATTAAACAATGTTTTGAATTCAAATCATTTTGTAATCTCAGCAACTTCTAATTTTATAAAACACTTATTCTCTGATTTTCAAAAATACAACACACGCGATTTTTGCAAGTTAGAATGAGCTTTCCAAAGAGTTTTTCAAGAGAAGAAAGTAATGATTCTTGCATTTGCCAACACAAGCTTCGAATAGAATCAAAATTGCAATATTTCTTGATGATAACGTCGTTGATCAGCAAGTTCTTCATTTTATCCCTTTTGTGCTTAGATTTGTAGAGGCTATCCATTGTTTTAAGCTGTAAGTATATGAAGTGGTCTCGGTAAGATAACACAACAAAATATAACACATCAACTATCTTGCGGCAAGAACACATCAAGCAATAGCTTTCGAAGTCTACAAAGATAAAGCTCGAAGAACGAAGATTTATCTCATGCCTAATGCATTAGTTTGATCTTTGGTGTGTAAGGTAACCTCTAAATCAATCTCAGCACTAAAAGTCTAAAAATTGCAAAGTCTTCAAAATCACTTCAATATAGTATTTCATTTTGAAAAAATGTTTTCCGAAAGGTTTTAATCATAATTTCAATGAGTTTTGAATTATTTAAAAGTTTTTAATCTTATGTCAATATGTTTTGAGTTAATGGAATGGTTCTTGAGTGTCAAAATATTAGTTTTTCAACAATAAGGCTATCCAACAATTTGCTAAAAGTTTCCTGAAGGCACTAGCACACTATTAGTGTTGATAGAACGCTGATAGCGTTCTATAATAAAACATTTATTTTTCTAGAAATGTGTCTATAGCGCGCTATCCCCTTTGATAACTCGCTATAAAGCCGTTGCCGTGATCTTTCCATTTTTAGTAAAATGGGCAATAGCGCGCTATAGGCCTCGATAACGCGCTATCGGAAATTATGTAAAACGCGAGCTCTCGGGTTTGTGTATATCGACCTGCTATAGCCTGCTAACTGTCAATTGAGAACATGATACACAATCCAATAGCACGCTATCCACGTCTGAGACAAAAATCTGATATTTCTAACAAGAAAAATGTGGGCACTTCTGCTTGCTCGATATTTCTATTCCTTACACAATTTTTTCCAGGTTATCTTAATTGAAATATTCTCAACTAACACCTTGATGATTCTCACTGTCTCGCACGCCCAAAACAACTTTGGATTAAACAATGTTTTGAATTCAAATCATTTTGTAATCTCAGCAACTTCTAATTTTATAAAACACTTATTCTCTGATTTTCAAAAATACAACACACGCGATTTTTGCAAGTTAGAATGAGCTTTCCAAAGAGTTTTTCAAGAGAAGAAAGTAATGATTCTTGCATTTGCCAAAACATGCTTCGAATAGAATCAAAATTGCAATCTTTCTTGATGATAACGTCGTTAATCAGCAAGTTCTTCATTTTATCCCTTTTGTGCTTAGATTTGCAGAGGCTATCCATTGTTTTAGGCTGTAAGTATATGAAGTGGTCTCGGTAAGATAACACAACAAAATAGAACACATCACCTGTCTTGCGTCAATAACGCATCAAACAATAGCTTTCGAAGTCTACAAAGATAAAGCTCGAAGAACGAAGATTTATCTCATGCCTAATGCATTAGTTTGATCTTTGGTGTGTAAGGCAACCTCTCAATCAATCTCACCCCTAAAAGTCTGAAAATTGCAAAGTCTTCAAAATCACTTCAATATAGTATTTCATTTTGAAAAAATGTTTTCCGAAAGGTTTTAATCATAATTTCAATGAGTTTTGAATTATTTAAAAGTTTTTAATCTTATGTCAATATGTTTTGAGTTAATGGAATGGTTCTTGAGTGTCAAAATATTAATTTTTAAACAATAAGGCCATCCAGCAATTTGCCAAAATTTTCCTGAAGGCACTAGCGCACTATCAGTGTTGATAGCACGCTGATAGCGTTCTATAATAAAACATTTATTTTTCTAAAAAATTGTTTATAGCGCGCTTTCCTCTATGATAACTCGCTATAAAGCTGTTGCCGAGATCTTTCCATTTTTAGTAAAATGGGCAATAGCGCGCTATAGGCCTCGATAACACGCTATTGGAAATTACGTAAAACTCGAGCTCTCGGGTTTGTGTATATCGACCTGCTATTGCCTGCTAACCGTCAATTGAGAACATGATACACAACCCAATAGCACGCTATCCACCTCTAAGACAAAAATCTGATATTTCTAACGAGAAAAATGTGGGCACTTCTGCTTGCTCGATATTTCTATTCCTTACACAATTTTTCCAGGTTATCTTAATTGAAATATTCTCTACTAACGCCTAGATGATTCCCATTGTCTCGCACGCCCAAAACAACTTTGGATTAAACAATGTTTTGAATTCAAATCATTTTGTAATCTGAGCAACTTCTAATTTTATAAAACACTTATTCTCTGATTTTCAAAAATACAACACACGCGATTTTTGCAAGTTAGAATGAGCTTTCCAAAGAGTTTTTCAAGAAAAGAAAGTAATGATTCTTGCATTTGCCAAAACAAGCTTCGAATAGAATCAAAATTTTAATCCGTCTTGATGATAACGTCGTTGATCAGCAAGTTCTTCAATTTATCCCTTTTGTGCTTAGATTTGCAGAGGCTATCCATTGTTTTTAGTTGTAAGTATATGAAGTGGTCTCGGTAAGATAACACAACAAAATAGAACACATCAACTGTCTTGCGTCAAGAACACATCAAACAATAGCTTTTGAAGTCTATAGAGATAAAGCTCGAAGAACGAAGATTTATCTCATGCCTAATGCATTAGTTTGATCTTTGGTGTGTAAGGTAACCTCTAAATCAATCTCAGCACTAAAAGTCTGAAAATTGCAAAGTCTTTAAAATTACTTCAATGTAGTATTTCATTTTGAAAAAATGTTTTCCGAAAGCTTTTAATCATAATTTCAATGAGTTTTGAATTATTTAAAAGTTTTTAATCTTATGTCAATATGTTTTGAGTTAATGGAATGTTTCTTGAGTGTCAAAATATTAATTTTTCAACAATAAGGCTATCCAGCAATTTGCCAAAATTTTCCTGAAGGCACTAGCACACTATCAGTATTGATAGCACGCTGATAGCTTTCTATAGTAAAACAATTATTTTTCTAGAAAATTGTCTATAGCGCGCTATCCCCTTTGATAACTCGCTATAAAGTTGTTGCCGTGATCTTTCCATTTTTAGTAAAATGGGCAATAGCGCGCTATAGGCCTCGATAACACGCTATCGCAAATTATGTAAAACGCGAGCTCTCGGGTTTGTGTATATCGACCTGCTATAGCCTGCTAACTGCCAATTGAGAACATGCTACACAACCCAAGAGCACGCTATCCAAGTCTGAGACAAAAATCTGATATTTCTAACGAGAAAAATGTGGGCACTTCTGCTTGCTCGATATTTCTATTCCTTACACAATTTTTTCCAGGTTATCTTAATTGAAATATTCAAAACTAACACCTAGATGATTCTCATTGTCTCGCACGCCCAAAACAATTTTGGATTAAACAATGTTTTGAATTCAAATCATTTTGTAATCTGAGCAACTTCTAATTTTATAAAACACTTATTCTCTGATTTTCAAAAATACAACACACGCGATTTTTGCAAGTTAGATTGAGCTTTCCAAAGAGTTTTTCAAGAGAAGAAAGTAATGATTCTTCCATTTGCCAAAACAAGCTTCGAATAGAATCAAAATTGCAATCTATCTTGATGATAACGTCGTTGATCAGCAAGTTCTTCATTTTATCTCTTTTGTGCTTAGATTTGCAGAGGCTATCCATTGTTTTAAGCTGTAAGTATATGAAGTGGTCTCGGTAAGATAACACAACAAAATAGAACACATCACCTGTCTTGCGTCAAGAACACATCAAACAATAGCTTTCGAAGTCTACAAAGATAAAGCTCGAAGAACAGAGACATATCTCATGCCTAAAGCATTAGTTTGATCTTTGGTGTGTAGGGTAACCTCTCGATCAATCTCAGCACTAAAACTATGAAAATTGCAAAGTCTTCAAAATCACTTCGATATAGTATTTCATTTTGAAAAAAAGTTTTTCGAAAGGTTTTTTTAATCATAATTGCACTGAGTTTTGAATTATTTAAAAGTTTCTAATCTTATGTCAATATGTTTTGAGTTAATGGAATGGTTCTTGAGTGTCAAAATATTAATTTTTCAAAAAGAAGGCCATCCAGCAATTTGCCAAAATTTTCCTGAAGGCACTAGCGCACTATCAGTGTTGATAGCACGTTGATAGAGTTCTCTCATAAAACATTTCTTTTCCTGGAAAATTGTCTATAGCGCGCTATCCCCTTTGATAACTCGCTATAAAGCTGTTGCCGAAATCTTTCCATTTTTAGTAAATTGGCCAATAGCGCGCTATAGGCCTCGATAACATGCTATCGGAAATTCTGTAAAACACGAGCTCTCGGGTATGTGTATATCGACCAGCTATAGCCTGCTAACTCTCAATTGAGAACATGATACACAACCCAATAGCACGCTATCCACGTCAGAGACAAAAATCTGATATTTCTAACGAGAAAATGTGGGAACTTCTGCTTGCTCGATATTTCTATTCCTTACACAATTTTTCCAGGTTATCTTAATTGAAATATTCTCTACTAACAACTAGATGATTCCCATTGTCTCGCACGCCCAAAACAACTTCGGATTAAACAATGTTTTGAATTCAAATCATTTTGTAACCTCAGCAACTTCAAATTTTATAAAACACTTATTCTCTGATTTTCAAAAATACAACACTCACGATTTTTGCAAGTTAGATTGAGCTTTCCAAAGAGTTTTTCAAGAGAAGAAAGTAATGATTCTTGCATTTGCCGAAACAAGCTTCGAATAGAATCAAAATTGCAATCTGTCTTGATGATAACGTCGTTGATCAGCAAGTTCTGCATTTTATCCCTTTTGTGCTGCGATTTGCAGAGGCTATCCATTATTTTAAGCTGCGAGTATATGAAGTGGTCACGGTAAGATAACACAACAAAATATAACACATCACCTGTCTTGCGTCAAGAACACATCAAACAATAGCTTTCGAAGTCTACAAATATAAAGCTCGGAGAACAAAGCCATATCTCATGCCTTATGCATTAGTTTGATCTTTGGTGTGTAGGGTAACCCCTCGATAAATCTCAGCACTAAAAGTCTGAAAATTGCAAAGTCTTCAAAATCACTTCAACATAGTATTTCATTTTGAAAAAATGTTTTCCGAAAGGTTTTAATCATAATTTCAATGAGTTTTGAATTATTTAAAAGTTTTTAATCTTATGTTAATAAGTTTTGAGTCAATGGAATGGTTCTTGAGTGTCAAAGTATTAATTTTTCAAAAATAAGGCTATCCAGCAATTTACCAAAATTTTCCTGAAGGCACTAGCGCACTATCAGTTTTGATAGCATGCTGATAGAGTTCTATAATAAAACATTTGTTTTTCTGGAAAATTGTCTATAGCGCGCTATCCCCTTTGATAACTAGCTATAAAGTTGTTGCCGATATCTTTCCATTTTTAGTAAAATGGGCAATAGCGCGTTATAGGCCTCGATAACACGCTGTCGGAAATTACTTAAAACTCGAGCTCTCGGGTTTGTGTATATCGACGTGTTATAGCCTGCTAACTGTCAATTGAGAACATGATACACAACCCAATAGCACGCTATCCACATTTGAGACAAAAATCTGATATTTCTAACTAGAAAAAATGTGGGCACTTCTGCTTGCTCGATATTTCTATTCCTTACAAATTTTTCCAGGTTATGTTAATTGAAATATTCTCTACTAACACCTAGATGATTCCCATTGTCTCGCACTCCCAAAACAACTTTGGTTTAAACAATGTTTTGAATTCAAATCATTTTGTAATCTCAGCAACTTTTAATTTTATAAAACACTTATTCTCTGATTATCAAAAATACAACACACACGATTTTTGCAAGTTAGATTGAGCTTTCCAAAGAGTTTTTGAAGAGAAGAAAGTAATGATTCTTGCATTTGCCAAAACAAGCTTCGAATAGAATCAAACTTGCAATCTGTCTTGATGATAACTTCGTTGATCGGCAAATTCTTCACTTTATCCCTTTTGTGCTTATATTTGTAGAGGCTATCCATTGTTTTAAGTTGTAAGTAATGAAGTGGTCTCGCTAAGATAACACAACTAAATAGAACACATCACCTCTCTTCCGTCAAGAACACATCAAACAATAGCTCTCGAAGTCTACAAAGATAAAGCTCGAAGAACGAAGACATATCTCATGCCTAATGCATTAGTTTGATCTTTGGTGTGTAGGGTAACCTCTCGATGCCTAATGCCTAATGCATTAGTTTTTCAAAATAAGGCTATCCAGCAATTTGCCAAAATTCTCCTGAAGGCACTAGCGCACTATGGGTGTTGATAGCACGCTGATAGAGTTCTATAATAAAACATTTGTTTTTCTGGAAAATTGTCTATAGCGCGCTATCCCCTTTGATAACTCGCTATAAAGCTGTTGCCGAAATCTTTCCATTTTTAGTCAAATGGGCAATAGCGCGCTATAGGCCTCGATAACCCACTATCGAAAATTACGTAAAACTCGACCTCTCGGGTTTGTGTATATCGACTTGCTATAGCCTGCTAACTGTCAATTGAGAACATGATACACAACCCAACAGCACGCTATCCACGTCTAAGACAAAAATCTGATATTTCTAACGAGAAAAATGTGGGCACTTCTGCTTGCTCGATATTTCTATTCCTTACACAATTTTTCCAGGTTATCTTAATTGAAATAAGCTCTACTAACACCTAGATGATGCCCATTGCCTCGCACGCCCAAAATAACTTTAGATTAAAAAATGTTTTGAATTCAAATCATTTTGTAATCTTAGCAACTTCTTATTTTATAAAACACTTATTCTCTGATTTTCAAAAATACAACACACACGATTTTTGCAAGTTAGATGGAGCTTTCCAAAGAGTTTTTCAAGAGAAGAAAGTAATGATTCTTGCATTCGCCAAAACAAGCTTCGAATAGAATCAAAATTACAATCTGTCTTGATGATAACGTCGTTGATCAGCAAGTTCTTCATTTTATCCATTTTCTGCTTAGATTTGCAGAGGCTCTCCATTGTTTTAAGCTGTAAGTATATGAAATGGTTTCGGTAAGACAACACAACAAAATAGAACACATCACCTGTCTTGCGTCAAGAACACATCAAAAAATAGCTTTCGAAGTCTACAACGATAAAGCTCGAAGAACGAAGACATATCTCATTCCTAACGCATTAGTTTGATATTTGGTGTGTAGGGTAACCTCTCGATCAATCTCAGCACTAAAAGTCTGAAAATTGCAAAGTCTTCAAAATCACTTCAATATAGTATTTCATTTTGAAAAAATGTTTTCCGAAAGGTTTTAATCATAATTTCAATGAGTTTCGAATTATTTAAAAGTTTTTAATCTTATGTCAATATGTTTTGAGTTAATGGAATGGTTCTTGAGTGTCAAAATATTAATTTTTCAAAAATAAGGCTATCTAGCAATTTGCCAAAATTTTCCTGAAGGCACTAGCGCACTAAGAGTGTTGATAGCACGCTGATAGAGTTCTATAATAAAACATTTGGTTTTCTGGAAAATTGTCTATAGCGCGCTATCCCCTTTGATAACTCTCTATAAAGCTGTTGCCGAGATCTTTCCATTCTTAGTAAAATGGGCAATAGCGCGCTATAGGCCTCGATAACCCGCTATCGGAAATTACATAAAACTCGAGCTCTCGGGTCTGTGTATATCGACCTGCTATAGCCTGCTAACTGTCAATTGAGAACATGATACACAACCCAATAGCATGCTATCCATGTCAGATACAAATATCTGATATTTTTAACGAGAAAAATGTGGGCACTTCTGCTTGCTTGATATTTCTATTCCTTACACAATTTTTCCAGGTTATGTTAATTGAAATATTCTCTACTAACACCTAGATTATTCCCATTGTCTCGCACGCCGAAAACATTTTTGGATTCAACAATGTTTTGAATTCAAATCATTTTGTAATCTCAGCAACTTCTAATTTTATAAAACACTTATTCTCTGATTTTCAAAAATACAACGCACACGATTTGTGCAAGTTAGATTGAGCTTTCCAAAGAGTTTTTCAAGAGAAGAAAGTAATGATTCTTGCATTTGCCAAAACATACTTCGAATAGAATCAAACTTGCAATCTGTCTTGATGATAACGTAGTTGATCAGCAAGTTCTTCATTTTATCCCTTTTGTGCTTAGATTTGTAGAGGCTATCCGTTGTTTTAAGCTGTAAGTATATGAAGTGGTCTCGGTAAGATAACACAACAAAATAGAACACATTACCTGTCTTGCGTCAAGAACAAATCAAAAAATAGCTTTCGAAGTCTACAAAGATAAAGCTCGAAGAACGAAGACATATCTCATGCCTAACGCATTAGTTTGATCTTTGGTGTGTAGGGTAACCTCTCGATCAATCTCAGCACTAAAAGTCTGAAAATTGCAAAGTTTTCAAAATCACTTCAATATAGTATTTCATTTTGAAAAAATGGTTTCTGAATGGTTTTAATCATAATTTCAATGAGTTTTGAATTATTTAAAAGTTTTTAATCTTATGTCAATATGTTTTGAGTTAATGGAATGGTTCTTGAGTGTCAAAATATTAATTTTTCAAAAATAAGGCTATCCAGCAATTTGCCAAAATTTTCCTGAAGGCACTAGCGCACTATCAGTGTTGATAGCACGCTGATAGAGTTCTATAATAAAACATTTATTTTTCTGGAAAATTGTCTATAGCGCGCTATCCCCTTTGATAACTCGCTATAAAGTTGTTGCCGAAATCTTTCCATTTTTAGTAAAATGGGCAATACCGCGCTATAAGCCTCAATAACCCGCTATCGAAAATCACGTAAAACTCGAGCTCTCGGGTTTGTGTATATCGACCTGCTATAGCCTGCTAACTGTCAATTGAGAACATGATACACAACCCAATAGCACGCTATCCACGTCTTAGACAAAAATCTGATATGTCTAACGAGAAAAATGTGGGCACTTCTGCTTGCTCGATATTTCTTTTCCGTACACAATTTTTCCTGGTTATCTTAGTTGAAATATGCTCTACTAACCCCTAGATGATTCCCATTGCCTCGCACGCCCAAAATAACTTTATATTAAACAATGTTTTGAATTCAAATCATTTTGTAATCTTAGCAACTTCTTATTTTATAAAAGACTTATTCTCTGATTTTCAAAAATACAACACACACGATTTTTGCAAGTAAGATTGAGCTTTCCAAAGAGTTTTTCAAGAGAAGAAAGTAATGATTCTTGCATTCGCCAAAACAAGCTTCGAATAGAATCAAAATTGAAATCTGTCTTGATGATAACGTCGTTGATCAGCAAGTTTTTCATTTTATCCATTTTCTGCTTAGATTTGTAGAGGCTCTCCATTGTTTTAAGCTTTAAGTATATGAAGTGGTTTCGGTAAGACAACACAACAAAATAGAACACATCACCTGTCTTGCGTCAAGAACACATCAAAAAATAGCTTTCGAAGTCTACAACGATAAAGCTCGAAGAACGAAGACATATCTCATGCCTAACGCATTAGTTTGATCTTTGGTGTGTAGGGTAACCTCTCGATCAATCTCAGCACTAAAAGTCTGAAAATTGCAAAGTCTTCAAAATCACTTCAATATAGTATTTCATTTTGAAAAAATGTTTTCCGAAAGGTTTTAATCATAATTTCAATGAGTTTTGAATTATTTAAAAGTTTTTAATCTTATGTCAATATGTTTTGAGTTAATGGAATGGTTCTTGAGTGTCAAAATATTAATTTTTCAAAAATAAGGCTATCCAGCAATTTGCCAAAATTTTCCTGAAGGCACTAGCGCACTAAGAGTGTTGATAGCACGCTGATAGAGTTCTATAATAAAACATTTGTTTTTCTGGAAAATTGTCTATAGCGCGCTATCCCCTTTGATAACTCGCTATAAAGCTGTTGCCGAGATCTTTCCATTTTTAGTAATTGGCCAATAGCGCGCTATAGGCCTCGATAACCCGCTATCGGAAATTACGTAAAACTCGAGCTCTCGGGTCTGTGTATATCGACCTGCTATAGACTGCTAGCTGTCAATTGAGAACATGATACACAACCCAATAGCATGCTATCCATGTCTGAGACAAATATCTGATATTTCTAACGAGAAAAATGTGGGCACTTCTGCTTGCTTGATATTTTTATTCCTTACACAATTTTTCCAGGTTATGTTAATTGAAATATTCTCTACTAACACCTAGATTATTCCCATTGTCTCGCACGCCGAAAACATTTTTGGATTCAACAATGTTTTGAATTCAAATAATCTTGTAATCTCAGCAACTTCTAATTTTATAAAACACTTATTCTCTGATTTTCCAAAATACAACACACACGATTTTTGCAAGTTGGATTGAGCTTTCCAAAGAGTTTTTCAAGAGAAGAAAGTAATGATTCTTGCATTCGCCAAAACATACTTCGTATAGAATCAAACTTGCAATCTGTCTTGATGATAACGTAGTTGATCAGCAAGTTCTTCTTTTTATCCCTTTTGTGCTTAGATTTGTAGAGGCTATCCATTGTTTTAAGCTGTAAGTATATGAAGTGGTCTCGGTAAGATAACACAACAAAATTGAACACATTACCTGTCTTGCGTCAAGAACAAATCAAAAAATAGCTTTCGAAGTCTACAAAGATAAAGCTCGAAGAACGAAGACATATCTCATGCCTAACGCATTAGTTTGAACTTTGGTGTGTAGGGTAACCTCTCGATCAATCTCAGCACTAAACGTCTGAAAATTGCAAAGTCTTCAAAATCACTTCAATATAGTATTTCATTTTGAAAAAATGTTTTCTGAATGGTTTTAATCATAATTTCAATGAGTTTTGAATTATTTAAAAGTTTTTAATCTTATGTCAATATGTTTTGAGTTAATGGAATGGTTCTTGAGTGTCAAAATATTAATTTTTCAACAATAAGGCTATCCGGCAATTTGCCAAAATTTTCCAGAAGGCACTAGTGCACTATCAGTGTTGATAGCACACTGATAGCGTTCTATAATAAAACATTTGTTTTTCTATAAAATTGTCTATAGCGCGCTGTCCCCTTTGATAACTCGCTATAAAGCTGTTGCCGAGATCTTTCCATATTTAGTAAAATGGGCAATAGCGCGCTATAGGCCTCGATAACACGCTATCGGAAATTACGTAAAACTCGAGCTCTCGGGTTTGTGTATATCGACCAGCTATAGCCTGCTAATTGTCAAATGAGAACATGATACACAACCCAATAGCACGCTATCCACGTCTGAGACAAAAATCTGATATTTTTAACGAGAAAAATGTGGGCACTTCTGCTTCCTCGATATTTCTATTCCTTACACAATTTTTCAAGGTTATCTTAATTGAAATATTCTCTACTAACACCTAGATTATTCCCATTGTCTCGCACTCCCAAAACAACTTTGGATCAAACAATGTTTTGAATTCAAATCATTTTGTAATCTCAGCAACTTCTAATTTTATAAAACACTTATTCTCTGATTTTCAAAAATACAAGTTAGATTGAACTTTCCAAAGAGTTTTTCAAGAAAAGAAAGTAATGGTTCTTGCATTTGCCAAAACAAGCTTCGAATAGAATCAAAATTGCAATCTGTCTTGATGATAACGTCGTTGATCACCAAGTTCTTCATTTTATCCCTTTTGTGCTTAGATTTGCAGAGGCTATCCATTGTTTTAAGCTGTAAGTATATGAAGTGGTCTCGGTAAGATAACACAACAAAATAGAACACATCACCTGTCTTGCGTCAGGAACACATCAAAGAATAGCTTTCGCAGTCTACAAAGATAAAGCCCGAAGAACGAAGACATATCTCATGCCTAACGCATTAGTTTGATCTTTGGTGTGTAGGGTAACCTCTCGATCAATCTCAGCACTAAAAGTCTGAAAATTGCAAAGTCTTCAAAATCACTTCAATATAATATTTCATTTTGAAAAAATGTTTTCCGAAAGGTTTTAATCATAATTTCAATGAGTTTTGAATTATTTAAAAGTTTTTAATCTTATGTCAATATGTTTTGAGTTAATGGAATGGTTCTTGAGTGTCAAAATATTAATTTTTCAACAATAAGGCTATCCAACAATTTGCCAAAATTTTCCTGAAGGCACTAGCGCACTATGAGTGTTGATAGCACGCTGATAGAGTTTTATAATAAAACATTTGTTTTTCTGGAAAATTGTCTATAGCGCTATCCCCTTTGATAACTTGCTATAAAGTTGTTGCCGAGATCTTTCCATTTTTAGTAAAATGGCCAATAGCGCGCTATAGGCCTCGATAACCCGCTCTCGAAAATTACGTAAAACTCGAGCTCTCGGGTTTGTGTATATCGACCTGCTATAGCCTGCTAGCTGTCAATTGAGAACATGATACACAACCCAATAGCACGCTATCCACGTCTGAGACAAATATCTGATATTTCTAACGAGGAAAATGTGGGCACTTCTGCTTGCTCGATATTTCTATTCCTTACACAATTTTTCCTGGTTATCTTAATTGAAATATGCTCTACTAACACCTAGATGATTCTCATTGCCTCGCACGCCCAAAACAACTTTGGATTAAACAATGTTTTGAATTCAAATCATTTTGTAATCTCAGCAACTTCTAATTTTTTAAAACACTTATTCTCTGATTTTCAAAAATACAAGTTAGATTGAACTTTCCAAAGAGTTTTTCAAGAGAAGAAAGTAATGATTCTTGCATTTGCCAAAACAAGCTTCGAATAGAATCAAAATTGCAATCTGTCTTGATGATAACGTCGTTGATCACCAAGTTCTTCATTTTATCCCTTTTGTGCTTAGATTTGCAGAGGCTATCCATTGTTTTAAGCTGTAAGTATATGAAGTGGTCTCGGTAAGATAACACAACAAAATAGAACACATCACCTGTCTTGCGTTAGGAACACATCAAAGAATAGCTTTCGCAGTCTACAAAGATAAAGCTCGAAGAACGAAGACATATCTCATGCCTAACGCATTAGTTTGATCTTTGGTGTGTAGGGTAACCTCTCGATCAATCTCAGCACTAAAAGTCTGAAAATTGCAAAGTCTTCAAAATCACTTCAATATAGTATTTCATTTTGAAAAAATGTTTTCCGAAAGGTTTTAATCATAATTTCAATGAGTTTTGAATTATTTAAAAGTTTTTAATCTTATGTCAATATGTTTTGAGTTAATGGAATGGTTCTTGAGTGTCAAAATATTAATTTTTCAACAATAAGGCTATCCAAAAATTTGCCAAAATTTTCCTGAAGGCACTAGCGCACTATGAGTGTTGATAGCACGCTGATAGAGTTTTATAATAAAACATTTGTTTTTCTGGAAAATTGTCTATAGCGCTATCCCCTTTGATAACTTGCTATAAAGTTGTTGCCGAGATCTTTCCATTTTTAGTAAAATGGCCAATAGCGCGCTATAGGCCTCGATAACCCGCTCTCGAAAATTACGCAAAACTCGAGCTCTCGGGTTTGTGTATATCGACCTGCTATAGCCTGCTAGCTGTCAATTGAGAACATGATACACAACCCAATAGCACGCTATCCACGTCTGAGACAAATATCTGTTATTTCTAACGAGGAAAATGTGGGCACTTCTGCTTGCTCGATATTTCTATTCCTTACACAATTTTTCCTGGTTATCTTAATTGAAATATGCTCTACTAACACCTAGATGATTCTCATTGCCTCGCACGCCCAAAACAACTTTCGATTAAACAATGTTTTGAATTCAAATCATTTTGTAATCTCAGCAACTTCTAATTTTTTAAAACACTTATTCTCTGATTTTCAAAAATACAAGTTAGATTGAACTTTCCAAAGAGTTTTTCAAGAGAAGAAAGTAATGATTCTTGCATTTGCCAGAACAAGCTTCGAATAGAATCAAAATTGCAATCTGTCTTGATGATAACGTCGTTGATCACCAAGTTCTTCATTTTATCCCTTTTGTGCTTAGATTTGCAGAGGCTATCCATTGTTTTAAGCTGTAAGTATATGAAGTGGTCTCGGTAAGATAACACAACAAAATAGAACA
Organism: Paratinospora sagittata; assembly: GCA_035771175.1. NCBI lineage: Eukaryota > Viridiplantae > Streptophyta > Magnoliopsida > Ranunculales > Menispermaceae > Paratinospora > Paratinospora sagittata. Next base: position 26,565,531 of record CM069610.1, read on the forward strand.
CAACACCTGTCTTGCGTCAGGAACACATCAAAGAATAGCTTTCGCAGTCTACAAAGATAAAGCTCGAAGAACGAAGACATATCTCATGCCTAACGCATTAGTTTGATCTTTGGTGTGTAGGGTAACCTCTCGATCAATCTCAGCACTAAAAGTCTGAAAATTGGAAAGTCTTCAAAATCACTTCAATATAGTATTTCATTTTGAAAAAATGTTTTCCGAAAGGTTTTAATCATAATTTCAATGAGTTTTGAATTATTTAAAAGTTTTTAATCTTATGTCAATATGTTTTGAGTTAATGGAATGGTTCTTGAGTGTCAAAATATTAATTTTTCAACAATAAGGCTATCCAACAATTTGCCAAAATTTTCCTGAAGGCACTAGCGCACTATGAGTGTTGATAGCACGCTGATAGAGTTTTATAATAAAACATTTGTTTTTCTGGAAAATTGTCTATAGCGCTATCCCCTTTGATAACTTGCTATAAAGTTGTTGCCGAGATCTTTCCATTTTTAGTAAAATGGCCAATAGCGCGCTATAGGCCTCGATAACCCGCTCTCGAAAATTACGTAAAACTCGAGCTCTCGGGTTTGTGTATATCGACCTGCTATAGCCTGCTAACTGTCAATTGAGAACATGATACACAACCCAATAGCACGCTGTCCACGTCTGAGACAAAAATCTGATATTTCTAACGAGAAAAATGTGGACACTTCTGCTTGCTCGATATTTCTATTCTTTACACAATTTTTTACAGGTTATCTTAATTGAAATATTCTCAACTAACAACTAGATGATTCCCATTGCCTCGGACGCCCAAGACAACTTTGGATTAAACAATGTTTTGAATTCAAATCATTTTGTAATCTCAGCAACTTCTAATTTTATAAAACACTTATTCTCTGATTTTCAAAAATACAACACACACGATTTTTGCAAGTTAGATTGAGCATTCCAAAGAGTTTTTCCAGAGAAGAAAGTAATGGTTCTTGCATTTGCCAAAACAAGCTTCGAATAGAATCAAAATTGCAATCTTTCTTGATGATAACGTCGTTGATCAGCAAGTTCTTCATTTTAACCCTTTTGTGCTTAGATTTGCAGAGGCTATCCATTGTTTTAAGTTGTAAGTATATGAAGTGGTCTCGGTAAGATAACACAACAAAATAGAACACATCACTTGTCTTGCGTCAAGAACAGATCAAAAAATAGCTTTCGAAGTCTACAAAGATAAAGCTCGAAGAACGAAGACATCTCTCATGCCTAACGCATTAGTTTGATCTTTGGTGTGTAGGGTAACCTCTCGATCAATCTCAGCACTAAAAGTCTGAAAATTGCAATGTCTTCAAAATCACTTCAATATATTATTTCATTTTGACAAAATGTTTTCCGAAAGGTTTTAATCATAATTTCATTGAGTTTTGAATTATTTAAAAGTTTTTCATCTTATGTCAATATGTTTTGAGTTAATGGAATGGTTCTTGAGTGTCAAAATATTAATTTTTCAAAAATAAGGCTGTCCAACAATTTGCCAAAATTTTCCTTAAGGCACTAGCGCACTATTAGTGTTGATAGCATGCTGATAGAGTTCTATAATAAAACATTTGTTTTTCTGGAAAATTGTCTATAGCGCGCTATCCCCTTTGATAACTCGCTATAAAGTTGTTGCCGAGATCTTTCCATTTTTAGTAAAATGGCCAGAAGCGCGCTATAGGCCTCGATAACCCGCTATCGGATATTACTTAAAACTCGAGCTCTCGGGTTTGTGTATATCGACCTGCTATAGCCTGCTAACTGTCAATTGGGAACATGATACACAACCCAATAGCACGCTATCAACGTCTGAGATAAAAATCTGATATTTCAAACGAGAAAAATGTGGGCACTTCTTCTTGCTCGATATTTCTATTCCTTACACAATTTTTTCAGGTTATCTTAATTGAAATATGCTCTACTAATACCTAGATGATTCCCATTGCCTCGCACGCCCAAAACAACTTTGGATTAAACAATGTTTTGAATTCAAATCATTTTGTAATCTCAGCAACTTCTAATTTTATAAAGCACTTATTCTCTGATTTTCAAAAATACAACACACACGATTTTTGCAAGTTAGATTGAGCATTTCAAAGAGTTTTTCCAGAGAAGAAAGTAATGGTTCTTGCATTTGCCAAAACAAGCTTCGAATAGAATCAAAATTGCAATCTTTCTTGATGATAACGTCGTTGATCAGCAAGTTCTTCATTTTAACCCTTTTGTGCTTAGATTTGCAGAGGCTATCTATTGTTTTAAGTTGTAAGTATATGAAGTGGTCTCGGTAAGATAACACAACAAAATAGAACACATCACCCGTCTTGCGTCAAGAACAGATCAAAAAATAGCTTTCGAAGTCTACAAAGATAAAGCTCGAAGAACGAAGACATCTCTCATGCCTAACGCATTAGTTTGATCTTTGGTGTGTAGGGTAACCTCTCGATCAATCTCAGCACTAAAAGTCTGAAAATTGCAAAGTCTTCAAAATCACTTCAATATAGTATTTCATTTTGACAAAATGTTTTTCGAAAGGTTTTAATCATAATTTCAATGAGTTTTGAACTTTTTAAAACTTTTTAATCTTATGTCAATATGTTTTGAGTTAATGGAATGGTTCTTGAGTCTCAAAATATTAATTTTTCAAAAATAAGGCTATCCAGCAATTTGCCAAAATTTTCCTGAAGGCACTAGCGTACAATCAGTGTTGATAGCACGCTAATAGAGTTCTATAATAAAACATTTGTTTTTCTGGAAAATTGTCTATAGCGCGCTCTCCCCTTTGATAACTCGCTATAAAGCTGTTGCCGAGATCTTTCCATTTTTAGTAAAATGGGCAGAAGCGCGCTATAGGCCTCGATAACCCGCTATCGAAAATTACAGAAAACTCGAGCTTCGGGTTTGTGTATATCGACCTGCTATAGCCTGGTAACTGTCAATTGAGAACATGATACACAACCCAATAGCACGCTATCAACGTCTGAGACAAAAATCTGACATTTCGAACGAGAAAAATGTGGGCACTTCTGCTTGCTCGATATTTCTCTTCCTTACACAATTTTTCCAGGTTATCTTAATTGAAATATGCTCCACTAACACCTAGATGATTCCCATTGCCTCGCACGCCCAAAACAACTTTGGATTAAACAATGTTCTGAATTCAAATCATTTTGTAATCTCAGCAACTTCTAATCTTATAAAACACTTATTCTCTGATTTTCAAAAATACAACACACACGATTTTTGCAAGTTAGATTGAGCTTTCCAAAGAGTTTTTCAAGAGAAGAAAGTAATGATTCTTGCATTTGCCAAAACAAGCTTCGAATAGAATTAAAATTGCAATCTTTCTTGATGATAACGTCGTTGATCAGCAAGTTCTTCATTTTATCCCTCTTGTGCTTAGATTTGCAGAGGCTATCCATTGTTTTAAGTTGTAAGTATATGAAGTGGTCTCGGTAAGATAACACAACAAAATAGAACACATCACCTGTCTTGCGTCAGGAACACATCAAACAATAGCTTTCGAAGCCTACAAAGATAAAGCTCGAAGAACGAAGACATATCTCATGCCTAATGCATTAGTTTGATCTTTGGTGTGTAGGGTAACCTCTCGATCAATCTCAGCACTAAAAGTCTGAAAATTGCAATGTCTTCAAAATCACTTCAATATATTATTTCATTTTGACAAAATGTTTTCCGAAAGGTTTTAATCATAATTTCATTGAGTTTTGAATTATTTAAAAGTTTTTCATCTTATGTCAATATGTTTTGAGTTAATGGAATGGTTCTTGAGTGTCAAAATATTAATTTTTCAAAAATAAGGCTGTCCAACAATTTGCCAAAATTTTCCTGAAGGCACTAGCGCACTATTAGTGTTGATAGCATGCTGATAGAGTTCTATAATAAAACATTTGTTTTTCTGGAAAATTGTCTATAGCGCGCTATCCCCTTTGATAACTCGCTATAAAGTTGTTGCCGAGATCTTTCCATTTTTAGTAAAATGGGCAGAAGCGCGCTATAGGCCTCGATAACCCGCTATCGGATATTACTTAAAACTCGAGCTCTCGGGTTTGTGTATATCGACCTGCTATAGCCTGCTAACTGTCAATTGGGAACATGATACACAACCCAATAGCACGCTATCAACGTCTGAGATAAAAATCTGATATTTCAAACGAGAAAAATGTGGGCACTTCTTCTTGCTCGATATTTCTATTCCTTACACAATTTTTTCAGGTTATCTTAATTGAAATATGCTCTACTAATACCTAGATGATTCCCATTGCCTCGCACGCCCAAAACAACTTTGGATTAAACAATGTTTTGAATTCAAATCATTTTGTAATCTCAGCAACTTCTAATTTTATAAAACACTTATTCTCTGATTTTCAAAAATACAACACACACGATTTTTGCAAGTTAGATTGAGCATTCCAAAGAGTTTTTCCAGAGAAGAAAGTAATGGTTCTTGCATTTGCCAAAACAAGCTTCGAATAGAATCAAAATTGCAATCTGTCTTGATGCTAACTTCGTTGATCAGCAAGTTCTTCATTTTATCCCTTTTGTGCTTAGATTTGCACAGGCTATGCATTGTTTTAAGCTGTAAGTATATGAAGTGGTCTCGGTAAGTTAACACAACAAAATAGAACACAACACCTGTTTTGCGTCAGGAACACATCAAACAATAGCTTTCGAAGTCTACAAAGATAAAGCTCGAAGAACGAAGACATCTCTCATGCCTAACGCATTAGTTTGATCTTTGGTGTGTAGGGTAACCTCTCGATCAATCTCAGCACTAAAAGTCTGAAAATTGCAAAGTCTTCAAAATCACTTCAATATAGTATTTCATTTTGACAAAATGTTTTTCGAAAGGTTTTAATCATAATTTCAATGAGTTTTGAACTTTTTAAAACTTTTTAATCTTATGTCAATATGTTTTGAGTTAATGGAATGGTTCTTGAGTCTCAAAATATTAATTTTTCAAAAATAAGGCTATCCAGCAATTTGCCAAAATTTTCCTGAAGGCACTAGCGTACAATCAGTGTTGATAGCACGCTAATAGAGTTCTATAATAAAACATTTGTTTTTCTGGAAAATTGTCTATAGTGCGCTCTCCCCTTTGATAACTCGCTATAAAGCTGTTGCCGAGATCTTTCCATTTTTAGTAAAATGGGCAGAAGCGCGCTATAGGCCTCGATAACCCGCTATCGAAAATTACAGAAAACTCGAGCTTCGAGTTTGTGTATATCGCCCTGCTATAGCCTGGTAACTGTCAATTGAGAACATGATACACAACCCAATAGCACGCTATCAACGTCTGAGACAAAAATCTGATATTTCGAACGAGAAAAATGTGGGCACTTCTGCTTGCTCGATATTTCTCTTCCTTACACAATTTTTCCAGGTTATCTTAATTGAAATATGCTCCACTAACACCTAGATGATTCCCATTGCCTCGCACGCCCAAAACAACTTTGGATTAAACAATGTTCTGAATTCAAATCATTTTGTAATCTCAGCAACTTCTAATCTTATAAAACACTTATTCTCTGATTTTCAAAAATACAACACACACGATTTTTGCAAGTTAGATTGAGCTTTCCAAAGAGTTTTTCAAGAGAAGAAAGTAATGATTCTTGCATTTGCCAAAACAAGCTTCGAATAGAATTAAAATTGCAATCTTTCTTGATGATAACGTCGTTGATCAGCAAGTTCTTCATTTTATCCCTCTTGTGCTTAGATTTGCAGAGGCTATCCATTGTTTTAAGTTGTAAGTATATGAAGTGGTCTCGGTAAGATAACACAACAAAATAGAACACATCACCTGTCTTGCGTCAAGAACACATAAAAAAATCGCTTTCGAAGTCTACAAAGATAAAACTCAAAGAACGAAGACATATCTCATGCCTAACGCATTAGTCTGATCTTTGGTGTGTAGGGTAACCTCTCGATCAATCTCAGCACTAAAAGTCTGAAAATTGCAAAGTCTTCAGAATCACTTGAATATAGTATTTCATTTTGAAAAAATGTTTTCCGAAAGGTTTTAATCATAATTTCAACGAGTTTTGAATTATTTAAAAGTTTTTAATCTTATGTCAATATGTTTTGAGTTAATGGAATGGCTCTTGAGTGTCAAAATATTAATTTTTCAAAAATAAGGCTATCTAGCAATTTGCCAAAATTTTCCTGAAGGCACTAGCGCACTATCAGTGTTGATAGCACGCTTATAGAGTTCTATAATAAAACATTTGTTTTTCTTGAAAATTGTCTATAGCGCGCTATCCCCTTCGATAACTCCCTATAAAGCTGTTGTCGAGATCTTTCCATTTTTAGTAAAATGGGCAATAGCGCGCTATAGGCCTCGATAACCCGCTATCAAAAAATTCGTAAAGCTCGACCTCTCGGGTCTGTGTATATCGACCTGCTATAGCCTGCTAACTGTCAATTGAGAACATGATACACAACCCAATAGCACGCTATCCACGTCTGAGACAAAAATCTGATATTTCGAACGAGAAAAATGTGGGCACTTCTGCTTGCTCGATATTTTTATTCCTTACACAATTTTTCTAGGTTATCTTAATTGAAATATGCTCTACTAACACCTAGATTATTCCCCTTATCTCGCACGCCGAAAAGAACTTTCGATTCAACAATGTTTTGAATTCAAATCTTTTTGTAATCTCAGCAACTTCTAATTTTATAAAACACTTATTCTCTGATTTTCAAAAATACAACACACACGATTTTTGCAAGTTAGATTGAGCTTTCCAAAAAGTTTTTCATGAGAAGAAAGTAATGATTCTTGCATTTGCAAAAACAAGCTACGAATAGAATCAAAAATGCAATCCGTCTTGATGATAATGTCGTTGATCAGCAAGTTCTTCATTTTATCCCTTTTGTGCTTAGATTTCCACAGGCTATCCATTGATTTAAGTTGTAAGTATATGAAGTGGTCTCGGTAAGATAACACAACAAAATAGAATACATCAGCTGTCTTGCGTCAGGAACACATCAAACAATAGCTTTCGAAGTCTACAAAGATAAAGCTTGAAGAACGAAGACATATCTCACGCGTAATGCATTAGTTTGATCTTTGGTGTGTAGGGTAACGTCTCGATCAATCTCAGCACTAAAAGTCTGAAAATTGCAAAGTCTTCAAAATCACTTCTATATAGTATTTCATTTTGAAAAAATGTTTTCCGAAAGGTTTTAATCACAATTTCAATGAGTTTTGAATTATTTAAAAGTTTTTAATCTTATGTCAATATGTTTTGAGTTAATGGAATGGTTCTTGAGTGTCAAAATCTTAATTTTTCAAAAATAAGGCTATCCAGCAATTTGCCAAAATTTTCCTGAAGGCACTAGCGCACTATCAGTGTTGATAGCATGCTTATAGAGTTCTATAATAAAACATTTGTTTTTCTTGAAAATTGTCTATTGCGCGCTATGCCCTTTGATAACTCGCTATAAAGCTGTTGTCGAGATCTTTCCATTTTTAGTAAAATGGGCAATAGCGCGCTATAGGCCTCGATAACCCGCTATCAAAAATTTCGTAAACCTCGAGCTCTCGGGTTTGTGTATATCGACCTGCTATAGCCTGCTAACTGTCAATTGAGAACATGATACACAACCCAATAGCACGCTATCCACGTCTGAGACAAATGTCTGATATTTCTAACGAGAAAAATGTGGGCACTTCTGCTTGCTCGATATTTCTATTCCTTACACAATTTTTCCAGGTTATCTTAATTGAAATATGCTCTACTAACACCTAGATGATTCCCATTGCCTCGCACGCCGAAAACAACTTTGGATTAAACAATGTTTTGAATTCAAATCATTTTGTAATCTCAGTAACTTCTAATTTTATAAAACACTTATTCTCTGATTTTCAAAAATACAACACAAACGATTTTTGCAAGTTAGATTGAGCTTTCCAAATAGTTTTTCAAGAGAAGAAAGTAGTGATTTTTGCATTTGACAAAACAAGCTTCGAATAGAATCAAAATTGCAATCTCTCTTGATGATAACGTCGTTGATCAGCAAGTTCTTCATTTTATCCCTTTTGTGCATAGATTTGCAGAGGCTATCCATTGTTTTAAGCTGTAAGTATAGGAAGTGGTCTCGGTAAGATAACACAACAAAATAGAACACATCACCTGTCTTGCGTCAAGAACACATCAAAAAATAGCTTTCGAAGTCTAAAAAGATAAAGCTCGAAGAACGAAGACATATCTCATGCCTAACGCATTAGTTTGATCTTTGGTGTGTAGGGTAAGCTCTCGATCAATCTCAGCACTAAAAGTCTGAAAATTGCAAAGTCTTCAAAATCACTTCAATATAGTATTTCATTTTGAAAAAATGTTTTCCGAAAGGTTTTAATCATAATTTCAATGAGTTTTGAGTTATTTAAAAGTTTTTAATCTTATGTCAATATGTTTTGAGTTAATGGAATGGTTCTTAAGTGTCAAAATATTAATTTTTCAAAAATAAGGCTATCCAGCAATTTGCCAAAATTTTCCTGAAGGCACTAGCGCACTATCAGTGTTGATAGCACGCTTATAGAGTTCTATAATAAAATATTTGTTTTTCTTGAAAATTGTCTATAGCGCGCTATCCCCTTTGATAACTCGTTATAAAGCTGTTGTCGAGATCTTTCCATTTTTAGTAAATTGGGCAATAGCGCTATAGGCCTCGATAACCCGCTATCGAAAATTTCGTAAACCTCGAGCTCTCGGGTTTGTGTATATCGACCTGCTATAGCCTTGTAACTGTCAATTGAGAACATGATACACAACCCAATAGCACTCTATCCACGTCTGAGACAAAAATCTGATATTTGTAACGAGAAAATGTGGGCACTTCTGCTTGCTCGATATTTCTATTCCTTACACAATTTTTCCAGGTTATCTTAATTGAAATATTCTCTACTAACACCTAGATGATTCCCATTGCCTCGCACGCCCAAAACAACTTTGGATTAAACAATGTTTTGAATTCAAATCTTTTTGTAATCTCAGCAACTTCTAATTTTATAAAACACTTATTCTCTGATTTTCAAAAATACAACACACACGATTTTTGCAAGTTAGATTGAGCTTTCCAAAGAGTTTTTCAAGAGAAGAAAGTAATGATTCTTGCATTTGACAAAACAAGCTTCAAATAGAATCAAAATTGCAATATGTCTTGATGATAACGTCGTTTATCAGCAAGTTCTTCATTTTATCCTTTTGTGCTTAGATTTGCAGAGGCTATCCACTGTTTTAAGCTGTAAGTATATGAAGTAGTCTCGGTAAGATAACACAACAAAATAGAACATATCACCTGTCTTGCGTCAAGAACACATCAAAAAATAGCTTTCGAAGTCTACAAAGATAAAGCTCGAAGAACGAAGGCATATCTCATGCCTAACGCATTAGTTTGATCTTTGGTGTGTAGGATAACCTCTCGATCAATCTCAGCACTGAAAGTCTGAAAATTGCAAAGTCTTCAAAGTCACTTCAATATAGTATTTCATTTTGAAAAAATGTTTTCCGAAGGGTTTTAATCATAATTTCAATGAGTTTTGAATTATTTAAAAGTTTTTAATCTTATGTCAATATGTTTTGAGTTAATGGAATGGTTCTTGAGTGTCAAAATATTAATTTTTCAAAAATAAGGCTATCCAGCAATTTGCCAAAATTTCCCTGAAGACACTAGCGGACTATCAGTGTTGATAGCACGCTGATAGAGTTCTATAATAAAACAATTGTCTTTCTGGAAAATTGTCTATAGCGCGCTATCCCCTCTGATAACCCGCTATAAAGCTGTTGCCGAGATCTTTCCATTTTTTGTAAAATGGGCAATTGCGCGCTACAGGCCTCGATAACACACTATCGGAAATTACTTAGAACTCGAGTTCTCGAGTTGTGTATATCGACCTGCTATAGCCAGCTAACTGTCGATGGAGAACATGATACACAACCCAATAGCACGCTATCCACGTCTGAGACAAATATCTGATATTTGTAACGAGAAAAATGTGGGCACTTCTGCTTGCTCGATATTTCTATTCCTTACACAATTTTTCCAGGTTATCTTAATTGAAATATTCTCTACTAACACCTAGATGATTCCCATTGCCTCGCACGCCCAGAACAACTTTGGATTAAACAATGTTTTGAATTCAAATCATTTTGTAATCTCAGCAACTTCTAATTTTATAAAACACTTTGTAGCACCCGTGCCTTTAGGTAACGTCATTTTGACCCATAGTGTACCCTATACGTATTCGTATACGTATGTGTATAAGTATTTTGATGCTCGAAGTACGTAAGTTCGAGTGTCTTTGCATGATTTTAGATCATAAAGGGTGCGCATGAAATTTCGGAACCATCGGAGACCCGTTCGACGTCAAAACATTTCAAAAACGATGTTTTGGATCTAGTGGAGCTTTCTCCATGGAGGAAGAAATTTCTGTCACAACTTACATTAATGGTTTGATCTCCTAGATCCGTTGTCTGATTGGGCTGAAATTTTTTCAGCTCATTCTTATATGATAGATCTTCAGTATGAACGGTGAAGATCTTGATTGGAGTTACCTACTTTGAGTTATAAGACCCAAAATACTATTTCACGGATTTTGGGATTTTCTTACGCAGTTTTGATCAAACAGTTAGATCTCACAATCTCACCGTTGGATTGAGCCTAAAGTTTACCAGAATGTTGATAACTTACTCATTCAACGTTTGGATATGCTCAGGTCTTGCATTTTAGAGTTCGGTGGTGGTTGGGGTGAGCATTTGCCCTTGTGTGAATTTGCTTACAACAACAGTTATCAGGCTAGCATCGGTATGGCACCGTATGAGGCTTTGTATGGAATACCCTGTAGATCTCCAGCTTGTTGGTACGAGGTGGGTGATACGCAGCTATGGGGCCCTGATGCAGTTGTTGGGCAGACTGAGAAAGTCAAGCTGATTCGGCAGAAGCTGAAGTCAGCTCAGGACAGGCAAAAAAAGTTATTATGATAACCGACATCGGCCGTTAGAGTTTGCTGTGAGAGATCTAGTTTTGCTTAAGGTCTCGCCACTCAAAGGACAGATGAGGTTCGGTGTCAGTGGGAAACTTGCCCCTAGGTTTATTGGGCCATTCCGGATTGTTGAGAGGATTGGACCAGTAGCTTACAGGTTGGCTCTACCTTCTCAGCTCGAGGGTGTTCATGATGTATTCCACGTATCGATGCTGAGGAAGTTTAATGAAGATCCATTGAAGGAGTCTTATCCCGATCCAGCTCATGTGCTTGATGTGAGTCATCTGCAAGTTGGGGAGGATACGACTTATGAGGAGTTGCCTATTCAGATTATGGCTCGTAGGGTTCAGAAATTGAGAAATAAGGAAATCCCGCTTATGCACGTTAGATGGCAATTCCACGATAATGAAGAGCAAACCTGGGAGCGCGAGGACCTGATGAGAAAGCAATTCCCCGACCTCTTTGCCGACTGAGGTTAGTTCTCTTGCTTTTATTTTTGAGGACAAAAATACTCCTAAGTTGGGGAGAGTTGTAGCACCCGTGCCTTTAGGTAACGTCATTTTGACCCATAGTTACCCTATACGTATTCGTATAAGTATGTGTATATGTATTTTGATGCTCGAAGTACGTAAGTTCGAGTGTCTTTGCATGATTTTAGATCATAAAGGGTGCTCATTAAATTTCGGAACCATCGGAGACCCGTTCGACGTCAAAACATTTCAAAAACGATGTTTTGGATCCAGTGGAGCTTTCTCCATGGAGGAAGAAATTTCTGTCACAACTTACATCAATGGTTTGATCTCCTAGATCCGTTGTCTGATTGGGCTGAAATTTTTTCAGCTCATTCTTATATGATAGATCTTCATTATGAACGGTGAAGATCTTGATTGGAGTTACCTACTTTGAGTTATAAGACCCAAAACACTGTTTCATGGATTCTGGGATTTTCTTACGCAGTTTTGATCAAACAGTTAGATCTCACAATCTCACCTTTGGATTGAGCCTAAAGTTTACCAGCATGTTCATAACTTATTCATTCAACGTTTGGACGGTTAAGATGTTAAACGCGTGCGTATTTTGTTAGAAATGGACTATCTAAGTGCAAGTATTGTAACATGAAATCTGGGTTTTTAATACTTTTGACAACTTTTAGTTGTGGGCCTAAGCTTATCTATTTAAGCAACCAAAACGTGATTTTAGGTTCATTTGCTCATTTCTCAGCCAGAAAAGAGAGAAAGGAGCTGGAGAGGAGAAAAGGGGAGGAAAGTTAGGGTTTGGTGGTTTCTTGCTCAAGAACACCTTAAGGTTTGTATTTTTCCTCCATTTCTTCCTAGAATCTCTTTATTAGTTGCATGATAGCTTTATTTTGAGCATGAGGGTTTCATTTTGATGCATGCATTGTGATGAACCTTGGATGGGTGGAAGACCAAAGTTGGAGTTGAGTCTTGCATATCACATATGTGTGATTAGAGAGTGCAAGGAGTACACTAATGGCGAAAGCCCCAATTTCTAGCAAGAAATTGGAAGGTTTAGTTCAAATGGCCTATACTTAGTTTATGGCCTTAGACTTTTTCAAAATGTTTGCATGTCAACTATGTTGATCTAGTGGCCATTGTGGATGATTCCATGTTGCAAGATCAGTAAAATTCATGGTTGAACATGGTGGCCTAGTGTAAAATTGGTAATAGGGCATATGTGTGAAAATTTCCAGATTTGGGGCTTTTGATGCTCTTGATATAAAATCTGGAAAATTATGCAATGTAGGTCTAATTGGACATGATTAGGGTTGTTTGATGATTGAATTCAGTGGGTTCTCATAATGGGCACCCTAAGGTTGACTAATTTTGATCTAGGCTAAGTATTTGACATTTTTCATGTACTTTGGCAATGTTGCATGTAATTTGGGGATTTTGCCCAAATTGGGACTTTTCACCCAAAGCAAGTCAATTTATGAAATTTACTTGGGGATTGTTTAATTGGACCCAAATTGAGTAGAATCATGGGTTTAAAATGTTAGAACCTATGTTAAATTGATATGACTTAGTTCATTTTGACCTTATGTTTTATATTGGCCTAATTGGGGATTTTGACCAAGACTTAGTCAATTGATGAAATTGACTTGATGTATAGTCTAATTGACCCTAATTATAATTGAATTTCATGTATATTAGTGGTTGGATCATGGGATCACCCTATTACATTCAATTTAGGTTAATCTTAGTTTAATTGAGTCTAAATGATCAAGTTGGGCAATATGGAAATTGGCTCAAGGGGGTAATCAATTTAGAATCTAATTGACTTTAGATTGGGTTTGAACATGGGGTTTTGACACACTTTATGACTGATTTTCAGTTGTGGTTATTTCCAGGTCTTGTGATTGATCTTAAACCCGTTTAGTCAATTGGAGAGTTTTGGCAATTGGATTGGCTAGACTTAGCCAATCAAGTGTGAGTGTTCTTTTACTTTTGGATTATTTATATGTGGCATTGTATTATAGAAATGTTTTAAATGCTTATGTATAATGGTATGCATGTTTTAATATTCCATGAAATACATTTGAGCATAATTCATTGGGATGACAATTTGGGTTGAGGCTCCTAGTTGGAATTTCCTCTTTTTGAGAATTCTCGTAAGTCTAGCGGCGATCCCAGTTGTTTACCTGGCAGAGGGTTTTATGCCTTGTGTATGGGTAGGTTAGTTTAAACTAATCCTACGTGCTGCACAACCCCATAAACCCTATTAGAATACGGGTATTGTGTGTGTGTTCGGGGGCTGTGTGTCGCGCACCAGGCCTTGAAACCCCCATACTCAGGAGGTGTTAAGTTTGCATGAGCATGACTACAAAATGTTATGCATCGTCTTATGTATGACTTGATGCATTATGTTAGCATGTATGTAATATATTTTGTCATCATGATATTTTAACTGTTTTATGATCTTACCATGTTTTATAAATGCACGTATATGCCACTTGTAAATAACATTCACTGAGCTGGCTGTAGCTCACACCTCACCATCTTCTTTCAGGATCTGATAGAAAAGGAAAAGGGAAGGCTTGACTGCGGAGCGTCCCTTGTTTTTGTTTCATGTAGGTGTCGTACATTTAGTTTTGTATTTTTATAATTATGTACATGATAACACCTAGTAATTGTATATTTAACACATAGTTGGGATGTGTTGGGTTTTGCATCATTTTGAAGACTCTGGAATTTTATGTTTGTAAAACTTTGGAGAAGTAATATGTTATTTCATTATGTTCATGATAGTTGGTTGTTAATGATGTACTTTCATTTCTTTTTGGGGATTCGTATATGTATTTTAGGCTGACGGGACGTCGGGTGTACCAATGGAGGGTATACTCGGAGGTTCCCGTGCCGGTCATGACGTCACGTATAGTGGGTCGTGACACACTTATTCTCTGATTTTCAAAAATACAACACACACGATTTTTGCAAGTTAGATTGAGCTTTCCAAAGAGTTTTTCAAGAGAAGAAAGTAATGATTCTTGCATTTGACAAAACAAGCTTCGAATAGAATCAAAATTGCAATCTGTCTTGATGATAACGTCGTTGATCAGCAAGTTCTTCATTTTATCCCTTTTGTGCATAGATTTGCAGAGGCTATCCATTGTTTTAAGCTGTAAGTATATGAAGTGGTCTCGGTAAGATAACACAACAAAATGGGACACATCACCTGTCTTGCGTCAAGAACATATCACCTGTCTTGCGTCAAGAACACATCAAAAAATAGCTTTCGAAGTCTACAAAGATAAAGCTCGAAGAACGAAGGCATATCTCATGCCTAACGCATTAGTTTGATCTTTGGTGTGTAGGGTAACCTCTCGATCAATCTCAGCACTAAAAGTCTGAAAATTGCAAAGTCTTCAAAATTACTTCAATATAGTATTTCATTTTGAAAAAATGTTTTCCGAAAGGTTTTAATTATAATTTCAATGAGTTTTGAATTATTTAAAAGTTTTTAATCTTATGTCAATATGTTTTGAGCTAATGGAATGGTTCTTGAGTGTAAAAATATTAATTTTTCATAAATAAGGCTATCCAACAATTTGCCAAAATTTTCCTGAAGGCACTAGCGCACTACCAGTGTTGATAGCACGCTGATAGAGTTCTATAATAAAACATTTGTCTTTCTGGAAAATTGTCTATAGCGCGCTATCCTCTTTGATAACTCGCTATAAAGCTGTTGCCGAGATCTTTCCATTTCTAGTAAAATGGGCAATAGCGTGCTACAGGCCTCGATAACACGCTATCGGAAATTACTTAAAACTAGAGCTCTCGGGTTGTGTATATCGACCAGGTATAGCCTGCTAACTTTCAATTGAGAACATGATACACAACCCAATAGCACGCTATCCTCGTCTGAGACAAAAATCTGATATTTGTAACGAGAAAAATGTGGGCACTTCTGCTTGCTCGATATTTCTATTCCTTACACAATTTTTCCAGGTTATCTTAATTGAAATATTCTTTACTAACACCTAGATGATTCCCATTGCCTCGCACGCCCAAAACAACTTTGGATTAAACAATGTTTTGAATTCAAATCATCTTGTATTCTCAGTAACTTCTAATTTTATAAAACACTTATTCTCTGATTTTCAAAAATACAACACACACAATTTTGCAAGTTAGATTGAGCTTTCCAAATAGTTTTTCAAGAGAAGAAAATAATCATTGTTGCATTTGCCAAAACAAGCTTCTAATAGAATCAAATTGCAATTTGTCTTGATGCTAACTTCGTTGATCGGCAAGTTCTTCATTTTATCCTTTTTGTGCTTAGATTTGCACAGGCTATCCATTGTTTTAAGCTAGCTGTAAGTATATGAAGTGGTCTCGGTAAGATAAAACAACAAAATAGAACACGTCACCTGTCTTGCGTCAAGAACAGATAAAAAAATAGCTTTCGGAGTCTACAAAGATAAAGCTTGAAGAACGATGGCATATCTCATGCCTAACACATTAGTTTGATCTTTGGTGTGTAGGGTAACCTCTCGATCAATCTCAGCACTAAAAGTCTGAAAATTGCAAAGTCTACAAAATCACTTCAATATAGTATTTCATTTTGAAAAAATGTTTTCCTAAAGGTTTTAATCATAATTTCAATGAGTTTTAAATTATTTAAAAGTTTTTAATCTTATGTCAAAATGTTTTGAGTTAATGGAATGGTTCTTGAGTGTCAAAATATTAATTTTTCAAAAATCAGGTTATCCAGCAATTTGCCAAAATTTTCCTGAAGGCACTAGCGCACTATCAGTGTTGATAGCCCACTGATAGAGTTCTATAATAAAACATTTGTCTTTCTGGAAAATTGTCTATAGCGCGCTATCCCCTTTGATAACTCGCTATAAAGCTGTTGCCGAGATCTTTCCATTTCTAGTAAAATGGGCAATAGTGCGCTACAGGCCTCGATAACCCGCTCTCGGAAATTACTTAAAACTAGAGCTCTCGGGTTGTGTATATCGACCAGCTATAGCCTGCTAACTGTCAATTGAGAACATGATACACAACCCAATAGCACGCTATCCTCGTATGAGACAAAAATCTGATATTTGTAACGAGAAAAATGTGGGCACTTCTGCTTGCTCGATATTTCTATTCCTTACACAATTTTTCCAGGTTATCTTAATTGAAATATTCTCTACTAACACCTAGATGATTCCCATTGCCTCGCACGGCCAAAACAACTTTGGATTAAACAATGTTTTGAATTCAAATCATCTTGTAATCTCAGCAACTTCTAATTTTATAAAACACTTATTCTCTGATTTTCAAAAATACAACACACACGATTTTTGCAAGTTAGATTGAGCTTTCCAAATAGTTTTTCAAGGGAAGAGAGTAATCATTGTTGCATTTGCCAAAACAAGCTTCGAATAGAATCAAAATTGCAATCTGTCTTGATGCTAACTTCGTTGATCAGCAAGTTCTTCATTTTATCCCTTTTGTGCTTAGATTTGCACAGGCTATGCATTATTTTAAGCTGTAAGTATATGAAGTGGTCTCGATAAGATAACACAACAAAATAGAACACATCACCTGTCTTGCGTCAGGAACACATCAAACAATAGCTTTCGAAGTCTACAAAGATAAAGCTCGAAGAACGAAGACATATCTCATGCCTAACGCATTAGTTTGATCTTTGGTGTGTAGGGTAACCTCTCGATCAATCTCAGCACTAAAAGTCTGAAAATTGCAAAGTCTCCAAAATCACTTCAATATAGTATTTCATTTTGAAAAAATGTTTTCCGAAAGGTTTTAATCATAATTTCAATGAGTTTTGATTTATTTAAAAGTTTTTAATCTTATGTCAATATGTTTTGAGTTAATGGAATGGTTCTTGAGTGTAAAAATATTAATTTTTCAAAAATAGGGCTATACAGCAATTTGCCAAAATTTTCCTGAAGGCACTAGCGCACTATGAGTGTTGATAGCACGCTGATAGAGTTCTATAATAAAACATTTGTTTTTCTGGAAAATTGTTTATAGCGCGCTATCCCCTTTGATAACTCGCTATAAAGCTATTGCCGAGATCTTTCCATTTTTAGTTAAATGGGCAATAGCGCGTTATAGGCCTCGATAACCCGCTATCGAAAATTACGTAAAACTCGTGCTCTCGGGTTTGTGTATATTGACCTGCTATAGCCTGCTAACTTTCAATTGAGAACATGATACACAACCCAATAGCACGCTATCCACATCTGAGACAAAAATCTGATATTTCTAACGAGAAAAATGTGGGCACTTCTGCTTGCTCGATATTTCTATTCCTTACACAATTTTTCCAGGTTATCTTAATTGAAATATTCTCTACTAACACCTAGATTATTCCAATTGTCTCGCACGCCCAAAACAACTTTGGCTGAAACAATGTTTTGAATTCAAATGATCTTGTAATCTCAACAACTTCTAATTTTATAAAACACTTATTCTCTGATTTTCAAAAATACAACACACACGATTTTTGCAAGTTAGAATGAGCTTTCCAAAGAGTTTTTCAAGAGAAGAAAGTAATCATTGTTGCATTTGCCAAAACAAGCTTCGAATAGAATCAAAATTGCAATCTGTCTTGATGCTAACTTCGTTGATCAGCAAGTTCTTCATTTTATCCCTTTTGTGCTTTGATTTGCACAGGCTATGCATTGTTTTAAGCTGTAAGTATATGAAGTGGTCTCGGTAAGTTAACACAACAAAATAGAACACAACACCTGTCTTGCGTCAGGAACACATCAAACAATAGCTTTCGAAGTCTACAAAGATAAAGCTCGAAGAACGAAGACATATCTCATGCCTAACGCATTAGTTTGATCTTTGGTGTGTAGGGTAACCTCTCGATCAATCTCAGCACTAAAAGTCTGAAAATTGCAAAGTCTTCAAAATCACTTCAATATAGTATTTCATTTTGAAAAAATGTTTTCCGAAAGGTTTTAATCATAATTTCAATGAGTTTGGAATTATTTAAAAGTTTTTAATCTTATGTCAATATCTTTTGAGTTAATGGAATGGTTCTTGAGTGTCATAATATTAATTTTTCAAAAATCAGGCTATCCAGCAATTTGCCAAAATTTTCCTAAAGGCATTAGCGCACTATGAGTGTTGATAGCACGCTGATAGAGTTCTATAATAAAACATTTGTTTTTCTGGAAAATTGTTTATATCGCGCTATCCCCTTTGATAACTCGCTATAAAGCTATTGTCGAGATCTTTCCATTTTTAGTAAAATGGGCAATAGCGCTCTATAGGCCTCGATTACCCGCTATCGAAAATTACGTAAAACTCCTGCTCTCGGGTTTGTGTATATCGACCTGCTGTAGCCTGCTAACTGTCAATTGAGAACAGGATACACAACCCAATAGCACGCTATCCACATCTGAGACAAAAATCTGATATTTCTAACGAGAAAAATGTGGGCGCTTCTGCTTGCTCGATATTTCTATTCCTTACATAATTTTTCCAGGTTCTCTTAATTGAAATATTCTCTACTAACACCTAGATTATTCCCATTGTCTCGCACGCCCAAAACAACTTTGGACTAAACAATGTTTTGAATTCAAATCATTTTGTAATCTCAGCAACTTCTAATTTTATAAAATACTTATTCTCTGATTTTCGAAAATACAACACACACAATTTTTGCAAGTTAGATTGAGCTTTCAAAAGAGTTTTTCAAGAGAAGAAAGTAATCATTGTTGCATTCGCCAGAACAAGCTTCGAATAGAATCAAAATTGCAATCTGTCTTGATGCTAACATCGTTGATCAGCAAGTTCTTCATTTTATCCCTTTTGTGCTTAGATTTGCACAAGCTATTCATTGTTTTAAGTTGTAAGTATATGAAGTGGTCTCGGTAAGATAACACAACAAAATAGAACACATCACCTGTCTTGCATCAGGAACACATCAAACAATAGCTTTCGAAGTCTACAAAGATAAAGCTCGAAGAACGAAGACATATCTCATTCCTAATGCATTAGTTTGATCTTTGGTGTGTAGGGTAACCTCTCGATCAATCTCAGCACTAAAAGTCTGAAAATTGCAAAGTCTTCAAAATCACTTCAATATAGTATTTCATTTGGAAAAAATGTTTTCCGAAATGTTTTCATCATAATTTCAATGAGTTTTGAATTATTTAAAAGTTTTTAATATTATGTCAATATGTTTTGAGTTAATGGAATGGTTCTTGAGTGTCAAAATATTAATTTTTCAAAAATAAGGCTATCCAGCAATTTGCCAAAATTTCCCTGAAGGCACTAGCGCACTATCAGTGTTGATAGCACGCTGATAGAGTTCTATAATAAAACATTTGTTTTTCTAGAAAATTGTCTATAGTGCGCTATCCCCTTTGATAACTCGCTATAAAGCTGTTGACGAGATCTTTCCATTTTTAGTAAAATGGGCAATAGCGCGTTATAGGCCTCCATAACACGCTATCGGAAATTACGTAAAACTCGAGCTCTCGGGTTTGTGTATATCGACCTGCTATAGCCTGCTAACTGTCAATTGAGAACAAGATACACAACTCAATAGCACGTTATCCAAGTCTGAGACAAAAATCTGATATTTCTAATGAGAAAAATGTTGGCATTTCTGCTTGCTCTATATTTCTATTCCTTACACAATTTTTCCTGTTTATCTTAATTGAAATATTTTCTACTAACACCTAGATGATTCCCATTGCCTCGCACGCCCAAAACAACTTTGGATGAAACAATGTTTTGAATTCAAATCATTTTGTAATCTCAGCAACTTCTAATTTTATATAACACTTAATCTCTGAATTTCAAAAATACAACACACACGATTTTTGCAAAATAGATTGAGCTTTCCAAAGAGTTTTTCAAAAGAAGAAAGTAATGATTCTCGCATTTGCCAAAACAAGCTTCGAATAGAATCAAAATTGCAATCTGTCTTGATGCTGACATCGTTGATCACCAAGTTCTTCATTTTATCCCTGTTGTGCTTAGATTTGCACAGGCTATGCATTGTTTTAAGCTGTAAGTATATGAAGTGGTCTCGGTAAGATAACACAACAAAATAGAACACATCACCTGTCTTGCGTCAGGAACAAATCAAAACAATAGCTTTCGAAGTGTACAAAGATAAAGCTCGAAGAATGAAGACGTATCTCATGCCTAATGCATTAGTTTGATATTTGGTGTGTAGGGTAACCTCTCGATCAATCTCAGCACTAAAAGTCTGAAAATTGCAAAGTCTTCAAAATCACTTCAATATTGTATTTCATTTTGAAAAAATGTTTTCCGAAAGGTTTTCATCATAATTTCAATGAGTTTTGAATTATTTAAAAGTTTTTTAATCTTATGTCTATATGTTTTGAGTTAATGGAATGGTTCTTGAGTGTCAAAATATTAATTTTTCAAAAATAGGGCTATCCAGCAATTTGCCAAAATTTTCCTGAAGGCACTAGCGCACTATGAGTGTTGATAGCACGCTGATAGAGTTCTATAATTAAACATTTGTTTTTCTGGAAAATTATCTATAGCGCGCTATCCCCTTTGATAACTCGCTATAAAGCTGTTGCCGAGATCTTTCCATTTTTAGTAAAATGGGCAATAGCGCGCTATAGGCCTCATTAACCCACTATCAGAAATTACGTAAAACTCCAACCCTCGGGTCTGTGTATATCGACCTGCTATAGCCTGCTAACTGTCAATTGAGAACATGATACACAACCCAATAGCACGCTATCCACGTCTGAGACAAAAATCTGATATTTCTAACGAGAAAAATGTGGGCACTTCTGCTTGCTCGATATTTCTATTCCTTACACAATTTTTCCAGGTTATCTTAATTGAAATATTCTCCACTAACACCTAGATTATTCCCATTGTCTCGCACGCCCAAAACAACTTTGGATTCAACAATGTTTTGAATTCAAATCATCTTGTAATCTCAGCAACTTCTAATTTTATAAAACACTTATTCTCTGATTTTCAAAAATACAAACACACAATTTTTGCAAGTTAGATTGAGCTTTCAAAAGAGTTTTTCAAGAGAAGAAAGTAATCATTGTTGCATTCGCCAGAACAAGCTTCGAATAGAATCAAAATTACAATCTGTCTTGAAGCTAACATCGTTGATCAGCAAGTTCTTCATTTTATCCCTTTTGTGCTTAGATTTGCACAGACTATTCATTGTTTTAAGCTGTAAGTATATGAAGTGGTCTCGGTAAGATAACACAACAAAATAGAACACATCACCTGTCTTGCATCAGGAACACATCAAACAATAGCTTCCGAAGTCTACAAAGATAAAGCTCGAAGAACGAAGACATATCTCATTCCTAACGCATTAGTTTGATCTTTGGTGTGTAGGGTAACCTCTCGATCAATCTCAGCACTAAAAGTTTGAAAATTGCAAAGTCTTCAAAATCACTTCAATATAGTATTTCATTTGGAAAAAATGTTTTCCGGAATGTTTTCATCATAATTTCAATGAGTTTTGAATTATTTAAAAGTTTTTAATCTTATGTCAATATGTTTTGCGTTAATGGAATGGTTCTTGAGTGTCAAAATATTAATTTTTCAAAAATAAGGCTATCCAGCAATTTGCCAAAATTTTCCTGAAGGCACTAACGCACTATGAGTGTTGATAGCACGCTGATAGAGTTCTATAATAAAACATTTGTTTTTCTGGAAAATTGTCTATAGCGCGCTATCCCCTTTGATAACTCGCTATAAAGCTGTTGCCAAGATCTTTCCATTTTTAGTAAAATGGGCAATAGCGCGTTATAGGCCTCCATAACACGCTATCGGAAAATACGTAAAACTTGAGCTCTCGGGTTTGTGTATATCGACCTGCTATAGCCTGCTAACTGTCAATTGAGAACAGGATACAAAACTCAATAGCACGCTATCCACGTCTGAGACAAAAATCTGATATTTCTAACGAGAAAAATGTTGGCACTTCTGCTTGCTCGATATTTCTATTCCTTACACAATTTTTCCTATTTATCTTAATTGAAATATTCTCTACTAACACCTAGATGATTCCCATTGCCTCGCACGCCCAAAACAACTTTGGATGAAACAATGTTTTGAATTCAAATCATTTTGTAATCTCAGCAACTTCTAATTTTATATAACACTTATTCTCTGATTTTCAAAAATACAACACACACGATTTTTGCAAAATAGATTGAGCTTTCCAAAGAGTTTTTCAAAAGAAGAAAGTAATGATTCTTGCATTTGCCAAAACAAGCTTCGAATAGAATCAAAATTGCAATCTGTCTTGATGATAACATCGTTGATCAGCAAGTTCTTCATTTTATCCCCTTTGTACTTAGATTTGCACAAGCTATCCATTGTTTGAAGCTGTAAGTATATGAAGTGGTCTCGGTAAGATAACACAACAAAATAGAATACATCACCTGTCTTGCGTCAGGAACACATCAAACAATAGCTTTCGAAGTCTACAAAGTTAAAGCTCGAAGAACGAAGACGTATCTCATGCCTAATGCATTAGTTTGATATTTGGTGTGTAGGGTAACCTCTCGATCAATCTCAGCACTAAAAGTCTAAAAATTGCAAAGTCTTCAAAATCACTTCAATATAGTATTTCATTTTGAAAAAATGTTTTCCGAAAGTTTTTCATCATAATTTCAATGAGTTTTGAATTATTTAAAAGTTTATAATCTTATGTCTATATGTTTTGAGTTAATGGAATGGTTCTTGAGTGTCAAAATATTAATTTTTCAAAAATAGGGCTATCCAGCAATTTGCCAAAATTTTCCTGAAGGCACTAGCGCACTATGAGTGTTGATAGCACGCTGATAGAGTTCTATAATTAAACATTTGTTTTTCTGGAAAATTGTCTATAGCGCGTTATCCCCTTTGATAACTCGCTATAAAGCTATTGCCGAGATCTTTCCATTTTTAGTAAAATGGGCAATAGCGCGCTATAGGCCTCATTAACCCACTATCGGAAATTACGTAAAACTCCAACTCTCGGGTTTGTGTATATCGACCTGCTATAGCCTGCTAACTGTCGATTGAGAACATGATGCACAACCCAATAGCATACTATCCACGTTTGAGACAAAAATCTGATATTTCTAACGAGAAAAATGTGGGCACTTCTGCTTGCTCGATATTTCTATTCCTTACACAATTTTTCCAGGTTATCTTAATCGAAATATTCTCCACTAACACCTAGATTATTCCCATTGTCTCGCACGCCCAAAACAAGTTTGGCTGAAACAATGTTTTGAATTCAAATGATCTTGTAATCTCAGCAACTTCTAATTTTATAAAACACTTATTCTATGATTTTCAAAAATACAAACACACGATTTTTGCAAGTTAGATTGAGGTTTCCAAAGAGTTTTTCAAGAGAAGAAAGTAATCATTGTTGCATTCGCCAAAACAAGCTTCGAATAGAATCAAAATTGCAATCTGTCTTGATGCTAACATCGTTGATCAGCAAGTTCTTCATTTTATCCCTTTTGTGCTTAAATTTGCACAGGCTATGCATTATTTTAAGCTGTAAGTATATGAAGTGGTTTCGGTAAGATAACACAACAAAATAGAACACATCACCTGTCTTACGTCAGGAACACATCAAACAACAGCTTTCGAAGTCTACAAAGATAAAGCTCGAAGAACGAAGACATATCTCATGCCTAACGCATTAGTTTGATCTTTGGTGTGTAGGGTAACCTCTCGATCAATCTCAGCACTAAAAGTCTGAAAATTGCAAAGTCTTCAAAATCACTTCAATATAGTATTTCATTTGGAAAAAATGTTTTTCGAAAGGTTTTCATCATAATTTCAATGAGTTTTGAATTATTTAAAAGTTTTTAATCTTATGTCAATATGTTTTGAGTTAATGGAATGGTTCTTGAGTGTCAAAATATTAATTTTTCAAAAATAAGGCTATCCAGCAATTTGCCAAAATTTTCCTGAAGGCACTAGCGCACTATCAGTGTTGATAGCACGCTGATAGAGTTCTATAATAAAACATTTGTTTTTCTGAAAAATTGTCTATAGCGCGCTATCCCCTTTGATAACTCGCTATAAAGCTGTTGACGAGATCTTTCCATTTTTAGTAAAATGGACAATAGCGCGTTATAGGCCTCCATAACACGCTACCGGAAATTACGTAAAACTCGAGCTCTCGGGTTTGTGTATATCGACCTGCTATAGCCTGCTAACTGTCAATTGAGAACACGATACACAACTCAATAGCACGTTATCCAAGGCTGAGACAAAAATCTGATATTTCTAATGAGAAAAATGTTGGCATTTCTGCTTGCTCGATATTTCTATTCCTTACACAATTTTTCCTGTTTATCTTAATTGAAATATTCTCTACTAACACCTAGATGATTCCCATTGCCTCACACGCCCAAAACAAATTTGGATGAAACAATGTTTTGAATTCAAATCATTTTGTAATCTCAGCAACTTCTAATTTTATATAACACTTATTCTCTGATTTTCAAAAATACAACACACACGATTTTTGCAAAATAGATTGAGCTTTCCAAAGATTTTTTCAAAAGAAGAAAGTAATGATTCTTGCATTTGCCAAAACAAGCTTCGAATAGAATCAAAATTGCAATCTGTCTTGATGATAACATCGTTGATCAGCAAGTTCTTCATTTTATCCCCTTTGTGCTTTGATTTGCACAAGCTATCCATTGTTTTAAGCTGTAAGTATATGGAGTGGTCTCGGTAAGATAACACAACAAAATAGAACACATCACCTGTCTTGCATCAGGAACACATCAAACAATAGCTTTTGAAGTCTACAAAGATAAAGCTCGAAGAACGAAGACGTATCTCATGCCTAATGCATTAGTTTGATATTTGGTGTGTAGGGTAACCTCTCGATCAATCTCAGCACTAAAAGTCTGAAAATTGCAAAGTCTTCAAAATCACTTCAATATTGTATTTCATTTTGAAAAAATGTTTTCCGAAAGGTTTTCATCATAATTTCAATGAGTTTTGAATTATTTAAAAGTTTTTTAATCTTATGTCTATATGTTTTGAGTTAATGGAATGGTTCTTGAGTGTCAAAATATTAATTTTTCAAAAATAGGGCTATCCAGCAATTTGCCAAAATTTTCCTGAAGGCACTAGCGCACTATGAGTGTTGATAGCACGCTGATAGAGTTCTATAATTAAACATTTGTTTTTCTGGAAAATTATCTATAGCGCTATCCCCTTTGATAACTCGCTATAAAGCTGTTGCCGAGATCTTTCCATTTTTAGTAAAATGGGCAATAGCGCGCTATAGGCCTCATTAACCCACTATCAGAAATTACGTAAAACTCCAACCCTCGGGTCTGTGTATATCGACCTGCTATAGCCTGCTAACTGTCAATTGAGAACATGATACACAACCCAATAGCACGCTATCCACGTCTGAGACAAAAATCTGATATTTCTAACGAGAAAAATGTGGGCACTTCTGCTTGCTCGATATTTCTATTCCTTACACAATTTTTCCAGGTTATCTTAATTGAAATATTCTCCACTAACACCTAGATTATTCCCATTGTCTCGCACGCCCAAAACAACTTTGGATTCAACAATGTTTTGAATTCAAATCATCTTGTAATCTCAGCAACTTCTAATTTTATAAAACACTTATTCTCTGATTTTCAAAAATACAAACACACAATTTTTGCAAGTTAGATTGAGCTTTCAAAAGAGTTTTTCAAGAGAAGAAAGTAATCATTGTTGCATTCGCCAGAACAAGCTTCGAATAGAATCAAAATTACAATCTGTCTTGAAGCTAACATCGTTGATCAGCAAGTTCTTCATTTTATCCCTTTTGTGCTTAGATTTGCACAGACTATTCATTGTTTTAAGCTGTAAGTATATGAAGTGGTCTCGGTAAGATAACACAACAAAATAGAACACATCACCTGTCTTGCATCAGGAACACATCAAACAATAGCTTTCGAAGTCTACAAAGATAAAGCTCGAAGAACGAAGACATATCTCATTCCTAACGCATTAGTTTGATCTTTGGTGTGTAGGGTAACCTCTCGATCAATCTCAGCACTAAAAGTCTGAAAATTGCAAAGTCTTCAAAATCACTTCAATATAGTATTTCATTTGGAAAAAATGTTTTCCGAAATGTTTTCATCATAATTTCAATGAGTTTTGAATTATTTAAAAGTTTTTAATCTTATGTCAATATGTTTTGCGTTAATGGAATGGTTCTTGAGTGTCAAAATATTAATTTTTCAAAAATAAGGCTATCCAGCAATTTGCCAAAATTTTCCTGAAGGCACTAGCGCACTATGAGTGTTGATAGCACGCTGATAGAGTTCTATAATAAAACATTTGTTTTTCTGGAAAATTGTCTATAGCGCGCTATCCCCTTTGATAACTCGCTATAAAGCTGTTGCCGAGATCTTTCCATTTTTAGTAAAATGGGCAATAGCGCGTTATAGGCCTCCATAACACGCTATCGGAAATTACGTAAAACTTGAGCTCTCGGGTTTGTGTATATCGACCTGCTATAGCCTGCTAACTGTCAATTGAGAACAGGATACAAAACTCAATAGCATGCTATCCACGTCTGAGACAAAAATCTGATATTTCTAACGAGAAAAATGTTGGCACTTCTGCTTGCTCGATATTTCTATTCCTTACACAATTTTTCCTATTTATCTTAATTGAAATATTCTCTACTAACACCTAGATGATTCCCATTGCCTCGCACGCCCAAAACAACTTTGGATGAAACAATGTTTTGAATTCAAATCATTTTGTAATCTCAGCAACTTCTAATTTTATATAACACTTATTCTCTGATTTTCAAAAATACAACACACACGATTTTTGCGAAATAGATTGAGCTTTCCAAAGAGTTTTTCAAAAGAAGAAAGTAATGATTCTTGCATTTGCCAAAACAAGCTTCGAATAGAATCAAAATTGCAATCTGTCTTGATGATAACATCGTTGATCAGCAAGTTCTTCATTTTATCCCCTTTGTACTTAGATTTGCACAAGCTATCCATTGTTTGAAGCTGTAAGTATATGAAGTGGTCTCGGTAAGATAACACAACAAAATAGAATACATCACCTGTCTTGCGTCAGGAACACATCAAACAACAGCTTTCGAAGTCTACAAAGTTAAAGCTCGAAGAACGAAGACGTATCTCATGCCTAATGCATTAGTTTGATATTTGGTGTGTAGGGTAACCTCTTGATCAATCTCAGCACTAAAAGTCTAAAAATTGCAAAGTCTTCAAATTCACTTCAATATAGTATTTCATTTTGAAAAAATGTTTTCCGAAAGTTTTTCATCATAATTTCAATGAGTTTTGAATTATTTAAAAGTTTTTAATCTTATGTCTATATGTTTTGAGTTAGTGGAATAGTTCTTGAGTGTCAAAATATTAATTTTTCAAAAATAGGGCTATCCAGCGATTTGGCAAAATTTTCCTGAAGGCACTAGCGCACTATGAGTGTTGATAGCACGCTGATAGAGTTCTATAATTAAACATTTGTTTTTCTGGAAAATTGTCTATAGCGCGTTATCCCCTTTGATAACTCGCTATAAAGCTATTGCCGAGATCTTTCCATTTTTAGTAAAATGGGCAATAGCACGCTATAGGCCTCATTAACCCACTATCGGAAATTACGTAAAACTCCAACTCTCGGGTTTGTGTATATCGACCTGCTATAGCCGGCTAACTTTCGATTGAGAACATGATGCACAACCCAATAGCATACTATCCACGTTTGAGACAAAAATCTGATATTTCTAATGAGAAAAATGTGGGCACTTCTGCTTGCTCGATATTTCTATTCCTTACACAATTTTTCCAGGTTATCTTAATCGAAATATTCTCCACTAACACCTAGATTATTCCCATTGTCTCGCACGCCCAAAACAACTTTGGCTGAAACAATGTTTTGAATTCAAATGAACTTGTAATCTCAGCAACTTCTAATTTTATAAAACACTTATTCTCTGATTTTCAAAAATACAAACACACGATTTTTGCAAGTTAGATTGAGGTTTCCAAAGAGTTTTTCAAGAAAAGAAAGTAATCATTGTTGCATTCGCCAGAACAAGCTTCGAATAGAATCAAAATTGCAATCTGTCTTCATGCTAACATCGTTGATCAGCAAGTTCTTCATTTTATCCCTTTTGTGCTTAAATTTGCACAGGCTATGCATTATTTTAAGCTGTAAGTATATGAAGTGGTTTCGGTAAGATAACACAGCAAAATAGAACACATCACCTGTCTTACGTCAGGAACACATCAAACAATAGCTTTCGAAGTCTACAAAGATAAAGCTCGAAGAACGAAGACATATCTCATGCCTAACGCATTAGTTTGATCTTTGGTGTGTAGGGTAACCTCTCGATCAATCTCAGCACTAAAAGTCTGAAAATTGCAAAGTCTTCAAAATCACTTCAATATAGTATTTCATTTGGAAAAAATGTTTTTCGAAAGGTTATCATCATAATTTCAATGAGTTTTGAATTATTTAAAAGTTTTTAATCTTATGTCAATATGTTTTGAGTTAATGGAATGGTTCTTGAGTGTCAAAATATTAATTTTTCAAAAATAAGGCTATCCAGCAATTTGCCAAAATTTTCCTGAAGGCACTAGCGCACTATCAGTGTTGATAGCACGCTGATAGAGTTCTATAATAAAACATTTGTTTTTCTGAAAAATTGTCTATAGCGCGCTATCCCCTTTGATAACTCGCTATAAAGCTGTTGACGAGATCTTTCCATTTTTAGTAAAATGGGCAATAGCGCGTTATAGGCCTCCATAACACGCTACCGGAAATTACGTAAAACTCGAGCTCTCGGGTTTGTGTATATCGACCTGCTATAGCCTGCTAACTGTCAATTGAGAACACGATACACAACTCAATAGCACGTTATCCAAGGCTGAGACAAAAATCTGATATTTCTAATGAGAAAAATGTTGGCATTTCTGCTTGCTCGATATTTCTATTCCTTACACAATTTTTCCTGTTTATCTTAATTGAAATATTCTCTACTAACACCTAGATGATTCCCATTGCCTCACACGCCCAAAACAACTTTGGATGAAACAATGTTTTGAATTCAAATCATTTTGTAATCTCAGCAACTTCTAATTTTATATAACACTTATTCTCTGATTTTCAAAAATACAACACACACGATTTTTACAAAATAGATTGAGCTTTCCAAAGATTTTTTCAAAAGAAGAAAGTAATGATTCTTGCATTTGCCAAAACAAGCTTCGAATAGAATCAAAATTGCAATCTGTCTTGATGATAACATCGTTGATCAGCAAGTTCTTCATTTTATCCCCTTTGTGCTTTGATTTGCACAAGCTATCCATTGTTTTAAGCTGTAAGTATATGAAGTGGTCTCGGTAAGATAACACAACAAAATAGAACACATCACCTGTCTTGCATCAGGAACACATCAAACAATAGCTTTTGAAGTCTACAAAGATAAAGCTCGAAGAACGAAGACGTATCTCATGCCTAATGCATTAGTTTGATATTTGGTGTGTAGGGTAACCTCTCGATCAATCTCAGCACTAAAAGTCTGAAAATTGCAAAGTCTTCAAAATCACTTCAATATTGTATTTCATTTTGAAAAAATGTTTTCCGAAAGGTTTTAATCATAATTTCAAAGAGTTTTGAATTATTTAAATGTTTTTAATCTTATGTCAATATGTTTTGAGTTAATGGAATGGTTCTTGAGTGTCAAAATATTAATTTTTCAAAACTAAGGCTATCCAACAATTTGCCAAAATTTTCCTGAAGGCACTAGCGTACTATGAGTGTTGATAGCACGTTGATAGAGTTCTATAATAAAACATTTGTCTGTCTGGAAAATTGTCTATACCGCGTTATCCCCTTTAATAACTCGCTATAAAGTTGTTGCCGAGATCTTTCCATTTTTAGTAAAATGGGCAAAAGCGCGCTATAGGCCTCGATAACACGCTATCACAAATTACTTAAAAGTCGAGCTCTCGGGTTTGTGTATATCGACCTGCTATAGCCTGCTAACTGTCAATTGAAAACATGATACACAACTCAATAGCACGGTATCCACGTCTGAGACAAAAATCTGATATTTCTAACGAGAAAAATGTGTGCACTTCTGCTTGCTTGATATTTCTATTCCTTACACAATTTTTTCAGGTTATCTTAATTAAAATATTCTCTACTAACACCAAGCAGATTCCCATTGCCTTGCACGCCCAAAACAACTTTGGATGAAACAATGTTTTGAATTCAAATCATTTTGTAATCTCAGCAACTTCTAATTTTATATAACACTTATTCTCTGATTTTCAAAAATACAACACACACGATTTTTGCAAAATAGATTGCGCTTTCCAAAGAGTTTTTCAAAAGAAGAAAGTAATGATTCTTGCATTTGCCAAAACAAGCTTCGAATAGAATCAAAATTGCAATCTGTCTTGATGATAACATCGTTGATCAGCAAGTTCTTCATTTTATCCCCTTTGTGCTTAGATTTGCACAAGCTATCCATTGTTTGAAGCTGTAAGTATATGAAGTGGTCTCGGTAAGATAACACAACAAAATAGAATACATCACCTGTCTTGCGTCAGGAACACATCAAACAATAGCTTTCAAAGTCTACAAAGAAAAAGCTCGAAGAACGAAGACGTATCTCATGCCTAATGCATTAGTTTGATATTTGGTGTGTAGGGTAACCTCTCGATCAATCTCAGCACTAAAAGTCTAAAAATTGCAAAGTCTTCAAAATCACTTCAATATAGTATTTCATTTTGAAAAAATGTTTTCCGAAAGTTTTTCATCATAATTTCAATGAGTTTTGAATTATTTAAAAGTTTTTAATCTTATGTCTATATGTTTTGAGTTAATGGAATGGGTCTTAAGTGTCAAAATATTAATTTTTCAAAAATAGGGCTATCCAGCAATTTGCCAAAATTTTCCTGAAGGCACTAGCGCACTATGAGTGTTGATAACACGCTGATAGAGTTCTATAATTAAACATTTGTTTTTCTGGAAAATAGTCTATAGCGCGTTATCCCCTTTGATAACTCGCTATAAAGCTATTGCCGAGATCTTTCCATTTTTAGTAAAATGGGCAATAGCGCGCTATAGGCCTCATTAACCCACTGTCGGAAATTACGTAAAACTCCAACTCTCGGGTTTGTGTATATCGACCTGCTATAGCCTGCTAACTGTCGATTGAGAACATGATACACAACCCAATAGCATACTATCCACGTCTGAAACAAAAATCTGATATTTCTAACGAGAAAAATGTGGGCACTTCTGCTTGCTCGATATTTTTATTCCTTACACAATTTTTCCAGGTTATCTTAATTGAAATATTCTCCACTAACACCTAGATTATTCCCATTGTCTCGCACGCCCAAAACAACTTTGGCTGAAACAATGTTTTGAATTCAAATGATCTTGTAATCTCAGCAACTTCTAATTTTATAAAACACTTATTCTCCGATTTTAAAAAATACAAACACACGATTTTTGCAAGTTAGATTGAGCTTTCCAAAGAGTTTTTCAAGAGAAGAAAGTAATCATTGTTGCATTCGCCAGAACAAGCTTCGAATAGAATCAAAATTGCAATCTGTCTTGATGCTAACATCGTTGATCAGCAAGTTCTTCATTTTATCCCTTTTGTCCTTAAATTTGCACAGGCTATGCATTATTTTAAGCTGTAAGTATATGAAGTGGTCTCGGTAAGATAACACAACAAAATAGAACACATCACCTGTCTTACGTCAGGAACACATCAAACAATAGCTTTCGAAGTCTACAAAGATAAAGCTCGAAGAACGAAGACATATCTCATGCCTAACGCATTAGTTTGATCTTTGGTGTGTAGGGTAACCTCTCGATCAACCTCAGCACTAAAAGTCTGAAAATTGCAAAGTCTTCAAAATCACTTCAATATAGTATTTCATTTGGAAAAAATGTTTTTCGAAAGGTTTTCATCATAATTTCAATGAGTTTTGAATTATTTAAAAGTTTTTAATCTTATGTCAATATGTTTTGAGTTAATGGAATGGTTTTTGAGTGTCAAAATATTAATTTTTCAAAAATAAGGCTATCCAGCAATTTGCCAAAATTTTCCTGAAGGCACTAGCGCACTATCAGTGTTGATAGCACGCTGATAGAGTTCTATAATAAAACATTTGTTTTTCTGAAAAATTGTCTATAGCGCGCTATCCCCTTTGATAACTCGCTATAAAGCTGTTGACGAGATCTTTCCATTTTTAGTAAAATGGGCAATAGCGCGTTATAGGCCTCCATAACACGCTACCGGAAATTACGTAAAACTCGAGCTCTCGGGTTTGTGTATATCGACCTGCTATAGCCTGCTAACTGTCAATTGAGAACACGATACACAACTCAATAGCACGTTATCCAAGGCAAAGACAAAAATCTGATATTTCTAATGAGAAAAATGTTGGCATTTCTTCTTGCTCGATATTTCTATTCCTTACACAATTTTTCCTGTTTATCTTAATTGAAATATTCTCTACTAACACCTAGATGATTCCCATTGCCTCACACGCCCAAAACAACTTTGGATGAAACAATGTTTTGAATTCAAATCATTTTGTAATCTCAGCAACTTCTAATTTTATATAACACTTATTCTCTGATTTTCAAAAATACAACCCACACGATTTTTGCAAAATAGATTGAGCTTTCCAAAGATTTTTTCAAAAGAAGAAAGTAATGATTCTTGCATTTGCCAAAACAAGCTTCGAATAGAATCAAAATTGCAATCTGTCTTGATGATAACATCGTTGATCAGCAAGTTCTTCATTTTATCCCCTTTGTGCTTTGATTTGCACAAGCTATCCATTGTTTTAAGCTGTAAGTATATGAAGTGGTCTCGGTAAGATAACACAACAAAATAGAACACATCACCTGTCTTGCATCAGGAACACATCAAACAATAGCTTTTGAAGTCTACAAAGATAAAGCTCGAAGAACGAAGACGTATCTCATGCCTAATGCATTAGTTTGATATTTGGTGTGTAGGGTAACCTCTCGATCAATCTCAGCACTAAAAGTCTGAAAATTGCAAAGTCTTCAAAATCACTTCAATATAGTATTTCATTTTGAAAAAATGTTTTCCGAAAGGTTTTAATCATAATTTCAAAGAGTTTTGAATTATTTAAATGTTTTTAATCTTATGTCAATATGTTTTGAGTTAATGGAATGGTTCTTGAGTGTCAAAATATTAATTTTTCAAAACTAAGGGTATCCAACAATTTGCCAAAATTTTCCTGAAGGCACTAGCGTACTATGAGTGTTGATAGCACGTTGATAGAGTTCTATAATAAAACATTTGTCTGTCTGGAAAATTGTCTATACCGCGTTATCCCCTTTAATAACTCGCTATAAAGTTGTTGCCGAGATCTTTCCATTTTTAGTAAAATGGGCAAAAGCGCGCTATAGGCCTCGATAACACGCTATCACAAATTACTTAAAAGTCGAGCTCTCGGGTTTGTGTATATCGACCTGCTATAGCCTGCTAACTGTCAATTGAAAACATGATACACAACTCAATAGCACGGTATCCACGTCTGAGACAAAAATCTGATATTTCTAACGAGAAAAATGTGTGCACTTCTGCTTGCTCGATATTTCTATTCCTTACACAATTTTTTCAGGTTATCTTAATTAAAATATTCTCTACTAACACCTAGCAGATTCCCATTGCCTTGCACGCCCAAAACAACTTTGGATGAAACAATGTTTTGAATTCAAATCATTTTGTAATCTCAGCAACTTCTAATTTTATATAACACTTATTCTCTGATTTTAAAAAATACAACACACACGATTTTTGCAAAATAGATTGCGCTTTCCAAAGAGTTTTTCAAAAGAAGAAAGTAATGATTCTTGCATTTGCCAAAACAAGCTTCGAATAGAATCAAAATTGCAATCTGTCTTGATGATAACATCGTTGATCAGCAAGTTCTTCATTTTATCCCCTTTGTGCTTAGATTTGCACAAGCTATCCATTGTTTGAAGCTGTAAGTATATGAAGTGGTCTCGGTAAGATAACACAACAAAATAGAATACATCACCTGTCTTGCGTCAGGAACACATCAAACAATAGCTTTCAAAGTCTACAAAGATAAAGCTCGAAGAACGAAGACGTATCTCATGCCTAATGCATTAGTTTGATATTTGGTGTGTAGGGTAACCTCTCGATCAATCTCAGCACTAAAAGTCTAAAAATTGCAAAGTCTTCAAAATCACTTCAATATAGTATTTCATTTTGAAAAAATGTTTTCCGAAAGTTTTTCATCATAATTTCAATGAGTTTTGAATTATTTAAAAGTTTTTAATCTTATGTCTATATGTTTTGAGTTAATGGAATGGGTCTTAAGTGTCAAAATATTAATTTTTCAAAAATAGGGCTATCCAGCAATTTGCCAAAATTTTCCTGAAGGCACTAGCGCACTATGAGTGTTGATAACACGCTGATAGAGTTCTATAATTAAACATTTGTTTTTCTGGAAAATTGTCTATAGCGCGTTATCCCCTTTGATAACTCGCTATAAAGCTATTGCCGAGATCTTTCCATTCTTAGTAAAATGGGCAATAGCGCGCTATAGGCCTCATTAACCCACTATCGGAAATTACGTAAAACTCCAACTCTCGGGTTTGTGTATATCGACCTGCTATAGCCGGCTAACTTTCGATTGAGAACATGATGCACAACCCAATAGCATACTATCCACGTTTGAGACAAAAATCTGATATTTCTAATGAGAAAAATGTGGGCACTTCTGCTTGCTCGATATTTCTATTCCTTACACAATTTTTCCAGGTTATCTTAATCGAAATATTCTCCACTAACACCTAGATTATTCCCATTGTCTCGCACGCCCAAAACAACTTTGGCTGAAACAATGTTTTGAATTCAAATGAACTTGTAATCTCAGCAACTTCTAATTTTATAAAACACTTATTCTCTGATTTTCAAAAATACAAACACACGATTTTTGCAAGTTAGATTGAGGTTTCCAAAGAGTTTTTCAAGAAAAGAAAGTAATCATTGTTGCATTCGCCAGAACAAGCTTCGAATAGAATCAAAATTGCAATCTGTCTTCATGCTAACATCGTTGATCAGCAAGTTCTTCATTTTATCCCTTTTGTGCTTAAATTTGCACAGGCTATGCATTATTTTAAGCTGTAAGTATATGAAGTGGTTTCGGTAAGATAACACAGCAAAATAGAACACATCACCTGTCTTACGTCAGGAACACATCAAACAATAGCTTTCGAAGTCTACAAAGATAAAGCTCGAAGAACGAAGACATATCTCATGCCTAACGCATTAGTTTGATCTTTGGTGTGTAGGGTAACCTCTCGATCAATCTCAGCACTAAAAGTCTGAAAATTGCAAAGTCTTCAAAATCACTTCAATATAGTATTTCATTTGGAAAAAATGTTTTTCGAAAGGTTTTCATCATAATTTCAATGAGTTTTGAATTATTTAAAAGTTTTTAATCTTATGTCAATATGTTTTGAGTTAATGGAATGGTTCTTGAGTGTCAAAATATTAATTTTTCAAAAATAAGGCTATCCAGCAATTTGCCAAAATTTTCCTGAAGGCACTAGCGCACTATCAGTGTTGATAGCACGCTGATAGAGTTCTATAATAAAACATTTGTTTTTCTGAAAAATTGTCTATAGCGCGCTATCCCCTTTGATAACTCGCTATAAAGCTGTTGACGAGATCTTTCCATTTTTAGTAAAATGGGCAATAGCGCGTTATAGGCCTCCATAACACGCTACCGGAAATTACGTAAAACTCGAGCTCTCGGGTTTGTGTATATCGACCTGCTATAGCCTGCTAACTGTCAATTGAGAACACGATACACAACTCAATAGCACGTTATCCAAGGCTGAGACAAAAATCTGATATTTCTAATGAGAAAAATGTTGGCATTTCTGCTTGCTCGATATTTCTATTCCTTACACAATTTTTCCTGTTTATCTTAATTGAAATATTCTCTACTAACACCTAGATGATTCCCATTGCCTCACACGCCCAAAACAACTTTGGATGAAACAATGTTTTGAATTCAAATCATTTTGTAATCTCAGCAACTTCTAATTTTATATAACACTTATTCTCTGATTTTCAAAAATACAACACACACGATTTTTGCAAAATAGATTGAGCTTTCCAAAGATTTTTTCAAAAGAAGAAAGTAAGGATTCTTGCATTTGCCAAAACAAGCTTCGAATAGAATCAAAATTGCAATCTGTCTTGATGATAACATCGTTGATCAGCAAGTTCTTCATTTTATCCCCTTTGTGCTTTGATTTGCACAAGCTATCCATTGTTTGAAGCTGTAAGTATATGAAGTGGTCTCGGTAAGATAACACAACAAAATAGAATACATCACCTGTCTTGCGTCAGGAACACATCAAACAATAGCTTTCAAAGTCTACAAAGATAAAGCTCGAAGAACGAAGACGTATCTCATGCCTAATGCATTAGTTTGATATTTGGTGTGTAGGGTAACCTCTCGATCAATCTCAGCACTAAAAGTCTGAAAATTGCAAAGTCTTCAAAATCACTTCAATATAGTATTTCATTTTGAAAAAATGTTTTCCGAAAGGTTTTAATCATAATTTCAAAGAGTTTTGAATTATTTAAATGTTTTTAATCTTATGTCAATATGTTTTGAGTTAATGGAATGGTTCTTGAGTGTCAAAATATTAATTTTTCAAAACTAAGGCTATCCAACAATTAGCCAAAATTTTACTGAAGGCACTAGCGTACTATGAGTGTTGATAGCACGTTGATAGAGTTCTATAATAAAACATTTGTCTATCTGGAAAATTGTCTATACCGCGTTATCCCCTTTAATAACTCGCTATAAAGTTGTTGCCGAGATCTTTCCATTTTTAGTAAAATGGGCAAAAGCGCGTTATAGGCCTCGATAACACGCTATCACAAATTACTTAAAAGTCGAGCTCTCGGGTTTGTGTATATCGACCTGCTATAGCCTGCTAACTGTCAATTGAGAACACGATACACAACTCAATAGCACGTTATCCAAGTCTGCGACAAAAATCTGATATTTCTAACGAGAAAAATGTTGGCATTTCTGCTTGCTCGATATTTCTATTCCTTACACAATTTTTCCTGTTTATCTTAATTGAAATATTCTCTACTAACACCTAGATGATTCCCATTGCCTCGCACGCCCAAAACAACTTTGGATGAAACAATGTTTTGAATTCAAATCATTTTGTAATCTCAGCAACTTCTAATTTTATATAACACTTATTCTCTGATTTTCAAAAATACAACACACACGATTTTTGCAAAATAGATTGAGCTTTCCAAAGATTTTTTCAAAAGAAGAAAGTAATGATTCTTGCATTTGCCAAAACAAGCTTCGAATAGAATCAAAATTGCAATCTGTCTTGATGATAACATCGTTGATCAGCAAGTTGTTCATTTTATCCCCTTTGTGCTTTGACTTGCACAAGATATCCATTGTTTTAAGCTGTAAGTATATGAAGTGGTCTCGGTAAGATAACACAACAAAATAGAACACATCAAACAATAGCTTTTGAAGTCTACAAAGATAAAGCTCGAAGAACGAAGACGTATCTCATGCCTAATGCATTAGTTTGATATTTGGTGTGTAGGGTAACCTCTCGATCAATCTCAGCACTAAAAGTCTGAAAATTGCAAAGTCTTCAAAATCACTTCAATATAGTATTTCATTTTGAAAAAATGTTTTCCGAAAGGTTTTAATCATAATTTCAAAGTGTTTTGAATTATTTAAATGTTTTTAATCTTATGTCAATATGTTTTGAGTTAATGGAATGGTTCTTGAGTGTCAAAATATTAATTTTTCAAAACTAAGGCTATGCCAAAATTTTCCTGAAGGCACTAGCGCACTATGAGTGTTGATAGCACGTTGATAGAGTTCTATAATAAAACATTTGTCTGTCTGGAAAATTGTCTATACCGCGCTATCCCCTTTAATAACTCGCTATAAAGCTGTTGCCGAGATCTTTCCATTTTTAGTAAAATGGGCAATAACGCACTATAGGCCTCGATAACACGCTATCACAAATTACTTAAAAGTCGAGCTCTCGGGTTTGTGTATATCGACCTGCTATAGCCTGCTAACTGTCAATTGAAAACATGATACACAACTCAATAGCACGGTATCCACGTCTGAGACAAAAATCTGATATTTCTAACGAGAAAAATGTGTGCACTTCTGCTTGCTCGATATTTCTATTCCTTACACAATTTTTCCAGGTTATCTTAATTAAAATATTCTCTACTAACACCTAGATGATTCCCATTGCCTTGCACGCCCAAAACAACTTTGGATTAAACAATGTTTTGAATTCAAATCATTTTGTAATATCAGCAACTTCTAATTTTATAAGACACTTATTCTCTGATTTTCAAAACTACAACACACACGATTTTTGCAAGTTAGATTGAGCTTTCCAAAGAGTTTTTGAAGAGAAGAAAGTAATGATTCTTGCAATTGCCAAAATAAGCTTCGAATAGAATCAAAATTGCAATCTGTCTTGATGATAACGTCGTTGATCAGCAAGTTCTGCATTTTATCCCTTTTGTGCTTAGATTTTTAGAGGCTATCCATTGTTTTAAGCTGTAAGTATATGAAGTGGTCTCGGTAAGATAACACAACAAAATTGTCACACCCCGCCCGGAAGCGCCTAAATCAGCGGTACACTCTCGGACAGGGCGCGCATTTGGAACAATAACAATGGTAACAACAGGCTGCGCAGCGGAAATACAGTACACACAATACAAATCTGATTTCATTTAATTCAGAATACTTTTGTACATAAAATGGTCAAGGGATCATACTCCCAAAATCCCCAATGAATCATACAAAGGGTACAAAATGTGGGCCCCATAACCTGCACCCAGTCCACCCTAATTTCCTGTGAAAGATTGGATAATAATGGAGTGAGATGAACGCGCTCAGTGGGTAAATAGTGCATGAGTATAACAATTAATAAAGCGTACTTCAACATCAAATATCTTAAATACACATGTGAGCATCATAATCAATCAATATGTATGTATGCATGACACCGTCTCGTAATGGTTTGATGAACGTACATCGCCTAAATTCACGTACAGGAACGATGCTCTGGATTCACGTACTGATGTCCCTCCCCGGGTGTAGCCGGGTTCTCATGTACGTCCCTCTCCAGAGAAATGTAATGAATAGCGAGCAATGCTCCTAACTATTCTATGAGTCATAAACCATGTGGTGATATGTATGATGCCAATGCATGAACTGGTCTAGTCTTTTCTTGACATTTAGACTGACTTTGGCAACGTCTGGTGATCCTTATCAGGGTCGGTATCACGACGTGCAAGATTAGGAAATTTAGTATTACTGTATAAGCTGATAGCTTTCAATAAGACCAACTAGATCAGTCCCCAGTTGAGAGGTGAGACACAAGGTCTGCTCAAATACCAATCGCCTAGAGCAGCCCGCTGCCTCCCGTTCACTATTTAAAGTTGCTGAGGACAAGACCGAGTCTAGTTGAGTCAGATTGACCACAAATCCGGCATTATAACAGTGCATTACATGAATTCCAAATATACAGGCATAAGTGCGACAGTATAAATAGTATATGACATAATGCAGTGTAAATGAATAGTAGACATAATAATAATTGAATGTAAACTTTAATAAAAGTTATGAAACACACAAACCTATGTTTCGTTCCCCACCTTCAGATAA
Source organism: Paratinospora sagittata (assembly GCA_035771175.1). Taxonomy (NCBI): domain Eukaryota; kingdom Viridiplantae; phylum Streptophyta; class Magnoliopsida; order Ranunculales; family Menispermaceae; genus Paratinospora; species Paratinospora sagittata. Next base: position 26,605,850 of record CM069610.1, read on the forward strand.
AACTTCTTCTTTCAGATTTGGCGTTTTCCTCCGGACAGAACTTCGTTGCACCGCTTTCAGATCTGGCACTTTCCTCCAGACAGAACTTTGTTGCACCGCACCGAGAGTCTCGGACAGATAGTCTCAAAAACTTAGAATGCGTGGAAAGGAAAAGAAATTCACAAGAGAAGGTGATTTGGTGTGAGGAATGAGAAATGATGAGGTTTCTTATATAGAGATTTTTGCGCCTGAACGTTCGGGCATGCGCCTGAACGTTCTGGCATACCTTGCGCCTGAACGTTCTGGCATGCGCCTGAACGTTCTGTCATGCGCCGTAACGTTCGGGCGTTGCCCAAATAGTAAATTTATTTATTTATTTATTTATTTATTTATTTTTGTGAAATACAGGGTATTACACTCTACCCCCCTTAAAGGGATTTCGCCCTCAAAACCAAGTCAAGTAGTGATGAGGGTTATCGGCTTGAGAAGTAGCCACAGGTTGATAAGGAGGCCACTGCATGTGTGCATCACCATATCCATTGATATTATTTTCAGACATCTGCGTAGTTATTGAAGTGAAACAATGGATCAAGATAGGTGTAAAAAATGTTTCATCCTGGGATTGATAAGTGAAAATGATACAATGTACCACATCATCCGTTGGTACTAGAAAACAATTCAGGGTATTTCTGTTTAATTGTTGCTTCTAGTTCCCATGTTGCTTCCTCTATACCGTGGTGATCCCAGAGCACTTTCACAAGTGGTATGCTACGTCGCCGTAGTTCTTGCGTTTTTCGATCTAAAATCTGGATTGCTTTCTCCTGATACGTATTTCCTTCCTCAACCCGAACCTCGACTAAAGGGATGATATGCGAAGGATCAGGACGATACTTGCGAAGCATAGATACGTGAAAAATGTCATGAACCTTAGGCATGGACGATGGAAGGGACAGACGATAATCAAGTTTGCCAATACGTTCAATGATCTGAAATGGACCGATATATCGCGGGGAGAGCTTGCCTTTGATTCCAAAGCGTTTGACGCCTCTTGTGGGCTGGACTTTCAAAAAAACAAAGTCCCCCTTATCAAATTCTAGAGGTTGTCTCCGCTTGTCAGCATAGCTCTTCTGTCGACTTTGTGCAACGCGAAGTCGTTCCTTTACTAGTGTGATCTTTTCAGAAGTCTCTTGAACTAGTTCAGGGCCTAACTACGGTCGATCTGCCATATCTAACCAGCATATCGGAGATCTGCAAGGTCGACCATAGAGAGCCTCGTATGGTGCCATGCCGATACTAGTTTGGTAGCTGTTGTTGTATGCAAACTCAGCTAGATGCAAATACTTTGCCCATCCGTCATTAAAGTCCAAAATGCAGCATCGTAACTTCTAAGATTTGGATAAGCCGCTCTAACTGCCCATCAGTCTGAGGGTGGAAGGCTGTGCTCATAGTGATCTTAGAACCCATTCTATTCTGGAAGCTTTTCCAAAAGTTGGATGTGAATCGAGGGTCTCGATCAGAGACGATCGTGAGTGGTATGCCATGAAGGCGTACGATCTCTCTTTCATATAGTTCTACAAGATTATCCGTGAACTTTATTGGCAAGAAGTGTGCAGACTTTGTAAGTCTGTCAATGATAACCCAGATAATATCTTGCCCTTTATTGTTTTGAGGTAAGGCTGTGACAAAATCCATTGCGATGTTCTCCCATTTCCTTTCTCCAATAGGTAACGGCTGGAGAAGTTCAGAGGGAACTCTTGGTTCTGCCTTGACTTTCTGGCAAACGAGACATCGAGCAACGAAGTCTGTAATTTCCTTCTTCATTCAAGAAAGCCAGAATTGTGGCTTGTTGTACATCTTGTCACCCCCAGGATGCATAGCGTACCTCGAACAGTGCATCTCAGTAAGCACTTCTTTACGAACCTCAGGATCGTTCGGTAGGCAGAGACGTTTTTTATAGAAAACTGTGCCGTCTCCAGAGACCGACCAATGAGGAAGGTCCTGGCCGCTGAGTAGAAGGTCTCGTTTCTCCATTAACATAGGGTCATTGGCTTGAGCGGCTGAAATCTTTCGAACGAGCTCAGAGTTGACTGATAATTGAGAGAGTCGTGGTCTTGGTCCTTCGACGTTCAGCTGTAGGTTAAAGTTCTCCAACTCTGTAGCCAACTTCCCCATTTCGTAGTTAAGAGTGCAAGCAACATAAGATTTTCTACTCAGGGCATCGGCCACAACATTAGCCTTTCCGGGATGGTACTGGAGTTGAAAGTCATAATCTTTCAAGAATTCCAACCATCGTCTTTGGCGGAGGTTAAGGTCTCTCTGAGTGTATATGTACTTAAGACTCTTGTGATCCGAGAAGACCTCAAACCGTTCACCGTATAGGTAATGACGCCATAACTTCAGTGCAAATACGACAGCTGAAAGTTCCAAGTCATGCGTTGGGTAATTACCCTCATGAATCTTCAGTTGTTTGGATGCATATGCAACCACTTGGCCTTCTTGCATTAGCACGACACCTAAGCCTTGGAGAGAGGCGTCGGTGTATAATCAAAATCCAATTGCATTTCTTGGAGTGATAAGTATAGGTGCTGTCGTGAGGCGTTTCTTCAATTCCTGAAATGATGCTTCACAAGCGGGATTCCAGATAAAGCGCACGTCTTTTCGAGTGAGCTTGGTCATAGGTTTAGCAATCTTTGAGAAGTCCTTGATGAAGCGTCTGTAATAGCCAGCCAAACTAAGAAAACTCCTAATATGAGTAACAGTGGTAGGCTACTTCCAGTTTAAAACTGCTTCAACCTTAGAAGGATCTACCTCAATGCCATTGCCTGAAACCACATGGCCGAGGAATTGAACTCTCTTTGCTCAAAATTCGCACTTACTCAACTTTGCATACAGTTGGTGGCTTCTCAAGGTCTGGAGGACTATCTTCAAATGTATTTTATGGTCTTCCTCGGTTGAGGAATATATCAAGATGTCGTCCACAAAAAGCACCACAAATCGGTCTAAGTATAACCTGAATATGCGATTCATCAAATCCATGAATGCAGCAGGTGCATTTGTTAGACCGAATGGCATAACTAAGAACTCGTAATGACCGTACCGAGTTTTGATTCCGTTGACCCTGGTTCTGTTGGTTCTGCCTGGGTTGGGCATTAGCAGCAGGTGGTGCTTGTTGGATCGGAACAACGGGAATAGGTTGTTGTAGGTGCGGACAGGCATATCTTACGTGGCCCTTCTGGCCGCAGTTGAAACAAGTCGGCCTGTACTGCTGATGGTTTTTCTGGCCATTCTGATTATTCTGCTGGCCTAGCTGATTGTGGTGTCGACCACCACCTCTGCCATTTCTATTTCTACGGCCACCTCTTCCATAACGACCTCCACGACCATGATTTCGGAAACCCTGATGGTGAGGGTTAGAAGGTTCAGCCGCAGGTGTTGTGGCCTCATTCTGTGAAACCGGGGATGGGAGGGTTGGGTTTTGATTGTAGTAGGGCTTCTTCTTGTTGCTCTGTTGCAAGCCTTGTTGGGAAAACGTTGCAGGCCGTTTGCCCTTATTCATTCGCTGTTCCCGTAAGATAGTCTCCTGTTCAAAGCTGATGGCCCAGTCAACAACCTCCTTGTAAATCTTGAGATCCAAGATCGACAAGGCATGTCGAATGTCATGGCGAAGACCATTATAAAATTTCTCAGTCTTATCTTGCTCCGTTGAGATGGTGGAGAGAGAGTAGACTGATAATTCTTTGAATTTTCCAGCGTATTCTCTGACGGTCATGGTGCCCTGATATAACTTAGCAAATTCCCGGCGCTTCTGCTTTGTCACCGCGCTGGGAAAATACTCATCAATAAACATTGACTCAAACTGTTGCCAAGTCATATCTACTATATTGACCCTTGGGTCTTTTTTCATTGTGATCCACCATGTGTTTGCGTCACCAACAAGTTGGTAGGTTGCTAGTGGAATTTTGCGAGTCTCATCGACTCCCATTGCATCAAGAGCCTTCTTTGACTCATCCAGCCACTTTTGCACCTCATCAGCCTCAATGGTGCCAGCGAAAGTAAGAGGTTGTAGCCGCTTGTATTTAGTAATCTGATCGGTTTGAGCTTCCGATCCAAACTTTACAGGTGCTTGAACCGTAGTAACCTAACTGGTCGCGGTCTCACGAACGGTCGTTTGAACAGTGACTTTGATTGCTTCAATAAATTCGGCGAAAAAGGTTTCCATGCTCGAAGGCATAACAATGGGTGCGGGTGGGGGTGGTATTGCCTGCCCAGATGTAGTGGCAGTGTTGGGTGTGGCCTGTGCTGTTGTCGGAGGCGGTGGTTCCTGAATCTCAGGAGGTGCCTCCACTGCGGGACGAACAGTACGTGGCCTTCCTCTATTCCTGGTTTGCATTTTCTCACTGGCAAGGAAAAAATAAAACCAAGATTAAGAACCTGTAGCCAAGTATAATGTGATAGTATGCTCAGCAACAATTTCAAGAGTACTACCATAGTAAAATCACCTATTTTTCTAAGTATAGTGTAAGGTTTTTGTTGAGGAATCAAAGAATCTTAAATATCTCGTATGTTTGGCCATGGTGTAAAAACAAGGTTAGAATATTTATATAATAAGTAGAAAACTTTGCAAGTATTTAAAATGATTTGGTTCTGGTTGTTTGTGAACATACATATATATTGCATTGAAAATCCATACGAGTCATAAGAACTCTAAGATTTGCCTCGGTGAATATCCTGATCTAACGTTCTATCGTAATCTTATGTATTCAGACGCTTACTCTTAGTCTTTTCGATTATTATCCAAGTTCATGTGTCCCATACCACATGAATTTAGTAATAAGGGTGTCAACCAAGTTAAGTTTTATGAACACGGTCTCTAAAAACATTGGCTGAATAGAAGTTCACTAATAGTATCGTCTAAATTTACTCGTCCTATACCGTGTAAACTTAGTGATAATATTAGTAATGCAACTTTCTCCAAATGTTTCTTTTCACACAAGGTCATGGGTTTTCTTACTTCCACATTTTATTTAGTATCCTCCAATTTTGTTGTGTCCCATACCACTCCAAAGTTAGTGATACAAAAGAAAGAATGGTTGTAAGTCGGCCCACCAAAGATAGTCTTTAAACAAAACAATTTCATTCATATATATCAAAGAAAAGTTTACAATGCCAGGAATTAATTTTAACTTTCTTGCCTACTACTGCTACTTCGAGATCTACTGCTACGTACAGAATGACTACTAACAGAAGGTTGAGAGTGTGCACGCTCTGCGTCGGAGTTTTGCAACCGGGTTAATATATTATTGTGGCTCTCTCTCAGTGTAGCAATATTGGATGCCATTTCATCTAACCGTTCAAGTAGGTTAGTCGGTTGTCCCATTGGTGGTTGATGGGTCGTTTGTCCCGTAGGAGAAGGGTAGGCCATAGACATTGGGGGAAAGTATTGGTTCATAGGTGGAAGGTAGTTGTTTTGATTGTGCGGGGATCCCCTAACTGGAACCCCATGGATATTTGAATTTGTTTGTGGTGAAAAAGTTTGAAACAATGGGCTTATCGGGATGTTTTATCCTCCAAGATTTGGTGATGCCCAATATTGTCGTTGTTGGTTCACAGCAACTTGTGGAACTGGATGATACTGTACCGTAGGAGTTGGAAATTTTTGGTACGAAGTGGTGCCTTGAGTGGGCACGTTCCAAGTTGGTGGATTTGCTGGCGTACCTTGTCTATCATGACTTTGTGTAGGTTGATTTAGTGTGGCATATAACTCTTCGTCAGTGAGTGGTCGAGCGGTTGGATCACTATTCGGGGCTGGGTCTGATGTAGGATTTGGATTTGAATTATTATTTGGGCCTTCTTGGACGGGCATCTTGCGTCGACTTTTGCGAAGGCAACGCCCATGCTGGTCTCTCGTTCTTTCAGCATTTCGTACTGTCGTGCCGAATAGATCTTCGTCAGTTACCCCTCCACTTGTACCATATGTCTTGAAGATAGAGGATGTTGTAACTGGTTCAGTGATGAGCTTTGACGTTCCATCGAAAGTGGCGACGTTTGCCTCGTATAGTATCCTCATAATCAAGACTCCAAATATACAGGCATAAGTGCGGCAGTATAAACAGTATATGACATAATGCAGTGTAAATGAATAGTAGACATAATAGTAATTGAATGTCAACTTTAATAAAAGTTATGAAACACGCAAACCTATGTTTCGTTCCCCACCTTCAGATAAAACTTCTTCTTTCAGATCCTGCGCTTTCCTCCAGACAGAACTCTGTTGCACCGCTTTCAGATCTGAAGCTTTCCTCTGGACAGAACTTTGTTGCACCGCACCAAGAGTCTCGGACAGAGAGTCTCAAAAACTTAGAATGCGTGGAAAGGAGAAGAAATTCGCAAGAGAAAGTGATTTAGTGTGAGGAATAAGAAATGAGGAGGTTTCTTATATAGAGATTTTTGCTCCCGAACGTTCAGGCTTGAACGTTCTTGCAAGCGCCTGAACATTCTGGCAAGCGCCTGTACGTTCTGGCATGCGCCTGAACGTTCTGGCATGCGCTTGAACGTTCTGGCATGCTCCTAAACGTTCGGGCAAGCATTGCGCCTGAACGTTCTGGCGTTGCCCAAATAGTAATTTTTTTTTTATGTGAAAAACATGGTATTACAAAATAGAACACATCACCTGTCTTGCGTCAAGAACACATCAAACAATAGCTTTCGAAGTCTACAAAGATAAAGCTCGAAGAACGAAGGCATATCTCATGCCTAATGCATTAGTTTGATTTTTGGTGTGTAGGGTAACCTCTCGATCAATCTCAGCACTAAAAGTCTGAAAATTGCAAAGTCTTCAAAATCACTTCAATATAGTATTTCATTTTGAAAAAATGTTTTTCGAAAGGTTTTAATCATAATTTCAATGAGTTTTGAATTACTTAAAAGTTTTTAATCTTATGTCAATATGTTTTGAGTTAATGGAATGGTTCTTGAGTGTCAAAATATTAATTTTTCAAAAATAAGGCTATCCAGCAATTTGCCAAAATTTTCCTGAAGGCACTAGCGCACTATCAGAGTTGATAGCACGCTGATAGAGTTCTATAATAAAACATTTGTTTTTCTGGAAAATTGTCTATAGAGCGCTATCCACTTTGATAAATCGCTATAAAGCGGTTGCCGAGATCTTTCCATTTTTAGTAAAATGGGCAATAGCGCGCTATACGCCTCGATAACACGCTATCGTAAATTATGTAAAATCCGAGCTCTCGGGTTTGTGTATATCGACCTGCTATAGCCTGTTAACTGTCAATTGGGAACATGATACACAACCCAATAGAACACTATCCACGTCTGAGACAAAAATCTGATATTTCTAACGAGAAAAATGTGGGCACTTCTGCTTGCTCGATATTTCTATTCCTTACACAATTTTTCTAGGTTATCTTAATTGAAATATTCTCTACTAACACCTAGAAGATTCCCATTGTCTCGCACGCCCAAAACAACTTTGGATTAAACAATGTTTTGAATTCAAATCATTTTGTAATCTCAGCAACTTCTAATTTTATAAAACACTTATTTTCTGATTTTCAAAACTACAATACACACTATTTTTGCAAGTTAGATTGAGCTTTCCAAAGAGTTTTTCAAGAGAAGAAAGTAATGATTCTTGCATTTGCCAAAATAAGCTTCGAATAGAATCAAAATTGCAATCTGTCTTGATGATAAGGTCATTCATCAACAAGTTCTTCATTTTATCCCTTTTGTGCTTAGATTTGCAGAGGCTATCCATTGTTTTAAGCTGTAAGTATATGAAGTGGTCTCGGTAAGATAACACAACAAAATAGAACACATCACCTGTCTTGCGTCAAGAACACATCACACAACAGCTTTCGAAGTCTACAAAGATAAAGCTCGAAGAACGGAGACATATCTCATTCCTATTGGATTAGTTTGATCGTTGGTGTGTAGGGTACCCTCTCGATCAATCTCAGCACTAAAAGTCTGATAATTGTAAAGTCTTCAAAATCACATCAATATAGTATTTCATTTTGACAAAAAATGTTTTTCGAAAGGTTTTAATCAAAATTTTAATGAGTTTTGAATTATTTAAAAGTTTTTAATCTTATGTCAATAAATTTTGAGTTAACGAAATGGTTCTTGAGTGTCAAAATATTAATTTTTCAAAAATAAGCCTATCCAGCAATTTGCCAAAATTTTCCTGAAGGCACTAGCGCACTATCAGTGTTGATGGCACGCTGATAGAGTTCTTTAATAAAACATTTGTTTTTCTAAAAAATTGTCTATAGCTCGCTATCCCCTTTGATATCTCGCTATAAAGCTGTTGCTGAGGTATTTTCATGTTTAGAAAAATGGGCAACAGCGTGCTATAGGCCTCGATAACATGCTATCGGAAATTACGTAAAACTCGAGCTCTTGGGTTTGTGTATATTGACCTGCTATAGCCTGCTAACTATCAATTGAGAACATGATACAAAACCCAATAACACGCTATCCACGTCTGAGACAAAAATCTGATATCTCTAACGAGAAGAATGTGGGCACTTCTGCTTGCTCGATATTTCTATTCCTTACACAATTTTTTTAGGTTATCTTAATTGAAATATTCTCTACTAACACCAAGATGATTCCTATTGTCTCGAATGCCCAAAACAACTTTAGATTAAACAATGTTTTGAATTCAAATCATTTTGTACTCTCTTGCTCTTTAACCCGCAACTTCTAATTTTATAAAACACGCATTCTCTGATTTACAAAAATACAACACACACGATTTTTGCAAGTTAGATTGAGCTTTCCAAAGAGTTTTTCAAGAGAAGAAAGTAATGATTCTTGCATTTGTCAAAACAAGCTTCGAATAGAATCAAAATTGCAACCTGTCTTGATGATAACGTCGTTGATCAGCAAGTGCTTCATTTTCCCCCTTTTGTGCTTAGATTTGCAGAGGCCATCCATTATTTTAAGTTGTAAGTATATGAAGTGGTCTCGGTAAGATAACACAACAAAAAAGAACACATCGATTGTCTTGCATCAAGAACACATCAAACAATAGCTTTCGAAGTCTACAAAGATCAAGCTTGTTGAACGAAGACATTTCTCATGCCTAATGCATTAGTTTGATCTTTGGTGTGTAGGGTAAGCTTTCGATCAATCTCCGCACTAAAACCCTGAAAATTGGAAAGTCTTCAAAATCACTTCGATATAGTATTTCATTTTGAAAAAATGTTTTCCGAAAGGTTTTAATCATAATTTAAATGAGTTTTGAATTATTTAAAAGTTTCTAATCTTATATAAATATGTTTTGAGTTAATGGAATGGTTCTTGAGTGTCAAAATATTAATTTTTCAAAAATAAGGCTATCCAGTAATTTGCCAAAATTTTCCTGAAAGCACTAGCGCGCTATCTGTGTTGATAGCACGCTGATAGGGTTCTATAATAAAACATTTGTATTTCTGGAAAATTGACTATACCGCGCTATCCCCTTTGATAACTCGGTATAAAGCTGTTGCCGTGATCTTTCCATTTTTAGTAAAATGGGCAATAGCGCGCTATAGGCCTCGATAACACGCTATCGGAAAGTCCGTAAAACTCGAGCTCTCGGGTTTGTCTATATCGACCTGCTATAGCCTGCTATCTGTCGATTGAGAACATGATACACAACCCAATAGCACGCTATCCACGTGTGAGACAAGAATCTGATATTTCTAACCAGAAAAATGTGGGCACTTCTGCTTGCTCAATTTTTCTATTCCTTACACAATTTTTCCAGTTTATCTTAATTGAAATATTCTCTACTACCACCTAGATGATTCCTATTGTCTCGCATGCCCGAAACAACTTTAGATTAAACATTGTTTTGAATTCAAATCATTTTGTACTCTCTTGCTCTTTAACCCGTAACTTCCAATTTTATAAAACACTCATTCTCTGATTTTCAAAAATACAACACACACGATTTTTTTCAAGTTAGATTGAGCTTTCCAAAGAGTTTTTCAAGAGAAGAAAGTAATGATTCTTGCATTTGTCAAAACAAGCTTCGAATAGAATCAAAATTGCAATCTGTCTTGATGATAACGTCATTGATCAGCAAGTTCTTCATTTTATCCCTTTTGTGCTTAGATTTGCAGAGGCTATCCATTGTTTTAAGTTGTAAGCATATGAAGTGATCTCGGTAAGATAACACAACAACAAAGAACACATCGATTGTCTTGCATCAAGAACACATCAAACAATAGCTTTCGAAGTCTACAAAGGTCAAGCTCGTACAACAAAGGCATATCTCATGCCTAATGTATTAGTTTGATCTTTGGTGTGTAGGGTAACCTCTCGATCAATCTCCGCACTAAAACCCTGAAAATTGCAAAGTCTTCAAAATCACTTCGATATAGTATTTCATTTTGAAAAAATGTTTTCCGAAAGGTTTTAATCATAATTTCAATGAGTTTTGAATTATTTAAAAGTTTCTAATCTTATATAAATATGTTTTGAGTTAATGGAATGGTTCTTGAGTGTCAAAATATTAATTTTTCAAAAATAAGGCTATCCAGTAATTTGCCAAAATTTTCCTGAAGGCACTAGCGCGCTATCAGTGTTGATAGCACGCTGATAGGGTTCCATAATAAAACATTTGTTTTTCTGGAAAATTGACTATACCGCGCTATCCCCTTTGATAACTCGGTATAAAGCTGTTGCCGTGATCTTTCCATTTTTAGTAAAATGGGCAATAGCGTGCTATAGGCCTCGATAACACGCTATCGGAAAGTCCGTAAAACTCGAGCTCTCGGGTTTGTGTATATCGACCTGCTATAGCCTGCTATCTGTCGATTGAGAACATGATACACAACCCAATAGCACGCTATCCACGTGTGAGACAAGAATCTGATATTTCTAACCAGAAAAATGTGGGCACTTCTGCTTGCTCAATTTTTCTATTCCTTACACAATTTTTCCAGTTTATCTTAATTGAAATATTCTCTACTACCACCTAGATGATTCCTATTGTCTCGCATGCCCGAAACAACTTTAGATTAAACATTGTTTTGAATTCAAATCATTTTGTACTCTCTTGCTCTTTAACCCGCAACTTCTAATTTTATAAAACACTCATTCTCTGATTTTCAAAAATACAACACACACGATTTTTTTCAAGTTAGATTGAGCTTTCCAAAGAGTTTTTCAAGAGAAGAAAGTAATGATTCTTGCATTTGTCAAAACAAGCTTCGAATAGAATCAAAATTGCAATCTGTCTTGATGATAACGTCGTTGATCAGCAAGTTCTTCATTTTATCCCTTTTGTGCTTAGATTTGCAGAGGCTATCCATTGTTTTAAGTTGTAAGCATATCAAGTGGTCTCGGTAAGATAACACAACAACAAAGAACACATCGATTGTCTTGCATCAAGAACACATCAAACAATAGCTTTCGAAGTCTACAAAGGTCAAGCTCGTACAACAAAGACATATCTCATGCCTAATGCATTAGTTTGATCTTTGGTGTGTAGGGTAACCTCTCGATCAATCTCAGCACTAAAAGTCTGAAAATTGCAAAGTCTTCAAAATCACTTCAATATAGTATTTTATTTTGAAAAAATGTTTTCCGAAAGGTTTTAATCATAATTTCAATGAGTTTTGAATTATTTAAAAGTTTTTAATCTTATGTCAATATGTTTTGAGTTAATGGAATGGTTCTTGACTGTCAAAATATTAATTTTTCAAAAATAAGGCTATCCAGCAATTTGCCAAAATTTTCCTGAAGGCACTAGCGCACTATCAGAGTTGATAGCACGCTGATAGAATTCTATAATAAAACATTTGTTCTTCTGGAAAATTGTCTATAGCGCGCTATCCCCTTTGATAAATCGCTATAAAGCGGTTGCCGGGATCTTTCTATTTTTAGTAAAATGGGCAATAGCGCGCTATAGGCCTCGATAACACGCTATCGGAAATTACGTAAAATCCGAGCTCTCGGGTTTGTGTATATCGACCTGCTATAGTCTGTTAACTGTCAATTGAGAACATGATACACAACCCAATAGCACACTATCCACGTCTGAGACAAAAATCTGATATTTCTAACGAGAAAAATGTGGGCACTTCTGCTTGCTCGATATTTCTATTCCTTACACAATTTTTCCAGGTTATGTTAATTGAAATATTCTCTAGTAACACCTAGAAGATTCCCATTGTCTCGCACGCCCAAAACAACTTTGGATTAAACAATGTTTTGAATTCAAATCATTTTGTACTCTCTTGCTATTTAACCCGCAACTTCTAATTTTATAAAACACGCATTCTCTGATTTACAAAAATACAACACACACGATTTTTGCAAGTTAGATTGAGCTTTCCAAAGAGTTTTTCAAGAGAAGAAAGTAATGATTCTTGCATTTGTCAAAACAAGCTTCGAATAGAATCAAAATTGCAACCTGTCTTGATGATAACGTCGTTGATCAGCAAGTTCTTCATTTTCCCCCTTTTGTGCTTAGAATTGCAGAGGCTATCCATTATTTTAAGTTGTAAGTATATGAAGTGGTCTCGGTAAGATAACACAACAAAAAAGAACACATCGATTGTCTTGCATCAAGAACACATCAAACAATAGCTTTCGAAGTCTACAAAGATCAAGCTCGTTGAACGAAGACATTTCTCATGCCTAATGCATTAGTTTGATCTTTGGTGTGTAGGGTAACCTCTCGATCAATCTCCGCACTAAAACTCTGAAAATTGCAAAGTCTCCAAAATCACTTCGATATAGTATTTCATTTAGAAAAAATGTTTTCCGAAAGGTTTTAATCATAATTTCAAAGAGTTCTGAATTATTTAAAAGTTTTTAGTCTTACACAATATGTTTTGAGTTAATGGAATGGTTCTTGAGTGTCAAAATATTAATTTTTCAAAAAGAAGGCTATCCAACAATTTGCCAAAATTTTCCTGAAGGCACTAGCGTACTGTCAGTGTTGATAGCACGCTAATAGGGTTCTATAATAAAACATTTGTTTTTCTGAAAAATTCTCTATAGCGCGATATCCCCTTTGATTACTCGCAATAAAGCTATTGCTGTGATCTTTCCATTTTTAGTAAAATGGGCAATAGCGCGCTATGGGCCTCGATAACTCGCTATCGGAAAGTCCGTAAAACTCGAGCTCTCGGGTTCGTGTATATCGACCTGCTATAGCCTGCTATATGTCAATTGAGAACATCATACACAACCCAATAGCACGCTATCCACGTCTGAGACAAAAATCTGATATTTCTAACTAGAAAAATGTGGCCACTTCTGCTTGCTCGATTTTTCTATTCCTTACACAATTTTTCTAGTTTATCTTAATTGAAATATTCTCTACTAACACCTAGATGATTCCTATTTTCTCGCATGCCCAAAACAACATTAGATTAAACAATGTTTTGAATTCAAATCATTTTGTACTCTCTTGCTCTTTAACCCCAACTTCTAATTTTATAAAACACTCATTTTCTGATTTTCAAAAATACAACACACACGATTTTTGCAAGTTAGATTGAGCTTTCCAAAAAGTTTTTCAAGAGAAGAAAGTAATGATTCTTGCATTTGTCAAAACAAGCTCCTAATAGAATCAAAATTGCAACCTGTCTTGATGATAACGTCGTTGATCAGCAAGTGCTTCATTTTATCCCTTTTGTGCTTAGATTTGCAGAGGCTATCCATTGTTTTAAGTTGTAAGTATATGAAGTGGTCTCGGTAAGATAACACAACAAAAAAGAACACAATGTTTGTCTTGCATCAAGAACACATCAAACAATAGCTTCCGAAGTCTACAAAGATCAAGCTCGTAGAACGAAGACATTTCTCATGCCCAATGTATTAGTTTGATCTTTGGTGTGTAGGGTAACCTCTCGATCAATCTCATCACTAAAACTCTGAAAATTGAAAAGTCTTCAAAATCACTTCGATATAGTATTTCATTTTGAAAAAATGTTTTCCGAAAGGTTTTAATCATAATTTCAATGAGTTTTGAATTATTTAAAAGTTTCTAATCTTATATAAATATGTTTTGAGTTAATGGAATGGTTCTTGAGTGTCAAAATATTAATTTTTCAAAAATAAGGCTATCCAGTAATTTGCCAAAATTTTCCTGAAGGCACTAGCGCGCTATCAGTGTTGATAGCACGCTGATAGGGTTCTATAATAAAACATTTGTTTTTCTGGAAAATTGACTATACCGCGCTATCCCCTTTGATAACTCGGTATAAAGCTGTTGCCGTGATCTTTCCATTTTTAGTAAAATGGGCAATAGCGCGCTATAGGCCTCGATAACACGCTATCGGAAAGTCCGTAAAACTCGAGCTCTCGGGTTTGTGTATATCAACCTGCTATAGCCTGCTATCTGTCGATTGAGAACATGATACACAACCCAATAGCACGCTATCCACGTGTGAGACAAGAATCTGATATTTCTAACCAGAAAAATGTGGGCACTTCTGCTTGCTCAATTTTTCTATTCCTTACACAATTTTTCCAGTTTATCTTAATTGAAATATTCTCTACTACCACCTAGATGATTCCTATTGTCTCGCATGCCCGAAACAACTTTAGATTAAACATTGTTTTGAATTCAAATCATTTTGTACTCTCTTGCTCTTTAACCCGCAACTTCTAATTTTATAAAACACTCATTCTCTGATTTTCAAAAATACAACACACACGATTTTTTTCAAGTTAGATTGAGCTTTCCAAAGAGTTTTTCAAGAGAAGAAAGTAATGATTCTTGCATTTGTCAAAACAAGCTTCGAATAGAATCAAAATTGCAATCTGTCTTGATGATAACGTCGTTGATCAGCAAGTTCTTCATTTTATCCCTTTTGTGCTTAGATTTGCAGAGGCTATCCACTGTTTTAAGTTGTAAGCATATGAAGTGGTCTCGGTAAGATAACACAACAACAAAGAACACATCGATTGTCTTGCATCAAGAACACATCAAACAATAGCTTTCGAAGTCTACAAAGGTCAAGCTCGTACAACAAAGACATATCTCATGCCTAATGCATTAGTTTGATCTTTGGATATCGACCTGCTATAGCCTGTTAACTGTCAATTGAGAACATGATACAAAACCCAATATCACTCTATCCACGTCTGAGACAAAAATCTGATATTTCTAACGAGAAAAATGTGGGCACTTCTGCTTGCTCGATATTTCTATTCCTTACACAATTTTTTTAGGTTATCTGAATTGAAATATTCTCTACTAACACCAAGATGATTCCTATTGTCTCGAATGCCCAAAACAACTTTAGATTAAACAATGTTTTGAATTCAAATCATTTTGTACTCTCTTGCTATTTAACCCGCAACTTCTAATTTTATAAAACACGCATTCTCTGATTTACAAAAATACAACACACACGATTTTTGCAAGTTAGATTGAGCTTTCCAAAGAGTTTTTCAAAAGAAGAAAGTACTGATTCTTGCATTTGTCAAAACAAGCTTCGAATAGAATCAAAATTGCAACCTGTCTTGATGATAACGTCGTTGATCGGCAAGTTCTTCATTTTCCCCCTTTTGTGCTTAGATTTACAGAGGCTATCCATTATTTTAAGTTGAAAGAATATGAAGTGGTCTCGGTAAGATAACACAACAAAAAAGAACACATCGATTGTCTTGCATCAAGAACACATCAAACAATAGCTTTCGAAGTCTACAAAGATCAAGCTCGTTGAACGAAGACATTTCTCATGCCTAATGCATTAGTTTGATCTTTGGTGTGTAGGGTAACCTCTCGATCAATCTCCGCACTAAAACTCTGAAAATTGCAAAGTCTTCAAAATCACTTCGATATAGTATTTCATTTAGAAAAAATGTTTTCCGAAAGGTTTTAATCATAATTTCAAAGAGTTCTGAATTATTTAAAAGTTTTTAGTCTTACACAATATGTTTTGAGTTAATGGAATGGTTCTTGAGTGTCAAAATATTAATTTTTCAAAAAGAAGGCTATCCAACAATTTGCCAAAATTTTCCTGAAGGCACTAGCGCACTGTCAGTGTTGATAGCACGCTAATAGGGTTCTATAATAAAACATTTGTTTTTCTGAAAAATTCTCTATAGCGCGATATCCCCTTTGATTACTCGCTATAAAGCTTTTGCCGTGATCTTTCCATTTTTAGTAAAATGGGCAATAGCGCGCTGTAGGCCTCGATAACACGCTATCGGAAAGTTCGTAAAACTCGAGCTCTCGGGTTTGTGTATATCGACCTGCTGCTATCTGTCAATTGAGAACATGATACACAACCCAATAGCACGCTATCCACGTCTGAGACAAAAATCTGATATTTCTAACGAGAAAAATGTGGCCACTTCTGCTTGCTCGATTTTTCTATTCCTTACACAATTTTTCTAGTTTATCTTAATTGAAATATTCTCTACTAACACCTAGATGATTCCTATTTTCTCGCATGCCCAAAACAACATTAGATTAAACAATGTTTTGAATTCAAATCATTTTGTACTCTCTTGCTCTTTAACCCCAACTTCTAATTTTATAAAACACTCATTTTCTAATTTTCAAAAATACAACACACACGATTTTTGCAAGTTAGATTGAGCTTTCCAAAAAGTTTTTCAAGAGAAGAAAGTAATGATTCTTGCATTTGTCAAAACAAGCTTCTAATAGAATCAAAATTGCAACCTGTCTTGATGATAACGTCGTTGATCAGCAAGTGCTTCATTTTATCCCTTTTGTGCTTAGATTTGCAGAGGCTATCCATTGTTTTAAGTTGTAAGTATATGAAGTGGTCTCGGTAAGATAACACAACAAAAAAGAACACATTGTTTGTCTTGCATCAAGAACACATCAAACAATAGCTTCCGAAGTCTACAAAGATCAAGCTCGTAGAACGAAGACATTTCTCATGCCTAATGCATTAGTTTGATCTTTGGTGTGTAGGGTAACCTCTCGATCAATCTCATCACTAAAACTCTGAAAATTGCAAAGTCTTCAAAATCACTTCGATATAGTATTTCATTTTGAAAAAATGTTTTCCGAAAGGTTTTAATCATAATTTCAATGAGTTTTGAATTATTTAAAAGTTTCTAATCTTATATAAATATGTTTTGAGTTAATGGAATGGTTCTTGAGTGTCAAAATATTAATTTTTCAAAAATAAGGCTATCCAGTAATTTGCCAAAATTTTCCTGAAGGCCCTAGCGCGCTATCAGTGTTGAAAGCACGCTGATAAGGTTCTATAATAAAACATTTGTTTTTCTGGAAAATTGTCCATACCGCGCTATCCCCTTTGATAACTCGCTATAAAGCAGTCGCCGTGATCTTTCCATTTTTAGTAAAATGGCCAATAGCGCGCTATAGGCCTCGATAACACGCTATCGGAAAGTCCGTAAAACTCGAGCTCTCGGGTTTGTGTATATCGACCTGCTATAGCCTGCTATCTGTCAATTGAGAACATGATACACAACCCAATAGCACGCTATCCACGTCTGAGACAAGAATCTGATATTTCTAACGAGAAAAATGTGGGCACTTCTGCTCGCTCAAGTTTTCTTTTCCTTACACAATTTTTCCAGTTTATCTTAATTGAAATATTCTCTACTACCACCTAGATGATTCCTATTGTCTCGCATGCCCGAAAAAACTTTAGATTAAACATTATTTTGAATTCAAATCATTTTGTACTCTCTTGCTCTTTAACCCGCAACTTCTAATTTTATAAAACACTCATTCTCTGATTTTCAAAAATACAACACACACGATTTTTGCAAGTTAGATTGAGCTTTCCAAAGAGTTTTTCAAGAGAAGAAAATAATGATTCTTGCATTTGTCAAAACAAGCTTCGAATAGAATCAAAATTGCAATCTGTCTTGATGATAACGTCGTTGATCAGCAAGTTCTTCATTTTATCCCTTTTGTGCTTAGATTTACAGAGGCTATCCATTATTTTAAGTTGAAAGTATATGAAGTGGTCTCGGTAAGATAACACAACAAAAAAGAACACTACGATTGTCTTGCATCAAGAACACATCAAACAATAGCTTTCGAAGTCTACAAAGATCAAGCTCGTTGAACGAAGACATTTCTCATGCCTAATGCATTAGTTTGATCTTTGGTGTGTAGGGTAACCTCTCGATCAATCTCCGCACTAAAACTCTGAAAATTGCAAAGTCTTCAAAATCACTTCGATATAGTATTTCATTTAGAAAAAATGTTTTCCGAAAGGTTTTAATCATAATTTCAAAGAGTTCCGAATTGTTTAAAAGTTTTTAGTCTTACACAATATGTTTTGAGTTAATGGAATGGTTCTTGAGTGTCAAAATATTAATTTTTCAAAAATAAGGCTATCCAACAATTTGCCAAAATTTTCCTGAAGGCACTAGCGCACTGTCAGTGTTGATAGCACGCTAATAGGGTTCTATAATAAAACATTTGTTTTTCTGAAAAATTCTCTATAGCGCGATATCCCCTTTGATTACTCGCTATAAAGCTTTTGCAGTGATCTTTCCATTTTTTGTAAAATGGGCAATAGCGCGCTGTAGGCCGATAACACGCTATCGGAAAGTTCGTAAAACTCGAGCTCTTGGGTTTGTTTATATCGACCTGCTGCTATCTGTCAATTGAGAACATGATACACAACCCAATAGCACGCTATCCACGTCTGAGACAAAAATTTGATATTTCTAACGAGAAAAATGTGGCCACTTCTGCTTGCTCGATTTTTCTATTCCTTACACAATTTTTCTAGTTTATCTTAATTGAAATATTCTCTACTAACACCTAGATGATTCCTATTTTCTCGCATGCCCAAAACAACATTAGATTAAACAATGTTTTGAATTCAAATCATTTTGTACTCTCTTGCTCTTCAACCCCAACTTCTAATTTTATAAAACACTCATTTTCTAATTTTCAAAAATACAACACACACGATTTTTGCAAGTTAGATTGAGCTTTCCAAAAAGTTTTTCAAGAGAAGAAAGTAATGATTCTTGCATTTGTCAAAACAAGCTTCGAATAGAATCAAAATTGCAATCTGTCTTGATGATAACGTCGTTGATCAGCAAGTTCTTCATTTTATCCCTTTTGTGCTTAGATTTGCAGAGGCTATCCACTGTTTTAAGTTGTAAGCATATGAAGTGGTCTCGGTAAGATAACACAACAACAAAGAACACATCGATTGTCTTGCATCAAGAACACATCAAACAATAGCTTTCGAAGTCTACAAAGGTCAAGCTCGTAGAACAAAGACATATCTCATGTCGAATGCATTAGTTTGATCTTTGGTGTGTTGGGTAACCTCTCGATCAATCTCAGCACTAAAAGTCTGAAAATTGCAAAGTCTTAAAAATTACTTCAATATAGTATTTCATTTTGAAAAAATGTTTTTCGAAAGGTTTTAATCATAATTTCAATGAGTTTTGAATTATTTAAAAGTTTTTAATCTTATGTCAATATGTTTTGAGTTAATGGAATGGTTCTTGACTGTCAAAATATTAATTTTTCAAAAATAAGGCTATCCAGCAATTTGCCAAAATTTTCCTGAAGGCACTAGCGCACTATCAGAGTTGATAGCACGCTGATAGAATTCTATAATAAAATATTTGTTCTTCTGGAAAATTGTCTATAGCGCGCTATCCCCTTTGATAAATCGCTATAAAGCGGTTGCCGGGATCTTTCTATTTTTAGTAAAATGGGCAATAGCGCGCTATAGGCCTCGATAACACGCTATCGGAAAGTCCGTAAAACTCGAGCTCTCGGGTTTGTGTATATCAACCTGCTATAGCCTGCTATCTGTCGATTGAGAACATGATACACAACCCAATAGCACGCTATCCACGTGTGAGACAAGAATCTGATATTTCTAACCAGAAAAATGTGGGCACTTCTGCTTGCTCAATTTTTCTATTCCTTACACAATTTTTCCAGTTTATCTTAATTGAAATATTCTCTACTACCACCTAGATGATTCCTATTGTCTCGCATGCCCGAAACAACTTTAGATTAAACATTGTTTTGAATTCAAATCATTTTGTACTCTCTTGCTCTTTAACCCGCAACTTCTAATTTTATAAAACACTCATTCTCTGATTTTCAAAAATACAACACACACGATTTTTTTCAAGTTAGATTGAGCTTTCCAAAGAGTTTTTCAAGAGAAGAAAGTAATGATTCTTGCATTTGTCAAAACAAGCTTCGAATAGAATCAAAATTGCAATCTGTCTTGATGATAACGTCGTTGATCAGCAAGTTCTTCATTTTCCCCCTTTTGTGCTTAGATTTGCAGAGGCTATCCATTATTTTAAGTTGTAAGTATATGAAGTGGTCTCGGTAAGATAACACAACAAAAAAAAACACATCGATTGTCTTGCATCAAGAACACATCAAACAATAGCTTTCGAAGTCTACAAAGATCAAGCTCGTTGAACGAAGACATTTCTCATGCCTAATGCATTAGTTTGATCTTTGGTGTGTAGGGTAACCTCTCGATCAATCTCCGCACTAAAACTCTGAAAATTGCAAAGTCTTCAAAATCACTTCGATATAGTATTTCATTTAGAAAAAATGTTTTCCGAAAGGTTTTAATCATAATTTCAAAGAGTTCTGAATTATTTAAAAGTTTTTAGTCTTACACAATATGTTTTGAGTTAATGGAATGGTTCTTGAGTGTCAAAATATTAATTTTTCAAAAAGAAGGCTATCAAACAATTTGCCAAAATTTTCCTGAAGGCACTAGCGCACTGTCAGTGTTGATAGCACGCTAATAGGGTTCTATAATAAAACATTTGTTTTTCTGAAAAATTCTCTATAGCGCGATATCCCCTTTGATTACTCGCAATAAAGCTATTGCTGTGATCTTTCCATTTTTAGTAAAATGGGCAATAGCGCGCTATAGGCCTCGATAACTCGCTATCGGAAAGTCCGTAAAACTCGAGCTCTCGGGTTCGTGTATATCGACCTGCTATAGCCTGCTATCTATCAATTGAGAACATCATACACAACCCAATAGCACGCTATCCACGTCTAAGACAAAAATCTGATATTTCTAACTAGAAAAATGTGGCCACTTCTGCTTGCTCGATTTTTCTATTCCTTACACAATTTTTCTAGTTTATCTTAATTGAAATATTCTCTACTAACACCTAGATGATTCCTATTTTCTCGCATGCCCAAAACAACATTAGATTAAACAATGTTTTGAATTCAAATCATTTTGTAATCTCAGCAACTTCTAATTTTATAAAACACTTATTCTCTGATTTTCAAAACTACAACATACACGATTTTTGCAAGTTAGATTGAGCTTTCCAAAGAGTTTTTCAAGAGAAGAAAATAATGATTCTTGCATTTGCCAAAATAAGCTTCGAATAGAATCAAAATTGCAATCTGTCTTGATGATAAGGTCGTTGATCGGCAAGTTCTTCATTTTATCCCTTTTGTGCTTAGATTTGCAGAGGCTATCCATTGTTTTAAGCTGTAAGTATATGAAGTGGTCTCGGTAAGATAACACAACAAAATAGAACACATGACCTGTCTTGCGTCAAGAACACATCACACAATAGCTTTCGAAGTCTACAAAGATAAAGCTCGAAGAACGAAGACATATCTCATGCCTATTGGATTAGTTTGATCGTTCGTGTGTAGGGTACCCTCTCGATCAATCTCAGCACTAAAAGTCTGATAATTGCAAAGTCTTCAAAATCACATCAATATAGTATTTCATTTTGACAAAAAATGTTTTTCGAAAGGTTTTAATGAAAATTTCAATGAGTTTTGAATTATTTAAAAGTTTTTAATCTTATGTCAATAAGTTTTGAGTTAATGGAATGGTTCTTGAGTGTCAAAATATTAATTTTTCAAAAATAAGCCTATCCAGCAATTTGCCAAAATTTTCCAGAAGGCACTAGCGCACTATCAGTGTTGATGGCACGCTGATAGAGTTCTTTAATAAAACATTTGTTTTTTTGAAAAATTGTCTATAGCTCGCTATCCCCTTTGATATCTCGCTATAAAGCTGTTGCCGAGATATTTTCATTTTTAGTAAAATGGGCAACAGCGCGCTATAGGCCTCGATAACACGCTATCGAAAATTACGTAAAACTCGAGCTCTCGGGTTTGTGTATATCGACCTGCTATAGCCTGCTAACTGTCAATTGAGAACATCATACAAAACCCAATATCACGCTATCCACGTCTGAGACAAAAATTTGATATTTCTAACCAGAAAAATGTGGGCACTTCTGCTTGCTCGATATTTCTATTCCTTACACAATTTTTTTAGGTTATCTTAATTGAAATATTCTCTACTAACACCAAGATGATTCCTATTGTCTCGAATGCCCAAAACAAGTTTAGATTAAACAATGTTTTGAATTCAAATCATTTTGTACTCTCTTGCTCTTTAAGCCGCAACTTCTAATTTTATAAAACACGCATTCTCTGATTTACAAAAATACAACACACACGATTTTGGCAAGTTAGATTGAGCTTTCCAAAGAGTTTTTCAAGAGAAGAAAGTAATGATTCTTGCATTTGTCAAAACAAGCTTCGCATAGAATCAAAATTGCAACCTCTCTTGATGAGAACGTCGTTGATCAGCAAGTTCTTCATTTTCTCCCTTTTGTGCTTAGATTTGCAGAGGCTATCCATTATTTTAAGTTGTAAGTATATGAAGTGGTCTCGGTAAGATAACACAACAAAAAGAACACATCGGTTGTCTTGCATCAAGAACACATCAAACAATAGCTTTCGAAGTCTACAAAGATCAAGCTCGTAGAACGAAGACATTTCTCATGCCTAATGCATTAGGTTGATCTTTGGTGTGTAGGGTAACCTCTCGATCAATCTCATCACCAAAACTCTGAAAATTGCAAAGTCTTCAAAATCACTTCGATATAGTATTTCATTTTGAAAAAATGTTTTCCGAAAGGTTTTAATCATAATTTCAAAGAGGTTTTGAATTATTTAAAAGTTTTAAATCTTACACACTATGTTTTGAGTTAATGGAATGGTTCTTGAGTGTCAAAATGTTAATTTTTCAAAAATAAGCCTATCCAGCAATTTGCCAAAATTTTCCTGAAGGCACTAGCGCACTATCAGTGTTGATAGCACGCTAATAGGGTTCTATAATAAAACATTTGTATTTCTGAAAAATTCTCTATAGCGCGCTATCCCCTTTGATTACTCGCAATAAAGCTATTGCCGTGATCTTTCCATTTTTAGTAAAATGGGCAATAGCGCGCTATAGGCCTCGATAACACGCTATCGGAAAGTCCGTAAAACTCGAGCTCTCGGGTTTGTGTAGATCGACCTGTTGCTATCTGTCAATTGAGAACATGATACACAACCCAATAGCACGCTATCCACGTCTGAGACAAAAATATGATATTTCTAACGAGAAAAATGTGGCTACTTCTGCTTGCTCGGTTTTTCTATTCCTTACACAATTTTTCTAGTTTATCTTAATTGAAATATTCTCTACTAACACCTAGATGATTCCTATTTTCTCGCATGCCCAAAATAACATTAGATTAAACAATGTTTTGAATTCAAATCATTTTGTACTCTCTTGCTCTTTAACCCGCAACTTCTAATTTTATAAAACACTCATTTTCTAATTTTCAAAAATACAACACACACGATTTTTGCAAGTTAGATTGAGCTTTTCAAAGAGTTTTTCAAGAGAAGAAAGTAATGATTCTTGCATTTGTCAAAACAAGCTTCTAATAGAATCAAAATTGCAACCTGTCTTGATGATAACGTCGTTGATCAGCAAGTGCTTCATTTTATCCCTTTTGTGCTTAGATTTGCAGAGGCTATCCATTGTTTTATGTTGTAAGTATATGAAGTGGTCTAGGTAAGATAACACAACAAAAAAGAACACATTGATTGTCTTGCATCAAGAACACATCAAACAATAGCTTCCGAAGTCTACAAAGATCAAGCTCATAGAACGAAGACATTTCTCATGCCTAATGCATTAGTTTGATCTTTGGTGTGTAGGGTAACCTCTCGATCAATCTCATCACTAAAACTCTGAAAATTGCAAAGTCTTCAAAATCACTTCGATATAGTATTTCATTTTGAAAAAATGTTTTCCGAAAGGTTTTAATCATAATTTCAATGAGTTTTGAATTATTTAAAAGTTTCTAATCTTATATAAATATGTTTTGAGTTAATGGAATGGTTCTTGAGTGTCAAAATATTAATTTTTCAAAAATAAGGCTATCCAGTAATTTGCCAAAATTTCCCTGAAGGCACTAGCGCGCTATCAGTGTTGATAGCACGCTGATAAGGTTCTATAATAAAACATTTGTTTTTCTTGAAAATTGTCTATACCGCGCTATCCCCTTTGATAACTCGCTATAAAGCTGTTGCCGTGATCTTGGGTTTGTGTATATCGACCTGCTATAGCCTGCTATCTGTCAATTGAGAACATGATACACAACCCAATAGCACGCTATCCACTTCTGAGACAAGAATCTGATATTTCTAACAAGAAAAATGTGGGCACTTCTGCTTGCTCAATTTTTCTATTCCTTACACAATTTTTCCAATTTATCTTAATTGAAATATTCTCTACTAACACCTAGATGATTCCTATTGTCTCGCATGCCCGAAACAACTTTAGATTAAACATTGTTTTGAATTCAAATCATTTTGTACTCTCTTGCTCTTTAACCCGCAACTTCTAATTTTATAAAACACTCATTCTCTGATTTTCAAAAATACAACACACACAATTTTTGCAAGTTAGATTGAGCTTTCCCAAGAGTTTTTCAAGAGAAGAAAGTAATAATTCTTGCATTTGTCAAAACAAGCTTCGAATAGAATCAAAATTGCAATCTGTCTTGATGATAACGTCGTTGATCAGCAAGTTCTTCATTTTATCCCTTTTGTGCTTAGATTTGCAGAGGCTATCCAATGTTTTAAGTTGTAAGTATATGAACTGGTGTCGGTAAGATAACACAACAAAAAAGAACAAATCAATTGTCTTGCATCAAGAACACATCAAACAATAGCTTTCGAAGTCTACAAAGGTCAAGATCGTAGAACGAAGACATATCTCATGCCTAATGCATTAGATTGATCTTTGGTGTGTAGGGCCACCTCTCGATCAATCTCATCACTAAAACTCTGAAAATTGCAAAGTCTTCCAAATCACTTCGATATAGTATTTCTTTTGAAAAAATGTTTTCCGAAAGGTTTTAATCATAATTTCAATGAGTTTTGAATTATTTAAAAGTTTTCAATCTTACACAATATGTTTTGAGTTAATGGAATGGTTCTTGAGTGTCAAAATATTAATTTTTCAAAAATAAGGCTATCCAGCAATTTGCCAAAATTTTCCTGAAGGCACTAGCGCACTATCAGTGTTGATAGCACGCTGATAGGGTTCTGTAATAAAACATTTGTTTTTCTGAAAAATTGTCTATAGCGCGCTATCCCTTTTGATTACTCGCAATAAAGCTATTGCTGTGATCTTTCCATTTTTAGTAAAATGGGCAATAGCGCGCTATAGGCCTCGATAACTCGCTATCGGAAAGTCCGTAAAACTCGAGCTCTCGGGTTCGTGTATATCGACCTGCTATAGCCTGCGATCTGTCAATTGAGAACATCATACACAACCCAATAGCACGCTATCCACGTTTGAGACAAAAATCTGATATTTCTAACGAGAAAAATGTGGGCACTTCTGCTTGCTCGATTTTTCTATTCCTTACACAATTTTTCTAGGTTATCTTAATTGAAATATTCCCTACTAACACCTAGATGATTCCTATTGTCTCGAATGCCCAAAACAACTTTAGCTTAAACAATTGTTTGAATTCACATCATTTTGTACTCTCTTGCCTTTTAACCTGCAACTTCTACTTTTATAAAACACTAATTCTCTGATTTTCAAAAATACAACACACACAATTTTTGCAAGTTAGATTGAGCTTTCCCAAGCGTTTTTCAAGAGAAGAAAGTAATGATTCTTGCATTTGTCAAAACAAGCTTCGAATAGAATCAAAATTGCAATCTGTCTTGGTGATAACGTCGTTGATCAGCAAGCTCTTCATTTTATCCCTTTTGTGCTTAGATTTGCAGAGGCTATCCAATGTTTTAAGTTGTAAGTATGTGAAGTGGTGTCGGTAAGATAACACAACAAAAAAGAACAAATCAATTGTCTTGCATCAAGAACACATCAAACAATAGCTTTCGAAGTCTACAAAGGTCAAGCTCTTAGAACGAAGACATATCTCATGCCTAATACATTAGTTTGATGTTTGGTGTGTAGGGTAACCTCTCGATCAATCCCATCACTAAAACTCTGAAATTTGCAAAGTCTTCCGAATCACTTCGATGTAGTATTTCATTTTGAAAAAATGTTTTCCGAAAGGTTTTAATCATAATTTCAATGAGTTTTGAATTATTTAAAAGTTTTTAATCTTATATAAATATGTTTTGAGTTAATGTAATGGTTCTTGAGTGTCAAAATATTATTTTTTTCAAAAATAAGGCTATCCAGCAGTTTGCCAAAATTTTCCTGAAGGCACTAGCGCACTATCAGTGTTGATAGCACGCTGATAGGGTTCTATAATAAAATATTTGACTTTCAGAAAAATTGTCTATACCGCGCTATCCCCTTTGATACTTCGCTATAAAGCTGTTGCCGTGATCTTTCCATTTTTAGTAAAATGGGCAATAGCGCGCTATAGGCCTCAATAACACGCTATCGGAAAGTCCGTAAAACTCGAGCTCTCGGGTTTCTGTATATCGACCTGCTATAGCCTGCTATCTGTCAATTGAGAACATGATACACAACCCAATAGCACGCTATCCACGTCTGAGACAAAAATCTGATATTTCTAACGAGGAAAATGTGGGCACTTCTGCTTGCTCGATTTTTCTATTCCTTACACAATTTTTCTAGGTTATCTTAATTGAAATATTCTCTACTAACACCTAGATGATTCCTATTGTCTCGAATGCCCAAAACAACTTTAGATTAAACAATTGTTTGAATTCAAATCATTTTGTACTCTCTTGCCTTTTAACCTGCAACTTCTAATTTTATAAAACACTAATTCTCTTATTTTCAAAAATACAACACACACAATTTTTGCAAGTTAGATTGAGCTTTCCCAAGAGTTTTTCAAGAGAAGAAAGTAATGATTCTTGCATTTGTCAAAACAAGCTTCGAATAGAATCAAAATTGCAATCTGTCTTGATGATAACGTCGTTGATCAGCAAGTTCTTCATTTTATCCCTTTTGTGCTTAGATTTGCAGAGGCTATCCAATGTTTCAAGTTGTAAGTATATGAACCGGTCTCGGTAAGATAACACAACAAAAAAGAACAAATCAATTGTCTTGCATCAAGAACACATCAAACAATAGCTTTCGAAGTCTACAAAGGTCAAGCTCGTAGAACGAAGACATATCTCATGCCTAATGCATTAGATTGATCTTTGGTGTGTAGGGCCACCTCTCGATCAATCTCATCACTAAAACTCTAAAAATTGCAAAGTCTTCCAAATCACTTCGATATAGTATTTCTTTTGAAAAAATGTTTTCCGAAAGGTTTTAATCATAATTTCAATGAGTTTTGAATTATTTAAAAGTTTTCAATCTTACACAATATGTTTTGAGTTAATGGAATGGTTCTTGAGTGTCAAAATATTAATTTTTCAAAAATAAGGCTATCCAGCAATTTGCCAAAATTTTCCTGAAGGCACTAGCGCACTATCAGTGTTGATAGCACGCTGATAGGGTTCTATAATAAAACATTTGTTTTTCTGAAAAATTGTCTATAGCGCGCTATCCCTTTTGATTACTCGCAATAAAGCTATTGCTGTGATCTTTCCATTTTTAGTAAAATGGGCAATAGCGCGCTATAGGCCTCGATAACTCGCTATCGGAAAGTCCGTAAAACTCGAGCTCTGGGGTTCGTGTATATCGACCTGCTATAGCCTGCTATCTGTCAATTGAGAACATGATACACAACCCAATAGCGCGCTATCCACGTCTGAGACAAAAATCTGATATTTCTAACGAGAAACATGTGGGCACTTCTGCTTGCTCGATTTTTCTATTCCTTACACAATTTTTCTAGGTTATCTTAATTGAAATTTTCTCTACTAACACCAAGATGATTCCTATTGTCTCGAATGCCCAAAACAACTTTAGATTAAACAATTGTTTGAATTCAAATCATTTTGTACTCTCTTGCCTTTTAACCTGCAACTTCTAATTTTATAAAACACTAATTCTCTGATTTTCAAAAATACAACACACACAATTTTTGCAAGTTAGATTGAGCTTTCCCAAGCGTTTTTCAAGAGAAGAAAGTAATGATTCTTGCATTTGTCAAAACAAGCTTCGAATAGAATCAAAATTGCAATCTGTCTTGGTGATAACGTCGTTGATCAGCAAGCTCTTCATTTTATCCCTTTTGTGCTTAGATTTGCAGAGGCTATCCAATGTTTTAAGGTGTAAGTATGTGAAGTGGTGTCGGTAAGATAACACACCAAAAAAGAACAAATCAATTGTCTTGCATCAAGAACACATCAAACAATAGCTTTCGAAGTCTACAAAGGTCAAGCTCTTAGAACGAAGACATATCTCATGCCTAATACATTAGTTTGATCTTTGGTGTGTGGGGTAACCTCTCGATCAATCCCATCACTAAAACTCTGAAATTTGCAAAGTCTTCCGAATCACTTCGATGTAGTATTTCATTTTGAAAAAATGTTTTCCGAAAGGTTTTAATCATAATTTCAATGAGTTTTGAATTATTTAAAAGTTTTTAATCTTATATAAATATGTTTTGAGTTAATGGAATGGTTCTTGAGTGTCAAAATATTAATTTTTCAAAAATAAGGCTATCCAGCAATTTGTCAAAATTTTCCTGAAAGCACTAGCGCACTATCAGTGTTGATAGCACGCTGATAGGGTTCTATAATAAAATATTTGATTTTCAGAAAAATTGTCTATACCGCGCTATCCCCTTTGATACTTCGCTATAAAGCTGTTGCCGTGATCTTTCCATTTTTAGTAAAATGGGCAATAGCGCGCTATAGGCCTCAATAACACGCTATCGGAAAGTCCGTAAAACTCGAGCTCTCGGGTTTCTGTATATCGACCTGCTATAGCCTGCTATCTGTCAATTGAGAACATGATACACAACCCAATAGCACGCTATCCACGTCTGAGACAAAAATCTGATATTTCTAACGAGGAAAATGTGGGCACTTCTGCTTGCTCGATTTTTCTATTCCTTACACAATTTTTCTAGGTTATCTTAATTGAAATATTCTCTACTAACACCTAGATGATTCCTATTGTCTCGAATGCCCAAAACAACTTTAGATTAAACAATTGTTTGAATTCAAATCATTTTGTACTCTCTTGCCTTTTAACCTGCAACTTCTAATTTTATAAAACACTAATTCTCTTATTTTCAAAAATACAACACACACAATTTTTGCAAGTTAGATTGAGCTTTCCCAAGAGTTTTTCAAGAGAAGAAAGTAATGATTCTTGCATTTGTCAAAACAAGCTTCGAATAGAATCAAAATTGCAATCTGTCTTGATGATAACGTCGTTGATCAGCAAGTTCTTCATTTTATCCCTTTTGTGCTTAGATTTGCAGAGGCTATCCAATGTTTCAAGTTGTAAGTATATGAACCGGTCTCGGTAAGATAACACAACAAAAAAGAACAAATCAATTGTCTTGCATCAAGAACACATCAAACAATAGCTTTCGAAGTCTACAAAGGTCAAGCTCGTAGAACGAAGACATATCTCATGCCTAATGCATTAGATTGATCTTTGGTGTGTAGGGCCACCTCTCGATCAATCTCATCACTAAAACTCTAAAAATTGCAAAGTCTTCCAAATCACTTCGATATAGTATTTCTTTTGAAAAAATGTTTTCCGAAAGGTTTTAATCATAATTTCAATGAGTTTTGAATTATTTAAAAGTTTTCAATCTTACACAATATGTTTTGAGTTAATGGAATGGTTCTTGAGTGTCAAAATATTAATTTTTCAAAAATAAGGCTATCCAGCAATTTGCCAAAATTTTCCTGAAGGCACTAGCGCACTATCAGTGTTGATAGCACGCTGATAGGGTTCTATAATAAAACATTTGTTTTTCTGAAAAATTGTCTATAGCGCGCTATCCCTTTTGATTACTCGCAATAAAGCTATTGCTGTGATCTTTCCATTTTTAGTAAAATGGGCAATAGCGCGCTATAGGCCTCGATAACTCGCTATCGGAAAGTCCGTAAAACTCGAGCTCTGGGGTTCGTGTATATCGACCTGCTATAGCCTGCTATCTGTCAATTGAGAACATGATACACAACCCAATAGCGCGCTATCCACGTCTGAGACAAAAATCTGATATTTCTAACGAGAAACATGTGGGCACTTCTGCTTGCTCGATTTTTCTATTCCTTACACAATTTTTCTAGGTTATCTTAATTGAAATTTTCTCTACTAACACCAAGATGATTCCTATTGTCTCGAATGCCCAAAACAACTTTAGATTAAACAATTGTTTGAATTCAAATCATTTTGTACTCTCTTGCCTTTTAACCTGCAACTTCTAATTTTATAAAACACTAATTCTCTGATTTTCAAAAATACAACACACACAATTTTTGCAAGTTAGATTGAGCTTTCCCAAGCGTTTTTCAAGAGAAGAAAGTAATGATTCTTGCATTTGTCAAAACAAGCTTCAAATAGAATCAAAATTGCAATCTGTCTTGGTGATAACGTCGTTGATCAGCAAGCTCTTCATTTTATCCCTTTTGTGCTTAGATTTGCAGAGGCTATCCAATGTTTTAAGGTGTAAGTATGTGAAGTGGTGTCGGTAAGATAACACACCAAAAAAGAACAAATCAATTGTCTTGCATCAAGAACACATCAAACAATAGCTTTCGAAGTCTACAAAGGTCAAGCTCTTAGAACGAAGACATATCTCATGCCTAATACATTAGTTTGATCTTTGGTGTGTGGGGTAACCTCTCGATCAATCCCATCACTAAAACTCTGAAATTTGCAAAGTCTTCCGAATCACTTCGATGTAGTATTTCATTTTGAAAAAATGTTTTCCGAAAGGTTTTAATCATAATTTCAATGAGTTTTGAATTATTTAAAAGTTTTTAATCTTATATAAATATGTTTTGAGTTAATGGAATGGTTCTTGAGTGTCAAAATATTAATTTTTCAAAAATAAGGCTATCCAGCAATTTGTCAAAATTTTCCTGAAAGCACTAGCGCACTATCAGTGTTGATAGCACGCTGATAGGGTTCTATAATAAAATATTTGATTTTCAGAAAAATTGTCTATACCGCGCTATCCCCTTTGATACTTCGCTATAAAGCTGTTGCCGTGATCTTTCCATTTTTAGTAAAATGGGCAATAGCGCGCTATAGGCCTCAATAACACGCTATCGGAAAGTCCGTAAAACTCGAGCTCTCGGGTTTCTGTATATCGACCTGCTATAGCCTGCTATCTGTCAATTGAGAACATGATACACAACCCAATAGCACGCTATCCACGTCTGAGACAAAAATCTGATATTTCTAACGAGGAAAATGTGGGCTCTTCTGCTTGCTCGATTTTTCTATTCCTTACACAATTTTTCTAGGTTATCTTAATTGAAATATTCTCTACTAACACCTAGATGATTCCTATTGTCTCGAATGCCCAAAACTACTTTAGATTAAACAATTGTTTGAATTCAAATCATTTTGTACTCTCTTGCATTTTAACCTGCAACTTCTAATTTTATAAAACACTAATTCTCTGATTTTCAAAAATACAACACACACAATTTTTGCAAGTTAGATTGAGCTTTCCCAAGAGTTTTTCAAGAGAAGAAAGTAATGATTCTTGCATTTGTCAAAACAAGCTTCGAATAGAATCAAAATTGCAATCTGTCTTGATGATAACGTCGTTGATCAGCAAGTTCTTCATTTTATCCCTTTTGTGCTTAAATTTGCAGAGGTTATCCAATGTTTTAAGTTGTAAGTATATGAACTGGTCTCGGTAAGATAACACAACAAAAAAGAACAAATCAATTGTCTTGCATCAAGAACACATCAAACAATAGCTTTCGAAGTCTACAAAGGTCAAGCTCTTAGAACGAAGACATATCTCATGCCTAATACATTAGTTTGATCTTTGGTGTGTAGGGTAACCTCTCGATCAATCCCATCACTAAAACTCTGAAATTTGCAAAGTCTTCCGAATCACTTCGATATAGTATTTCATTTTGAAAAAATGTTTTCCGAAACGTTTTAATCATAATTTCAATGAGTTTTGAATTATTTAAAAGTTTTTAATCTTATATAAATATGTTTTGAGTTAATGGAATGGTTCTTGAGTGTCAAAATATTAATTTTTCAAAAATAAAGCTATCCAGCAATTTGCCAAAATTTTCCTGAAGGCACTAGCGCACTATCAGTGTTGATAGCACGCTGATAGGGTTCTATAATAAAATATTTGATTTTCAGAAAAATTGTCTATACCGCGCTATCCCCTTTGATACTTCGCTATAAAGCTGTTGCCGTGATCTTTCCATTTTTAGTAAAATGGGCAATAGCGCGCTATAGGCCTCAATAACACGCTATCGGAAAGTCCGTAAAACTCGAGCTCTCGGGTTTCTGTATATCGACCTGCTATAGCCTGCTATCTGTCAATTGAGAACATGATACACAACCCAATAGCACGCTATCCACGTCTGAGACAAAAATCTGATATTTCTAACGAGGAAAATGTGGGCACTTCTGCTTGCTCGATTTTTCTATTCCTTACACAATTTTTCTAGGTTATCTTAATTGAAATATTCTCTACTAACACCTAGATGATTCCTATTGTCTCGAATGCCCAAAACTACTTTAGATTAAACAATGTTTTGAATTCAAATCATTTTGTACTCTCTTGCCTTTTAACCTGCAACTTCTAATTTTATAAAACACTCATTCTCTGATTTTCAAAAATACAACACACACAATTTTTGCAAGTTAGATTGAGCTTTCCCAAGAGTTTTTCAAGAGAAGAAAGTAATGATTCTTGCATTTGTCAAAACAAGCTTCGAATAGAATCAAAATTGCAATCTGTCTTGATGATAACGTCGTTGATCAGCAAGTTCTTCATTTTATCCCTTTTGTGCTTAAATTTGCAGAGGTTATCCAATGTTTTAAGTTGTAAGTATATGAACTGGTCTCGGTAAGATAACACAACAAAAAAGAACAAATCAATTGTCTTGCATCAAGAACACATCAAACAATAGCTTTCGAAGTCTACAAAGGTCAAGCTCTTAGAACGAAGACATATCTCATGCCTAATACATTAGTTTGATCTTTGGTGTGTAGGGTAACCTCTCGATCAATCCCATCACTAAAACTCTGAAATTTGCAAAGTCTTCCGAATCACTTCGATATAGTATTTCATTTTGAAAAAATGTTTTCCGAAACGTTTTAATCATAATTTCAATGAGTTTTGAATTATTTAAAAGTTTTTAATCTTATATAAATATGTTTTGAGTTAATGGAATGGTTCTTGAGTGTCAAAATATTAATTTTTCAAAAATAAAGCTATCCAGCAATTTGCCAAAATTTTCCTGAAGGCACTAGCGCACTATCAGTGTTGATAGCACGCTGATAGGGTTCTATAATAAAATATTTGATTTTCAGAAAAATTGTCTATACCGCGCTATCCCCTTTGATACTTCGCTATAAAGCTGTTGCCGTGATCTTTCCATTTTTAGTAAAATGGGCAATAGCGCGCTATAGGCCTCAATAACACGCTATCGGAAAGTCCGTAAAACTCGAGCTCTCGGGTTTCTGTATATCGACCTGCTATAGCCTGCTATCTGTCAATTGAGAACATGATACACAACCCAATAGCACGCTATCCACGTCTGAGACAAAAATCTGATATTTCTAACGAGGAAAATGTGGGCACTTCTGCTTGCTCGATTTTTCTATTCCTTACACAATTTTTCTAGGTTATCTTAATTGAAATATTCTCTACTAACACCTAGATGATTCCTATTGTCTCGAATGCCCAAAACTACTTTAGATTAAACAATGTTTTGAATTCAAATCATTTTGTACTCTCTTGCCTTTTAACCTGCAACTTCTAATTTTATAAAACACTCATTCTCTGATTTTCAAAAATACAACACACACAATTTTTGCAAGTTAGATTGAGCTTTCCCAAGAGTTTTTCAAGAGAAGAAAGTAATGATTCTTGCATTTGTCAAAACAAGCTTCGAATAGAATCAAAATTGCAATCTGTCTTGATGATAACGTCGTTGATCAGCAAGTTCTTCATTTTATCCCTTTTGTGCTTAGATTTGCAGAGGCTATCCAATGTTTTAAGTTGTAAGTATATGAACTGGCTCGGTAAGATAACACAACAAAAAAGAACAAATCAATTGTCTTGCATCAGGAACACATCAAACAATAGCTTTCGAAGTCTACAAAGGTCAAGCTCGAAGAACGAAGACATATCTCATGCCTAATGCATTAGTTTGATCTTTGGTGTGTAGGGTAACCTCTCGATCAATCTCATCACTAAAACTCTGAAAATTGCAAAGTCTTCCAAATCACTTCGATATAGTATTTCTTTTGAAAAAATGTTTTCCGAAAGGTTTTAATCATAATTTCAATGAGTTTTGAATTATTTAATAGTTTTTAATCATATTTAAATATGTTTTGAGTTAATGAAATGGTTCTTGAGTGTCAAAATATTAATTTTTCAAAAATAAGGCTATCCAGCAATTTGCCAAAATTTTCCTGAAGGCACTAGCGCACTATCAGTGTTGATAGCACGCTGATAGGGTTCTATAATAAAATATTTGATTTTCAGAAAAATTGTCTATACCGCGCTATCCCCTTTGATACTTCGCTATAAAGCTGTTGCCGTGATCTCTCCATTTTTAGTAAAATGGGCAATAGCGCGCTATAGGCCTCGATAACATGCTATCGGAAAGTCCGTAAAACTCGAGCTCTCGGGTTTCTGTATATCGACCTGCTATAGCCTGCTATCTGTCAATTGAGAACATGATACACAACCCAATAGCACGCTATCCACGTCTGAGACTAAAATCTGATATTTCTAACGAGGAAAATGTGGGCACTTCTGCTTGCTCGATTTTTCTATTCCTTACACAATTTTTCTAGGTTATCTTAATTGAAATATTCTCTACTAACACCTAGATGATTCCTATTGTCTCGAATGCCCAAAACTACTTTAGATTAAACAATGTTTTGAATTCAAATCATTTTGTACTCTCTTGCCTTTTAACCTGCAACTTCTAATTTTATAAAACACTCATTCTCTGATTTTCAAAAATACAACACACACAATTTTTGCAAGTTAGATTGAGCTTTCCCAAGAGTTTTTCAAGAGAAGAAAGTAATGATTCTTGCATTTGTCAAAACAAGCTCCGAATAGAATCAAAATTGCAATCTGTCTTGATGATAACGTCGTTGAACAGCAAGTTCTTCATTTTATCCCTTTTGTGCTTAGATTTGCAGAGGCTATCCAATGTTTTAAGTTGTAAGTATATGAACTGGTCTCGGTAAGATAACACAACAAAAAAGAACAAATCAATTGTCTTGCATCAAGAACACATCAAACAATAGCTTTCGAAGTCTACAAAGGTCAAGCTCGTAGAACGAAGACATATCTCATGCCTAATGCATTAGTTTGATCTTTGGTGTGTAGGGTAACCTCTCGATCAATCTCATCACTAAAGCTCTGAAAATTGCAAAGTCTTCCAAATCACTTCGATATAGTATTTCTTTTGAAAAAATGTTTTCCGAAAGGTTTTAATCATAATTTCAATGAGTTTTGAATTATTTAATAGTTTTTAATCATATTTAAATATGTTTTGAGTTAATGAAATGGTTCTTGAGTGTCAAAATATTAATTTTTCAAATATAAGGCTATCCAGCAATTTGCCAAAATTTTCCTGAAGGCACTAGCGCACTATCAGTGTTGATAGCACGCTGATAGGGTTCTATAATAAAACATTTGTTTTTCTGAAAAATTGTCTATAGCGCGCTATCCCTTTTGATTACTCGCAATAAAGCTATTGCTGTGATCTTTCCATTTTTAGTAAAATGGGCAATAGCGCGCTATAGGCCTCGATAACTCGCTATCGGAAAGTCCGTAAAACTCGAGCTCTCGGGTTCGTGTATATCGACCTGCTATAGCCTGCTATCTGTCAATTGAGAACATCATACACAACCCAATAGCACGCTATCCACGTCTGAGACAAAAATCTGATATTTCTAACGAGAAAAATGTGGGCACTTCTGCTTGCTCGATTTTTCTATTCCTTACACAATTTTTCTAGGTTATCCTAATTGAAATATTCTCTACTAACACCTAGATGATTCCTATTGTCTCGAATGCCCAAAACAACTTTAGATTAAACAATTGTTTGAATTCAAATCATTTTGTACTCTCTTGCCTTTTAACCCGCAACTTCTAATTTTATAAAACACTCATTCTCTGATTTTCAAAAATACAACACACACAATTTTTGCAAGTTAGATTGAGTTTTCCCAAGAGTTTTTCAAGAGAAGAAAGTAATAATTCTTGCATTTGTCAAAACAAGCTTCGAATAGAATCAAAATTGCAATCTGTCTTGATGATAACGTCGTTGATCAGCAAGTTCTTCATTTTATCCCTTTTGTGCTTAGATTTGCAGAGGCTATCCAATGTTTTAAGTTGTAAGTATATGAACTGGTGTCGGTAAGATAACACAACAAAAAAGAACAAATCAATTGTCTTGCATCAAGAACACATCAAACAATAGCTTTCGAAGTCTACAAAGGTCCAGCTCGTAGAACGAAGACATATCTCATGCCTAATGCATTAGTTTGATCTTTGGTGTGTAGGGTAACCTCTCGATCAATCTCATCACTAAAACTCTGAAAATTGCAAAGTCTTCCAAATCACTTCGATATAGTATTTCGTTTTGAAAAAATGTTTTTCGAAAGGTTTTAATCCTAATTTCAATGAGTTTTGAATTATTTAATAGTTTTTAATCATATTTAAATATGTTTTGAGTTAATGAAATGGTTCTTGAATGTCAAAATATTAATTTTTCAAAAATAAGGCTATCCAGCAATTTGCCAAAATTTTCCTGAAGGCACTAGCGCACTATCAGTGTTGATAGCACGCTGACAGGGTTCTATAATAAATACATTTATTTTTATGAAAAATTGTCTATACCGCGATATCCCCTTTGATACTTCGCTATAAAGCTGTTGCCGTGATCTTTCCATTTTTAGTAAAATGGGCAATAACGCGCTATAGGCCTCGATAACACGCTATCGAAAAGTCCGTAAAACTCGAGCTCTCGGGTTTGTGTATATCGACCAGCTATAGCCTGCTATCTGTCAATTGAGAACATGATACACAACCCAATAGCACGCTATCCACGTCTGAGACAAAAATCTGATATTTCTAACGAGAAAAATGCGGGCACTTCTACTTGCTCGATTTTTCTATTCCTTAAACAATTTTTCTAGGTTATCTTAATTGAAATATTCTCTACTAACACCTAGATGATTCCTATTGTCTCGCATGCCCAAATTAACTTTAGATTAAACAATTGTTTGAATTCAAATCATTTTCTACTCTCTTGCCTTTTAACCCGCAACTTCTAATTTTATAAAACACTCATTCTCTGATTTTCAAAAATACAACACACACAATTTTTGCAAGTTAGATTGAGCTTTCCCAAGAGTTTTTCAAGAGAAGAAAGTAATGATTCTTGCATTTGTCAAAACAAGCTTCGAATAGAATCAAAATTGCAATCTGTCTTGATGATAACGTCGTTGATCAGCAAGTTCTTCATTTTTTCCCTTTTGTGCTTAGATTTACAGAGGCTATCAATTATTTTAAGTTGTAATTATATGAAGTGGTCTCGGTAAGATAACACAACAAAAAAGAACACATCGATTGTCTTGCATCAAGAACACATCAAACAATAGCTTTCGAAGTCTACAAAGGTCAAGCTCGTAGAACGAAGACATATCTCATGCCTAATGCATTAGTTTGATCTTTGGTGTGTAGGGTGACCTCTCGATCAATCTCATCACTAAAACTCTGAAAATTGCAAAGTCTTCCAAATCACTTCGATATAGTATTTCATTTTGAAAAAATATTTTCCGCAAGGTTTTAATCATAATTTCAATGAGTTTTGAATTATTTAATAGTTTTTAATCATATTTAGATATGTTTTGAGTTAATGAAATGGTTCTTGAGTGTCAAAATATTAATTTTTTCAAAAATAAGGCTATCCAGCAATTTGCCAAAATTTTCCTGAAGGCACTAGCGCACTATCAGTGTTGATAGCACGCTGATAGGGTTCTATAATAAATACATTTATTTTTATGAAAAATTGTCTATACCGCGCTATCCCCTTTGATACTTCGATATAAAGCTGTTGCCGTGATCTTTCCATTTTTAGTAAAATGGGCAATAGCGCGCTATAGGCCTCGATAACACGCTATCGGAAAGTCCGTAATACTCGAGCTCTCGGGTTTGTGTATATCGACCTGCTATAGCCTGCTATCTGTCAATTGAGAACATGATACACAACCCAATAGCACGCTATCCACGTCTGAGACAAAAATCTGATATTTCTAGCGAGAAAAATGTGGGCACTTCTGCTTGCTCGATTTTTCTATTCCTTAAACAAATTTTCTCGGTTATCTTCATTGAAATATTCTCCACTAACACCTAGATGATTCCTATTGTCTCGCATGCCCAAATTAACCCGCAACTTAAACAATGTTTTGAATTCAAATCATTTTGTACTCTCTTGCTCTTTAACCCGCAACTTCTAATTTTATAAAACACTCATTCTCTGATTTTCAAAAATACAACACACACAACTTTTGCAAGTTAGATTGAGCTTTCCCAAGAGTTTTTCAAGAGAAGAAAGTAATGATTCTTGCATTTGTCAAAACAAGCTTCGAATAGAATCAAAATTGCAATCTGTCTTGACGATAACGTCGTTGATCAGCAAGTTCTTCATTTTATCCTTTTCTACTTAGATTTGCAGAGGCATCCATTGTTTTAAGTTGTAAGCATATGAAGTGGTCTCGGTAAGATAACACAACAAAAAAGAACACATCAATTGTCTTGCATCAAGAACACATCAAACAATAGCTTTCGAAGTCTACAAAGGTCGAGCTCGTAGAATGAAGACATATCTCATGCCTAATGCATTAGTTTGATCTTTGATGTGTAGGGTAACCTCTCGATCAATCTCAGCACTAAAACTCTGAAAATTGCAAAGTCTTCAAAATCACTTCGATATAGTATTTCATTTTGAAAAAATGTTTTTCGAAAGGTTTTAATCATAATTTCAATGAGTTTTGAATTATTTAAAAGTTTTTAATCTGACACAATATGTTTTGAGTTAATGGAATGGTTCTTGAGTGTCAAAATATTAATTTTTCAAAAATAAGGCTATCCAGCAATTTGCCAAAATTTTCCTGAAGGCACTAGCGCACTATCAGTGTTGATAACACGCTAATAGGGTTCTATAATAAAACATTTCTTTTTCTGAAAAATTGTCTATAGCGCGCTATCCCTTTTGATTACTCGCAATAAAGCTATTGCTGTGATCTTTCCATTTTTAGTAAAATGGGCAATAGCGCGCTATAGGCCTCAATAACTCGCTATCGGAAAGTCCGTAAAACTCGAGCTCTCGGGTTCGTGTATATCGACCTGCTATAGCCTGCTATCTGTCCATTGAGAACATGATACACAACCGAATAGCACGCTATCCACGTCTGAGACAAAAATCTGATATTTCTAACGAGAAAAATGTGGGCACTTCTGCTTGCTCGATTTTTCTATTCCTTACACAATTTTTCTAGGTTATCTTAATTGAAATATTCTCTACTAACACCTAGATGATTCCTATTGTCTCGAATGCCCAAAACAACTTTAGATTAAACAATTGTTTGAATTCAAATCATTTTCTACTCTCTTGCCTTTTAACCTGCAACTTCTAATTTTATAAAACACTAATTCTCTGATTTTCAAAAATACAACACACACAATTTTTGCAAGTTAGATTGAGCTTTCCCAAGCATTTTTCAAGAGAAGAAAGTAATGATTCTTGCATTTGTCAAAACAAGCTTCGAATAGAATCAAAATTGCAATCTGTCTTGATGATAACGTCGTTGATCAGCAAGTTCTTCATTTTTTCCCTTTTGTGGTTAGATTTACAGAGGCTATCAATTATTTTAAGTTGTAAGTATATGAAGTGGTCTCGGTAAGATAACACAACAAAAAAGAACACATCGATTGTCTTGCATCAAGAACACATCAAACAATAGCTTTCGAAGTCTACAAAGGTCAAGCTCGTAGAACGAAGACATATCTCATGCCTAATGCATTAGTTTGATCTTTGGTGTGTAGGGTAACCTCTCGATCAATCTCATCACTAAAACTCTGAAAATTGCAAAGTCTTCCAAATCACTTCGATATAGTATTTCATTTTGAAAAAATATTTTCCGCAAGGTTTTAATCATAATTTCAATGAGTTTTGAATTATTTAATAGTTTTTAATCATATTTAAATATGTTTTGAGTTAATGAAATGGTTCTTGAGTGTCAAAATATTAATTTTTCAAAAATAAGGCTATCCAGCAATTTGCCAAAATTTTCC
Organism: Paratinospora sagittata; assembly: GCA_035771175.1. Classification (NCBI taxonomy): domain Eukaryota; kingdom Viridiplantae; phylum Streptophyta; class Magnoliopsida; order Ranunculales; family Menispermaceae; genus Paratinospora; species Paratinospora sagittata. The sequence continues at coordinate 26,646,521 of CM069610.1, forward strand.
TGAAGGCACTAGCGCACTATCAGTGTTGGTAGCACGCTGATAGGGTTCTATAATAAATACATTTATTTTTATGAAAAATTGTCTATACCGCGCTATCCCCTTTGATACTTCGCTATAAAGCTGTTGCCGCGATCTTTCCATTTTTAGTAAAATGGGCAATAGCGCGCTATAGGCCTCGATAACACGCTATCGGAAAGTCCGTAAAACTCGAGCTCTCGGGTTTGTGTATATCGACCTGCTATAGCCTGCTATCTGTCAATTGGAACATGATACACAACCCAATAGCACGCTATCCACGTCTGAGACTAAAATCTGATATTTCTAACGAGAAAAATGTGGGCACTTCTGCTTGCTCGATTTTTCTATTCCTTAAACAATTTTTCCAGGTTATCTTAATTGAAATATTCTCTACTAACACCTAGATGATTCCTATTGTCTCGCATGCCCAAAATAACTTTAGATTAAACAATGTTTTGAATTCAAATCATTTTGTACTCTCTTGCTCTTTAACCCGTAACTTCTAATTTTATAAAACACTCATTCTCTGATTTTCAAAAATAGAACACACACAATTTTTGCAAGTTAGATTGAGCTTTCCCACGAGTTTTTCAAGAGAAGAAAGTAATGATTCTTGCATTCGTCAAAACAAGCTTCGAATAGAATCAAAATTGCAATCTGTCTTGACGATAACATCGTTGATCAGCAAGTTCTTCACTTTATCCTTTTGTGCTTAGATTTGCAGAGGCTATCCATTGTTTTAAGTTGTAAGCATATGAAGTGGTCTCGGTAAGATAACACAACAAAAAAGAACACATTAATTGTCTTGCATCAAGAACACATCAAACAATAGCTTTCGAAGTCTACAAAGGTCGAGCTCGTAGAAGGAAGACATATCTCATGCCTAATGCATTAGTTTGATCTTTGGTGTGTAGGGTAACCTCTCGATCAATCTCAGCACTAAAACTCTGAAAATTGCAATGTCTTCAAAATCACTTCAATATAGTATTTCATTTTGAAAAAATGTTTTCCCAAAGGTTTTAATCATAATTTCAATGAGTTTTGAATTATTTAAAAGTTTTTAATCTTATATAAATATGTTTTGAGTTAATAGAATGGTTCTTGAGTGTCAAAATATTAATTTTCAAAAATAAGGCTATCCAGCAAATTGCCAAAATTTTCCTGAAGGCACTAGCGCACTATCAGTGTTGATAGCACGCTAATAGTGTTCTATAATAAAACATTTGTTTTTCTGAAAAATTGTCTATAACGCGCTATCCCTTTTGATTACTCGCTATAAAGCTATTGCCGTGATCTTTCCATTTTTAGTAAAATGGGCAATAGCGCGCTATAGGCCTCGATAACACGCTATCGGAAAGTCCGTAAAACTCGAGCTCTCGGGTTCGTGTATATCGACCTGCTATAGCCTGCTATCTGTCAATTGAGAACATGATACACAACCCAATAGCACGCTATCCACGTCTGAGACAAAAATCTGATATTTCTAACGAGAAAAATGTGGGCACTTCTGCTTGCTCGATTTTTCTATTCCTTACACAATTTTTCAAGGTTATCTTAATTGAAATATTCTCTACTAACACCTAGATGATTCCTATTGTCTCGAATGCCAAAACAACTTTAGATTAAACAATGTTTTGAATTCAAATCATTTTGTACTCTCTTGCCTTTTAACCTGCAACTTCTAATTTTATAAAACACTCATTCTCTGATTTTCAAAAATACAACACACACAATTTTTGCAAGTTAGATTGAGCTTTCCCAAGCGTTTTTCAAGAGAAGAAAGTAATGATTCTTGCATTTGTCAAAACAAGCTCCGAATAGAATCAAAATTGCAATCTGTCTTGATGATAACGTCGTTGATCAGCAAGTTGTTCATTTTATCCCTTTAGTGCTTCGATTTGCAGAGGCTATCCAATGTTTTAAGTTGTAAGTATATGAAGTGGTCTCGGTAAGATAACACAACAAAAAAGAACAAATCAATTGTCTTGCATCAAGAACACATCAAACAATAGCTTTCGAAGTCTACAAAGGTCAAGCTCTTAGAACGAAGACATATCTCATGCCTAATACATTAGTTTGATCTTTGGTGTGTAGGGTAACCTCTCGATCAATCTCATCACTAAAACTCTAAAAATTGCAAAGTCTTTCAAATCACTTCGATATAGTATTTCATTTTGAAAAAATGTTTTTTGAAAGGTTTTAATCATAATTTCAATGAGTTTTGAATTATTTAAAAAATTTTAATCATATTTAAATATGTTTTGAGTTAATGGAATGGTTCTTGAGTGTCAAAATATTAATTTTTCAAAAATAAGGCTATCCAGCAATTTGGCAAAACTTTCCTGAAGGCACTAGCGCACTATCAGTGTTGATAGCACGCTGATAGGGTTCTATAATAAAAACATTTGTTTTTCAGAAAAATTGTCTATACCGCGCTATCCCCTTTGATACTTCGCTATAAAGCTGTTGCCGTGATCTTTCCATTTTTAGTAATGTGGCGACCCCGCACCCCGGACCACCAACCTCGCCGGGAGTGGCATGCGGAATGCCGGGGCGGGACCCCGCTGCGTAGGCATCTCCGACCACTCCTCAACTCCCGTGAGGTGGTTGAGACCCTACGAGCCTTATCTCAAACAACGACATAATATCAGAAGGTACTAAACAGAATTACCCACCATATTAATCATCCAAGACAAGAGATAGTCCATAAAAATGATCCATAAATAAAATCATAATCCCTACAGTCCATTAAAATTGACATACACATAAAGTCCAAAATTGTGGGTACAAATAAAAACCGTCATATGCCCACATGGTCTATCTAACAAATCTCAACTCACCCATACTACAATGTGGTAAGTATTATAATTACATAATCCAAAATATAATACTTCATAATTTAAAACACAGTTCAATCAAAATGCCTCTCAACTCACATCGAGGCTTTGGATTCTCTCGCAGGCAAGGCCCTCAAGATATAACTACTCCTTTGCCCTTATTCGGGACAGAAGGACCTGAAAGAGGAAAATGAGGGTGAGCCAACGGTGCCCAGTGAATAGAATTCAAATATGCTATCAATACTCATCAATAAATATCATGTATGCATGTCAATGTGTAGCATGATTAAAAGCTCATAACATATAGATATCAAGCATTTATAATAAGTTCGATGCAAGTAAAAGCTTATCAATTTGGATCCACATTCCACATGCATTGGGTTACTAGTGCACGTCTATTTCACCGTACCGTTGATCCCAATCATGTTTATTTTGGGTTACTAGTGCACGTCTATTTCACCGTACCGTTGACCCCAATCTCTTCCTTTCCAAAAACCCTCCTATGACAAGGTTAAGTCCCCCTATTAGCCAGATAGATGGGCCCAACCAAAGTCATAAGGTTTTCTCAAATCAATGCATCATTCAAAACATTAGAACACATTCATGCTTTCAACATACAATATATAAGTGATATGATGACATAAAAGATATAATCATATATGAAGTCTACTCACAACCAAGCCTCGCGAGAGTATTTAGCCACACACGACCACCAAACCGAATCAACCCAATCAAGATCCTGAAACATACATCAATATCCTACCATACATCAATTTCTATGTTCAATCACATAGACATTACACATCAACCCTAAATCAGCCCACATATAAACAATAGGCCTAAATCCCATCTAATCCCATCATTCAACTCAAATCACATGACTTAGGCCTCTAATGCATAGTTCTCATACATAAACCATTCAATTAATCAAAAATACTGATTTTCAATTCCTTAGGCATAAACATGCCCAAATTGGGTCACTTGATCATAAGTAGGCCTAACCCATGATATAGTCACAACCACCAAATCAGTAGCATAATTAACTCTAATCATGCTTAATTAAACATAAGTTGCATCAATTCAATGATTTTAGGCCAAAAGCATCAAAATCCCTAAAATATGAAATTTTCCATACTTAGGCCATATTGCCGATTTACACTAGGTCACCATGTTCAGCCATGTATATCACGGATTTTGCATCATGGTTTCATCAACAATGACAACTAGGTCAACATAGTTGATATGCAAGCTATTTGGAAAGGTCTAAGTTCATATTCTCAATTTAGGTCTAATACAAGCAACCCTACCAATTCTTCATTTAGTATTCTGTTCAGATGTATCAATTTTGAATTCAAATAATTTTGTACTCTCTTGCTCTTTAACCCGCAACTTCTAATTTTATAAAACACTCATTCTCTGATTTTTAAAAATACAACACACACAATTTTTGCAAGTTGGATTGAGCTTTCCCAAGAGTTTTTCAAGAGAAGAAAGTAATGATTCTTGCATTTGTCAAAACAAGCTTCAAAAAGAATCAAAATTGCAATCTGTCTTGATGATAACGTCGTTGATCAGCAAGTTCTTCATTTTATCCCTTTTGTGCTTAGATTTGCAGAGGCTATCCATTGTTTTAAGTTGTAAGTATATGAAGTGGTCTCGGTAAGATAACACAACAAAAAAGAACACATCAAACAATAGCTTTCGAAGTCTACAAAGGTCAAGCTCGTAGAATGAAGACATTTCTCATGCCTAATGCATTAGTTTGATCTTTGGTGTGTAGGGTAACCTCTCGATCAATCTTAGCACTAAAACTCTAAAAAATTGCAAAGTCTTGAAAATCACTTCGATATAGTATTTCATTTTGAAAAAATATTTTCCGAAAGGTTTTAATCATAATTTCAATGAGTTTTGAATTATTTAAAAGTTTTTAATCTTATATAAATATGTTTTGAGTTAATGGAATGGTTCTTGAGTGTCAAAATATTAATTTTTCAAAAATAAGGCTATCCAGCAATTTGCCAAAATTTTCCTGAAGGCACTAGCGCACTATCAGTGTTGATAGCACGCTGATAGGGTTCTATAATAAAACATTTGTTTTTCCGAAAAATTGTCTATACCGCGCTATCCCGTTTGATACTTCGCTATAAAGCTGTTGCCGTGATCTTTCCATTTTTAGTAAAATGGGCAATAGCGCGCTATAGGCCTCGATAACACGCTATCGGAAAGTCCGTAGAACTCGAGCTCTTGGGTTTGTGTATATCGACCTGCTATAGCCTGCTATCTGTCAATTGAGAACATGATACACAACCCAATAGCACGCTATCCACTTCTGAGACAAAAATCTGATATTTCTAACGAGAAAAATGTGGGCACGTCTGCTTGCTCGATTTTTCTATTCCTTACCCAATTTTTCCAGGTTATCTTAATTGAAATATTCTCTACTAACACCTAGATGATTCCTATTGTCTCGCATGCCCAAAACAACTTTAGGTTAAACAATGTTTTGAATTCAAATCATTTTGTACGCTCTTGCCCTTGAACCCGCAACTTCTAATTTTATTAAACACTCATTCTCTGATTTTCAAAAATACAACACACACGATTTTTGCGAGTTAGATTGAGCTTTCCAAAGAGTTTTTTCAGGAGAAGAAAGTAATGATTCTTGCATTTGTCAAACCAAGCTTCGAATAGAATCAAAATTGCAATCTGTCTTGATGATAACGTCGTTGATCAGCAAGTTCTTCATTTTTTCCCTTTTGTGCTTAGATTTACAGAGGCTATCAATTATTTTAAGTTGTAATTATATGAAGTGGTCTCGGTAAGATAACACAACAAAAAAGAACACATCGATTGTCTTGCATCAAGAACACATCAAACAATAGCTTTCGAAGTCTACAAAGGTCAAGCTCGTAGAACGAAGACATATCTCATGCCTAATGCATTAGTTTGATTTTTGGTGTGTAGGGTAACCTCTCGATCAATCTCAGCACTAAAACTCTGAAAATCACAAAGTCTTCAAAATCACTTCGATATAGTATTTCATTTTGAAAAAATGTTTTCTGAAAGGTTTTAATTATAATTTCAATGAGTTTTGAATTATTTAAAAGTTTTTAATCATATATAAATATTTTTTGAGTTAATGGAATGGTTCTTGAGTGTCAAAATATTAATTTTTCAAAAATAAGGCTATCCAGCAATTTGCCAAAATTTTCTTGAAGGCACTAGCGCACTATCAGTGTTGGTAGCACGCTGACAGGGTTCTACAATAAAACATTTGTTTTTCTGGAAAATTGTCAATAGCCGCTATCCCCTTTGATAACTCGCTATAAAGCTGTTGCCTTGATCTTTCCATTTTTGGTAAAATGGGCAATGGCACGCTATAGGCCTCGATAACACGCTATCGGAAAGTCCATAAAACTCGAGCTCTCGGGTTTGTGTAAGTCCACCTGCTATAGCCTGCTATCTGTCAATTGAGAACATGATACACAACCCAATAGCACGCTATCCACGTCTGAGACAAAAATATGATATTTCTAACGAGAAAAATGTGGGCACTTCTGCTTGCTCGATTTTTCTATTCCTTACACAATTTTTCAAGGTTATCTTAATTGAAATATTCTCTACTAACACCTAGATGATTCCTATTGCCCCGCATGCCCAAAACAACTTTATATTAAACAATGTTTTGAATTCAAATAATTTTGTACTCTCTTGCTCTTTAACCAGCAACTTCTAATTTTATAAAACACTCATTCTCTGATTATTAAAAATACAACACACACAATTTTTGCAAGTTGGATTGAGCTTTCCCAAGAGTTTTTCAAGAGAAGAAAGTAATGATTCTTGCATTTGTCAAAACAAGCTTCAAAAAGAATCAAAATTGCAATCTGTCTTGATGATAACATCGTTGATCAGCAAGTTCTTCATTTTATCCCTTTTGTGCTTAGATTTGCAGAGGCTATCCATTGTTTTAAGTTGTAAGTATATGAAGTGGTCTCGGTAAGATAACACAACAAAAAAGACCACATCAAACAATAGCTTTCGAAGTCTACAAAGGTCAAGCTCGTAGAATGAAGACATTTCTCATGCCTAATGCATTAGTTTGATCTTTGGTGTGTAGGGTAACCTCTCGATCAATCTTAGCACTAAAACTCTAAAAAATTGCAAAGTCTTGAAAATCACTTCGATATAGTATTTCATTTTGAAAAAATATTTTCCGAAAGGTTTTAATCATAATTTCAATGAGTTTTGAATTATTTAAAAGTTTTTAATCTTATATAAATATGTTTTGAGTTAATGGAATGGTTCTTGAGTGTCAAAATATTAATTTTTCAAAAATAAGGCTATCCAGCAATTTGCCAAAATTTTCCTGAAGGCACTAGCGCACTATCAGTGTTGATAGCACGCTGATAGGGTTCTATAATAAAACATTTGTTTTTCAGAAAAATTGTCTATACCGCGCTAACCCCTTTGATACTTCGCTATAAAGCTGTTGCCGTGATCTTTCCATTTTTAGTAAAATGGGCAATAGCGCGCTATAGGCCTCGATAACACGCTATCGGAAAGTCCGTAGAACTCGAGCTCTTGGGTTTGTGTATATCGACCTGCTATAGCCTGCTATCTGTCAATTGAGAACATGATACACAACCCAATAGCACGCTATCCACTTCTGAGACAAAAATCTGATATTTCTAACGAGAAAAATGTGGCACGTCTGCTTGCTCGATTTTTCTATTCCTTCCACAATTTTTCCAGGTTATCTTAATTGAAATATTCTCTACTAACACCTAGATGATTCCTATTGTCTCGCATGCCCAAAACAACTTTAGCTTAAACAATGTTTTGAATTCAAATCATTTTGTACGCTCTTGCCCTTGGACCCGCAACTTCTAATTTTATTAAACACTCATTCTCTGATTTTCAAAAATACAACACACACGATTTTTGCGAGTTAGATTGAGCTTTCCAAAGAGTTTTTTCAAGAGAAGAAAGTAATGATTCTTGCATTTGTCAAAACAAGCTTCGAATAGAATCAAAATTGCAAGCTGTCTTGATATAACGTCGTTGATCAGCAAGTTCTTCATTTTATCCCTTTTGTGCTTAGATTTGCAGAGGCTATCCATTGTTTTAAGTTGTAAGCATATGAAGTGGTCTCGGTAAGATAACACAACAAAAAAGAACAAATCAGTTGTCTTGGATCAAGAACACAACAAACAATAGCTTTCGAAGTCTACAAAGGTCAAGCTCGTAGAACGAAGACATATCTCATGCCTAATGCATTAGTTTGATTTTTGGTGTGTAGGGTAACCTCAAGATCAATCTCAGCACTAAAACTCTGAAAATTACAAAGTCTTCAAAATCACTTCGATATAGTATTTCATTTTGAAAAAATGTTTTCTGAAAGGTTTTAATTATAATTTCAATGAGTTTTGAATTATTTAAAAGTTTTTAATCATATATAAATATTTTTTGAGTTAATGGAATGGTTCTTGAGTGTCAAAATATTAATTTTTCAAAAATAAGGCTATCCAGCAATTTGCCAAAATTTTCTTGAAGGCACTAGCGCACTATCAGTGTTGGTAGCACGCTGATAGGGTTCTACAATAAAACATTTGTTTTTCTGGAAAATTGTCTATAGCGCGCTATCCCCTTTGATAACTCGCTATAAAGCTGTTGCCTTGATCTTTCCATTTTTGGTAAAATGGGCAATCGCACGCTATAGGCCTCGATAACACGCTATCGGAAAGTCCATAAAACTCGAGCTCTCGGGTTTGTGTATGTCCACCTGCTATAGCCTGCTATCTGTCAATTGAGAACATGATACACAACCCAATAGCACGTTATCCACGTCTGAGACAAAAATATGATATTTCTAACGAGAAAAATGTGGGCACTTATGCTTGCTCGATTTTTCTATTCCTTACACAATTTTTCAAGGTTATCTTAATTGAAATATTCTCTACTAACACCTAGATGATTCCTATTGCCCCGCATGCCCAAAACAACTTTATATTAAACAATGTTTTGAATTCAAATAATTTTGTACTCTCTTGCTCTTTAACCAGCAACTTCTAATTTTATAAAACACTCATTCTCTGATTATTAAAAATACAACACACACAATTTTTGCAAGTTGGATTGAGCTTTCCCAAGAGTTTTTCAAGAGAAGAAAGTAATGATTCTTGCATTTGTCAAAACAAGCTTCAAAAAGAATCAAAATTGCAATCTGTCTTGATGATAACATCGTTGATCAGCAAGTTCTTCATTTTATCCCTTTTGTGCTTAGATTTGCAGAGGCTATCCATTGTTTTAAGTTGTAAGTATATGAAGTGGTCTCGGTAAGATAACACAACAAAAAAGAACACATCAAACAATAGCTTTCGAAGTCTACAAAGGTCAAGCTCGTAGAATGAAGACATTTCTCATGCCTAATGCATTAGTTTGATCTTTGGTGTGTAGGGTAACCTCTCGATCAATCTTAGCACTAAAACTCTAAAAAATTGCAAAGTCTTGAAAATCACTTCGATATAGTATTTCATTTTGAAAAAATATTTTCCGAAAGGTTTTAATCATAATTTCAATGAGTTTTGAATTATTTAAAAGTTTTTAATCTTATATAAATATGTTTTGAGTTAATGGAATGGTTCTTGAGTGTCAAAATATTAATTTTTCAAAAATAAGGCTATCCAGCAATTTGCCAAAATTTTCCTGAAGGCACTAGCGCACTATCAGTGTTGATAGCACGCTGATAGGGTTCTATAATAAAACATTTGTTTTTCAGAAAAATTGTCTATACCGCGCTAACCCCTTTGATACTTCGCTATAAAGCTGTTGCCGTGATCTTTCCATTTTTAGTAAAATGGGCAATAGCGCGCTATAGGCCTCGATAACACGCTATCGGAAAGTCCGTAGAACTCGAGCTCTTGGGTTTGTGTATATCGACCTGCTATAGCCTGCTATCTGTCAATTGAGAACATGATACACAACCCAATAGCACGCTATCCACTTCTGAGACAAAAATCTGATATTTTTAACGAGAAAAATGTGGCCACGTCTGCTTGCTCGATTTTTCTATTCCTTACACAATTTTTCCAGGTTATCTTAATTGAAATATTCTCTACTAACACCTAGATGATTCCTATTGTCTCGCATGCCCAAAACAACTTTAGATTAAACAATGTTTTGAATTCAAATCATTTTGTACGCTCTTGCCCTTGAACCCGCAACTTCTAATTTTATTAAACACTCATTCTCTGATTTTCAAAAATACAACACACACGATTTTTGCGAGTTAGATTGAGCTTTCCAAAGAGTTTTTTCAAGAGAAGAAAGTAATGATTCTTGCATTTGTCAAAACAAGCTTCGAATAGAATCAAAATTGCAAGCTGTCTTGATGATAACGTCGTTGATCAGCAAGTTCTTCATTTTATCCCTTTTGTGCTTAGATTTGCAGAGGCTATCCATTGTTTTAAGTTGTAAGCATATGAAGTGGTCTCGGTAAGATAACACAACAAAAAAGAACAAATCAGTTGTCTTGGATCAAGAACACAACAAACAATAGCTTTCGAAGTCTACAAAGGTCAAGCTCGTAGAACGAAGACATATCTCATGCCTAATGCATTAGTTTGATTTTTGGTGTGTAGGGTAACCTCAAGATCAATCTCAGCACTAAAACTCTGAAAATTACAAAGTCTTCAAAATCACCTCGATATAGTATTTCATTTTGAAAAAATGTTTTCTGAAAGGTTTTAATTATAATTTCAATGAGTTTTGAATTATTTAAAAGTTTTTAATCATATATAAATATTTTTTGAGTTAATGGAATGGTTCTTGAGTGTCAAAATATTAATTTTTCAAAAATAAGGCTATCCAGCAATTTGCCAAAATTTTCTTGAAGGCACTAGCGCACTATCAGTGTTGGTAGCACGCTGATAGGGTTCTACAATAAAACATTTGTTTTTCTGGAAAATTATCTATAGCGCGCTATCCCCTTTGATAACTCGCTATAAAGCTGTTGCCTTGATCTTTCCATTTTTGGTAAAATGGGCAATCGCACGCTATAGGCCTCGATAACACGCTATCGGAAAGTCCATAAAACTCGAGCTCTCGGGTTTGTGTATGTCCACCTGCTATAGCCTGCTATCTGTCAATTGAGAACATGATACACAACCCAATAGCACGCTATCCACGTCTGAGACAAAAATATGATATTTCTAACGAGAAAAATGTGGGCACTTCTGCTTGCTCGATTTTTCTATTCCTTACACAATTTTTCAAGGTTATCTTAATTGAAATATTCTCTACTAACACCTAGATGATTCCTATTGCCCCGCATGCCCAAAACAACTTTATATTAAACAATGTTTTGAATTCAAATAATTTTGTACTCTCTTGCTTTTTAACCCGCAACTTCTAATTTTATAAAACACTCATTCTCTGATTATTAAAAATACAACACACACAATTTTTGCAAGTTGGATTGAGCTTTCCCAAGAGTTTTTCAAGAGAAGAAAGTAATGATTCTTGCATTTGTCAAAACAAGCTTCAAAAAGAATCAAAATTGCAATCTGTCTTGATGATAACATCGTTGATCAGCAAGTTCTTCATTTTATCCCTTTTGTGCTTAGATTTGCAGAGGCTATCCATTGTTTTAAGTTGTAAGCATATGAAGTGGTCTCGGTAAGATAACACAACAAAAAAGAACAAATCAGTTGTCTTGGATCAAGAACACAACAAACAATAGCTTTCGAAGTCTACAAAGGTCAAGCTCGTAGAACGAAGACATATCTCATGCCTAATGCATTAGTTTGATTTTTGGTGTGTAGGGTAACCTCAAGATCAATCTCAGCACTAAAACTCTGAAAATTACAAAGTCTTCAAAATCACCTCGATATAGTATTTCATTTTGAAAAAATGTTTTCTGAAAGGTTTTAATTATAATTTCAATGAGTTTTGAATTATTTAAAAGTTTTTAATCATATATAAATATTTTTTGAGTTAATGGAATGGTTCTTGAGTGTCAAAATATTAATTTTTCAAAAATAAGGCTATCCAGCAATTTGCCAAAATTTTCTTGAAGGCACTAGCGCACTATCAGTGTTGGTAGCACGCTGATAGGGTTCTACAATAAAACATTTGTTTTTCTGGAAAATTATCTATAGCGCGCTATCCCCTTTGATAACTCGCTATAAAGCTGTTGCCTTGATCTTTCCATTTTTGGTAAAATGGGCAATCGCACGCTATAGGCCTCGATAACACGCTATCGGAAAGTCCATAAAACTCGAGCTCTCGGGTTTGTGTATGTCCACCTGCTATAGCCTGCTATCTGTCAATTGAGAACATGATACACAACCCAATAGCACGCTATCCACGTCTGAGACAAAAATATGATATTTCTAACGAGAAAAATGTGGGCACTTCTGCTTGCTCGATTTTTCTATTCCTTACACAATTTTTCAAGGTTATCTTAATTGAAATATTCTCTACTAACACCTAGATGATTCCTATTGCCCCGCATGCCCAAAACAACTTTATATTAAACAATGTTTTGAATTCAAATAATTTTGTACTCTCTTGCTTTTTAACCCGCAACTTCTAATTTTATAAAACACTCATTCTCTGATTATTAAAAATACAACACACACAATTTTTGCAAGTTGGATTGAGCTTTCCCAAGAGTTTTTCAAGAGAAGAAAGTAATGATTCTTGCATTTGTCAAAACAAGCTTCAAAAAGAATCAAAATTGCAATCTGTCTTGATGATAACATCGTTGATCAGCAAGTTCTTCATTTTATCCCTTTTGTGCTTAGATTTGCAGAGGCTATCCATTGTTTTAAGTTGTAAGTATATGAAGTGGTCTCGGTAAGATAACACAACAAAAAAGAACACATCAAACAATAGCTTTCGAAGTCTACAAAGGTCAAGCTCGTAGAATGAAGACATTTCTCATGCCTAATGCATTAGTTTGATCTTTGGTGTGTAGGGTAACCTCTCGATCAATCTTAGCACTAAAACTCTAAAAAATTGCAAAGTCTTGAAAATCACTTCGATATAGTATTTCATTTTGAAAAAATATTTTCCGAAAGGTTTTAATCATAATTTCAATGAGTTTTGAATTATTTAAAAGTTTTTAATCTTATATAAATATGTTTTGAGTTAATGGAATGGTTCTTGAGTGTCAAAATATTAATTTTTCAAAAATAAGGCTATCCAGCAATTTGCCAAAATTTTCTTGAAGCCACTAGCGCACTATCAGTGTTGGTAGCACGTTGATAGGGTTCTACAATAAAACATTTGTTTTTCTGGAAAATTGTCTATAGCGCGCTATCCCCTTTGATAACTCGCTATAAAGCTGTTGCCTTGATCTTTCCATTTTTGGTAAAATGGGCAATCGCACGCTATAGGCCTCGATAACACGCTATCAGAAAGTCCATAAAACTCGAGCTCTCGGGTTTGTGTATGTCCACCTGCTATAGCCTGCTATCTGTCAATTGAGAACATGATACACAACCCAATAGCACGCTATCCGCGTTTGAGACAAAAATATGATATTTCTAACGAGAAAAATGTGGGCACTTCTGCTTGCTCGATTTTTCTATTCCTTACACAATTTTTCAAGGTTATCTTAATTGAAAAATTCTCTACTAACACCTAGATGATTCCTATTGCCCCGCATGCCCAAAACAACTTTATCTTAAACAATGTTTTGAATTCAAATAATTTTGTACTCTCTTGCTCTTTAACCCGCAACTTCTAATTTTATAAAACACTCATTCTCTGATTTTTAAAAATACAACACACACAATTTTTGCAAGTTGGATTGAGCTTTCCCAAGAGTTTTTCAAGTGAAGAAAGTAATGATTCTTGCATTTGTCAAAACAAGCTTCAAAAAGAATCAAAATTGCAATCTGTCTTGATGATAACGTCGTTGATTAGCAAGTTCTTCATTTTATCCCTTTTGTGCTTAGATTTGCAGAGGCTATCCATTGTGTTAAGTTGTAAGTATATGAAGTGGTCTCGGTAAGATAACACAACAAAAAAGAACACATCAAACAATAGCTTTCGAAGTCTACAAAGGTCAAGCTCGTAGAATGAAGACATTTCTCATGCCTAATGCATTAGTTTGATCTTTGGTGTGTAGGGTAACCTCTCGATCAATCTTAGCACTAAAACTCTAAAAAATTGCAAAGTCTTGAAAATCACTTCGATATAGTATTTCATTTTGAAAAAATATTTTCCGAAAGGTTTTAATCATAATTTCAATGAGTTTTGAATTATTTAAAAGTTTTTAATCTTATATAAATATGTTTTGAGTTAATGGAATGGTTCTTGAGTATCAAAATATTAATTTTTCAAAAATAAGGCTATCCAGCAATTTGCCAAAATTTTCCTGAAGGCACTAGCGCACTATCAGTGTTGATAGCACGCTGATAGGGTTCTATAATAAAACATTTGTTTTTCAGAAAAATTGTCTATACCGCGCTATCCCCTTTGATACTTCGCTATAAAGCTGTTGCCGTGATCTTTCCATTTTTAGTAAAATGGGCAATAGCGCGCTATAGGCCTCGATAACACGCTATCGGAAAGTTCGTAGAACTCGAGCTCTTGGGTTTGTGTATATCGACCTGCTATAGCCTGCTATCTGTCAATTGAGAACATGATACACAACCCAATAGCACGCTATCCACGTCTGAGACAAAAATCTGATATTTCTAACGAGAAAAATGTGGGCACGTCTGCTTGCTCGATTTTTCTATTCCTTACACAATTTTTCCAAGTTATCTTAATTGAAATATTCTCTACTAACACCTAGATGATTCCTATTGTCTCGCATGCCCAAAACAACTTTAGATTAAACAATGTTTTGAATTCAAATCATTTTGTACGCTCTTGCCCTTGAACCCGCAACTTCTAATTTTATAAAACACTCATTCTCTGATTTTCAAAAATACAACACACACAATTTTTGCAAGTTAGATTGAGCTTTCCCAAGTGTTTTTCAAGAGAAGAAAGTAATGATTCTTGCATTTGGCAAAACAAGGTTCGAATAGAATCAAAATTGCAATCAGTCTTGACGATAACGTCGTTGATCAACAAGTTCTTCATTTTATCCCTTTTGTGCTTAGATTTGCAGAGGCTATCCATTGTTTTAAGTTGTAAGTATATGAAGTGGTCTCGGTAAGATAACACAACAAAAAAGAACACATCAAATGTCTTGCATCAAGAACACATCAAACAATAGCTTTCGAAGTCTAGAAAGGTCAAGCTCGTAGAATGAAGACATTTCTCATGCCTAATGCATTAGTTTGATCTTTGGTGTGTAGGGTGACCTCTCGTTCAATCTTAGCACTAAAACTCTAAAAAATTGCAAAGTCTTGAAAATCACTTCGATATAGTATTTCATTCTGAAAAAATGTTTTCCGAAAGGTTTTAATCATAATATCAATGAGTTTTGAATTATTTAAAAGTTTTTAATCTTATATAAATATGTTTTGAGTTAATGGAATGGTTCTTGAGTGTCAAAATATTAATTTTTCAAAAATAAGGCTATCCAGCAATTTGCCAAAATTTTCCTGAAGGCACTAGCGCACTATCAGTGTTGATAGCACGCTGATAGGGTTCTATAATAAAACATTTGTTTTTCAGAAAAATTGTCTATACCGCGCTATCCCCTTTGATACTTCGCTATAAAGCTGTTGCCGTGATCTTTCCATTTTTAGTAAAATGGGCAATAGCGCGCTATAGGCCTCGATAACACGCTATCGGAAAGTCCGTAGAACTCGAGCTCTTGGGTTTGTGTATATCGACCTGCTATAGCCTGCTATCTGCCAATTGAGAACATGATACACAACCCAATAGCACGCTATCCACGTCTGAGACAAAAATCTGATATTTCTAACGAGAAAAATGTGGGCACGTCTGCTTGCTCGATTTTTCTATTCCTTACACAATTTTTCCAGGTTATCTTAATTGAAATATTCTCTACTAACACCTAGATGATTCCTATTGTCTCGCATGCCCAAAATAACTTTAGATTAAACAATGTTTTGAATTCAAATCATTTTGTACGCTCTTGCCCTTGAGCCCGCAACTTCTAATTTTATTAAACACTCATTCTCTGATTTTCAAAAATACAACACACACGATTTTTGCGAGTTAGATTGAGCTTTCCAAAGAGTTTTTTCAAGAGAAGAAAGTAATGATTCTTGCATTTGTCAAAACAAGCTTCGAATAGAATCAAAATTGCAATCTGTCTTGATGATAACGTCGTTGATCAGCAAGTTCTTCAATTTATCCCTTTTGTGCTTAGATTTGCAGAGTCTATCCATTGTTTTAAGTTGTAAGTATATGAAGTGGTCTCGGTAAGATAACACAACAAAAAAGAACAAATCAATTGTCTTGGATCAAGAACACAACAAACAATAGCTTTCGAAGTCTACAAAGGTCAAGCTCGTAGAACGAAGACATATCTCATGCCTAATCCATTAGTTTGATTTTTGGTGTGTAGGGTAACCTCTCGATCATTCTCAGCACTAAAACTCTGAAAATTACAAAGTCTTCAAAATCACTTCGATATAGTATTTCATTTTGAAAAAATGTTTTTTGAAAGGTTTTAATCATAATATCAATGAGTTTTGAATTATTTAAAAGTTTTTAATCTTATATAAATATGTTTTGAGTTAATGGAATGGTTCTTGAGTGTCAAAATATTAATTTTTCAAAAATAAGGCTATCCAGCAATTTGCCAAAATTTTCCTGAAGGCACTAGCGCACTATCAGTGTTGAGAGTACGCTGATAGGGTTCTATAATAAAACATTTGTTTTTCTGAAAAATTGTCTATACCGCGCTATCCCTTTTGATACTTTGCTATAAAGCTGTTGCCGCGATCTTTCCATTTTTAGTAAAATGGGCAACAGCGCCCTATAGGCCTCGATAACACGCTGTCGGAAAGTCCGTAGAACTCGAGATCTTGGTTTTGTGTATATCGACCTGCTATAGCCTGCTATCTGTCAATTGAGAACATGATACACAACCCAATAGCACGCTATCCACGTATGAGCCGAAAATCTGATATTTCTAACGAGAAAAATGTGGGCACTTCTGCTTGCTCGATTTTTCTATTCCTTACACAATTTTTCCAGTTTATCTTAATTGAAATATTCTCTACTAACACCTAGATGATTCCTATTGTCTCGCATGCCCAAAACAACTTTAGATTAAACAATGTTTTGAATTCAAATCATTTTGTACTCTCTCGCTCTTTAACCCACAACTTCTAATTTTATAAAACACTCACTCCCTGATTTTCAAAAATACAACACACACAATTTTTGCAAGTTAGATTGAGCTTTCCCAAGAGTTTTTCAAGAGAAGAAAGTAATGATTCTTGCATTTGTCTTGATGATAACGTCGTTGATCAGCAAGTTCTTCATTTTATTCGTTTTGTGCTTAGATTTGGAGAGGCTATCCATTGATTTAACTTGTAAGTATATGAAGTGGTCTCGGTAAGATAACACAACAAAAAAGAACACATCAATTGTCTTGCATCAAGAACACATCAAACAATAGCTTTCGAAGTTTAAAAAGATCAAGCTCGAAGAACGATGACATATATCAGGCTTAATGCATTAGTTTGATCTATGGTGTATAGGGTAACCTCTCGATCAATCTCAGCACTAAAACTCTGAAAATTGCAAAGTCTTTAAAATCACTTCGATATAGTATTCCATTTTGAAAAAATGTTGCCGTGATCTTTCCATTTTTAGTAAAATGGGAAATAGCGCGCTATAGGCCTCGATAACACGCTATCGGAAAGTCCATAAAACTCGAGCTCTCGAGTTTGTGTATATCGACCTGCTATAGCCTGATATATGTCAATTGAGAACATGATACACAACCCAATAGCACGCTATCAACGTCTGAGACAAAAATATGATATTTCTAATGAGAAAAATGTGGGGACTTCTGCTTGCTCGATTTTTCTATTCCTTACACAATTTTTCGAGGTTATCTTAATTGAAATATTCTCTACTAACACCTAGATGATTCCTGTTGTCTCGAATGCCCAAAACAACTTTATATTAAACAATGTTTTGAATTCAAATCATTTTGTACTGTCTTGCTCTCTACCCCGCAACTTCTAATTTTATAAAACCCTCGTTCTCTGATTTTCAAAAATACAACACACACGATTTTTGCAAGTTAGATTGAGCTTTCCCATGAGTTTTTCAAGAGAAGAAAGTAATGATTCTTGCATTTGTCAAAACAAGCTTCGAATAGAATCAAAATTGCAACCTGTCTTGATGATAACGTCGTTGATCAGCAAGTTCTTCATTTTATCGCTTTTGTCCTTAGATTTGCAGAGGCTATCCGTTATTTTAAGCTGTAAATATATGTAGTGGTCTCGGTTAGATAACACAACAAAAAAGAACACATAGCCTGTCTTGCATCAAGAACACATCAAACAATAGCTTTCGAAGTTTACAAAGATCATGCTCGAAGAACGAAGACATATCTCAGGCTTAATGCATTAGTTTGATCTTTGGTGTGTAGGGTAACCTCTCGATCAATATCAGCACTAAAACTCTGAAAATTGCAAAGTCTTCAAAATCACTTCGATATAGTATTTCATTTTGAAAAAATGTTTTCCGAAAGGTTTTTTTAATCATAATTTCAATGAGTTTTGAATTATTTAAAAGTTTTTAATCTTATACAATATGTTTTGAGTTAATGGAATGGTTCTTGAGTGTCAAAATATTAATTTTTCAAAAATAAGGCTATCCAGCAATTTGCCAAAGGCACTAGCGCACTATCAGTGTTGATAGCACGTTGATAGGGTTCTATAATAAAACATTTGTTTTTCTAAAAAATTTTCTATAGCGCGCTGTCCCCATTGATACTTCGCTATAAAGCTGTCGCCGTGATCTTTCCATTCTTAGTAAAATGGGAAATAGCGCGCTATAGGCCTCGATAACACGCTTTCGGAAAGTCCATAAAACTCGAGCTCTCGGGTTTGTGTCTATCGACCTGCTATAGCCTGCTATCTGTCAATTGAGAACATGATACACAACCCAATAGCACGCTATCCACGTCTGAGACAAAAATCTGATATTTCTAACAAGAAAAATGTGGGCACTTCTGCTTGGTCGATTTTTCTATTCCTTACACAATTTTTCTAGGTTATCTTAATTGAAATATTATCTACTAACACCTAGATGATTCCTATTGTCTCGAATGCCCAAAACAACTTTAGATTAAACAATGTTTTGAATTCAAATCATTTTGTACTGTCTTGCTCTCTAACCCGCAACTTCTAATTTTATAAAACCCTCATTCTCTGATTTTCAAAAATACAACACACACGATTTTTGCAAGTTAGATTGAGCTTTCCCAAGAGTTTTTCAAGAGAAGAAAGTAATGATTCTTGCATTTCTCAAAACAAGCTTCGAATAGAATCAAAATTGCAATCTGTCTTGATGATAACTTCGTTGATCAGCAAGTTCTTCATTTTATCCCTTTTGTGCTTAGATTTGCAGAGGCAATCTATTGTTTTAAGTTGTAAGTATATGAAGTGGTCTTGGTAAGATAACACAACAAAAAAGAACACATCAATTGTCTTGCATCAAGAACACATCAAACAATAGCTTTCGAAGTTTACAAAGATCAAGCTCGAAGAACGAAGAGGCCTAATGCATTAGTTTGATCTTTGGTGTTTAGGGTAACCTCTCGATCAATATCAGCACTAAAACTCTGAAAATTGCAAAGACTTTAAAATCACTTCGATATAGTCTTTCATTTTGAAAAAATGTTATCCGAAAGGTTTTTTTAATCATAATTTCAATGAGTTTTGAATTATTTAAAAGTTTTTAATCTTATACAATATGTTTTGAGTTAACGGAATGGTTCTTGAGTGTCAAAATATTAATTTTTCAAAAATAAGGCTATCCAGCAATTTGCCAAAGGCACTAGCGCACTATAAGTGTTGATAGAACGCTGATAGGGTTCTATAATAAAACATTTGTTTTTCTAAAAAATTCTCTATAGCGCGCTATCCCCTTTGATACTTCGCTATAAAGCTGTTGCCGTGATCTTTCCATTTTTTAGTAAAATGGGCAATAGCGCTCTATAGGCCTCGATAACTCGCTATTGGAAAGTCCGTAAAACACGAGCTCTGGGGTTTGTGTATATCGACCTGCTATAGCCTGCAATCTGTCAATTGAGAACATGATACACAACCCAATAGCACGTTATCCACGTCTGAGACAAAAACCTGATATTTCTAATGAGAAAAATGTGGGCACTTCTGCTTGCTCGATTTTTCTATTCCATACAAAATTTGTCTACGTTATCTTAATTGAATTATTCTCTACTAACACCTAGATGATTCCTATTGTCTTGCATGCCCAAAACAACTTTAGATGAAACAATGTTTTGAATTCAAATCATTTTGTACTCTCTTGCTCTTTAACCCGCAACTTCTAATTTTATTTAACACTCATTCTCTGATTTTCAAAAATACAACACACAAGATTTTTGCAAGTTAGATTGAGCTTTCCAAAGAGTTTTTCAAGTGAAGAAAGTAATGATTCTTGCATTTGTCAAAACAAGTTTCGAATAGAATCAAAATTGCAATCTTTCTTGATCATAACGTCGTTGATCAGAAAGTTCTTCATTTTATCCCTTTTGTGCTTAGATTTGCAGAGGCTATCCATTGCTTTAAGTTGTAAGTATATGAAGTGCTCTCGGTAAGATAACACAACAAAAAAGAACACATCAATTGTCTTGCATCAAGAACACATCAAACAATAGCTTTCGAAGTCTACAAAGATCAAGCTCGAAGAACGAAGACACATCTCATGCCTAATGCATTAGTTTGATCTTTGGTGTGTAGGGTAACCTCTCGATCAATCTCAGCACTAAAACTCTGAAAATTGCAAAGTCTTCAAAATCACTTCGATATAGTATTTTCATTTTGAAAAAATGTTTTCCGAAAGGTTTTAATCATAATTTCAATGAGTTTTGAATTATTTAAAAGTTTTTAATCTTATATAAATATGTTTTGCGTGAATGGAATGGTTCTTGAGTGTCAAAATATTAATTTTTTAAAAATAAGTCTATCCAGCAATTTGCCAAAATTTTCCTGAAGGCACAAGCGCACTATCAGTGTTCATAGCACGCTGATAGGGTTCTATAATAAAATATTTGTTTTTCTGAAAAATTGTCTATACCGCGCTATCCCCTTTGATACTTCGCTATAAAGCTGTTGCCGTGATCTTTCCATTTTTAGTAAAATGGGAAATAGCGCGCTATAGGCCTCGATAACACGCTATCGGAAAGTCCGTAAAACTCGAGCTCTCGGGTTTGTGTATATCGACCTGCTATAGCCTGCTATCTGTCAATTAAGAACATGATACACAACCTAATAGCACGCTATCAACGTCTGAGACAAAAATATGATATTTCTAATGAGAAAAATGTGGGCATTTCTGCTTGCTCGATTTTTCTATTCCTTACACAATTTTTCTAGGTTATCTTAATTGAAATATTCTCTACTAACACCTAGATGATTCCTATCGACTCGAATGCCCAAAACAACTTTAGATTAAACAATGTTTTGAATTCAAATCATTTTGTACTGTCTTGCTCTCTAACCCGCAACTTCTATTTTTATAAAACCCTCATTCTCTGATTTTCAAAAATACAACACACACGATTTTTCCAAGTTAGATTGAGCTTTCCCAAGAGTTTTTCAACAGAAGAAAGTAATGATTCTTGCATTTGTCAAAACAAGCTTCGAATAGAATCAAAATTGCAATCTTTCTTGATCATAACGTCGTTGATCAGAAAGTTCTTCGTTTTATCCCTTTTGTGCTTAGTTTGCAGAGGCTATGCATTGTTTTAAGTTGTAAGTATATGAAGTGGTCTCGGTAAGATAACACAACAAAAAAGAACACATCAATTGTCTTGCATCAAGAACACATCAAACAATAGCTTTTGAAGTCTACAAAGATCAAGCTCGAAGAACGAAGACATATCTCATGCCTAATGCATTAGTTTGATCTTTGGTGTGTAGGGTAACCTCTCGATCAATCTCAGCACTAAAACTCTGAAAATTGCAAAGTCTTCAAAATCACTTCGATATAGTATTTTCATTTTGAAAAAATGTTTTTCAAAAGGTTTTAATCGTAATTTCAATGAGTTTTGAATTATTTAAAAGTTTTTAATCTTATATAAATATGTTTTGAGTGAATGGAATGGTTCTTGAGTGTCAAAATATTAATTTTTTAAAAATAAGTCTATCCAGTAATTTGCCAAAATTTTCCTGAAGGCACAAGCGCACTATCAGTGTTGAGAGCACTCTGATAGGGTTCTATAATAAAATATTTGTTTTTCTGAAAAATTGTCTATACCGTGCTATCCCCTTTGATACTTCGCTATAAAGCTGTTGCCGCGATCTTTCCATTTTTAGTAAAATGGGAAATAGCGCGCTATAGGCCTCGATAACACGCTATCAGAAATTCCGTAAAACTCGAGCTCTCGGGTTTGTGTATATCGACCTACTATAGCCTGCTATCTGTCAATTGAGAACATGATACACAACCCAATAGCACGCTATCCACGTCTAAGACAAAAATCTGATATTTCTAACGTGAAAAATGTGGGCACTTCTGCTTGCTCGATTTTTCTATTCCTTACACAATTTTTCTAGGTTATCTTAATTGAAATATTCTCTACTAACACCTAGATGATTCCTATTGTGTCGCATGCCCAAAACAACTTTAGATTAAACAATGTTTTGATTCAAATCATTTTGTACTCTCTTGCTCTTTAACCCGCAACTTCTAATTTTATAAGACACTCATTCTCTGATTTTGAAAAATACAACACACACGATTTTTGCAAGTTAGATTGAGCTTTCCAAAGAGTTTTTCAAGAGAAGAAAGTAATGATTCTTGCTTTTGTCAAAACAAGCTTCGAATAGAATCAAAATTGCAATTTGTCTTGATGATAACGACGTTGATCAGCAAGTTCTTCATTTTATCCCTTTTGTGCTTAGATTTGCAGAAGCTATCTATTGTTTTAAGTTGTAAGTATATGAAGTGGTCTCGGTAAGATAACACAACAAAAAAGAACACATCAATTGTCTTGCATCAAGAACACATCAAACAATAGCTTTCGGAGTTTACAAAGATCAAGCTCGAAGAACGAAGACATATCTCAGGCCTAATGCATTAGTTTGATCTTTGGTGTGTAGGGTAACCTCTCGATCAATATCAGCACTAAAACTCTGAAAATTGCAAAGTCTTCAAAATCACTTCGATATAGTATTTAATTTTGAAAAAATGTTTTCCGAAAGGTTTTTTTAATCATAATTTCAATGAGTTTTGAATTATTTAAAAGTTTTTAATCTTATACAATATGTTTTGAGTTAATGGAATGGTTCTTGAGTGTCAAAATATCAATTTTTCAAAAATAAGGCTATCCAGCTGTCACACCTTGGGTTGCACAGCGTGCCCCCTACCCAGGTGTGGGCACACCCCCTCGGGGCGAACGCCTAACCATAGTACCACATAATATTGTCACATCGCCATGTAGCAACCCAACCGCAATTGGTCTACATCGAAACGATTATTTGTCTGCCACTATTCATGAATAGTGCAGGGCATCCCTAGGAATCGAACACAAGACCTCCCTTAAGGAGTTAGATTTCGCATTCCTAGTAACCACTGAGCCAATGGTTCAGTGGCTACTAGGAATGCGAAATGAGACTCCTTAAGGGAGGTTTCGAGTTCGATTCATGAATAGTGGCAGACAAATAATCGTTTCGATGTAGACCAGCTGCGGTTGGGTTGCTACATGGCGATATGACAATATTATGGATCCATAATGGCTAGGCGTTCGCCCCGAGGGGGTGCGCCACACCTGGGTAGGGGGCACGCTGTGCAACCCAAGGTGTGACACCAGCAATTTGCCAAAATTTTCCTGAAGGCACTAGCGCACTATCAGTGTTGATAGCACGCTGATAGGGTTCTATAATAAAACATTTGTTTTTCTGAAAAATTGTCTATACCGCGCTATCCCCTTTGATACTTCGCTATAAAGCTGTTGTCGTGATCTTTCCATTTTTAGTAAAATGGGCAATAGCGCGCTATAGGCCTCGATAACTCGCTATTGGAAAGTCCGTAAAACTCGAGCTCTCGGGTTTGTGTATATCGACATGCTATAGCCTGCTATCTGTCGATTGAGCACATGATACACAACCCAATAGCACGCTATCGATGTCTGCGACAAAAATCTGATATTTCTAACGAGAAAAATGTGGGCACTTCTGCTTGCTCGATTTTTCTATTCCTTGCACAATTTTTCCAGTTTATCTTAATTGAAATATTCTCTACTAACAACTAGATGATTCCTATTGTATCGCATGCCCAAAACAACTTTAGATTAAACAATGTTTTGAATTCAAATCATTTTGAACTCTCTTGCTCTTTAACCCGCAACTTCTAATTTTATAAAACACTCATTCTCTGATTTTCAAAAGTACAACACACACGATTTTTGCAAGTTAGATTGAGCTTTCCAAAGAGTTTTTCAAGAGAAGAAAGTAATGATTCTTGCATTTGTCAAAACAAGCTTCGAATAGAATCAAAATTGCAATCTATCTTGATGATAACGTCGTTGATCAGCAAGTTCTTCATTTTATCCCTTTTGTGCTTGGATTTGCAGAGGTTATCCATTGTTTTAAGTTGTAAGTATATGAAGTGGTCTCGGTAAGATAACACAACAAAAAAGAACAAATCAATTGTCTTGCATCAAGAACACATCAAACAATAACTTTCGAAGTCTACAAAGGTCAAGCTCGTAGAACGAAGACATATCTTGATGCAAACCAAGGACCAAATGATGCAAACCAAGGAGCTGGACAAGTTGATCATACACTTGGGAATGGAGCTGAATATGGACAAGACCCATTGTCACTTCCAAGTGGTCCAATTACAAGACTTAGAGCCAAACGTTTCAAGGAAGCGCTAAATGGGTTAATCCAAGCGAATTGGGCTGATTCTAAAAAGACCAAGATGGACTCAAATAATAATCAAGGCTTAATCCATGTCATCAAAGCAATTGAACTTAGTCAAGCACACAAAACTTGACTAGCATCATTGAACTTAGTCAAGCACGCAAAACTTGACTAGTATCATTGAACTTAGTCAAGCACACAAAATGTGACTAGCATCATTGAACTTAGTCAAGCACACAAAACTTGACTAGCATCATTGAACTTAGTCAAGCACACAAAATGTGACTAGCATCATTGAACTTAGTCAAGCACACAAAATGTGACCAGCATCATTGAACTTGTTTATGTTGATATTTGTATTGTTTTAAATTTAGTTACGACTTTTCCTATTCTTGGAGGGTTGTTCTAAGTATATATAGATGGGTAGCTCAAATTTGATTGGCATATTATGTTCTCAGATCAAGTTAATCTTGTGAGGTCTTGTGTCCTCTTTGTTCTTAAAAGAACTCTTGAACTTATCAAGTTAATCTTGTGGCGTTCAAACAACCAAACTTATCACCTTGATTGTTGAATCTTGGTGTGGCGTTTTCAATCCTTCGTAGTCTTGGTTTTCATCTGGTTAGGTGACGGATCAAGGCTCAACCAATCTTGTCTACACGATCTTGGGGTTCTAATCCATCATTGTTATTGGGTTTCATCACAATTGTTTGATGATATCCTAATTTATAGCAAACACTTGGAAGAACATGTAATGCATTTGAAATATGTTTTGGAAATTCTAAGGAAAGAAAAGTTGTTTGCTAATCTCAAGAAGTGCACCTTTTGCACAGATAAACTTGTGTTTCTTGGTTTTGTTGTTAGTAAGGGAGGAATCGAGGTGGACGAGGAAAAGGTTAAGGCAATCTAAGAGTGGTCAACGCCTACAGCAATCAGCCAAATGAGGAGTTTCCATGGCTTAGCTAGCTTCTATAGACGGTTTGTGCGTGATTTTAGTTGCTTAGCCTCACCTCTTACTGAAGTCATCAAGAAAAATGTGTCGTTTAAGTGGGGGAAAGAACAAGAAAAGGCATTTAATCTGATCAAAGAAAAGTTAACTAGTGCACCTTTGCTTGTTTTACCTAACTTTGCTAAAACTTTTGAAATTGAGTGTGATGCTTCAGGTATAGGTATTGGAGTTGTTTTGATGCAAGAAGGTCGTCCAGTTGCTTATTTCAGTGAAAAGTTGAGTGGGGCAGCCCTCAATTACCCTACTTATGATAAGGAGATGTACGCCTTGATAAGGGCTTTGGAAAATTGGCAGCACTATCTATGGCCAAAGGAATTCGTGATTCACACAGATCATGAATCTTTGAAGCATTTGGAAGGACAGCAAAAGTTGAACAGACGCCATGCCAAGTGGGTGGAATTCATTGAAACATTTCCTTATGTGATCAGATACAAGCAAGGTAAGGAAAATGTGGTGGCTGATGCATTGTCCCGAAGGTATGCTTTACTTTCCATTTTAGATACAAAATTGCTTGGTTTTGAATACATTAAGGATTTGTATGCACAAGATTCTGATTTTGGTGAAGTGTTCAATGCATGTGAAAAAGTGGCGTTTGGTAAGTTTTATAGGCATGATGGATTTTTGTTTCGGGAAAATAAATTGTGTGTGCCTATGTGTTCTTTGCGTGAATTGTTTGTGAGAGAAGCTCATGGTGGTGGTTTGATGGGTCATTTTGGTATAGCTAAGACATTAGGAATTTTGCATGATCATTTTTTTTGGCCTCATATGAAACGTGATGTGGAAAGAATCTGTGCGAAGTGTATCACGTGTAAACAGGCCAAGTCTAAGTTGAAACCCCATGGTTTGTACACCCCTTTGCCAATACCTAGTGAACCTTGGACTGATATTTCTATGGATTTTGTTTTGGGATTACCTAGGACTAAGAGGGGGAGAGATTCAGTTTTTGTGGTGGTAGATAGATTTTCCAAGATGGCACACTTCATTGCATGTCATAAAACTGATGATGCATCACATATAGCTGATTTGTTCTTCAAAGAAATTGTTAGGTTACATGGCATGCCTAGGACCATTGTTTCTGATAGGGATGCAAGGTTTTTGAGTTACATTTGGAAGACTTTGTGGGGAAAGTTGGGAACCAAGTTATTGTTTTCTACTACTTGTCATCCACAAACGGATGGTCAAACTGAAGTAGTGAATAGAACTTTGTCTTCTTTGTTACGTGCTATCATTACAAAGAACATGAAAACATGGGAAGATTGTTTGCCACATGTTGAATTTGCTTATAATCGAAGTATTCATTTTGCAACTAAATTTTCACCATTTGAAATGGTTTATGGTTTTAACCTATTGTCACCTTTGGATTTAACTTCTTTACCTTTGAGTGACCGTGTAAACTTAGATGGCAAAAAGAAGGCAGAATTTGTAAAGATGATTCATGAATAGGCACGGCTGAACATTGAAAGGAGGACTAACCAATATGTCCAACAAGCCAACAAGGGACGCAAGAAGGTAGTTTTTGAACCCGGAGATTGGGTTTGGTTGCACTTAAGGAAGGACCGTTTTCCGGAGAAACGGCCTTCAAAACGCCTACCTCGGGGTGACGGGCCATTTCAAATAGTGGAACGCATCAATGATAATGCCTACAAGCTTGACTTACCAGGTGAGTATAGTGTCAGTGCAAGCTTTAATGTTGCTGACTTGTCTCCTTTTGATGTAGGTGATGATTTGAGGACAAATCCTTCTCAAGAGGGGGAGAATGATGCAAACCAAGGACCAAATGATGCAAACCAAGGAGCTGGACAAGTTTATCATACACTTGGGAATGCAGCTGAATATAGACAAGACCCATTGTCACTTCCAAGTGGTCCAATTACAAGACTAAGAGCCAAACGTTTCAAGGAAGCGCTAAATGGGCTAATCCAAGCTAATTGGGCTGATTCTAAAAAGACCAAGATGGACTCAAATAATAATCAAGGCTTAGTCCATGTCATCAAAGCAATTGAACTTAGTCAAGCACACAAAACTTGACTAGTAAGCTCGACTAGTATCATTGAACTTAGTCAAGCACACAAAATGTGACTAGCATCATTGAACTTAGTCAAGCACACAAAACTTGACTAGCATCATTGAACTTAGTCAAGCACACAAAATGTGACTAGCATCATTGAACTTAGTCAAGCACACAAAATGTGACCAGCATCATTGAACTTGTTTATGTTGATATTTGTATTGTTTTAAATTTAGTTATGACTTTTTCTATTCTTGGAGGGTTGTTCCAAGCATATATAGATGGGTAGCTCAAATTTGAATGGCATATTATGTTTTTAGATCAAGTTAATCTTGTGAGGTCTTGTGTCCTCTTTGTTCTTAAAAGAACTCTTGAACTTATCAAGTTAATCTTGTGGCGTTCAAACAACCAAACTTATCACCTTGATTGTTGAATCTTGCTGTGGCGTTTTCAATCCTTCGTAGTCTTGGTTTTCATCTGGTTAGGTAACGGGTCAAGGCTCAACCAATCTTGTCTACACGATCTTGGGGTTCTAATCCAGCATTGTTATTGGGTTTCATCACAATTGTTGGTAAAGTTCATATCATATCTCATGCCTAATGCATTAGTTTGATCTTTGGTGTGTAGGGTAACCTCTCGATCAATCTCAGCACTAAAACTCTGAAAATTGCAAAGTCTTGAAAATCACTTCGATATAGTATTTCATTTTGAAAAAATGTGTTCCGAAAGGTTTTAATCATAATTTCAATGAGTTTTGAATTATTTAAAATTTTTAATCTTATATCAATATGTTTTGAGTTAATGGAATGGTTCTTGAGTGTCAAAATATTAATTTTTCAAAAATAAGGCTATCCAGCAATTTGCCAAAATTTTCCTTAAGGCTCTAGTGCACTATCAGTGTTGATAGCACGCTGATAGGGTTCTATAATAAAACATTTGTTTTTCTAAAAAATTGTCTATACCGCGCTATCCCCTTTGAAACTTCGCTATAAAGCTGTTGCCGTGATCTTTCCATGTTTAGCAAAATGGGCAATAGAGCGCTATAGGCCTCGATAACACGCTATCGGAAAGTCCGTAAAACTCGAGCTCTCGGGTTTGTGTATATTGACCTGCTATAGCCTGCTATCTGTCAATTGAGAACATGATACACAACCCAATAGTGCTATCCACGTCTGAGACAACCTGATATTTCTAATGAGAAAAATGTGGGCACTTCTGCTTGTTCGATTTTGCTATTCCTTACACAATTTTTCTAGGTTATCTTACTTGAAATATTCTCTACTAACACCTAGATGATTCCTTTTGTCTCGCATGCCCAAAAGAACTTTAGATTAAACAATGTTTTGAATTCAAATCATTTTGTACTCTCTTGCTATTTAACCCGCAACTTCTAATTTTATAAAACACTCATTCTCTGATTTTCAAAAATACAACACACGATTTTTGCGAGTTTGATTGAGCTTTCCAAAGAGTTTTTCTAGAGAAGAAAGTAATGATTCTTGCATTTGTCAAAACAAGCTTCGAATAGAATCAAAATTGCAATCTGTCTTGATGATAACGTCGTTGATCAGCAAGTTCTTCATTTTATCTCTTTTGTGCTTAGATTTGCAGAGGTTATCCATTGTTTTAAGTTGTAAGTATATGAAGTGGTCTCGGTAAGATAACACACCAAAAAAGAACACATCAATTGTCTTGCATCAAGAACACATCAAACAATAGCTTTCGAAGTCTACAAAGATCAAGCTCGTAGAACGAAGACATATCTCTTGCCTAATGCATTAGTTTGATCTTTGGTGTGTAGGGTAACCTCTCGATCAATCTCAGCACTAAAACTCTGAAAATTACAAAGTCTTCAAAATCACTTCGATATAGTATTTCATTTTGAAAAAATGTTTTTCGATAGGTTTTAATCATAATTTCAATGAGTTTTGAATTATTTCAAAGTTTTTAATCTTATACAATATGTATTGAGTAAATGGAATGGTTCTTGAGTGTCAAAATATTAATTTTTCAAAAATAAGGCTGTCCAGTAATTTGCCAAAATTTTCCTGAAGGCACTAGCGCACTATCAATGTTGATAGCACGCTGATAGGGTTCTATAATAAAACATTTGTTTTTCTGAAAAATTGTCTATAGCACGCTATCCCCTTTGATAGTTCGCTAGAAAGCTGTTGCCGTGATCTTTCCATTTTTAGTAAAATGGGCAATAGCGCGCTATAGGCCTCGACAACACGCTATCGGAAAGTCCATAAAACTCGAGCTCTCGGGTTTGTGTATATCGACCTGGTATCTGTCAATTAAGAACATGATACACAACCCAATAGCGCGCTATCCACGTCTGAGACAAAAATCTGATATTTTTAACGAGAGAAATGTGGGCACTTCTGCTTGCTCGATTTTTCTATTCCTTACACAATTTTTCTAGGTTATCTTAATTGAAATATTCTCTACTAACACCTAGATGATTCCTATTGTCTCGCATGCCCAGAACAACTTTAGATTAAATAATGTTTTGAATTCAAATCATTTTGTACTCTCTTGCTCTTTAACCCGCAACTTCTAATTTTATAAAACACTCATTCTCTGATTTTCAAAAATACAATACACACAATTTTTGCAAGTTAGATTGAGCTTTCCCAAGAGTTTTTCAAGAGAAGAAAGTAATGATTCTTGCATTTGTCAAAACAAGCTTCGAATAGAATCAAAATTACAATCTGTCTTTATTATAACGTCGTTGATCAGCAAGTTCTTCATTTTATCCCTTTTGTGCTTAGATTTTCGAAGGCTATCCATTGTTTTAAGTTGTAAGTATTTGAAGTGGTCTCGGTAACATAACACAACAAAAAAGAACACATCAATTGTCTTGCATCAAGAACACATCAAAGAATAGCACTCGAAGTCTACAAAGATCAAGCTCGTAGGACGAAGACATATCTCCTGCCTAATGCATTAGTTTGATATTTGGTGTGTAGGGTAACCTTTCGATCAATCACAGCACTAAAACTCTGAAAATTGCAAAGTCTTCAAAATCACTTCGATATAGTATTTCATTTTGAAAAAATGTTTTTCGAAAGGTTTTAATCATAATTTCAATGAGTTTTGAATTATTTAAAAGGTTTTAATCTTATACAATATGTTTTGAGTTAATGGAATGGTTCTTCAGTGTCAAAATATCAATTTTTCAAAAATAAGGCTATCCAGCAATTTGCCAAAATTTTCCTGAAGGCACTAGCGCACTATCAATGTTGATAGCACGCTGATAGGGTTCTATAATAAAACATTTGTTTTTCTGAAAAATTGTCTATAGCACGCTATCCCCTTTGGTACTTCCCTATAAAGCTGTTGTCGTGATCTTTCCATTTTTAGTAAAATGGGCAATAGCGCGCTATAGGCCTCGGTAACACGCTGTCGGAAAGTCCGTAAAACTCGAGCTCCCGGGTTTGTGTATATCGACCTGCTATCTGTCAATTAAGAACATGATACACAACCCAATAGCACGCTATCCACGTCTGAGACAAAAATCTGATATTTCTAACGAGAAAAAATGTGGGCACTTCTGCTTGCTCGATTTTTTTATTCCCTACACAATTTTTCTTGGTTATCTTAATTGAAATATTCTCTACTAACACCAAGATGATTCCTATTGTCTCGCATGCCCAAAACAACTTTAGATTAGACAATGTTTTGAATTCAAATCATTTTGTACTCTCTTGCTCTTTATCCCGCAACTTCTAATTTTATAAAACACTCATTCTCTGATTTTCAAAAATACAACACACATGATTTTTGCAAGTTAGATTGAGCTTTCCAAAAAGTTTTTCAAGAGAAGAAAGTAATGATTCTTGCATTTGTCAAAACAAGGTTTGAATAGAATCAAAATTGCAATCTGTCTTGATGATAACGTCGTTGATCAGCAAGTTTTTCATTTTATCCCTTTTGTGCATAGATTTGTAGGGGCTATTTATTGTTCGAAGTTGTAAGTATCTGAAGTGGTCTCGGTAAGATAACACAACAAAAAACAACACATCAATTGTCTTGCACCAAGAACACATCAAACAATAGCTTTCGAAGTCTACAAAGATCAAGCTCGAAGAACGAAGACATATCTCATTCCTAATGCATTAGTTTGATCTTTGGTGTGTAGGGTAACCTCTCAATCAATCTCAGCACTAAAACTCTGAAATCTGCAAAGTCTTAAAAATCACTTTGATATAGTATTTCATTTTGAAAAAATGTTTTCCGAAAGGTTTTAATCATAATTTCAATGAGTTTTGAATTATTTAAAAGTTTTTAATCTTATACAATATGTTTTGAGTTAATGGAATGGTTCTTGAGTGTCAAAATATTAATTTTTCAAAAGTAAGGCCATCCAGCAATTTGCCAAAATTCTCCTGAAGGTAGTATCACACTATCAGTGTTGATAGCACGCTGATTGGGTTCTATAATAAAACATTTGTTTTTCTGAAAAATTGTCTATAGCGCGTTATCCCCTTTGATACTTCGCTAGAAAGCTGTTGCCGTGATCTTTCCATTTTTAGTAAAATGGGCAACAACGCGCTATAGGCCTCGATAACACACTATCGGAAAGTCCGTAAAACTCGAGCTCTCGAGTTTGTGTATATCGACTTGCTATCTGTCAATTAAGAACATGGTACACAACCCAATAGCACGCTATCCACGTCAGAGACAAAAATTTGATATTTCTAACGAGAAAATAGTGGGCACTTCTGCTTGCTCGATTTTTCCATTCCTTACACAATTTTTCTAGGTTATCTAAATTGAAATATTCTCTACTAACACCTAGATGATTCCTATATTCTCGCATGCCCAGAACAACTTTAGATTAAATAATGTTTTGAATTCAAATCATTTTGTACTCTCTTGCTCTTTAACCCGCAACTTCTAATTTTATAAAACACTCATTCTCTGATTTTCAAAAATACAATACACACAATTTTTGCAAGTTAGATTGAGCTTTCCCAAGAGTTTTTCAAGAGAAGAAAGTAATGATTCTTGCATTTGTCAAAACAAGCTTCGAATAGAATCAAAATTACAATCTGTCTTTATTATAACGTCGTTGATCAGCAAGTTCTTCATTTTATCCCTTTTGTGCTTAGATTTGCAAAGGCTATCCATTGTTTTAAGTTGTAAGTATTTGAAGTGGTCTTGGTAACATAACACAACAAAAAAGAACACATCAATTGTCTTGCATCAAGAACACATCAAAGAATAGCACTCGAAGTCTACAAAGATCAAGCTCGTAGGACGAAGACATATCTCCTGCCGAATGCATTAGTTTGATATTTGGTGTGTAGGGTAACCTTTCGATCAATCTCAGCACTAAAACTCTGAAAATTGCAAAGTCTTCAAAATCACTTCGATATAGTATTTCATTTTGAAAAAATGTTTTTCGAAAGGTTTTAATCATAATTTCAATGAGTTTTGAATTATTTAAAAGGTTTTAATCTTATACAATATGTTTTGAGTTAATGGAATGGTTCTTGAGTGTCAAAATATTAATTTTTCAAAAATAAGGCTATCCAGCAATTTGCCAAAATTTTCCTGAAGGCACTAGCGCACTATCAATGTTGATAGCACGCTGATAGGGTTCTATAAT
Organism: Paratinospora sagittata; assembly: GCA_035771175.1. Taxonomy (NCBI): domain Eukaryota; kingdom Viridiplantae; phylum Streptophyta; class Magnoliopsida; order Ranunculales; family Menispermaceae; genus Paratinospora; species Paratinospora sagittata. Next base: position 26,680,026 of record CM069610.1, read on the forward strand.
AAAACATTTGTTTTTCTGAAAAATTGTCTATAGCACGCTATCCCCTTTGGTACTTCCCTATAAAGCTGTTGTCGTGATCTTTCCATTTTTAGTAAAATGGGCAATAGCGCGCTATAGGCCTCGGTAACAAGCTGTCGGAAAGTCCGTAAAACTCGAGCTCCCGGGTTTGTGTATATCGACCTGCTATCTGTCAATTAAGAACATGATACACAACCCAATAGCACGCTATCCACGTCTGAGACAAAAATCTGATATTTCTAACGAGAAAAAATGTGGGCCATTCTGCTTGCTCGATTTTTTTATTCCCTACACAATTTTTCTTGGTTATCTTAATTGAAATATTCTCTACTAACACCAAGATGATTCCTATTGTCTCGCATGCCCAAAACAACTTTAGATTAAACAATGTTTTGAATTCAAATCATTTTGTACTCTCTTGCTCTTTATCCCGCAACTTCTAATTTTATAAAACACTCATTCTCTGATTTTCAAAAATACAACACACATGATTTTTGCAAGTTAGATTGAGCTTTCCAAAAAGTTTTTCAAGAGAAGAAAGTAATGATTCTTGCATTTGTCAAAACAAGGTTTGAATAGAATCAAAATTGCAATCTGTCTTGATGATAACGTCGTTGATCAGCAAGTTCTTCATTTTATCCCTTTTGTGCATAGATTTGTAGGGGCTATTTATTGTTCGAAGTTGTAAGTATCTGAAGTGGTCTCGGTAAGATAACACAACAAAAAACAACACATCAATTGTCTTGCACCAAGAACACATCAAACAATAGCTTTCGAAGTCTACAAAGATCAAGCTCGAAGAACGAAGACATATCTCATTCCTAATGCATTAGTTTGATCTTTGGTGTGTAGGGTAACCTCTCGATCAATCTCAGCACTAAAACTCTGAAATCTGCAAAGTCTTAAAAATCACTTTGATATAGTATTTCATTTTGAAAAAATGTTTTCCGAAAGGTTTTAATCATAATTTCAATGAGTTTTGAATTATTTAAAAGTTTTTAATCTTATACAATATGTTTTGAGTTAATGGAATGGTTCTTGAGTGTCAAAGTATTAATTTTTCAAAAGTAAGGCCATCCAGCAATTTGCCAAAATTCTCCTGAAGGTAGTATCACACTATCAGTGTTGATAGCACGCTGATTGGGTTCTATAATAAAACATTTGTTTTTCTGAAAAATTGTCTATAGCGCGTTATCCCCTTTGATACTTCGCTAGAAAGCTGTTTCCGTGATCTTTCCATTTTTAGTAAAATGGGCAACAACGCGCTATAGGCCTCGATAACACACTATCGGAAAGTCCGTAAAACTCGAGCTCTCGAGTTTGTGTATATCGACTTGCTATCTGTCAATTAAGAACATGGTACACAACCCAATAGCACGCTATCCACGTCAGAGACAAAAATTTGATATTTCTAACGAGAAAATAGTGGGCACTTCTGCTTGCTCGATTTTTCAATTCCTTACACAATTTTTCTAGGTTATCTAAATTGAAATATTCTCTACTAACACCTAGATGATTCCTATATTCTCGCATGCCCAGAACAACTTTAGATTAAATAATGTTTTGAATTCAAATCATTTTGTACTCTCTTGCTCTTTAACCCGCAACTTCTAATTTTATAAAACACTCATTCTCTGATTTTCAAAAATACAATACACACAATTTTTGCAAGTTAGATTGAGCTTTCCCAAGAGTTTTTCAAGAGAAGAAAGTAATGATTCTTGCATTTGTCAAAACAAGCTTCGAATAGAATCAAAATTACAATCTGTCTTGATGATAACGTCGTTGATCAGCAAGTTGTTCATTTTATCCCTTTTGTGCTTAGATTTGCAAAGGCTATCCATTGTTTTAAGTTGTAAGTATTTGAAGTGGTCTCGGTACCATAACACAACAAAAAAGAAGACATCAATTGTCTTGCATCAAGAACACATCAAAGAATAGCTTTCGAAGTCTACAAAGATCAAGCTCGTTGAACGAAGACATATCTCATGCCTAATGCATTAGTTTGATCTTTGGTGTGTAGGGTAACCTCTCGATCAATCTCAGCACTAAAACCCTGAAAATTGCAAAGTCTTCAAAATCACTTCGATATAGTATTTCATTTTGAAAAAATGTTTTTCGAAAGGTTTTAATCATAATTTCAATGAGTTTTGAACTAATTAAATGTTTTTAATCTTATATCAATATGTTTTGAGTTAATTGAATGGTTCTTGAGTGTCAAAATATTAATTTTTCAAAAATAAGTCTATGCAGCGATTTGCCAAAATTTTCCTGAAGGCACTAGCGCACTATCAGTGTTGATTGAGCGCTGATAGGGGTCTATGCAGCGATTTGCCAAAATTGTCTACACCGCGCTATCCCCTTTGATACTTCGCTATAAAGCTATTGCCGTGATCTTTCCATTTTTAGTAAAATGGGCAATAGAGCGCTATAGGCCTCGATAACACACTATCGGAAAGTCCGTAAAAGTCGAGCTCTCGGGTTTGTGTATATCGACCTGGTATCTGTCAATTAAGAACATGATACACAACCCAAAAGCACGCTATCCACGTCTGAGACAAAAATCTGATATTTCTAACGAGAAAAATGTGGGCACCTCTGCTTGCTCGATTTTTTTATTCCTTACACAATTTTTCTAGGTTATGTTAATTGAAATATTCTCTACTAACACCTAGATGATTCCTATTGTCTCGCATGCCCAGAACAACTTTAGATTAAACAATGTTATGAATTAAAATAATTTTGTACTCTCTTGCTCTTTAACCCGCAACTTCTAATTTTATAAAACACTCATTCTCTGATTTTCAAAAATACAACACACACAATTTTTGCAAGTTAGATTGAGCTTTCCCAAGAGTTTTTCAAGAGAAGAAAGTAATGATTCTTGCATTTGCCAAAACAATCTTCGAATAGAATCAAAATTGCAATCTGTCTTGATGATAACGTCGTTGATCAGCATGTTCTTCATTTTATCCCTTTTGTGCTTAGATTTGCAAAGGCTATCCATTGTTTTAAGTTGTAAGTATATGAAGTGGTCTCAGTAAGATAACACAACAAAAAAGAACACATCAATTATCTTGCATCAAGAACACATCAAACAATAGCTTTCGAAGTCTACAGAGATCAAGCTCGTAGAACGAAGACATATCTCATGCCTAATGCATTAGTTGGCTCTTTGGGGTGTAGGGTAACCTCTCGATCAATCTCAGCACTAAAACTCAGACAATTGCAAAGTCTTCAAAATCACTTCGATATAGTATTTCATTTTGAAAAAATGTTTTCCGGAAGGTTTTAATCGTAATTTCAATGAGTTTTGAATTAATTAAAAGTTTTTAATCTTATATCAATATGTTTTGAGTTAATGGAATGGTTCTTGATTGTCAAAATATTAATTTTTCAAAAATAAGGCTATCTAGTAATTTGCCAAAGGCACTAGCGCACTATCAGTGTTGATAGCACGCTGATAGGGTTCTATAATAAAATATTTGTTTTTCTGAAAAATTGTCTATAGCGCGCTATCCCCTATGATACTTCGCTGTAAAGCTGTTGCCGTGATCTTTCTATTTTGAGTAAAATGGGCAATAACGCGCTATAGGCCTCGATAACATGCTATCGGAAAGTTCGTAAAACTCGAGCTCTTGGGTTTGTGTATATCGACCTGCTATAGCCTGATATCTGTCAATTGAGAACATGATACACAACCCAATAGCACGCTATCCACGTCTGAGACAAAAATCTGATATTTCTAACGAGAAAAATGCGGGCACTTCTGCTTGCTTGATTTTTCTATTCCTTACACAATTTTTCCAGGTTATCTTAATTGAAATATTCTCTACTAACACCTAGATGATTCCTATTGTCTCGCATGCCCAGAACAACTTTAGATTAAACAATGTTTTGAATTCAAATCATTTTGTACTCTCTTGCTCTTTAACCCGCAACTTCTAATTTTATAAAACACTCATTCTCAGATTTTCATAAATACAACACACACGATTTTTGCAAGTTAGATTGAGCTTTCCAAAGAGTTTTTCAAGAGAAGAAAGTAATGATTCTTGCATTTGTCAAAACAAGGTTCGAATAGAATCAAAATTGCAATCTGTCTTGATGATAACGTCGTTGATCAGCATGTTCTTCATTTTATCCCTTTTGTGCTTAGATTTGCAAAGGCTATCCATTGTTTTAAGTTGTAAGTATATGAAGTGGTCTCAGTAAGATAACACAACAAAAAAGAACACATCAATTGTCTTGCATCAAGAACACATCAAACAATAGCTTTCGAAGTCTACAAAGATCAAGCTCGTAGAACGAAGACATAACTCATGCCTAATGCATTAGTTTGCTCTTTGGGGTGTAGGGTAACCTCTTGATCAATCTCAGCACTAAAACTCAGACAATTGCAAAGCCTTCAAAATCACTTCGATATAGTATTTCATTTTGAAAAAATGTTTTCCGGAAGGTTTTAATCGTAATTTCAATGAGTTTTGAATTAATTAAAAGTTTTTAATCTTATATCAATATGTTTTGAGTTAATGGAATGGTTCTTGATTGTCAAAATATTAATTTTCCAAAAATAAGGCTATCTAGTAATTTACCAAAGGCACTAGCGCACTATCAGTGTTGATAGCACGCTGATAGGGTTCCATAATAAAATATTTGTTTTTCTGAAAAATTGTCTATAGCGCGCTATCCCCTATGATACTTCGCTATAAAGCTGTTGCCGTGATCTTTCTATTTTTAGTAAAATGGGCAATAACGCGCTATAGGCCCCGATAACACGCTATCGGAAAGTTCGTAAAACTCGAGCTCTTGGGTTTGTGTATATCGACCTGCTATAGCCTGATATCTGTCAATTGAGAACATGATACACAACCCAATAGCACGCTATCCACGTCTGAGACAAAAATCTGATATTTCTAACGAGTAAAATGTGGGCAATTCTGCTTTCTCGATTTTTCTATTCCTTACACAATTGTTCCAGTTTATCTTAATTGAAATATTCTCTACTAACACCTAAATGATTCCTATTGTCTCGCATGCCCAAAATAACTTTTGATTAAACAATGTTTTGAATTCAAATCATTTTGAACTCTCTTGCTCTTTAACCCGCAACTTCTAATTTTATAAAACACTCATTATCTGATTTTCAAAAATACAACACACATGATTTTTGCAAGTTAGATTGAACTTTCCAAAGAGTTTTTCAAGAGAAGAATGTAATGATTCTTGCATTTGTGAAAACAAGCTTCGAATAGAATCAAAATTGCAATCTGTCTTGATGATAACGTCGTTGATCAGCAAGTTCTTCACTATTTTAAGTTGTAAGTATATGAAGTGGTCTCGGTAAGATAACACAACAAAAAAGAACACATCAATTGTCATGCATCAAGAACACATCAAACAATAGCTATGAAAGTCTACAAAGATCAAGCTCGTAGAACGAAGACATATCTCATGCCGAATGCATTAGTTTGATCTTTGGCGTGTAGAGTAACCTCTCGATCAATCTCAGCACAAAAACTCTGAAAATTGCAAAGTCTTCAAGTTTACTTCGATATAGTATTTCATTTTGAAAAAATGTTTTCCGAAAGGTTTTAATCATAATTTCAATGAGTTTTGAATTATTTAAAAGTTTTTAATCTTATACAATATGTTTTGACTTAATGGAATGGTTCTTGAGTGTCAAAATATTAATTTTTCAAAAATAAGGCTATCCAGCAATTTGCCAAAGGCACTAGCGCACTTTCAGTGTTGACAGCACGCTTATAGGGTTCTATAATAAAACATTTGTTTTTTTGAAAAATTGTCTATAGCGCGTTATCCCCTTTGATACTTCGCTATAAAGTTGTTGCCGTGATCATTCCGTTTTTAGTAAAATGGGCAATAGCGCGCTATAGGCCTCGATAACACGCTATCGAAAAGTCCGTAAAACCCGAGCTCTCGGGTTTTTGTATATCGACCTGCTATAACCTGCTACTATTTGTCAATTGAGAACATGATACACAACCCAATAGCACGCTATCCACGTCTGAGACAAAAATCTGATATTTCTAACGAGTAAAATGTGGGCACTTATGCTTTCTCGATTTTTCTATTCCTTACACAATTGTTCCAGTTTATCTTAATTGAAATATTCTCTACTAACACCTAAATGATTCCTATTGTCTCGCATGCCCAAAATAACTTTAGATTAAACAATGTTTTGAATTCAAATCATTTTGTACTCTCTTGCTCTTTAACCCGCAACTTCTAATTTTATAAAACACTCATTCTCTGATTTTCAAAAATACAACACACATGATTTTTGCAAGTTAGATTGAGCTTTCCAAAGAGGTTTTCAAGAGAAGAAAGTAATGATTCTTGCATTTGTCAAAACAAGCTTCGAATAGAATCAAAATTGCAATCTGTCTTGATGATAACGTCGTTGATCAGCAAGTTCTTTATTTTATCCCTTTTGTGCTTAAATTTGCAGAGGCTATCCACTATTTTAAGTTGTAAGTATATGAAGTGGTCTCGGTAAGATAACACAACAAAAAAGAACACATCAATTGTCTTGCATCAAGAACACATCAAACAATAGCTTTCGAAGTCTACAAAGATCAAGCTCGTAAAACGAAGACATATGTCTTGCCTAATGCATTAGTTTGATCTTTGGTGTGTAGGGTAACCTCTCGATCAATTAAAACTCTGAAAATTGCAAAGTCTTCAAAATCACTTTGATATAGTATTTCATTTTGAAAAAATGTTTTACGAAAGGTTTTAATCATAATTTCAATGAGTTTTGAATTATTTAAAAGTTTTTAATCTTATAAAATATGTTTTGAGTTAATGGAATGGTTCTTGAGTTTCAAAATATTAATTTTTCAAAAATAAGGCTATCCAGCAATTTGCCAAAATTTTCCTGAAGGCACTAGCACACTATCGGTGTTGATAGCACGCTGAGAGGGTTCTATAATAAAACATTTCTTTTTCTGAAAAAATTGTGTATATCGCGCAATCCCCTTTGATACTTCGCTATAAAGCTATTGCCGTGATCTTTCTATTTTTAGTAAAATGGGCAATAGCGCGCTATAGGCCTCGATAACACGCTATCGAAAAGTCCGTAAAACTCGAGCTCTTGGGTTTGTGTATATCGACCTGCTATAGCCTGATATCTGTCAATTGAGAACATGATACACAACCCAATAGCACGCTATCCACGTCTGAGACAAAAATCTGATATTTCTAACGAGAAAAATGCGGGCACTTCTGCTTGCTCGATTTTTCTATTCCTTACACAATTTTTCCAGGTTATCTTAATTGAAATATTCTCTACTAACACCTAGATGATTCCTATTGTCTCGCATGCCCAAAACAACTTTAGATTAAACAATGTTTTGAATTAAAATAATTTTGTACTCTCTTGCTCTTTAACCCGCAACTTCTAATTTTATAAAACACTCATTCTCTGATTTTCAAAAATACAACACACACAATTTTTGCAAGTTAGATTGAGCTTTCCCAAGAGTTTTTCAAGAGAAGAAAGTAATGATTCTTGCATTTGTCAAAACAAGCTTCGAATAGGACCAAAATTGCAATCTGTCTTGATGATAACGTCGTTGATCAGCATGTTCTTCATTTTATCCCTTTTGTGCTTAGATTTGTAAAGGCTATCCATTGTTTTAAGTTGTAAGTATATGAAGTGGTCTTGGTAAGATAACACAACAAAAAAGAACACATCAATTGTCTTGCATAAAGAACACATCAAACAATAGCTTTTGAAGTCTACAAAGATCAAGCTCGTAAAACGAAGACATATGTCTTGCCTAATGCATTAGTTTGATCTTTGCTGTGTAGGGTAACCTCTCGATCAATCTCAGCACTAAAACTCTGAAAATTGCAAAGCCTTCAAAATCACTTCGATATAGTATTTCATTTTGAAAAAATGTTTTACGAAAGGTTTTAATCATAATTTCAATGAGTTTAGAATTATTTAAAAGTTTTTAATCTTATAAAATATGTTTTGAGTTAATGGAATGGTTCTTGAGTTTCAAAATATTAATTTTTCAAAAATAAGGATATCCAGCAATTTGCCAAAATTTTCCTGAAGGCACTAGCACACTATCGATGTTGATAGCACGCTGATTGGGTTCTATAATAAAACATTTCTTTTTCTGAAAAAATTGTGTATATCGCGCAATCCCCTTTGATACTTCGCTATAAAGCTATTGCCGTGATCTTTCTATTTTTAGTAAAATGGGCAATAGCGCGCTATAGGCCTCGATAACACGCTATCGGAAAGTCCGTAAAACTCGAGCTCTTGGGTTTGTGTATATCGACCTGCTATAGCCTGATATCTGTCAATTGAGAACATGATACACAACCCAATAGCACGCTATCCACGTCTGAGACAAAAATCTGATATTTCTAACGAGAAAAATGCGGGCACTTCTGCTTGCTCGATTTTTCTATTCCTTACACAATTTTTCCAGGTTATCTTAATTGAAATATTCTCTACTAACACCTAGATGATTCCTATTGTCTCGCATGCCCAAAACAACTTTAGATTAAACAATGTTTTGAATTAAAATAATTTTGTACTCTCTTGCTCTTTAACCCGCAACTTCTAATTTTATAAAACACTCATTCTCTGATTTTCAAAAATACAACACACACAATTTTTGCAAGTTAGATTGAGCTTTCCCAAGAGTTTTTCAAGAGATGAAAGCAATGATTCTTGCATTTGTCAAAACAGGCTTCGAATGGAATCAAAATTACAATTTGTCTTGATGATAACGTCGTTTATCAGCAAGTTCTTCATGTTATCCCTTTTGTGCTTAGATTTGCAGAGGCTATCCATTGTTTTAAGTTGTAAGTATATGAAGTGGTCTCGGTAAGATAACACAACAAAAAAGAACACATCAATTGTCTTGCATCAAGAACACATCAAACAATAGCTTTCGAATTCTACAAAGATCAAGCTCGTAGAACGAAGACATATCTCATGCCTAATGCATTAGTTTGATCTTTGGCGTGTAGGGTAACCTCTCGATCAATCTCTGCACTAAAACTCTAAAAATTGCAAAGCCTTCAGAATCACTTCGATATAGTATTTCATTTTGAAAAAATGTTTTTCGAATGATTTTAATCATAATTTCAATGAGTATTGAATTATTTAAAAGTTTTTAATCTTATATCAATATGTTTTGAGTTAATGGAATGGTTCTTGAGTGTCAAAATATTAATTTTTCAAAAATAAGACTATCTAGCAATTTGTCAAAATTTTCCTGAAGGCACTAGCGCACTATCAGTGTTGATAGCACGCTGATAGGGTTCTATAATAAAACATTTGTTTTTCTGGAATATTGTCTATAGCGCGCTATCCCCTTTGATAACTCGCTATAAAGCTGTTGCCGTGATCTTTCCATTTTTAGTAAAATGGGCAATAGCGCGCTATAGGCCTCGATAACACGCTATCGGAAAGTCCGTAAAACACGACCTCTCAGGTTTGTGTATATCGACCTGCTATAGCCTGCTATCTGTGAATTGAGAACATCATACACAGCTGAACAGCACGCTATTCACGTATGGGAAAAAAATTTGATATTTCTAACGAGAAAAATGAGGGCACTTCTGCTTGCTCGATTTTTTTATTCCTTACACAATTTCTCCAGGTTATCTTAATTGAAATTTTCTCTACTAACACCTAGATGATTCCTATTGTCTCGCATGCCCAAAACAATTTTAGATTAAACAATGTTTTCAATTCAAATCATTTTGTACTCGCTTCCTCTTTAACCCGCAACTTCTAATTTTATAAAACACTCATTCTCTGATTTTCAAAAATACAACACACACGATTTTTGCAAGTTAGATTGAGCTTTCCAAAGAGTTTTTCAAGAGAAGAAAGTAATGATTCTTGCATTTGTCAAAACAAGCTTTGAATAGAATCAAAATTGCAATCTGTCTTGATGATAACGTCGTTTATCAGCAAGTTCTTCATTTTGACCCTTTTGTGCTTAGATTTGCAGAGGCTATCCATTGTTTTAAGTTGTAAGTATATGAAGTGGTCTAGGTAAGATAACACAACAAAAAAGAACACATCAATTATCTTGCATCCAGAGCACATCAAACAATAGCTTTGGAAGTCTACAAAGATCAAGCTTGTAGAACGAAGACATATCTCATGCCTAATGCATTAGTTTGATCTTTGGCGTGTAGGGTAACCTCTCGATCAATCTCAGCACTAAAACTCTGAAAATCGCAAAGTCTTCAAAACCACTTCGATATAGTATTTCATTTTGAAAAAATGTTTTCCGAAAGGTTTTAATCATAATTTCAATGAGTTTTGAATTATTTAAAAGTTTTTAATCTTATAAAATATGTTTTGAGTTAATGGAATGGTTCTTGAGTGTCAAAATATTAATTTTACAAAAATAAGGCTATCCAGCAATTTGCCAAAGGCACTAGCGCACTATCAGTGTTGAAAACACGCTGATAGGGTTCTATAATAAAACATTTATTTTTCTGAAAAATTGTCTATAGTGCGCCATCCCCTTTGATACTTCGCTATAAAGCTGGTGCCGTGATTTTTCCATTTTTAGAAAAATGGGCAATAGCGCGCTATAGGCCTCGGTAACACGCTATCGGAAAGTCCGTAAAACTTGAGCTCTCGGGTTTGTGCATATCGACCTGCTATAGACTGCAACTATCTGTCAATTGAGAACATGATACACAACCCAATGGCACGCTATCCACGTCTGAGACAAAAATCTGAAATTTCTAACGAGAAAAATGTGGGCACTTCTGCTTGGTCGATTTTTCTATTCCTTTCACAATTGTACCAGTTTATCTTAATTGAAATATTCTTGACTAACACCTAAATGATTTCTATTATCTCGCATGCCCAAAATAACTTTAGATTAAACAATGTTTTGAATTCAAATCATTTTGTACTCTCTTGCTCTTTATCCTAAAACTTCTAATTTTATGAAACACTCATTCTCTGATTTTCAAAAATACAACACACATGATTTTTGCAAGTCAGATTGAGCTTTCCAAAGAATTTTTCAAGGGAAGAAAGTAATGATTCTTGCATTTGTCAAAATAGCTTCGAATAGAATCAAATTTGCAATCTGCCTTGATGATAACGTCGTTGATCAGCAAGTTCTTCATTTTATCCCTTTTGTGCTTAAATTTGCAGAGGCTATCCATTGTTTTAAGTTGTAAGTATATGAAGCGGTCTCCGTAAGATAACACAACAAAAAAGAACACATCAATTGTCTTGCATCAAGAACACATCAAACAATTGCTGTCGAAGTCTACAAAGATCAAGCTCGTAAAACGAAGACATATGTCTTGCCTAATGCATTAGTTTGATCTTTGGTGTGTAGGGTAACCTCTCGATCAATCTCAGCACTAAAACTCTGAAAATTGCAAAGTCTTCAAAATCACTTCGATATAGTATTTCATTTTGAAAAAATGTTTTCCGAAAGGTTTTAATCATAATTTCAATGAGTTTTGAATTATTTAAAAGTTTTTAATCTTATATCAATATGTTTTGAGTTAATGGAATGGTTCCTGAGTGTCAAAATATTAATTTTTCAAAAATAAGGCTATCCAGCAATTTGCCAAAATTTTCCTGAAGGCACTAGCACACTATCAGTGTTGATAGCACGTTGATAGGGTTCTATAATAAAACATTTGTTTTTCTGAAAAAATTGTGTATACCGCGCTATCCCCTTTGATACTTCGCTATAAAGCTGTTGCCGTGATCTTTCTATTTTTAGTAAAATGGGCAATAGCGCGCTATAGGCCTCGATAACACGTTATCGGAAAGTCCGTAAAACTCGAGCTCTCGGGTTTGTGTATATCGACCTGCTATAACCTGCTATCTGTCGATTGAGAACATGATACACAACCCAATAGCACGCTATCCACGTCTGAGACAAAAATCTGATATTTCTAACGAGAAAAATGTGGGCATTTCTGCTTGCTCGATTATTCTATTCCTTACACAATTTCTCTAGGTTATCTTAATTGAAATACTCTCTACTAACACCTAGATGATTCCTAATGTTCTTGAGTGTCAAAATATTAATTTTTCAAAAATAAGGCTATCCAGCAATTTGCCAAAGGCTGTGTCGAAAATCTGATATTTCTAACGAGAAAAATGTGGGCACTTCGGCTTGCTCGATTTTTCTATTCCTTACACAATTGTTCCAGTTTATCTTAATTGAAATATTCTCGACTAACACCTAAATGATTCCTATTGTCTCGCATGCCCAAAATAACTTTAGATTAAACAATGGTTTGATTTGAAATCATTTTGTACTCTCTTGCTCTTTAACCTGCAACTTCTAATTTTATAAAACACTCATTCTCTGATTTTCAAAAATACAACACACACGATTTTTGCAAGTTAGATTGAGCTTTCCAAAGAATTTTTCAAGAGAAGAAAGTAATGATTCTTGCATTTGTCAAAAATAGCTTCGAATAGAATCAAATTTGCAATCTGTCTTGATGATAACGTCGTTGATTAGCAAGTTCTCATTTTATCCCTTTTGTGCTTAAATTTGCAGAGACTATCCATTGTTTTAAGTTGTAAGTATATGAAGTGGTCTCGGTAAGATAACACAACAAAAAAGAACACATCAATTGTCTTGCATCAAGAACACATCAAAGAATAGCTTTCGAAGTCTACAAAGATCAAGCTCGTAGAACGAAGACATATCTCGTGCCTAATGCATTAGTTTGATCTTTGGCGTGTAGGGTAACCTCTCGATCAATCTCAACACTAAAACTCTGAAAATTGCAAAGTCTTCAAAATCACTTCGATATAGTATTTCATTTTGAAAAAATGTTTTTTGAAAGGTTTTAATCATAATTTCAATGAGTTTTGAATTATTTAAAAGTTTTTAATCTTATATCAATATGTTTTGAGTTAATGGAATGGTTCTTGAGTGTCAAAATATTAATTTTTCAAAAATAAGGCTATCCAGTAATTTGCCAAAAGTTTCCTGAAGGCACTAGCACACTATCAGTGTTGATAGCACGTTGATAGGGTTCTATAATCAAACATTTGTTTTTCTGGAATATTGTCTATGGCGCGCTATCCCCTTTGATAACTCGCTATAAAGCTGTTGCCGTGATTTTTCCATTTTTAGTAAAATGGGCAATAGCGCGCTATAGGCCTCGATAACACGCTATCGGAAAGTTCGTAAAACTCGAGCTCTCGGGTTTGTGTATATCGACCTGCTATGGCCTGCTATCTGTCAATTGAGAACATGATACACAACCTAATAGCACGCTATCCACGTCTGAGACGAAAATCTTTTATTTGTAACGAGAAAAATGTGGGCACTTCGGCTTGCTCGATTTTTCTATTTCTTACACAATTGTTCCAGTTTATCTTAATTGAAATATTCTCGACTAACACCTAAATGATTCCTATTGTCTCGCATGCCCAAAATAACTTTAGATTAAACAATGTTTGGATTTCAAATCATTTTGTACTCTCTTGCTCTTTACACTGCAACTTCTAATTTTATAAAACACTCATTCTCTAATTTTCAAAAATACAACACACACGATTTTTGCAAGTTAGATTGAGCTTTCCAAAGAATTTTTCAAGAGAATGAAGTAATGATTCTTGCATTTGTCAAAAATAGATTCGAATAGAATCAAATTTGCAATCTGTCTGGATGATAACGTCGTTGATCAGCAAGTTCTTCATTTTATCCCTTTTGTGCTTAAATTTGCAGAGGCTATCCATTGTTTTAAGTTGTAAGTATATGAAGTGGTCTCGGTAAGATAACACAACAAAAAAGAACACATCAATTGTCTTGCATCAAGAACACATCCAAGAATCGCTTTCGATGTCTACAAAGATCAAGCTCGTAGAACGAAGAAATATCTCGTGCCTAATGCATTAGTTTGATCTTTGGCGTGTAGGGTAACCTCTCGATCAATCTCAGCACTAAAACTCTGAAAATTGCAAAGCCTTAAAAATCACTTCGATATAGTATTTCATTTTGAAAAAATGTTTTTCGAAAGGTTTTAATCATAATTTCAATGAGTTTTGAATTATTTAAAAGTTTTTAATCTTATATCAATATGTTTTGAGTTAATGGAATGGTTTTTGAGTGTCAATGTCACACCCCGCCCGGACGCGCCTAAACCGGCGGTACACTCTCGGACGGGGCGCGCATTTGGAACAATCACAATGGTAATAACAGAGTGCGCAGCGGAAATACAATATACAGTACAAATCTGATTTCATATAATTCAGAATACTTTTGTACATAAAATGGTCAAGGGAACATACTCCCAAAATCCCCAATGATTCATACAAAGGGTACAAAATGTGGACCCCATAACCTGCACCCAGTCCACCCTAATTTCCTGTGAAAGATTTGATAATATTGGAGTGAGCTTAACGCGCTCAGTGGGTAAATAGTGCATGAGTATAACAATTAATAAAGCATACTTCAATATCAAATATCTTAAATACACATGTGAGCATCATAATCAATCAATATGAATGTATGCATGACACCGTCACGTATTAATGGTTTGATGAGCGTACATCGCCTGAATTCATGTACAGGAACGATGCTCTGAATTCACGTACTGATGTCCCTCCCCGGGTGTAGCCGGGTTCTCATGTACGTCCTTCTCCAGAGAAATATAATGAATAGTGAGCAATGCTTCTAACTATTCTATGAGTCATAAACCATATACGTCCCTAGGTGGTGATATGTATGATGCCAATGCATGAACTGGTCTAGTCTATTGGTCTGGTCTTTCTTGACATTTAGACTGACTTTGGCAACGTCTAGTGAACCTTATCAGGGTCGGTATCACGATGTGCAAAGTTATAACATTCAGGTCATAACATTATTGACATAATGCAGTGTAAATGAATAGTAGACATAATAATAATTGAATGTAAACTTTAATAAAAGTTATAAAACACGCAAACCTATGTTTCGTTCCCCACCTTCAGATCTGGTGCTTTTTTCCGGACGGAACTTCGTTGCACCGCTTTCAGATCTGGCGCTCTCCTCCGGACAGAAATTTGTTGCACCGCACCAGGAGTCTCAAAGACTAAAAACTTAGAATGCGTAGAAAGGAGAAGAAAAATCACAAGAGAAGGTGATTTGGTGTTAGAAATGAGAACTGAGGAGGTTTCTTATATAGAGATTTTTTTTGCGCCTGAACGTTCTGGCAGGCGCCTGAACGTTCTGGCATGGCGCCTGAACGTTCTGGCAGGCGCCTGAACGTTCTGGCATGGCGCCTGAACGTTCTGGCAGGTGCCTGAACGTTCTGGCAGGCGCCTGAACGTTCTGGCATGCCGCCTGAACGTTCTGACAGGCGCCTGAACGTTCTGGCAGGCGCCTGAACGTTCTGGCATGCCGCCTGAACGTTCTGGCATGCCGCCTGAACGTTCTGGCAGGCGCCTGAACGTTCTGGCATGCGCCTGAACGTTCGGGCGTTGCCCAAATAGTAAAAATTTCAAATAGTAATTTTTTTTTTTTTTTTTTTTTTTTTTTGTGAAATACAGGGTATTACACTCTACCCCCCTTAAAGGGATTTCGCCCTCGAAATCAAGTCAAGTAGTGATGGGGGTTGTCGCCACGGCATGTGTGCAATACTCTATCCATTGATATTATGTTCAGACATCTGGTAGTTCTTGAAGTGAAACAATGTATTAAGATAGGTGTAAACAATGTTTCATCCTGATATTGATAAGTGAACATAATACAACGTATCACTGCTTCAGTTGGTGCTAGAAAACAATTCAGGGTATTTTTGTTTAATTGTTGATTCTAGTTCCCGTGTTGCTTCCTCTACGCCGTGGTGATCCCAGAGCACTTTCACAAGTGGTATGCTACGGCGCCGTAGTTCTTGAGTTTTTGTATCTAAAATCTGGATTGCTTTCTCCTGGTACGTATTTCCTTCCTCAACCCGAACCTCGACTAAAGGGATGATATGCGAAGGATCAGGACGATACTTGCGAAGCATAGATACGTGAAAAACGTCATGAACCTTAGGCATGGATGATGGAAGGGACAGACGATAAGCAAGTTTGCCAATACGTTCAATGATTGGAAATGGACCGATATATCGCGGGGAGAGCTTGCCTTTGATCCCAAAGCGTTTGACACCTCTTGTGGGCTGGACTTTCAGAAAAACAAAGTCCCCCTTATCAAATTCTAGAGGTTGTCGCCGCTTGTCAGCATAGCTCTTCTGTCGACTTTGTGCAACACGAAGCCGTTCCTTTACGAGTGTGATCTTTTCAGAAGTCTCTTGTACTAATTCAGGGCCTAACTGCGGTCGATCTGCCATATCTAACCAACATATCGGAGATCTGCAAGGCCGACCATAGAGAGCCTCGTATGGTGCCATGCCGATACTAGTTTGGTAGCTGTTGTTGTAGGCAAACTCAGCTAGATGCAAATACTTTGCCCATCCGTCATGAAAGTCCAAAATGCAGCATCGTAACATGTCTTCTAAGATTTGGATGAGTCGCTCTGACTGCCCATCAGTCTGAGGGTGGAAAGCGGTGCTCATAGTGATCTTAGAACCCATTCTATTATGGAAACTTTGCCAAAAGTTGGATGTGAATCGAGGGTCTCGATCAGAGACGATCGTGAGTGGTATGCCATGAAGGACGATCTCTCTTTCATAGAGTTCGGCAAGTTTGGCGGGATTATCCGTGAACTTTATTGGCAAGAAGTGTGCAGACTTGGTATGTCTGTCAATGATAACCCAGATAGCATCTTGCCCTTTATTATTTCGAGGTAAGGCTGTAACAAAATCCATGGCGATGTTCTCCCATTTCCATTCTCCAATAGGTAACGGTTGGAGAAGGCCAGAGGGAAGTCTTCGTTCGGCCTTAACTTTCTGGCAAACAAGGCATCGGGCAACGAAATCTGCAATTGCCTTCTTCATTCCAGAAAACCAGAATTGTCGCTTGACATCCTGGTACATCTTGTCACCCCCAGGATGCATAGCGTATCTCGAACAGTGCATCTCAGTAAGCACGTCTTTTCGAACCTCAGGATCGTTCGGAAGACAAAGACGTTTTTTATAGAAAACGGCTCCATCGTCAGAGACTGACCAATGAGGAAGGTCTTGCCCGCTGAGTAGGAGTTCTCGTTTCTCCATTAACATAGGGTCATTGGCTTGAGTAGCTGAAATCTTGCGAATGAGGTCAAAGGTAGCGGATAATTGAGAGAGTCGTGGGCGTGGTCCCTCTTCGTTCAGCTGGAGGTTAAAGTTGTCCATCTCGGTAGCCAACTTCCCCATTTCATAGTTAAGAGTGCAAGCAACATAAGATTTTCTACTCAAAGCATCGGCCACAACATTGGCCTTTCCGGGATGGTATTGGAGTTGGAAGTCATAGTCTTTCAAGAATTCCAACCATCTTCTTTGGCGGAGGTTGAGGTCTCTCTGAGTGTATATGTACTTAAGACTCTTGTGATCTGAGAAGACCTCGAACCGTTCACCGTATAGGTAATGACGCCATAATTTAAGTGCAAACACAACAGCTGCAAGTTCCAAGTCATGGGTTGGGTAATTACCCTCATGAATCTTCAGTTGCCTGGAGGCATATGCAACAACTTGGCCTTCTTGCATTAGCACGGCACCTAAGCCTTGGAGAGAGGCGTCGGTGTATAATGAAAATCAAATTGCATTTCTTGGAGTGATAAGTACAGGTGCTGTCGTGAGGCGTTTCTTCAATTCCTGAAATGATGCTTCACAGGCGGAATTCCAGATAAAGCGCACGTCTTTTCGAGTGAGCTTGGTCATAGGTTCAGCAATCTTTGAGAAATCCTTGATGAAGCGTCTGTAATAGCCAGCCAAACCAAGAAAACTCCTAATCTGAGTAACAGTGGTAGGCTGCTTCCAGTTTAAGACGGCTTCAACCTTAGAAGGATCGAGCTCAATGCCATTGCCGGAAACCACATGGCCGAGGAATTGAACTCTCTGCGCCCAAAATTCGCACTTACTCAACTTTGCATACAGTTGGTGTCTTTGTAAGGTCTGGAGGACGATCTTCAAATGTAGTTTATGGTCTTCCTCGATTGAGGAATATATCAAGATGTCGTCCACAAAAACCACCACAAATTGGTCTAAGTATAACCTGAATATGCGATTCATCAAATCCATGAATGCTGCAGGGGCATTTGTTAGGCCGAATGGCATAACTAAGAACTCGTAATGTCCGTACCGAGTTCTGAACGCTATTTTGGTGATGTCCGACGCTCGGATCCGGAGTTGGTGATAACCGGACCGTAAATCAAACTTAGAGAAGTATTTGGCATCTCTAAGTTGGTCGAACAAGTCATCGATCCTGGGTAACGGATATCTGTTCTTGATGGTGACGTTATTCAACTTGCGATAGTCGATGCAAAGTCGTAACGAACCATCCTTTTTGCGAACAAACAGAACTGGAGCGCCCCAGGGTGATGAACTCTTTCGGATGAAGCCAGTACTCTCTAATTCCTTAAGTTGTTTGTCTAATTCGACCAGTTCAACATTGGACATTCTATATGGTAGAATTGAGATAGGCCCTGTCCCAGGTATGAGGTTGATCTCAAAATCGAATTCCCTAACTGGAGGTAGACCAGGAAGGTCATTAAGAAAAACTGTTGGGAATTCAGATACGACCGGAACATCGCGTACTTCGGGAGGGTACAGAGCTGGTGATTCATTGTCGTTACCAAGAGACAACGCTCGAAGTTGTGACTTGAGAAGGGCAACTGTGGATTTGTGTATCCATTGCCTTGTTCCCTGAATCTTGACAAACTCTCCTGTAGGCAAAGTTAACTGAACGTGCTTGTTCATACAGTCGATCTTTGCATTCAGTGGTGCCAGCCAGTCCATGCCGAGGATGATGTCGAAATCTTCAAAATCCATTACAAAAAGATCGGCATATATTATCTGGTCAGACATTCGAAGCTCACATCGAGAACACTGCAAATTCACGTCAGTACCCGATCCGAATGGTGATGTGACATGGAGTGTGATGTTTGTGGGTTCAGGATGCAGGCCTAAATGTCTTACCAATGCTGATGATATAAAAGAATGCGTAGTACCTGAATCAAACAAAACATGCACCATTGTATTGAATAAAGGAAAAGTACCTTCGACGACAGTATTGTCTGGGAGGGGTTGGTGAGCGATGGCATATGCTCTGCCCTGGTTCCGTTGACCCTGGTTCTGCTGGGTCTGCCTGGGGTGGGCATTAGCAGCAGGTGGTGCTTGTTGGACTGGAATAGCAGGAATAGGGTGCTGAAGGTGCGGACAAAGATGTTTTACATGGCCTTGTTGGCCGCAGTTGTAACAAGTCGGCCTGTACTGCTGATGGTTTTGCTGGTCATTCTGATTATTGTGCTGGCCTCGTTGATTGTGGTGTCGGCCACCACCTCTGCCATTGCCGTTGCTACGGCCACCTCTTCCATAACGACCGCCACGGCCATGATGTCGGAAACCCTGGTGGTTAGAGTTAAAAGGTTCAGCCGCAGGTGGTGTGCCTTCATTCGTCGAAACCGGGGCTGGGAGGGCTGGGTTTGGATTGTAGTAGGGTTTTTTCCTGTTGCCCTGTTGTGAGCCTTGTGGGGGAAATGTTGCAGGTCGTTTGCCCTTATTCATTCGATGTTCTTGTAAGAGCTTCTCTTGTTCAAAGCTCATGGCCTTGTCAACTACCTCCTTGTAAATCTTGATGTCCAAGATCGATAAGGCTTGCCGAATGTCATGGCGAAGGCCATTATAAAATTTCTCGGACTTATCTCGCTCCGTTGAGATGGTGGAGAGAGAGTAGACAGATAATTCTTTGAATTTTCCAGCATATTCTCTGACGGTCATGGTGCCCTGATATAACTTAGCAAATTCCTGGCGCTTCTGCTTTGTCACCGCGCTGGGAAAATACTCATCAATAAACATTGACTCAAACTGTTGCCAAGTCATATCTGCTATATTGACCCGTGGGTCTTCTTTCACTGTGAGCCACCATTTGTTTGCTCCACCAACAAGTTGGTAAGTTGCTAGTGGAATTTTGCGAGTCTCATCGACTCCCATTGCATCAAGAGCCTTCTTTGACTCATCTAGCCACTTTTGCACCTCATCAGGATCAATGGTGCCATCGAAAGTAAGAGGTTGTAGTCGCTTGTATTTAGTAATCTGATCGGTTTGAGCTTCCGACCCAAATTTGATAGGTGCTTGTACCGTGGCAACCTGACTGGCTGCAGTCTCACGAACGGTAGTTTGAACAGTGACCTTCATTGCCTCAATAAATCCAGCGAAGAAGGGTTCAATGCTTGAAGGCATGGCAAAAGGTGTGGGTGGGGGTGGAATTGCCTGCCCAGATGTAGTGGCAGTGGTGGGTGTGGCCGGTGCTGTTGTAGGAGGCGGCGGTTCCTGAATCTCAGGAGGTGCCTCAACTGTCGGACGAACAGTACGTGGCCTTCCTCTCTTCCTGGTTTGCATTTTCTCACTGGCAAGGAGAAAAGAAAACCAAGATTAAGAAACTGTAGGTAAGTATAATGTTATAGTATGCTCAACAACAATTTCGAGAGTACTGTAATATGAAAATCACCTATTTTTCTAAGTAGAGCGTAAAGTTGTTGTTGAGGAATCAAAGAATCTTATATATCTCGTATGTGTGGCCATGGTGTAAAAACAAACAAGGTTAGGATGTTTATATAATAAGTAGAAAACTTTGCAAGTAGTTAAAAAGATTTGGTTTTTTTGTGTTCGTGAACATACATATATTTCATTGAAAATCCATACGAGTCATAAGAATTCTAAGATTTGCCTCGGTAAATAGCCTGAGCTAACGTTCTATCGCAATCTTATGCATTCATACGCTTATACTTAGTCTGTTCAATTATTATCCAAGTTCATATGTCCCATACCACATGAATTCAGTAATAAGGGTGGAAACCAAGTTAAGTTGTATGAACACGGTCTCTAAAAACATTGGTTGAATAGAAGTTCACTAATAGTATCGTCCAAAGTTACTCGTCCCATACCGTGTAAACTTAGTGATAATATTAGTAATGCAACTTTCTCCAAATGTTTCTTGTCACACAAGGTCATGGGTTTTCTTACTTCCACATTTTATTTAGTATCATCCAATTTTGTTGTGTCCCATACCACTCCAAAGTTAGTGATACAAAAGAAAGAATGGTTGTAAGTCGGCCCACCAAAGATAGTCTGAAACAAAACATTTCATTCATATATAATAGAAAAATTTACAGTCAAAATATTAATTTTTCAAAAATAAGGCTATCCAGCAATTTGCCAAAAGTTTCCTGAAAGCACTAGTGCACTATTAGTGTTGATAGCACGCTGATAGGGTTCTATAATCAAACATTTGTTTTTCTGGAATATTGTGTATACCGCGCTATCCCCTTTGATACTTCGCTATAAAGCTGTTGCCGTGATCTTTCCGTTTTTAGTAAAATGGGCAATAGAGCGCTATAGGCCTCGATAACACGCTATCGGAATGTCCGTAAAACCCGAGATCTCGGGTTTGTGTATATCGACCTGCTATAGCCTGCTATCTGTCAATTGAGAACATGATACACAATCCAACGGCACGCTATCCCAATGGCACGTCTGAGACAAAAATCTGATATTTCTAACGAGAAAAATGGGGGCACTTCTGCTGGCTCAATTTTTCTATTCCTTACACAATTGTTCCAGTTTATCTTAATTGAAATATTCTCGACTAACACCTAAATGATTCCAATTGTCTCGCATGCCCAAAATAACTTTAGATTAAACAATGTTTTGATTTCAAATCATTTTGTACTCTCTTGCTCTTTACCCTGCAACTTCTAATTTTATAAAACACTCATTCTCTGATTTTCAAAAATACAACACACACGATTTTTGCAAGTTAGATTGAGCTTTCCAAAGAATTTTTCAAGAGAAGGAAGTAATGATTCTTGCATTTGTCAAAAATAGCTTCGAATAGAATCAAATTTGCAATCTATCTGGATGATAACGTCGTTGATCAGCAAGTTCTTCATTTTATCCCTTTTGTGCTTAAATTTGCAGAAGCTATCCATTGTTTTAAGTTGTAAGTATATGAAGTGGTCTCGGTAAGATAACACAACAAAAAAGAACACATCAATTGTCTTGCATCAAGAACACATCAAAGAATAGCTTTCGATGTCTCCAAAGATCAAGCTCGTAGAACGAAGAAATATCTTGTGCCTAATGCATTAGTTTGATCTTTGGCGTGTAGGGTAACCTCTCGATCAATCTCAGCACTAAAACTCTGAAAATTGCAAAGCCTTAAACATCACTTTGATATAGTATTTCATTTTGAAAAAATGTTTTTCGAAAGGTTTTAATCATAATTTCAATGAGTTTTGAATTATTTAAAAGTTTTTAATCTTATATCAATATGTTTTGAGTTAATGGAATGGTTTTTGAGTGTCAAAATTTTAATTTTTCAAAAATAAGGCTATCCAGCAATTTGCCAAAAGTTTCCTGAAGGCACTAGCGCACTATCAGGGTCGATAGCACGCTGATAGGGTTCTATAATAAAATATTTGTTTTTCTGAAAAATTGTCTATAGCGCGCTATCCCCTATGATACTTCGCTATAAAGTTGTTGCCGTGATCTTTCTATTTTTAGTAAAATGGGCAATAACGCGCTATAGGCCTCGATAACACGCTATCGGAAAGTTCGCAAAACTCGAGCTCTTGGGTTTGTGTATATCGACCTGCTATAGCCTGCTATCTGTCAATTGAGAACATGATACACAATCCAATGGCACGCTATCCCAAGGGCACGTCTGAGACAAAAATCTGACATTTCAAACGAGAAAAATGTGGGCTCTTCTGTTTGCTCAATTTTTCTATTCCTTACACAATTGTTCCAGTTTATCTTAATTGAAATATTCTCGACTAACACCTAAATGATTCCAATTGTCTCGCATGCCCAAAATAACTTTAGATTAAACAGTGTTTTGAATTCAAATCATTTTGTACTCTCTTTTTCTTTAACCTGCAACTTCTAATTTTATAAAACACTCATTCTTCTAATTTTCAAAAATACGACACACACGATTTTTGCAAGTTAGATTGAGCTTTTCAAAGAATTTTTCAAGAGAAGAAAGTAATGATTCTTGCATTTGTCAAAAATAGCTTCGAATAGAATCAAATTTGCAATCTGTCTTTATGATAACGTCGTTGATCAGCAAGTTCTTCATTTTCTCCATTTTGTGCTTAAATTTGCAGAGGCTATCCATTGTTTTAAGTTGTAAGTATATGAAGGGGTCTCGGTAAGATAACACAACAAAAAAGAACACATCAATTGTCTTGCATCAAGAACACATCAAACAATAGCTTTCGAAGTCTACAAAGATCATGCTCGTAGAACAAAGATATATCTCATGCCTAATGCATTAGTTTGATCTTTGGCGTGTAGGGTAACCTCTCGATCAATTTCAGTACTAAAACTCTAAAAATTGCAAAGTCTTCAAAATCACTTCGATATAGTATTTCCTTTTGAAAAAATGTTTTCCGAAAGGTTTTAATCATAATTTCAATAAGTTTTGAATTATTTAAAAGTTGTTAATCTTATATCAATATGTTTTGAGTTAATGGAACGGTTCCTGAGTGTCAAAATATTAATTTTTCAAAGATAAGTCTATCCAGCAATTTGTCAAAATTTTCCTGAAGGCACTAGCTCACTATCAGTGTTGATAGCACGCTGATAAGGTTCTATATTAAAACATTTGTTTTTCCGGAATATTGTCTATAGCGCGCTATCCCCTTTGATAACTCGCTATAAAGCCGTTGCCGTGATCTTTCTATTTTTAGTAAAATGGGCAATAGCGCGCTATAGGCCTCGATAACACGCTATCGGAAAGTCCGTAAAACTCGAGCTCTCGGGTTTGTGTATATCGACCTGCTATAGCCTGCTATCTGTCAATAGAGAACATGATACACAACCCAATAGCACGCTATCAACGTCTGAGAAAAAAATCTGATATCTCTAATGAGAAAAATGTGGGCATTTCTGCTTGCTCGATTTTTCTATTCCTTACACAATTTTTCAAGGTTATCTTAATTGAAATATTCTCTATTAACACCTAGATGATTCCTATTGTCTCGCATGCCCAAAAGAACTTTAGGTTAAACAACGTTTTGAATTCAAATAATTTTGTACTCTCTTGCTCTTTAACCCGCAACTTCTAATTTTATAAAACACTCATTCTCTGATTTTCAAAAATACAACACACACAATGTATGCAAGTTAGATTGAGCTTTCCCAAGAGTTTTTCAAGAGATGAGAGTAATGATTCTTGCATTTGTCAAAACAAGCTTCGAATAGAATCAAAATTGCAATCTGTCTTGATCATAACGTCGTTTATCAGCACGTTCTTCATTTTATCCCTTTTGTGCTTAGATTTGCAGAGGCTATCCATTGTTTTAAGTAGTAAGTATATGAAGTGGTCTCGGTAAGATAACACAACAAAAAAGAACACATCAATTGTCTTCATCAAGAACACATCAAACAATAGCTTTCGAAGTCTACAAAGATCAAGCTCGTAGAACGAAGACATATCTCATGCCTAATGCATTAGTTTGATCTTCGCGTGTAGGGTAACCTCTAGATCAATCTCAGCACTAAAACTCTGAAAATTGCAAAGTCTTCAAAATCACTTCGATATAGTATTTCATTTTGAAAAAATGTGTTCCGAAAGGTTTCAATCATAATTTCAAGGAGTTTTGAATTATTTAAAAGTTTTTAATCTTATATCAATATGTTTTGAGTTAATGGAATGGTTCCTGAGTGTCAAAATATTAATTTTTCAAAGATAAGTCTATCCAGCAATTTGTCAAAATTTTCCTGAAGGCACTAGCTCACTATCAGTGTTGATAGCACACTGATAAGGTTCTATAATAAAACATTTGTTTTTCCGAAATATTGTCTATAGCGCGCTATCCCCTTTGATAACTCGCTATAAAGCTGTTGCCGTGATCTTTCTATTTTTAGTAAAATGGGCAATAGCGCGCTATAGGCCTTGATAACACGCTATCGGAAAGTCCGTAAAACTCGAGCTCTCGGGTTTGTGTATATCGACCTGCTATAGCCTGCTATCTGTCAATAGAGAACATGGTACACAACCCAATAGCACGCTATCAACGTCTGAGACAAAAATCTGATATCTCTAACGAGAAAATTGTGGGCATTTCTGCTTGCTCGATTTTTCTATTCCTTACACAATTTTTCTAGGTTATCTTAATTGAAATATTCTCTACTAACACCTAGATGATTCCTATTGTCTCGCATGCCCAAAAGAACTTTAGATTAAACAACGTTTTGAATTCAAATAATTTTGTACTCTCTTGCTCTTTAACCCGCAACTTCTAATTTTATAAAACTCTCATTCTCTGATTTTCAAAAATACAACACACACAATTTTTGCAAGTTAGATTGAGCTTTCCCAAGAGTTTTTCAAGAGATGAGAGTAATGATTTTTGCATTTGTCAAAACAAGCTTCGAATAGAATCAAAATTGCAATCTGTCTTGATCATAACGTCGTTTATCAGCACGTTCTTCATTTTATCCCTTTTGTGCTTAGATTTGCAGAGGCTATCCATTGTTTTAAGTTGTAAGTATATGAAGTGGTCTCGGTAAGATAACACAACAAAAAAGAACACATCAATTGTCTTCATCAAGAACACATCAAACAATAGCTTTCGAAGTCTACAAAGATCAAGCTCGTAGAACGAAGACATATCTCATGCCTAATGCATTAGTTTGATCTTTCGCGTGTAGGGTAACCTCTCGATCAATCTCAGCACTAAAACTCTAGAAATTGCAAAGTCTTCAAAATCACTTCGATATAGTATTTCATTTTGAAAAAATGTTTTCCGAAAGGTTTTAATCATAATTTCAATGAGTTTTGAATTATTTAAAAGTTTTTAATCTTATATCAATATGTTTCGAGTTAATGGAATGGTTCCTGAGTGTCAAAATATTAATTTTTCAAAAATAAGTCTATCCAGCAATTTGTCAAAATTTTCCTGAAGGCACTAGCGCACTATTAGTGTTGATAGGACGCTGATAAGGTTCTATAATAAAACATTTGTTTTTCTGGAATATTGTCTATAGCGCGCTATCCCCTTTGATAACTCGCTATAAAGCTGTTGCCGTGATCTTTCCATTTTTAGTAAAATGGGCAATAGCGCGCTATAGGCCTCGATAACACGCTATCGGAAAGTCCGAAAAACTCGAGCTCTCGGGTTTGTGTATATCGACCTGCTATAGCCTGCTTTCTGTCAATTGAGAACATGATACACAACCCAATAGCATGCTATCAACGTCTGAGACAAAAATCTGATATCTCTAACGAGAAAAATGTGGGCATTTCTGCTTGCTCGATTTTTCTATTCCTTACACAATTTTTCTAGGTTATCTTAATTGAAATATTCTCTACTAACACCTAGATGATTCCTATTGTCTCGCATGCCCAAAACAACTTTAGATTAAACAATGTTTTGAATTCAAATCATTTTGTACTCTCTTGCTCTTTAACCCGCAACTTCTAATTTTATAAAACACTCATTCTCTGATTTTCAAAAATACAACACACACGATTTTTTGCAAGTTAGATTGAGCTTTCCAAAGACTTTTTCAAGAGAAGAAAGTAATGATTCTTGCATTCGTCAAAACAAGCTTCGAATAGAATCAAAATTGCAATCTGTCTTGATGATAACGTCAATTGTCTTGCATCAAGAACACATCAAACAATAGCTTTCAAAGTCTACAAAGATCAAGCTCGTAGAACGAAGACATATCTCATGCCTAATGCATTAGTTTGATCTTTGGTGTGTAGGGTAACCTCTCGATCAATCTCAGCACTAAAACTCTGAAAATTACAAAGTCTTCAAAATCACTTCGATATAGTATTTCATTTTGAAAAAATGTTTTTCGAAAGGTTTTAATCATAATTTCAATGAGTTTTGAATTATTTAAAAGTTTTTAATCTTATACAATATGTTTTGAGTAAATGGAATGGTTCTTGAGTGTCAAAATATTAATTTTTTAAAAATAAGGTTGTCCAGTAATTTGCCAAAATTTTCCTGAAGGCACTAGCGCACTATCAAAGTTGATAGCACGCTGATAGGGTTCTATAATAAAACATTTGTTTTTCTGAAAAATTGTCTATAGCACGCTATCCCCTTTGATAGTTCGTTATATAGCTGTTGCCGTGATCTTTCCATTTTTAGTAAAATGGGCAATAGCGCGCTATAGGCCTCGATAACACGCTATCGGAAAGTCCATAAAACTCGAGCTCTCGGGTTTGTGTATATCGACGTGATATCTGTCAATTAAGAACGTGATACACAACCCAATAGCACGCTATCCACGTCAGAGACAAAAATCTGATATTTCTAACGAAAAAAATGTGGGCACTTCTGCTTGCTCGATTTTTCTATTCCTTACACAATTTTTCTAGGTTATCTTAATTGAAATATTCTCTACTAACACCTAGATGATTCCTATTGTCTCGCATGCCCAGAACAACTTTAGATTAAATAATGTTTTGAATTCAAATCATTTTGTACTATCTTGCTCTTTAACCCGCAACTTCTAATTTTATAAAACACTCATTCTCTGATTTGCAAAAATACAATATACACAATTTTTGCAAGTTAGATTGAGCTTTCCCAAGAGTTTTTCAAGAGAAGAAAGTAATGATTCTTGCATTTGTCAAAACAAGCTTCGAATAGAATCAAAATTGCAATCTGTCTTGATGATAACGTCGTTGATCAGCAAGTTCTTGATTTTATCCCTTTTGTGCTTAGATTTTGCAAAGGCTATCCATTGTTTTAAGTTGTAAGTATTTGAAGTGGTCTCGGTAAGATAACACAACAAAAAAGAACACATCAATTGTCTTGCATCAAGAACACATCAAACAATAGCTTTCGAAGTCTACAAAGATTAGGCTCGTAGGACGAAGACATATCTCCTGCCTAATGCATTAGTTTGATATTTGGTGTGTAGGGTAACCTTTCGATCAATCTCAGCACTAAGACTCTGAAAATTGCAAAGTCTTCAAAATCACTTCGATACAGTATTTCATTTTGAAAAAATGTTTTTCGAAAGGTTTTAATCATAATTTCAATGAGTTTTGAATTATTTAAAAGGTTTTAATCTTATACAATATGTTTTGAGTTAATGGCATGGTTCTTGAGTGTCAAAATATTAATTTTTTAAAAATAAGGCTATCCAGCAATTTGCCAAAATTTTCCTGAAGGCACTAGCGCACTATCAATGTTGATAGCACGCTGATAGGGTTCTATAATAAAACATTTGTTTTTCTGAAAAATTATCTATAGCACGCTATCCCCTTTGGTACTTCGCTATAAAGCTGTTGCCGTGATCTTTCCATTTTTAGTAAAATGGGCAATAGCGCGCTATAGGCCTCGATAACACACTATCGAAAAGTCCGTAAAACTCGAGCTCTCGGGTTTGTGTATATCGACCTGGTATCTGTCAATTAAGAACATGATACACAACCCAATAGCACGCTATCCACGTCTGAGACAAAAATCTGATATTTCTAACGAGAAAAATGCGGGCACTTCTGCTTGCTCGATTTTTCTATTCCTTACACAATTTTTCCAGGTTATCTTAATTGAAATATTCTCTACTAACACCTAGATGATTCCTATTGTCTCGCATGCCTAGAACAACTTTAGATTAAACAATGTTTTGAATTCAAATAATTTTGTACTCTCTTGCCCTTTAACCCGCAACTTCTAATTTTATAAAACACTCATTCTCTGATTTTCAAAAATACAACACACACGGTTTTTGCAAGTTAGATTGAGCTTTCCCAAGAGTTTTTCAAGAGAAGAAAGTAATGATTCTTGCATTTGTCAAAACAAGCTTCGAATAGAATCAAAATTGCAATCTGTCTTGATGATAACGTCGTTGATCAGCAAGTTCTTCATTTTATCCCTTTTGTGCTTAAATTTGTAGAGGCTATCCACTATTTTAAGTTGTAAGTATATGAAGTGGTCTCGGTAAGATAACACAACAAAAAAGAACACATCAATTATCTTGCATCAAGAACACATCAAACAATAGCTTTGGAAGTCTACAAAGATCAAGCTCGTAGAACGAAGACATATCTCATGCCGAATGCATTAGTTTGATCTTTGGCGTGTAGAGTAACCTCTCGATCAATCTCAGCACAAAAACTCTGAAAATTGCAAAGTCTTCAAGTTTACTTCGATATAGTATTTCATTTTGAAAAAATATTTTCTGAAAGGTTTTAATCATAATTTCAATGAGTTTTGAATTATTTAAAAGTTTTTAATCTTATACAATATGTTTTGACTTAATGGAATGGTTCTCGAGTGTCAAAATATTAATTTTTCAAAAATAAGGCTATCCAGCAATTTGCCATAGGCACTAGCGCACTTTCAGTGTTGACAACACGCTTATAGGGTTCTATAATAAAACATTTGTTTTTTTGAAAAATTGTCTACAGGGCGCTATCCCCTTTGATACTTCACTATAAAGTTGTTGCCGTGATCTTTTCGTTTTTAGTAAAATGGGCAATAGCGCGCTATAGGCCTCGATAACACGCTATCGAAAAGTTCGTAAAACCCGATCTCTCGGGTTTTTGTATATCGACCTGCTATAACCTGCTACTATTTGTCAATTGAGAACATGATACACAACCCAATAGCACGCTATCCACGTCTGAGACAAAAATCTGATATTTCTAACGAGTAAAATGTGGGCACTTCTGCTTTCTCGATTTTTCTATTCCTTACACAATTGTTCCAGTTTATCTTAATTGAAATATTCTCTACTAACACCTAAATGATTCCTATTGTCTCGCATGCCCAAAATAACTTTGGATTAAACAATGTTTTGAATTCAAATCATTTTGTACTCTCTTGCTCTTTAACCCGCAACTTCTAATTTTATAAAACACTCATTCTCTGATTTTCAAAAATACAACACACACGATTTTTGCATGTTAGATTGAGCTTTCCCAAGAGTTTTTCAAGAGAAGAAAGTAATGATTCTTGCATTTGTCAAAACAAGCTTCATTTTATCCCTTCTGTGCTTAAATTTGCAGAGGCTATCCACTATTTTAAGTTGTAAGTATATGAAGTGGTCTCGGTAAGATAACACAACAAAAAAGAACACATCAATTATCTTGCATCCAGAGCACATCAAACAATAGCTTTCGATGTCTACAAAGATCAAGCTCGTAGAACGAAGACATATCTCATGCCTAATGCATTAGTTTGATCTTTGGCGTGTAGGGTAACCTCTCGATCAATCTCAGCACTAAAACTCTGAAAATTGCAAAGTCTTCAAAACCACTTCGATATAGTATTTCATTTTGAAAAAATGTTTTTCGAATGATTTTAATCATAATTTCAATGAGTTTTGAATTATTTAAATGTTTTTAATCTTATATCAATATGTTTTGAGTTAATGGAATGGTTCTCGAGTGTCAAAATATTAATTTCTCAAAAATAAGTCTATCCAGCAATTTGTCAAAATTTTCCTGAAGGCACTAGCGCACTATCAGTGTTGATAGCACGCTGATAGGGTTCTATGATAAAACATTTGTTTTTCTGGAATATTGTCTATAGCGCGCTATCCCCTTTGATGACTCGCTATAAAGCTGTTGCCGTGATCTTTCCATTTTTAGTAAAATGGGCAATAGCGCGCTATAGGCCTCGATAACATGCTATCGGAAAGTCCGTAAAACACGAGCTCTCGGGTTTGTGTATATCGACCTGCTATAGCCTGCTATCTGTCAATTGAGAACATCATACACAACTGAACAGCGCGCTATTCACGTATGGGAAAAAAATCTGATATTTCAAACGAGAAAAATGTGGGCACTTCTGCATGCTCGATTTTTTTATTCCTTACACAATTTCTCCAGGTTATCTTAATTGAAATTTTCTCTACTAACACCTAGATGATTCCTATTGTCTCGCATGCCCAAAAGAACTTTAGATTAAACAATGTTTTCAATTCAAATCATTTTGTACTCGCTTCCTCTTTAACCCGCAACTTCTAATTTTATAAAACACTCATTCTCTGATTTTCAAAAATACAACACACACGATTTTTGCATGTTAGATTGAGCTTTCCAAAGAGTTTTTCAAGAGAAGAAAGTAATGATTCTTGCATTTGTCAAAACAAGCGTCGAATAGAATCAAAATTGCAATCTGTCTTGTTGATAACGTCGTTTATCAGCAAGTTATTCATTTTATCCCTTTTGTGCTTAGATTTGCAGAGGCTATCCATTGTTTTAAGTTGTAAGTATATGAAGTGGTCTCGGTAAGATAACACAACAAAAAAGAACGAATCAATTGTCTTGCATCAAGAACACATCAAATAATAGCTTTCGAAGTCTACAAAGATCAAGCTCGTAGAACGAAGACATATCTCATGCCTAATGCATTAGTTTGATCTTTTGAGTGTAGGGCAACCTCTCGATCCATCTCAGCACTAAAACTCATAAAATTGAAAAGTCTTCAAAATCACTTCGATAGAGTATTTCATTTTGAAGAAATGTTTTCCGAAAGGTTTTAATCATAATTTCAATGAGTTTTGAATTATTTAAAAGTTTTTAATCTTATAAAATATGTTTTGAGTTAATGGAATGGTTCTTGAGTGTCAAAATATTAATTTTACAAAAATAAGGCTATCCAACAATTTGCCAAAGGCACTAGCGCACTATCAGCGTTAAAAACACGCTGATAGGGTTCTATAATAAAACATTTATTTTTTCTGAAAAATTGTCTATAGCGCGCTATCCCCTTTGATACTTCGCTATGAAGCTGGTGCCGTGATCTTTCCATTTTTAGTAAAATGGGCAATAACGCGCTATAGGCCTCGATAACACGCTATCAGAAAGTTCGTAAAACTCGAGCTCTCGGGTTTGTGTATATCGACCTGCTATAGACTGCAACTATCTGTCAATTGAGAACATGATACACAACCCAATGGCACGCTCTCCACGTCTGAGACAAAAATCTGATATTTCTAACGAGAAAAATGTGGGCACTTCTGCTTGCTCGATTTTTCTATTCCTTACACAATTGTTCCAGTTTATCTTAATTGAAATATTCTCGACTAACACCTAAATGATTCCTATTGTCTCGCATGCCCAAAATAACTTTAGATTAAACAATGTTTTGAATTCAAATCATTTTGTACTCTCTTCCTCGTTAACCTACAACTTCTAATTTTATAAAACACTCATTCTCTGATTTTCAAAAATACAACACACACGATTTTTGCAAGTTAGATTGATCTTTCCAAAGAATTTTTCAAGGGAAGAAAGTAATGATTCTTGCATTTGTCAAAAATAGCTTCGAATAGAATCAAATTTGCAATCTGTCTTGATGATAACGTCGTTGATCAGCAAGTTCTTCATTTTATCCCTTTTGTGCTTAAATTTGCAGAGGCTATCCATTATTTTAAGTTGTAAGTATATGAAGTGGTCTCGGTAAGATAACACAACGAAAAAGAACACATCAGTTGTCTTGCATCAAGAACACATCAAACAATAGCTTTCGAAGTCTACAAAGATCATGCTCGTACAACGAAGACATATCTCATGCCTAATGCATTAGTTTGATCTTTGGCATGTAGGGTAACCTCTCGATCAATCTCAGCACTAAAACTCTGAAAATTGCAAAGTCTTCAAAATCACTTCGATATAGTATTTCATTTTGAAAAAATGTTTTCCGAAAGGTTTTAATCATAATTTCAATGACTTTTGAATTATTTAAAAGTTTTTAATCTTATATCAATATGTTTTGAGTTAATGGAATGGTTTCTGAGTGTCAAAATTTTAATTTTTCAAAGATAAGTCTATCCAGCAATTTGACAATATTTTCCTGAAGGCACTAGCTCACTATCAGTGTTGATAGCACGCTGATAAGGTTCCAGAATAAAACATTTCTTTTTCCGGAATATTGTCTATAGCGCGCTATCCCCTTTGATAACTCGCCATAAAGTTGTTGCCGTGATCTTTCCATTTTTAGTAAAATGGGCAATAGCGCGCTATAGGCCTCGATAACACGCTATCGGAAAGTCCGTAAAACTCGAGCTCTCGGGTTTGTGTATATCGACCTGCTATAGCCTGCTGTCTTTCAATAGAGAACATGACACACAACCCAATAGCACGCTATCCACGTCTGAGACAAAAATCTGATATTTCTAACGAGAAAAATGTTGGCACTTCTGCTTGCTCGATTTTTCTATTCCTTACACAATTGTTCCAGTTTATCTTAATTGAAATATTCTCGACTAACACCTAAATGATTCCTATTGTCTCGCATGCCCAAAATAACTTTAGATTAAACAACGTTTTGAATTCAAATCATTTTGTACTCTCTTCCTCTTTAACCTACAACTTCTAATTTTATAAAACACTCATTCTCTGATTTTCAAAAATACAACACACACGATTTTTGCAAGTTAGATTGAGCTTTCCAAAGAATTTTTCAAGGGAAGAAAGTAATGATTCTTGCATTTGTCAAAAATAGCTTCGAATAGAATCAAATTTGCAATCTGTCTTGATGATAACGTCGTTGATCAGCAAGTTCTTCATTTTATCCCTTTTGTGCTTAAATTTGCAGAGGCTATCCATTATTCTAAGTTGTAAGTATATGAAGTGGTCTCGGTAAGATAACACAACAAAAAAGAACACATCAATTGTCTTGCATCAAGAACACATCAAACAATAGCTTTCGAAGTCTACAAAGATCATGCTCGTACAACGAAGACATATCTCATGCCTAATGCATTAGTTTGATCTTTGGCGTGTAGGGTAACCTCTCGATCAATCTCAGCACTAAAACTCTGAAAATTGCAAAGTCTTCAAAATCACTTCGATATAGTATTTCATTTTGAAAAAATGTTTTTCGAAAGGTTTTAATCATAATTTCAATGAGTTTTGAATCATTTAAAAGTTTTTAATCTTATATCAATATGTTTTGAGTTAATGGAATGGTTCCTGAGTGTCAAAATATTAATTTTTCAAAAATAAGTCTATCTAGCAATTTGTCAAAATTTTCCTGAAGGCACTAGCGCACTATTAGTGTTGATAGCACGCTGATAGGGTTCAATAATAAAACATTTGTTTTTCTCGAATATTGTCTATAGCGCGCTATCCCGTTTGATAACTCGCTATAAAGCTGTTGCCGTGATCTTTCCATTTTTAGTAAAATGGGCAATAGCGCGCTATAGGCCTCGATAACACGCTATCGGAATGTCCGTAAAACTCGAGCTCTTGGGTTTGTGTATATCGACCTGCTATAGCCTGCTATCTGTCAATAGAGAACATGATACACAACCCAATAGCGCGCTATCAACGTCTGAGACAAAAATCTGATATCTCTAACAAGAAAAATGTGGGCATTTCTGCTTGCTCGATTTTTCTATTCCTTACACAATTTTTCTAGGTTATCTTAATTGAAATATTCTCTACTAACACCTAGATGATTCCTATTGTCTCGCATGCCCAAAAGAACTTTAGATTAAACAACGTTTTGAATTCAAATAATTTTGTACTCTATTGCTCTTTAACCCGCAACTTCTAATTTTATGAAACACTCATTCTCTGATTTTCAAAAATACAACACACACAATTTTTGCAAGTTAGATTGAGCTTTCCCAAGAGTTTTTCAAGAGATGAAAGTAATGATTCTTGCATTTGTCAAAACAAGCTTCGAATAGAATCAAAATTGTAATCAGTCTTGATGATAACGTCGTTTATCAGCACGTTCTTCATTTTATCCCTTTTGTGCTTAGATTTGCAGAGGCTATCCATTGTTTTAAGTTGTAAGTATATGAAGTGGTCTCGGTAAGATAACACAACAAAAAAGAACACATCAATTGTCTTGCATCAAGAACACATCAAACAATAGCTTTCGAAGTCTACAAAGATCAAGCTCGTAGAACGAAGACATATCTCATGCCTAATGCATTAGTTTGATCTTTGGCGTGTATGGTAACCTTTCGATCAATCTCAGCACTAAAACTCTGAAAATTGCAAAGTCTTCAAAATCACTTCGATATAGTATTTCATTTTGAAAAAATGTTTTCCGAAAGGTTTTAATCATAATTTCAATGAGTTTTGAATTATTTAAAAGTTTTTAATCTTATATCAATATGTTTTGAGTTAATGGAATGGTTCCAAAGTGTCAAAATATTAATTTTTCAAAAATAAGTCTATCCAGCAATTTGTCAAAATTTTCCTGAAGGCACTAGCGCACTATTAGTGTTGATAGCACGCTGATAGGGTTCAATAATAAAACATTTGTTTTTCTCGAATATTGTCTATAGCGCGCTATCCCGTTTGATAACTCGCTATAAAGCTGTTGCCGTGATCTTTCCATTTTTAGTAAAATGGGCAATAGCGCGCTATAGGCCTCGATAACACGCTATCGGAAAGTCCGTAAAACTCGAGCTCTCGGGTTTGTGTATATCGACCTGCTATAGCCTGCTATCTGTCAATAGAGAACATGATACACAACCCAATAGCACGCTATCAACGTCTAAGACAAAAATCTGATATCTCTAACGAGAAAAATGTGGGCATTTCTGCTTGCTCGATTTTTCTATTCCTTACACAATTTTTCTAGGTTATCTTAATTGAAATATTCTCTACTAACACCTAGATGATTCCTATTGTCTCGCATGCCCAAAAGAACTTTAGATTAAACAACGTTTTGAATTCAAATAATTTTGTACTCTCTTGCTCTTTAACCCGCAACTTCTAATTTTACAAAACACTCATTCTCTGATTTTCAAAAATACAACACACACAATTTTTGCAAGTTAGATTGAGCTTTCCCAAGAGTTTCTCAAGAGATGAAAGTAATGATTCTTGCATTTGTCAAAACAAGCTTCGAATAGAATCAAAATTGCAATCTGTCTTGATGATAACGTCGTTTATCAGCACGTTCTTCATTTTATCCCTTTTGTGCTTAGATTTGCAGAGGCTATCCATTGTTTTAAGTTGTAAGTATATGAAGTGGTCTCGGTAAGATAACACAACAAAAAAGAACACATCAATTGTCTTGCATCAAGAACACATCAAACAATAGCTTTCGAAGTCTACAAAGATCAAGCTCGTAGAACGAAGACATATCTCATGCCTAATGCATTAGTTTGATCTTTGGCGTGTATGGTAACCTTTCGATCAATCTCAGCACTAAAACTCTGAAAATTGCAAAGTCTTCAAAATCACTTCGATATAGTATTTCATTTTGAAAAAATGTTTTCCGAAAGGTTTTAATCATAATTTCAATGAGTTTTGAATTATTTAAAAGTTTTTAATCTTATATCAATATGTTTTGAGTTAATGGAATGGTTCCAAAGTGTCAAAATATTAATTTTTCAAAAATAAGTCTATCCAGCAATTTGTCAAAATTTTCCTGAAGGCACTAGCGCACTATTAGTGTTGATAGCACGCTGATAGGGTTCAATAATAAAACATTTGTTTTTCTCGAATATTGTCTATAGCGCGCTATCCCGTTTGATAACTCGCTATAAAGCTGTTGCCGTGATCTTTCCATTTTTAGTAAAATGGGCAATAGCGCGCTATAGGCCTCGATAACACGCTATCGGAAAGTCCGTAAAACTCGAGCTCTCGGGTTTGTGTATATCGACCTGCTATAGCCTGCTATCTGTCAATAGAGAACATGATACACAACCCAATAGCACGCTATCAACGTCTAAGACAAAAATCTGATATCTCTAACGAGAAAAATGTGGGCATTTCTGCTTGCTCGATTTTTCTATTCCTTACACAATTTTTCTAGGTTATCTTAATTGAAATATTCTCTACTAACACCTAGATGATTCCTATTGTCTCGCATGCCCAAAAGAACTTTAGATTAAACAACGTTTTGAATTCAAATAATTTTGTACTCTCTTGCTCTTTAACCCGCAACTTCTAATTTTACAAAACACTCATTCTCTAATTTTCAAAAATACAACACACACAATTTTTGCAAGTTAGATTGAGCTTTCCCAAGAGTTTTTCAAGAGATGAAAGTAATGATTCTTGCATTTGTCAAAACAAGCTTCGAATAGAATCAAAATTGCAATCTGTCTTGATGATAACGTCGTTTATCAGCACGTTCTTCATTTTATCCCTTTTGTGCTTAGATTTGCAGAGGCTATCCATTGTTTTAAGTTGTAAGTATATGAAGTGGTCTCGGTAAGATAACACAACAAAAAAGAACACATCAATTGTCTTGCATCAAGAACACATCAAACAATAGCTTTCCAAGTCTACAAAGATCAAGCTCGTAGAACGAAGACATATCTCATGCCTAATGCATTAGTTTGATCTTTGGCGTGTAGGGTAACCTCTCGATCAATCTCAGCACTAAAACTCTGAAAATTGCAAAGTCTTCAAAATCACTTCGATATAGTATTTCATTTTGAAAAAATGTTTTCCGAAAGGTTTTAATCATAATTTCAATGAGTTTTGAATTATTTAAAAGTTTTTAATCTTATATCAATATGTTTTGAGTTAATGGAATGGTTCCAAAGTGTCAAAATATTAATTTTTCAAAAATAAGTCTATCCAGCAATTTGTCAAAATTTTCCTGAAGGCACTAGCGCACTATTAGTGTTGATAGCACGCTGATAGGGTTCAATAATAAAACATTTGTTTTTCTCGAATATTGTCTATAGCGCGCTATCCCGTTTGATAACTCGCTATGAAGTTGTTGCCGTGATCTTTCCATTTTTAGTAAAATGGGCAATAGCGCGCTATAGGCCTCGATAACACGCTACCGGAAAGTCCGTAAAACTCGAGCTCTCAGGTTTGTGTATATCGACCTGCTATAGGCTGCTATCTGTCAATAGAGAACATGATACACAACCCAATAGCACGCTATCAACGTCTAAGACAAAAATCTGATATCTCTAACGAGAAAATTGTGGGCATTTCTGCTTGCTCGATTTTTCTATTCCTTACACAATTTTTCTAGGTTATCTTAATTGAAATATTCTCTACTAACACCTAGATGATTCCTATTGTCTCGCATGCCCAAAAGAACTTTAGATTAAACAACGTTTTGAATTCAAATAATTTTGTACTCTCTTGCTCTTTAACCCGCAACTTCTAATTTTATGAAACACTCATTCTCTGATTTTCAAAAATACAACACACACAATTTTTGCAAGTTAGATTGAGCTTTCCCAAGAGTTTTTCAAGAGATGAAAGTAATGATTCTTGCATTTGTCAAAACAAGCTTCGAAGAGAATCAAAATTGCAATCTGTCTTGATGATAACGTCGTTTATCAGCACGTTCTTCATTTTATCCCTTTTGTGCTTAGATTTGCAGAGGCTATCCATTGTTTTAAGTTGTAAGTATATGAAGTGGTCTCGGTAAGATAACACAACAAAAAAGAACACATCAATTGTCTTGCATCAAGAACACATCAAACAATAGCTTTCGAAGTCTACAAAGATCAAGCTCGTAGAACGAAGACATATCTCATGCCTAATGCATTAGTTTGATCTTTGGCGTGTAGGGTAACCTCTCGATCAATCTCAGCACTAAAACTCTGAAAATTGCAAAGTCTTCAAAATCACTTCGATATAGTATTTCATTTTGAAAAAATGTTTTCTGAAAGGTTTTAATCATAATTTCAATGAGTTTTGAATTATTTAAAAGTTTTTAATCTTATATCAATATGTTTTGAGTTAATGGAATGGTTCCTAAGTGTCAAAATATTAATTTTTCAAAAATAAGTCTATCCAGCAATTTGTCAAAATTTTCCTGAAGGCACTAGCGCACTATTAGTGTTGATAGCACGCTGATAGGGTTCTATAATAAAACATTTGTTTTTCTGGAATATTGTTTATAGCGCGCTATCCCCTTTGATAAATCGTTATAAAGTTGTTGCCGTGATCTTTCCATTTTTATTAAAATGGGCAATAGCGCGCTAAAGGCCTCGATAACACGCTATCAGAAAGTCCAAAAAACTCGAGCTCTCGGGTTTGTGTATATCGACCAGCTATAGCCTGCTATCTGTCAATTGAGAACATGATACACAACCGAACAACACGCTATTCACGTGTGGGAAAAAAATCTGATATTTCTAACGAGAAAAATGTGGGCACTTCTGCTTGCTCGATTTTTCTATTCCATACACAATTTCTCCAGATTATCTTAATTGAAATATTCTGTAATACCCTGTATTTCACAAAAAAAAAAAAAAAAAATTACTATTTGAAATTTTTACTATTTGGGCAACGCCCGAACGTTCAGGCGCATGCCAGAACGTTCAGGCGCCTGCCAGAACGTTCAGGCGCCTGCCAGAACGTTCAGGCGCCATGCCAGAACGTTCAGGCGCCTGCCTGAACGTTCAGCCCGGACGCGCCTAAACCGGCGGTACACTCTCGGACGGGGCGCGCATTTGGAGCAATCATAATGGTAATAACAGAGTGCGCAGCGGAAATATAGTACACAGTACAAATCTGATTTCATATAATTCAGAATACTTTTGTACATAAAATGGTCAAGGGAACATACTCCCAAAATCCCCAATGATTCATACAAAGGGTACAAAATGTGGGCCCCATAACCTGCACCCAGTCCACCCTAATTTCCTGTGAAAGATTTGATAATATTGGAGTGAGCTTAACGCGCTCAGTGGGTAAATAGTGCATGAGTATAACAATTAATAAAGCCTACTTCAATATCAAATATCTTAAATTACACATGTGAGCATCATAATCAATCAATATGAATGTATGCATGACACCGTCACGTATTAATGGTTTGATGAGCGTACATCGCCTGAATTCATGTACAGGAACGATGCTCTGAATTCACGTACTGATGTCCCTCCCCGGGTGTAGCCGGGTTCTCATGTACGTCCTTCTCCAGAGAAATATAATGAATAGTGAGCAATGCTTCTAACTATTCTATGAGTCATAAACCATTTACGTCCCTAGGTGGTGATATGTATGATGCCAATGCATGAACTAGTCTAGTCTACTGGTCTGGTCTTTTCTTGACATTTAGACTGACTTTGGCAACGTCTAGTGATCCTTATCAGGGTCGGTATCACGACGTGCAAGGTTAAGCCATTATATGACATAATGCTGTGTAAATGAATAGTAGACATAATAATAATTGAATGTAAACTTTAATAAAAGTTATGAAACACGCAAACCTATGTTTCGTTCCCCACCTTCAGATCTGGTGCTTTTCTCCGGACGGAACTTCGTTGCACCGCTTTCAGATCTGGCGCTCTCCTCCGGACAGAAATTTGTTGCACCGCACCGGGAGTCTCAAAGACTAAAAACTTAGAATGCGTAGAAAGGAGAAGAAAAATCACAAGAGAAGGTGATTTGGTGTGAGAAATGAGAAATGAGGAGGTTTCTTAAATAGAGATTTTTTGCGCCTGAACGTTCTGGCAGGCGCCTGAATGTTCTGGCATGGCGCCTGAACGTTCTGGCTGGCGCCTGAACGTTCTGGCATGGCGCCTGAACGTTCTGGCAGGCGCCTGAACGTTCTGGCAGGCGCCTGAACGTTCTGGCATGCGCCTGAACGTTCGGGCGTGCGCCCAAATAGTAAAAATTTCAAATAGTAAATTTTTTTTTTTTTTTTTGTGAAATACAGGGTATTACACTCTACCCCCCTTAAAGGGATTTCGCCCTCGAAATCAAGTCAAGTAGTGATGGGGGTTGTCGCCACTGCATGTGTGCAATACTCTATCCATTGATATTATGTTCAGACATCTGGTAGTTCTTGAAGTGAAACAATGTATTAAGATAGGTGTAAACAATGTTTCATCCTGATATTGATAAGTGAAAATAATACAACGTATCACTTCATCAGTTGGTGCTAGAAAACAATTCAGGGTATTTTTGTTTAATTGTTGATTCTAGTTCCCATGTTGCTTCCTCTACGCCGTGGTGATCCCAGAGCACTTTCACAAGTGGTATGCTACGGCGCCGTAGTTCTTGAGTTTTTGTATCTAAAATCTGGATTGCTTTCTCCTGGTACGTATTTCCTTCCTCAACCCGAACCTCGACTAAAGGGATGATATGCGAAGGATCAGGACGATACTTGCGAAGCATAGATACGTGAAAAACGTCATGAACCTTAGGCATGGATGATGGAAGGGACAGACGATAAGCAAGTTTGCCAATACGTTCAATGATCGGAAATGGACCGATATATCACGGGGAGAGCTTGCCTTTGATCCCAAAGCGTTTGACACCTCTTGTGGGCTGGACTTTCAGAAAAACAAAGTCCCCCTTATCAAATTCTAGAGGTTGTCGCCGCTTGTCAGCATAGCTCTTCTGTCGACTTTGTGCAACACGAAGCCGTTCCTTTACGAGTGTGATCTTTTCAGAAGTCTCTTGTACTAATTCAGGGCCTAACTGCGGTCGATCTGCCATATCTAACCAGCATATCGGAGATCTGCAAGGCCGACCATAGAGAGCCTCGTATGGTGCCATGCCGATACTAGTTTGGTAGCTGTTGTTGTAGGCAAACTCAGCTAGATGCAAATACTTTGCCCATCCGTCATGAAAGTCCAAAATGCAGCATCGTAACATGTCTTCTAAGATTTGGATGAGTCGCTCTGACTACCCATCAGTCTGAGGGTGGAAAGCGGTGCTCATAGTGATCTTAGAACCCATTCTATTATGGAAACTTTGCCAAAAGTTGGATGTGAATCGAGGGTCTCGATCAGAGACGATCGTGAGTGGTATGCCATGAAGGCGGACGATCTCTCTTTCATAGAGTTCGGCAAGTTTGGCGGGATTATCCGTGAACTTTATTGGCAAGAAGTGTGCAGACTTGGTAAGTCTGTCAATGATAACCCAGATAGCATCTTGCCCTTTATTATTTCGAGGTAAGGCTGTAACAAAATCCATGGCGATGTTCTCCCATTTCCATTCTCCAATAGGTAACGGTTGGAGAAGGCCAGAGGGAAGTCTTCGTTCGGCCTTAACTTTCTGGCAAACAAGGCATCGGGCAACGAAATCTGCAATTGCCTTCTTCATTCCAGAAAACCAGAATTGTCGCTTGACATCCTGGTACATCTTGTCACCCCCAGGATGCATAGCGTATCTCGAACAGTGCATCTCAGTAAGCACGTCTTTCTGAACCTCAGGATCGTTAGGAAGACAAAGACGTTTTTTATAGAAAACGGCTCCATCGTCAGAGACTGACCAATGAGGAAGGTCTTGCCCGCTGAGTAGGAGTTCTCGTTTCTCCATTAACATAGGGTCATTGGCTTGAGTAGCTGAAATCTTGCGAATGAGGTCAGAGGTAGCGGATAATTGAGAGAGTCGTGGGCGTGGTCCCTCTTCGTTCAGCTGGAGGTTAAAGTTGTCCATCTCTGTAGCCAACTTCCCCATTTCATAGTTAAGAGTGCAAGCAACATAAGATTTTCTACTCAAAGCATCGGCCACAACATTGGCCTTTCCGGGATGGTATTGGAGTTGGAAGTCATAGTCTTTCAA
This sequence comes from Paratinospora sagittata, assembly GCA_035771175.1. Taxonomy (NCBI): domain Eukaryota; kingdom Viridiplantae; phylum Streptophyta; class Magnoliopsida; order Ranunculales; family Menispermaceae; genus Paratinospora; species Paratinospora sagittata. Next base: position 26,722,576 of record CM069610.1, read on the forward strand.
GAATTCCAACCATCTTCTTTGGCGGAGGTTGAGGTCTCTCTGAGTGTATATGTACTTAAGACTCTTGTGATCTGAGAAGACCTCGAACCGTTCACCGTATAGGTAATGACGCCATAATTTAAGTGCAAACACAACAGCTGCAAGTTCCAAGTCATGGGTTGGGTAATTACCCTCATGAATCTTCAGTTGCCTGGAGGCATATGCAACAACTTGGCCTTCTTGCATTAGCACGGCACCTAAGCCTTGGAGAGAGGCGTCGGTGTATAATGAAAATCCAATTGCATTTCTTGGAGTGATAAGTACAGGTGCCGTCGTGAGGCGTTTCTTCAATTCCTGAAATGATGCTTCACAGGCGGAATTCCAGATAAAGCGCACGTCTTTTCGAGTGAGCTTGGTCATAGGTTCAGCAATCTTTGAGAAATCCTTGATGAAGCGTCTGTAATAGCCAGCCAAACCAAGAAAACTCCTAATCTGAGTAACAGTGGTAGGCTGCTTCCAGTTTAAGACGGCTTCAACCTTAGAAGGATCGATCTCAATGCCATTGCCGGAAACCACATGGCCGAGGAATTGAACTCTCTGCGCCCAAAATTCGCACTTACTCAACTTTGCATACAGTTGGTGTCTTTGTAAGGTCTGGAGGACGATCTTCAAATGTAGTTTATGGTCTTCCTCGGTTGAGGAATATATCAAGATGTCGTCCACAAAAACCACCACAAATCGGTCTAAGTATAACCTGAATATGCGATTCATCAAATCCATGAATGCTGCAGGGGCATTTGTTAGGCCGAATGGCATAACTAAGAACTCGAAATGTCCGTACCGAGTTCTGAACGCTGTTTTGGTGATGTCCGACGCTCGGATCCGGAGTTGGTGATAACCGGACCGTAAATCAATCTTAGAGAAGTATTTGGCATCTCTAAGTTGGTCGAACAAGTCATCGATCCTGGGTAACGGATATCTGTTCTTGATGGTGACGTTATTCAACTTGCGATAGTCGATGCAAAGTCGTAACGAACCATCCTTTTTGCGAACAAACAGAACTGGAGCGCCCCAGGGTGATGAACTCTTTCGGATGAAGCCAGTACTCTCTAATTCCTTAAGTTGTTTGTCTAATTCGACCAGTTCAACATTGGACATTCTATATGGTGGAATTGAGATAGGCCCTGTCCCAGGTATGAGGTTGATCTCAAAATCGAATTCCCTAACTGGAGGTAGACCAGGAAGGTCATTAAGAAAAACTGTTGGGAATTCAGATACGACCGGAACATCGCGTACTTCGGGAGGGTACAGAGCTGGTGATTCATTGTCGTTACCAAGAGACAACGCTCGAAGTTGTGACTTGAGAAGGGCAACTGTGGATTTGTGTATCCATTGCCTTGTTCCCTGAATCTTGACAAACTCTCCTGTAGGCAAAGTTAACTGAACGTGCTTGCTCATACAGTCGATCTTTGCATTCAGTGGTGCCAGCCAGTCCATGCCGAGGATGATGTCGAAGTCTTCAAAATCCATTACAAAAAGATCAGCATATATTATCTGGTCAGACATTCGAAGCTCACATCGAGAACACTGCAAATTCACGTCAGTACCCGATCCGAATGGTGATGTGACATGGAGTGTGATGTTTGTGGGTTTAGGATGCAGGCCTAAATGTTTTACCAATGCTGATGATATAAAAGAATGCGTAGCAACTGAATCAAACAAAACATGCACCATTGTATTGAACAAAGGAAAAGTACCTTCGACGACATTATTGTCTGGGAGGGGTTGGTGAGCGATGGCATATGCTCTGCCCTGATTTCGTGGACCCTGATTCTGCTGGGTCTGCCTGGGCTGGGCATTAGCTGCAGGTGTTGCTTGTTGGACTGGAATAGCCGGAATAGGTTGCTGAAGGTGCGGACAAAGATGTTTTACATGGCCTTTTTGGCCGCAGTTGTAACAAGTCGGCCTGTACTGCTGATGGTTTTGCTGGTCATTCTGATTATTGTGCTGGCCTCGTTGATTGTGGTGTCGGCCACCACCTCTGCCATTGTCGTTGCTACGGCCACCTCTTCCATAACGACCGCCACGACCAAGATTTCGGAAACCCTGGTGGTTAGAGTTAAAAGGTTCAGCCGCAGGTGGTGTGCCTTCATTCGTCGAAACCGGGGATGGGAGGGCTGGGTTTGGATTGTAGTAGGGCTTTTTCCTGTTGCCCTGTTGTGAGCCTGGTGGGGGAAATGTTGCAGGTCGTTTGCCCTTATTCATTCGCTGTTCTTGTAAGAGCTTCTCTTGTTCAAAGCTCATGGCCTTGTCAACTACCTCCTTGTAAATCTTGATGTCCAAGATCGATAAGGCTTGCCGAATGTCATGGCGAAGGCCATTATAAAATTTCTCGGACTTATCTCGCTCCGTTGAGATGGTGGAGAGAGAGTAGACAGATAATTCTTTGAATTTTCCAGCATATTCTCTGACAGTGCTGGGAAAATACTCATCAATAAACATTGACTCAAACTGTTGCCAAGTCATATCTGCTATATTGACCCGTGGGTCTTCTTTCACTGTGAGCCACCATTTGTTTGCTCCACCAACAAGTTGGTAAGTTGCTAGTGGAATTTTGCGAGTCTCATCGACTCCCATTGCATCAAGAGCCTTCTTTGACTCATCTAGCCACTTTTGCACCTCATCAGGATCAATGGTGCCATCGAAAGTAAGAGGTTGTAGTCGCTTGTATTTAGTAATCTGATCGGTTTGAGCTTCCGACCCAAATTTGAGAGGTGCTTGTACCGTGGCAACCTGACTGGCTGCAGTCTCACGAACGGCAGTTTGAACAGTGACCTTCATTGCCTCAATAAATCCAGCGAAGAAGGGTTCAATGCTTGAAGGCATGGCAAAAGGTGTGGGTGGGGGTGGAATTGCCTGCCCAGATGTAGTGGCAGTGGTGGGTGTGACCGGTGCTGTTGTCGGAGGCGGCGGTTCCTGAATCTCAGGAGGTGCCTCAACTGTCGGACGAACAGTACGTGGCCTTCCTCTCTTCCTGGTTTGCATTTTCTCACTGGCAAGGAGAAAAGAAAACCAAGATTAAGAAACTGTAGGTAAGTATAATGTTATAGTATGCTCAACAACAATTTCGAGAGTACTGTAATATGAAAATCACCTATTTTTCTAAGTAGAGCGTAAAGTTGTTGTTGAGGAATCAAAGAATCTTATATATCTCGTATGTGTGGCCATGGTGTAAAAACAAACAAGGTTAGGATGTTTATATAATAAGTAGAAAACTTTTCAAGTAGTTAAAAAGATTTGGTTTTTTGTGTTCGTGAACATACATATATTTCATTGAAAATCCATACGAGTCATAAGAATTCTAAGATTTGCCTCGGTAAATAGCCTGAGCTAACGTTCTATCGCAATCTTATGCATTCATACGCTTATACTTAGTCTGTTCAATTATTATCCAAGTTCATATGTCCCATACCACATGAATTCAGTAATAAGGGTGGAAACCAAGTTAAGTTGTATGAACACGGTCTCTAAAAACATTGGTTGAATAGAAGTTCACTAATAGTATCGTCCAAAGTTACTCGTCCCATACCGTGTAAACTTAGTGATAATATTAGTAATGCAACTTTCTCCAAATGTTTCTTGTCACACAAGGTCATGGGTTTTCTTACTTCCACATTTTATTTAGTATCATCCAATTTTGTTGTGTCCCATACCACTCCAAAGTTAGTGATACAAAAGAAAGAATGGTTGTAAGTCGGCCCACCAAAGATAGTCTGAAACAAAACATTTCATTCATATATAATAGAAAAATTTACATTGCCAGTAATCAATTTTGACGTTCTTGCCTACTACCATTCCTTCGAGATCTATTGTTATGTACAGAATGACTACTAACAGAAGGTTGAGAGTGTGCGCGCTCTGCGTTGGAGTTTTGCAAACGAGTTAATACAAGATTGTGGCTCTCCTTCAGTGCAGCAATATTGGATGCCATTTCATCTAACCGTTCAAGTAGGTTAGTCGGTTGTCCCATTGGTGGTTGATGGGTTGGTTGTCTCGTAGGTGAAGGGTAGGCCATAGGCATTTGAGGAAAGTATTGGTTGTATGGGTGATTCATAGGTGGAACGTAGTTGTATTGATTGTGCGGAGATCCCCTAACCGGAACCCCTTGGATAATTTGGTTTGTTTGAGATGAAAAAGTTGGAAACAATGGGCTCATTGGAATGTTTGGTCCTCCAAGATTTGGTGAGGCCCAGTACTGTTGTTGTTGGTTTACAGCAACTTGTGGAACGGGCTGATACTGTACCGCAGAAGGTGGAAATCTTTGGTACGAAGTGTTGCCTTGAGTTGGCACGTTCCAAGTTGGTGGATTTGCTTGTGGGTCGTGTCTATCATGACTTTGTAGTGGCGAATTTAGTGTGGCATATAATTCTTCATCAGTAAGTGGTGGATCAATTGGATCAGTATTCAGGGCTGGGTTTGATGTAGGATTGGGATTTGAATCATTATTTGGGCCGTCTCTGACAGGCATCTTGCGTCGACATTTGCGAAGGCAACGCCCGTGCTTGTCCCTCATTCTTTCGGCAGTTCTGTTTGTCGTGCCGAATACCTCTTCGTCAGTTACCCCTCCACTTGTGCCATAGGTCTTGAAGATAGAGGATGCTGTAACTGGTTCAGTGATCAGCTTTGACGTTCCATCGAAAGTGTCAACATTTGCCTCGGAAAGTATCCTCATAATCAAGACTCCGTAACCGAGGAATTCCTTCGTTAAAGGGTTTTGAATTACCCTTAACATTTGTTGGATCATGATGTGTGGTAGGGACACCTTTATTTTCTTCTCTATGCAATACAACACAAGGAGTTGGGCCCTTGACATAGTGCCCCTTTCTGGCAAGATGTTGCCGTATACAATCTTTCCGAGGCCGACAAGAGATGGCTTAAGATGATTGTTTGGGAGGTTGGTGTATGTTGATTGGGTGTATGGCTCTTTGGCGAGGGAAGTGAACAGTTGTGCATTAGATTCGGCGATCGCTGCAACTGTCTGGGGGTCGTGTGGATCAATAATCATTTCCTCAATCGGGATCTCCAAAAGGCGAGCAATAATCTCGATATTGATAGGAATTGTCGTTCCCATGATTGTTGTCTTTAAGTGAGGGCTGAACTCATCTCCGTGAAGTCCCACGTAAGTCATGGCTTCATAGAAGGATCGGACCAAGTTGTAAGAGACGTGACCCTCAACGTTGGTTATATTTAACCAATCCAGTGTTGCGAGTTTGTCATGAAGGATTGGACGGAGGCGGAGATCGTTATTGTCGATGCTCCTCATGGTCACAACCTCTCTTTTGGATAATTCCGTTAGTCTAGTGGGAATTGGTTCCCTGCTAGTAGAAGTTGTTCCCTCCCTTGAGGTCATTCTTTTGCTGAAAGGAAAATAAATTTGTGTGAAAGACACAAAATATATTCCTAATATTTTTAAGATTTATGCCTTGTCTGCTAGACATTATTTTCGAGTTTTCTGTTGATGTTTATGCCATCATGAAATTTTCTTCATTAGTGATTAGATGTATATATGTCGTATTCTCATGTATAGACATATCGACTCATAACTATATATAGTTTCCAAAAATCAACTATTTGAAATGTGTATATATGTCATATTCACATATGAATGTATAGACATATTTAATCATAATTATATATATAGTTTTCATAACGCAACTATATATATTTGAAATTTATACTATATAGAAATCATATATAGTTATTTTTAATCTTAACTATATATGGAAGTCATATATATATAGTTTTAGATATATTTCAAATAGTAAATTTTTTTTTTTTTTTTTTTTGAATAAATAATTTTCGAAAAATAAAATTTTTTCGAATTTTTTTTTTTTTTTTTTTTATACGTACCTCATATACACTAATGTATATAGATACATATATTCAATAATAACTACACATATAGTTTCTAATAAATTATGACTATATGTATATTTAAATCAACTATAATTTCTTTCCCTAATTTGGTAGACTTGGGCGGGCCGTGGACCGTACGCTCTGATACCATTAAATGTCACACCCCGCCCGGACGCGCCTAAACCGGCGGTACACTCTCGGACGGGGCGCGCATTTGGAACAATCATAATGGTAATAACAGAATGCGCAGCGGAAATATAGTACACAGTACAAATCTGATTTCATATAATTCAGAATACTTTTGTACATAAAATGGTCAAGGGAACATACTCCCAAAATCCCCAATGATTCATACAAAGGGTACAAAATGTGGGCCCCATAACCTGCACCCAGTCCACCCTAATTTCCTGTGAAAGATTTGATAATATTGGAGTGAGCTTAACGCGCTCAGTGGGTAAATAGTGCATGAGTATAACAATTAATAAAGCCTACTTCAATATCAAATATCTTAAATTACACATGTGAGCATCATAATCAATCAATATGAATGTATGAATGACACCGTCACGTATTAATGGTTTGATGAGCGTACATCGCCTGAATTCATGTACAGGAACGATGCTCTGAATTCACGTACTGATGTCCCTCCCCGGGTGTAGCCGGGTTCTCATGTACGTCCTTCTCCAGAGAAATATAATGAATAGTGAGCAATGCTTCTAACTATTCTATGAGTCATAAACCATATACGTCCCTAGGTGGTGATATGTATGATGCCAATGCATGAACTAGTCTAGTCTACTGGTCTGGTCTTTTCTTGACATTTAGATTGACTTTGGCAACGTCTAGTGATCCTTATCAGGGTCGGTATCACGACGTGCAAGGTTAAGCCATTATATGACATAATGCTGTGTAAATGAATAGTAGACATAATAATAATTGAATGTAAACTTTAATAAAAGTTATGAAACACGCAAACCTATGTTTCGTTCCCCACCTTCAGATCTGGTGCTTTTCTCCGGACGGAACTTCGTTGCACCGCTTTCAGATCTGGCGCTCTCCTCCGGACAGAAATTTGTTGCACCGCACCGGGAGTCTCAAAGACTAAAAACTTAGAATGCGTAGAAAGGAGAAGAAAAATCACAAGAGAAGGTGATTTGGTGTGAGAAATGAGAAATGAGGAGGTTTCTTATATAGAGATTTTTTGCGCCTGAACGTTCTGGCAGGCGCCTGAACGTTCTGGCATGGCGCCTGAACGTTCTGGCATGGCGCCTGAACGTTCTGGCATGCCGCCTGAACGTTCTGGCAGGCGCCTGAACGTTCTGGCATGCGCCTGAACGTTCGGGCGTTGCCCAAATAGTAAAAATTTGAAATAGTAATTTTTTTTTTTTTTTTTTTTTGTGAAATACAGGGTATTACATATTCTCTACTAACACCTAGATGATTCCTATTGTCTCGCATGCCCAAATCAACTTTAGATTAAACAATGTTTTCAATTCAAATCATTTTGTACTCTCTTCCTCTTTAACCCGCAACTTCTAATTTTATAAAACCCTCATTCTCCGATTTTCAAAAATACAACACACGATTTTTGAAAGTTAGATTGAGCTTTCCCAAGAGTTTTTCAAGAGAAGAAAGTAATGATTCTTGCATTTGTCAAAAAAAGCTTCGAATAGAATCAAAATTGCAATCTGTCTTGATGATAACGTCGTTGATCAGCAAGTTCTTCATTTTATCCCTTTTGTGCTTAGATTTTCAGAGGCAATCTATTGTTTTAAGTTGTACGTATATGAAGTGGTCTCGGTAAGATACCACAACAAAAAAAAACACATCAATTGTCTTGCATCAAGAACACATCAAACAATAGCTTTCGAAGTCTACAAATATCAACCTCGTAGAACGAAGACATATCTCATGCCAAATGCATTAGTTTGATCTTTCGAGTGTAGGTTAACCTCTCGATCAATCTCAACACTAAAACTCTGAAAATTGCAAACTCTTCAAAATCACTTCCATATAGTATTTCATTTTGAAAAAATGTTTTCCGAAAGGTTTTAATCATAATTTCAATGAGTTTTGAATTATTTAAACCTTTTTAATCGTATACAATATGTTTTGAGTTAATGGAATGGTTCTTGAGTGTCAAAATATTAATTTTTCAAAAATAAGGCCATCCAGCAATTTGCCAAAGGCTGTGTTGATAGCACGCTGATAGGGTTCTATAATAAAACATTTGTTTTTCTGGAATATTGTCTATAGCGCGCTATCCCCTTTGATAACTCGCTATAAAGTTGTTGCCGTGATCTTTCCATTTTTAGTAAAATGGGCAATAGCGCGCTATAGGCCTCGATAACACGCTATCGAAAAGTCCGTAAAACTCGTGCTCTCGGGTTTGTGTATATCGACCCGCTATAGCCTGCTATCTGTCAATTGAGAACATGATACAAAACCCAATAGCCCGCTATCCACGTCTGAGACAAAAATCTGTTATTTCTAACGAGAAAAATGTGGGCATTTCGGCTTGCTCGATGTTTCTATTCCTTACACAATTTTTCTAGGTTATCTTAATTGAAATATTCTCTACTAACACCTAGATGATTCCTATTGTCTCGCATGCCCAAAATAACTTTAGAATAAACAATGTTTTGAATTCAAATCATTTTGTACTCTCTTGCCCTTTAACCCGCAACTTCTAATTTTATAAAACACTCATTCTCTGATTTTCAAAAATACAACACACATGATTTTTGCAAGTTAGATTAAGCTTTCCAAAGAATTTTTCAAGAGAAGAAAGTAATGATTCTTGCATTTGTCAAAAATAGCTTTGAATAGAATCAAATTTGCAATCTGTCTTGATGATAACGTCGTTGATCAGCAAGTTCTTCATTTTATCCCTTTTGTGCTTAAATTTGCAGAGGCTATCCATTGTTTTAAGTTGTAAGTATATGAAGTGGTCTCGGTAGATAACACAACAAAAAAGAAGACATCAATTGTCTTGCATCAAGAACACATCAAACAATAGCTTTCGAAGTCTACAAAGATCAAGCTCGTAAAACGAAGACATATGTCTTGCCTAATGCATTTGTTTGATCTTTGGTGTGTAGGGTAACCTTTCGATCAATCTCAGCACTAAAACTCTGAAAATTGCAAAGTCTTCAAAATCACTTCGATATAGTATTTCATTTTGAAAAAATGTTTTCCGAAAGGTTGTAATCATAATTTCAATGAGTTTTGAATTATTTAAAAATTTTTAATCTTATATCAATATGTTTTGAGTTAATGGAATGGTTCTTGAGTGTCAAAATATTAATTTTTCTAAAATAAGGCTATCCAGCAATTTGCCAAAATTTTCCTGAGGGCACTAGCACACTATCAGTGTTGATAGCACGCTGATAGGGTTCTATAAAAAAACATTTGTTTTTCTGAAAAAATTGTGTATACCGCGCTATCCCCTTTGATACTTCGCTATAAAGTTGTTGCCGTGATCTTTCTATTTTTAGTAAAATGGGCAATAGCGCGCTATAGGCCTCGATAACACGCTATCGGAAAGTTCGTAAAACTCGAGCTCTCGGGTTTGTGTATATTGACCTGCTATAGCCTGATATCTGTCAATTGAGAACATGATACACAACCCAACAGCTCGCTATTCACGTCTGGGAAAAAAATCTGATATTTCTAACGAGAAAAATGTGGGCACTTCTGCTTGCTCGATTTTTCTATTCCATACACAATTTCTCCAGGTTATCTTAATTGAAATATTCTCTACTAACACCTAGATGATTCCTATTGTCTCGCATGCCCAAAACAACTTTAGATTAAACAATGTTTTTAATTCAAATCATTTTGTACTCTCTTGTTCTTTAACCCGCAACTTCTAATTTTATAAAACACTAATTCTCTAATTTTCAAAAATACAACACACACAATTTTTGCAAGTTAGATTGAGCTTTCCAAAGAGTTTTTCAAGAGAAGAAAGTAATGATTCTTGCATTTGTCAAAACAAGCTTCGAATAGAATCAAAATTGCAATCTGTCTTGATGATAACGTCGTTGATCATTAAGTTCTTCATTTTATCCCTTTTGTGCTTAAATTTGCAGAGGGTATCCATTGTTTTAAGTTGTAAGTATATGAAGTGGTCTCGGTAAGATAACACAACAAAAAAGAACACATCAATTGTCTTGCATCAAGAACACATCAGACAATAGCTTTTGAAGTCTACAAATATCAAGTTCGTAGAACGAAGACATATCTAATGCCTAATGCATGTCACACCCCGCCCGGACGCGCCTAAACCGGCGGTACACTCTCGGACGGGGCGCGCATTTGGAACAATCACAATGGTAATAACAGAGTGCGCAGCGGAAATATAGTACACAGTACAAATCTGATTTCATATAATTCAGAATACTTTTCTACATAAAATGGTCAAGGGAACATACTCCCAAAATCCCCAAAGATTCATACAAAGGGTACAAAATGTGGGCCCCATAACCTGCACCCAGTCCACCCTAATTTCCTGTGAAAGATTTGATAATATTGGAGTGAGCTTAACGCGCTCAGTGGGTAAATAGTGCATGAGTATAACAATTAATAAAGCATACTTCAATATCAAATATCTTAAATACACATGTACGCATCATAATCAATCAATATGTATGTATGCATGACACCGTCACGTATTAATGGTTTGATGAGCGTACATCGCCTGAGTTCACGTACAGGTGTCCTTCCCCGGGCGTAGCCAGGTTCTCACTGTACGTCCCTCCTCAGGAACGATGCTCTGGATTCACGTACTGATGTCCCTCCCCGGCGTAGCCGAGTTCTCATGTACGTCCCACTCCAGAGAAATAATATGAATAGTGAGCAATGCTTCTAACTATTCTATGAGTCATAAACCATATACGTCCCTAGGTGGTGATATGTATGATGCCAATGCATGAACTAGTTTAGTCTACTAGTCTGGTCTTTTCTTGACATTTATACTGACTTTGTCAACGTCTAGTGATCCATATCAGGGTCGGTATCACGACGTGCAAAGTTAGGACATTCAGGTCATAAACATTATTGACATAATGCGGTGTAAATGAATAGTAGACATAATAATAATTGAATGTAAACTTTAATAAAAGTTATGAAACACGCAAACCTATGTTTCGTTCCCCACCTTCAGATCTGGTGCTTTTCTACGGACAGAACTTTGTTGCACCGCTTTCAGATCTGGCGCTTTCCTCCGGATAGAACTTTGTTGCATCGCACCGGGAGTCTCAAAGACTAAAAACTTAGAATGCGTGGAAAGGAGAAGAAAAATCACAAGAGAAGGTGATTTGGTGTGAGGAATGAGAAATGAGGAGGTTTCTTATATAGAGATTTTTGCGCCTGAACGTTCTGGCATTGCGCCTGAACGTTCTGGCATGGCGCCTGAACGTTCTGGCATGGCGCCTGAACGTTCTGGCATGCCTGAACGTTCTGGCATGCGCCTGAACGTTCTGGCATGCGCCTGAACGTTCGGGCGTTGTCCAAATAGTAAAAATTTCAAATAGTTTTTTTTTTTTTTTTTTTTTTTTTTTTGTGAAATACAGGGTATTACACTCTACCCCCCTTAAAGGGATTTCGCCCTCGAAATCAAGTCAAGTATGGATGAGGGGTATTGCTTGCGAAGTAGCCGCAGGTTGCGAAGGAGTCACGGCGTGTGTGCATCACGATATCCATTGATATGATTTTCAGATATCTGCGTAGTTATTCAAGTGAAACAATGTATGAAGATAAGTGTAAACAATGTTTCATCCTGGTATTTATAAGTGAAAATAATACAATGTATCACATCATCAGGTGGTACTAGAAAACAATTCAGGGTATTTCTGTTTAATTGTGGATTCTAGTTCCCATGTAGCTTCCTCTATGCCGTGGTGATCCCAGAGCACTTTCACAAGTGGTATGCTACGTCTCCGTAGGTCGTGAGTTTTTCTATCTAAAATCTGTATTGCTTTCTCTTGATACGTATTTCCTTCCTCAACCCGAACCTCGACTAAAGGGATGATATGCGAAGGATCAGGACGATACTTGCGAAGCATAGATACATGAAAAACGTCATGAACCTTAGGCATGGACGATGGAAGGGACAGACGATATGCAAGTTTGCCAATACGTTCAATGATCGGAAATGGACCGATATACCGCGGGGAGAGTTTTCCTTTGATCCCAAAGCGTTTGACACCTCGGGTGGGCTGGACTTGTATAAAAACAAAGTCCCCCTTATCAAATTCCAGAGGCTGTCGCCGTTTGTCAGCATAGCTCTTCTGTCGACTTTGTGCAACACGAAGTCGTTCCTTTACTAGTGTGATCTTCTCAGAAGTCTCTTGAACTAGTTCAGGGCCCAACTGCGGTCGGTCTGCCATATCTAACCAGCATACCGGAGATCTGCAAGGCCGACCATAGAGAGCCTCGTATGGTGCCATGCCGATACTAGTTTGGTAGCTGTTGTTGTATGCAAACTCAGCTAGATGTAAATACTTTGCCCATCCGTCATGAAAGTCCAAAATGCAGCATCGTAGCATGTCTTCTAAGATTTGGATAAGCCGTTCTGACTGCCCATCAGTCTGAGGGTGGAAGGCTGTGCTCATAGTGATCTTTGAACCCATTCTAGTTTGGAAGCTTTTCCAAAAGTTTGATGTGAAGCGAGGGTCTCGATCAGAGACGATCGTGAGTGGTATGCCATGAAGGCGTACGATCTCTCTTTCATATAGTTCTGCAAGTTTGGCGGGAGTATCCGTGAACTTTATTGGCAAGAAGTGTGCAGACTTGGTAAGTCTGTCAATGATAACCCAGATAGCATCTTGCCCTTTATTATTTCGAGGTAAGGCTGTAACAAAATCCATTGCGATGTTCTCCCATTTCCATTCTCCAATAGGTAACGGCTGGAGAAGGCCAGAGGAAAGTCTGCGTTCTGCCTTAACTTTCTGGCAAACAAGACATCGAGCAACGAAGTCTGCAATTGCCTTCTTCATTCCAGAATACCAGAATTGTCGCTTGACATCCTGGTACATCTTGTCACCCCCAGGATGCATAGCGTATCTCGAACAATGCATCTCAGTAAGCACGTCTTTCCGAACCTCGGGATCGTTCGGAAGACAAAGACGTTTTTTATAGAAAACGGCTCCGTCGTCAGAGACTGACCAATGAGGAAAGTCTTGCCCGCTGAGTAGAAGTGCTCGTTTCTCCATTAACATAGGGTCATTGGCTTGAGTAGCTGAAATCTTGCGAACGAGGTCAGAGGTAGCGGACAATTGAGAGAGTCGTGGGCGTGGTCCCTCTTCGTTCAGCTGGAGGTTAAAGTTGTCCATCTCTGTAGCCAACTTCCCCATTTCATAGTTAAGAGTGCAAGCAACATAAGATTTTCTACTCAAAGCATCGGCCACAACATTTGCCTTTCCGGGATGGTACTGGAGTTGGAAGTCATAGTCTTTCAAGAATTCCAACCATCTTCTTTGGCGGAGGTTTAGGTCTCTCTGAGTGTATATGTACTTAAGACTCTTGTGATCTGAGAAGACCTCGAACCGTTCACCGTAAAGGTAATGACGCCATAATTTAAGTGCAAACACAATAGCTGCAAGTTCCAAGTCATGGGTTGGGTAATTACCCTCATGAATCTTCAGTTGCCTGGAGGCATATGCAACAACTTGGCCGTCTTGCATTAGTACGGCACCTAAGCCTTGGAGAGAGGCATCGGTGTATAATGAAAAACCAATTCCATTTCTTGGAGTGATAAGTACAGGTGCCGTCGTGAGGCGTTTCTTCAATTCCTGAAATGATGCTTCACAGGCGGGATTCCAGATGAAGCGCACGTCTTTTCGAGTGAGCTTGGTCATAGGTTCAGCAATCTTTGAGAAGTCCTTAATGAATCGTCTGTAATAGCCAGCCAAACCAAGAAAACTCCTAATCTGAGTAACAGTGGTGGGCTGCTTCCAGTTTAAGACGGCTTCAACCTTAGAAGGATCGACCTCAATGCCATTGCCTGAAACTACATGGCCGAGGAATTGAACTCTCTGCGCCCAAAATTCGCACTTACTCAACTTTGCATACAGTTGGTGTCTTTGTAAGGTCTGGAGGACGATCTTCAAATGTAGTTTATGGTCTTCCTCGGTTGAGGAATATATCAAGATGTCGTCGACAAAAACCACCACGAACCGGTCTAAGTATAACCTGAATATGCGATTCATCAAATCCATGAATGCAGCAGGTGCATTTGTTAGGCCGAACGGCATAACTAAGAATTCGTAATGACCGTACCAAGTTCTGAACGCCGTCTTGGTGATGTCTGACTCCCGGATCCGGAGTTGGTGATAACAGGACCGTAAATCAATCTTAGAGAAGTATTTGGCTTCTCGAAGTTGGTCGAATAAGTCATCGATCCTGGGCAACGGATATCTGTTCTTGATGGTGACGTTATTCAACTTGCGATAATCAATGCAAAGTCGTAACGAACCATCCTTTTTGCGAACAAACAGAACTGGAGCGCCCCAGGGTGATGAACTCTTTCGGATGAAGCCATTACGCTCTAATTCCTTAAGTTGTTTGTCTAATTCGACCAGTTCAACATTTGACATTCTGTATGGTGGAATTGAGATAGGCCCTGTCCCAGGTATGAGGTTGATCTCAAAATCGAATTCCCTAACTGGAGATAGACCAGGAAGGTCATTAAGAAAAACGGTTGGGAATTCAGATACGACTGGAACATCGCGTACTTCAGGAGGGTACAGAGCTGGTGATTCATTGCCGTCGCCAAGAGACAACGCTCGAAGTTGTGACTTGAGAAGGGCAACTGTTGATTTGTGTATCCATTTCCTTGTTCCCTGAATCTTAACAAACTCACCTGTAGGCAAAGTTAACTGAACGTGCTTGTTCATACAGTCGATCTTTGCATTCAGTGGTGCGAGCCAGTCCATGTCGAGGATGATGTCGAAGTCATCAAAATCCATCACAAAAAGATCGGCATATATTATCTGTTCGGACATTCGAAGCTCACATCGAGAACACTGCAAAGTCACGTCAGTACCCGATCCGAACGGTGATGTGACATGGAGTGTGATGTTTGTGGGTTCAGGATGCAGGCCTAAATGTCTTACCAATGCTGATGATATAAAAGAATGCGTAGCACCTGAATCAAACAAAACATGCACAAACGTATTGAACAAAGGAAAGGTACCTTCGACGACATTATTGTCTGGAAGGGGTTGGTGAGCGATGGCATATGCTCTGCCCTGATTCCGTTGACCCTGGTTCTGCTGGGTCTGCCTGGGTTGGGCATTAGCAGCAGGTGGTGCTTGTTGGACTGGAATAGCCGGAATAGGTTGCTGAAGGTGCGGACAAAGATGGTTGATATGGCCCTTCTGGCCGCAATTGTAACAAGTCGGCCTATACTGCTGATTGTGTTGCTGGCCATTCTGATAATTCTGCTGGCCTTGTTGATTGTGGTGTCGACCACCACCTCTGCCATTGCCGTTGCTACGGCCACCTCGTCCATAACGACCACCACGGCCATGGTTGCGGAAACCCTGATGGTTAGGGGCAGAAGGTTCAGCCGCAGGTGTTGTGGCCTCATTCTTGGAAACTGGGGCTGGGAGGGCTGGGTTTTGATTGTAGTAGGGCTTTTTCTTGTTGCCCTGTTGGGAGCCTTGTTGGGAAAACGTTGCAGGCCGTTTGCCCTTATTCATTCTCTGTTCCTGTAAGAGTTTCTCTTGTTCAAAGCTCATGGCCTTGTCAACAACCTCCTTGTAAATCTTGAGATCCAAGATCGATAAGGCTTGTCGAATGTCATGGCGAAGACCATTATAAAATTTCTCACTCTTATCTCGCTCCGTTGAGATGGTGGAGAGAGAGTAGACTGATAATTCTTTAAATTTTCCAGCATATTGTCTGACAGTCATGGTTCCCTGATATAACTTAGCAAATTCCTGGCGCTTCTGCTTTGTCACCGCGCTGGGAAAATACTCATCAATGAACATGGACTCAAACTGTTGCCAAGTCATATCGGCTATATTGACCCTTGGGTCTTCTTTCACTGTGATCCACCATGTGTTTGCGGCACCAACAAGTTGGTAGGTTGCTAGGGGAATTTTGCGAGTCTCATCGACTCCCATTGCATCAAGAGCCTTCTTTGACTCATCCAACCACTTTTGCACCTCATCAGGATCAATGGTGCCATCGAAAGTAAGAGGTTGTAGCCGCTTGTATTTAGTAATCTGATCGGTTTGAGCTTCGGACCCTAATTTTACAGGTGCTTGAACCGTGGCAACCTGACTGGCTGTGGTCTCACGAACGGCAGTTTGAACAGTGACCTTCATCGCCTCAATAAATCCAGCAAAGAAGGTTTCAATGCTTGAAGGCATGGCAAAGGGTATGGGTGGTGGTGGTATTGCCTGCCCAGATGTAGTGGCAGTGTTGGGTGTGGCCTGTGCTGTTGTCTGAGGCGGCGGTTCCTGAATCTCAGGAGGTGCCTCCACTGCTGGACGAACAACACGTGGCCTTCCTCTCTTCCTGGTTTGCATTGTCGCACTGGCAAAGAGAAAAGGAAAACCAAGATTTAGGAACTGTAGCCAAGGATAATGTTATAATATGCTCAGCAACAATTTCGAGAGTACTGCAATATGAAAATCACCTATTTTTCTAAGTATAGTGGAAGGTTGTTGTTGAGGAATCAAAGAGCTTATATAACTCGTATGTTTGGCCATGGTGTAAAAACAAGGTTAGAACGTTTATATAATAAGTACAAATCTTTGCAAGTATTTAAAATGATTTGGTTGTGGTCTTTGTGAACATACATATATTTTATTGAAAAGTCATACGAGTCATAAAAAGTCTAAGATTTGCCTCGGTAAATAACCTGATCTAACGTTCTATCGCAATCTTATGCATTCATACGCTTACTCTTAGTCTGTTCGATTATTATCCAAGTTCATATGTCCCATACCACATGAATTTAGTAATAAGGGTGGAAACCAAGTTAAGTTGTATGAACACGGTCTCTAAAAACATTGGCTGAATAGAAGTTCACTAATAGTATCGTCCAAATTTACTCGTCCCATACCGTGTAAACTTAGTGATAATATGAGTAATGCAACTTTCTCCAAATGTTTCTTTTCACACAAGGTCATGGGTTTTCTTACTTCCACATTTTATTTAGTATCATCCAATTTTGTTGTGTCCCATACCACTCCAAAGTTAGTGATACAAAAGAAAGAATGGTTGTAAGTCTGCCCACCGAAGATAGTCTTTAAACAAAACAATTTTATTCATATATGTCAAAGAAAATTTGTACAATGCCAGAAATTAATGTTGACCTTCTTGCATACTACCATTTCTTCGAGATCTACTGTTATGTACAGAATGACTACTAACAGAAGGTTGAGAGTGTGGCGCTCTGCGTTGGAGTTTTGCAAACGAGTTAATACAAGATTGTGGCTCTCTTTTAGTGCAGCAATATTGGATGCCATTTCATCTAACCGTTCAAGTAGTTGTATTGATTGTGCGGGGATCCCCTAACCGGAACCCCTTGGATAATGTGGTTTGTTTGAGATGAAAAAGTTGGAAACAATGGGCTCATTGGAATGTGTGGTCCTCCAAGATTTGGTGAGGCCCAGTACTGTTGTTGTTGGTTTACAGCAACTTGTGGAACTGGCTGATACTGTACCGCAAAAGTTTGAAATCTTTGGTACGAAGTGTTGCCTTGAGTTGGCACGTTCCAAGTTGGTGGATTTGCTTGTGGACCTAGTCTATCATGACTTTGTATTGGCGAATTTAGTGTGGCATATAATTCTTCGTCAGTAAGTGGTGGATCAATTGGATCAGTATTCAGGGCTGGGTCTGATGTAGGATTTGGATTTGAATCATTATTTGGGCCGTCTCTGACAGGCATCTTGCGTCGACATTTGCGAAGGCAACGCCCGTGCTTGTCTCTCATTCTTTCGACAGTTCTTATTGTCGTGCCGAATACCTCTTCGTCAGTTACCCCTCCACTTGTGCCATAGGTCTTGAAGATAGAGGATGCTGTAACTGGTTCAGTGATCAGCTTTGACGTTCCATCGAAAGTGTCAACGTTGGCCTCGTGAAGTATCCTCATAATCAAGACTCCGTAGCCGAGGAATTCCTTCTTTAAAGGGTTTTGAATCACCCTCAACATTTGTTGGATGATGATGTGGGGTAGAGAGACTTTTATGTTCTTCTCTATGCAATACAGCACAAGGAGTTGGGCCCTTGACATAGTGCCCCTAGTGCCCCTCTCTGGCAAGATGTTGCCGTATACAATCTTTCCGAGGCCGACAAGAGATGGCTTAAGATGATTGTTTGGGAGGTTGGTGTATGTTGATTGAGTGTATGGCTCTTTGGCGAGGGAATTGAACAGTTGTGCATTAGATTCTGCGATCTCTGCAACTGTCTGGGGGTCATGTGGTTCAATAATCCTCTCCTCAATCGGAATCTCCAAGAGGTGAGCAATAATCTCGATATTGATAGGAATTGTCGTTCCCATGATTGTTGTCTCTAAATGAGGGCTGAACTCATCTCCGTGAAGTCCCACGTAAGTCATGGCTTCATAGAAGGATCTGACCAAGTTGTAAGAGACTTGACCCTCAACGTTGGTTATATTTAACCAATCCAGTGTTGCGAGTTTGTCATGAAGGATTGGACGGAGGCGGAGATCGCTATTGTCGATGCTCCTCATGGTCACAATCTCTCTTTTGGACAATTCCGTTAGTCTAGTGGGAATTGGTTCCCTGCTAGTAGAAGTTGTTCCCTCCCTTGAGGTCATTCTTTTGCTGAAAGGAAAATAAATTTGTGTGAAAGACACAAAATATATTCCGAATATTTTTTAAGATTTATGCCTTGTCTGCTAGACATTAGTTTCGAGTTTTCTGTTGATGTTTATGCCATCATGAAATGTTCTTCATTAGTGAGTTGATGCATATATGTCGTATTCACATAGAAATGTATTGACATATTTAATCATAACTATATAGTTTCTGTTGATGTTTATGCCATCATGAAATTTTTTTCATTAGTGAGTTGATGCATATATGTCGTATTCACATAGAAATGTATTGGCATATTTAATCATAACTATATAGTTTTCATAAAGCAACTATATATATATATAATCATATATAGGTGTTTTTAATCCAAATTTTAACTATATATAAAAGTCATATATATATAGAGTGATAAATTATTATTATTATTTTTTTTTTTTTTTCCGAATATTTATTTTTTGAAAAAAAAAAAATTTTAAATAGTTTTTTTTTTTTTTTTTTTTTTCGAATATTTATTTTTCGAAAAAAAAAAAATTTTCAATTTTTATTTATTTATTTTTTTATACGTACCTCGTATACACTAATGTATATAGATACATATATTCAATAATAACTACACATATAGTTTCTACTAAATTTTGACTATATGTATATTTAAGTCAAACCATATAAAAATCATATAGTTTTCTAGATATATATTTAATACAAATCTCAACTATATATAATTGATGTATGTATATATAGTTCTAGAAATATATATATCTAATAACATTTTTCTTCCCCTAATTTGGTGGACTTGGGCGGGCCGTGGACCGTACTCTCTGATACCATTAAATGTCACACCCCGCCCGGACGCGCCTAAACCGGCGGTACACTCTCGGACGGGGCGCACATTTGGAACAATCACAATGGTAATAACAGAGTGCGCAGCGGAAATATAGTACACAGTACAAATCTGATTTCATATAATTCAGAATACTTTTGTACATAAAATGGTCAAGGGAACATACTCCCAAAATCCCCAATGATTCATACAAAGGGTACAAAATGTGGGCCCCATAACCTGCACCCAGTCCACCCTAATTTCCTGTGAAAGATTTGATAATATTGGAGTGAGCTTAACGCGCTCAGTGGGTAAATAGTGCATGAGTATAACAATTAATAAACCATACTTCAATATCAAATATCTTAAATACACATGTACGCATCATAATCAATCAATATGTATGTATGCATGACACCGTCACGTATTAATGGTTTGTTCACGTACAGGTGTCCTTCCCCGGGCGTAGCCAGGTTCTCACTGTACGTCCCTCCTCAGGAACGATGCTCTGGATTCACGTACTGATGTCCCTCCCCGGCGTAGCCGAGTTCTCATGTACGTCCCTCTCCAGAGAAATAATATGAATAGTGAGCAATGCTTCTAACTATTCTATGAGTCATAAACCATATACGTCCCTAGGTGGTGATATGTATGATGTCAATGCATGAACTAGTTTAGTCTACTAGTCTGGTCTTTTCTTGACATTTATACTGACTTTGTCAACGTCTAGTGATCCTTATCAGGGTCGGTATCAAGACGTGCAAAGTTAGGACATTCAGGTCATAAACATTATTGAAATAATGCGGTGTAAATGAATAGTAGACATAATAATAATTGAATGTAAACTTTAATAAAAGTTATGAAACACGCAAACCTATGTTTCGTTCCCCATCTTCAGATCTGGTGCACTAGCGCACTATCAGTGTTGATAGCACGCTGATAGGGTTCTATAATAAAACATTTGTTTTTCTGGAATATTGTCTATAGCGCGCTATCCCCTTTGATAAATCGCTATAAAGCTGTTGCCGTGATCTTTCCATTTTTAGTAAAATGGGCAATAGCGCGCTAAAGGCCTCGATAACACGCTATCAGAAAGTCCGTAAAACTCGAGCTCTCGGGTTTGTGTATATCGACCAGCTATAGCCTGCTATCTGTCAATTGAGAACATGATACACAACCCAACAGCTCGCTATTCACGTCTGGGAAAAAAATCTGATATTTCTAACGAGAAAAATGTGGGCACTTCTGCTTGCTCGATTTTTCTATTCCATACACAATTTCTCCAGGTTATCTTAATTGAAATATTCTCTACTAACACCTAGATGATTCCTATTGTCTCGCATGCCCAAAACAACTTTAGATAAAACAATGTTTTGAATTCAAATTATTTTGTACTCTCTTGCTCTTTAACCTGCAACTTCTAATTTTATAAAACACTAATTCTCTGATTTTCAAAAATACAACACACATGATTTTTGCAAGTTAGATTGAGCTTTCCAAAGAGTTTTTCAAGAGAAGAAAGTAATGATTCTTGCATTTGTCAAAACAAGCTTCGAATAGAATCAAAATTGCAATCTGTCTTGATGATAACGTCGTTGATCAGCAAGTTCTTCATTTTATCCCTTTTGTGCTTAAATTTGCAGAGGCTATCCTTTGTTTTAAGTTGTAAGTATATGAAGTGGTCTCGGTAAGATAACACAACAAAAAAGAACACATCAATTGTCTTGCATCAAGAACACATCAAACAATAGCTTTCGAAGTCTACAAAGATCAAGCTCGTAAAACGAAGACATATGTCTTGCCTAATGCATTTGTTTGATCTTTGGTGTGTAGGGTAACCTCTCGATCAATCTCGGCAATAAAACTCTGAAAATTGCAAAGTCTTCAAAATCACTTCGATATAGTATTTCATTTGGAAAAAATATTTTCCGAAAGGTTGTAATCATAATTTCAATGAGTTTTGAATTATTTAAAAGTTTTTAATCTTATATCAATGTGTTTTGAGTTAATGGAATGGTTCTTGAGTGTCAAAATATTAATTTTTCTAAAATAAGGCTATCCAGCAATTTGCCAAAATTTTCCTGAAGGCACTAGCACACTATCAGTGTTGATAGCACGAAGATAATTCTATAAAAAAACATTTGTTTTTCTGAAAAAATTGTGTATACCGCGCTCTCCCCTTTGATACTTCGCTATAAAGTTGTTGCCGTGATCTTTCTATTTTTAGTAAAATGGGCAATAGCGCGCTATAGGCCTCGATAACACGCTATCGGAAAGTCCGTAAAACTCGAGCTCTGGGTTTGTGTATATCGACCTGCTATAGCCTGCTATCTGTCAATTGAGAACATGATACACAACCCAACAGCTCGCTATTCACGTCTGGGAAAAAAATCTGATATTTCTAACGAGAAAAATCTGGGCACTTCTGCTTGCTCGATTTTTCTATTCCATACACAATTTCTCCAGGTTATCTTAATTGAAATATTCTCTACTAACACCTAGATGATTCCTATTGTCTCGCATGCCCAAAACAACTTTAGATTAAACAATGTTTTTAATTCAAATCATTTTGTACTCTCTTGTTCTTTAACCCGCAACTTCTAATTTTATAAAACACTAATTCTCTGATTTTCAAAAATACAACACACACGATTTTTGCAAGTTAGATTGAGCTTTCCAAAGAGTTTTTCAAGAGAAGAAAGTAATGATTCTTGCATTTGTCAAAACAAGCTTCGAATAGAATCAAAATTGCAATCTGTCTTGATGATAACGTCGTTGATCAGCAAGTTCTTCATTTTATCCCTTTTGTGCTTAAATTTGCAGAGGGTATCCATTGTTTTAAGTTGTAAGTATATGAAGTGGTCTCGGTAAGATAACACAACAAAAAAGAACACATCAATTGTCTTGCATCAAGAACACATCAGACAATAGCTTTTGAAGTCTACAAATATCAAGTTCGTAGAACGAAGACATATCTCATGCCTAATGCATTAGTTTGATCTTTGGCGTGTAGGGTAACCTCTCGATCAATCTCAGCACTAAAACTCTGAAAATTGCAAAGTCTTCAAAATCACTTCGATATAGTATTTCATTTTGAAAAAATGTTTTCCGAAAGGTTTTAATCATAATTTCAATGAGTTTTGAATTATTTAAAAGTTTTTAATCTTATATCAATATGTT
Organism: Paratinospora sagittata; assembly: GCA_035771175.1. Taxonomy (NCBI): domain Eukaryota; kingdom Viridiplantae; phylum Streptophyta; class Magnoliopsida; order Ranunculales; family Menispermaceae; genus Paratinospora; species Paratinospora sagittata. Next base: position 26,745,271 of record CM069610.1, read on the forward strand.
TTGAGTTAGTGGAATGGTTCTTGAGTGTCAAAATATTAATTTTTCTAAAATAAGGCTATCCAGCAATTTGCCAAAATTTTCATGAAGGCACTAGCACACTATCAGTGTTGATAGCACGCTGATAGGGTTCTATAAAAAAATATTTGTTTTTCTGAAAAAATTGTGTATACCGCGCTATCCCCTTTGATACCTCGCTATAAAGTTGTGGCCGTGATCTTTCTATTTTTAGTAAAATGGGCAATAGCGCGCTATAGGCCTCGATAACACGCTATCGGAAAGTCCGTGAAACTCGAGCTCTCGGGTTTGTGTATATCGACCTGCTATAGCCTGCTATCTGTCAATTGAGAACATGATACACAACCCAACAGCTCGCTATTCACGTCTGGGAAAAAAATCAGATATTTCTAACGAGAAAAATGTGGGCACTTCTGCTTGCTCGATTTTTCTATTCCATACACAATTTCTCCAGGTTATCTTAATTGAAATATTCTCTACTAACACCTAGATGATTCCTATTGTCTCGCATGCCCAAAACAACTTTAGATTAAACAATGTTTTGAATTCAAATTATTTTGTACTCTCTTGCTCTTTAACCTGCAACTTCTAATTTTATAAAACACTAATTCTCTGATTTTCAAAAATACAACACACACGATTTTTGCAAGTTAGATTGAGCTTTCCAACGAGTTTTTCAAGAGAAGAAAGTAATGATTCTTGGATTTGTCAAAACAAGCTTCGAATAGAATCAAAATTGCAATCTGTCTTGATGATAACGTCGTTGATCAGCAAGTTCTTCATTTTATCCCTTTTGTGCTTAAATTTGCAGAGGCTATCCATTGTTTTAAGTTGTAAGTATATGAAGTGGTCTCGGTAAGATAACACAACAAAAAAGAACACATCAATTGTCTTGCATCAAGAACACATCAAACAATAGCTTTCGAAGTCTACAAAGATCAAGCTCGTAAAACGAAGACATGTCTTGCCTACTGCATTTGTTTGATCTTTGGTGTGTAGGGTAACCTCTCGATCAATCTCAGCACTAAAACTCTGAAAATTGCAAAGTCTTCAAAATCACTTCGACATAGTATTTCATTTTGAAAAAATGTTTTCCGAAAGGTTGTAATCATAATTTCAATGAGTTTTGAATTATTTAAAAGTTTTTAATCTTATATCAATATGTTTTGAGTTAATGGAATGGTTCTTGAGTGTCAAAATATTAATTTTTCTAAAATAAGGCTATCCAGCAATTTCCCAAAATTTTCCTGAAGGCACTAGCACACTATCAGTGTTGATAGCACGCTGATAGGGTTCTATAAAAAAACTTTTGTTTTTCTGAAAAAATAGTGTATACCGCGCTATCCCTTTTGATACTTCGCTATAAAGTTGTTGTCGTGATCTTTCTATTTTTAGTAAAATGGGCAATAGCGCGCTATAGGCCTCGATAACACGCTATCGGAAAGTCCGTAAAACTCGAGCTCTCGGGTTTGTGTATATCGACCTGCTATAGCCTGCTATCTGTCAATTGAGAACATGATACACAACCCAACAGCTCGCTATTCACGTGTGGGAAAAAAATCAGATATTTCTAACGAGAAAATTTGGGCACTTCTGCTTGCTCGATTTTTCTATTCCATACACAATTTCTCCAAGTTATCTTAATCGAAATATTCTCTACTAACACCTAGATGATTCCTATTGTCTCGCATGCCCAAAACAACTTTAGATTAAACAATGTTTTTAATTCAAATCATTTTGTACTCTCTTGCTCTTTAACCCGCAACTTCTAATTTTATAAAACACTAATTCTCTGATTTTCAAAAATACAACACACACAATTTTTGCAAGTTTGATTGAGCTTTTCAAAGAGTTTTTCAAGAGAAGAAAGTAATGATTCTTGCATTTGTCGAAACAAGCTTCGAATAGAATCAAAATTGCAATCTGTCTTGATGATAACGTCGTTGATCAGCAAGTTCTTCATTTTATCCCTTTTGTGCTTAAATTTGCAGAGGCTATCCATTGTTTTAAGTTGTAAGTATATGAAGTGGTCTCGAACAAAAAAGAACACAACAATTGTCTTGCATCAAGAACACATCAAACAATAGCTTTCGAAGTCTGCAAAGATCAAGCTCGTAAAACGAAGACATATGTCTTGCCTAATGCATTTGTTTGATCTTTGGTGTGTAGGGTAACCTCTCGATCAATCTCAGCACTAAAACTCTGAAAATTGCAAAGTCTTCAAAATCACTTCGATATAGTATTTCATTTTGAAAAAATGTTTTCCGAAAGGTTTTCATCATAATTTCAATGAGTTTTGAATTATTTAAAAGTTTTTAATCATATATCAATATGTTTTGAGGTAATGGAATGGTTCTTGAGTGTCAAAATATTAATTTTTCTAAAATAAGGGTATCCAGCAATTTGCCAAAATTTTCCTGAAGGCACTAGCACACTATCAATGTTGATAGCACGCTGATAGGGTTCTATAAAAAAACATTTGTTTTTCTGAAAAAATTGTGTATACCGCGCTGTCCCCTTTGATACTTCGCTATAAAGTTGTTGCCGTGATCTTTCTACTTTTAGTAAAATAGGCAATAGCGCGCTATAGGCCTCGATAACACGCTATCAGAAAGTCCGTAAAACTCGAGCTCTCGGGTTTGTGTATATCGACCTGCTATAGCCTGCTATCTGTCAATTGAGAACATGATACACAACCCAACAGCTCGCTATTCACGTCTGGGAAAAAAATCAGATATTTCTAACGAGAAAAATGTGGGCACTTCTGCTTGCTCGATTTTTCTATTCCATACACAATTTCTCCAGGTTATCTTAATTGAAATATTCTCTACTAACACCTAGATGATTCCTATTGTCTCGCATACCCAAAACAACTTTAGATTAAACAATGTTTTGAATTCAAATTATTTTATACTCTCTTGCTCTTTAACCTGTAACTTCTAATTTTATAAAACACTAATTCTCTGATTTTCAAAAATACAACACACACGATTTTTGCAAGTTAGATTGAGCTTTCCAAAGAGTTTTTCAAGAGAAGAAAGTAATGATTCTTGCATTTGTCAAAACAAGCTTCGAATAGAATCAAAATTGCAATCTGTCTTGATGATAACGTCGTTGATCAGCAAGTTCTTCATTTTATCCCTTTTGTGCTTAAATTTGCAGAGGGTATCCATTGTTTTAAGTTGTAAGTATATGAAGTGGTCTCGGTAAGATAACACAACAAAAAAGAACACATCAATTGTCTTGCATCAAGAACACATCGGACAATAGCTTTTGAAGTCTATCAATATCAAGTTCGTAGAACGAAGACATATCTCATGCCTAATGCATTTGTTTGATCTTTGGCGTGTGGGGTAACCTCTCGATCAATCTCAGCACTAAAACTCTAAAAATTGCAAAGTCTTCAAAATCACTTCGATATAGTATTTCATTTTGAAAAAATGTTTTTCGAAAGGTTTTAATCATAATTTCAATGAGTTTTGAATTATTTAAAAGTTTTTAATCTTATACAATATGTTTTGAGTTAATGGAATGGTTCTTGAGTGTCAAAATATTAATTTTTCAAAAATAAGGCTATCCAGCAATTTGCCAATACTTTCCTGAGGGCACTAGCGTACTGTCAGTGTTGATAGCACGCTGATAGGGTTCTATAATAAAACATTTGTTTTTTTGAAAAAATTGTGTATACCGCGCTATCCCCTTTGATACTTCGCTATAAAGCTGTTGTCGTGATCTTTCCATTTTTAGTAAAATGGGCAACAGTGCGCTATAGGCCTCGATAACACGCTATCAGAAAGTCCGTAAAACTCGAGATCTTGGGTTTGTGTATATCGACCTGCTATAGCCTGCTATCTGTCAATTGAGAACATGATACACAACCCAATAGCACGCTATCCACGTCTGAGACAAAAATCTAATATTTTAACGAGAAAAATGTGGGCATTTCTGCTTGCTCGATTTTTCAATTCCTTACACAATTTTTCTAGGTTATCTTAATTGAAATATTCTCTACTAACACCTAGATGATTTCTATTGTCTCGCATGCCCAAAACAACTTTAGATTAAACAATGTTTTGAATTAAAATCATTTTGTACTCTCTTGCTCTTTAACCCGCAACTTCTAATTTTATAAAACACTCTCTCTCTGATTTTTAAAAATACAACACACACGATTTTTGCAAGTTAGATTGAGCTTTCCAAAGAATTTTTCAAGAGAAGAAAGTAATGATTCTTGCATTTGTCAAAACAAGCTTCGAATAGAATCAAAATTGCAATCTGTCTTGATGATAATGTCGTTGATCAGCAAGTTCTTCATTTTATCCCTTTTGTGCTTAAATTTGTAGAGGTTATCCATTGTTTTAAGTTGTAAGTATATGAAGTGGTCTCGGTAAGATAACACAACAAAAAAGAACACATCAATTGTCTTGCATCAAGAACACATCAAAGAATAGCTTTCGAAGTCTACAAAGATGAAGGTCGTAAAACGAAGACATATCTCATGGCTAATGCATTAGTTTGATCTTTGGTGTGTAGGGTAACCTCTCGATCAATCTCAGCACTAAAACTCTGAAAATTGCAAAGTATTCAAAATCACTTCGATATAGTATTTCATTTTGAAAAAATGTTTTCCGAAAGGTTTTAATCATAATTTCAATGAGTTTTGAATTATTTAAAAGTTTTTAATCTTATATCAAAATGTTTTGAGTTAATGGAATGGTTCTTGAGTGTCAAAATATTAATTTTTCAAAAATAAGGCTATCCAGGAATTTGGCAAAAGTTTCCTAAAGGCACTAGCGCACTATCAGTGTTGATAGCACGCTGATAGGGTTCTATAATAAAACATTTGTTTTTCTGAAAAAATTGTGTATATCGCGCTATCCCCTTTAATGCTTCGCTATAAAGTTGTTGCCGTGATCTTTCCATTTTTAGTAAAATGGGCAATAACGCGCTATAGGCCTCGATAACACGCTATCGGAAAGTCCGTAAAACTCGAGATCTCGGGTTTGTGTATATCGACCTGCTATAGCCTGCTATCTGTCAATTGAGAACATGATACACAACCCAATAGCACGCTATCCACGTTTGAGGCAAAAATCTAATATTTCTAACGAGAAAAATGTGGGCGCTTCTGCTTGCTCGATTTTTCTATTCCATACACAATTTTTCTAGGTTATCTTAATTGAAACATTCTCTACTAACACCTAGATGATTCCTATTGTCTCGCATGCCCAAAAAAACTTTAGATTAAACAATGTTTTGAATTCAAATCATTTTGAACTCTCTTGCTCTTTAACCCGCAACTTTTAATTTTATAAAACACCTATTCTCTGATTTTCAAAAATACAACACACACAATTTTTGCAAGTTAGATTGAGCTTTCCCAAGAGTTTTTCAGGAGAAGAAAGTAATGATTCTTGCATTTGTGAAAAGAAGCTTCGAATAGAATCAGAATTGCAATCTGTCTTGATGATAACGTCGTTCATCATCAAGTTCTTGATTTTATCCCTTTTGTGCTTAAATTTGCAAAGGCTATCCATTGTTTTAAGTTGTAAGTATATGAAGTGGTCTCGGTAAGATAACACAACAAAAAAGAACACATCAATTGTCTTGCATCAAGAACACATCAAACAATAGCTTTCGAAGTCTACAAAGATCAAGCTCGTAAAACGAAGACATATGTCTTGCCTAATGCATTTGTTTGATCTTTGTTGTGTAGGGTAACCTCTCGATCAAGCTCAGCACTAAAACTCTGAAAATTACAAAGTCTTCAAAATCACTTCGATATAGTATTTCATTTTGAAAAAATGTTTTCCGAAAGGTTTTAATCATAATTTCAATGAGTTTTGAATTATTTAAAAGTTTTTAATCTTATATCAATATGTTTTGAGTTAATGGAATGGTTCCTGAGTGTCAAAATATTAATTTTTCAAAAATAGGTCTATCCAGCAATTTGTCAAAATTTTCCTGAAGGCACTAGCGCACTATCAGTGTTGATAGCACGCTGATAGGGTTCTATAATAAAACATATTTTTTTCTGGAATATTGTCTATAGCGTGCTATCCCCTTTGATAACTCGCTATAAAGCTGTTGCCGTGATCTTTCCATTTTTAGTAAAATGGGCAATAGCGCGCTATAGGCCTCGATAACACGCTATCGGAAAGTCCGTAAAACTCGAGCTCTGGGTTTGTGTATATCGACCTGCTATAGCCTGCTATCTGTCAATTGAGAACATGATACACAACCCAACAGCTCGCTATTCACGTCTGGGAAAAAAATCTGATATTTCTAACGAGAAAAATCTGGGCACTTCTGCTTGCTCGATTTTTCTATTCCATACACAATTTCTCCAGGTTATCTTAATTGAAATATTCTCTACTAACACCTAGATGATTCCTATTGTCTCGCATGCCCAAAACAACTTTAGATTAAACAATGTTTTTAATTCAAATCATTTTGTACTCTCTTGTTCTTTAACCCGCAACTTCTAATTTTATAAAACACTAATTCTCTGATTTTCAAAAATACAACACACACGATTTTTGCAAGTTAGATTGAGCTTTCCAAAGAGTTTTTCAAGAGAAGAAAGTAATGATTCTTGCATTTGTCAAAACAAGCTTCGAATAGAATCAAAATTGCAATCTGTCTTGATGATAACGTCGTTGATCAGCAAGTTCTTCATTTTATCCCTTTTGTGCTTAAATTTGCAGAGGGTATCCATTGTTTTAAGTTGTAAGTATATGAAGTGGTCTCGGTAAGATAACACAACAAAAAAGAACACATCAATTGTCTTGCATCAAGAACACATCAGACAATAGCTTTTGAAGTCTACAAATATCAAGTTCGTAGAACGAAGACATATCTCATGCCTAATGCATTAGTTTGATCTTTGGCGTGTAGGGTAACCTCTCGATCAATCTCAGCACTAAAACTCTGAAAATTGCAAAGTCTTCAAAATCACTTCGATATAGTATTTCATTTTGAAAAAATGTTTTCCGAAAGGTTTTAATCATAATTTCAATGAGTTTTGAATTATTTAAAAGTTTTTAATCTTATATCAATATGTTTTGAGTTAGTGGAATGGTTCTTGAGTGTCAAAATATTAATTTTTCTAAAATAAGGCTATCCAGCAATTTGCCAAAATTTTCATGAAGGCACTAGCACACTATCAGTGTTGATAGCACGCTGATAGGGTTCTATAAAAAAATATTTGTTTTTCTGAAAAAATTGTGTATACCGCGCTATCCCCTTTGATACCTCGCTATAAAGTTGTGGCCGTGATCTTTCTATTTTTAGTAAAATGGGCAATAGCGCGCTATAGGCCTCGATAACACGCTATCGGAAAGTCCGTGAAACTCGAGCTCTCGGGTTTGTGTATATCGACCTGCTATAGCCTGCTATCTGTCAATTGAGAACATGATACACAACCCAACAGCTCGCTATTCACGTCTGGGAAAAAAATCAGATATTTCTAACGAGAAAAATGTGGGCACTTCTGCTTGCTCGATTTTTCTATTCCATACACAATTTCTCCAGGTTATCTTAATTGAAATATTCTCTACTAACACCTAGATGATTCCTATTGTCTCGCATGCCCAAAACAACTTTAGATTAAACAATGTTTTGAATTCAAATTATTTTGTACTCTCTTGCTCTTTAACCTGCAACTTCTAATTTTATAAAACACTAATTCTCTGATTTTCAAAAATACAACACACACGATTTTTGCAAGTTAGATTGAGCTTTCCAACGAGTTTTTCAAGAGAAGAAAGTAATGATTCTTGGATTTGTCAAAACAAGCTTCGAATAGAATCAAAATTGCAATCTGTCTTGATGATAACGTCGTTGATCAGCAAGTTCTTCATTTTATCCCTTTTGTGCTTAAATTTGCAGAGGCTATCCATTGTTTTAAGTTGTAAGTATATGAAGTGGTCTCGGTAAGATAACACAACAAAAAAGAACACATCAATTGTCTTGCATCAAGAACACATCAAACAATAGCTTTCGAAGTCTACAAAGATCAAGCTCGTAAAACGAAGACATGTCTTGCCTACTGCATTTGTTTGATCTTTGGTGTGTAGGGTAACCTCTCGATCAATCTCAGCACTAAAACTCTGAAAATTGCAAAGTCTTCAAAATCACTTCGACATAGTATTTCATTTTGAAAAAATGTTTTCCGAAAGGTTGTAATCATAATTTCAATGAGTTTTGAATTATTTAAAAGTTTTTAATCTTATATCAATATGTTTTGAGTTAATGGAATGGTTCTTGAGTGTCAAAATATTAATTTTTCTAAAATAAGGCTATCCAGCAATTTCCCAAAATTTTCCTGAAGGCACTAGCACACTATCAGTGTTGATAGCACGCTGATAGGGTTCTATAAAAAAACTTTTGTTTTTCTGAAAAAATAGTGTATACCGCGCTATCCCTTTTGATACTTCGCTATAAAGTTGTTGTCGTGATCTTTCTATTTTTAGTAAAATGGGCAATAGCGCGCTATAGGCCTCGATAACACGCTATCGGAAAGTCCGTAAAACTCGAGCTCTCGGGTTTGTGTATATCGACCTGCTATAGCCTGCTATCTGTCAATTGAGAACATGATACACAACCCAACAGCTCGCTATTCACGTGTGGGAAAAAAATCAGATATTTCTAACGAGAAAATTTGGGCACTTCTGCTTGCTCGATTTTTCTATTCCATACACAATTTCTCCAAGTTATCTTAATCGAAATATTCTCTACTAACACCTAGATGATTCCTATTGTCTCGCATGCCCAAAACAACTTTAGATTAAACAATGTTTTTAATTCAAATCATTTTGTACTCTCTTGCTCTTTAACCCGCAACTTCTAATTTTATAAAACACTAATTCTCTGATTTTCAAAAATACAACACACACAATTTTTGCAAGTTTGATTGAGCTTTTCAAAGAGTTTTTCAAGAGAAGAAAGTAATGATTCTTGCATTTGTCAAAACAAGCTTCGAATAGAATCAAAATTGCAATCTGTCTTGATGATAACGTCGTTGATCAGCAAGTTCTTCATTTTATCCCTTTTGTGCTTAAATTTGCAGAGGCTATCCATTGTTTTAAGTTGTAAGTATATGAAGTGGTCTCGAACAAAAAAGAACACAACAATTGTCTTGCATCAAGAACACATCAAACAATAGCTTTCGAAGTCTGCAAAGATCAAGCTCGTAAAACGAAGACATATGTCTTGCCTAATGCATTTGTTTGATCTTTGGTGTGTAGGGTAACCTCTCGATCAATCTCAGCACTAAAACTCTGAAAATTGCAAAGTCTTCAAAATCACTTCGATATAGTATTTCATTTTGAAAAAATGTTTTCCGAAAGGTTTTCATCATAATTTCAATGAGTTTTGAATTATTTAAAAGTTTTTAATCATATATCAATATGTTTTGAGGTAATGGAATGGTTCTTGAGTGTCAAAATATTAATTTTTCTAAAATAAGGGTATCCAGCAATTTGCCAAAATTTTCCTGAAGGCACTAGCACACTATCAATGTTGATAGCACGCTGATAGGGTTCTATAAAAAAACATTTGTTTTTCTGAAAAAATTGTGTATACCGCGCTGTCCCCTTTGATACTTCGCTATAAAGTTGTTGCCGTGATCTTTCTACTTTTAGTAAAATAGGCAATAGCGCGCTATAGGCCTCGATAACACGCTATCAGAAAGTCCGTAAAACTCGAGCTCTCGGGTTTGTGTATATCGACCTGCTATAGCCTGCTATCTGTCAATTGAGAACATGATACACAACCCAACAGCTCGCTATTCACGTCTGGGAAAAAAATCAGATATTTCTAACGAGAAAAATGTGGGCACTTCTGCTTGCTCGATTTTTCTATTCCATACACAATTTCTCCAGGTTATCTTAATTGAAATATTCTCTACTAACACCTAGATGATTCCTATTGTCTCGCATACCCAAAACAACTTTAGATTAAACAATGTTTTGAATTCAAATTATTTTATACTCTCTTGCTCTTTAACCTGTAACTTCTAATTTTATAAAACACTAATTCTCTGATTTTCAAAAATACAACACACACGATTTTTGCAAGTTAGATTGAGCTTTCCAAAGAGTTTTTCAAGAGAAGAAAGTAATGATTCTTGCATTTGTCAAAACAAGCTTCGAATAGAATCAAAATTGCAATCTGTCTTGATGATAACGTCGTTGATCAGCAAGTTCTTCATTTTATCCCTTTTGTGCTTAAATTTGCAGAGGGTATCCATTGTTTTAAGTTGTAAGTATATGAAGTGGTCTCGGTAAGATAACACAACAAAAAAGAACACATCAATTGTCTTGCATCAAGAACACATCGGACAATAGCTTTTGAAGTCTATCAATATCAAGTTCGTAGAACGAAGACATATCTCATGCCTAATGCATTTGTTTGATCTTTGGCGTGTGGGGTAACCTCTCGATCAATCTCAGCACTAAAACTCTAAAAATTGCAAAGTCTTCAAAATCACTTCGATATAGTATTTCATTTTGAAAAAATGTTTTTCGAAAGGTTTTAATCATAATTTCAATGAGTTTTGAATTATTTAAAAGTTTTTAATCTTATACAATATGTTTTGAGTTAATGGAATGGTTCTTGAGTGTCAAAATATTAATTTTTCAAAAATAAGGCTATCCAGCAATTTGCCAATACTTTCCTGAGGGCACTAGCGTACTGTCAGTGTTGATAGCACGCTGATAGGGTTCTATAATAAAACATTTGTTTTTTTGAAAAAATTGTGTATACCGCGCTATCCCCTTTGATACTTCGCTATAAAGCTGTTGTCGTGATCTTTCCATTTTTAGTAAAATGGGCAACAGTGCGCTATAGGCCTCGATAACACGCTATCAGAAAGTCCGTAAAACTCGAGATCTTGGGTTTGTGTATATCGACCTGCTATAGCCTGCTATCTGTCAATTGAGAACATGATACACAACCCAATAGCACGCTATCCACGTCTGAGACAAAAATCTAATATTTTAACGAGAAAAATGTGGGCATTTCTGCTTGCTCGATTTTTCAATTCCTTACACAATTTTTCTAGGTTATCTTAATTGAAATATTCTCTACTAACACCTAGATGATTTCTATTGTCTCGCATGCCCAAAACAACTTTAGATTAAACAATGTTTTGAATTAAAATCATTTTGTACTCTCTTGCTCTTTAACCCGCAACTTCTAATTTTATAAAACACTCATTCTCTGATTTTTAAAAATACAACACACACGATTTTTGCAAGTTAGATTGAGCTTTCCAAAGAATTTTTCAAGAGAAGAAAGTAATGATTCTTGCATTTGTCAAAACAAGCTTCGAATAGAATCAAAATTGCAATCTGTCTTGATGATAATGTCGTTGATCAGCAAGTTCTTCATTTTATCCCTTTTGTGCTTAAATTTGTAGAGGCTATCCATTGTTTTAAGTTGTAAGTATATGAAGTGGTCTCGGTAAGATAACACAACAAAAAAGAACACATCAATTGTCTTGCATCAAGAACACATCAAAGAATAGCTTTCGAAGTCTACAAAGATGAAGGTCGTAAAACGAAGACATATCTCATGCCTAATGCATTAGTTTGATCTTTGGTGTGTAGGGTAACCTCTCGATCAATCTCAGCACTAAAACTCTGAAAATTGCAAAGTATTCAAAATCACTTCGATATAGTATTTCATTTTGAAAAAATGTTTTCCGAAAGGTTTTAATCATAATTTCAATGAGTTTTGAATTATTTAAAAGTTTTTAATCTTATATCAAAATGTTTTGAGTTAATGGAATGGTTCTTGAGTGTCAAAATATTAATTTTTCAAAAATAAGGCTATCCAGGAATTTGGCAAAAGTTTCCTAAAGGCACTAGCGCACTATCAGTGTTGATAGCACGCTGATAGGGTTCTATAATAAAACATTTGTTTTTCTGAAAAAATTGTGTATATCGCGCTATCCCCTTTAATGCTTCGCTATAAAGTTGTTGCCGTGATCTTTCCATTTTTAGTAAAATGGGCAATAACGCGCTATAGGCCTCGATAACACGCTATCGGAAAGTCCGTAAAACTCGAGATCTCGGGTTTGTGTATATCGACCTGCTATAGCCTGCTATCTGTCAATTGAGAACATGATACACAACCCAATAGCACGCTATCCACGTTTGAGGCAAAAATCTAATATTTCTAACGAGAAAAATGTGGGCGCTTCTGCTTGCTCGATTTTTCTATTCCATACACAATTTTTCTAGGTTATCTTAATTGAAACATTCTCTACTAACACCTAGATGATTCCTATTGTCTCGCATGCCCAAAAAAACTTTAGATTAAACAATGTTTTGAATTCAAATCATTTTGAACTCTCTTGCTCTTTAACCCGCAACTTTTAATTTTATAAAACACCTATTCTCTGATTTTCAAAAATACAACACACACAATTTTTGCAAGTTAGATTGAGCTTTCCCAAGAGTTTTTCAGGAGAAGAAAGTAATGATTCTTGCATTTGTGAAAAGAAGCTTCGAATAGAATCAGAATTGCAATCTGTCTTGATGATAACGTCGTTCATCATCAAGTTCTTGATTTTATCCCTTTTGTGCTTAAATTTGCAAAGGCTATCCATTGTTTTAAGTTGTAAGTATATGAAGTGGTCTCGGTAAGATAACACAACAAAAAAGAACACATCAATTGTCTTGCATCAAGAACACATCAAACAATAGCTTTCGAAGTCTACAAAGATCAAGCTCGTAAAACGAAGACATATGTCTTGCCTAATGCATTTGTTTGATCTTTGTTGTGTAGGGTAACCTCTCGATCAAGCTCAGCACTAAAACTCTGAAAATTACAAAGTCTTCAAAATCACTTCGATATAGTATTTCATTTTGAAAAAATGTTTTCCGAAAGGTTTTAATCATAATTTCAATGAGTTTTGAATTATTTAAAAGTTTTTAATCTTATATCAATATGTTTTGAGTTAATGGAATGGTTCCTGAGTGTCAAAATATTAATTTTTCAAAAATAGGTCTATCCAGCAATTTGTCAAAATTTTCCTGAAGGCACTAGCGCACTATCAGTGTTGATAGCACGCTGATAGGGTTCTATAATAAAACATATTTTTTTCTGGAATATTGTCTATAGCGTGCTATCCCCTTTGATAACTCGCTATAAAGCTGTTGCCGTGATCTTTCCATTTTTAGTAAAATGGGCAATAGCGCGCTATAGGCCTCGATAACACGCTATCGGAAAGTCCGTAAAACTCGAGCTCTCGGGTTTGTGTATATCGACCCGCTATAGCCTGCTATCTGTCAATTGAGAACATGATACACAACCCAATAGCACGCTATCCACGTCTGAGACAAAAATCTATTATTTCTAACGAGAAAAATGTGGGCATTTCTGCTTGCTCGATTTTTCTATTCCTTACACAATTTTTCTAGGTTATCTTAATTGAAATATTCTCTACTAACACCTAGATGATTCCTATTGTCTCGCATGCCCAAAACAACTTTAGATTAAACAATGTTTTGAATTCAAATCATTTTGTACTCTCTTGCTCTTTAACCCGCAACTTCTAATTTTATAAAACACTCATTCTCTGATTTCCAAAAATACAACACACACGATTTTTGCAAGTTAGATTGAGCTTTCCAAGAATTTTTCAAGAGAAGAAAGTAATGATTCTTGCATTTGTCAAAAATAGCTTCGAATAGAATAAAATTTGCAATCTGTCTTGATGATAACGTCGTTGATCAGCAAGTTCTTCATTTTATCCCTTTTGTGCTTAGATTTGCAGAGGCTATCCATTGTTTTAAGTTGTAAGTATATGAAGTGGTCTCGGTAAGATAACACAACAAAATAGAACACATCAATTGTCTTGCATCAAGAACACATCAAACAATAGCTTTCGAAGTGTACAAAGATCAAGCTCGTAAAACGAAGACATATGTCTTGCCTAACGCATTTGTTTGATCTTTGTTGTGTAGGGTAACCTCTCGATCAATCTCAGCACTAAAACTCTGAAAATTGCAAAGTCTTCCAAATCACTTCGATATAGTATTTCATTTTGAAAAAATGTTTTCCGAAAGGTTTCAATCATAATTTCAATGAGTTTTGAATTATTTAAAAGTTTTTAATCTTATATCAATATGTTTTGAGTAATGGAATGGTTCTTGAGTGTCAAAATATTAATTTTTCAAAAATAAGGCTATCCAGCAATTTGCCAAAATTTTCCTGAAGGCACTAGTACACTATCAGTGTTGATAGCACGTTGATAGGGTTCTATAAAAAAACATTTGTTTTTCTGAAAAAATTGTGTATACCGCGCTATCCCCTTTGATACTTCGCTATAAAGCTGTTGCCGTGATCTTTCTATTTTTAGTAAAATGGGCAATAGCGCGCTATAGGCCTCGATAACACGCTATCGGAAAGTCCGTAAAACTCGAGCTCTCGGGTTTGTGTATATCGACCCGCTATAGCCTGCTATCTGTCAATTGAGAACATGATACACAACCCAATAGCACGCCATCCACGTCTGAGACAAAAATCTATTATTTCTAACGAGAAAAATGTGGGCATTTCTGCTTGCTCGATTTTTCTATTCCTTACACAATTTTTCTAGGTTATCTTAATTGAAATATTCTCTACTAACACCTAGATGATTCCTTTTGTCTCGCATGCCCAAAACAACTTTAGATTAAACAATGTTTTGAATTCAAATCATTTTGTACTCTCTTGCTCTTTAACCCGCAACTTCTAATTTTATAAAACACTCATTCTCTTATTTCCAAAAATACAACACACACGATTTTTGCAAGTTAGATTGAGCTTTCCAAAGAATTTTTCAAGAGAAGAAAAAGTAATGATTCTTGCATTTGTCAAAAATAGCTTCGAATAGAATCAAATTTGCAATTTGTCTTGATGATAACGTCATTGATCAGCAAGTTCTTCATTTTATCCCTTTTGTGCTTAAATTTGCAGAGGCTATCCATTGTTTTAACTTGTAAGTATATGAAGTGGTCTCGGTAAGATAACACAACAAAATAGAACACATCAATTGTCTTGCATCAAGAACACATCAAACAATAGCTTTCGAAGTCTACAAAGATCAAGCTCGTAAAACGAAGACATATGTCTTGCCTAATGCATTTGTTTGATCTTTGTTGTGTAGGGTAACCTCTCGATCAATCTCAGCACTAAAACTCTGAAAATTGGAAAGTCTTCAAAATCACTTCGATATAGTATTTCATTTTGAAAAAATGTTTTCCGAAAGGTTTCAATCATAATTTCAATGAGTTTTGAATTATTAAAAAGTTTTTAATCTTATATCAATATGTTTTGAGATAATGGAATGGTTCCTGAGTGTCATAATATTAATTTTTCAAAAATAAGGCTATCCAGCAATTTGCCAAAATTTTCCTAAAGGCACTAGCACACTATCAGTGTTGATAGCACGTTGATAGGGTTCTATAAAAAAACGTTTGTTTTTCTGAAAAAATTGTGCATACCGCGCTATCCCCTTTGATACTTCGCTATAAAGTTGTTGCCGTGATCTTTCTATTTTTAGTAAAATGGGCAATAGCGCGCTATAGGCCTCGATAACACGCTATCGAAAAGTCCGTAAAACTCGAGCTCTCGGGTTTGTGTATATCGACCTGCTATAACCTGCTATCTCTCGATTGAGAACATGATACAAAACCCAATAGCACGCTATCCACATCTGAGTCAAAAATCTGATATTTCTATCGAGAAAAATGTGGGCATTTCTGCTTGCGCGATTTTTCTATTCCTTACACAATTTTTCTAGGTTATCTTAATTGAAATATTCTCTACTAACACCTAGATGATTCCTATTGTCTCGCATGCCCAAAACAACTTTAGATTAAACAGTGTTTTGAATTCAAATCATTTTGTACTCTCTTGCTCTTTAACCCGCAACTTCTAATTTTATAAAACGCTCATTCTCTGATTTTCTAAAATACAACACACACGATTTTTGTAAGTTAGATTGAGCTTTCCAAAGAATTTTTCAAGAGAAGAAAGTAATGATTCTTGCATTTGTCAAAAATAGCTACGAATAGAATCAAATTTGCAATCTGTCTTGATGATAACGTCGTTGATCAGCAAGTTCTTCATTTTATACCTTTTGTGCTTAAATTTGCAGAGGCTATCCATTGTTTTAAGTTGTAAGTATATGAAGTGGTCTCGGTAAGATAACACAACAAAATAGAACACATCAATTGTCTTGCATCAAGAACACATCGAACAATTGCTTTCGAAGTCTACAAAGATCAAGCTCGTAAATCGAAGACATATGTGTTCCCTAATGCATTTGTTTGATCTTTGGTGTGTAGGGTAACCTCTCGATCAATCTCTGCACTAAAACTCTGAAAATTGCAAAGTCTTCAAAATCACTTCGATATAGTATTTCATTTTGACAAAATGTTTTTCGAAAGGTTTTAATCATAATTTCAATGAGTTTTGAATTATTTAAAAGTTTTCAATCTGATAACAATATGTTTTGAGTTAATGGAATGGTTCTTGAGTGTCAAAAAATTAATTTTTCAAAAATAAGGCTATCCAGCAATTTGCCAAATTTTTCCTGAAGGCACTAGCACACTATCAGTGTTGATAGCACGCTGATAGGGTTCTATAAAAAAACATTTGTTTTTCTGAAAAAATTGTGTATACCGCGCTATCCCCTTTGATACTTCGCTATAAAGTTGTTGCCGTGATGTTTCTATTTTTAGTAAAATGGGCAATAGCGCGCTATAGGCCTCGATAACACGCTATCAGAAAGTCCGTAAAACTCGAGCTCTCGGGTTTGTGTATATCGACCTGCTATAGCCTGCTATCTGTCAATTGAGGACATGATACACAACCCAACAGCTCGCTATTCACGTCTGGGAAAAAATCTAATATTTCTAACGAGAAAAATGTGGGCACTTCTGCTTGCTCGATTTTTCTATTCCATACACAATTTCTCCAGGTTATCTTAATTGAAATATTCTCTACTAACACCAAGATGATTCCTATTGTCTCGAATGCCCAAAACAACGTTAGATTAAACAATGTTTTGAATTCAAATCATTTTGTACTCTCTTGCTCTTTAACCCGCAACTTCTAATTTTATAAAACACTCATTCTCTGATTTTCAAAAATACAACAACCACGATTTTTGCAAGTTAGATTGAGCTTTCCAAAGAATTTTTCAAGAGAAGAAAGTAATGATTCTTGCATTTGTCAAAAATAGTTTCGAATAGAATCAAATTTGCAATCTGCCTAGATGATAACGTCGTTGATCAGCAAGTTCTTCATTTTCTCCCTTTTGTGCTTAAATTTGCAGAGGCTATCCATTGTTTTAAGTTGTAAGTATATGAAGTGGTCTCGGTAAGATAACACAACAAAAAGAAACACATCAATTGTCTTGCATCAAGAACACATCAAACAATAGCTTTCGAAGTCTACAAAGATCAAGCTCGTAAAACGAAGACATATGTCTTGCCTAATGCATTTGTTTGATCTTTGTTGTGTAGGGTAACCTCTCGATCAATATCAGCACTAAAACTCTGAAAATTGCAAAGTCTTCAAAATCACTTCGATATAGTATTTCATTTTGAAAAAATGTTTTCCGAAAGGTTTTAATCATAATTTCAATGACTTTTGAATTATTTAAAAGTTTTTAATCTTATATCAATATGTTTTGAGTTAATGGAATGGTTCCTGAGTGTCAAAATATTAATTTTTCAAAAATAAGTCTATCCAACAATTTGTCAAAATTTTCCTGAAGGCACTAGCGCAGTATCAGTGTTGATAGCACGCTGATAGGGTTCTATAATAAAACATTTGTTTTTCTGGAATATTGTCTATAGCGCGCTATCCCCTTTGATAACTCGCTATAAAGCTGTTGCCGTGATCTTTCTATTTTTAGTAAAATGGGCAATAGCGCGCTATAGGCCTCGATAACACGCTATCGGAAAGTCCATAAAACTCGAGCTCTCGGGTTTGTGTATATCGACCCGCTATAGCCTGCTATCTGTCAATTGAGAACATGATACACAACCCAATAACACGCTATCCACGTCTGAGACAAAAATCTATTATTTCTAACGAGAAAAATGTGGGCACTTCTGCTTGCTTGATTTTTCTATTCCATACACAATTTCTCCAGGTTATCTTAATTGAAATATTCTCTACTAACACCAAGATGATTCCTATTGTCTCGCATGCCCAAAACAACTTTAGATTAAACAATGTTTTCAATTCAAATCATTTTGTACTCTCTTGCTCTTTAACCCGCAACTTCTAATTTTATAAAACACTCATTCTCTGATTTTCAAAAATACAACAACCACGATTTTTGCAAGATAGATTGAGCTTTCCAAAGAATTTGTCAAGAGAAGAAAGTAATGATTCTTGCATTTGTCAATATAGCTTGGAATAAAATCAAATTTGCAATCTGTCTTGATGATAACGTCGTTGATCAGCAAGTTCTTCATTTTATCCCTTTTGTGCTTAAATTTGCAAAGGCTATCCATTGTTTTAAGTTGTAAGTATATGAAGTGGTATCGGTAAGATAACACAACAAAAAAGAACACATCAATTGTCTTGCATCAAGAACACATCAAACAATAGCTTTCGAAGTCTACAAAGATCAAGCTCGTAAAACGAAGACATATGTCTTGCCTAATGCATTTGTTTGATCTTTGGTGTGTAGGGTAACCTCTCGATCAATCTCAGCACTAAAACTCTGAAAATTGCAAAGTCTTCAAAATCACTTCGATATAGTATTTCATTTTGAAAAAATGTTTTCCGAAAGGTTTTAATCATAATTTCAATGAGTTTTGAATTATTTAAAAGTTTTTAATCTTATATCAATATGTTTTGAGTTAATGGAATGGTTCTTGAGTGTCAAAATATTGATTTTTCAAAAATAAGTCTATCCAGCAATTTGTTAAGATTTTCCTGAAGGCACTAGCTCACTATCAGTGTTGATAGCACGCTGATAGGGTTCTATAATAAAACATTTGTTTTTCTGGAATATTGTCTATAGCGCGCTATCCCCTTTGATAACTCGCTATAAAGCTGTTGCCGTGATCTTTCCATTTTTAGTAAAATGGGCAATAGCGCGCTATAGGCCTCGATAACACGCTATCGGAAAGTCCGTAAAACACGAGCTCTCGGGTTTGTGTATATCGACACGCTATAGCCTGCTATCTGTCAATTGAGAACATGATACACAACCCAATAGCACGCTATCCACGTCTGAGACAAAAATCTATTATTTCTAACGAGAAAATTGTGGGCATTTCTGCTTGCTCGATTTTTCTATTCCTTACACAATTTTTCTAGGTTATCTTAATTGAAATATTCTCTACTAACACCTAGATGGTTCCTATTGTCTCGCATGCCCAAAACAACTTTAGATTAAACAATGTTTTGAATTCAAATCATTTTGTACTCTCTTGCTCTTTAACCCGCAACTTCTAATTTTATAAAACGCTCATTCTCTGATTTTCTAAAATACAACACACACGATTTTTGCAAGTTAGATTGAGCTTTCCAAAGAATTTTTCAAGAGAAGAAAGAAATGATTCTTGCATTTGTCAAAAATAGCTTCGAATAGAATCAAATTTGCAATTTGTCTTGAAGATAACGTCGTTGATCAGCAAGTTCTTCATTTTATCCCTTTTGTGCTTAAATTTGCAGAGGCTATCCATTGTTTTAAGTTGTAAGTATATGAAGTGGTCTCGGTAAGATAACACAACAAAATAGAACACATCAATTGTCTTGCATCCAGAACACATCGAACAATAGATTTCGAAGTCTACAAAGATCAAGCTCGTAAAACGAAGACATATGTCTTGCCTAATGCATTTGTTTGATCTTTGGTGTGTAGGGTAACCTCTCGATCAATCTCAGCACTAAAACTCTGAAAATTGCAAAAGTCTTCAAAATCACTTCGATAGAGTGTTTCATTTTGACAAAATGTTTTTCGAAAGGTTTTAATCATAATTTCAATGAGTTTTGAATTATTTAAAAGTTTTTAATCTTATATCAATATGTTTTGAGTTAATGGAATGGTTCTTGAGTGTCAAAATATTAATTTTTCAAAAATAAGTCTATCCAGCAATTTGTCAAATTTTTCCTGAAGGCACTAGCACACTATCAGTGTTGATAGCACGCTGATAAGGTTCTATAATAAAACATTTGTTTTTCTGGAATATTGTCTATAGCGCGCTATCCCCTTTGATAACTCGCTATAAAGCTGTTGCCGTGATCTTTCCATTTTTAGTAAAATGGGCAATAGCGCGCTATATGCCTCGATAACACGCTATCAGAAAGTCCGTAAAACTCGAGCTCTCGGGTTTGTGTATATCGACCGGCTATAGCCTGCTATCTGTAAATTGAGAACATGATACACAACCCAACAGCTCGCTATTCACGTCTGGGAAAAAAATATGATATTTCTAATGAGAAAAATGTGGGCACTTCTGCTTGCTCGATTTTTCTATTCCATACACAATTTCTTCAGGTTATCTTAATTGAAATATTCTCTACTAACACCAAGATGATTCCTACTGTCTCGCATGCCCAAAACAACTTTAGATTAAACAATGTTTTGAATTCAAATCATTTTGTACTCTCTTGCTCTTTAACCCGCAACTTCTAATTTTATAAAACACTCATTCTCTGATTTTCAAAAATACAACAACCACGATTTTTGCAAGTTAGATTGAGCTTTCCAAAGAATTTTTCAAGAGAAGAAAGTAATGATTCTTGCATTTGTCAAAATAGCTTCGAATAGAATCAAATTGGCAATCTGTCTTGATGATAACGTCGTTGATCAGCAAGTTCTTCATTTTATCCCTTTTGTGCTTAAATTTGCAAAGGCTATCCATTGTTTTAAGTTGTAAGTATATGAAGTGGTATCGGTAAGATAACACAACAAAAAAGAACACATCAATTGTCTTGCATCAAGAACACATCAAACAATAGCTTTCGAAGTCTACAAAGATCAAGCTCGTAAAACGAAGACATATGTCTTGCCTAATGCATTTGTTTGATCTTTGTTGTGTAGGGTAACCTCTCGATCAATCTCAGCACTAAAACTCTGAAAATTGCAAAGTCTTCAAAATCACTTCGATATAGTATTTCATTTTGAAAAAATGTTTTCCGAAAGGTTTTAATCATAATTTCAATGAGTTTTGAATTATTTAAAAGTTTTTAATCTTATATCAATATGTTTTGAGTTAATGGAATGGTTCCTGAGTGTCAAAATATTAATTTTTCAAAAATAAGTCTATCCAGCAATTTGTCAAAATTTTCCTGAAGGCACTAGCGCACTCTCAGTGTTGATAGCACG
The DNA here is from genome assembly GCA_035771175.1 of Paratinospora sagittata. Classification (NCBI taxonomy): domain Eukaryota; kingdom Viridiplantae; phylum Streptophyta; class Magnoliopsida; order Ranunculales; family Menispermaceae; genus Paratinospora; species Paratinospora sagittata. Next base: position 26,766,641 of record CM069610.1, read on the forward strand.
CTGATAGGGTTCTATAATAAAACATTTGTTTTTCTGGAATATTGTCTATAGCGCGCTATTCCCTTTGATAACTCGCTATAAAGCTGTTGCCGTGATCTTTCCATTTTTAGTAAAATGGGCAATAGCGCGCTATAGGCCTCGATAACACGCTATCGGAAAGTCCGTAAAACTCGAGCTCTCGGGTTTGTGTATATCGACCCGCTATAGCCTGCTATCTGTCAATTGAGAACACGATACACAACCCAATAGCACGCTATCCACGTCTGAGACAAAAATCTATTATTTCTAACGAGAAAAATGTGGGCATTTCTGCTTGCTCGATTTTTCTATTCCTTACACAATTTTTCTAGGTTATCTTAATTGAAATATTCTCTACTAACACCTAGATGATTCCTATTGTCTCGCATGCCCAAAACAACTTTAGATTAAACAATGTTTTGAATTCAAATCATTTTGTACTCTCTTGCTCTTTAACCCGCAACTTCTAATTTTATAAAACGCTCATTCTCTGATTTTCTAAAATACAACACACACGATTTTTGCAAGTTAGATTGAGCTTTCCAAAGAATTTTTCAAGAGAAGAAAGTAATGATTCTTGCATTTGTCAAAAATAGCTTCGAATAGAATCAAATTTGCAATTTGTCTTGATGATAACGTCGTTGATCAGCAAGTTCTTCATTTCATCCCTTTTGTGCTTAAATTTGCAGAGGCTATCCATTGTTTTAAGTTGTAAGTATATGAAGTGGTCTCAGTAAGATAACACAACAAAAAAGAACACATCAATTGTCTTGCATCAAGAACACATCAAACAATAGCTTTCGAAGTCTACAAAGATCAAGCTCGTAAAACTAAGACATATGTCTTGCCTAATGCATTTGTTTGATCTTTGGTGTGTAGGGTAACCTCTCGATCAATCTCAGCACTAAAACTCTGAAAATTGCAAAGTCTTCAAAATCACTTCGATATAGTATTTCATTTTGATAAAATGTTTTTCGAAAGGTTTTAATCATAATTTCAATGAGTTTTGAATTATTTAAAAGTTTTTAATCTTATATCAATATGTTTTGAGTTAATGGAATGGTTCTTGAGTGTCAAAATATTGATTTTTCAAAAATAAGTCTATCCAGCAATTTGTCAAAATTTTCCTGAAGGCACTAGCGCACTATCAGTGTTGATAGCACGTTGATCGGGTTCTATAATAAAACATTTGTTTTTCTGGAATATTGTCCATAGCGCGCTATCCCCTTTGATAACTCGCTATAAAGCTGTTGCCGTGATCTTACCATTTAAATACGTTTTCCGTCGCGTATCTCATGGGTGCGATCATACCAGCACTAATGCACCGGATCCCATCAGAACTCCGCAGTTAAGAGTTCTTGGGCGAGAGTAGTACTAGGATGGGTGACCTCCTGGGAAGTCCTCGTGTTGCACCCCTCTTTTACGTTTTCTTTCGTTCTATTTCTTTTTTTTTTTCCCTCCCGTCGGAACTCCCTTTTAGACTCTCTCACTGATTTTTTCTTTCGCTCTTGACAGTTGCTATTTTACGTTATCCAACGCCTCGAAAATATAATAAAAACAGGAAAAACGCTACCTACTGCGTATTGGTACACGGGCAGTAACTTTTTCTACCGATGTCCGTTTTCGGTGCACTTTTTTTTTTATTTTTGGTGGCTTTACGAGATCTACTAGCCGCAAACTGCTCCCTGTATCTCACCATTTAAATACGTTTTCCGTCGCGTATCTCATGGGTGCGATCATACCAGCACTAATGCACCGGATCCCATCAGAACTCCGCAGTTAAGCGTGCTTAGGCGAGAGTAATACTAGGATGGGTGACCTCCTCGGAAGTCCTCGTGTTGCACCCCTCTTTTACTTTTTCTTTCGTTCTATTTCCTCTTTTTTTCCCTCCCGTCGGAACTCCCTTTTAGACTCTCTGACTGATTTTTTCTTTCGCTCTTGACAGTTGCTATTTTACGTTATCCAACGCCGCGAAAATATAATAAAAACTAGAAAAATGCTACCTACTGCGTATTGGTACTACGGGCAGTAACTTTTTCTACCGATGTCCGTTTTCGGTGCACTTTTTTTTTCATTTTCGGTGCCTTTACGAGATCTACTAGCCGCAAACTGCTCCCTGTATCTCACCATTTAAATACGTTTTCCGTCGCGTATCTCATGGGTGCGATCATACCAGCACTAATGCACCGGATCCCATCAGAACTCTGCAGTTAAGCGTTCTTTGGCGAGAGTAGTACTAGGATGGGTGACCTCCTCGGAAGTCCTCGTGTTGCACCCCTCTTTTACTTTTTCTTTCGTTCTATTTCCTCTTTTTTTTCCCTCCCGTCGGAACTCCCTTTTAGACCCTCTGACTGATTTTTTCTTTCGCACTTGACAGTTGCTATTTTACGTTATCCAACGCCGCGAAAATATAATAAAAACAGGAAAAACGCTACCTACTGCGTATTGGTTCTACGGGCAGTAACTTTTTCTACCGATGTCCGTTTTCGGTGCACTTTTTTTTTTATTTTCGGTGCCTTTACGAGATCTACTAGCCGCAAACTTCTCCCTGTATCTCACCATTTAAATACGTTTTCCGTCGCGTATCTCATGGGTGCGATCATACCAGCACTAATGCACCGAATCGCATCAGAACTCCGCAGTTAAGATTTCTTGGGCGAGAGTAGTACTAGGATGGGTGACCTCCTGGGAAGTCCTCGTGTTGCACCCCTCTTTTACTTTTTCTTTCGTTCTATTTCCTTTTTTTTTCCCTCCCGTCGGAACTCCCTTTTAGACTCTCTCACTGATTTTTTCTTTCGCTCTTGACAGTTGCTATTTTACGTTATCCAACGCCGCGAAAATATAATAAAAACAGGAAAAACGCTACCGACTGCGTATTGGTTCTACGGGCAGTAACTTTTTCTACGGATGTCCCTTTTCGATGCACTTTTTTTTTCATTTTCGGTGCCTTTACGAGATCTACTAGCCGCAAACTGCTCACTGTATCTCACCATTTAAATACGTTTTCCGTCGCGTATCTCATGGGTGCGATCATACCAGCACTAATGCACCGGATCCCATCAGAACTCCGCAGTTAAGAGTTCTTGGGCGAGAGTAGTACTAGGATGGGTGACCTCCTGTGAAGTCCTCGTGTTGCACCCCTCTTTTACGTTTTCTTTCGTTCTATTTCTTTTTTTTTTCCCTCCCGTCGGAACTCCCTTTTAGACTCTCTGACTGATTTTTTCTTTCGCTCTTGACAGTTGCTATTTTACGTTATCCAACGCCTCGAAAATATAATAAAAACAGGAAAAACGCTACCTACTGCGTATTGGTTCTACGGGCAGTAACTTTTTCTACCGATGTCCGTTTTCGGTGCACTTTTTTTTTTATTTTCGGTGGCTTTACGAGATCTACTAGCCGCAAACTGCTCCCTGTATCTCACCATTTAAATACGTTTTCCGTCGCGTATCTCATGGGTGCGATAATACCAGCACTAATTCACCGGATCACATCAGAACTCCGCAGTTAAGCGTGCTCGGGGGAGAGTAGTACTAGGATGGGTGACCTCCTGGGAAGCCCTCGTGTTGCACCCCTCTTTTACTTTTTCTTTCGTTCTATTTCCTTTTTTTTTCCCTCCCGTCGGTACTCCCTTTTAGACTCTATGACTGATTTTTTCTTTCGCTCTTGACAGTTGCTATTTTACGTTATCCAACGCCGCAAAAATATAATAAAAACAAGAAAAACGCTACCTACTGCGTATTGGTTTTACAGGCAGTAACTTTTTCTACCAATGTCCGTTTTCGGTGCACTTTTTTTTTCATTTTCGGTGCCTTTCGTGATCTACTAGCCGCAAACTGCTCCCTGTATCTCACCATTTAAATACGTTTTCCGTCGCGTATCTCATGGGTGCGATCATACCAGCACTAATGCACCGGATCCCATCAGAACTCTGCAGTTAAGCGTTCTTTGGCGAGAGTAGTACTAGGATGGGTGACCTCCTCGGAAGTCCTCGTGTTGCACCCCTCTTTTACTTTTTCTTTCGTTCTATTTCCTCTTTTTTTTCCCTCCCGTCGGAACTCCCTTTTAGACCCTCTGACTGATTTTTTCTTTCGCTCTTGACAGTTGCTATTTTACGTTATCCAACGCCACGAAAATATAATAAAAACAGGAAAAACGCTACCTACTGCGTATTGGTTCTACGGGCAGTAACTTTTTCTACCGATGTCCGTTTTCGGTGCACTTTTTTTTCATTTTCGGTGCCTTTACGAGATCTACTAGCCGCAAACTTCTCCATGTATCTCACCATTTAAATACGTTTTCCGTCGCGTATCTCTTGGGTGCGATCATACCAGCACTAATGAACCGGATCCCATCAGAACTCCGCAGTTAAGCGTGCTTAGGCGAGGGTAGTACCAGGATGGGTGATCTCCTCGGAAGTCCTCGTGTTGCACCCCTCTTTTACTTTTTCTTTCGTTCTATTTCCCTTTTTTTTTCCCTTCCGTCGGAACTCCCTTTTAGACTCTCTGAATGATTTTTTCTTTCGCTCTTGACAGTTGCTATTCTACGTTATCCAACGCCGCGAAAATATAATAAAAACAGGAAAAACGCTACCTACTGCGTATTGGTTCTACTGGCAGAAACTTTTTCTACGGATGTCCGTTTTCGATGCACTTTTTTTTTTCATTTTCGGTGCCTTTACGAGATCTACTAGCCGCAAACTGCTCCCTGTATCTCACCATTTAAATACGTTTTCCGTCGCGTACCTCATGGGTGCGATCATACCAGCACTAATGCACCGGATCCCATCAGAACTCCGCAGTTAAGATTTCTTAGGCGAGAGTAGTACTAGGATGGGTGACCTCCTGGGCAGTCCTCGTGTTGCACCCCTCTTTTACTTTTTCTTTCGTTCTATTTCCTTTTTTTTTCCCTCCCGTCGGAACTCCCTTTTAGAGTCTCTAACTGATTTTTTCTTTCGCTCTTGATAGTTGCTATTTTACGTTATCCAACGCCGCGAAAATATAATAAAAACAGGAAAAACGCTACCGACTGCGTATTGGTTCTACGGGCAGTAACTTTTTCTACGGATGTCCGTTTTCGATGCACTTTTTTTTTCATTTTCGGTGCCTTTACGAGATCTACTAGCCGCAAACTGCTCCCTATATCTCTCCATTTAAATACGTTTTCCGTCGCGTATCTCATGGGTGCGATCATACCAGCACTAATGCACTGGATCCCATCAGAACTCCGCAGTTAAGAGTTCTTGGGCGAGAGTAGTACTAGGATGGGTGACCTCCTGGGAAGTCCTCGTGTTGCACCCCTCTTTTACGTTTTCTTTCGTTCTATTTCTCTTTTTTTCCCTCCCGTCGGAACTCCATTTTAGACTCTCTGACTGATTTTTTCTTTCGCTCTTGACAGTTGCTATTTTACGTTATCCAACGCCTCGAAAATATAATAAAAATAGGAAAAACGCTACCTACTGCGTATTGGTTTAACGGGCAACAACTTTTTCTACCGATGTCCGTTTTCGGTGCACTTTTTTTTTCATTTTCGGTGCCTTTACGAGATCTACTAGCCGCAAACTGCTCCCTGTATCTCACCATTTAAATACGTTTTCCGTCGCGTATCTCATGGGTGCGATCATACCAGCACTAATGCACCGGATCCCATCAGAACTCCGCAGTTAAGCGTGCTTGGGCGAGAGTAATACTAGGATTGGTGACCTCCTTGGAGTCCTCTTGTTGCACCCCTCTTTTACTTTTTCTTTCGTTCTATTTCCTTTTTTTTTCCCTCCCGTCGGAACTCCCTTTTAGACTCTCTAACAGATTTTTTCTTTCGCTCTTGACAGTTGCTATTTTACGTTATCCAACGCCGCGAAAATATAATAAAAACAGGAAAAACGCCACCTACTGCGTATTGGTTCTACGGGCCGTAACTTTTTCTACCGATGTCCGTTTTCGGTGCACTTTTTTTTTATTTTCGGTGGCTTTACGAAATCTACTAGCCGCAAACTGCTCCCTGTATCTCACCATTTAAATACGTTTTCCGTCGCGTATCTCATGGGTGCGATCATACCAGCACTAATGCACCGGATCCCATCAGAACTCCGCAGTTAAGCGTGCTTGGGCGAGAGTAATACTAGGATGGGTGACCTCCTTGGAAGTCCTCTTGTTTCACCCCTCTTTTACTTTTTCTTTCGTTTTATTTCCTCTTTTTTTTCCCTCCCGTCGGAACTCCCTTTTAGACTCTCTGACTGATTTTTTCTTTCGCACTTGACAGTTGTTATTTTACGTTATCCAACGCCGCGAAAATATAATAAAAACAGGAAAAACGCTACCTACTGCGTATGGTTCTACGGCCAGTAACTTTTTCTACCGATGTCCGTTTTCGATGCACTTTTTTTTTCATTTTCGGTGCCTTTACGAGATCTACTAGCCGCAAACTGCTCCCTGTATCTCACCATTTAAATACGTTTTCCGTCGCGTATCTCATGGGTGCGATCATACCAGCACTAATGCACCGGATCCCATCAGAACTCCGCAGTTAAGCGTGCTTAGGCGAGAGTAGTACTAGGATGGGTGATCTCCTCGGAAGTCCTCGTGTTGCACCCCTCTTTTACTTTTTCTTTCGTTCAATTTCCCTTTTTTTTTCCCTCCCGTCGGAACTCCCTTTTAGACTCTCTAACTGATTTTTTCTTTCGCTCTTGACAGTTGCTATTTTACGTTATCCAACGCCGCGAAAATATAATAAAAATAGGAAAAACGCTACCTACTGCGTATTGGTTCTACGGGCAGTAACTTTTTCTACCGATGTCCCTTTTCGGTGCACTTTTTTTTTCATTTTCGGTGCCTTTACGAGATCTACTAGCCGCAAACTGCTCCCTGTATCTCACCATTTAAATACGTTTTCCGTCGTTTATCTCATGGGTGCGATCATACCAGCACTAATGCACCGGATCCCATCAAAACTCCGCAGTTAAGCGTTCTTGGGCGAGAGTAGTACTAGGATGGGTGACCTCCTGGAAGTCATCGTGTTGCACCCCTTTTTTACTTTTTCTTTCGTTCTATTTCCTTTTTTTTTTCCCTCCCGTAGGAATTCCCTTTTAGACTCTCTGACTAATTTTTTTTTTTCGCTCTTGACAGTTGCTATTTTACGTTATCCAACGCCTGGAAAATATAATAAAAACAGCAAAAACGCTACCTACTGCGTATTGGTTCTACGGGCAGTAACTTTTTCTACCGATATCCGGTTTCGGTGCACTTTTTTTTTCATTTTCGGTGCCTTTACGAGATCTACTAGCCGCAAACTGCTCCCTGTATCTCACCATTTAAATACGTTTTCCGTCGCGTATCTCATGGGTGCGATAATACCAGCACTAATTCACCGGATCACATCAGAACTCCGCAGTTAAGCGTGCTCGGGGGAGAGTAGTACTAGGATGGGTGACCTCCTGGGAAGCCCTCGTGTTGCACCCCTCTTTTACTTTTTCTTTCGTTCTATTTCCTTTTTTTTTCCCTCCCGTCGGTACTCCCTTTTAGACTCTCTGACTGATTTTTTCTTTCGCTCTTGACAGTTGCTATTTTACGTTATCCAACGCCGCAAAAATATAATAAAAACAAGAAAAACGCTACCTACTGCGTATTGGTTTTACAGGCAGTAACTTTTTCTACCAATGTCCGTTTTCGGTGCACTTTTTTTTTCATTTTCGGTGCCTTTCGTGATCTACTAGCCGCAAACTGCTCCCTGTATCTCACCATTTAAATACGTTTTCCGTCGCGTATCTCATGGGTGCGATCATACCAGCACAAATGCACCGGATCCCATCAGAACTCTGCAGTTAAGCGTTCTTTGGCGAGAGTAGTACTAGGATGGGTGACCTCCTCGGAAGTCCTCGTGTTGCACCCCTCTTTTACTTTTTCTTTCGTTCTATTTCCTCTTTTTTTTCCCTCCCGTCGGAACTCCCTTTTAGACCCTCTGACTGATTTTTTCTTTCGCTCTTGACAGTTGCTATTTTACGTTATCCAACGCCACGAAAATATAATAAAAACAGGAAAAACGCTACCTACTGCGTATTGGTTCTACGGGCAGTAACTTTTTCTACCGATGTCCGTTTTCGGTGCACTTTTTTTTCATTTTCGGTGCCTTTACGAGATCTACTAGCCGCAAACTTCTCCATGTATCTCACCATTTAAATACGTTTTCCGTCGCGTATCTCTTGGGTGCGATCATACCAGCACTAATGAACCGGATCCCATCAGAACTCCGCAGTTAAGCGTGCTTAGGCGAGGGTAGTACCAGGATGGGTGATCTCCTCGGAAGTCCTCGTGTTGCACCCCTCTTTTACTTTTTCTTTCGTTCTATTTCCCTTTTTTTTTCCCTCCCGTCGGAACTCCTTTTTAGACTCTCTGACTGATTTTTTCTTTCGCTCTGGACAGTTGCTATTTTACGTTATCCAACGCCGCGAAAATATAATAAAAACAAGAAAAATGCTACCTACTGCGTATTGGTTCTACGGGCAGTAACTTTTTCTACCGATGCCCGTTTTCGGTGCACTTTTTTTTTCATTTTCGGTGCCTTTACAAGATCTACTAGCCGCAAACTGCTCCCTGTATCTCACCATTTAAATACGTTTTCCGTCGCGTATCTCATGGGTGCGATCATACCAGCACTAATGCACCGGATCCCATCAGAACTCCGCAGTTAAGCGTGCTTGGGCGAGAGTAGTACTAGGATGGGTGACCTCCTGGGCAGTCCTCGTGTTGCACCCCTCTTTTACTTTTTCTTTCCTTCTATTTCCTTTTTTTTCCCTTCCGTCGGAACTCCCTTTTAGACTCTCTGAATGATTTTTTCTTTCGCTCTTGACAGTTGCTATTCTACGTTATCCAACGCCGCGAAAATATAATAAAAACAGGAAAAACGCTACCTACTGCGTATTGGTTCTACTGGCAGAAACTTTTTCTACGGATGTCCGTTTTCGATGCACTTTTTTTTTTCATTTTCGGTGCCTTTACGAGATCTACTAGCCGCAAACTGCTCCCTGTATCTCACCATTTAAATACGTTTTCCGTCGCGTACCTCATGGGTGCGATCATACCAGCACTAATGCACCGGATCCCATCAGAACTCCGCAGTTAAGATTTCTTAGGCGAGAGTAGTACTAGGATGGGTGACCTCCTGGGCAGTCCTCGTGTTGCACCCCTCTTTTACTTTTTCTTTCGTTCTATTTCCTTTTTTTTTCCCTCCCGTCGGAACTCCCTTTTAGAGTCTCTAACTGATTTTTTCTTTCGCTCTTGATAGTTGCTATTTTACGTTATCCAACGCCGCGAAAATATAATAAAAACAGGAAAAACGCTACCGACTGCGTATTGGTTCTACGGGCAGTAACTTTTTCTACGGATGTCCGTTTTCGATGCACTTTTTTTTTCATTTTCGGTGCCTTTACGAGATCTACTAGCCGCAAACTGCTCCCTATATCTCTCCATTTAAATACGTTTTCCGTCGCGTATCTCATGGGTGCGATCATACCAGCACTAATGCACTGGATCCCATCAGAACTCCGCAGTTAAGAGTTCTTGGGCGAGAGTAGTACTAGGATGGGTGACCTCCTGGGAAGTCCTCGTGTTGCACCCCTCTTTTACGTTTTCTTTCGTTCTATTTCTCTTTTTTTCCCTCCCGTCGGAACTCCATTTTAGACTCTCTGACTGATTTTTTCTTTCGCTCTTGACAGTTGCTATTTTACGTTATCCAACGCCTCGAAAATATAATAAAAATAGGAAAAACGCTACCTACTGCGTATTGGTTTAACGGGCAACAACTTTTTCTACCGATGTCCGTTTTCGGTGCACTTTTTTTTTCATTTTCGGTGCCTTTACGAGATCTACTAGCCGCAAACTGCTCCCTGTATCTCACCATTTAAATACGTTTTCCGTCGCGTATCTCATGGGTGCGATCATACCAGCACTAATGCACCGGATCCCATCAGAACTCCGCAGTTAAGCGTGCTTGGGCGAGAGTAATACTAGGATTGGTGACCTCCTTGGAGTCCTCTTGTTGCACCCCTCTTTTACTTTTTCTTTCGTTCTATTTCCTTTTTTTTCCCTCCCGTCGGAACTCCCTTTTAGACTCTCTAACAGATTTTTTCTTTCGCTCTTGACAGTTGCTATTTTACGTTATCCAACGCCGCGAAAATATAATAAAAACAGGAAAAACGCCACCTACTGCGTATTGGTTCTACGGGCCGTAACTTTTTCTACCGATGTCCGTTTTCGGTGCACTTTTTTTTTATTTTCGGTGGCTTTACGAAATCTACTAGCCGCAAACTGCTCCCTGTATCTCACCATTTAAATACGTTTTCCGTCGCGTATCTCATGGGTGCGATCATACCAGCACTAATGCACCGGATCCCATCAGAACTCCGCAGTTAAGCGTGCTTGGGCGAGAGTAATACTAGGATGGGTGACCTCCTTGGAAGTCCTCTTGTTTCACCCCTCTTTTACTTTTTCTTTCGTTTTATTTCCTCTTTTTTTTCCCTCCCGTCGGAACTCCCTTTTAGACTCTCTGACTGATTTTTTCTTTCGCACTTGACAGTTGTTATTTTACGTTATCCAACGCCGCGAAAATATAATAAAAACAGGAAAAACGCTACCTACTGCGTATGGTTCTACGGCCAGTAACTTTTTCTACCGATGTCCGTTTTCGATGCACTTTTTTTTTCATTTTCGGTGCCTTTACGAGATCTACTAGCCGCAAACTGCTCCCTGTATCTCACCATTTAAATACGTTTTCCGTCGCGTATCTCATGGGTGCGATCATACCAGCACTAATGCACCGGATCCCATCAGAACTCCGCAGTTAAGCGTGCTTAGGCGAGAGTAGTACTAGGATGGGTGATCTCCTCGGAAGTCCTCGTGTTGCACCCCTCTTTTACTTTTTCTTTCGTTCAATTTCCCTTTTTTTTTCCCTCCCGTCGGAACTCCCTTTTAGACTCTCTAACTGATTTTTTCTTTCGCTCTTGACAGTTGCTATTTTACGTTATCCAACGCCGCGAAAATATAATAAAAATAGGAAAAACGCTACCTACTGCGTATTGGTTCTACGGGCAGTAACTTTTTCTACCGATGTCCCTTTTCGGTGCACTTTTTTTTTCATTTTCGGTGCCTTTACGAGATCTACTAGCCGCAAACTGCTCCCTGTATCTCACCATTTAAATACGTTTTCCGTCGTGTATCTCATGGGTGCGATCATACCAGCACTAATGCACCGGATCCCATCAAAACTCCGCAGTTAAGCGTTCTTGGGCGAGAGTAGTACTAGGATGGGTGACCTCCTGGAAGTCATCGTGTTGCACCCCTTTTTTACTTTTTCTTTCGTTCTATTTCCTTTTTTTTTTCCCTCCCGTAGGAATTCCCTTTTAGACTCTCTGACTAATTTTTTTTTTTCGCTCTTGACAGTTGCTATTTTACCTTATCCAACGCCTGGAAAATATAATAAAAACAGCAAAAACGCTACCTACTGCGTATTGGTTCTACGGGCAGTAACTTTTTCTACCGATATCCGGTTTCGGTGCACTTTTTTTTTCATTTTCGGTGCCTTTACGAGATCTACTAGCCGCAAACTGCTCCCTGTATCTCACCATTTAAATACGTTTTCCGTCGCGTATCTCATGGGTGCGATAATACCAGCACTAATTCACCGGATCACATCAGAACTCCGCAGTTAAGATTTCTTAGGCGAGAGTAGTACTAGGATGGGTGACCTCCTGGGCAGTCCTCGTGTTGCACCCCTCTTTTACTTTTTCTTTCGTTCTATTTCCTTTTTTTTTCCCTCCCGTCGGAACTCCCTTTTAGAGTCTCTAACTGATTTTTTCTTTCGCTCTTGATAGTTGCTATTTTACGTTATCCAACGCCGCGAAAATATAATAAAAACAGGAAAAACGCTACCGACTGCGTATTGGTTCTACGGGCAGTAACTTTTTCTACGGATGTCCGTTTTCGATGCACTTTTTTTTTCATTTTCGGTGCCTTTACGAGATCTACTAGCCGCAAACTGCTCCCTATATCTCTCCATTTAAATACGTTTTCCGTCGCGTATCTCATGGGTGCGATCATACCAGCACTAATGCACTGGATCCCATCAGAACTCCGCAGTTAAGAGTTCTTGGGCGAGAGTAGTACTAGGATGGGTGACCTCCTGGGAAGTCCTCGTGTTGCACCCCTCTTTTACGTTTTCTTTCGTTCTATTTCTCTTTTTTTCCCTCCCGTCGGAACTCCATTTTAGACTCTCTGACTGATTTTTTCTTTCGCTCTTGACAGTTGCTATTTTACGTTATCCAACGCCTCGAAAATATAATAAAAATAGGAAAAACGCTACCTACTGCGTATTGGTTTAACGGGCAACAACTTTTTCTACCGATGTCCGTTTTCGGTGCACTTTTTTTTTCATTTTCGGTGCCTTTACGAGATCTACTAGCCGCAAACTGCTCCCTGTATCTCACCATTTAAATACGTTTTCCGTCGCGTATCTCATGGGTGCGATCATACCAGCACTAATGCACCGGATCCCATCAGAACTCCGCAGTTAAGCGTGCTTGGGCGAGAGTAATACTAGGATTGGTGACCTCCTTGGAGTCCTCTTGTTGCACCCCTCTTTTACTTTTTCTTTCGTTCTATTTCCTTTTTTTTCCCTCCCGTCGGAACTCCCTTTTAGACTCTCTAACAGATTTTTTCTTTCGCTCTTGACAGTTGCTATTCTACGTTATCCAACGCCGCGAAAATATAATAAAAACAGGAAAAACGCTACCTACTGCGTATTGGTTCTACTGGCAGAAACTTTTTCTACGGATGTCCGTTTTCGATGCACTTTTTTTTTTCATTTTCGGTGCCTTTACGAGATCTACTAGCCGCAAACTGCTCCCTGTATCTCACCATTTAAATACGTTTTCCGTCGCGTACCTCATGGGTGCGATCATACCAGCACTAATGCACCGGATCCCATCAGAACTCCGCAGTTAAGATTTCTTAGGCGAGAGTAGTACTAGGATGGGTGACCTCCTGGGCAGTCCTCGTGTTGCACCCCTCTTTTACTTTTTCTTTCGTTCTATTTCCTTTTTTTTTCCCTCCCGTCGGAACTCCCTTTTAGAGTCTCTAACTGATTTTTTCTTTCGCTCTTGATAGTTGCTATTTTACGTTATCCAACGCCGCGAAAATATAATAAAAACAGGAAAAACGCTACCGACTGCGTATTGGTTCTACGGGCAGTAACTTTTTCTACGGATGTCCGTTTTCGATGCACTTTTTTTTTCATTTTCGGTGCCTTTACGAGATCTACTAGCCGCAAACTGCTCCCTATATCTCTCCATTTAAATACGTTTTCCGTCGCGTATCTCATGGGTGCGATCATACCAGCACTAATGCACTGGATCCCATCAGAACTCCGCAGTTAAGAGTTCTTGGGCGAGAGTAGTACTAGGATGGGTGACCTCCTGGGAAGTCCTCGTGTTGCACCCCTCTTTTACGTTTTCTTTCGTTCTATTTCTCTTTTTTTCCCTCCCGTCGGAACTCCATTTTAGACTCTCTGACTGATTTTTTCTTTCGCTCTTGACAGTTGCTATTTTACGTTATCCAACGCCTCGAAAATATAATAAAAATAGGAAAAACGCTACCTACTGCGTATTGGTTTAACGGGCAACAACTTTTTCTACCGATGTCCGTTTTCGGTGCACTTTTTTTTTCATTTTCGGTGCCTTTACGAGATCTACTAGCCGCAAACTGCTCCCTGTATCTCACCATTTAAATACGTTTTCCGTCGCGTATCTCATGGGTGCGATCATACCAGCACTAATGCACCGGATCCCATCAGAACTCCGCAGTTAAGCGTGCTTGGGCGAGAGTAATACTAGGATTGGTGACCTCCTTGGAGTCCTCTTGTTGCACCCCTCTTTTACTTTTTCTTTCGTTCTATTTCCTTTTTTTTCCCTCCCGTCGGAACTCCCTTTTAGACTCTCTAACAGATTTTTTCTTTCGCTCTTGACAGTTGCTATTTTACGTTATCCAACGCCGCGAAAATATAATAAAAACAGGAAAAAACGCCACCTACTGCGTATTGGTTCTACGGGCCGTAACTTTTTCTACCGATGTCCGTTTTCGGTGCACTTTTTTTTTATTTTCGGTGGCTTTACGAAATCTACTAGCCGCAAACTGCTCCCTGTATCTCACCATTTAAATACGTTTTCCGTCGCGTATCTCATGGGTGCGATCATACCAGCACTAATGCACCGGATCCCATCAGAACTCCGCAGTTAAGCGTGCTTGGGCGAGAGTAATACTAGGATGGGTGACCTCCTTGGAAGTCCTCTTGTTTCACCCCTCTTTTACTTTTTCTTTCGTTTTATTTCCTCTTTTTTTTCCCTCCCGTCGGAACTCCCTTTTAGACTCTCTGACTGATTTTTTCTTTCGCACTTGACAGTTGTTATTTTACGTTATCCAACGCCGCGAAAATATAATAAAAACAGGAAAAACGCTACCTACTGCGTATGGTTCTACGGCCAGTAACTTTTTCTACCGATGTCCGTTTTCGATGCACTTTTTTTTTCATTTTCGGTGCCTTTACGAGATCTACTAGCCGCAAACTGCTCCCTGTATCTCACCATTTAAATACGTTTTCCGTCGCGTATCTCATGGGTGCGATCATACCAGCACTAATGCACCGGATCCCATCAGAACTCCGCAGTTAAGCGTGCTTAGGCGAGAGTAGTACTAGGATGGGTGATCTCCTCGGAAGTCCTCGTGTTGCACCCCTCTTTTACTTTTTCTTTCGTTCAATTTCCCTTTTTTTTTCCCTCCCGTCGGAACTCCCTTTTAGACTCTCTAACTGATTTTTTCTTTCGCTCTTGACAGTTGCTATTTTACGTTATCCAACGCCGCGAAAATATAATAAAAATAGGAAAAACGCTACCTACTGCGTATTGGTTCTACGGGCAGTAACTTTTTCTACCGATGTCCCTTTTCGGTGCACTTTTTTTTTCATTTTCGGTGCCTTTACGAGATCTACTAGCCGCAAACTGCTCCCTGTATCTCACCATTTAAATACGTTTTCCGTCGTGTATCTCATGGGTGCGATCATACCAGCACTAATGCACCGGATCCCATCAAAACTCCGCAGTTAAGCGTTCTTGGGCGAGAGTAGTACTAGGATGGGTGACCTCCTGGAAGTCATCGTGTTGCACCCCTTTTTTACTTTTTCTTTCGTTCTATTTCCTTTTTTTTTTCCCTCCCGTAGGAATTCCCTTTTAGACTCTCTGACTAATTTTTTTTTTTCGCTCTTGACAGTTGCTATTTTACCTTATCCAACGCCTGGAAAATATAATAAAAACAGCAAAAACGCTACCTACTGCGTATTGGTTCTACGGGCAGTAACTTTTTCTACCGATATCCGGTTTCGGTGCACTTTTTTTTTCATTTTCGGTGCCTTTACGAGATCTACTAGCCGCAAACTGCTCCCTGTATCTCACCATTTAAATACGTTTTCCGTCGCGTATCTCATGGGTGCGATAATACCAGCACTAATTCACCGGATCACATCAGAACTCCGCAGTTAAGATTTCTTAGGCGAGAGTAGTACTAGGATGGGTGACCTCCTGGGCAGTCCTCGTGTTGCACCCCTCTTTTACTTTTTCTTTCGTTCTATTTCCTTTTTTTTTCCCTCCCGTCGGAACTCCCTTTTAGAGTCTCTAACTGATTTTTTCTTTCGCTCTTGATAGTTGCTATTTTACGTTATCCAACGCCGCGAAAATATAATAAAAACAGGAAAAACGCTACCGACTGCGTATTGGTTCTACGGGCAGTAACTTTTTCTACGGATGTCCGTTTTCGATGCACTTTTTTTTTCATTTTCGGTGCCTTTACGAGATCTACTAGCCGCAAACTGCTCCCTATATCTCTCCATTTAAATACGTTTTCCGTCGCGTATCTCATGGGTGCGATCATACCAGCACTAATGCACTGGATCCCATCAGAACTCCGCAGTTAAGAGTTCTTGGGCGAGAGTAGTACTAGGATGGGTGACCTCCTGGGAAGTCCTCGTGTTGCACCCCTCTTTTACGTTTTCTTTCGTTCTATTTCTCTTTTTTTCCCTCCCGTCGGAACTCCATTTTAGACTCTCTGACTGATTTTTTCTTTCGCTCTTGACAGTTGCTATTTTACGTTATCCAACGCCTCGAAAATATAATAAAAATAGGAAAAACGCTACCTACTGCGTATTGGTTTAACGGGCAACAACTTTTTCTACCGATGTCCGTTTTCGGTGCACTTTTTTTTTCATTTTCGGTGCCTTTACGAGATCTACTAGCCGCAAACTGCTCCCTGTATCTCACCATTTAAATACGTTTTCCGTCGCGTATCTCATGGGTGCGATCATACCAGCACTAATGCACCGGATCCCATCAGAACTCCGCAGTTAAGCGTGCTTGGGCGAGAGTAATACTAGGATTGGTGACCTCCTTGGAGTCCTCTTGTTGCACCCCTCTTTTACTTTTTCTTTCGTTCTATTTCCTTTTTTTTCCCTCCCGTCGGAACTCCCTTTTAGACTCTCTAACAGATTTTTTCTTTCGCTCTTGACAGTTGCTATTTTACGTTATCCAACGCCGCGAAAATATAATAAAAACAGGAAAAACGCCACCTACTGCGTATTGGTTCTACGGGCCGTAACTTTTTCTACCGATGTCCGTTTTCGGTGCACTTTTTTTTTATTTTCGGTGGCTTTACGAAATCTACTAGCCGCAAACTGCTCCCTGTATCTCACCATTTAAATACGTTTTCCGTCGCGTATCTCATGGGTGCGATCATACCAGCACTAATGCACCGGATCCCATCAGAACTCCGCAGTTAAGCGTGCTTGGGCGAGAGTAATACTAGGATGGGTGACCTCCTTGGAAGTCCTCTTGTTTCACCCCTCTTTTACTTTTTCTTTCGTTTTATTTCCTCTTTTTTTTCCCTCCCGTCGGAACTCCCTTTTAGACTCTCTGACTGATTTTTTCTTTCGCACTTGACAGTTGTTATTTTACGTTATCCAACGCCGCGAAAATATAATAAAAACAGGAAAAACGCTACCTACTGCGTATGGTTCTACGGCCAGTAACTTTTTCTACCGATGTCCGTTTTCGATGCACTTTTTTTTTCATTTTCGGTGCCTTTACGAGATCTACTAGCCGCAAACTGCTCCCTGTATCTCACCATTTAAATACGTTTTCCGTCGCGTATCTCATGGGTGCGATCATACCAGCACTAATGCACCGGATCCCATCAGAACTCCGCAGTTAAGCGTGCTTAGGCGAGAGTAGTA
This sequence comes from Paratinospora sagittata, assembly GCA_035771175.1. Classification (NCBI taxonomy): domain Eukaryota; kingdom Viridiplantae; phylum Streptophyta; class Magnoliopsida; order Ranunculales; family Menispermaceae; genus Paratinospora; species Paratinospora sagittata. The sequence goes on from CM069610.1 coordinate 26,783,972, forward strand.
CTAGGATGGGTGATCTCCTCGGAAGTCCTCGTGTTGCACCCCTCTTTTACTTTTTCTTTCGTTCAATTTCCCTTTTTTTTTCCCTCCCGTCGGAACTCCCTTTTAGACTCTCTAACTGATTTTTTCTTTCGCTCTTGACAGTTGCTATTTTACGTTATCCAACGCCGCGAAAATATAATAAAAATAGGAAAAACGCTACCTACTGCGTATTGGTTCTACGGGCAGTAACTTTTTCTACCGATGTCCCTTTTCGGTGCACTTTTTTTTTCATTTTCGGTGCCTTTACGAGATCTACTAGCCGCAAACTGCTCCCTGTATCTCACCATTTAAATACGTTTTCCGTCGTGTATCTCATGGGTGCGATCATACCAGCACTAATGCACCGGATCCCATCAAAACTCCGCAGTTAAGCGTTCTTGGGCGAGAGTAGTACTAGGATGGGTGACCTCCTGGAAGTCATCGTGTTGCACCCCTTTTTTACTTTTTCTTTCGTTCTATTTCCTTTTTTTTTTCCCTCCCGTAGGAATTCCCTTTTAGACTCTCTGACTAATTTTTTTTTTTCGCTCTTGACAGTTGCTATTTTACGTTATCCAACGCCTGGAAAATATAATAAAAACAGCAAAAACGCTACCTACTGCGTATTGGTTCTACGGGCAGTAACTTTTTCTACCGATATCCGGTTTCGGTGCACTTTTTTTTTCATTTTCGGTGCCTTTACGAGATCTACTAGGCGCAAACTTCTCCTTGTATTTCACCATTTAAATACGTTTTCCGTCGCATATCTAATGGGTGCGATCATACCAGCACTAATGCACCGGATCCCATCAGAATTCCATAGTGAAGCGTGCTTGGGCGAGAGTAGTACTAGGATGGGTGACCTCCTGGGAAGTCCTCGTGTTGCACCCCTCTTTTACTTTTTCTTTCGTTCTATTTCCTTTTTTTTCCCTCCCGTCGGAACTCCCTTTTAGACTCTCTAACTGATTTTTTCTTTCGCTCTTGACAGTTGCTATTTTACGTTATCCAACGCCGCGAAAATATAATAAAAACAGGAAAAACGCTACCTACTGCGTATTGGTTCTACGGGCAGTAACTTTTTCTACCGATGTCCGTTTTCGGTGCACTTTTTTTTTTACTTTCGGTGGCTTTACGAGATCTACTAGCCGCAAACTGCTCCCTGTATCTCACCATTTAAATACGTTTTCCGTCGCGTTTCTCATGGGTGCGATCATACCAGCACTAATGCACCGGATCCCATCAAAACTCCGCAGTTAAGCGTGCTTGGGCGATAGTACTAGGATGGGTGACCTCCTGGGAAGTCCTCGTGTTGCACCCCTCTTTTACTTTTTCTTTTGTTCTATTTCCTCTTTTTTTTCCCTCCCGTCGGAACTCCCTTTTAGACTCTCTGACTGATTTTTTCTTTCGCTCTTGACAGTTGCTATTTTACGTTATCCAACGCCGCGAAAATATAATAAAAACAGGAAAAACGCTACCTACTGCGTATTTGTTCTACGGGCAGTAACTTTTTCTACCGATGTCCGTTTTCGGTGCATTTTTTTTTCATTTTCGGTGCCTTTACGAGATCTACAAGCCGTAAACTGCTCCCTGTATCTTACCATTTAAATACGTTTTCCGTCGCGTATTTCATGGGTGCGATCATACCAGCACTAATGCACCGGATCCCATCAGAACTCCGCAGTTAAGAGTTCTTGGGCGAGAGTAGTACTAGGATGGGTGACCTCCTGGGAAGTCCTCGTGTGGCACCCCTCTTTTACTTTTTCTTTCGTTCTATTTCCTTTTTTTTTCCCTCCCGTCGGAACTCCCTTTTAGACTCTCTGACTGATTTTTTCTTTCGCTCTTGACAGTTGCTATTTTACGTTATCCAACGCCGCGAAAATATAATAAAAACAAGAAAAACGCTACCTACTGCGTATTGGTTCTACGGGCAGTAACTTTTTCTACCGATGTCCGTTTTCGGTGCATTTTTTTTTTCATTTTCGGTGCCTTTACGAGATCTACTAGCCGCAAACTGCTCCCTGTATCTCACCATTTAAATACGTTTTCCGTCGCGTTTCTCATGGGTGCGATCATACCAGCACTAATGCACCGGATCCCATCAAAACTCCGCAGTTAAGCGTGCTTGGGCGATAGTACTAGGATGGGTGACCTCCTGGGAAGTCCTCGTGTTGCACCCCTCTTTTACTTTTTCTTTTGTTCTATTTCCTCTTTTTTTTCCCTCCCGTCGGAACTCCCTTTTAGACTCTCTGACTGATTTTTTCTTTCGCTCTTGACAGTTGCTATTTTACGTTATCCAACGCCGCGAAAATATAATAAAAACAAGAAAAACGCTACCTACTGCGTATTGGTTTTACAGGCAGTAACTTTTTCTACCAATGTCCGTTTTCGGTGCACTTTTTTTTTCATTTTCGGTGCCTTTCGTGATCTACTAGCCGCAAACTGCTCCCTGTATCTCACCATTTAAATACGTTTTCCGTCGCGTATCTCATGGGTGCGATCATACCAGCACTAATGCACCGGATCCCATCAGAACTCTGCAGTTAAGCGTTCTTTGGCGAGAGTAGTACTAGGATGGGTGACCTCCTCGGAAGTCCTCGTGTTGCACCCCTCTTTTACTTTTTCTTTCGTTCTATTTCCTCTTTTTTTTCCCTCCCGTCGGAACTCCCTTTTAGACCCTCTGACTGATTTTTTCTTTCGCTCTTGACAGTTGCTATTTTACGTTATCCAACGCCACAAAAATATAATAAAAACAGGAAAAACGCTACCTACTGCGTATTGGTTCTACGGGCAGTAACTTTTTCTACCGATGTCCGTTTTCGGTGCACTTTTTTTTCATTTTCGGTGCCTTTACGAGATCTACTAGCCGCAAACTTCTCCATGTATCTCACCATTTAAATACGTTTTCCGTCGCGTATCTCTTGGGTGCGATCATACCAGCACTAATGAACCGGATCCCATCAGAACTCCGCCGTTAAGCGTGCTTAGGCGAGGGTAGTACTAGGATGGGTGATCTCCTCGGAAGTCCTCGTGTTGCACCCCTCTTTTACTTTTTCTTTTTCTTTCGTTCTATTTCCCTTTTTTTTTCCCTCCCGTCGGAACTCCCTTTTACACTCTCTGACTGATTTTTTCTTTCGCTCTGGACAGTTGCTATTTTACGTTATCCAACGCCGCGAAAATATAATAAAAACAAGAAAAATGCTACTTACTGCGTATTGGTTCTACGGGCAGTAACTTTTTCTACCGATGCCCGTTTTCGGTGCACTTTTTTTTTCATTTTCGGTGCCTTTACAAGATCTACTAGCCGCAAACTGCTCCCTGTATCTCACCATTTAAATACGTTTTCTGTCGCGTATCTCATGGGTGCGATCATACCAGCACTAATGTACCGGATCCCATCAGAACTCCGCAGTTAAGCGTGCTTGGGCGAGAGTAGTACTAGGATGGGTGACCTCCTGGGCAGTCCTCGTGTTGCACCCCTCTTTTACTTTTTCTTTCCTTCTATTTCCTTTTTTTTCCCTTCCGTCGGAACTCCCTTTTAGACTCTCTGAATGATTTTTTCTTTCGCTCTTGACAGTTGCTATTTTACGTTATCCAACGCCGCGAAAATATAATAAAAACAGGAAAAACGCTACCTACTGCGTATTGGTTCTACTGGCAGTAACTTTTTCTACGGATGTCCGTTTTCGATGCACTTTTTTTTTTCATTTTCGGTGCCTTTACGAGATCTACTAGCCGCAAACTGCTCCCTGTATCTCACCATTTAAATACGTTTTCCGTCGCGTATCTCATGGGTGCGATCATACCAGCACTAATGCACCGGATCCCATCAGAACTCCGCAGTTAAGATTTCTTGGGCGAGAGTAGTACTAGGATGGGTGACCTCCTGGGCAGTCCTCGTGTTGCACCCCTCTTTTACTTTTTCTTTCGTTCTATTTCCTTTTTTTTCCCTCCCGTCGGAACTCCCTTTTAGACTCTCTAACTGATTTTTTCTTTCGCTCTTGACAGTTGCTATTTTACGTTATCCAACGCCGCGAAAATATAATAAAAACAAGAAAAACGCTACCGACTGCGTATTGGTTCTACGGGCAGTAACTTTTTCTACGGATGTCCCTTTTCGATGCACTTTTTTTTTCATTTTCGGTGCCTTTACGAGATCTACTAGCCGCAAACTGCTCACTGTATCTCACCATTTAAATACGTTTTCCGTCGCGTATCTCATGGGTGCGATCATACCAGCACTAATGCACCGGATCCCATCAGAACTCCGCAGTTAAGAGTTCTTGGGCGAGAGTAGTACTAGGATGGGTGACCTCCTGGGAAGTCCTCGTGTTGCACCCCTCTTTTACGTTTTCTTTCGTTCTATTTCTTTTTTTTTTCCCTCCCGTCGGAACTCCCTTTTAGACTCTCTGACTGATTTTTTATTTCGCTCTTGACAGTTGCTATTTTACGTTATCCAACGCCTCGAAAATATAATAAAAACAGGAAAAACGCTACCTACTGCGTATTGGTTCTACGGGCAGTAACTTTTTCTACCGATGTCCGTTTTCGGTGCACTTTTTTTTTTATTTTCGGTGGCTTTACGAGATCTACTAGCCGCAAACTGCTCCCTGTATCTCACCATTTAAATACGTTTTCCGTCGCGTATCTCATGGGTGCGATAATACCAGCACTAATTCACCGGATCACATCAGAACTCCGCAGTTAAGCGTGCTTGGGCGAGAGTAGTACTAGGATGGGTGACCTCCTGGGAAGTCCTCGTGTGGCACCCCTCTTTTACTTTTTCTTTCGTTCTATTTCCTTTTTTTTTCCCTCCCGTCGGTACGCCCTTTTAGACTCTATGACTGATTTTTTCTTTCGCTCTTGACAGTTGCTATTTTACGTTATCCAACGCCGCGAAAATATAATAAAAACAAGAAGAACGCTACCTACTGCGTATTGGTTTTACAGGCAGTAACTTTTTCTACCAATGTCCGTTTTCGGTGCACTTTTTTTTTCATTTTCGGTGCCTTTCGTGATCTACTAGCCGCAAACTGCTCCCTGTATCTCACCATTTAAATACGTTTTCCGTCGCGTATCTCATGGGTGCGATCATACCAGCACTAATGCACCGGATCCCATCAGAACTCCGCAGTTAAGATTTCTTGGGCGAGAGTAGTACTAGGATGGGTGACCTCCTGGGCAGTCCTCGTGTTGCACCCCTCTTTTACTTTTTCTTTCGTTCTATTTCCTTTTTTTTCCCTCCCGTCGGAACTCCCTTTTAGACTCTCTAACTGATTTTTTCTTTCGCTCTTGACAGTTGCTATTTTACGTTATCCAACGCCGCGAAAATATAATAAAAACAGGAAAAACGCTACCGACTGCGTATTGGTTCTACGGGCAGTAACTTTTTCTACGGATGTCCGTTTTCGATGCACTTTTTTTTTCATTTTCGGTGCCTTTACGAGATCTACTAGCCGCAAAATGCTCCCTATATCTCACCATTTAAATACGTTTTCCGTCGCGTATCTCATGGGTGCGATCATACCAGCACTAATGCACCGGATCCCATCAGAACTCCGCAGTTAAGAGTTCTTGGGCGAGAGTAGTACTAGGATGGGTGACCTCCTGGGAAGTCCTCGTGTTGCACCCCTCTTTTACGTTTTCTTTGGTTCTATTTCTTTTTTTTTCCCTCCCGTCGGAACTCCCTTTTAGACTCTCTGACTGATTTTTTCTTTCGCTCTTGACAGTTGCTATTTTACGTTATCCAACGCCTCGAAAATATAATAAAAATAGGAAAAACGCTACCTACTGCGTATTGGTTTAACGGGCAACAACTTTTTCTACCGATGTCCGTTTTCGGTGCACTTTTTTTTTCATTTTCGGTGCCTTTACGAGATCTACTAGCCGCAAACTGCTCCCTGTATCTCACCATTTAAATACGTTTTCCGTCGCGTATCTCATGGGTGCGATCATACCAGCACTAATGCGCCGGATCCCATCAGAACTCCGCAGTTAAGCGTGCTTGGGCGAGAGTAATACTAGGATTGGTGACCTCCTTGGAGTCCTCTTGTTGCACCCCTCTTTTACTTTTTCTTTCGTTCTATTTCCTTTTTTTTTCCCTCCCGTCGGAACTCCCTTTTAGACTCTCTAACAGATTTTTTCTTTCGCTCTTGACAGTTGCTATTTTACGTTATCCAACGCCGCGAAAATATAATAAAAACAGGAAAAACGCTACCTACTGCGTATTGGCTCTACGGCCAGTAACTTTTTCTACCGATGTCCGTTTTCGATGCACTTTTTTTTTCATTTTCGGTGCCTTTACGAGATCTACTAGCCGCGAACTGCTCCCTGTATCTCACCATTTAAATACGTTTTCCGTCGTGTATCTCATGGGTGCGATCATACCAGCACTAATGCACCGGATCCCATCAGAACTCCGCAGTTAAGCGTGCTTAGGCGAGAGTAGTACTAGGATGGGTGATCTCCTCGGAAGTCCTCGTGTTGCACCCCTCTTTTACTTTTTCTTTCGTTCAATTTCCCTTTTTTTTTCCCTCCCGTCGGAACTCCCTTTTAGACTCTCTAACTGATTTTTTCTTTCGCTCTTGACAGTTGCTATTTTACGTTATCCAACGCCGCGAAAATATAATAAAAATAGGAAAAACGCTACCTACTGCGTATTGGTTCTACGGGCAGTAACTTTTTCTACCGATGCCCCTTTTCGGTGCACTTTTTTTTTCATTTTCGGTGCCTTTACGAGATCTACTAGCCGCAAACTACTCCCTGTATCTCACCATTTAAATACGTTTTCCGTCGTGTATCTCATGGGTGCGATCATACCAGCACTAATGCACCGGATCCCATCAAAACTCCGCAGTTAAGCGTTCTTGGGCGACAGTAGTACTAGGATGGGTGACCTCCTGGAAGTCATCGTGTTGCACCCCTTTTTTACTTTTTCTTTCGTTCTATTTCCTTTTTTTTTTCCCTCCCGTCGGAATTCCCTTTTAGACTCTCTGACTGATTTTTTTTTTCGCTCTTGACAGTTTCTATTTTACGTTATCCAACGCCTGGAAAATATAATAAAAACAGCAAAAACGCTACCTACTGCGTATTGGTTCTACGGGCAGTAACTTTTTCTACCGATATCCGGTTTCGGTGCACTTTTTTTTTCATTTTCGGTGCCTTTACGAGATCTACTAGGCGCAAACTTCTCCTTGTATCTCACCATTTAAATACGTTTTCTGTCGCATATCTAATGGGTGCGATCATACCAGCACTAATGCACCGGATCCCATCAGAACTCCATAGTGAAGCGTGCTTGGGCGAGAGTAGTACTAGGATGGGTGACCTCCTGGGAAGTCCTCGTGTTGCACCCCTCTTTTACTTTTTCTTTTTCTTTCGTTCTATTTCCCTTTTTTTTTCCCTCCCGTCGGAACTCCCTTTTAGACTCTCTGACTGATTTTTTCTTTCGCTCTGGACAGTTGCTATTTTACGTTATCCAACGCCGCGAAAATATAATAAAAACAAGAAAAATGCTACCTACTGCGTATTGGTTCTACGGGCAGTAACTTTTTCTACCGATGCCCGTTTTCGGTGCACTTTTTTTTTCATTTTCGGTGCCTTTACAAGATCTACTAGCCGCAAACTGCTCCCTGTATCTCACCATTTAAATACGTTTTCTGTCGCGTATCTCATGGGTGCGATCATACCAGCACTAATGTACCGGATCCCATCAGAACTCCGCAGTTAAGCGTGCTTGGGCGAGAGTAGTACTAGGATGGGTGACCTCCTGGGCAGTCCTCGTGTTGCACCCCTCTTTTACTTTTTCTTTCCTTCTATTTCCTTTTTTTTCCCTTCCGTCGGAACTCCCTTTTAGACTCTCTGAATGATTTTTTCTTTCGCTCTTGACAGTTGCTATTTTACGTTATCCAACGCCGCGAAAATATAATAAAAACAGGAAAAACGCTACCTACTGCGTATTGGTTCTACTGGCAGTAACTTTTTCTACGGATGTCCGTTTTCGATGCACTTTTTTTTTTCATTTTCGGTGCCTTTACGAGATCTACTAGCCGCAAACTGCTCCCTGTATCTCACCATTTAAATACGTTTTCCGTCGCGTATCTCATGGGTGCGATCATACCAGCACTAATGCACCGGATCCCATCAGAACTCCGCAGTTAAGATTTCTTGGGCGAGAGTAGTACTAGGATGGGTGACCTCCTGGGCAGTCCTCGTGTTGCACCCCTCTTTTACTTTTTCTTTCGTTCTATTTCCTTTTTTTTCCCTCCCGTCGGAACTCCCTTTTAGACTCTCTAACTGATTTTTTCTTTCGCTCTTGACAGTTGCTATTTTACGTTATCCAACGCCGCGAAAATATAATAAAAACAAGAAAAACGCTACCGACTGCGTATTGGTTCTACGGGCAGTAACTTTTTCTACGGATGTCCCTTTTCGATGCACTTTTTTTTTCATTTTCGGTGCCTTTACAAAATCTACTAGCCGCAAACTGCTCACTGTATCTCACCATTTAAATACGTTTTCCGTCGCGTATCTCATGGGTGCGATCATACCAGCACTAATGCACCGGATCCCATCAGAACTCCGCAGTTAAGAGTTCTTGGGCGAGAGTAGTACTAGGATGGGTGACCTCCTGGGAAGTCCTCGTGTTGCACCCCTCTTTTACGTTTTCTTTCGTTCTATTTCTTTTTTTTTTCCCTCCCGTCGGAACTCCCTTTTAGACTCTCTGACTGATTTTTTATTTCGCTCTTGACAGTTGCTATTTTACGTTATCCAACGCCTCGAAAATATAATAAAAACAGGAAAAACGCTACCTACTGCGTATTGGTTCTACGGGCAGTAACTTTTTCTACCGATGTCCGTTTTCGGTGCACTTTTTTTTTTATTTTCGGTGGCTTTACGAGATCTACTAGCCGCAAACTGCTCCCTGTATCTCACCATTTAAATACGTTTTCCGTCGCGTATCTCATGGGTGCGATAATACCAGCACTAATTCACCGGATCACATCAGAACTCCGCAGTTAAGCGTGCTTGGGCGAGAGTAGTACTAGGATGGGTGACCTCCTGGGAAGTCCTCGTGTGGCACCCCTCTTTTACTTTTTCTTTCGTTCTATTTCCTTTTTTTTCCCTCCCGTCGGTACGCCCTTTTAGACTCTATGACTGATTTTTTCTTTCGCTCTTGACAGTTGCTATTTTACGTTATCCAACGCCGCGAAAATATAATAAAAACAAGAAAAACGCTACCTACTGCGTATTGGTTTTACAGGCAGTAACTTTTTCTACCAATGTCCGTTTTCGGTGCACTTTTTTTTTCATTTTCGGTGCCTTTCGTGATCTACTAGCCGTAAACTGCTCCCTGTATCTCACCATTTAAATACGTTTTCCGTCGCGTATCTCATGGGTGCGATCATACCAGCACTAATGCACCGGATCCCATCAGAACTCCGCAGTTAAGATTTCTTGGGCGAGAGTAGTACTAGGATGGGTGACCTCCTGGGCAGTCCTCGTGTTGCACCCCTCTTTTACTTTTTCTTTCGTTCTATTTCCTTTTTTTTCCCTCCCGTCGGAACTCCCTTTTAGACTCTCTAACTGATTTTTTCTTTCGCTCTTGACAGTTGCTATTTTACGTTATCCAACGCCGCGAAAATATAATAAAAACAGGAAAAACGCTACCGACTGCGTATTGGTTCTACGGGCAGTAACTTTTTCTACGGATGTCCGTTTTCGATGCACTTTTTTTTTCATTTTCGGTGCCTTTACGAGATCTACTAGCCGCAAAATGCTCCCTATATCTCACCATTTAAATACGTTTTCCGTCGCGTATCTCATGGGTGCGATCATACCAGCACTAATGCACCGGATCCCATCAGAACTCCGCAGTTAAGAGTTCTTGGGCGAGAGTAGTACTAGGATGGGTGACCTCCTGGGAAGTCCTCGTGTTGCACCCCTCTTTTACGTTTTCTTTGGTTCTATTTCTTTTTTTTTCCCTCCCGTCGGAACTCCCTTTTAGACTCTCTGACTGATTTTTTCTTTCGCTCTTGACAGTTGCTATTTTACGTTATCCAACGCCTCGAAAATATAATAAAAATAGGAAAAACGCTACCTACTGCGTATTGGTTTAACGGGCAACAACTTTTTCTACCGATGTCCGTTTTCGGTGCACTTTTTTTTCATTTTCGGTGCCTTTACGAGATCTACTAGCCGCAAACTGCTCCCTGTATCTCACCATTTAAATACGTTTTCCGTCGCGTATCTCATGGGTGCGATCATACCAGCACTAATGCGCCGGATCCCATCAGAACTCCGCAGTTAAGCGTGCTTGGGCGAGAGTAATACTAGGATTGGTGACCTCCTTGGAGTCCTCTTGTTGCACCCCTCTTTTACTTTTTCTTTCGTTCTATTTCCTTTTTTTTTCCCTCCCGTCGGAACTCCCTTTTAGACTCTCTAACAGATTTTTTCTTTCGCTCTTGACAGTTGCTATTTTACGTTATCCAACGCCGCGAAAATATAATAAAAACAGGAAAAACGCTACCTACTGCGTATTGGTTCTACGGCCAGTAACTTTTTCTACCGATGTCCGTTTTCGATGCACTTTTTTTTTCATTTTCGGTGCCTTTACGAGATCTACTAGCCGCGAACTGCTCCCTGTATCTCACCATTTAAATACGTTTTCCGTCGTGTATCTCATGGGTGCGATCATACCAGCACTAATGCACCGGATCCCATCAGAACTCCGCAGTTAAGCGTGCTTAGGCGAGAGTAGTACTAGGATGGGTGATCTCCTCGGAAGTCCTCGTGTTGCACCCCTCTTTTACTTTTTCTTTCGTTCAATTTCCCTTTTTTTTTCCCTCCCGTCGGAACTCCCTTTTAGACTCTCTAACTGATTTTTTCTTTCGCTCTTGACAGTTGCTATTTTACGTTATCCAACGCCGCGAAAATATAATAAAAATAGGAAAAACGCTACCTACTGCGTATTGGTTCTACGGGCAGTAACTTTTTCTACCGATGCCCCTTTTCGGTGCACTTTTTTTTTCATTTTCGGTGCCTTTACGAGATCTACTAGCCGCAAACTACTCCCTGTATCTCACCATTTAAATACGTTTTCCGTCGTGTATCTCATGGGTGCGATCATACCAGCACTAATGCACCGGATCCCATCAAAACTCCGCAGTTAAGCGTTCTTGGGCGACAGTAGTACTAGGATGGGTGACCTCCTGGAAGTCATCGTGTTGCACCCCTTTTTTACTTTTTCTTTCGTTCTATTTCTTTTTTTTTTTCCCTCCCGTCGGAATTCCCTTTTAGACTCACTGACTGATTTTTTTTTTTCGCTCTTGACAGTTTCTATTTTACGTTATCCAACGCCTGGAAAATATAATAAAAACAGCAAAAACGCTACCTACTGCGTATTGGTTCTACGGGCAGTAACTTTTTCTACCGATATCCGGTTTCGGTGCACTTTTTTTTTCATTTTCGGTGCCTTTACGAGATCTACTAGGCGCAAACTTCTCCTTGTATCTCACCATTTAAATACGTTTTCTGTCGCATATCTAATGGGTGCGATCATACCAGCACTAATGCACCGGATCCCATCAGAACTCCATAGTGAAGCGTGCTTGGGCGAGAGTAGTACTAGGATGGGTGACCTCCTGGGAAGTCCTCGTGTTGCACCCCTCTTTTACTTTTTCTTTCGTTCAATTTCCCTTTTTTTTTCCCTCCCGTCGGAACTCCCTTTTAGACTCTCTAACTGATTTTTTCTTTCGCTCTTGACAGTTGCTATTTTACGTTATCCAACGCCGCGAAAATATAATAAAAATAGGAAAAACGCTACCTACTGCGTATTGGTTCTACGGGCAGTAACTTTTTCTACCGATGTCCGTTTTCGGTGCACTTTTTTTTATTTTCGGTGGCTTTACGAGATCTACTAGCCGCAAACTGCTCCCTGTATCTCACCATTTAAATACGTTTTCCGTCGCTTATCTCATGGGTGCGATCATACCAGCACTAATGCACCGGATCCCATCAAAACTCCGCAGTTAAGCGTGCTTGGGCGATAGTACTAGGATGGGTGACCTCCTGGGAAGTCCTCGTGTTGCACCCCTCTTTTACTTTTTCTTTTGTTCTATTTCCTCTTTTTTTTCCCTCCCTGTCGGAACTCCCTTTTAGACTCTCTGACTGATTTTTTCTTTCGCTCTTGACAGTTGCTATTTTACGTTATCCAACGCCGCGAAAATATAATAAAAACAAGAAAAACGCTACCTACTGCGTATTGGTTTTACAGGCAGTAACTTTTTCTACCAATGTCCGTTTTCGGTGCACTTTTTTTTTTCATTTTCGGTGCCTTTCGTGATCTACTAGCCGCAAACTGCTCCCTGTATCTCACCATTTAAATACGTTTTCCGTCGCGTATCTCATGGGTGCGATCATACCAGCACTAATGCACCGGATCCCATCAGAACTCTGCAGTTAAGCGTTCTTTGGCGAGAGTAGTACTAGGATGGGTGACCTCCTCGGAAGTCCTCGTGTTGCACCCCTCTTTTACTTTTTCTTTCGTTCTATTTCCTCTTTTTTTTCCCTCCCGTCGGAACTCCCTTTTAGACCCTCTGACTGATTTTTTCTTTCGCTCTTGACAGTTGCTATTTTACGTTATCCAACGCCACGAAAATATAATAAAAACAGGAAAAACGCTACCTACTGCGTATTGGTTCTACGGGCAGTAACTTTTTCTACCGATGTCCGTTTTCGGTGCACTTTTTTTTCATTTTCGGTGCCTTTACGAGATCTACTAGCCGCAAACTTCTCCATGTATCTCACCATTTAAATACGTTTTCCGTCGCGTATCTCTTGGGTGCGATCATACCAGCACTAATGAACCGGATCCCATCAGAACTCCGCAGTTAAGCGTGCTTAGGCGAGGGTAGTACCAGGATGGGTGATCTCCTCGGAAGTCCTCGTGTTGCACCCCTCTTTTACTTTTTCTTTCGTTCTATTTCCCTTTTTTTTTCCCTTCCGTCGGAACTCCCTTTTAGACTCTCTGACTGATTTTTTCTTTCGCTCTGGACAGTTGCTATTTTACGTTATCCAACGCCGCGAAAATATAATAAAAACAAGAAAAATGCTACCTACTGCGTATTGGTTCTACGGGCAGTAACTTTTTCTACCGATCCCCGTTTTCGGTGCACTTTTTTTTTCATTTTCGGTGCCTTTACAAGATCTACTTGCCGCAAACTGCTCCCTGTATCTCACCATTTAAATACGTTTTCCGTCGCGTATCTCATGGGTGCGATCATACCAGCACTAATGCACCGGATCCCATCAGAACTCCGCAGTTAAGCGTGCTTGGGCGAGAGTAGTACTAGGATGGGTGACCTCCTGGGCAGTCCTCGTGTTGCACCCCTCTTTTACTTTTTCTTTCCTTCTATTTCCTTTTTTTTCCCTTCCGTCGGAACTCCCTTTTAGACTCTCTGAATGATTTTTTCTTTCGCTCTTGACAGTTGCTATTTTACGTTATCCAACGCCTCGAAAATATAATAAAAATAGGAAAAACGCTACCTACTGCGTATTGGTTTAACGGGCAACAACTTTTTCTACCGATGTCCGTTTTCGGTGCACTTTTTTTTTCATTTTCGGTGCCTTTACGAGATCTACTAGCCGCAAACTGCTCCCTGTATCTCACCATTTAAATACGTTTTCCGTCGCGTATCTCATGGGTGCGATCATACCAGCACTAATGCGCCGGATCCCATCAGAACTCCGCAGTTAAGCGTGCTTGGGCGAGAGTAATACTAGGATTGGTGACCTCCTTGGAGTCCTCTTGTTGCACCCCTCTTTTACTTTTTCTTTCGTTCTATTTCCTTTTTTTTTCCCTCCCGTCGGAACTCCCTTTTAGACTCTCTAACAAATTTTTTCTTTCGCTCTTGACAGTTGCTATTTTACGTTATCCAACGCCGCGAAAATATAATAAAAACAGGAAAAACGCTACCTACTGCGTATTGGTTCTACGGCCAGTAACTTTTTCTACCGATGTCCGTTTTCGATGCACTTTTTTTTTCATTTTCGGTGCCTTTACGAGATCTACTAGCCGCGAACTGCTCCCTGTATCTCACCATTTAAATACGTTTTCCGTCGTGTATCTCATGGGTGCGATCATACCAGCACTAATGCACCGGATCCCATCAGAACTCCGCAGTTAAGCGTGCTTAGGCGAGAGTAGTACTAGGATGGGTGATCTCCTCGGAAGTCCTCGTGTTGCACCCCTCTTTTACTTTTTCTTTCGTTCAATTTCCCTTTTTTTTTCCCTCCCGTCGGAACTCCCTTTTAGACTCTCTAACTGATTTTTTCTTTCGCTCTTGACAGTTGCTATTTTACGTTATCCAACGCCGCGAAAATATAATAAAAATAGGAAAAACGCTACCTACTGCGTATTGGTTCTACGGGCAGTAACTTTTTCTACCGATGCCCCTTTTCGGTGCACTTTTTTTTTCATTTTCGGTGCCTTTACGAGATCTACTAGCCGCAAACTACTCCCTGTATCTCACCATTTAAATACGTTTTCCGTCGTGTATCTCATGGGTGCGATCATACCAGCACTAATGCACCGGATCCCATCAAAACTCCGCAGTTAAGCGTTCTTGGGCGACAGTAGTACTAAGATGGGTGACCTCCTGGAAGTCATCGTGTTGCACCCCTTTTTTACTTTTTCTTTCGTTCTATTTCCTTTTTTTTTCCCTCCCGTCGGAATTCCCTTTTAGACTCTCTGACTGATTTTTTTTTTTCGCTCTTGACAGTTTCTATTTTACGTTATCCAACGCCTGGAAAATATAATAAAAACAGCAAAAACGCTACCTACTGCGTATTGGTTCTACGGGCGGTAACTTTTTCTACCGATATCCGGTTTCGGTGCACTTTTTTTTTTATTTTCGGTGCCTTTACGAGATCTACTAGGCGCAAACTTCTCCTTGTATCTCACCATTTAAATACGTTTTCTGTCGCATATCTAATGGGTGCGATCATACCAGCACTAATGCACCGGATCCCATCAGAACTCCATAGTGAAGCGTGCTTGGGCGAGAGTAGTACTAGGATGGGTGACCTCCTGGGAAGTCCTCGTGTTGCACCCCTCTTTTACTTTTTCTTTCGTTCAATTTCCCTTTTTTTTTTCCCTCCCGTCGGAACTCCCTTTTAGACTCTCTAACTGATTTTTTCTTTCGCTCTTGACAGTTGCTATTTTACGTTATCCAACGCCGCGAAAATATAATAAAAATAGGAAAAACGCTACCTACTGCGTATTGGTTCTACGGGCAGTAACTTTTTCTACCGATGTCCGTTTTCGGTGCACTTTTTTTTTATTTTCGGTGGCTTTACGAGATCTACTAGCCGCAAACTGCTCCCTGTATCTCACCATTTAAATACGTTTTCCGTCGCGTATCTCATGGGTGCGATCATACCAGCACTAATGCACCGGATCCCATCAAAACTCCGCAGTTAAGCGTGCTTGGGCGATAGTACTAGGATGGGTGACCTCCTGGGAAGTCCTCGTGTTGCACCCCTCTTTTACTTTTTCTTTTGTTCTATTTCCTCTTTTTTTCCCTCCCGTCGGAACTCCCTTTTAGACTCTCTGACTGATTTTTTCTTTCGCTCTTGACAGTTGCTATTTTACGTTATCCAACGCCGCGAAAATATAATAAAAACAAGAAAAACGCTACCTACTGCGTATTGGTTTTACAGGCAGTAACTTTTTCTACCAATGTCCGTTTTCGGTGCACTTTTTTTTTTCATTTTCGGTGGCTTTCGTGATCTACTAGCCGCAAACAGCTCCCTGTATCTCACCATTTAAATACGTTTTCCGTCGCGTATCTCATGGGTGCGATCATACCAGCACTAATGCACCGGATCCCATCAGAACTCTGCAGTTAAGCGTTCTTTGGCGAGAGTAGTACTAGGATGGGTGACCTCCTCGGAAGTCCTCGTGTTGCACCCCTCTTTTACTTTTTCTTTCGTTCTATTTCCTCTTTTTTTTCCCTCCCGTCGGAACTCCCTTTTAGACCCTCTGACTGATTTTTTCTTTCGCTCTTGACAGTTGCTATTTTACGTTATCCAACGCCACGAAAATATAATAAAAACAGGAAAAACGCTACCTACTGCGTATTGGTTCTACGGGCAGTAACTTTTTCTACCGATGTCCGTTTTCGGTGCACTTTTTTTTCATTTTCGGTGCCTTTACGAGATCTACTAGCCGCAAACTTCTCCATGTATCTCACCATTTAAATACGTTTTCCGTCGCGTATCTCTTGGGTGCGATCATACCAGCACTAATGAACCGGATCCCATCAGAACTCCGCCGTTAAGCGTGCTTAGGCGAGGGTAGTACTAGGATGGGTGATCTCCTCGGAAGTCCTCGTGTTGCACCCCTCTTTTACTTTTTCTTTTTCTTTCGTTCTATTTCCCTTTTTTTTTCCCTCCCGTCGGAACTCCCTTTTAGACTCTCTGACTGATTTTTTCTTTCGCTCTGGACAGTTGCTATATTACGTTATCCAACGCCGCGAAAATATAATAAAAACAAGAAAAATGCTACCTACTGCGTATTGGTTCTACGGGCAGTAACTTTTTCTACCGATCCCCGTTTTCGGTGCACTTTTTTTTTCATTTTCGGTGCCTTTACAAGATCTACTAGCGGCAAACTGCTCCCTGTATCTCACCATTTAAATACGTTTTCCGTCGCGTATCTCATGGGTGCGATCATACCAGCACTAATGCACCGGATCCCATCAGAACTCCGCAGTTAAGCGTGTTTGGGCGAGAGTAGTACTAGGATGGGTGACCTCCTGGGCAGCCCTCGTGTTGCACCCCTCTTTTACTTTTTCTTTCCATCTATTTCCTTTTTTTTCCCTTCCGTCGGAACTCCCTTTTAGACTCTCTGAATGATTTTTTCTTTCGCTCTTGACAGTTGCTATTTTACGTTATCCAACGCCGCGAAAATATAATAAAAACAGGAAAAACGCTACCTACTGCGTATTGGTTCTACTGGCAGTAACTTTTTCTACGGATGTCCGTTATCGATGCACTTTTTTTTTCATTTTCGGTGCCTTTACGAGATCTACTAGCCGCAAACTGCTCCCTGTATCTCACCATTTAAATACGTTTTCCGTCGCGTATCTCATGGGTGCGATCATACCAGCACTAATGCACCGGATCCCATCAGAACTCCGCAGTTAAGATTTCTTGGGCGAGAGTAGTACTAGGATGGGTGACCTCCTGGGCAGTCCTCGTGTTGCACCCCTCTTTTACTTTTTCTTTCGTTCTATTTCCTTTTTTTTCCCTCCCGTCGGAACTCCCTTTTAGACTCTCTAACTGATTTTTTCTTTCGCTCTTGACAGTTGCTATTTTACGTTATCCAACGCCGCGAAAATATAATAAAAACAAGAAAAACGCTACCGACTGCGTATTGGTTCTACGGGCAGTAACTTTTTCTACGGATGTCCCTTTTCGATGCACTTTTTTTTTCATTTTCGGTGCCTTTACGAGATCTACTAGCCGCAAACTTCTCCATGTATCTCACCATTTAAATACGTTTTCCGTCGCGTATCTCTTGGGTGCGATCATACCAGCACTAATGCACCGGATCCCATCAGAACTCCGCAGTTAAGCGTGCTTAGGCGAGAGTAGTACTAGGATGGGTGATCTCCTCGGAAGTCCTCGTGTTGCACCCCTCTTTTACTTTTTCTTTCGTTCAATTTCCCTTTTTTTTTCCCTCCCGTCGGAACTCCCTTTTAGACTCTCTAACTGATTTTTTCTTTCGCTCTTGACAGTTGCTATTTTACGTTATCCAACGCCGCGAAAATATAATAAAAATAGGAAAAACGCTACCTACTGCGTATTGGTTCTACGGGCAGTAACTTTTTCTACCGATGCCCCTTTTCGGTGCACTTTTTTTTTCATTTTCGGTGCCTTTACGAGATCTACTAGCCGCAAACTACTCCCTGTATCTCACCATTTAAATACGTTTTCCGTCGTGTATCTCATGGGTGCGATCATACCAGCACTAATGCACCGGATCCCATCAAAACTCCGCAGTTAAGCGTTCTTGGGCGACAGTAGTACTAGGATGGGTGACCTCCTGGAAGTCATCGTGTTGCACCCCTTTTTTACTTTTTCTTTCGTTCTATTTCCTTTTTTTTTTCCCTCCCGTCGGAATTCCCTTTTAGACTCTCTGACTGATTTTTTTTTTTCGCTTTTGACAGTTTCTATTTTACGTTATCCAACGCCTGGAAATATAATAAAAACAGCAAAAACGCTACCTACTGCGTATTGGTTCTACGGGCGGTAACTTTTTCTACCGATATCCGGTTTCGGTGCACTTTTTTTTTTTCATTTTCGGTGCCTTTACGAGATCTACTAGGCGCAAACTTCTCCTTGTATCTCACCATTTAAATACGTTTTCTGTCGCATATCTAATGGGTGCGATCATACCAGCACTAATGCACCGGATCCCATCAGAACTCCATAGTGAAGCGTGCTTGGGCGAGAGTAGTACTAGGATGGGTGACCTCCTGGGAAGTCCTCGTGTTGCACCCCTCTTTTACTTTTTCTTTCGTTCAATTTCCCTTTTTTTTTCCCTCCCGTCGGAACTCCCTTTTAGACTCTCTAACTGATTTTTTCTTTCGCTCTTGACAGTTGCTATTTTACGTTATCCAACGCCGCGAAAATATAATAAAAATAGGAAAAACGCTACCTACTGCGTATTGGTTCTACGGGCAGTAACTTTTTCTACCGATGTCCGTTTTCGGTGCACTTTTTTTTCATTTTCGGTGCCTTTACGAGATCTACTAGCCGCAAACTTCTCCATGTATCTCACCATTTAAATACGTTTTCTGTCGCGTATCTCATGGGTGCGATCATACCAGCACTAATGCACCGGATCCCATCAGAACTCCGCAGTTAAGCGTGCTTGGGCGAGAGTAGTACTAGGATGGGTGACCTCCTGGGCAGTCCTCGTGTTGCACCCCTCTTTTACTTTTTCTTTCCTTCTATTTCCTTTTTTTTCCCTTCCGTCGGAACTCCCTTTTAGACTCTCTGAATGATTTTTTCTTTCGCTCTTGACAGTTGCTATTTTACGTTATCCAACGCCGCAAAAATATAATAAAAACAGGAAAAACGCTACCTACTGCGTATTGGTTCTACTGGCAGTAACTTTTTCTACGGATGTCCGTTTTCGATGCACTTTTTTTTTTCATTTTCGGTGCCTTTACGAGATCTACTAGCCGCAAACTGCTCCCTGTATCTCACCATTTAAATATGTTTTCCGTCGCGTATCTCATGGGTGCGATCATACCAGCACTAATGCACCGGATCCCATCAGAACTCCGCAGTTAAGATTTCTTGGGCGAGAGTAGTACTAGGATGGGTGACCTCCTGGGCAGTCCTCGTGTTGCACCCCTCTTTTACTTTTTCTTTCGTTCTATTTCCTTTTTTTTCCCTCCCGTCGGAACTCCCTTTTAGACTCTCTAACTGATTTTTTCTTTCGCTCTTGACAGTTGCTATTTTACGTTATCCAACGCCGCGAAAATATAATAAAAACAGGAAAAACGCTACCGACTGCGTATTGGTTCTACGGGCAGTAACTTTTTCTACGGATGTCCGTTTTCGATGCACTTTTTTTTTCATTTTCGGTGCCTTTACGAGATCTACTAGCCGCAAAATGCTCCCTATATCTCACCATTTAAATACGTTTTCCGTCGCGTATCTCATGGGTGCGATCATACCAGCACTAATGCACCGGATCCCATCAGAACTCCGCAGTTAAGAGTTCTTGGGCGAGAGTAGTACTAGGATGGGTGACCTCCTGGGAAGTCCTCGTGTTGCACCCCTCTTTTACGTTTTCTTTGGTTCTATTTCTTTTTTTTTCCCTCCCGTCGGAACTCCCTTTTAGACTCTCTGACTGATTTTTTCTTTCGCTCTTGACAGTTACTATTTTACGTTATCCAACGCCTCGAAAATATAATAAAAATAGGAAAAACGCTACCTACTGCGTATTGGTTTAACGGGCAACAACTTTTTCTACCGATGTCCGTTTTCGGTGCACTTTTTTTTTCATTTTCGGTGCCTTTACGAGATCTACTAGCCGCAAACTGCTCCCTGTATCTCACCATTTAAATACGTTTTCCGTCGCGTATCTCATGGGTGCGATCATACCAGCACTAATGCGCCGGATCCCATCAGAACTCCGCAGTTAAGCGTGCTTGGGCGAGAGTAATACTAGGATTGGTGACCTCCTTGGAGTCCTCTTGTTGCACCCCTCTTTTACTTTTTCTTTCGTTCTATTTCCTTTTTTTTTCCCCCCCGTCGGAACTCCCTTTTAGACTCTCTAACAGATTTTTTCTTTCGCTCTTGACAGTTGCTATTTTACGTTATCCAACGCCGCGAAAATATAATAAAAACAGGAAAAACGCTACCTACTGCGTATTGGTTCTACGGCCAGTAACTTTTTCTACCGATGTCCGTTTTCGATGCACTTTTTTTTTCATTTTCGGTGCCTTTACGAGATCTACTAGCCGCGAACTGCTCCCTGTATCTCACCATTTAAATACGTTTTCCGTCGTGTATCTCATGGGTGCGATCATACCAGCACTAATGCACCGGATCCCATCAGAACTCCGCAGTTAAGCGTGCTTAGGCGAGAGTAGTACTAGGATGGGTGATCTCCTCGGAAGTCCTCGTGTTGCACCCCTCTTTTACTTTTTCTTTCGTTCAATTTCCCTTTTTTTTTCCCTCCCGTCGGAACTCCCTTTTAGACTCTCTAACTGATTTTTTCTTTCGCTCTTGACAGTTGCTATTTTAAGTTATCCAACGCCGCGAAAATATAATAAAAATAGGAAAAACGCTACCTACTGCGTATTGGTTCTACGGGCAGTAACTTTTTCTACCGATGCCCCTTTTCGGTGCACTTTTTTTTTCATTTTCGGTGCCTTTACGAGATCTACTAGCCGCAAACTACTCCCTGTATCTCACCATTTAAATACGTTTTCCGTCGTGTATCTCATGGGTGCGATCATACCAGCACTAATGCACCGGATCCCATCAAAACTCCGCAGTTAAGCGTTCTTGGGCGACAGTAGTACTAGGATGGGTGACCTCCTGGAAGTCATCGTGTTGCACCCCTTTTTTACTTTTTCTTTCGTTCTATTTCCTTTTTTTTTCCCTCCCGTCGGAATTCCCTTTTAGACTCTCTGACTGATTTTTTTTTTCGCTCTTGACAGTTTCTATTTTACGTTATCCAACGCCTGGAAAATATAATAAAAACAGCAAAAACGCTACCTACTGCGTATTGGTTCTACGGGCAGTAACTTTTTCTACCGATATCCGGTTTCGGTGCACTTTTTTTTTCATTTTCGGTGCCTTTACGAGATCTACTAGGCGCAAACTTCTCCTTGTATCTCACCATTTAAATACGTTTTCTGTCGCATATCTAATGGGTGCGATCATACCAGCACTAATGCACCGGATCCCATCAGAACTCCATAGTGAAGCGTGCTTGGGCGAGAGTAGTACTAGGATGGGTGACCTCCTGGGAAGTCCTCGTGTTGCACCCCTCTTTTACTTTTTCTTTCGTTCAATTTCCCTTTTTTTTTCCCTCCCGTCGGAACTCCCTTTTAGACTCTCTAACTGATTTTTTCTTTCGCTCTTGACAGTTGCTATTTTACGTTATCCAACGCCGCGAAAATATAATAAAAACAGGAAAAACGCTACCTACTGCGTATTTGTTCTACGGGCAGTAACTTTTTCTACCGATGTCCGTTTTCGGTGCATTTTTTTTTCATTTTCGGTGCCTTTACGAGATCTACAAGCCGTAAACTGCTCCCTGTATCTTACCATTTAAATACGTTTTCCGTCGCGTATCTCATGGGTGCGATCATATCAGCACTAATGCACCGGATCCCATCAGAACTTCGCAGTTAAGAGTTCTTGGGCGAGAGTAGTACTAGGATGGGTGACCTCCTGGGAAGTCCTCGTGTGGCACCCCTCTTTTACTTTTTCTTTCGTTCTATTTCCTTTTTTTTTCCCTCCCGTCGGAACTCCCCTTTAGACTCTCTGACTGATTTTTTCTTTCGCTCTTGACAGTTGCTATTTTACGTTATCCAACGCCGCGAAAATATAATAAAAACAAGAAAAATGCTACCTACTGCGTATTGGTTCTACGGGCAGTAACTTTTTCTACCGATGTCCGTTTTCGGTGCAATTTGTTTTTCATTTTCGGTGCCTTTACGAGATCTACTAGCCGCAAACTGCTCCCTGTATCTTACCATCTAAATACGTTTTCCGTCGCGTATCTCATGGGTGCGATCATACCAGCACTAATGCACCGGATCCCATCAGAACTCCGCAGTTAAGAGTTCTTGGGCGAGAGTAGTACTAGGATAGGTGACCTCCTGGAAAGTCCTCGTGTTGCACCCCTCTTTTACTTTTTCTTTCGTTCTATTTCCTTTTTTTTTCCCTCCCGTCGGAACTCCCTTTTAGACTCTATGACTGATTTTTTCTTTCGCTCTTGACAGTTGCTATTTTACGTTATCCAACGCCTGGAAAATATAATAAAAACAGGAAAAACGCTACCTACTGCGTATTGGTTCTACGGGCAGTAACTTTTCTACCGATGTCCGTTTTCGGTGCACTTTTTTTTTCATTTTCGGTGCCTTTACGAGATCTACTAGCCGCAAACTGCTCCCTGTATCCCACCATTTAAACACGATTTCCGTCGCGTATCTCATGGGTGCGATCATACCAGCACTAATGCACCGGATCCCATCAGAACTCCGCAGTTACGTGTTCTTGGGCGAGAGTAGTACTAGGATGGGTGACCTCCTGGGAAGTCCTCGTGTTGCACCCCTCTTTTACTTTTTCTTTCGTTCTATTTCCTTTTTTTTTCCCTCCCATCGGAACTCCCTTTTAGACTCTCTGACTGATTTTTTCTTTCACTCTTGACAGTTTCTATTTTACGTTATCCAACGCCTCGAAAATATAATAAAAATAGGAAAAACGCTACCTACTGCGTATTGGTTCTACGGGCAGTAACTTTTCTACCGATGTACGTTTTCGGTGCTCTTTTTTTTTCATTTTCGGTGCCCTTACGAGATCTACTAGCCGCAAACTGCTCCCTGTATCTCGCCATTTAAATACGTTTTCCGTCGCGTATCTCATGGGTGCGATCATACCAGCACTAATGCACCGGATCCAATCAGAACTCCATAGTGAAGCGTGCTTGGGCGAGAGTAGTACTAGGATGGGTGACCTCCTGGGAAGTCCTCGTGTTGCACCCCTCTTTTACTTTTTCTTTCGTTCTATTTCTTTTTTTTTTCCCTCCCGTCGGAACTCCCTTTTAGACTCTCTAACTGATTTTTTCTTACGCTCTTGACAGTTGCTATTTTACGTTATCCAACGCCGCGAAAATATAATAAAAACAGGAAAAACGCTACCTACTGCGTATTGGTTCTACGGGCAGTAACTTTTTCTACCGATGTCCGTTTTCGGTGCATTTTTTTTTCATTTTCGGTGCCTTTACGAGATCTACTAGCCGCAAACTGCTCCCTGTATCTTACCATTTAAATACGTTTTCCGTCGCGTATCTCATGGGTGCGATCATACCAGCACTAATGCACCGGATCCCATCAGAACTCCGCAGTTAAGAGTTCTTGGGCGAGAGTAGTACTAGGATGGGTGACCTCCTGGGAAGTCCTCGTGTGGCACCCCTCTTTTACTTTTTCTTCCGTTCTATTTCCTTTTTTTTCCCTCCCGTCGGAACTCCCTTTTAGACTCTCTGACTGATTTTTTCTTTCGCTCTTGACAGTTGCTATTTTACGTTATCCAACGCCGCGAAAATATAATAATAACAAGAAAAATGCTACCTACTGCGTATTGGTTCTACGGGCAGTAACTTTTTCTACCGATGTTCGTTTTCGGTGCATTTTTTTTTTCATTTTCGGTGCCTTTACGAGATTGACTAGCCGCAAACTGCTCCCTGTATCTTACCATCTAAATACGTTTTCCGTCGCGTATCTCATGGGTGCGATCATACCAGCACTAATGCACCGGATCCCATCAGAACTCCGCAGTTAAGAGTTCTTGGGCGAGAGTAGTACTAGGATGGGTGACCTCCTGGGAAGTCCTCGTGTTGCACCCCTCTTTTACGTTTTCTTTGGTTCTATTTCTTTTTTTTTCCCTCCCGTCGGAACTCCCTTTTAGACTCTCTGACTGATTTTTTCTTTCGCTCTTGACAGTTACTATTTTACGTTATCCAACGCCTCGAAAATATAATAAAAATAGGAAAAACGCTACCTACTGCGTATTGGTTTAACGGGCAACAACTTTTTCTACCGATGTCCGTTTTCGGTGCACTTTTTTTTTTCATTTTCGGTGCCTTTACGAGATCTACTAGCCGCAAACTGCTCCCTGTATCTCACCATTTAAATACGTTTTCCGTCGCGTATCTCATGGGTGCGATCATACCAGCACTAATGCGCCGGATCCCATCAGAACTCCGCAGTTAAGCGTGCTTGGGCGAGAGTAATACTAGGATTGGTGACCTCCTTGGAGTCCTCTTGTTGCACCCCTCTTTTACTTTTTCTTTCGTTCTATTTCCTTTTTTTTTCCCTCCCGTCGGAACTCCCTTTTAGACTCTCTAACAGATTTTTTCTTTCGCTCTTGACAGTTGCTATTTTACGTTATCCAACGCCGCGAAAATATAATAAAAACAGGAAAAACGCTACCTACTGCGTATTGGTTCTACGGCCAGTAACTTTTTCTACCGATGTCCGTTTTCGATGCACTTTTTTTTTCATTTTCGGTGCCTTTACGAGATCTACTAGCCGCGAACTGCTCCCTGTATCTCACCATTTAAATACGTTTTCCGTCGTGTATCTCATGGGTGCGATCATACCAGCACTAATGCACCGGATCCCATCAGAACTCCGCAGTTAAGCGTGCTTAGGCGAGAGTAGTACTAGGATGGGTGATCTCCTCGGAAGTCCTCGTGTTGCACCCCTCTTTTACTTTTTCTTTCGTTCAATTTCCCTTTTTTTTTCCCTCCCGTCGGAACTCCCTTTTAGACTCTCTAACTGATTTTTTCTTTCGCTCTTGACAGTTGCTATTTTACGTTATCCAACGCCGCGAAAATATAATAAAAATAGGAAAAACGCTACCTACTGCGTATTGGTTCTACGGGCAGTAACTTTTTCTACCGATGCCCCTTTTCGGTGCACTTTTTTTTTCATTTTCGGTGCCTTTACGAGATCTACTAGCCGCAAACTACTCCCTGTATCTCACCATTTAAATACGTTTTCCGTCGTGTATCTCATGGGTGCGATCATACCAGCACTAATGCACCGGATCCCATCAAAACTCCGCAGTTAAGCGTTCTTGGGCGACAGTAGTACTAGGATGGGTGACCTCCTGGAAGTCATCGTGTTGCACCCCTTTTTTACTTTTTCTTTCGTTCTATTTCCTTTTTTTTTTCCCTCCCGTCGGAATTCCCTTTTAGACTCTCTGACTGATTTTTTTTTTCGCTCTTGACAGTTTCTATTTTACGTTATCCAACGCCTGGAAAATATAATAAAAACAGCAAAAACGCTACCTACTGCGTATTGGTTCTACGGGCAGTAACTTTTTCTACCGATATCCGGTTTCGGTGCATTTTTTTTTTCATTTTCGGTGCCTTTACGAGATCTACTAGGCGCAAACTTCTCCTTGTATCTCACCATTTAAATACGTTTTCTGTCGCATATCTAATGGGTGCGATCATACCAGCACTAATGCACCGGATCCCATCAGAACTCCATAGTGAAGCGTGCTTGGGCGAGAGTAGTACTAGGATGGGTGACCTCCTGGGAAGTCCTCGTGTTGCACCCCTCTTTTACTTTTTCTTTCGTTCAATTTCCCTTTTTTTTTCCCTCCCGTCGGAACTCCCTTTTAGACTCTCTAACTGATTTTTTCTTTCGCTCTTGACAGTTGCTATTTTACGTTATCCAACGCCGCGAAAATATAATAAAAACAGGAAAAACGCTACCTACTGCGTATTTGTTCTACGGGCAGTAACTTTTTCTACCGATGTCCGTTTTCGGTGCATTTTTTTTCATTTTCGGTGCCTTTACGAGATCTACAAGCCGTAAACTGCTCCCTGTATCTTACCATTTAAATACGTTTTCCGTCGCGTATCTCATGGGTGCGATCATATCAGCACTAATGCACCGGATCCCATCAGAACTTCGCAGTTAAGAGTTCTTGGGCGAGAGTAGTACTAGGATGGGTGACCTCCTGGGAAGTCCTCGTGTGGCACCCCTCTTTTACTTTTTCTTTCGTTCTATTTCCTTTTTTTTTCCCTCCCGTCGGAACTCCCCTTTAGACTCTCTGACTGATTTTTTCTTTCGCTCTTGACAGTTGCTATTTTACGTTATCCAACGCCGCGAAAATATAATAAAAACAAGAAAAATGCTACCTACTGCGTATTGGTTCTACGGGCAGTAACTTTTTCTACCGATGTCCGTTTTCGGTGCAATTTTTTTTTCATTTTCGGTGCCTTTACGAGATCTACTAGCCGCAAACTGCTCCCTGTATCTTACCATCTAAATACGTTTTCCGTCGCGTATCTCATGGGTGCGATCATACCAGCACTAATGCACCGGATCCCATCAGAACTCCGCAGTTAAGAGTTCTTGGGCGAGAGTAGTACTAGGATAGGTGACCTCCTGGAAAGTCCTCGTGTTGCACCCCTCTTTTACTTTTTCTTTCGTTCTATTTCCTTTTTTTTTCCCTCCCGTCGGAACTCCCTTTTAGACTCTATGACTGATTTTTTCTTTCGCTCTTGACAGTTGCTATTTTACGTTATCCAACGCCTGGAAAATATAATAAAAACAGGAAAAACGCTACCTACTGCGTATTGGTTCTACGGGCAGTAACTTTTCTACCGATGTCCGTTTTCGGTGCACTTTTTTTTTCATTTTCGGTGCCTTTACGAGATCTACTAGCCGCAAACTGCTCCCTGTATCCCACCATTTAAACACGATTTCCGTCGCGTATCTCATGGGTGCGATCATACCAGCACTAATGCACCGGATCCCATCAGAACTCCGCAGTTACGTGTTCTTGGGCGAGAGTAGTACTAGGATGGGTGACCTCCTGGGAAGTCCTCGTGTTGCACCCCTCTTTTACTTTTTCTTTCGTTCTATTTCCTTTTTTTTTCCCTCCCATCGGAACTCCCTTTTAGACTCTCTGACTGATTTTTTCTTTCACTCTTGACAGTTTCTATTTTACGTTATCCAACGCCTCGAAAATATAATAAAAATAGGAAAAACGCTACCTACTGCGTATTGGTTCTACGGGCAGTAACTTTTCTACCGATGTACGTTTTCAGTGCTCTTTTTTTTTCATTTTCGGTGCCCTTACGAGATCTACTAGCCGCAAACTGCTCCCTGTATCTCGCCATTTAAATACGTTTTCCGTCGCGTATCTCATGGGTGCGATCATACCAGCACTAATGCACCGGATCCCATCAGAACTCCATAGTGAAGCGTGCTTGGGCGAGAGTAGTACTAGGATGGGTGACCTCCTGGGAAGTCCTCGTGTTGCACCCCTCTTTTACTTTTTCTTTCGTTCTATTTCCTTTTTTTTTCCCTCCCGTCGGAACTCCCTTTTAGACTCTCTAACTGATTTTTTCTTACGCTCTTGACAGTTGCTATTTTACGTTATCCAACGCCGCGAAAATATAATAAAAACAGGAAAAACGCTACCTACTGCGTATTGGTTCTACGGGCAGTAACTTTTTCTACCGATGTCCGTTTTCGGTGCATTTTTTTTTCATTTTCGGTGCCTTTACGAGATCTACTAGCCGCAAACTGCTCCCTGTATCTTACCATTTAAATACGTTTTCCGTCGCGTATCTCATGGGTGCGATCATACCAGCACTAATGCACCGGATCCCTTCAGAACTCCGCAGTTAAGAGTTCTTGGGCGAGAGTAGTACTAGGATGGGTGACCTCCTGGGAAGTCCTCGTGTGGCACCCCTCTTTTACTTTTTCTTCCGTTCTATTTCCTTTTTTTTCCCTCCCGTCGGAACTCCCTTTTAGACTCTCTGACTGATTTTTTCTTTCGCTCTTGACAGTTGCTATTTTACGTTATCCAACGCCGCGAAAATATAATAAAAACAAGAAAAATGCTACCTACTGCGTATTGGTTCTACGGGCAGTAACTTTTTCTACCGATGTTCGTTTTCGGTGCATTTTTTTTTTCATTTTCGGTGCCTTTACGAGATTTACTAGCCGCAAACTGCTCCCTGTATCTTACCATCTAAATACGTTTTCCGTCGCGTATCTCATGGGTGCGATCATACCAGCACTAATGCACCGGATCCCATCAGAACTCCGCAGTTAAGAGTTCTTGGGCGAGAGTAGTACTAGGATAGGTGACCTCCTGGAAAGTCCTCGTGTTGCACCCCTATTTTACGTTTTCTTTCGTTCTATTTCTTTTTTTTTTCCCTCCCGTCGGAACTCCCTTTTAGACTCTCTGACTGATTTTTTCTTTCACTCTTGACAGTTGCTATTTTACGTTATCCAACGCCTCGAAAATATAATAAAAATAGGAAAAACGCTACCTACTGCGTATTGGTTCTACGGGCAGTAACTTTTTCTACCGATGTACGTTTTCAGTGCTCTTTTTTTTTCATTTTCGGTGCCCTTACGAGAACTACTAGCCGCAAACTGCTCCCTGTATCTCGCCATTTAAATACGTTTTCCGTCGCGTATCTCATGGGTGGGATCATACCAGCACTAATTCACTGAATCGCATCAGAACTCCGCAGTCAAGCGTGCTTGGGCAAGAGTAGTACTATGATGGGTGACCTCCTCGGAGGTCCTCGTGTTGCACCCCTCTTTTACTTTTTCTTTCGTTATATTTCCCTTTTTTTTCCCTCCCGTCGGAACTCCCTTTTAGACTCTCTGACTGATTTTTTCTTTCGCTCTTGACAGTTCCTATTTTACGTTATCCAACGCCGCGAAAATATAATAAAAATAGGAAAAATGCTACCTACTGCGTATTGGTTCCTCGGGCAGTAATTTTTTCTACCGATGTCCGTTTTCGGTGCACTTTTTTTTTCATTTTCGGTGCCTTTACGAGATCTACTAGCCGCAAACTGCTCCTTGTATCTCACCATTTAAATACGTTTTCCGTCGCATATCTCATGGGTGCGATCATACCAGCACTAATGCATCGGATCCCATCAGAACTCCGTAGTTAAGCGCGTTTGGGCGAGAGTAGTACTAGGATTGGTGACCTCCTGGGAAGTCCTCGTGTTGCACCCCTCTTTTACTTTTTCTTTCGTTCTACTTCCTTTTTTTTTTCTCTCTCGTCGGAACTCCCTTTTAGACTCTCTGACTGATTTTTTCTTTCGCTCTTGACATTTGCTATTTTACATTATCCAACGCCGCGAAAATATAATAAAAATAGGAAAAACTCTACCTACTGCGTATTGGTTCTACGGGCAGTAACTTTTTCTACCGATGTTCGTTTTCGGTGCACTTTTTTTTTTCATTTTCGGTGCCTTTACGAGATCTACTAGCCGCAAACTGCTCCCTGTATCTCACCATTTAAATACGTTTTCCGTCGCGTATTTCATGGGTGCGATAATACCAGCACTAATTCACCGAATCGCATCAGAACTCCGCAGTTAAGCGTGCTTGGGCGAGAGTAGTACTAGGATGGGTGACCTCCTGGGAAGTCCTCGTGTTGCACCCCTCTTTTACTTTTTCTTTCGTTCTATTTCCTTTTTTTTTCCCTCCCGTCGGAACTCCCTTTCAGACTCTCTAACTGATTTTTTCTTTCGCTCTTGACAGTTGCTATTTTACGTTATCAAACGCCGCGAAAATATAATAAAAACCGGAAAAACGCTACCTACTGCGTATTGGTTCTACGGGCAGTAACTTTTTCTACCGATGTCCGTTTTCGGTGCACTTTTTTTTTATTTTCGGTGGCTTTACGAGATCTACTAGCCGCAAACTGCTCCCTGTATCTCACCATTTAAATACATTTTCCGTCGCGTATCTCATGGGTGCGATCCTACCAGCACTAATGCACCGGATCCCATCAGAACTCCGCAGTTAAGCGTGCTTGGGCGAGAGTAATACGTGGATGGGTGACCTCCTCGGAACTCCTCTTGTTGCACCCTTATTTTACTTTTTCTTTCGTTCTATTTCCTCTTTTTTTTCCCTCCCGTCGGAACTCCCTTTTAGACTCTCTGACTGATTTTTTCTTTCGCACTTGACAGTTGCTATTTTACGTTATCCAACGCCGCGAAAATATAATAAAAACAGGAAAAACGCTACCTACTGTGTATTGGTTCTACGGGCAGTAACTTTTTCTACCGATATCCGTTTTCGGTGCATTTTTTTTTCATTTTCGGTGCCTTTACGAGATCTACTAGCCGCAAACTGCTCCCTGCATCTTACCATTTAAATACGTTTTCCGTCGCGTATCTCATGGGTGCGATCATACCAGCACTAATGCACCGAATCCCATCAGAACTCCACAATTAAGCGTGCTTGGGCGAGAGTAGTTATAGGATGGGTGACCTCATGGGAAGTCCTCGTGTTGCACCCCTCTTTTACTTTTTCTTTCGTTCTATTTCCTTTTTTTTTCCCTCCCGTCGGAACTCCCTTTTAAACTCTCTAACTGATTTTTTCTTTCGCTCTTGACAGTTGCTATTTTACGTTATCCAACGCCGCGAAAATATAATAAAAATAGGAAACACGCTACCTACTGCGCATTGGTTCTACGGGCAGTAACTTTTTCTACCGATGTCCGTTTTCGGTGCACTTTTTTTTCATTTTCGGTGCCTTTACGAGATCTACTAGCCGCAAACTGCTCCCTTTATCTCACCATTTAAATACGTTTTCCGTCGTGTATCTCATTGGTGCGATAATGCCAGCACTAATTCACCGTATCCCATCAGAACTCCGCAGTTAAGCGTGCTTGGGCGAGAGTAGTACTAGGATAGGTGACCTCCTGGGAAGTCCTCGTGTTGCACCCCTCTTTTACTTTTTCTTTCGTTCTATTTCCTTTTTTTCTTCCCTCCCGTCGGAACTCCCTTTTAGACTCTCTGACTGATTTTTTCTTTCGCTCTTGACAGTTGCTATTTTACGTTATCTAGCGCCGCGAAAATATAATAAAAACAGAAAAAACGCTACCTACTGCGTATCGGTTCTACGGGCAGTAACTTTTTCCACCGATGTCCGTCTTCGGTGCACTTTTTTTTCATTTTCGGTGCCTTTACGAGATCTACTAGCCGCAAACTGCTCCCTGTATCTCACCATTTAAATACGTTTTCCGTCGCGTATCTCATTGGGTGCGATCATACCAGCACTAATGCACCGGATCCCATCAGAACTCCGCAGTGAAGCGTGCTTGGGCGAGAGTAGTACTAGGATGGGTGACCTCCTGGGAAGTCCTCGTGTTGCACCCCTCTTTTACTTTTTCTTTCGTTCTATTTCCTTTTTTTTTCCCTCCCGTCGGAACTCCCTTTTAGACTCTCTAACTGATTTTTTCTTTCGCTCTTGACAGTTGCTATTTTACGTTATCCAACGCCGCGAAAATAAAATAAAAACAGGAAAAACGCTACCTACTGCGTATTGGTTCTACGGGCAGTAACTTTTCTACCGATGTATATTTTCGGTGCACTTTTTTTTTCATTTTCGGTGCCTTTACGAGATCTACTAGCCGCAAACTGCTCCCAGTATCCCACCATTTAAATACGTTTTCCGTCGCGTATCTCATGGGTGCGATCATACCAGCACTAATGCACCGGATCCCATCAGAACTCCGCAGTTAAGAGTTCTTGGGCGAGAGTAGTACTAGGATGGTTGACCACCTGGGAAGTCCTCGTGTTGCACCCCTCTTTTACTTTTTCTTTCGTTCTATTTCCTTTTTTTTTCCCTCCCGTCGGAACTCCCTTTTAGACTCTCTCACTGATTTTTTCTTTCGCTCTTGACAGTTGCTATTTTACGTTATCCAACGCCGCGAAAATAAAATAAAAACAGGAAAAACGCTACCTACTGCGTATTGGTTCTACGGGCAGTAACTTTTTCTACCGATGTCCGTCTTCGGTGCACTTTTTTTTCATTTTCGGTGCCTTTACGAGATCTACTAGCCGCAAACTGCTCCCTGTATCTCACCATTTAAATACGTTTTCCGTCGCGTATCTCATTGGGTGCGATCATACCAGCCCTAATGCACCGGATCCCATCAGAACACCGCAGTTAAGCGTGCTTGGGCGAGAGTAGTACTAGGATGGGTGACCTCCTTTGAAGTCCTCGTGTTGCACCCCTCTTTTACTTTTTCTTTCGTTCTATTTCCTTTTTTTTCCCTCCCGTCGGAACTCCCTTTTAGACTCTCTAACTGATTTTTTCTTTCGCTCTTGACAGTTGCTATTTTACGTTATCCAACGCCGCGAAAATATAATAAAAACAGGAAAAACGCTACCTACTGCGTATTGGTTTTACGGGCAGTAACTTTTCTACCGATGTATATTTTCGGTGCACTTTTTTTTTCATTTTCGGTGCCTTTACGAGATCTACTAGCCGCAAACTGCTCCCAGTATCCCACCATTTAAATACGTTTTCCGTCGCGTATCTCATGGGTGCGATCATACCAGCACTAATGCACCGGATCCCATCAGAACTCCGCAGTTAAGAGTTCTTGGGCGAGAGTAGTACTAGGATGGGTGACCACCTGGGAAGTCCTCGTGTTGCACCCCTCTTTTACTTTTTCTTTCGTTCTATTTCTTTTTTTTTCCCTCCCGTCGGAACTCCCTTTTAGACTCTCTGACTGATTTTTTCTTTCGCTCTTGACAGTTGCTATTTTACGTTATCCAACGCCGCGAAAATATAATAAAAACAGGAAAAACGCTACCTACTGCGTATTGGTTCTACGGGCAGCAACTTTTTCGGCCGATGTCCGTTTTCGGTGCACTTTTTTTTTCATTTTCGGTGCCTTTACGGGATCTACTAACCGCAAACTGCTCCCTGTATCTCACCATTTAAATACGTTTTCCGTCGCGTATCTCATGGGTGCGATCATGCCAGCACTAATGCACCGGATCCCATCAGAACTCCGCAGTTAAGAGTTCTTGGGCGAGAGTAGTACTAGGATGGGTGACCACCTGGGAAGTCCTCGTGTTACACCCCTCTTTTACTTTTTCTTTCGTTCTATTTCTTTTTTTTTCCCTCCCGTCGGAACTCCCTTTTAGACTCTCTGACTGATTTTTTCTTTCGCTCTTGACAGTTGCTATTTTACGTTATCCAACGCCGCGAAAATATAATAAAAACAGGAAAAATGCTACCTACTGCGTATTGGTTCTACGGGTACTAACTTTTTCTACCGATGTCCGTTTTCGGTGCACTTTTTTTTTCATTTTCGGTGCCTTTACGAGATCTACTAGCCGCAAACTGCTCCCTGTATCTCACCATTTAAATACGTTTTCCGTCGCATATCTCAAGGGTGCGATCATACCAGCACTAATGCACCGGATCCCATCAGAACTCCGCAGTTAAGTGTTCTTGGGCGAGAGTAGTATTAGGATGGGTGACCTCCTGGGAAGTCCTCGTGTTGCACCCCTCTTTTACTTTTTCTTTCGTTCTATTTCCTTTTTTTTCCCTCCCGTCGGAACTCCCTTTTAGACTCTCTGACTGATTTTTTCTTTCGCTCTTGACAGTTGCTATTTTACGTTATCTAGCGCCGAGAAAATATAATAAAAACAGAAAAAACGCTACCTACTGCGTATTGGTTCTACGGGCAGTAACTTTTTCTACCGATGTCCGTCTTCGGTGCACTTTTTTTTCATTTTCGGTGCCTTTACGAGATCTACTAGCCGCAAACTGCTCCCTGTATCTCACCATTTAAATACGTTTTCCGTCGCGTATCTCATTGGGTGCGATCATACCAGCACTAATGCACCGAATCCCATCAGAACTCCACAGTGAAGCGTGCTTGGGCGAGAGTAGTACTAAGATGGGTGACCTCCTGGGAAGTCCTCGTGTTGCACCCCTCTTTTACTTTTTCTTTCGTTCTATTTCTTTTTTTTTTCCCTCCCGTCGGAACTCCCTTTTAGACTCTCTAACTGATTTTTTCTTTCGCTCTTGACAGTTGCTATTTTACGTTATCCAACGCCGCGAAAATATAATAAAAATAGGAAACACGCTACCTACTGCGCATTGGTTCTACGGGCAGTAACTTTTTCTACCGATGTCCGTTTTCGGTGCACTTTTTTTTCATTTTCGGTGCCTTTACGAGATCTAATAGCCGCAAACTGCTCCTTGTATCTCGCCATTTAAATACGTTTTCCGTCGCGTATCTCGTGGGTGAGATCATACCAGCACTAATTCACTGAATCGCATCAGAACTCCGCAGTTAAGCGTGCTTGGGCGAGAGTAGTACTAGGATGGGTGACCTCCTGGGAAGTCCTCGTGTTGCACCCCTCTTTTACTTTTTCTTTCGTTCTATTTCCTTTTTTTTCCCTCCCGTCGGAACTCCCTTTTAGACTCTCTGACTGATTTTTTCTTTCGCTCTTGACAGTTGCTATTTTACGTTATCTAGCGCCGCGAAAATATAATAAAAACAGAAAAAACGCTACCTACTGCGTATTGGTTCTACGGGCAGTAACTTTTTCTACCGATGTCCGTCTTCGGTGCACTTTTTTTTCATTTTCGGTGCCTTTACGAGATCTACTAGCCGCAAACTGCTCCCTGTATCTCACCATTTAAATACGTTTTCCGTCGCGTATCTCATTGGTTGCGATCATACCAGCACTAATGCACCGGATCCCATCAGAACTCCGCAGTTAAGCGTGCTTGGGCGAGAGTAGTACTAGGATGGGTGACCTCCTGGGAAGTCCTCGTGTTGCACCCCTCTTTAACTTTTTCTTTCGTTCTATTTCCTTTTTTTTTCCCTCCCGTCGGAACTCCCTTTTAGACTCTCTAACTGATTTTTTCTTTCGCTCTTGACAGTTGCAATTTTACGTTATCCAACGCCGCGAAAATATAATAAAAACAGGAAAAACGCTACCTACTGCGTATTGGTTCTACGGGCAGTAACTTTTCTACCGATGTATATTTTCGGTGCACTTTTTTTTCATTTTCGGTGCCTTTACGAGATCGACTAGCCGCAAACTTCTCCCAGTATCCCACCATTTAAATACGTTTTCCGTCGCGTATCTCATGGGTGCGTTCATACCAGCACTAATGCACCGGATCCCATCAGAACTCCGCAGTTAAGAGTTCTTGGGCGAGAGTAGTACTAGGATGGGTGACCACCTGGGAAGTCCTCGTGTTGCACCCCTCTTTTACTTTTTCTTTCGTTCTATTTCTTTTTTTTTCCCTCCCGTCGGAACTCCCTTTTAGACTCTCTGACTGATTTTTTCTTTCGCTCTTGACAGGTGCTATTTTACGTTATCCAACGCCGCGAAAATATAATAAAAACAGGAAAAACGCTACCTACTGCGTATTGGTTCTATGGGCAGCAACTTTTTCGACCGATGTCTGTTTTCGGTGCACTTTTTTTTTCATTTTCGGTGCCTTTTCGAGATCTACTAACCGCAAACTGCTCCCTGTATCTCACCATTTAAATACGTTTTCCGTCGCGTATCTCATGGGTGCGATCATACCAGCACTAATGCACCGGATCCCATCAGAACTCCACAGTTAAGAGTTCTTGGGCGAGAGTAGTACTAGGATGGGTGACCACCTGGGAAGTCCTCGTGTTGCACCCCTCTTTTACTTTTTCTTTCGTTCTATTTCTTTTTTTTTCCCTCCCGTCGGAACTCCCTTTTAGACTCTCTGACTGATTTTTTCTTTCGCTCTTGACCGTTGCTATTTTACGTTATCCAACGCCGCGAAAATATAATAAAAACAGGAAAAATGCTACCTACTGCGTATTGGTTCTACGGGTACTAACTTTTTCTACCGATGTCCGTTTTCGGTGCACTTTTTTTTTCATTTTCGGTGCCTTTACGAGATCTACTAGCCGCAAACTGCTCCCTGTATCTCACCATTTAAATACGTTTTCCGTCGCATATCTCAAGGGTGCGATCATACCAGCACTAATGCACCGGATCCCATCAGAACTCCGCAGTTAAGAGTTCTTGGGCGAGAGTAGTACTAGGATGGGTGACCACCTGGGAAGTCCTCGAGTTGCACCCCTCTTTTACTTTTTCTTTCGTTCTATTTCTTTTTTTTTCCCTCCCGTCGGAACTCCCTTTTAGACTCTCTGACTGATTTTTTCTTTCGCTCTTGACCGTTGCTATTTTACGTTATCCAACGCCGCGAAAATATAATAAAAACAGGAAAAATGCTACCTACTGCGTATTGGTTCTACGGGTACTAACTTTTTCTACCGATGTCCGTTTTCGGTGCACTTTTTTTTTCATTTTCGGTGCCTTTACGAGATCTACTAGCCGCAAACTGCTCCCTGTATCTCACCATTTAAATACGTTTTCCGTCGCATATCTCAAGGGTGCGATCATACCAGCACTAATGCACCGGATCCCATCAGAACTCCGCAGTTAAGAGTTCTTGGGCGAGAGTAGTACTAGGATGGGTGACCACCTGGGAAGTCCTCGAGTTGCACCCCTCTTTTACTTTTTCTTTCGTTCTATTTCTTTTTTTTTCCCTCCCGTCGGAACTCCCTTTTAGACTCTCTAACTGATTTTTTCTTTCGCTCTTGACAGTTGCTATTTTACGTTATCCAACGCCGCGAAAATATAATAAAAACAGGAAAAACGCTACCTACTGCGTATTGGTTCTACGGGCAGTAACTTTTCTACCGATGTATATTTTCGGTGCACTTTTTTTTCATTTTCGGTGCCTTTACGAGATCTACTAGCCGCAAACTTCTCCCAGTATCCCACCATTTAAATACGTTTTCCGTCGCGTATCTCATGGGTGCGTTCATACCAGCACTAATGCACCGGATCCCATCAGAACTCCGCAGTTAAGAGTTCTTGGTCGAGAGTAGTACTAGGATGGGTGACCACCTGGGAAGTCCTCGTGTTGCACCCCTCTTTTACTTTTTCTTTCGTTCTATTTCTTTTTTTTTCCCTCCCGTCGGAACTCCCTTTTAGACTCTCTGACTGATTTTTTCTTTCGCTCTTGACAGGTGCTATTTTACGTTATCCAACGCCGCGAAAATATAATAAAAACAGGAAAAACGCTACCTACTGCGTATTGGTTCTATGGGCAGCAACTTTTTCGACCGATGTCTGTTTTCGGTGCACTTTTTTTTTCATTTTCGGTGCCTTTTCGAGATCTACTAACCGCAAACTGCTCCCTGTATCTCGCCATTTAAATACGTTTTCCGTCGCGTATCTCATGGGTGCGATCATACCAGCACTAATGCACCGGATCCCATCAGAACTCCGCAGTTAAGTGTTCTTGGGCGAGAGTAGTACTAGGATGGGTGACCTCCTGGGAAGTCCTCGTGTTGCACCCCTTTTTTAATTTTTCTTTCGTTCTATTTCCTTTTTTTTTTCCCTCCCGTCGGAACTCCTTTTTAGACTCTCTGACTGATTTTTTCTTTCGCTCTTGACAGTTGCTATTTTACGTTATCCAACGCCTGGAAAATATAATAAAAACAGGAAAAACGCTACCTACTGCGTATTGGTTCTACGGGCAGCAACTTTTTCTACCGATGTCCGTTTTCGGTGCACTTTTTTTTTCATTTTCGGTGCCTTTATGAAATCTACTAACCGCAAACTGCTCCCTGTATCTCACCATTTAAATACGTTTTCCGTCGCGTATCTCATGGGTGCGATCATACCAGCACTAATGCACCTGATCCCATCAGAACTCCGCAGTTAAGAGTTCTTGGGCGAGAGTAGTACTAGGATGGGTGACCACCTGGGAAGTCCTCGTGTTGCACCCCTCTTTTACTTTTTCTTTCGTTCTATTTCTTTTCTTTTCCCTCCCGTAGGAATTCCCTTTTAGACTCTCTGACTGATTTTTTCTTTCGCTCTTGACAGTTGCTATTTTACGTTATCCAACACCTGGAAAATATAATAAAAACAGGAAAAACGCTACCTACTGCGTATTGGTTCTACGGGCAGTAACTTTTCTACCGATGTCCATTTTCGGTGCACTTTTTTTTTCATTTTTGGTGCCTTTGCGAGATCTACTAGCCGCAAACTGCTCCCTGTATGCCACCATTTAAATACGTTTTCCGTCGCGTATCTCATGGGTGCGATCATACCAGCACTGTCAAGAGCGAAAGAAAAAATCAGTCAGAGAGTCTGAAAGGGACTTCCGACGGGAGGAAAAAAAAAGGAAAGAAAATGAAAGAAAAAGTAAAAGAGAGGTGCAACACGAGGACATCCCAGGAGGTTACCCATCCTAGTACTACTCTCGCCCAAGCACGCTTCACTGTGGAGTTCTGCAGGGATCCGGTGCATTAGTGCTGGCATGATCGCAACCATGAGATACGCGACGAAAAACATATTTAAATGGTGAGATACAAGGAGAAGTTTGCGGGTAGGAGATCTCGTAAAGGCACCGAGAATGCAAAAAAAGTGCTTCGAAAACGGACATCGATAGAAAAAGTTACTGCCCGTAGAACCATTACGCAGCAGGTAGCGTTTTTTGTGTTTTTATTATATTTTCGAGGCGTTGGATAACGTAAAATAGCAACTGTCAAGAGCGAAAGAAAAAATCAATCAGAGAGTTTGAAAGGAAGTTCCGACGGGAGGGGAAAAAACGAAAGAAAATAAAAGAAAAAGTAAAAGAGGGGTGCAACACGAGTACTTCCCAGGGGGTCACCCCTTCTAGTACTACTCTCGCCCAAGCACGCTTAACTGCGGAGTTCTGATGGGATCCGGTGCATTAGTGCTGGCATGATCACAACCATGAGATACGCGACGGCAAACGTATTTAAATGGTGAGATACTGGGAGCAGTTTGCGGCTAGTAGATCTCGTAAAGGCACCGAAAATGAAAAAAATAGTGCTCCGAAAACGGACATCGGTAGAAAAAGTTACTGCCCGTAGAACCAATACGCAGCGGGTAGCGTTTTTCCTGTTTTTATTATATTTTCGCGGCGTTGGATAATGAAAAATAGCAACTGTCAAGAGCGAAAGAAAAAATCAGTCAGAGTGCCTGAAAGGGAGTTCCGACGGGAGGGAAAAAAAAAGGAAAGAGAACGAAAGAAAAAGTAAAAGAGGGGTGCAACACGAGAACTTCCCAGGAGGTCTCCCATCCTAGTACTACTCTCGCCCAAGCACGCTTAATTGCGTAGTTCTGATGGAATTAGGTGCATTAGTGCCGGTATGATCGCACCCACGAGATACGTTACGAAAACGTGTTTAAATGGTGAGATACAGGGAGCAGTTTGCAGCTGGTGGATCTCGTAAAGGCACCGAAAATGAAAAAAAGTGCTCCGAAAATGAAAATCAGTAAAAAAAGTTACTGCCCGTAGAATCAATACGCAGCTCGAAGCGTTTTTCCTATTTTTATTATATTTTCGCGGCGTTGGATAACGTAAAATAGCAACTGTCAATAGCGAAAGAAAAAATCAGTCAGAGAGTCTGAAAGGGAGTTCCGACGGGAGGGAAAAAAAACGAAAGAAAATCAAAGAAAAAGTAAAAGAGGGGTGCAACACGAGAACTTCCCAGGGGGTCACCCATGCTAGTACTACTCTCGCCCAAGGACGCTTAACTGCGGAGTTCTGATGGGATCCGGTGCATTAGTGCTGGCATGATCACAACCATGAGATACGCGACGGAAAATGTATTTAAATGGTGAGATACTGGGAGCAGTTTGCGGCAAGTAGATCTCGTAAAGGCACCGAAAATGAAAAAAAAAGTGCTCCGAAAACGGACATCGGTATAAAAAGTTACTGCCCGTAGAACCAATATGCAGCGGGTAGCGTTTTTCCTGTTTTTATTATAATTTCACGGTGTTGGATAATGAAAAATAGCAACTGTCAAGAGCGAAAGAAAAAATCAGTCAGAGAGCCTGAAAGGGAGTTCCGACGGGAGGGAAAAAAAAGGAAAGAGAACGAAAGAAAAAGTAAAAGAGGGGTGCAACACGAGAACTTCGTAGGAGGTCTCCCATCCTAGTACTACTCTCGCCCAAGCACACTTAACTGCGGAGTTCTGATGGAATTAGGTGCATTAGTGCCGGTATGATCGCACCCACGAGATACGTTACAAAAAACGTATTTAAATGGTGAGATACAGGGAGCAGTTGGCGGCTGGTAGATCTCGTAAAGGCACCGAAAATGAAAAAAAGTGCCCCGAAAATGAAAATCAGTAAAAAAAGTTACTGCCCGTAGAATCAATACGCAGCTCGTAGCGTTTTTCCTGTTTTTATTATATTTTTGCGGCGTTGGATAACGTAAAATAGCAACTGTCAAGAGCGAAAGAAAAAATCAGTCAGAGAACCTGAAAGGGAGTTCCGACGGGAGGGAAAAAAAAGGAAAGAGAACGGAAGAAAAAGTAAAAGAGGGGTGCAACACGAGAACTTCCCAGGGGGTCACCCATTCTAGTACTACTCTCACCCAAGCACGCTTAACTGCGGAGTTCTGATAGGATCCGGTGCATTAGTGCTGGCATGATCACAACCATGAGATACGCGACGGAAAATATATTTAAATGGTGAGATACTGGGAGCAGTTTGTGGCTAGTAGATCTCGTAAAGGCACCGAAAATGAAAAAATAGTGCACCGAAAATGGACATCGGTAGAAAAAGTTACTGCCCGTAGAACGAATACGCAGCGGGTAGCTTTTTTCCTGTTTTAATTATATTTTCGCGGCGTTGGATAACGAAAAATAGCAACTGTCAAGAGCGAAAGAAAAAATCAGTCAGAGAGCCTGAAAGGGAGTTCCGACGAGAGGGAAAAAAAAAGGAAAGAGAACGAAAGAAAAAGTAAAAGAGGGGTGCAACACGAGAACTTCGCAGGAGGTCTCCCATCCTAGTACTACTCTCGCCCAAGGACGCTTAACTGCGGAGTTCTGATGGAATTAGGTGCATTAGTGCCGGTATGATCGCACCCACGAGATACTTTTCAAAAAATGGATTTAAATGGTGAGATACAGGGAGCAGTTTGCGGCTGGTAGATCTCGTAAAGGCACCGAAAATGAAAAAAAAGTTCTCCGAAAACGGACATCGGTAGAAAAAGTTAATGCCTGTAGAACCAATACGCAGCAGGTAACGTTTTTCCTGTTTTTATTATATGTTCGCGGCGTTGGATAACGTAAAATAACAACTGTCAAGAGCGAAAGAAAAAATCCGTCAAGGGGTCTGAAAGGGAGTTCCGACGGGAGGGAAAAAAAAGGAAAGAGAACGAAAGCAAAGGTAAAAGAGGGGTGCAACACGAGAACTTCCCCGGTGGTCACCAATCCTAGTACTACTCTCGCCCAAGCACGCTTTACTGCGGAGTTCTGATGGGATCCGAGGCATTAGTGCTGGTATGATCCCACCCAGGAGATACGTGACGGAATACGTATTTAAGTGGTGAGATACAGGGAGCAGTTTGCGGCTAGTAGATCTCGTAAAGGCACCGAAAATAAAAAAAAACTGCACCGAAAACGGACATCGGTAGAAAAAGTTACAGCCCGTAGAACCAATTCGCAGCTGGTAGCGTTTTTCCTGTTTTAATTATATTTTCATGGCGTTGGATAACGTAAAATAGCAATTGTCAAGAGCGAAAGAAAAAATCAGTCAGAGCGTCTGAAAGGGAGTTCCGACGGGAGGGAAAAAAAAAGGAAAGAAAACGAAAGAAAAAGTAAAAGAGGTGTGCAACACGAAGACATCCCAGGAGGTTACCCATCCTAGTACTACTCTCGCCCAAGCACGCTTCACTTCGGAGTTCTGATGGGATCCGGTGCATTAGTGCTGGTATGATTGCAACCATGAGATACGCGACGACTTACAATTTAGTAGCGCCCTCACTTCAATGTTTAGTAGGACGCTTATGTTCCATGAGCGCCCTCAAGGAACAAAATGACAAAAGTTGATATTATGCGCTAGGACGCTAATTCAACAATGTTACTGTTCTGACACTTACACTATTTCAGTTAACTTTTTCATAACTGTACGAAAACTTTTTAGAATCGTACAACAACTTTTTCAAAACTTTTTGAACGTTCTAATACTTTGTTAGAACATTCCTTTTTCGTGAATGATCAGATGATTCAGGTGCAATTACCGAAATTTGCACAGAGCTGAATCGATCCATTTCGAGAAAGAATGTAAATGTTGTATTTTATATAAACTAGAGCGCCGAAATTCACCAAGTCCATTGTGCTTCTGTTATTTCTATATATATGTGTTGCCTTAGAGCAGAAACACAACGAATCAATGCAAAAACTGATATTCATTCAAAAACGTTCTAACAATTTTCACTTGTGTGAAAAACTTTTGAAAGTTAGTCTTCTACTACTTGTGCTTTAACTTACGATCATTTTGAAAGAAAAACATCAAGTCTTCTGAATTGATTGATCTTCATCTTCATCATTTTCAAAATCCATTGAAGAAGACAAAAGCTCTTTGAACCTGTTTTCAGCCAAACTTCATCATACATATTTTGCTGAATCTGTGGTAACAGAAGGTTCAATCCAATGCTTTGTAAGTATCACTTTGATTCTGATTAAAGGGAATCATATCTCATCTTGTATTCTATTTGTAGTGACTGGTTAGTCACTAGGCTAGAGCAAGTGTTGCTCAAAATTGTAACGATCTTCTCATACCCGTAAGTTGAGAAAGTGTATTAGTTTGATCTTCACCCTTAAGAAGATCCATAATGGATTTTGAACAAATTCTAACTGAGGAGGTTAGGTAGTGGATGTAGGCGAGACCGAACCACTATAAATCCTGATTGCATTGTCTGTTTTACATTTATTGTATTTATTTGCTATACTTTGTTTAATCTGCTTTTAATATTCCGCACATTATTAAGAAAGGTTAAAATTTGCTAAGTGTACAATTCATCCTCCTCTTGGACATATTTAGGCCAACACTTACAATTCACATTAGCATGGTACAAATGATTACATTCATTTAATGCTCAATGCAAAACACATATTAGATTAAGAGCAAACAGATCAATTTATATTCATTTAAAATGTTATAAGAGTATGATCATAACATCAAGTTCTGAGTAAACAAAACATATACAAGTATAAT
Source organism: Paratinospora sagittata (assembly GCA_035771175.1). Taxonomy (NCBI): domain Eukaryota; kingdom Viridiplantae; phylum Streptophyta; class Magnoliopsida; order Ranunculales; family Menispermaceae; genus Paratinospora; species Paratinospora sagittata. The sequence continues at coordinate 26,827,170 of CM069610.1, forward strand.
ATAAGTCAGTACATTACACAACAAGATAAACTATAAACTCCCCCTATCTTATAGCTTCCCACTTGAGCTGACTTAGCCTAATGTGTACATTATCTTCTCCTCCTTTTGAAAACATCAAAAAGCGGATAGATTTAGCTCGAATTGGGACCCTTGCCTTTTCTTTTTCTTTCATCTCCCTCTTTCTTCTTCAATCCACTTGAATTGGCTTCCATTTCTTTGGAATCATTTTTGGGTTTCCTTGGTGCTCGTGGTGTCTTGGAATCACTGAGGCTATAATTCTCTTTGGATAAGCTCTTAAGAAATTTTTCAATAACAACAACTTGCTTGGACTTCTTGACAAATTTTTCGTGAGCTTGCTTGGAAACACCAAATTGGAATGGATCTAGAGGTGGACCAGGTTTGAATCCTTTCTTTTTTTCTTTCAACAAGACCCTTAGCAAATTCAGGTGAGATGGTATGACCTTCGAATTCTGAACTGACTGGGTGCTTGTGTTTTAGATTTGGAAATTGTTCAGATGCAGTACTGGAAGGTGGAGACACTCTTTTTAAGACTCTATGCAGAGGCCCTTCATCTGACTCTTCTTCATCTTCACACTCTAGAATACCAAGAAGTGTATCAGACTCCTTAGGTCCTTGTGGCCTTGTGAACGCTGAAGCTCTTGGTGCAGGTGAAACATTTACACCCTTCTTCTCCAACAGATGAAATAACATGCCAAAACATTTCATGCAATAGGCAATGTACCAAACAGTTTAGTGTAATCGATTATTCATTGCCTTGAAAAGGTCTTCAAAGAAGCCTACAACACCTTTAACTCGATCTACAACAGTTGTAACAGTGTATGAATGATCCATTATTGAAGAGACAAGGAATGCAATCCTCTTTTCTATTGTCGACATCTTCTCATAAGATTGAGTGATCAAGGCTAGAATCTTGGTCAGTCTGCTTGCTGCACATGGTGCTGGCCCAGTAGTATGTACACTGTCCTTCAAACTTGAAATGACCATCAACACTAGATCAAGATCTACTTTGTTAGATGCTTGGTCCAAGATAACTTCCAAGATTGATTGTAGAGCATTTGTGCTAGATTTATTTTGAGATGACTCAGCATCCTTGTTTTTTAAATTCTGAATATCCTCAGAAATCTTCTTTAGAATTTCTGCACTCGAATCACGTTGAGCTGATCTTGGTGGTCTTACTCCTTGTTGGCTTGATGTGGCTTGATTATGGGCATGAGAAGGCAGTGAACTGGTTTGGATTTGAATTGATTGTTGTCTTGTTTGAACAGAAGCAACAAAGGCCTTCATGAAGGCCTTGATCTGTTGCAAATTTTCTTGAATATCATTCATCAGACCATCAGTAGGTGAGGAAGTGGAGCTTGATGAAGGTAGAGATTGCATAACACCCAATTGACTATCCATTTGCTATGTCACTTTTCCTAGCATTTATGTTGCTTGGATCAAGTGAGTGGTGTATTCTTTAATCTCGTTAATCTCTTCATTTTCCTGAACCTTCAGAGAATTCCTAATTTCTGTTAAAATATCATTCTTCTGCTGTAACTAATTTTGTTCCAACTTGTTCATCAGTTGAGACATAACAAAAATCTGATATTCTTTGACTTTTCTTAGAAAATCTTCTTCTTTGAAGAAATAATTTGCAGGCATGCTAGAAGAAGGATATGATGGTGAATGGTGATCAGATCGATCATGTGAAGATGAACTCTTTTCAGGAGTAACTTCTACAACATACTCATCTTCTTGAAGATTAACAACAACCTCATGGTATTCTTCACTCTGAACTTCATTATCAACATCCATTCTTGTATCAACTCCACTGTAGGGTATGATAGCAAGCTCATAATCCCTTTTTTCTGTAAATTCCAAGCCAACTGAATGAGATTCTTCTTCTTCTGGAATCTCTTCTTCAGCAAATCCACTTTATTTGGGAACATGGGGTTCCTATGATAAAGGAACATCCACAGGAGATGGTGGATCAGAAATAGTCCTCTCTGAGTCATTACTAACTCTCTCCTGAACAACCTCATCAATGATGTCCTCCATGATTGCATCAATAGCCTCTTTTGCAGTTAATTATTCGTCAACAACAGTTTTTGCAATTTGGCTAACTTCCTCCATGACATCATCTTCAGCTCTATCAATATTCTTAGCCTGACTGTCTTGAGTAGTTTGAACAACCTGCTCTATATGAACCTCTTCTATGATCTGTTCATCGTACCTTAGTCTGAATATCAGTTGTTTGGGTTTCAACCAAACATACTTCTTCAGCTCGAACATCTTCAACAACTGGATCATCAGGTTCAACTTTCATAGCTTGAGTTACAACATGTTCAGTTTCAACAACAAGATCAACTTGTTCTTCCAAAGCCTGATCAATTGAAACATGAACAACTTCTCCTTCTACTTTAGGAATAACTTCTTCTCTTGCTTAAGACTGAGCTTCTCTTTTTCCACTAGATTCATCTTCTTGTGGAACTTCTGCCATTGGAAACCATTTTTCCAATGTAGGGACATACACATGTCTCATCAACTTCACAATGGTCTGACCAATGTAGAGATATCTGTTGGTTTCTTTAGCATCTTCACCACTGAAGTTAACTCCACTCTTCTGAAATAGTGTGGTGAGGTACATTCCAAATGGAAGACCTCCTTCTCTACTTTCCACAGTATCCATAATGTGTAAGAGAATGTGGGCGAGATTAATTTTCTTCTTCTCTAGAATATACCATACTAGGAATAAGTCTAGTTCATTCACATTTCCCCTACTACCGGACTTGGGCTGAATGATATGAGTAATGATGTTGTGAATTATTCTGGAAATAAGTTCAAAGGATTGGTTAGTGAGTTTCTTATCAACACTCATATGATCATTCCTGGTAATGATATTAAATTTAGGGCAGAAAGGCTGTTATAGCCCGGGTAATGGAATTTTCCTTTAGTAAAAGAAATTATGTGAGAAGTCTCATTACTGGGTAGTGAGAATGTGTCAGAAAAAAATTTAGGAGAAATCTCAATAGATTTTCCTTTGACTTTGGACTTTCTTACAAGTCTTCATCTGGGTTTCTCTTCAAGATTTTGATAAAATTGGCCGATAAGACGAGGATACCATCTAGAATGGTAGGTAAGCATTTTGGTCCAGCCTTGGAACTCAAACAAGGATAAAACATCTAGGTGTGAGTTGGTAAAGAACTCAAAATCAACAAAACAACCATCTATTACAACTCGGTTGGCAAGCTTTATAGCTTTATCTCCCTTTTTGGATTTCTGGGTTGAAAAGTTGGGTGTGGAACTTCGGTTGAGGTTTCAACTGGAATCGTGGGTACAAAGGCGATGGGTGCCTCAACTGGTTCAGCTTGGGACAGTTCAGTTCTTTGTCTCACTTTCCTAGGTGGAGGTGGCGAGGCAGATGAAGCTCTCTTTCTGGATGAGAAAGTGTGAAACTTCTTTGTCTTGGGAGCCATTGAAAAAACCAGAATAACAATGGTAGAAAACTAAAAAGTCTCGGTGAAAACTTGTGAAATGGGGATCAAAAGATTCAGAATCAAGTAAAGATCAAGTTTTTATCTAAGGATTTGAAGGGCTGACACGAAGATATCAGTTGATAGTAGGAGTAGCAGTGGTTCTGCAACTTGTTCCATGTAAGTTTCAGAATAAGCGTCCTAGGGCATCAAGATGTGAAAGTGCCAACTAGGTCACCATTAGTTGGATGTATACTTACCCAAATCGATAAGCATGCACCTGACATACTCCCGTGCCACTACCTAGTGATTATTAGCGTCCTAGTGTTTTTATCACTTAAACTAATCAGCGTCCTCCCTTAGACGAGTGTCTTCGAACAACTAATGCCTTTGGGCGTATTAGCGTCCTTACGCGTTATTAGCATCCTACTAGTGCAGTGAGCGTGCTGCTCAAATGCAATAGTAGTGTCCTAAAATGCTATCGTCGTCCTCATGAACACTTATGCATTGATTTTAATCAGATGCAATTAATCATTCTTAAAGATCTCATGGACGAATAATCAATATCAATAATTAAATTCCATAGATCAATCATCAATAAATTAATCACGTGAACAAAATATTCAATCATTTCAAGCAATGCATGATTAAAAATAATCATTTAATTTCAATAATCACTGATAAATGTATTCAAATAAACATAGCAGTGATAGAGTAACTTTTACACCTTTGCACAATTTTTTGGTTTTTACTTCAAGGCACTGCAAAGTCCTCGATTTGTGCACTGTGCCTTTTGTTGAAGCAGCTGAGATATTTCATGATGTTTATTCTCCATGCTGACTTTTGTTATATGCAAACCGCAAGTGTACAATGTTTAGTAGTAGTAATAACCGATGAAAATCGGATTGTCGTCCTCTAGGATTATTCACCTCACCAATTACCATTTTCACTAATCTTTAAATTTATCTAGCAAATCAAATGGTAGAATTTCAAGTATTTAAACAAAAAATTAATTTAATCAAAGCAATTAAACTATGGAAAATATCAATATATGCAAAAATCTAGAGAATCAACTTCACCCAACTGTCAATTATGTATTTTAGATATACTTATTATCAAATTCATTTTCTAGTTTATTAGTCAAAATCCTTTAGTCTCTAACTCCCTCTTTCGAGTGCTGAATTAGAACGCATCACCAAGAATAGGGTTCGATTTCTTAATAAAACCTGTGTTCTTAACAACTCATTAAACCTTGTGATTTTCCTACAACTTCCAGAGGTATCGTAAATCTCTCAATTTTACTACAATCTTAGGTCTTAAATCCCTTATTCCAACCTAGGAAACCCTCTCTTGAGTGCCGCCTCCCAAGTCTAGGATCAATTAATCCGTGGCCAAAAGATTAAAGGCATCAAACATGGAGAGACATGAATAAACTAAGAAAATATCATTGTTAATAAACAAAAACCCAAAATCAAACCATAATATCTAGTTTAGGATCCATCTCCTCTCTAGAGAAAAAACTTAGTTCATAACTTGGAATAAAGAAACATAAGACATGAAGAAAGACATGAAAATAGACATTAAACACAAACTAGGCCTTGGAACTTGTAGATTTCTCCATTGTCTCCAATGTAGATTTCTCCGTGTTCCCTTGCTCCTAGTCGCCTCTTTCTCTTCTCTAGTCTCTTTCCCTTGAAATACCCTAAATTTTGATATATAATATGCCCCAAAGTCATGGAAAATCAAAATTAGAAAGTATAGAAAATCACACTTAAAATTCGCAAAAATCTCGAAATTGTGAAAATCTCTCCGCGTTGCGACACCCATAACATGTTGAACTTAGCCATTTTTCTGCTCCGTTTTGACTTCTATTCTTCATGTTTCTTCATTGCATCTTCTTGTACATGTTTCCATCATCCAAATCCATGATCTACACATCTAAACACCTACAAAACAAAGCAAATCTAATTAGTAACACACCTAAATAATCAAATCTATCAACTTGTAAAATTATCAAGCAAAATAAAGCATGAAAAACCAAACTATTCCTAAACTAACAAATGCACCAAAATTAACATAAACACATCAAACTAATGCATGAAATGTCCTAAAACACACCTGAAACATGCCCTAAAACATGTCTAAATACGTACTTATCAAATACCCCCAAACTTAGGACTTTGATCGTCCCAAGCAAAGGGAAAACAAAAATTAAATAAAGACTTATCTCAACATTGTAAACACATATATAGCCTCCAATATTACACCAAAAAAAATATTCACTTCTAGGAAGAACTTCAAGAGTATAAAGTTGTCCAGAATTTCAACCCAACTCTTACCAAGTTTCACTTTTGATTCTTTCACACTTAAGTACATAGCTAATCTCATCAAACTAATCATGCAAGTCATGAACAAATGTAAGCAAGTATTAAATGTGAGATCTCAAAATTTAGATTGGAACTCCATATGCAAGTCTTTCACACCACTCTCCACTAATGTAGATCGCACACCATTTAGAATCACTAGGTCTTTCATAGGTTGTAATGTAGGCCAAAGTTCAAATGTAGGAAAATAGGAGAATTTTAGCTCAAAACACCCTAATCACTTTAATCACTTATAAACATCCGAAACATTATATTTGGAACAAAAAAAACCCTTTTCAACACATATAGCCACTTCAAATATTCAACTATTTCATTTCACTCAATCCCCATTCTTTTATTTGCATTTTGTTTTTCATAGAATGCTACACCCCCAAACTAGTTTCTTTTCAACACATAGATGTAACACCCTTTTCTTCTCTTTTTCAATATAGCTCATAAGCAAACTTCTAGAATTTTTTTCTTCTTCTTTATCACCCTCTTTTCTCATTGCCCCTTTTCTACCTTTCAAAAAGATAGCACTCCAACATAATCAAAGTGTATAAGGTGCATAGGTTAATCACTTATAAACATCCGAAACATTATGTCTGGAACAAAAAAAAACCCTTTTCAACACATATACCTACTTCAAATATTCAACTATTTCATTTCACTCAATCCCCATTCCTTTATTTGCATTTTGTTTTTCATAGAATGCTACACCCCCAAACTAGTTTCTTTTCAACACATAGATGTAACACCCTTTTCTTCTCTTTTTCAATATAGCTCATAAGCAAACTTCTAGAATTTTTTTCTTCTTCTTTATCACCCTCTTTTCTCATTGCCCCTTTTCTACCTTTCAAAAAAATAGCACTCCAACATAATCAAAGTGTATAAGGTGCATAGGTTGAAAACAAAGAATTTAAACAGATAAAGCTTAAAGTTCATAATGCATAGGTAACAAAGAAAAGATATTCAGCTCAAAATGGGTACTATGGATACAATCAAAAGTAGGGTAGGCTATTTGGCTCAAGCTCATCCAAACATGGCCTAAATCATCTTCTTCATAGTGTGTTTTCTAGGATTTCACTTCGAGTGGTGATCAAACTTGTTCTAGAATCCCTAGAGCTCTCAGATATTAATTAGCAAGCACAAGTCCATTCCAAACAATCTTAATCTAATGATCAAAACCATGTACAAATAGTTAAGTCTCTCCAACAATTCCCAACAAAAAGTTGGATCAAGCACACAGACATATAGGTAACTTTCTACATTCTTTTATCTTTTCATATCTCTGAATTGTTCTCTTGTCATTGGCCCTCCATAAGTAAGTCTAAAGTTGTAAAAGAATGTGATTACCTAATCTATACTAATGCACATTCAACAAACATATCATGAAAAAAATTCAAAACTCTCCCCCCAAACTAATAAAAGCAAGCATTGTCCTCAATGCATGAAATTATCAAAGAAAAACTAGGAAAACATAGGCAAATAAAAGAGAAGAGAGTTTAGAAAAACAATATACATATGCATACATAAACGTCCAAAATATACAACACGCCTCACCATCTAAGTTTAACCAATGTCATAGATTACATATGTATCAAAATAGTCAAAACAATATACATATGCATACATAAACGTCCAACCATACATAGGAGTCCTAGACTCACATCGAGACGTCTTAGCTTTGATAATGGCTAGATCCTCAAGCAAACACAATACCCTTGCCTTTGCCTTTATCAGTAGAACCAGAAAAGAGAGTAAGAGGGTGAGCCAACTATGCCCAATGAATAGTGTTCAATAATGTCATCAATTATTCATCAATAAGTCATATAGTATGCATGCGTGAAATAATACTCATGAACATGTGACTCATAAAACACATGGCATAGTAAAAACTTAAACATTTTCATGCATCCTTAAAATCTCCACTGACCGTCAGCTATCTTCTTAGACCTCAAGTTGGTCCTCCCATATCGGGGCATAGCTAGATCTCTAGGTCATTCATCCACTTTACCACATCACTTTTATACTGTAGTAGACCAACATATGGTCCTCCCTTCTTGGGGTACAGTTGACATCAAAATCATTCACTCTCATCATAGTGAAGTGATCCTCCCATATTGGGGTATGTCTACCTCTAGGGATCTTTAGCTTGGAAAGTAAACAATTAAGTCTCAAGCCTCCTAGGCATTCATCATTCAACCCACTCTAGAGAAACTTAGCTTGGCTCATGCACAAGCCTCCTAAATGTCTCAACATCCAGGGAACGTAGCTTGGAAACATTCACAGCCTTCTAGAGTCTTCTATGCATGCATTTCAAAACATAGTAAACACATGCACTTCCATAATGATAATTCACGCTTTCAACATACAAGTATAACTAAATATGATGACATAAGTGATAAACAAAATGACAACTACTCACAACCAAGCCACGCAAGCTATTACTATCCACACACGGTCAATACTGATTCCCAATGCCAATCAAGATCTTGAAATCATAAGTATATGTACATACATCAATCACTATGATCATTCTCATATATAAGTAATAATCATGATAATTTCTCATCTCAATAAGTCTATGTGCATTCAAGTCAAACCATGGTTTTCATTTTACATGATCAACCTCGACATCCGTGCTCAAGACTTAGTCTAAGTCTAGGCCTAGTCAAGGTAATCCAAGACAATGTACCATTAACATTTAAAACCATGAAAGATTGACCAAAATCAACTCAATTCCTCAATTTAAATCAATACATGGCATGTGACCCAATTTGGAAAAAAAATCTCTACAATAGGCATAGAACCAAATTGCACTAAGTCATACAAAATTAACATAGATTCAAACATTCTAAACCCATGATTCCACTCAATATAGGTCCAATTAGATAATCCCCAAGTCAATTTGATCAATTGACTTGGTTTAGGTCAAAAGCCCAAATTTGGGCAAAATCCCCAAAATCAAGCCCTAGGCCGATTTTACACGACAACTAGGTATTTCGATGGATAAAATACTGAACACCATCATCAATCAACTAGAATCAGCCATTTATCCAACATAGTTGACATGCAATCCCATAGGAAAACCCTAAGTTCATTTTCTAGGTTTAAGGCCATTACACTTGACTCCACCAATTTTCCATTCAATATTTTGTTCGGATGTATCAAGCTGCCAACATGAATTATTAGTCACAAAATCAACCTTACAGATTGAAGAATATTAAGAGACGAACCTTCTGTCCAAATGTCAGCTCAATCCAACGGTCGACCGAAGAGATCAACCTCTTTAATGAACATATCTCTAATCAAATGATTTCTCCTTTCCTGTTGCAAATACTTGTACTCTGATGATTATATCTCCCAAAATACTAGACTGGTAAACATCTTAACCATACATAATGTACAAATTTCTGTTACAAACCTTCTGATGAAATATCAGATCAATCTAACGGTAGATTCAGGAGATCTATCAGTTTGATATAAACTGTACGAAAAATTCATACTTTCCGACCATCTTTGTTTGGGATGTTATATCTCTCAGAAGAAAAGCCTAATCAAGATCTCCACCAACCAGAATGAATAGTCATAAGAGATGAACGGGAGGAAAAAATCTCAACTTGATCCGACCACGGATCTATGAATCCAGTGTCTGATGTAAAGTGCTGGAGAAATAACCGTGATTCTGATTACTTATGTTTCAACGACAATAAATCACAAAATAAAACTCCGATCAAAATCTTGACCGGACAAAAGATACATGTAAAAGACACGAACAAACTCACTAAATTTGAGCTCAATCCGACCATAGATCACCAAGATCTAGCTCTTTGTGAATGGTTTGCATAAGCATTTTTCCTTTTTTTTCTCTTTCTCTTCTTTTTTTCTTCTTTCCTTCTCCTCTTCTTTTCTCAATGTGAATGGAAAAGAAAAATGAGAGGATGGGCTGATCTAATGGTATATGCTTTAGATGCTAACAATCCCATGCTCCCATGTGTTGCTTTACTGAGCCAACACCCTCATCCCATTTCAAGTACATAATAAAATATTTTGTTTTTTTTATCCAAGTGTTGCTCACAACTTCTCATATATCACATGGGTGCATTAATAAGAGCATTTAATATGGTCCTTCAACAAGCTACAAGTCAAAACAATGACTTCCTCAACAAGTTATTTAAATATGGCTTCTTCAACAAGCCACCCACAATAGTATTAATATGGCTAATGATATTAATAAAAATAATAACACCACCAATAATAATACTTTCTATAAGCAATAATCACATACAATTCTTTAAACAACTTAATATCATATGAAAACACATGATCAAACACACATCAAATATCAAATATACAAACATACACATCAATGCAAGCACATAGAGTTTGGGCAAAATGCAATTGGGTTATGGGTTAGATGAAATGATTTTCAGGGAGTTACATTAGTGATCAAAATTTAACTTGTTTGAGTGATGTTGTGCATGATGATGCATGATTATGGCATAGAAGACTAGCACATGTTAGCATGGATAACATATCTAGACTTGTCAAAAATGAGCTTGCAAAAGGCATTCCCAAAGGAGTGTACTTAAAAGGTAAGGTGTGTGAACCTTGTCAACTTGGAAAGCATACCAAATTGTCTTTCAAGAGTAAAAAGATTATGTATACTAGTAGAACTCTTGAAATGATACATACAGACTTATTTGGACCAACACGAACACAAAGCTTAGGTGGAAAATCATATGTGTTTGTGATTGTTGATGATTACTCTCGTTATACATGGGTATTCTTTCTTGGTCATAAACATGAAGTGTGTGATATATTTATGAAATACTGCTATAGAGTAGAAAATGAGAAAGGATACAAAATCAAGATCATTAGAAGTAAGTGATAGAGGTGGAGAATTTGTAAACAAAAATCTTGAGGATTTTTATAATCAACAAGGACACACTCATCACTTATCAGCCCCAAGAACTCCGCAACAAAATGGGGTAGTTGAAAGGAAGAATAGAACACTTCAAGAGATCTGTAGAACTATGCTTTGTGAATACAACACATCTACACACTTTTGGGCTGAAGCAATTAGTACCGCATGCTATGTAATAAATCGAACCTTAATTAGAAAAAGCATGAAGAAGACTCCATATGAAATATGGAAAGATAGAGTGCCCAATATTGGACACTTTAAAGTGTTTGGATGCAAATGTTACATCTTGAACACTAAGAAAGATTTGGATAAGTTTGATCCAAAATCTGACATAGGCATTTTTCTAGGATATTCATCTCATAGCAAAGCTTATAGAGTGTACAACAAGTCATCTAAGGTAGTAGAGGAGTCAATCCATGTAAAGTTTGATGAACTTGATCCATGGCTAAATATATGTGAAAAACTGAACTTGAATAATGATGATGATGATATGATCAACAAGAACACTGTGAACCTAGAGGAAGACAACCAAGAAACACTAGTTCCTAAGAATTCTAGACTATTTATAAATTATCCCAAAGATCAAATTTAGGTGATCCATTTAAGGGAGACTCCACCAGAGCTGCATTGAATAAAGATCAAGGGCATGTAGCCTTTGTATCCCAAATAAAACCCTCTAAGGTTGAGGACGCTATAAATGATGAAAACTGAACTCTTGCCATGCAAGAAGAGTTAGGACACTTTGTTAGAAACAATGTCTGGAATTTAGTACCTAGACCATCTCACCAATCAGTTATAGGAACTAAATGGGTCTTTAGGAATAAGGCCAGATTGGTTGCCCAAGGATATAATCAAGAAGAAGGAATTGATTTTGAAGAAGTTTTTGCACCTGTAGCAAGACTTAAAGCAATTAGAATGTTACTAGCTTATGCTTGCTATAAAAATTTTCTACTATATCAAATGGATGTGAAAAGTGCCTTTTTAAATGGGTACATCAATGAAGAAGTATATGCAGAACAACCTCCAAGTTTTGAAGACTTTCAAAACCCAGATCATGTGTTTAGGCTAAACAAGGTGTTATATGGTTTAAAACAAGCTCCTAGAGTTTGGTACGTTAGATTAAGCACATTCCTTCTTGAGCACAAATTTCTTAAGGGAAAATTAGACCCAACGTTGTTCATTAAGCACAAAGAATTACCTCGTGCACAATCTGAAGCTGGAAGCAATGGTATTTGCATTGAAACTTTGGAGGCATTACTTGTATGGCGAGAGGTTCACTTTATTGTCTGATCACAAAAGTCTGAGATATTTTTTTTCTAGAATAGTTGAACATATGACAGAGGCGATGGCTTGAGCTGCTCAAGGATTACAATTTTGTGTTGGAGTACTACCCGGGAAAGGCCAACGTGGTAACAGACGCACTAAGAAGGAAGAGGGTTGAGGTAGGAGTAGTGACCTATCATATGAGACATGAGTGGATGATGTTAGAGGAGTAAACCATGATGAGTACCAGCTCCATCCCTACTTCAATTGTAATATCTGTAGAGATGAGGGCTCAGCCGGACCATATTCAGAAAGTAATCGATCAGCAGAAGAGTAATGGAAAATATAAGGAGTATCAAGATTGGACTGCACGTGCTAACTATCCATATTGGAGGATGTCTTAAGATGGCATGATCAGATATTGAGGTAGACTTTGGGTGTTCATAGATCGAGCATTGAGGATAGAGTTACTCTAAGAGGCTCACAAAACAAGATATACAGTACACACAGGGGGCACCAAGATGTATCATGATGTGAAACGAATGTATTGGTGGCCGAGAAGGAAGAAACACATTGTAGACTTCGTCCGGAGATATGAGGTGTGCCAACAGGTTAAAGCTGAGCACCAGAGACCTAGAAGATTATTGCATTCACTGCCTATTCCTCAATCGAAGTGGGGACATATTGCTATGGATTTTGTGGTAGGGTTACCCAGATCACAGAGGAGGCATGATGCTATATGGGTGATAGTTGACTAGTTGACCAAATTGGCACACTTCTTGCCTATTTCCATGAAAGACCCACTTGAGAAGCTGAGCAAGAAGTACATGGACGAGATTGTGAGGTTGCATGGTGTACCTGTGTTTATAGTGTCAGATCAAGATCCCAGATTTACATCCAGATTCTGGTAGAGTCTACACCGCTTGACACCCAGCTTCACCTAAGTACCGCATTCCATCCAAAAATCGATGGCCAGATAGAAGGATTGATTCAAGTCTTTGAGGATACGCTCAAGGCTTGTGTACTTGACTTCATGTGTCAATGGGAGACGTACATTCCATTTTATGAGTTTGTCTACAATAATAGTTATCAGAGTAGCATCAGAATGGCCTCATTTGAGGCATTATATGGGAGATCTTGTAGATTACCAATTTGTTGGGCAGAAGTCGGTGAGACATTGATTTTTCGCCTAGATGTAGTGCAAGACCACACAGATCGAATCAAGCATATCAAGTAGAGGATGAAGGCAGCCCAGGACAGACAAAAGAGCTATGTTGATCGACGACGTAGAACCTTAGAGTTTGCGATGGGAGATCATGTGTACTTGATGGTCTCGTCACACAAGGGGCATTTGAGATTCGGGATAAAGGGCAAGGTTGCTCCCCCTTATGTTGGGCCGTTTGATATTCTTGAGAGAGTCGACCTGTTAGCTTATTGGCTCGCCTTGCCACCACAGTTGGCCGGAGTTCATAATGTGTTTCATGTATCGATGCTTCAGAAGTATTATCCAGACCAAAGTCATATCATTGATTGGAGTGGTTGTTCACTATCAACCGCAAGCGTACGACGTCAAGTAGTAATAAACCGATGAGAATCGGGTTGTCGTCCTCTAGGATTATACGCTCTTTACTAAATACCGTTTTCACCAATGTTTAACTTAATCTAAACAATCAAAATATGATTCAAGGAACTAAACACTTAAAGAAAATTAAATAGATAAGCAATCAAATAATGAATAGATATGAAGATAGGAAAGCCTAGAGATTCAACTTCAACTAACCGTCAACTATGTATATTAGATATGTTTATCATTAATATGTTCTTCAAATTTATAAGTCAAAAATCCTATAGTCTTTAATTCCCTCTCTCGAGTGCTGAATTATAACATATCACCAAGGGAACGACTTCGATCTCTCGATAAAAACTGAAACCCTAGCGACTCATTACACTTTGTGATTTTTCCTACAAGTTCAAAAGATATAACACATTTTTCGATTTTATGATAATCTTAGGTTATATTTCCCTTGATCCAACTTAAGGAACCCTCTTTTGAGTGTCGTCCCCCAAGTCTATGATCATTTAATCCGTGGCCAAAAGATTAAAAGCATTAAACCCATAAAAAATATAAATAAACCATGAAGAATCAATTAATGATAGAACATAAATCCAATCTTAAAACTAGTATTTAGCATCAAATCCATCTAACCTCTAGAATAATAGTTTAGTTCATAACTTGAAAGATAGAAACACAAAACATGGTTAAAAACTTGAACTTGAACATAGAAATGAAACACCTTGGATGTGAATCTCTCTCCCTTGTCTCCAACTTCAATATCTTATTCTCCGCTTCATTTCGAGTTGTCTTGTCTTGTTCTCCTCTCTCTGATCCCTACAAACCCTAATCAATGAAGTAGATATAGGTACAAGCCAATAGGAAGTTTTACTAGAAACCACGAAGTCACACAGCTTAATCCCAAAACTTTCTATTTTCGCGTAGGCCTTGATGTCACGACGCCCACATTGGATGTTGTGGCGCCCAGTTACAGGTTCCTCTTTCTTCTCTCTCGCATCTTGGAGCCATGCCGCCCAGTCTCTATTTTGTGCACACTTTCTCCTCATTTTCTCTTGTGGACTTAGCCATTTCTTGACCTCCTTAGCTTGCTATGTTCATGAATCTTCATTCCAACTTCTTGTATTATGTTTTCATCATCCAAATCAACTTTCACCACATCTAAACACCTACAAAACAAAACAAAACTAATGACTAACACACTTTTATAATCAACTTAACTAACTTATAAATATAAAAACCAAAATAAAGCATAAAATACCAAAAATTGACTAAACTAACAATTAAACCAACCTAATAAATGAATAAACTATCCTAAAAATAATCTAAAACATACTCAAATAATATCTAAATATGTAACTCGTCAAATACCCCCAAACCTAGGACTTTGATGATCTCGAGCAAAGGGAAAAAAAAACTAAAATTCACTAATCCCCAAATCACATTCTATCGTCATATTCTCAAACAAATTAAAATTTGATTTGAAAAAACAGTATGAACATCATCATCATGGCATCTAAGATCACGTTGAAAAGATAATAACTCATCGAAAAATTTCCAGAGAGTTAGAAATGTCTAGAATTTCAATCCAACCTCTTACCTAGCCTCATCTTTCATTTTCAAACACACCAATACATGGTCAATCTCATAAAATCACTCATGAATTTCATAGACAAGTGCAAGCAAGTATAAAATACATGTGATCTCAAAGTATATATTTTTAAAATGAACTCCATAGGCAAGTCTTTCACACTACTCTCCACTAATGTAGATCACATACCATTCAGAATTAATAGGGATTTCATAGGTTGTAATGTAAGGCCAAGGCTCAAAGGTAGGGAAAAATTGAAAAAACTAAGCTCAAAACACCCTAAACACTTTCATCATTTTCAAAACATCAAGAACATTACATATAGAATCCAAAAACCCCAATTTCAACAAATATACCCAACTTCAACTATTCAACTACTACTCAATCCCCATTCTTTTACTGTTTGCTTTCATCTACACCCCAAACTTATTTCTTTTTAACACATAGGAATAACATTCTTCTTTGTTTTTCTCATTCATTCTTTTCATCATCATCATTATTATTATTATTATTATTATTATTATTATTATTATTATTATTATTATTATTATTATTATTATTATTATTATTATTATTATTATTTATAAAGCTCATAAAACAAGCAAATTATTATTATTATTATTATTATTATTATTATTATTATTATTATTATTATTATTATTATTTATAAAGCTCATAAAACAAGCAAACTTCCAAACCCAATATACTCCTCTTTATGACCTTCTTTTCATACTTTATTCCCATATTCAACCCTAAAAAATATAAACACTCCAACATACTCAAAGTGTATAAAGGTGCATAAGGTGAAAAATAGGAATTTAAACATGTAAGCTCAAACTAAATATTTCGTGGGTAACAAAGAAAAGGTTAAAAGGCTCAAAATGGGTAACTAAGGTATAATTAAAATATAGGTAGGCTTTATGGCTCAAACTATCCAAACATGCCCTAAATTATCTTCTTCATGGCATGTTCTCTAGGATTTCGCCTTGAGTAGTGATCAAACATGTTTTAGAATTCATAGAAATCTAAAAATATAACTTGCTTACAAAAGTCTAATCCAAACAATTCATGATTCCTCAATCAAAACCGACATGTAGAGAATTTCAAACAAAACCAAGTTAAAGGTTGAATTAAGCACACAGACTTATAAATTTCTCTTTACATTCTCCTTGAGTCATGTTTAAATGAATGTTTTCTTATCATCGACCATCCATAAAAATATAAAATCAAATCAAAATTTGTGAAAAAAATATGGCATCCTAATCTACTCTACATCATAAAACAACTAACTCATATGTTTACCATGACAAAACAAAAATTAAAATTTTTTAAGTCTCCCCCCAAAACTTAAAACAAGTATTGTCCTCAATGTTTCACAAGAAATGCATAACAAGAGAATAGATGCAAGTAAAGTAAGGAAGGCTTCGAAAACCCTCTGAACCCCAAGGTTTGAAGTTTCTACGTTATGCATTCTATCCTTCTTTCCATATAGCTTGAAAGAGGGCCCCCAAACTTGAGTTAGAACTTGGAAAAAAAAAAGTCAATGGCCAGGAAAAATAATAAGCAACTAAAGAAACAAAATAAGTGAACTAAAAACTCTAAAAACCGACGAGTTGCCTCCCAACAAGCACTTGGTTTAAAGTCCTCAGCCCGACTCCTCTTTGTCTTTAAGGCTCTCCAACAGTGATGTGTTCGTCACGCCGCTCCTTTTGTTCAAAGTAATGCTTCAAACGTTGCCCATTAACTCGAAAACATGAACCATCTCCACTTATTAACTCCACAACGCCATAAGGAAAGACTCACTCAATAATGAAAGGGCCCGACCATCTAGACTTCAACTTACCTGAAAACAACTTCAACCTTGAGTACAAAACTTGTTGACCTGGTTTGAAGTCTCGCTTTACAATTTGCTTATCATGCCATTGTAAAGTTCTTTCTTTGTAAATTTTGGCATTCTCATACACATCTAAGCGAAATTCATCCATTTCTATTAATTGGAGAAGTTGTTGATCACCGGAAGCCTTCAAGTCAAAGTTCAATTTCTTGATTGCCCAAAAAGCTCTATGCTCCAACTTAACCGGTAAATGATATGACTTCCCAAATACAAGACGGTAAAGTGACATCCCAATATGTGTCTTGAACGCGGTCCAATATGCCCACAAGGCATCATCAAGCTTTAATGCCCAATCTTTTCTTTTAATGTTGATTGTTTTTTCCAAAATCTGCTTGATATCTCAGTTGCTAGTCTCAAGTTGCCCATTAGATTGAGGGTGATAGGCAAGGGATCTCTTGTGTTACGCACCATACTTTGAGACTAGAGAATCAAATAGCTTATTGCAAAAATGAGAACCTTCATCACTAATGATAGTGCGAGGGGTGCCGAATAGAGTGAAGGTGTTCTTTTGTAAAAAATTCAACACCACTCGTGCATCATTGGTAGCCGTAGCAATAGCCTTAACCTACTTTGATACATAGTCAACCGCTAGAAAAATGTAGGGCTTACCACATGAAGTAGAGAATGGTCCCATAGAATCAATGCTCCACACATCAAATAGCTCAAACTCCATAAGGTTAGTCAAGGGTTGCTCATGTCGCCTAGAAATAGTACCCAACCGTTGACAACAGTCACATGTCTTCACAAAAACATAGGCTATCCCAAAATATAGTGGGCCAATAGAATCCACATTGAAACACTTTTTCTACCGTACGTTAAGCACCAAAATAACCTCCATAAGGAGACGAATGATACTCGTAAAGAATAGCTTGAATTTCTTCCGTTGGCACACATCGCCTAATCATTTGATTGTTGCACCACTTGAAAAGCAAAGGCTCATCCCATATATAAAATTTGACATCATGCAAAAACTCCTTCTTCTTTGTTAGGAAAGATCCAGAGGCAATTGACTACAAACTAAATAATTAACAAAATCAACAAATGATGGAACTTTAGCAACCAAACCATACAACTGTTCATTCGAAAATGTCTCAAGAATCGGCACGCATTTATCCTCTTCATCATATTGCAACTGAGAAAGATGATTGGACACAACATTCTCACTTCCCTTTTTCTCTTTAATTTTTAAATCAAATTCTTAAAGTAGAAGGATCCATCTTATTAACCGAGGCTTTGCATCTTTCTTTTCAAACAAGTACCGAATGGCGGCATGATCGGTGTAGACAATAACTTGGACCCAATGATGTGAGATTGGAATTTATCACATACAAATACAATGGCTAGAAACTCTTTCTCAGTAGTGGTATAATTCTGTTGAGCTCCATTTAGAGCCCGACTAGGATAATAAATGGCCCGAAGCATCTTATCTTTTTGTTGCCCAAGAACCGCCCCAATTGCAAAAGCACTTGCATCACACATAATTTCAAATGGTTCTCTCCAATCTGACACAATCATAATAGGCGCTGAAATCAAAGCCTTCTTAATCAACTCAAAAGCCTTCACACAATGATCATCAAACTCGAAAGAGGCATCTTTTTCAAGCAAGTTACAAAGAGGCTTAGCAATTTTTGAAAAATTTTTGATAAATCATCGGTAAAAACCGACATGCCCCAAAAAGCTACGAATACCCTTCACATTCTTCGGATGTGGAAGTTTCTCAATGGCCACTATGTTGGCCCTATCCACCTCAAGACCTTTTGATGATACTCGATTGCCAAGAACCATGCCCTCTTAGACCATGAAATGACACTTCTCCTAATTTAGCACAAGATTAGTTTCCTCACATCTTTGTAGGACAACAAATAGATTATGCAAACAATGATCAAAAGAAGATCCAAAAATAGAAAAGTCATCCATGAATACCTCCATGATCTCCTCAATCATATCAACAAAAATAAACATCATACACTGATGAAAATTCGCTAGTGCATTGCATAACCCAAATGGCTACCTATAATACCCCCAGTTTAAACAAAAATAAATAAAATAAAATTTGACATTCGGGCGACATGCCCAAAGGTTCGGGCATGTCTTTTGGCTATAAAAGGCCCCCTCCCCTCCTCGTTTCTTCACACCACTCCTCTCTCTCTTTTGAGACTCTCTCCCTCTCTTTTTGAGACTCTCTCTTAGAGACTCTTCGTGGTGCAAGGCAGTTCTGTTCTGGAAGAAGGGCCAGTTTGGAACGAGGTTTTATCTGAAGGTGGGGAACGAAACATAGGTTTGTGTGTCTTTTGACTTTTATTAAAGTTTTCATTCATTTATCATTATGTCTATTATCCATTTACACTGCATTATTGCGTATAATGTTCGTACCTGTCATACTTATGCCTTTATATTTGAAGTTCATGCATTACATTGTTACTACGTCGAATTAGTAGTCAATTTGATTCAACCAAACTTAGTATTGTCCTCAGTAACTTTGAATAGTGAACCGGAGGCAACTTGCTGCTATAAAAGATTGGTATTTAAGCGGACCTCGTGTCCCACCTCTCGACTGGAGACTGTTCTGGTTAGTCTTATTTGAAAGCTATCTGCTTGAACAAGTGATACAAGACATCCTAACAACACACTTGGTGATCTGACCCTGATAAGTATCACCAGACATTGCAAAATCCTGTCTAATATTAGTAAAGACTGGACCTGCTCATGCATAGTCATCATACATAACCACCTAGGGACATAAGTGGTTTGTGATCCACAAAATAGTTATTGGAGCAATGCTCACTATTTTGATTTATGGAATAGTTATTGGAGCAATGCTCACTATTCTTGATGTTTCCCCTAGAGAGGGACGTATAATGTGAATCCGGGATTACCTAGAGATGGACATTTGTCCATGAATCTAGGGCTATGTATGATCACAAAACCATTAGGAGACGATGTCATGCATTCATACATGTTGTACTATTTATGATGTTATGTTGTGCATATGTGATGTTTGATTATGAAGTCTTCTTTATTAATTGTCGTATTCACAAACTATTTTACCCACTGGGCATTAGCTCACCCCATTGTTAACCATATTTACAGGAGACTAGGGTGGATTGGGTGGAGGTTTTTTGGCCCACATTTTGTACCCATTGTTATTTATAAGGAGATTTTGGGAGGATGTTCCATCAATTATATTTTGTACAAAAATACATGCTAAAATTAATGAAATTAGATTTGTACTCAATTGTGTACCTGCGCACTCGGTAACTGTTATAATGCATTCGCGCCCCGCCTGTGAGTGTTTCGCCAGTTTAGGCTTGTGCGGGCAGGGTGTGACATTTAATGGTAACAGAGTGAAAGGTCCACGACCAGCCCAAATCCACCACTTAGGAGAAGAAAAAAAAATTATAACTATATATATATAGTTAAGATATATTAGATATATATATATATATATCGATATAACAATATAGTTTTGTATAGTTAAGATTTATATATATATATATATATATATATATATATATATATATATATATATATATATATAGTTAAGATTTATAATATATATATATATATGCGTATATGAGATATATAAATATAACCTGTTGCTAATGAAAAAATTCGGATTCAATGATGGCATAAACATCAAGAGGAAAATAGAAAATAATGTTCAACGAACAAGGCATAAATCTTAAAAATGTTAGGAATATATTTTGTGTAGTTCACAAGTTTTATCTTCCTTTCAGCAAGATAATGGCCTCTAGTGAAGGAACGACTTCCAGTAGTCGAGAACAAGTTTCCATAAGACTTACGAAACTCTACAAACGGAGGGTTATGTTCATGAGGAGTATCGACATGAAGAATCATCGCCTCCGTCCTTCCTTTCACGACAAACTCACAAAACTGGGGTGGCTAAATATAGCAAATGTTGGGGGTCTTGTCTCCCTCAACTTGGTAAAGTTATTTTATGAAAACATGAATATTGTGGGACTCCAGGAGGAGGGAATCAACCCTATCTTGGAGACGTTGATCAGGGGAGTAAAACTTTCTATTAGTGTCGAAACTATCTCGCGACTAATAGTAATCCCAATTGGAGACAAGATCATTGATCCACGTAAACCCCAAACTATTGCAGAAATTGCTGAATCAAGGGAAAACCTATTCAATTCCCTCACTCATGATCCATACACCAACAAGACATACGCCCACTTCCCAAATAATCTCCTAAAACCAACCCTCGCAGGCCTTGGGAAGGTTGTAGTCGATAACATCTTGCTAGAAGTGACAACTAGAGGTGCTATGTCAAGGGCTCAACTCCTTATCTTATACTGCTTAGAGGAGGTAATTTCAATCTCCCTACCTTACGTCATCGTCCAGTAAATGGCAAGAGTAATCCAAAACCCTACGAAAAAGGAATATCTCGATTATGGAGCCTTAATCATGAAGATACTAAACGAGGCAAACATCAATACCTTTGATGAATCTTCAACACAGATTACTATTGTTGTACTATCCTCCTATTCCAAAACTTTCAACACAAAAGGAGGGGTGACGGATGAGGAATTATTTGGCACTACTTCAGAGGAAAATAGCGGAAGGGCTAGTGATAACATTGAATGTTATCAACGAAAAAGTCGGCGCAACATCCCTATGAGGGAAATGCCAAATAATGAACCAAGTCAGAACACTGAAACGAACCCAGCCCCAAATAATGAACAACCAAATAGACATTATGTCACAGAGGAAGAACTCTTTGGGAACCAGGGGGAACTTTGATCAACCCCAACCAAATCAAGATGGACAGGGAGTTTCGACAAATCTACCTTCCTGTAACTTTCCAACCCAAGGCAATACGACGTCTTAAAGGTTCCCAATTCCTGAGGTACCTTACCAACCGATTCCACAATTCCCTGTGAACCAACCACAACAAAATTGGGCAGCACCAAACTTCGAAAGATAGGATATCTCGATGAGTCCACTTCTTCAAGACTTTTCGACTCAATGAAATCCAACTTTCCGATAAGTCCCAGTTAGGGAATCCTCATATAATCAAACCAACTACACTCCACCAATGAGTCAACTATACAGTCAACATTTTCCACCAATGCCTACACCCTACCCTCAACTTATGGGACAGACACCCTACAATCCGTCAATGGGACAACCGACTAACCCATTTGACCAGTTACAGTTTTTAGTGTCTGGTTTTGTTGAAATGTGGGAGGACCAGAGAGCTTTAATGAATCGTGTGAAAAACATAGAAGAACGAAAAAATGCCTCTCAACATTCTTCAAGTAGTCGATTCGCATCTACTGGGAGATCTAGGCGAAGTAGTAGTAGGCGGGGAAATTAGGAAAACTACTGGCATTGTAAATATTTTCTTTTTTTGAATTAAATGTTTTGTTTGAGGCTATGATTGGTGGACCGACTTACAATCATTTTTTCTTTTGTATCACTAACTTTGGAGTGGTATGGGACACAACAAATTGGAAGATACTAAATAAAACGTGGAAGTAAGAAAATCCACGATCTTGTGTGGAAAAAGATCTGGGGAAAGCTGAATTACTAACATTATCACTAAGTTTACACGGTATGAAACGAGTAAACTTGTACGATACTGTTAGTGAACTCCTCTATTGTCGAACCTATGACCAAGCTTCTCAGAAAGATGTACGATTCATTTGGAATCCCACCTGTGAATTGTCATTCCAGGAATTGAAAAAACGCCTCATGATAGCCCTAGTACTAATCACTCCAAGAAATGGAGTTGGGTTTTCAATATACACTAACGCCTCTCTCCAAGGCTTAGGTGCAGTACTAATGCAAGAATGCCAAGTTGTTGCATATGCTTCTAGGCAACTAAAGATTCATGAGGGTAATTTCCAACCGCATGACTTGGAACTTGCAGCCATCGTATTCACATTGAAGTTATGGCGTAACTACCTATTGTTGGCTTAATAACCCTCACCAGTTGCCCTTTTGATGATTCCAATTGATATTTCATGTTATCTAACTTATGTGTTGAGCATGTTTCAGATTAACATGTTATAATTCTTAAAGTCAGAAATAAAAACAACACATCCAACTCATGGTAGTTCCAAAAGCAAAACCTGAAGTACAACTACCGAAGAACTCTAATGTGCAAGCAATGCAAGTCAGCTAAAGTCAACGACAAGTTAAAGTCAAACTAAAGTCAACCAGAGATAAAAGCAAATAGATTGTAATATTTCTTTATGTTGTAGTTGCTTTAGATCTTCTTAGGTTGTAGGTTTCTGTCTTGATTGATCAGCCACTTATGTTTGACCGATTTTACTCGAGACTTTTTATATTTGGTTTTTTGACTACTTGGATTTATAGCCATTCGGGTATTCATTCATTCGATCATGATCATGATTGTTTCCTCATTACAGTTATCATATCGCATGATTTTGAAAGTGAATATCCTATGTTTGATTATCTTCAAAAACTCACTCCATGATATTTTAACTTTGAATCTAGTTGATCGTGTTCCAAATAATTTTCATCGTTTTATCGATCACAAAACTTAAACATGGTCAAGAATGGTATTCTTGACATGTATATGTTTTCCAAGAACTCGTGGAATGCTTTCCCACTTTTTGGAACGCACTCTGATGGTAAAAACACGCCTCACTAGCCTTAAACAAGCTGAAACGCACTCCAGCAAGGAGAAACACGTTTCAGGTATAAGGCAAAGAGTGTGCACATCTCTCGGGTCTGGTGAAACGCGTTCCAGCTGGGTTGACAAAAATCAGTTATTTTGTCTTGGGTCTCTTGAAACACGTTTCAAGTTCAGTGAAACACGTTTCAGCCTGTATATGGAAATGTGATGATTTCTATCGGGTGTTCTGAAATGCACTCCAGCTTGAATTTTCCATATTTGCTCTTTTTCGAGTTTTAAACTTAAGAAACCATTATAAGCCTTTGATTTCACTAATGCAAGATTAAAACTTCTAATCCTAACCATTCAAATTAGGTTTAGGGTTATGAAACTTGGTTTCCTATAAAAACAATCATTAACTTTTATTTTAAACACCAAGAATTTTTATTATCTCTCTGAAATTATTTTCTCAACAACTAGAGGCAGCCTCCATTAAAGATCTGAAATTACATGCTGATGCACTGAGATTCCGGTATTGATTATTTAACAAAAGTTGTTCATAGTATTGAGCTTTATCACATATCTCATTTCTGGTTTGTTTCGAGGTAATATTATTTCGATTTCTCGATTGAATGCTATGCATGTTTTTTTGTTACTATAGTGGCTGAGAAATCCTGCAAGAAATCATTTAAAGTTGTTGTTCATTTTTTCTTGGAGTTTGTTCCCTTGTTGAACAAATTGCCTATTGATAAACTGATGTATTACTGAAATCTAGCAAGTGTGCTAGTTGGGAAGATTCTCTTGTGGAGAATCGGTGTTTGTAATTGGTTTGATCCTCACTCGTGAAGTAAGATCAGTTTAGTGAAGAGTTCTGGAAATCCTTGTCGGGGAGACTAGGTAGTGGAGGTAGGCTTATTGGGAAGCCGAACCACTATATATCGTTGTGCATTGTCTATTTTACTACTTTTTCTATAATCATGTGTTATTGTTTATTCACGCATTCCAAGTATTTGTAAAGATTCTGAAAAATTCGTCAACACCCAATTCACCCCCCTCTTGGGTGTCTATCAAGTGGTGTCAGTGTGGGTTTTTGGCTTAAAAGTATCTAACAATTCTTTTGGGATTATGGTAGGAATTGACATTGTTAGGGGTGTCTTCAAGGAAGGATCATCATCCTATTGACCACCACTATTTGAAGGAGATAACTATCTTCGCTAGAAAACTCAGAGGCGTTTCTACATTAGAGCACAAGGTGTGGAAATGTGGTACACAATGATGAATGGGTTCCAATCACCTACAAAGATCGAAGATGACAAAATTGTAATGAAAGCAAGGCATGATTGGTCACCTCAGGAAAAGAAACTGAAGCAACTAAATGACCAAGCCATTAACATTTTGTTTTGTAGCCTGTCAGCAAATGAGTTCAACCGAGTAAGTGCTAGTACAATAGCCAAAGAGATTTGGGATAAACTTGAGGTTACACATGAAGGTACCAAGTAAGTCAAGGAAACAAAGTTGCGCATCCTTGAAGAAGCATATGAAACCTTCAAGGTGAAAGAAGGTGAAGAAATATCTGATGGTATAACAAGATTTACCAAGATCATAAATGAGATCAAAAATCTCGGTGAGACCTATCCCCAAGTAAAAATAGTTGGGAAGTTCTTACGAGGATTACCTAAGGAATCGGATCCAAAGGTCACTGCTATAGAAGAGGCAAAGAACCTTGGAGAATACACTTTCGATGAACTGTGCAGATCACTGATGGTACACCAAATGAAGTTGAATGAAAGGGAAAAAGTTATGCAAAAAGAATAGAGCAAATCAAAGAAAAAAATAACTCTACATGCGATACAAAACAATATAGAAGAGACGCTTTCAGAAAATGACACTGATGATGAAGTAGTTATGCTCTCCAAAAGACTGAGTCAGATAATAAGAAAAAGAGGAAAATGTGGACCAAGTTCAAGATTCTATAAGAACAAGAAGTTTGGTGGAAAGACTAATGAGTTAATATGTTTTGGATGCAATAAGCCGAGGCATGTGAAAAGTGAGTGTCCAAACAAGAAGAAGAACACCTTCTATGATAGAAGAAAAGAAAAGAAGGTTATCAAGGCAAGATGGGATGACACATCATCCAGCGAGCCTAAGTCAGAATCTGATGATGAGAAGGCAATACTGTGTTTGATGGCAAACACCAAGGTAAAACTTTTTGACTCTGAAAATTTTGCTGACTTTGATGATTTAGTAAATGATAATGATTTTAGTCTTGTAAAAAGTAAACTAGACAAGGAAATTAGAAAAAACAAAAAGTTGAAAAAGACTTTGTTCATAGCTTAAGCAGAAATTGAGTCGCATCTTGAGAGCAATGGTGCTTTAGAGGTGAATCTTTAAAAAGTTAGTGAGGAAAGAGACACACTTAGGAAAAGTGTGGAAGATCTAACTTCTATAGTGATTAAGTTCACAAATGGACAAAAGATGTTTGGCATGGTGGTTAGTTCACAGAGATGTGTATTCAACAAAGCTGGTTAGGATACAATGTAGGACATGAACAAAGAACTTATGACCATGTACTAACCAAAAGGCCTATTTGCCACCATTGCAATAAGAAAGGACACACTGTAGTAAGATGCCATATCATACACAAACATAAGGAAAAATTAGCATGGATAGAAAATCCAATTTAAATGATGCTAACCCTTAAGGACCCAAAGGATTTTGGGTACCAAAATCAAAAAATTGTCATGTCATGTAATATAAGTTGGCTCCAAGCATGAATCATGATATCTGGATAGCGGGTGCTCCAGACATATGACCGGTGATAGATCAAAGTTCCTGAATCTTGCTTATAAAGATGGAGGCGTTGTCACATTTGGAGACAACAGCAAAGGAAAAATCACTGGCGTCGGCAAAGTGGGTAACAACTCTTTAACCATATCTGATGTTCTTTTTGTTGATGGCCTGAAGCATAACCTCTTGAGCATTAGCCAATTGTGTGACAAGGGGTATGCCATCTCGTTTGAAGCTACAAGATGTGTTGTTAAGCATATTGATGATAGTATTGCTTTTATTGCCTCTAGGGATAAAAATGTGTATGTCATTAATTTATGTGATATTGGAAATCAAGCATTTCATGTTTGAGTGCAATTCATCATAATGATGCATGGTTATGGCATAGAAGATTAGCTCATATAGGAATGGATAACATCTCTAGACTTGTTAAGTTTGATATTGCTCGAGGCATTCCCAAAGGGGTGTATTTGAAGGATATAGTATGTGAACCTTGTAAACTAAGCAAACACACAAAATCCTCTTTTAAGAGCAAAAACAAGAATTCTATATCTAGAGCATTAGAACTTATTCGTATGGATTTGTTTGGACACACACGTACACTTAATTTAGGGGGAAAAACATAAGCATGAGGCATTTGATGTGTTTGTAAAGTTATGTTTTCTTGTTGAAAATGAGAAGGGTCATAAGATCACTACTATTAGAAGTGATAGGGGTGGAGAGTTTGTTAATAAAAGTCTTGGAGACTTCTGCAACAAACAAGGATACACCCATCATCTTTCAGCTCCCAGAACTCCACAACAAAATGGAGTTGTTGAAAGGAAGAGTAGAACTCTTCAAGAAATGTGTAGGACCATGTTGTGTGAATACAACGTAGCAAAATATTTTTGGGCTGAAGCCATAAACATTGCATGTTATGTGATAAAAGACTATGATTAGAAAGAAGTTAAATGAAACCCCTTATGAACTGTGGAAAGTTAGGACACCTGGTATAAGTCATTTACGAGTGTTGGGATGTAAATGCTACATCCTAAAAGATAAAGACAACATAGATAAGTTTGACCCAAAATCTGATGTTAGCATATTTCTGGGATATTCTTCTCATTACAAAGCGTACAGAGTATTCAACAAATTATCAAAAAAAGTTGAGGAGTCAATCCATATAAAATTTGATGAAGCCGACCCAAGAGATCTCTTAGAAAAGGAATTAGAGAAGATAGATCTGGATGGTGATGAAGATCTCATTCCATTAAAGGAACACGAGACTCAAGAGACAGGTGAGGAAGATAGAAATGAATCCACTATAGATCCTCCTAAAAAATCTAGATTACTCATAGATCATCCTACTGATCAGATTATAGGTGATCCAACCAGAGGAATAACCACTAGAGCATCTGTTAGTAGAGATCAAGGGCATGTAGCCTTTGTCTCCCAGATAGAGCCAACAAAGGTTGAGGAAGCCTTAGGAGATGAATTTTGGATTTTGGCAATGTAAGAGGAATTAGGACACTTTGTAAGAAACAAAGTGTGAGAACACTTTCCTAGACCTAGTCATCACACAGTCATTGAAACAAAATGGGTCTTTAGGAATAAGAAAAATGAACAACGAGAGATTGTTAGAAATAAGGCAAGATTGGTTGCACAAGGATACAACCAAGAGGAAGGAATAGACTATGAAGAGACATTTGCACCTGTAACAAGACTAGAAGCAATTCGAATGTTACTAGTTTATGCTTTCTATAAAGATTTCCCACTATACCCAATGGATGTCAAAAGTGCATTTTTAAACGGCTTCATAGCAGAAGAGGTGTACATGAAGCAACCGCCAGACTTTGAGGATACTCAAAGACCAGATCAAGTTTATCGCCTTCATAAAGCCTTATATGGATTAACGCAAGCACCCAGGGCATGGTATGACAGATTAAGTTCTTTCTTGTTAGAACATGACTTTAAGAAAGGAAAGCTAGATTCAACCTTGTTTATTAAAAACAAAGGTGAGGATATGTTATTGGTGCAGATTTATGTTGATGACACCATCTTCGGTGCCTCGAATAAATCACTTTGTGAAAAATCTTCTTCAATTATGACAAGTGAATTGGAGATGAGTATGATGGGAAAGTCGAATTACTTTCTTGGCTTACAAATCAAACAAATTCACGTGATCTTACCTATCTGATGCAACTTACTCCTTTCTTTGAGGAAGCAGGTATTGATATCTCTGCTATTCGATCAATCTGTAACGTTCAGTCGAGAGACGTCGTCGATGAAGGTACGCTACACAGCATGGGATTCTACTATGCACGCCGGTTGCGCCGTTGCCTACCTCTTCGACAGGTACCACAAGGTGAGCCATATGGTCATTTTAAGTCTCCTTACTCAAGTGATCCCTCTACTGATGAGATGGAAGACCTATTTCAGGAGAACCATTCCAATGATGATGCTTATATGACGTCTTTTACAGAGTCTTCCTCTGATAATGCTCCTCACCGTGATGAGGCTGGACCAAGTCAGCCACCTCCACCAGTACCATCTCCTCAGTTTAATTTTAGAAGTCTTGAGCAGCAGCTGTGTGAGATCCACACCACACAGACCACTTCTATAGCTTCCATGCGTTCTGATCTCCAAGCTATTCATACTGTCATGACCGGTCTTGCTGACCGTCATGATTGTGTCTCTCGTTTTCTTGGCTATTGAGATGATATGTCCGCGAAAACGTTTTTTTATTCAGAGTTCCAGCATCTTCGGAGTCGTTTCGACTCGCTTGAGTGCCAGATTCTTCATCCTTCACATCCGTCGATGCATGATTTCTTCTTTCCTACTGCACCTCCACCTCCCAACAGCTTTGATATGTCGCATAACTTGACTGTCTCTCAAGATGATATCTTTCGAGACTTGGAGTGACAGGCTGGTACGTCTGATCCAGCAACGGATAGCTCACCCTTTTTGATGATTCAAAAGGGAGAGAATTTTGGGGATTACGCTGAGCATAGACTCAGGGGAAATTAGCGAAATATGTAGGATTAAGGGGGAGTTTTTTTTAAAAAAAATTGTCTTATTTTGAACTCACTATGAACTCTAGTACTTGGATGAATATAATGTTATTCTCTGATATATGTTATGGAATAGTTATCTTTTTGCCATGCAACTATTACATGATTATTTCATTTGTAAGTCTTATATATTTATCAAGCTTCAACCAGGCCTAGAGTAAGATGTTTGAAATCATCAAAAAGGGGAAGATTGTTGGCTTAATGACCCTCACCCTTTGCAATTTTGATGATTCCAAACGATATTTCATGTTATCTAACTTATGTGTTTAGCATGTTTCAGATTAACATGTTATAAGTTTTAAAGTCAGAAACAAAAACAACACATCCATTTCATGGTAGTTCCAAAAGCAAAACCTGAAGTACAACTACCGATGAACTCTAATCAACGACAAGTTAAAGTCAAACTGAAGTCAACTAGAGATCAAAGCAAATAGATTGTAATATTTTTTTTATGTTGTAGTTGCTTTAGATCTTCTTAGGTTGTAGGTTTCTCTCTTGATTGATCAGCCATTTATGTTTGACCAGTTTTACTCGAGACCTTTCATATTTGGTTTTTCGATTACTTGGATTTATAGCCATTCGGTTATTCATTCATTCGATCATGATCATAATTGTTTCCTCATTACAGTTATCACATCGCATGATTTTGAAAGTGAATATCCTATGTTTGATTATCTTCAAAAACTCACTCCATGATATTTTAACTTTGAATCTAGTTGATCGTGCTCCGAATAGTTTTCATCGTTTTATCAATCATAAAACTTAAACATGGTCAAGAATGGTATTCTTGACATGCATATGTTTCCCAAGAACCTGTGGAATGCTTTCCCACTTTGTGAAACACACTTTGATGGTAAAAACACGCCTCACTAGCCTCAAGCAAGCTGAAGCGCACTCCAGCAAGGAGAAACGCGTTTCAGGTATAAGGCAAAAAGTGTGCATATCTCTAAAGTCTGGTGAAACGCGTTCCAGCTGGGTTAACAAAAATCAGTTGTTTTTGTCTCGAGTCTCGGGTCTCGTGAAACGCATTTCAAGTTCAGTGAAACATGTTTCAGCCAGTATATGGAAATGTATTGATTTCTCTTGGGTGTCCTGAAACGCATTCCAGCTTGAATTTTCGAGTTTTAAAGTTAAGCAACCATTGTAAGCCTTTGATTTCACTAATACAAGATTAAAACTTTTAATCCTAGCCATTCAAAATAGGTTTAGGGTTATGAAACTTGGTTTGCTATAAAAATAATCATTAACTTTTATTTTAAACACCAATAACTTTTATTATCTCTCTGAAATTATTTTCTGAGCAACTAGAGGCAGCCTTCATTTAAGATCTGAAATTACATGCTGATGCACTGAGATTCTGGTATTGATTATTTAAC
Organism: Paratinospora sagittata; assembly: GCA_035771175.1. Classification (NCBI taxonomy): domain Eukaryota; kingdom Viridiplantae; phylum Streptophyta; class Magnoliopsida; order Ranunculales; family Menispermaceae; genus Paratinospora; species Paratinospora sagittata. The sequence continues at coordinate 26,858,077 of CM069610.1, forward strand.
AAAAGTTGTTCATTGTATTGAGCTTTATTACATATCTCATTTTTGGTTTGTTTCGAGGTAATATTATTTCAATTTCTCGATTGAATATTGTGCATGTTTTTTTGTTACTATAGTGGCCGAGAAATCCCGCAAGAAATCATTTAAAGTTGTTCATTTTTTCTTGGAGTTTGTTCCCTTGTTGAACAAATTTCCTATTGATAAACTGATGTATTATTGAAATCTAGCAAGTGTGCTAGTTGAAAAGATTCTCCTGCGGAGAATCAATGTTTGTAATTGGCTTGATCTTCACCCATGAAGTAGGATCAATTTAGTGAAGAGTTCTGAAAATCCAAGTTGGGGAGACTAGGTAGTGGAGGTAGTCTTATTGGGAATCTGAACCACTATATATCGTTGTGCATTGTCTATTTTACTGCTTTATCTATAATCCTGTGTTATTGTTTATTCACGCATTCCATGTATTTGTAAAAGATTCTGAAAAATCCGTCAACACCCAATTCATCCCCCTCTTGGGTGTCTATCACCTATATGGTGAACGGTTTGAGGTCTTCTCCGATCGCAAGTGTCTCAAGTACATCTACACTCAGAGATACCTAAACCTCTGCCAACGACGATGGTTGAAATTTTTGAAAGATTATGACTTTCAGCTCAAATACCATCCGAGAACGGCCAACGTTGTGGCTGATTCCCTGAATAGAAAATCTTATGTTGCTACTTGTACTCTTAACTTTGAAATGGGGAAGTTGGCTACGGAGATGGAGAATTTTAACTTACAGCTCATCGAGAAGGGAGGAAGATCACGACTCTCTTAATTATCAGCCAACTCTGAGCTTATTTGAAAATTTTCAGCAGCTCGAGCCAATGACCCCATGTTAATGGAGAAAAGAGAACTTCTACTCAGTGGACACGAACCTGCCTCACTGGTCAGTCTCCGATGACGAGGCAATTTTCTACAATAAATGTCTCTGCTTACCGAACGATCCTGAAGTTCGGAATGAAGTGCTCACTGAAATGCATTGCTTGAGGTTTGTTATGCATCCTGGTGGAGACATAATGTACAAAAATGTCAAGCGACAATTATGGTTATCTGGTATGAAGAAAGCTATTGCAGACTTCGTTGCTCGATGTCTCGTTTGCTAACAAGTTATGGTAGATCGCAGACTTCCTTTTGGACTTCTTCAACCTTTACCTATTGGAGAATGGAAGTGGGAGAACATTGTAATGGATTTTGTTACGACCTTCCCTTGAAATAATAAAGGACAAGACGCAATCTGGGTTATCATTGACAGACTTACAAAGTTTGCACACTTTTTACCAATAAAGTTAACAGATAACCCCGCCAAGCTAGCCGAATTGTATGAAGGAGAGATCGTACGCCTCCATGGCATACCACTCATGACCGTCTATGATCAAGACTCTCGATTCACATCAAAATTTTGGCAAAGCTTCCAGAGTAGAAGAGACTCCAAGATCACCATGAGCACAACTTTTCACCCACAGACTGATGGGCAATCAGAGCTCTCAATCCAAATCTTGGAGGACATGTTACAATGTTGCATTATGGACTTTCATGACGGATGGGCAAAACACTTATATTTGGTTGTGTTTTCATACAACAACAACTACCAAACCAGTATAGACATGGCACCATACGAGGGTCTTTATGGTCTCCCTTGCAGATCTCCAGTAGATATGGCAGATCGACCACAATTGGGGCCAGAACAAGTTCAAGAGACTTCTGAGAAGATCACACTAGTAAAAAATGAGACTTCGTGTAGCACAAAGTCAACAGAAGAGTTATGCCGACAAACAGAGACAACCTTTAGAATTTGACAAGGGGGACTTTGTTTTTCTAAAAGTTCAGCTTGCGAGAGGTGTCAAAAGCTTTGGGATCAAAGAAAAGCTCTCTCCACGATATATCGGCCCATTTCAGATCGTCGAACGTATTGGCAAATTAGTCTATCGACTATCCCTTCCCTCATCCATGTCTAAGGTTCATGACATTTTCCATGTATCCATGCTTCGAAAGTATCTTCTGGATCCTTCACATATCGTCCATCTGGTTGAAGTCCGGGTTGAAGAAGGAAACAAATATCAGGAGAGAGCGATATAGATTATTGATAGGAAAACTCAAGAACTGAGGCGACGTAGCATTCCACTTATATAAGTACTCTGGGATCACCACAGAGTAGAGGAAGAAACTTGGGAACTAGAAGAAACAATTAAATAGAAATACCCCGAATTATTTTCTAGTAATAGTTGATGATGTGATACATTGTACTATTTCACTTGCCAATAAAATTATGAAAAGTTCCTTTACAATATCTTAATATATTGTTTCATTTAATTAACCATGCAGATGTCTGAAAATAACACAGACGAGAGTAATGAATCATACACTCCATGGCCTGTTTGGCAACTAGTGGAGACTCCTTCAAGTTCTGAGACAAACTACAACTTCTTTTGCATCACCAACTCCCTCGCCCCAGCGGTAACGATCCCTATCGCCGAAGCGTGTATGGCTATATCGTAACAATATTGCCCGAAATAATCTAGTGCCCTCATCCTGGCAGGATCTCCTACCAAAATTGTCAGGCCGCCGACTTTGGGCAACTGCACGAAAAAGCGTTCTGCCACTCAACCTACCTCCCCTGAAACACTGTAACTTGCAGTTCCCTACACCATCTGTCAGGAAAATGTCGAAACCTTCTAAGGACGAATCCGATTCCATTTGCTCTCCATTGTTTGATGATGTTGAAGATTCCACCAGCTACAGTATTATTCAAGGACCTTACCAGCATTACCCTAATCTTGCAAATGATGACGAAGTTGATGAATCTCACGAAGATAGCAATCATCACTACATGGACTGGAATTTTGGGGCAAAATTCTTTTAAGGGGGGCCGAGTGTAATACCCCGGGATTAGACAAAAAAAATAAAAAAGTGACGTTCGGGTTAATACTCGAATGTTCGGGCATGTCCTTTGTCTATAAAAAGCCCCCCTCTCCTCCTTATTTCTTCATAGCACTACTCTTTCTCTCTCTCCCTTTTCTAGAGACTCTTTCTCTCTCTTTTGAGCTCTCTCCTTCTCTCTCTCCCTTTTCTAGAGACTCTCTCTCTCTCTTTTGAGCTCTCTCCTTCTCTTTTTGAGACTCTTTCTTAGAGACTCTCTTAGTGGTGCAAGGTGGTTCTGTTAGGGATGAAGCGCCAGTTTGGAACGAGGTTTTATCTAAAGGTGGGGAACGAAACATAAGTTTGCGTGTCTTATGAATTTTATTAAAGTTCTCATTCATTTATCATTATGTCTATTATCCATTTACACTGCATTATTGCATATAATGTTCATACACGTCATACTTATGCCTTTATATTTAGAGTCCATGCATTACACTGTTAATACGTCGGATTAGTAGTCAATTTGATTCAACCAAACTTAGTCTTGTCCTTAGTACCTTTGAATAGTGAACGGGAGGCAGCTTGCTGCTCTAAAAGATTGGTATTTAAGCGGACCTCGTGTCCCACCTCTCGACTGGAAACTAGTCTGGTTAGTCTTATTTGAAAGCTATCTGCTTGTACAAGTGATACTAGACATCCTAACAACACACTTGGTGATGCTGACCCTGATAAGTATCACCAGATGTTGCAAAATCCTATCTAATATTAGTAAAGATCGGACCTGCTCATGCATAGTCATCATACATAACCACCTAGGGACGTAAGTGGTTTGTGATCCACAAAATAGTTATTGGAGCAATGTTCACTATTTTGATTTATGGAATAGTTATTGGAGCAAAGCTCACTATCTTGATGTTTCCCCTAGAGAGGGACGTACGATGTGAATCCGGGATTACCTGGAGATGGACATTTGTTCGTGAATCTGTGAATATAGGGCTATGTACGATCACAAAACCATTAGGAGACCGTGTCATGCATTCATACATGTTGTACTGTTTATGATGCTATGTTGTGCATATGTGATGTTTGATTATGAAGTCTTCTTTATTAATTCTCGTATTCATGAACTATTTTACCCACTGGGCATTAGCTCACCCCGTTGTTAACCACTTTTACAAGAGACTAAGGTGGATTGGGTGGAGGTTTTTTGGCCCACATTTTGTACCCTTTGTTATTTATAGGGAGATTTTGGGAAGATGTTCGTTCAATTATATTTTGTACAAAAATACATTCTGAAATTAATGAAGTCAGATTTGTACTCAATTGTGTACCTGCGCACTCAGTAACTGTTATAATGTATTCGCACCCCGCCTGTGAGTGTTCTGCATGTTTAGGCGCGTCCTGGAGAGGTGTGACACATCTTCCTAAAAGCAAACATACCATACGGACAAGTAAATGTAGTCTTCTCTTGGTCCTCCGGTGCAATGATAATCTGATTATATCCCAAGTAACCATCCACGTAGCAATAATATTCAAAACCAATCTATCCAACATCTGATCAATGAAGAGAAAGGGAAAGTGATCCTTCCTTGTGGTCTTGTTTAACTTCCGGTAATCGATACACACTTGCCAACCAGTGACTGTCCTAGTGGAGATGAGTTCAGCATCTTCATTCTTAACAACTGTAATTCATTCTTTCTTAGGCACCACTTGCACTGAACTTGCCCACGAACTATCATAAATTGCATATATGATCCCCGCCTTTAACCATTTCAAAACTTCAGCTCAAACTACTTCCTTCATTCGTGGATTGAGCCTCCTCTTGTGTTCAACAAACGACTTGAAAGATTCCTCCATCAAGATCTTACCCATGCAAATTGTAGGACTAATACCCTTGATGTCGAAAATGGACCACCTCAAAGCAGATTTATGTTCCCGTAATATCCGAAGTAGTTTTTCTTCCTCAACTTTTAATAAGGCGGATGAGATGATAACAAAAAATGTATACTTTTCATCTCTGGTGTCGGCTCTGCTATCTCTGTCTGTGAAGAATCCTCTATCTCTTCCTTCTAGGCATTTGATTTGTTAAGACCATGTGCTTCAAGAGCATATCACATTGTTGGATATCCTCATGTTCTGTCGCATCTCTTGATATGGAACTAACAAGATATCTCTCCGAAGGATCATCTGGAATGGCCACCTCATATGCCTCAATCACACAATCTTCGACCACATCCACAACATCTATCCGGTGGCAAGTATTGCGCTCTGATGGAAACTTGAACGTGTTGTAAATGTTGAATAAGAATTCTTCTTCATTAACTCTCAAAGTAAACTCGCCACATTGTACATCGATCAATGCTCGTCCGGTAGCTAAGAAAGGTTTCCCAGTATCAATAGTATCTCCCCATCTTCTTCCATATCAAACACCACAAAATCCACAGGGAAAATGAATTTCTCCATTTTTACCAAAATGTCTTCAATGTAACCCTGAGTATAAGTGAGAGAACGATATGCCAACTGCAATGATATGGTAGTCGGCTTCACCTCGCCAAGTCTCTACTTCTAGAAAACAGACAAAGGCCTTAAATTAATACTTGCACCTAGATCACATAAAACTTTATCAAAAATAGAAGTACCGATAATGCAAGGTATAGTGAAACACCCTAGATCTTTAAATTTCTAAGGCAACTTCTTTTGAATAATGGCGCTACATTCGTCCGTCAACTTCACCATTTCATACTCCTCAAGCTTTCTTTTCTTCTACATCACATCTTATATGAATTTAACATAATTTGGCATCTGCTCCAGCGCATCTGCAAAAGGAAAATTGATGTGAATATTCTTAAAAATTTCTAAAAATTTCTCAAATTGGTCATCAAGCTATTTCTTCTGAAAAAGTTGAGGAAATTGTAGAGGGGTTTGAGAATAGGAGGTTATCCGAAAAAGTGATGGAATTTGGCTGGTATGGCCTTTCTTTTAGTTCATTTTTCTTGAGCTCTTCTTTACTTGACTCTTTCTCTTGATCACTTGGGCACGACGATGTAGGGGTGACCTTATTGTTTTTTCTTTGTACATCAGCCTTTTCAATTTCCCTGCCACTTCTTAGAGTAACCGCCTTACACTGCTCTTTTGGATTAACCTGAGTATTGCTAGGGAATGAGCCTTGTTGTTGGGCACTAATAGCTGAAGCAAGTTGCCCTATTTGAATCTCAATGTTCATCACTGAGAATTTCAAATTATTCATTCTTGATTCGGTCTTGTCAAGCTTCGATTTATACTCTGCTATAAAACAACTCAAAAAGTCCTCCAAAGAGGGTTTCTTCTCTTGTGCTTGCATAGGTATGCCCGGTGGAGGTTGCAAAACATTTCTTGTGTTGGAGTAGGAGAAGTTTTCATGATTTCGGATCCCTGGATGATACTGATTTGGGATTGGAGCATTACCCCTGGTTATTCACATAATTCACTTGTTCTTCCATGGCATCTACTCTCGAATACCCCATACTTGTTGCAGCCACTTTTTTAATGGAGGGTTGTGTTTTCTGTATTGATGCAATTTGAAGATATAAGGTTGACATTTGCATCGACAACGCTATAATGGGATCAACCTCAAACACGCCAGCCACTTTCTTTACCAAAGACCTCTCACTAGGACTCTTATAAGTGTTGGAAGCCATTTCTTCTAATAAATGGAGAGCTTCCTCTGCCGTTTTTCCCAACAAAATACCACAAGCTACTGCATCCACTAAAGTTCGTGTGGGAACAGTCATCCCAATGTAGAACATTTGAATTTGCATCCATACTTGAAAACCATGTTGTGGACACTTCCTCAACAACTCTTTGAACTGTTCCCAACATTCATTTAATGACTCTGTGTCCAATTGTTTGAATTGAGCAATTTCAGCACGCAATTGGCTTGTCTTCGCCGGTGGAAAGAACTTTTGAAGGAATTTCTGAACTAATTCTTCCTAAGTAGCAATATTCCCAGATTGCAACCCTTGCAACCAAGCCTTGGCCTTATCCCTCAAAGAGAATAGGAATAACCTCAATCTGATAGTCTCTTCACTTACGCCATTCATCTTGACAGTGTCGCATTTCTCCAAGAATGATTGAATGTGGATCATTGGATCTTCTATTGGAAAACCCCCATATTGATGTCGCTGAACCATTGTTATCAATGTCGGCTTCAACTCGAAGTTGTTTGCATTTATAGGCGTTCTCACTATTTCATAATAATTTTCTTGAATAATCGGCTTGAAGTAGTCCTTAAGAAGTAATTGGTTATTTTCAGCGTTCATTGCTTCTTGTTCAACTTTTCATTCTCTTGTTAAATGTCTGAAAGTACATTCAATCTCAGGATCTAATGGCACTACCTCAAAGCTTCTTGTTCGCTGCATAAACCTCAAATAGCCTAGAAAATAGAAACAAAGAGAAAAATAAAAAGAATTCTAGAAAAAATAAAAAATATCTAGATTGAAATCTAAATCAATTACTAACAATATTAGTAAAAATAAAGTGAAACAATCCCCGACAATGGCGCCAAAAACTTATTCGCTATCAACCGTAAGCGTATGACATCAAGTACTAATAAACCGATGAGAATCGGGTTGTTGTCATCTATGATTATACACTCTTTACTAAATACCGTTTTCACCAATTTTTAACTTTATCTAAACAATTAAAATATGATTCAAGCAACTAAAAACTTAAAGAAAAGTAAATAGATAAGCAATCAAATAATGAATAGATATCAAGATAAGAAAGCCTAGGAATTCAACTTCACCTAACCGTCAACCATGTAGATTAGATATGTTTATCATCAATATGTTCTTCAAATTTATAAGTCAAAAATCCTGTAGTCTCTAATTCCCTCTCTCGAGTGCCAAAATAGAACATATCACCAAGGGAACGATTTCGATCTCTCAATAAAAACTGAAACCCTAGCGACTCATTACGCTTTGTGATTTTTCCTACAACTTCAAAAGATATCACAAATCTCTCAATTCTATGATAATCTTAGGTTATATTTCCCTTGATCCAACTTAAGGAACCCTCTCTCGAGTGTCGCCCCGAAGTCTATGATCATTCAATCTGTGGCCAAAAGATTAAAAGCATTAAACCCAAAAAATATAAATAAACCATGGAAAATCAATTAATGATAAAACATAAATCCAATCTTAAAACATAGTATCTAGTATCCGATCCATCTAACCTCTAGAATAATAGTTTAGTTCATAACTTGAAAGTTAGAAACACAAAACATGGCTATAAACTTGAACTTGAACATAGAAATCAAACTAGAAACGCCTTGGATGTGAATCTTTCTCCCTTGTCTCCAACTTCAAGATCTTCTTCTCTGCTTCATTTCAAGCAGTCTTGTTTTGTTCTCTTCTCTTTGATCCCTAGAAACCCTAATCAATGAAGTATATATAGGTACAAGCCCATAGGAAGTCGTAGTAGAAACCACGAAGTCGCACAACGCAATCCTAAAACTTTCTAGCTTGGCGTAGCCCCCGACGTCGTGGTGCCCACAGTTGATGCCGCAACGCCCAGTTACGAGTTCCTCTTTCTTCTATCTCGCATCTTGGCGTCGTGATGCCTAGTCTCTGTTTTGTGCACACTTTCTTCTCATTTTCTCTTGTGGACTTAACCATTTCTTGACCTCCTTAGCTTGCTATGTTCATGCATCTTCATTCCAACTTCTTGTATTATCCATCATCCAAATCAACTTTCGACACATCTAAACACTTACAAAAAAAAACAAAACTAATGAGTAACACACTTATATAATCAACTTAACTAACTTATAAATATAAAAAATTGAAATAAAGCATCAAACACCAAAAATTGACTAGTAAACCAAAACTAACACAAACCAACCTAATAAATGAATAAACTATCCTAAAAACCATCTAAAACTTACTCAAAACATAATTAAATATCTAACTCATCAGTGATCTGGAGATTGATGATGCGGCTACTTATGACGAAAAACCGGAAGAGATTCTTGATCAAAAAGTGCAACAACTCTGGAACAAGGAGATACCACTTCTCAAAGTAAAGTGGATGGCAAAGATAGACGAACAAATCACATGAGAGCAGGAGGACTACCTGCAGAATAACTTTCCCGATCTATTTAAACCAAGTAAGTTTCTAACTTTTTTTTTTTAAGTTTGAGGATGAAACTTCTTTAAAGAGGGGTAGGTTGTGAAGCCCCACTAAAATATTAAGAAAAATCCCCGAACATAACGCTTATACTTTGAAGAAAGTGGCGACTTTGAACTTATTGGAAACCCTTGAACACTAAATTTTAATCTCGAAGTTTGTGTTGGGAAGCCGAGAGCAAAGACCAGACCTAAAACAGATGAAAAATATCTAGCAGATGTAGAAGATGGGACTCAAACAAATATTAAATCAAGGTGTATCAAACCTTAGGAAACCCATTTTGATCATCTAAGAAGAATTGAGACTCAAAAACGAAGAAAACAAAAAAAATGGAGAAGGAATCAAGCGAGAAATGAGTAAGATACGCGTTCCCGAAGTGAGAAACGTGTTTCGTGTTGGGAGAAACATGTTTCTTCCACTTTAGGAAACGTGTTTCCATGGGTAGAAATGAATTTTGGATGGGAGAAACTCATTTCCATAAGGGAAACACATTTCCACTAAAGGAAACGCGTTTCCCCTCCACCACCCGAGAGCAAGTCGCAGGATTTACCTTCGAAAATGCATTTTCATGCCTAGAAACTCTATAAAAACCCTCGAATTTCTCCCATTTTGAACTTTTCACATTTTGACAAAAGAGAAAGGGTTTTGTGTGCGAGTTGGGGATGCTCTTGGGAGGTTAAGGGGTGATTCTAAGTGACTTTTAGAGGTATTTGGGAGCCTCAAAACATCAAATCCAAATGATTGAAGGTATAATACCTAACTTTGTGGTGATTTCTCATGTTGAGCTTTTGAATCTATATGGGTTTCCTGGGTCTCTAATGGAGTTTTTGAAGTTGTTTTGATGATTTAAACATGGTTTTGAGCAAAAATAGGATGATTAATGGTGATTTTGGAAAGTTTTTAAAGTTGCTTGTTCTTTAAGCAACCAAAGTGGGTTTTGAAGAAATGTTTGAAGTTTTAGTTCTCTTTTGAACTTCTCTTTGGAGGTTTCACCTTGATAAATGGAATCAATATATGACTAATGGTTGTTGAAGTTGAGTTTCCCGAAATTGGAACCTTGATCATATACAAGGGTTTTGTCCAAAACCTTTGAGATATGTTTGAATAATGGAGGCCAGGAGTTCTTTGATGATCTTGGGTATGTGAAAATTACATAAACCCCAAGTGAAATATTGGAGAATTCATGGATGAACCCCGAATACCCTTTTTTCTCTACAAATGGGAATGAGAATCATTATCAAAGTGTACTAGAGAATGGATTCTAGTTTGTTGATCTTTGAATGGTATTAGTGTATTGGAAACCAAAATGAGGGTTCATAAACAATTAAGGATCGGTAAAAAGGAATGGTTAAGTGTAATTGCGTTTGGATGTATGCTATGGGTTGGATGAACTTAGACCAGCTCTATGTATGCAAGGAAGTGAGGGAAATGGTCAAGTGAGGTGAAGGTTCCCAAGGCTTAGGAACGGTATCACTGTGAGTAGATTCCAACCACAAGGACTATTCCCCTCACTTACAACCATAGAACGAAGATAAGAATTTCATCAAAACTAAAAAACCTCAAAGCGTAGTTTTCTTTAACATGTCCCGCTTTAACTATCAAGAGGTTGCAGAGTGCGCCAAATCATACTCCACAAGATAGCGCAACACAAACGTGTTGGCATCAAACACCTCTTTTTACATATCATTTGCCAAAGTCCAAAGCCTCAAACTCACATGAGGATGTCAGAAATTGAAAAAACAAGCTATTTCAATAGATAAACTAGAATTTTCCTAATCACCATAAAGGTAAAAACTGTACGTGCCGAGCAACGTTTATAAGAAGAGAAAGAAGATAGTTTTAAATAGCCACGATCTCGACACTATGCAAGCATGAGATAAACACCCAAAATGATTTAGTTCAGGATGTTAAAATAGTAACATCCAGGATAAAAAGGGGTAAGATTTTGTGACAACTAGCACGACCAAAAGTTTTACAAAACATGGGGTTGCTCCCAAAAACCTTAACAAAGGAAGGTGACATTCTTATAACAAGTGACTTGAAAAATGAGACAAAAACTTGACGAATGGAATTCAGTCACGAGATCAAGACATCAACGAAAAACAACTTTAGTGAGATAACTAAGTAAATGAAAGTTGATGTTCAACGACTTAGACAAGTCATAAGAATTCTACTATTACCATGGAAAACATAAAACCAATGAGAAAGAAAGACTTGGCAAACAACTAAGTAGATCGACTTGCATCCCAAACCTCACTGTGACATACTTATCAGGGGCTTATTGTTACACCCAAAATTGAACCAACTTTGAGTCCTGAACAAAGCTATTTCAAAATCAGGAACAACGCCTCAACCAAGACCGAAAAGCACCTTACCTCGGCTAAGACCAATGTGCAAAATGTTTCGACAAATGACTGACGCACCACAAGCCTTTCCACGGTCATTGACCGACGTATCACACGCCTTGGCCATTAGCCAAAGTATGACATGCCTCTGCCAAAAATTGAATCACTACAGGCTATCGCTTTTGGCCGAGGCATAACATGCCTTGGCTATGGCCAAGGAACAACAAGCCTCAGTTATGGCCGACGCACCCACCTCGGCCATGACCGAAGGGCCTTGATCGTGGCCTAGGCAAGACAAGCCTCGGCCATGCCTGAGAAGACTTCCTCAGCTGCAGTTGAAGTACCTCTTTTGGTCACAGCTGACGGTGACCCCCTACTCCACACTAACACACTCCTAATTCGGTGATCCATGCGCATTGATCTTAATTCAGGCACAACACAGAACGTATCTCGAGACATTGAACTACAAGCCAAATCCTGATAAGGAAAGACACAAATCACTTCCACCGATGGAGCCTTTCATTGCATGCACAAAACATCCCCCTTTCACTATAAAAAGGGACCTCATTGTCCAGAAATAGGTATGCTCTGAAACCTGAAACTCTCTACATACTGTTAGTCTACTACTTCATTGTCTGACTTAGGTATCAAAATACTTTCGGTGACCAAGCATCACCACCCTTGCAGGTCCAGAGCATGGAAATCTCACTAAAGAGTTTCGAAGGATCAGATTGTCTTTAGATTTAGTCAACCAGCATTAATTCACGGCCCAACGCTAGAAAAACCAACTGGAAAAGCTTGGACGAAGTACTTGAATAACTTGGAGAACTTATAAACTTTTCTTCTCAAAATTGAAAAATAAAAAACAACACAAACACTCATTTGAAACTTGTTTTCCTTTTGAAAGATGTGGAGAACTAGTTTTAGCACAAGTTTCTTTCTTTCAAAGATTTTGCAAAAGGTTGCTCATAATGAGCTAAGGAACATATTTATAGAAAAATATTTCCGAAAAAGTAAGAACCTTGGTTCTATACACAAAACCTCGATTTTGTTTAAAATGAACTTGAAAATAATTCACTGTTTTCAACACGGAAACACGTTTCCTTTGAGAGCAACGCGTTTTAATGTGAAATTCCACAATTGCCCAAAAAGCAGGAAACATGTTTTTCTCAGAGGAAACACGTTTCTGTGTGGATTTCCCGAGAGCACAATTATGAAAATGCGTTACTCAAACAGGAATGCGTTTCTGCTCAACCGAGTGAAATTTTCACCAAGTCCAAAACAAAAACGCGTTTCCTAATTCTACAATACACATAAACTTAAACATGTTTTCTTTAGACATGTGTGCAATCAAAAACAAGTTGTCTTGATAAAAAAAAGTCTAAATACACTTGCATACACTGAATTTGATCAAATTGAAGAATGAACAAGTGTTAAACTCATTATGGGTGAAAAGTCAAAATTTTGACTATATTTGAAATTGGTTTAACTTTAAAAAATGGTTGACTTTTTCAAATCAAAAGTTAAATACATTCAACTCAACTTCAAAGCAATACAATTGAAGTGATTTTATGATCAAAACACAAATCAAGATAATTTTGTTGAAACAAGCAAAAAATTGACTTTTGGTCAAAACAATTGACTTCGCAAAAACAAGAATTATTTTGAAATATGATGCATGCATAGACTTTGGCTAACACAAGTAGAAAGTATTCTACAACCCTATTAAATCTAAACAGTTACATTACATAGATATGATCTTGATCGTTCAATTGCTTTGATCCACTTCGAGCTTTGACTTTGAATTTTAGTTGACTTTACATATATGATCATTTGAGTACTGAAACACCTTAGTCAAAGTGATTAGTATGCAAAGAATGGTGTTTGCAATCATCAAAACATAAAAGGGTGAGGGTCAATAAGTCAACAATCTCCCTTTTTTTATGATTTCAAACAAACTGACTATTGGCCTGATTGAAACAATGAGCATGATAATCTAAATTAATATGATCAATCATGAGATGTAATCACAATATAAAATCCAACATATCATGTTCATAGAGAAGTGATATCAATTTAATAATGTCATGATACCAATATAATACAAAAAATCATAGTAAGCCATGATCATGAAGAAACTAGATAATCATATATATGTATCATCATCAAAGTACAAAATGGATATACATGTATGTCAAAATAAAACACAAAATGTATACATGTATGATCTAGACAAAAATACACAAAGTGTACAAAACTCCCCCCTGAGAATGTGCGCTCGCTCTTTAACTATCTCTCTTTGTCTCTAAACATTTTTCCCTTTTTGAATCTTCAAAAAGAAGGGAATCAAGGCGTGTGGACAACTGGAGTGGAGGGAAGCTGAACGGGTGATTCTAGATCAGATGGACGTGTGTTGGTGCAGTTCGGATCAGAAATGAGAATAGTCATCGCTAAAGAAGTCAGTGATTGGACTACTGGTGTAGACCTCCTTGAGTGAACCAAAGGAGTCGTACCTCCAGATTGAATGATGTCGTCCCTGTCAAGAGGTGGAAAAGGAGCTCGAGGAATTGTAGATGGCACAAAGGGAACTATAACCAAAGAAATCAAAGATGGATCGGCAGTGAGAGTCGCAATGAAACGGACGGTCTAAGAGTCAGTGGTGATGGACTAGCCTGGTCATGTCTCGGAGAAAAAGTCTTATGGAGTAAACATGTACTCACGTGAGCGGCTGTCAACCAATATCTGAACTAACTCCCTGGCCTCTCAGAGAGACCTCTCCTGTGTGACCATGCGAGTATCAAAATCCTTAGCCTGTTGAGTCATAAAAGCCTACAAATTTCGGAGAATCTAAAAGATAGTGTCCAATTAAGCTGGAGTTGCGGACGATGAAGTTGATGCTCGTGAAGCAGCTGGTGCTGGCTCATGGTGAGGGTGACGGTCAACTACGTCTGGAGTAGGAGTCGGTGCTGGTGCTAGATGTCTCCATTTTTACATCAACGGTGCACCTCCTACTAGGTGAATATCCTCCTCGGGTTGCTCGGTCGGAAGAGGTCGAATGTAAGTTATGCCCTCTTGAGGAGCTTTATATGACGAGTGAACCCATCTCTGAATACATTGCACCCATTTATATCCAAGGAGCGAGTGGTAAGCTCAGCGATCAAGTTCCTCTGAGTCGGAACGACTATAGAGGTGAAGAGAGATAGGTCAATCTTGGCTCTAAGAGCAAATCGGGTGACTAAAGCTCCATAGGGTCTGGCGATAGATGTGTGTCTCGTCCTCACCATGTGATGGAAGATACAGTGAGAGAATCTAATCTTGGTGCGAGAGTGAATGCACCTGAGAATAAAAGTGTCGTTCGACCTAACAGTCGAACGTGAACTGAGATGAGGAAGAATCACTCTTGTAATGATATTATTGAACACCTTAAGTTCTAGGGAGAAGATGTTATTAGAAACATCTCTTGTATCTCGAACTGGGACCCTTGTCCTTTCTCTTCCTTTCTTCTTCTGGATTTTTCTTGGATCCACTTGAACTGGTTTGCATTTTCTTAGAAGTATCCTTGGGCTTCCTTGGTGCTCGTGGCTTCTTAGAATTACTGGGACTGCCTTGCTCGGGATCCTCTTTCCTTAAGCTCTTAAGAAACATTTCAAGCACAATTGTTGTCTTTGAATTGTTAATGAACTTGTCATAAGGAGTCTTAGAGACACCAAATCTAAACGGGTCAGTGGGTGAAGCAGGTTTGAAACCTTTACCTTTCCTTTTAGCAAGTCCCTCAACAAACACAGACGATATTGATTGTCCTAGAAACTCAGGTCTAACTGGGTGTTTGTGTTGAGGACTGGAAAACCTTTGAGAAGCATCACTGGGAGGTGGAAAAGTTGTCACGACCCACGACCAGTGAAGTCATGACCGGCACTGAACCCCCGGGTATATCCTCCCTCGTTACAACCGGCGTCCCGTCAGCCTCATATAAACAACCTAATAAACACAAATCTTATATGTAGCATCCATTTAAACATGAAGATAGACATAATCAAATCATCAAGATAATTACATCTCCCAAAAATGAACAAAAATAAGAGTCCATAATGTTCAAATGTATAAAAAAAACATACCTAACCATAATACAACCATTTATGTGTTAAGTATATACAATAGGTGTTATTAAGTACATAAGTACCAAAATACAGAAATGTACTAATACACCTACATCACAAAAATATGGGAAGCACTCCGCAACTAATCCTTCCTCTTCCTCTTCCTATCAGAACCTGAAATGATAAGAATGAGGATTAAGCTATAACAAGCTCAGTGAATGTTTTTTACAAGTGCCAATATACATGCATTTAGATAAAACATGGCAAGATCATCAAAGGAATTTAAATAACATGGTGATATACAGTATTACATACTTGCCAAATATAATACATCATGTCATTACCCAAGATAATGCATATCATTTTTTTCCAAACATGTCATATGCACTCCTAGACACCTCCTGAGTAAGGGCGATCAAAGGTTTGGGTTCGCGACACTCAGCGCCCAATCCGACCTAACATACTCATATTCTATTAGGATTCTTGGGGTTGTGTAGCTAATAGGATCAGCCCACCAAGAAAACTACCATGTCTAGGCGATCTTATCTACATAAGCCATAAAACCCTCTACAAGGTCCGCAACTAGGGATCACCTCTAGCAACATGAGATTCCGCAAAGAAAATCCCTACTAGCAGATACACCTATTGCTAACCCAACTAGACTTATGCTCAAATTCATTTCATGAACCATTAAAACATGCATAACACATATATATCGATTCAAAACATTTTATATAATACAATGCCGCATATAGAAACCAAATGTAAAAAAACACTCACAATTGATTGGCTAGACTAGCCAATCCCAAGCCAACCAATTTAGCACTAAAGCGCCACCAAATACACTCTTATGCACTTCAACCTTTAATTGGCTTAATTGGGGACAATTAGATCAATCACAAACCCTGCACAAAACATGGTTCATTCATCATCAAAATCATTCCAATTACATGCCAATAACCATGATTAAGCCCCAATTCACTAGCCAACATTAGACTCTAACATGGTTTCACTAATGAGCTAACCATTATAGCTCATTCAAGCAATAATACATCTAATTAGATCTTAAACAACCCAAAGAATGCCTAAGGTTGATTCCATAATCCAACCTTCATTAATACCGTGCATTCCCTCACAAATTGGGTTAATAAACCACTCTTATGTTAATTCAAATCAAGTGGCATCATCTAGGCCAAAAGCCCCAATTTTGGGCAAAGTCCCAAAATCATGGCCTTAGCCAATTTACACTACACATAGGGTTTCCAACATGCATAACCACCAAATTAGACCATCAGTCACCTAGAATGATCCATTTATTCATCATAGTTAGCATGCACATTAAATGGAAAACCCTAAGTCCACAACCTAGTTCTAGGTCAAATACACAAAAAACCCCACCAATTTCTTACTGGAAATTGGGGTTTTCACCATTAATGGGTTCCCAACAACCTCTAATCTTACATATCTAACATGCTAGACCTAACTCAAACATGTGTTATTCCACCACCCCTTCAAATCCAAGATTTAAGAGTGGAAAACACTCCATGGGTGTAGATCTAGGTCAATGAAGGTTGTTTCTACCATTAACAAGCTCATAAGAGCACATGCAAACCAAACCCTAACCTGGAACTACACAAAACCGTGGTCCATAGAAAAAGATACACCATTCAAAAGCTTGCAATCATCATTAAAGGTATTCTAATAGAAGAAAATGGAGAAATCTTTACCTTGGAGCAAGATCTTGGTGTAATCCCTTTGGAATACCCTCTCTTTCCCTTTAATTTGATGCAAAATGAATGAAAAAGGGGTGTTGGTTGCTTAAATACACGAGTTTGGGCCCACACATAAAAATTGCCAATTTCTAGATTTTCAGCATAGAATGCGCTCCACCAATTCCTTAGAAAAAATTTCTCTCAGCCTAGTTCATGGAGCGCGCTCCTCCCCTCTGCCCAGATTTTGAACTTTTTCTGGGCCAGGGGAGGGCGTTTCTGCTATCATGAAGCGAGCTCCACTGCTCCAATTCATCGTTTTTGACCCTTTTCGACACCAAACGAGTCTCCGGCCATTGCGGGACTTTTCATACACATTAGACAACTTAAAAGCATGCGGGAACACTCGAACCAACATGCATCAAGTAAGAAATACATATACTCATATACATATTTGTGTACTCTACAGGTCAAAATGACATCATCCTAAGGTACGAGCGTTACAGAAATTCTTTGAGATTTTGTGCAGGGGTTCTTCATCAGACTCCTCTTCTCCTTCACATTCAAGCATGGCCAGAAGTGTATCAGATTCCTTTGGGCCTTAAGGTCTGGTGAATGCTAGAGCTCGTGGTGTTGAAGGAATATGTATACCCTTTTTCTCCAACAGATGAAAGAGCATGCCAAAACGTTTCATGCTTGAGGCAATGTACCAAACTGTGGAGTGTAATCTGTTGTTCATTGCCTTGAATTTTTTTTTGAAGAATCCTACAATTCCCTCAACTCTGTCAACAACAATGGTGACAGTGTATGATAAGTCCAATATACTAGTGGCAAGGAATGGCATTTTGTTCTCTATAAAATGCATTTTATTATAAGCTCGAGTAACCAAGTATAGAATCTTGGTTAGTCTGCTATCCTCTGATGGTGTTGGTCCAGTAGTGCTTATACTTTCCTTTAAATTCGAAATGGTCGATAGCACTGGATCAAGATTTGTCTTACTAGAGACCTGATCCAAGATAACATCCAGGACAGATTGTAATGCTTCAAAGTTGGAAGTATATTTTGAAGATTTGACTGTTTTACCCTTCATGTTTTGAATTTCTTCAAGTATCTGATAAGTTAAGTTTTAATAATTAGTTTGCATCTTAATTTGATAGATTTTTGTGTTCATTCGATTAGTTTTTAAGTGTTTTTGCTTGATTAATATACTTAGTTGTTTTAGATGCATTTAGGCTTTATCTTAGGTATTGATAGGTTTTTATCATGAACAAATGACTTATAGATACATGTTAATATCATAGAAGTCATATGTTTTGAGTATATTTCATTGTAGTTTATTCTTTGATTAATTTCTTGGAATTTACACTTGTTTTTTATTTTTTTTGTAGGTAAATAAGGAGTCCAAAGTGGGTTGAATCAAGGGTAAATTGATGTTCAAAAGAAGTTAAAAACATGTGCAGAGTATGTTCAAGAAGTGAAAGAAAATTGGTTAAGTCCACAATAAGGAAGCCGAAGCGAAGCAAAAAAGATGGCTAAGTCCACAACTGGGCACACAAAAGAGGCTTTGGGTACCGTGGCGCTCATCACGGCACCAAAAGACTGAAAAAAGTAGTGTTCTTTCTGGGCGCCACGACGCCCATTGTGGCACCCAAGAATCCCTAACGCAGCGCCGGGGTGCCACTCGCGGCGCTAAAAATTACAATCGGGACGCCGCAACGCCGGTGCTTTTAATTGCTTTTTCACAACTCTTTCGGATTTAGCAAGTTTTTCTAATAGATATTGGACGACTTGGGACGTATGATAGATGAATTTTTAGGGTTTTTTGAGAAGAAGAAGAAGAGGCAAGAAGAAAAGAACAAAAAGCAATGGGAGATTTGAAGAAACCAAGATAAGAAAGGAGATTAACAACCATTGAAGGGGGTTTCTAACCTAGTTTTCTTCTCTCGGTGCTTGTAATGCTTATTTTTTGTAGTTTTATATCTTTCTATTCTTGTATTCATGATTATGAATATGAGTTAAACTTCTAATCTAGAGGTTTAATTGATCTATGTTGGATCTTATGGTTTGAATAATATATATTTGTTCTTTATTGATTTGTGGATTTATTTGCAATTTCAAATCCTTAATACTTACAAATTGCTGGTAGCATTTTGTATGATCTTAGATTTGGTATCTATCACTCGAGAGAGGGGAGAGTGAATTTGATCAGTGAATTTGCAACCTAGGATAATTGTATCATGTTGAAAAACCTACAATTCCTTTGGGAATCACTTAAATAGACCTTTATGCATGTCTAATACATTGGTTTATCACTTGGGAAAGGGAATTAATGTGTTAGGCATAGGTAATTAAACTATCACTTGGAAGAGGGGTTTGATTGATTTATGCTCCATGATTTATAATTCCATGATTAAATGATTTGCATGATCTTTTGAAAACCATAAGTGACAACACAGTGAAATTAATCCTCTAGAGTTTCTAATCATTGTTTTTCCCCCAATTTAGTTTAATTTGCATTGATTTACTTTAATTTTGTTTGTTCTAATTCAAGCACATTAAATCATCCTTTTTATCACCTAAATAAAATTAATCTCATAGTAGTATTGGGCATTTATTTCAGTAAAATTACTTTTTCCTATGGATACGATACCCGACTCACCTCGATTTTACAACTTGATAAATTTGTTCACTTGCGAATTTAAATTTTCTCTATCAAGTTTTTGGCGTCGTTGTAGGGGAAGAGTGTCAATTTTATTGTTATTAATACCATTGCAAATTGATTTTAATCTTAATTTAGGTATTTTTGTTTGTTTGTTTGTTTTTTTTTCTTCTTTTCTGAGTTTGTTATTTTTTTTTTTCGTGTTAGGTTTCACTAGTTGATGCGATGAGTGAGAAGTGCAGAAATCATACCTCTTGATCCAGAGATTGAGAGAACCCTTGGTAGACTGAGAAGAGATATAAGAACAGTAGCGCAACCAGAAACCATGGCTGAAGCGAACAACCAATTACCTTTGAGGGATTACTTCAAGCCAGTAGTTAACAATCACTACAATGGGATTGCAAGGCTGCCAATCAACGCTAATAACTTTGGGTTGAAGCCTTCTTTGATCATAATGGTACAACAACAACAGTTTGTTGGAGTACCTCAAGAAGATCCAACGGTCCACATTAACACCTTCTTAGAGATGTGTGACATAATTAAGATTAACGGAGTCCTAGAAGAGTAAATAAGACTGAGATTGTTCCCATTTTCACTAAGGGACAAGGCAAGATCATGGCTCCAATCTCTACTGCCAGGGAGCATAAATACATGAGAAGAGATGCTCCAAAAGTTTCTTCAGAAATTATTCACACCTGCAAGGATTTCACAATTGAGAGTAGAGATTAATCAGTGCAGACAACTGGAGTCTGAATATTTATATGAGGCGTGGGAGAGATTTAAATACCACTTGACAAGATGTCCTCAACATGGATACCAAGAGTGGTTGCAGATTCAGATGTTCTACAATGCCATGACCTTATCTAAAAGGTCATTGGTTGATGCTGCATCAGGAGGTACACTATTGGGGAAGACAACAAATGAAGCATTGATGTTGATTGAAGAGATGGCCAATACATATGAGCATTCAAGTGAGAGGGCACCAACCAAGAAAATAACTGGTTTACATGAGGTTGATCAAATGACCTCTTTGTCTGCACAGATGGCTAGTATGTTGCAGCACATGGCAACTTTATCTGACAAGGTTTCCACTCTACAAGGAAGTCCTTCATTCTCTATATCATCCATTGCAGCTCCAAGCTCAGCTCCTCAAAGTTTTGATGGTTAAGAAGAGAAAGTACAATTTGTGAACAACAAATTGTACAATTATAGAGGGAACCAAGACAGCTACAGAGGGAACCAATTTGGCAATCAATTGCCAAATCAGTATCATCCAGGAGTTAGGAATCATGAAATTTTTTCTTATTCCAACAATAGAAATGTGTTGCAACCACCACAGGGGTTTAAGTCACAAGGGCAAGTTCAAGAGAAGAAATCAAGCCTTGAAGAAGCAATGACTACTTTTCTGAATGATTCAAACAAGAGGTTCACCAAGAATGAAACAAAGTTGGATGAATTGGCTGCTCACATGGCCAATCAAATAAGTACCATGAGTCAAATGATAACTCAAGTGAGCAACTTGGGTGCCTCTGTTAAGAATTTGGAGACTCAAGTTGGGCAAGTGGCTGCACAAATGAGTGCACAACAGAGCAACAACACTTTTCCAAGCAATACATAGATTAATCCAAGAGAGCAATGCAAGCTATAACTTTGAGAAGTGGTAGAGAGGTTGAACATTCCAATCTAGTGAGTACATCTACAACCACTTCTATTTCTACACAAGTTTCTGAGGAAGAGTCCTTATTTGAGAAGGAAGACCAAGCATCCAAAGAAAAAGAAGATGAGGAGAAAAGGAAAGCAAAGGGTAAGGCACCTATGAAAGAAGACTTTGTTCCAGGGAGGATCACTTTTTTTGATAACCCTCTTATTTTGAAAACTTTTATTCCATTTCCTCAAAGATTTCAGAAAAAGGAATTAAATGAGCAATTTACAAAAATTTTAGATATTTTCAAAAGAATTCACATCAATATTCCTTTTGCACATGCCTTGGAGCAGATGCCCAACTATGCCAAATTTATGAAGGATGTGATGAGCAAGAAGAGGAAGTTGGTAGAGTTTGAAATTGTGAAGTTGGGAAAAGAATGCAGTGCAATCCTCCAAAAGAAGCTACCTTAGAAATTAAAAGACCCAAGGAGTTTTACTATTCCATGCATTATTGGTAGTTCTTCTTTTGATAAAGTATTGTGTGATTTAGGTGCCTGTATTAACCTTATGCCCTTGTCTGTTTTCAAGAAACTCAATATTGGGGAGGTGAAACCCACAACTATATCACTCCAACTAGCTGATAAATCCATGACATATCCTAGGGGAGTGATTGAAGATGTTTTTGTGAAGGTTGATAAGTTTATTTTCCCAGTAGATTTTGTGGTTCTTGACATGGAGGAAGATGATGAGATTCTGCTCATTTTGGGGAGGCCATTCCTTGCAACTAGAAGAGCCCTTATTGATGTTCAGAAGGGAGAACTCACACTCAGAGTGAATGATGAAGATGTGATGTTCAACCTCTATAAGTCATTCAAGTTTCCTGATGAGAAGGACAATTGTAACAAAGTGGGCATTGTGCGAGGTGCATTCAGGAGGTTAAAAAGGAGACATCACCTGTGGATCCCTTGGAGAGATGTTTGGTGTACTCACTAACAGATGATAATGGTTTTGGATACACCACCAGTTCAGTTTTCTCAAGCTAAGGTTGAAGATATCAATGTTGCATCTTCTATTGAGTCAAGTGTCCCCAAGCCAGAGTTGAAGCATCTTCCAGATCATCTCAGATATACATTTTTGAGCAAGGATGAGACATTTCCAGTGATTATTTCATTCACCTTGTCTACTGTTCAAGAGGAAAAGTTGTTGAGGATCCTAAGGGAGCAGAAATTAGCTATTGGATGGACAATTGTAGACATAAAAGAGATCAGTCCATCTATTTGCACGCACAAGATACTCATGGAGGACGCATACATGGCCACAGTGGAACATCAAAGGAGGTTGAATCCTGCAATGAAAGAAGTGGTCAAAGCTGAGGTATTGAAATGGCTCAAGGCAGGCATCATCTATGCCATATCTGATTCAGCATGGGTATGCCCTATACATGTTGTCCCTAAGAAAGGAGGAATCACAGTGATAAAAGATGAAAAAGATGAAATGATATCTTCACGTATTGTTACTGGTTGAAGGGTGTGCATTGACTATAGAAAACTGAATAAGGCCACCAGAAAAGATCATTTTCCATTGCCATTCATTGATTAGATACTGGTAGCAGGATTTGAGTACTATTGTTTCCTTGATGGATATTCTGGATATAATCAGATTGTCATTGCTTCAGAGGACCAGGAGAAGACTACATTCACATGTCCCTATGGCACTTTTGCCTTTAGGAGGACGCCTTTTGGGTTATGTAATGCTCCAGCCACTTTTCAGAGGTGCATGATGGCCATATTTTCTGATTTGATAGAGGATGTGATGGAAGTCTTCATGGGTGACTTTTCTATTTTTGGGTCTTCTTTTGATCATTGTTTGAGGAACCTTTCACTTGTGTTACAAAGATGTGAAGAGAAGAACCTTGTGTTGAATTGGGAGAAATGCCATTTTATGGTACAAAAAGGAATTATTTTGAGCCAAAGAGTTTCTTCCAAGGGGTTGGAAGTGGACAGAGCGAAGATTGTGGCAATTGAGAAACTCATCCATCCAATTAATGTCAAGGGTATAAGAAGCTTTCTTGGACATGTTGAGTTTTATAGACTGTTTATCAAGGACTTATCCAAGATTACTAAGCCTCTTTGTAATCTTTTGGAGAAGGATGTGCCATTTATGTTTGATAAAACATGTGTACAAACTTTTGATCATTTGAAGAAAGCACTTATTTCAGCTCCCATCATGATAGTGCCAAACTGGACAGAGCCATTTGAGTTAATGTGTGATGCTAGTGATTATGCAGTTGGAGCTGTGTTGGGTCAGAGGCGAGATAAAATCTTCAAAGCCATATACTATGCCAGTAGAACATTGGATGAGGCCCAAAGAAATTATACCACCACAGAAAAGGAATTATTGGCAGTGGTATATGCCTATGATAAGTTCAGGCCTTATCTTGTTGGTTCCAAGGTCATTGTCTACACAGATCGTGCAGCCATTCGTTACCTATTTGCTAAGAAAGATGCCAAGCCCAGATCATTTAGATGGATTCTCCTTCTTCAGGAGTTTGATCTTGAGATCAAGGATAAGAAGGGAAGTGAGAATTTGGTAGCTGATCACCTCTCAAGGTGACAAACATAAGCAAAAGATGATGTGGGGCTTATTAAAGAAGCATTTCCTGATGAACAGTTGTATGCCCTGAGTGAGAAGCTTCCTTGGTATGCAAATTTGGTCAATTTTGTGGCTAGTGGCATCTTACCTCCAGATATCTCCTCAGCTCAGAAGAAGAAGTTCCTCCATGATGCTAGATTTTTTATGTGGGATAAGCAATTCTTATACAAGAGGTGCAATGATCAAGTCATCCGAAGATGTATGCCAGAAAGTGAAGTTCAAGCCATATTCAGAGATTGTCACCCTTCCTTGTATGGTGGTCATTTTGGTCACCAAATAACCGCATACAAAGTCTTGCAAAGTGGATTTTACTGGCCAACCTTGTTCAAGGACAGTTATGTGTTTGTGAAGTCATGTGATCAGTGCCAAAGACAAGGGAATATTTCCAAACGTGATGAGATGCCCATGAAGACTTTTGTTGAGGTTGAGTTCTTTGATGTGTGGGGCATTGATTTCATGGGACCTTTCCCATCCTCTAATGGCAAGTTATATATTTTGTTGGCGGATTGAAGCTGTTGCTACTACCACAAATGATGCTCGTGTTGTACTGAAATTCCTTTAGAAGAACATTTTCACAAGATTTGTTACTCCAAGAGCTATCATAAGTAATGAAGGTTCCCATTTTTGCAACAAGCTTTTCAAAGCTTTACTTTCTAAGTATGGAGTCAAGCATAAGGTCGCTTCGGCCTATCATCCACAGTCTAATGGACAAGCCGAGGTCTCTAATCGGGAAGTGAAAATAATTTTGGAGAAGACTGTGAGTAATAATAGGAAAGATTGGGCATTGAAGCTTGATGATGCTCTATGGGCATACCGCACTATATACAAAACACCCATTGGAATGTCTTCTTTTAAACCTGTCTTTGGGAAGTCTTACCATTTACCATGTGAGTTGGAGCATCACTCTTATTGGGCAATAAGAAAGTTGAATTTTGATATAAAGGCTTGTGAAGAGCAAAGACTACTTCAACTCAATGAAATGGATGAGTTTAAACTGCTTTTGAGAATGCTAAGATCTACAAGGAAAGAACCAAGAGTTGGCATGACAAGCATATCTTGAGGAAGAGTTCCTTCTGGGTCAACAAGTTTTCCTCTACAATTCAAGATTGAGGCTCTTTCCCGAAAAGTTGAAGTCTAGGTGGTCCAGGCCATTTATGGTTACAAAAGTTTTTCGATATGGAGCTGTAAACCTACAAAGCCAAGATGGTGGTCGGTTGTTTCAAGTGAACGGGCAAAGGGTGAAGCACTACTATGGAGCATTAGATCCAAGCATGGAGGAGCTACCCCTTCATCAACCATCATGAGCAAGAAAATAGGGAGTTTAGCTAAGGACTATAAAGAAGCGCTTGTTGGGAGGCAACCCAACCAATTTTTGTCTATGTTTCTATTTTTATTTTTAGTTATTATAGTAGAGAAATTGAGTTTTAGACTTCCACTAATGACATTCATTTTTGTCCCTTTCAGGTTTTAATTCAAGTTTGGGGGGCTACTAAGAGAAAGAGAGGCATTTTGGGAGACTTCTACCCTCGTGGGTTAAGGGAGTATCATTATCTTAGTGGAAATGTTTGAATTTTTTTTTTTTTTGGTGAGTATAAATCATGAATAAATCCATATTCCCTAATGAATGTTGATTTGATTTGATCTTGTATGGATGGTCTATGAAAAGACTGGCACTAGGTTTTGAACATGACCTGTGGAAAATTAGAAAGTACTCTTAAGTGTGTGTGCTTGATTTGTTTTGCCATGCTTATTGGAAATTCTTGTTGACTTTTGAGTATAAAATTATGATCATGAGTTCCACTTGCTATTTAAATTGAGATTTTGCAAGTTAAGCTTCATTGAATCTTACTTTTCAAACTGAACTCTAGAACTTGCTTGATCTCTTCTCAAGGCGAAATCTTAGAAATCACAACATGTGAGATATGATGTAGGCCATCTTTAGACAGTTTGAGGCATAAAACCCACCTAGCTGTGTACTACCCCTAGTTACCCTAATTTCAGCTTTATGTACTGTTCTTTGTCACCTAAAATGATTAACCGACTTTGATTAAAATTCTCCTATTTTTCACCCTTGCACCCTTAAATCTTTGAAGTAAATGAATTATAATGGGTTGGGTTGTTTTTTATGGGAATTTATGTGTAAATGAGCTATGGAATGAGAATGTGTGTGAAGGTGATGAGAAAAAGTTCAAAACGTGTAAAAAGAAGAAAAAGAAAGATGAAAAAAGAAAAAAAATAGTATAGTCTTCATCAATGAGTGAATTAAATAAGTTGGGGGTGTAAAAAGTGATGTGATGATTCATTCTGTAATTTCTCTCCTCTTTTCGAGACTCTCTTCGCGGTTCAACGCAATTCTGCTATGGAGGAGGCGCCAGTTCCAGAAGGAGTTTTTATCTGAAGGTGGGGAACGAAACATAGGTTTGCGTGTCTTCTAACTTTTATTAAAGTTTACATTCATTTATCATTATGTCTATTATTCATTAACACTACATTATTGTGTATAATGTTCATACCTGTCATACTTATGCCTATATATTTGGAGTTCATGTATTACACTGTTATTATGCCGGATTAGTGGGTGCTATGTATAAATGATGTTTTGGGTGTATTTAGCTGCATTTTATCCATGTTATCAAACCTTAACCTTAGCCTTACGTTACAAACTAACAAAATCCTATTGATTTTAATTGGTGTAAGTCCTACATTAGTGGAGAGAAGTGTGAAAAGCAAGCATATGAAGTTTATGTTTTGTTTGGTTGAGATTATATTCTTATCTTGCTTGCATTGGTCTGTATAATTTATGAGTGGTCATGTGAATGATTTTTTGTGCTTGTTTGTCAATGAGGATAGAAGAGAATGCATTGCCGTGCAAATTGAAATTCTAGACAACAAGTTTAAACTTTCAAAGTTTTCCTTGAGTTGTGTTGTGTGAAATGGATGCTTTCCTTGAGATCATGAGAACCCATTTTTACAAGTAAAATTCTTGTTCATTTTAGAATATGTGAAGAGTCTATTTTGTTTACTTTCTTTTTTCTCTTTTCTCGAGACGATCAAACTCTAAGTTTGGGGGAATTTGATAAGTTGAGTTTTAATAATTAGTTTGCATCTTAATTTGATAGATTTTTGTATTCATTCGATTAATTTTTAGGTGTTTTTGCTTGATTAATATACTTAGTTGTTTTAGATGCATTTAGGCTTTATCTTAGGTACTGATAGGATTTTATCATGAATAAATGACTTATTGATACATGTTAATATCGTAGAAGTCATATGTTTTGAGTATATTTCATTGTAGTTTATTCTTTGATTAATTGCTTGGAATTTACACTTGTTTTTTATTTTTTTTGTAGGTAAATAAGGAGTCCAAAGTGGATTGAATCAAGGGTAAATTGATGTTCAAAAGAAGTTAAAAATATGTGCAAAGCATGTGCAAGAAGTGTGCAAAAAGTGGAAGAAAATTGGTTATGTCCACAATAAGGAAGTCGAAGTGGTGCAGAAAAAATGGCTAAGTCCACAACTGGGCACACAAACAAAGCTCTAGGCGCCGCCAAAAGACTGAAAAAAATAGTGTTCTGGGCGCCGCGGCTCCTAGAAATCCCTAACGCAGCACCGCTGCGCCACTCGCAACACTGAAAATTACAATCCGGGCGCCGCGGCGCCAGTGCTTTTAGTTGCTTTTTAGAAACTCTTCTAGATTTAGCAAGTTTTTCTAATAGATATTGGACTACTTGGGACATATGATAGAGGAAGAAGAGGAGGCAAGAAGAAAAGAACAAAAAGCAATGGGAGATTTGAAGAAACCAAGAGAAGAAAGGAGATTAACAACCATAGAAGGGGGCTTCTTACCTAGTTTTCTTCTCTCGGTGCTTGTAATGCTTATTTTCGTAGTTTTATATCTTTTTATTCTTGTATCCATGATTATGAATATGAGTTAAACTTCTAATCTAGAGGTTTAATTGATCTATGTCGGATCTTATGGTTTGAATAATATATATTTGTTCTTTATTGATTTGTGGATTTATTTGCAATTTCAAATCCTTAATGCTTACAAATTGCTGGCAACATTTTCTATGTTCTTAGATTTGGTATCTATCACTCGGGAGAGGGGACAGTGAATTTGATCAGTGAATTTGTGACCTAGGATAATTGTATCGTGTTGGAAAACTTACAATTCCTTTGGAAATCACTTAAAAATGGATCCCAAAGCTTAATGCATGTCTAATACATTGGTTTATCACTTGGGAAAGAGAATTAATGTGTTAGGCACAGGTAATCACTTGGAAGAGGGGTTTCATTGATTTATGATCCATGATTTATAATTCCATGATTAAATGATTTGCATGATCTTTTGAAAACCATAAGTGACAACATAGTGAAATTAATCTTCTAGAGTTTTTAATCATTGTTTTCCCCCAATTTAGTTTAATTTGCATTGATTTACTTTAATTTTGTTTGTTTTAATTCAAGCACATTAAATCATCCATTTTATCACCTAAATAAAATTAATCTCATAGTAGTATTGGGCATTTATTTCAGTAAAATCACTTTTCCCTGTGGATACGATAACTCACCTCGGTTTTACAACTTGATAACTTTGTTCACTTGCGAATTGTCTTCGAAATGGTCGACAACACTGGATCAAGATTTGTCTTACTAGAGACCTGATCCAAGATAACATCCAAGACAAATGGTAATGCTTCAAAGTGGGAAGTATCTTTTGAAGATTCGACTGCTTTACCCTTCATGTTTTGAATTTCTTCAAGTATCTTCTTCAAAACTTCACTTGAAGCATGTCTTGGTGGTGAAGCTTGAGTTCTGGCCTGTGGAGACCGAGGACTTGCTGATTGTGGTCTTGTTTGACCTAAAGCAACAAAGGCTGTCATGAATGGTCTTGATCTATTGATTACTATCGTTAATATCCTTCATAAGACCATCATTGGGTGAAGAAGTGGAAGTTGATGAAGGCAAGGATTGCAGAACACTCAACAAGCTGTCCATTTGTTGTGTTACCTTTCCTAACATTTTTGTTGCTTGGACCAAGTGAGTGGTGTACTCCTTCATCTCCTTAAGCTCTTGAATTTCCTAATTCTTCAGAGAGTTCCTGATTTCTGCTAAAATCTCATTCTTTTACTGCAGCTGATTATGCTCCAATTTGTTCATTAGCTGCAACATAACAAAACTCTAATCTTTTTAGACTTTTCGCAAAAAATCTTCCTCTACAAAGAAGTGATCAGCAGGCATGTCGGAAAAAGGATAAGGGGTGATTAGATTGATCATGTGAAGATGAACTCACATCCTGTATTTATCCTACTTCATCCTCTTCCTGAAGATCATCAGCAGCCTTATGATATTCTTCACTTCGAACAACAACATCCATTTTCATCTCAACTCCACTATAGGGTATGATAGCAAGTTCAAAACCCTTCTTTTCAGAAGATTTCAAGCTAGCTTCATAAGATGTTATTTCTTCTTGAATGTCAACAAATTCTTCTTCTCTCATAGCATAGAGTTCCTTTGACAAGGAAACATTAACAAGAGATGGTATATCAGAAATGGTCCTTTCTGAGTCATCACTGACTCTGTCCTGAACAACTTCCTCAATGATATCTTCCAAAATTGTATCATTAGCCTCTTTTGCAGATAATTTTTCTTCAACAGCAGCTTGAGCAATTTGGTTCACTTATTCCATGACATCATCTTAAGTTTTATTAATCAGTTCATCCTGACTTTCTTGGAAAGTTTGAACAACCTACTCTACATGAACTTCTTCTATGGAATGTTCATCCTGTGGCTCAGTCTGAAGATCACCTGGCCTAGCTTCAGTCATGCATTCATCTTCAGCTCGAACCTCTTCAACAACTGGTTCAACATGTTCTACATGTTCTGTCTCAACAACAAGATCAACTTTCTCCTCCAAAGCTTGATCAACTTGAACATTTGAAGCTTGAACAACTTTTTTTTCATTTCAGGAACATTTTCTACTCTTTCTTCAGTCTGAGCATCTCCTTTTCCACTAGATTCACCTTCTTGTGGAACTTCTGCCATTTGGAAACCAATTTTTCAATGTAGGAACATAGATATATCTCATCAACTTCACAGTGGTATGACCAATACAATGATATATGCTGGTCTCCTTAGCATCCTCTATACTAAAGTTCACTCCACTATTCTCAAATAATGTGGTAAGGTACATTCCAGTCCTCCTCCTCTACTAACCACGGTATCCATGACATGTATGAGAATGCGAACGATATTTATCTTCTTCTTTTCTAGAATACACCATATCATAAACATGTCTAGTTCATTCACATCCCTACTACTTGATTTGGGCTGAATGATATGGGTAATAATGTTGTAGATTATTCTGGGAATAACTTCAAAGGATTGATTAGTGAGTTTCTTATCAATACTGTTATGTGCAAACCGCAAGCGTACGGTGTCAAGTTATTATATACCGATAAGATATCGGGTATCGTCCTCAGGGATGAATAAGCTACACCAGTTATATCGTTCCTAGCCTTAATTTTATCTAGAAAACCAAATTTCAATGATTAATTAACTAAAATGGTAATTAAACTAAAGCAATAATGCAAGTGGCAAATTATTAGAATTTTCTGGAGAGAAATCAATATTAAAAATATCTAGAGATTAGGTTTCACCTAATTATCAATTATGCAATATTAAACATGCTCACTATCAAATTATTATTCAAGTTTATAAGTCAAAATCCTATAATCTCTAACACCCTCTATCGAGTGCTGCATTAGAACCTATCACCAAAATAGGGTTTCAATCTGTCGATCAAAACCCTTATTTTAATCATGTATTACGCTTTGTGATTTTCCTACAACTTCATGCAACGTTGTATACCTATCGATACTACAACCATCACATGTCATATTTCTCATGATCCAACCTAGAGAACCCTCTGTCGAGTGCCGCCCCTAAAGTCTATGATCAATCGATCTATGATCAAGAGATCAATAGCATTACACAAAGAGAAATATAAATAAACTATGAATAATTTCTTGATAATAAACAAAAGTTAATATTATTGCATAAAATCTAATATAGGATCCATCTCCTCTCTAGAGTAACAAATTAGTTCATAACGAAAGACATAAAGACATTAAGCAATGGTTTGAACATGAATAAAAACAATGGAAAACAAACTAGAATGTTGTAGAAATTGTGAATAGTCTTCAATGTAGATCTTCTTCTCCACTCCCCTCTTTTAGAAACCCTAAAGAATGGTATATATGGAGCCACAAGTCCATAGGAAGTCGTCGAAGAGAAGTCCAAGTCGAATTAGGAACGTTTACAACAAAATTAGAAAGTTTCTATTTTGAATTGCACATCTACTTTCTTCCTCGCCATTTTTCTCCTTATTTCCCACTCCAGATCAACCTCATTTTGTATTATTTCCAGTGAGGAATCCATAGAAACAAACTACGTCCAATTTAGAGTTAAATTAAGAAAGTTATGGCCAAACACAAAAACGTCGCGCAAAACTGCGTCTTTCCATTCGCACAAGCGCTGCAGCGCCCAGAGAGCTAATTTTTTGCTTTCTTTTATTGGGTTGTAGCACTGCAGCGCCACTATTGAGCGCTGCAGCGCCCATAGAGCTACTTTTGCAAGTTTTCTTCCATTTTTTCGTATCTTGTGCATCTTTTCCCATATGTATCTTCACTCCAACTTCTTGTGTCTTGTTCCCATCATCTAAATCAATGTTCAACGCATCTAAACACCTACAAAAAAAACCAAAACAAATGAGTAACACACTTAGATAATCAAATCTATCAACTCATAGAATTAAAAACTGAAATAAAGCATAGTATACTAAAATGTGACTAAACTAACAAATAGATCAAAACTAAGACAAACTAACCAAACTAATGCATAAATTATATTAAAACTCATCTAAAACATGCTCTAAACATATCTAAATATTCAACTTATCAAATACTCACATGATCCTTTGTCTTGGAAATCAAATTTAGAGTAGAAAGGTTATTATAGCTTGGGTACTGGAATTTTTCTTTAGTGAAAGAAAGAATGTGTGCACTTTCATCACTGGGCAAAGAAAAGGTATCAAAAAAGAATCTAGGAGAAATCTCAATGGATATTCCTTTGACCTTGGACTGTCTCACAAGTCCTGATCTGGGGCTTTTCTTCAAGGTTTTGATAGAATTGGCTGACAAACTAGGATACCATTTAGAATGGTAGGTAAGTAGTTTGGTCCAACCCTAGAATTCGAACAAAGATAAAATATCAAGGTTTGCACCGGCGAATAAATCAAAGTCAACATAGCAGCCATCAATTACTGCATGGCTTGCAAGCTTTTCAACTTTGATTTCTTTCTTAGATTTCTAGGTTGAAGAAGATGGGTTTGAAACTTCAGTTTCAACTGGAGGTGTGGGTACAGAGGCGGTGGGTTCCTCAATCAGTTCATCTTGGAATGCTTCAGATCGTTGTCTCACTCTCCTAGCTGGAGGTGGTGAGGGTGATGAAGCTCTCTTTCTGGCTGAGAAAGTACGAAACTTCTTCGACTTGGAAGCCATTGGAAAATAAGAATAACGATGGTAGAAAACTGAGAAGTCTCAGTAAAAACTTGTGAAATGGGGATCAAAGTTTTTACCTAAGGATTTGAAAAACTAACACGAAGATATTGGTTGAAGGTAAGTATAGCAGTGGTTCTGGAATAGTTCCTCGAGAGTTCCAGAATGAGCGTCTTAGGGCATCAATGCGTGAAAGTGACGAATAAGTCACTATGGGTTGAATTTATATATTACCAAAATTGATAAGCGCGCCCCTAACACACTCAAATGCCATTACCTAGTAACCATTAGCGTCCTAGTGAATTTTTTACTTAAACAAGTCAGCGTTCTTCCTGAGGCAAGTGTCCTCGAACAACTAATGCCTTTGGGCACATTAGCGTCCTCATATGCTATGAGCATCCTACTGGTGCAGTGAGCGTCCTACTCAATGCGATAGTAGCGTTTTGAAACGCTATCAGCGTCCTCGCAGATACTTATGCACTAATTTTAATCAGATGCAATTAATCATTCTTAAATATCTTGTTGTCGAATAATCAATATTAATAATTAAATTCCATGGACCAATCATCAATATTTTAATCACGTGAACAAAGTTTTTGTATATTTTAGGTTGTACATGATTAAAAATAATCATTCAATTTCAATAATCACTGATAGATGTATTCAGATAATAATAACAGTGATAGAGTGAGTTTTATACCTTTGCATAGAATTTTGACTTTTACTTCAAGGTACCGCAAAGTCTTCAATTTGTGCATTTTGCCTCTTGCTGAAGCAGTTGAGATATTTCATGATTTTCATTCTCTATGCTGACTTCCTTCTCGGCATTTCATAAAAAAATCTTTCATTATGCACAAGTGTTCTTGCTATGCTTGTTGAAGATAGTTGACTTATCAACCTAGAATCTTCTTCATCAGCAATCTCACTTATGTTTCTGCTTGGCAAATTTGCAAGCGTGTCCTCTCTCTCAAACGTTTTTTCTAACCCACTTAAAATATAATCAATTTCTTGAAAACTGATTTCAAATGGATTTGAAAACCCTTTTAGAAATTCTATTTTGTATTTTCATTTTTCAAGAAAGTGTTGTACAAGAGTAGAACGAGAGATTGTTTTCCCAAACCTTTCAAGTTCATGGCATAATCGTTGAAATCTGTGTACGGCATCATGAACTAACTCAGACCCTAGAAATTTGAAGTTTGTGAGTGATTCCTTGATAAGTTGAGTTTTGATTAGTGTTTTGCATGTCAATTTGTGAGATTTTCAAGTGCATTTAGTTAGTTTTTAGGTGTTTTTGCATAATTAGTTCATTTAGCTGTTTTAGGTTCTTTTAGGTGTGTTGTTGTGTTTTAGATGTTAGTTGATAGTTGCATATTTAGACATGTTTTAGGAGTGTTTTATAGTTGTTTTAGGATGATTTATGCATTAGTTGAGTGTGTTTATGTTAGTTTTGATTCATTTGTTAGTTTAGGAATAAATTAGTTTTTATGTATTATTTCGGTTTGTTAATTTATATGTTGGAGCAATTTATGATTCGAGTGTTCTAATTACTTGTTTCGTTTTGTTTTGTAGGTATTTAGATGTATGGAAGTGAGCATGAATGATGGACACAACATATGAGATGCCTAGATGATGAGTCATGAAGAACCCAAGCCAAAAAGTGGAAGAAAATTGGCTAAGTCCACAAGAAGGAAATCAAAAGGAGTGAAAAATGACCAAGTCCACAACACTTCGCACAAACAGTGCTCTAGGGGCCGGGGAGCTCATCACTGCGCCAGGGTGATCAGGAAAGGAAGGCTCTCGGGGGCGCAACCCTCATCGCGGCTCCCAGAGGAAATGTAACCCAGCGCCGCGACGCTGGAATTTCTTAATGGGGCGTTGTGGTTCCACTCGCGGCTCCCCGTATTTAAATGTTGCCAATTTAGCAACTTACGATTGATTTTTGGCAACTTTGAGAATTTCAATTGGACACGACTTTGGGGACACACAATATATGGATTTGGAGGGTTTCTTTCAGAGGAATATATTGGAATAGAAAGGAGAATAAGACGGCTAGGAGGAAGGAACACGAAGATTCAAAAGAAGATTCAAGTTCTTGATTTTCTAGTTTGCTATTAATGTTTATTATTGACTCCATGTCTTGTGTTATTTTCATTCACGTTATGAACTAATCTTTTGTTCTAGAGGATAGATGGATCTTAACTTTGATTCTATGTTCTAGTTTAGGGCTTTAATTATTATTAATGGATTTGTGATAGTTTATTTATATTTCTCCATTGTTAATGCGGCATTCGACAGAGGGTACTTTGGATCGGAACAAGGGAAATATAGACTAGGTTATCGTGAGACCGATAGGAGATCAAGACCCTTTGAATTCATTAAAAGAAATCATAGATCTTAGTGAGTTTGTAGGAATTAGATCTTTATCGATAGATCGAGATCAATTCCTATGAATATGCTCTAACGCGACACTCGATAGAGGGTGTTAGAAACATTATGATTTCTGGCTTATAAACTAAGTAAATACATTAAGTAAATATAATTGGAAAGAACATAGTTGATAGTTAGGTGAAATCGATTCTCTAGATTATTTCTCTATTGATAATTTGTTGTTTTCATTGTTTTGCTAGTTAAATAATTAGTTGTTTTCATTACTATTTAATTACTCAATCATTCGAATTTGATTGTCTAGAAAAAATTAAGGTAAAAACGTGATAGCTAGTGTTTTAATTATCCCTGAGGACGATACCCGATTTCATCGGATTACATTATAACTTGACTATCGTGCACTTGTGATAATTTTACGACTAAGTTTTTTGCGCCGTTACCGGGGATAATTAGTAGTTTTCACTAATATCGTGTTCTCTAACTTTGTTTTAATTTAGATTTCTAAATTTTATTTTATTTTTATTCTCTGATTTTCTTTCTTAGTTTATATTTTACAAGAGTTTATGCAAAGGGCAAGAAATCTTGAAGTACTACCATTTGACTATGAGATTGAACGTACTCTTGGAAGACTGAGACTAGAGAGAAGAAGAGAAACTGAAGCAATGGCAGACGAACACAATCAGTTGACCTTAAGAGACTACTTCAAACCTGTTATCAATGATAATTACTCTAGTATTGTTCGTATACCTATTAATGCAAACAACTTTGAATTAAAACCGACGTTGATCTCTATGGTTCAACAACACCAGTATGGGGGGTCGCCTACTGAAGATCCTACTATCCACATCACCACCTTCTTGGAGATGTGTGATATGGTGAAGATGAATGGTGTTAGTAAGGACACCATAAGGTTGAGATTGTTCCCTTTTTCTCTAAGAGACAAAGTACGAGCATGGTTGCAATCTTTGCAACTGGGGAGCATTACAACTTGGCAAGAGATGGTACAGAAATTTCTTCAATTTTTTTTTCTTCCTGCCAAGACTGCCCAATTGAGAGCTGAGATCGAACAATTCAAGCAACACGAGTCCGAATCATTGTATGAAACTTGGGAGCATTTCAAGGAATTGTTGAGAAAGTGTCCTCAGCATGGGTTCCAAGATTGGTTGCAAATCCAACTTTTTTATAATGGGATGACCTTCTCCATAAGAACTTTAGTTGATGCGGCAGCTGGTGGGTCACTTTTGACAAACACGTCTACTGAGGCACTGAACATGTTGGAGGATATGGCTAGCAACACTTATGAGGTTCCGAGTGCATGATCAATAGTTAAGAAGGTGGTTGGTCTACATGAAGTTGATCCATTCACATTTCTCTCTGCTCAGATGACTAGCATTGCCAACCAACTCGTTGTGCTCACTACTCAAAGTGCACAACCATCTATTGAAAAGGTGGTGGTTTTACGTATGGGTTCGTCAGGGAATGAGGCACATGAGGAAGAAGTTCAATACATTAGTAATCGGGGGTACAACTTCAGAAGCAATAAAGGAGTTCCAAATCAGTACCACCTAAGTGTTCGAAATCATGAGAACTTTTCCTATGCCAACAAGAGGAATACATTGCAACCTCCACCCGGTTTATACAATCAAGCTCAAGAGAAGAAGCCATCCTTGGAGGGTATCTTGGGACCATTTATGATGGAGACAAGAGCTTCAATTATGAACATAGAAGTACAAGTGGGATAGCTAGCCCAAACAGTGAATGCACAACCATATGGATCCTTGCCTAGCAACCCCGAGATAAATCCCAAGGAACAATGCAAGGCCATCACTTTGAGGAGTGGAAAAGAAGTTAAGGGGGCTGACTACAAGCCAACACATTACATTTCCCCCTCCATCAGGTCAAGAGAATGAGGAGCCCAACAAGGAAGCTAAGTCAAGCAAAGAAGAGGAAGAATCAAGCAAGGGGGAAAAATCTCAAGAGAGGCCTTAATTCCCGGTTCTATTACCTTCCCAGATAATCCTCCTATTCTTAAGACTTCTATCCCTTTTCCCCAACGTTTCCAAAAGAAGAAGCTTGATGAGCAATTTGCCAAGTTTCTTGAGATTTTCAAGAAGATCCACATCAACATCCCTTTTGCCGATGCTTTGGAGCAAATGCCCAACTATGTGAAGTTCATGAAGGATGTGATGACAAAGAAGAGAAAGCTAGAGGACTATGACATGGTGAAGCTTGCTGAAGAATGTAGTGCCATACTAAAAAAGAAGCTACCTCAAAAGTAAAAGATCCAGGAAGTTTCACTATACCGTGCACCATTAGTTCTTTAAATTTCACTAAAGCTTTATGTGATTTAGGTGCAAGTATTAACTTGATGCCTTTGTCAATTTTTAGGAAATTGGGACTTGGCGAGGTGAAGCCAACTACAATATTGTTGCAACTAGCGGACCGATCATTTACATACCCTCAGGGTATAATTGAGGATGTGCTAGTGAAGGTGGACAAGCTCATCTTCCCAGTGGACTTTGTAGTTTTGGACATGGAGGAAGATAGTGATATTCCTCTTATACTTGGGCGACCATTCTTAGCTACTGATAGAGCTTTGATAAATGTGCAGCGTGGCGAGCTTACCTTGCGAGTGAATGATGAAGAGGGTCTTGTTTAACATATACAAGACTCTTAAATTCCCATCTGAGGGGAATACATGTCATCGGATTGATGTAGCAGAAGTGGTTGATGCATGTGTGATCTAGGTACATAATGGGGCTACACCGGAAGATCCTTTAGAGAAGTGTCTTGTGAGTTCGATATCTAGAGATGAGGCCTTTCATGATGAAGTCCAGCATTATGCCTTAGCTCTTGATTTGGTGACCCCACACCTCGGACCACCAACCGTGCAAGGAATGGCGTGCAGAATGCCTGGGCGGGACGCCAGGCGTAGGCATCTCCAACCACTCCTCAACCCCCGTGAGGTGGTTGAGACCCTACGAGCCTTATCTCAAACAACTACATAATATAAAAGGTATTAAGCAAAACTACCAACCGTATTAATCATTCAAGACAAGAGATAATCCATAAAAATGAACCATAAATAAAACCATAATCCCTACAGTCCATCAAGATGGACATACACATAAAGTCCAAAACTATGGGTACAAAAAAAAATCGTCGTATGCCCACATGGTCTATCTAACAAGTCCCAACTCACCCATACTACAATGTGATAAGTGTTATAATTACATAGTCCAAAATATAATACATCATAATTTAAAACACAGTTCAATCAAAATGCTTCTCAACTCACATCGAGTCCTTGGATTCTCTCTCCGGCAAGGCCCTCAAGATATGACTACTATTTTGCCCTTATTCAGGACAGAAGGACCTGAAAGAGGAAAATGAGGGTGAGCCAACGGTGCCCAGTAAATAGAATTCAAATATGCTATCAATACTCATCAATAAATATCATGTATGCATGTCAATGTGTAGCATGATTTAAAGCTCATAACATATAGATATCAAGCATCTATAATAAGTTCGATGCAAGTAAATTCTTATCAATTTGGATCCACATTCCACATGCATTGGGGTTACTAGTGCACGTCTATTTCACCGTACCGTTCTCATCCCAAATCATGTTGATTTGGGGTTACTAGTGTAGATCTACTTCACCGTACCATTGTAATCCCCAAATATTTCCTTTCTAAAACCCTCCTATGACAAGGTTAAGTCTCCCTATTAGCCAAATAAATGGGTCCAACCAAAGTCATAAGGTTTTCTCAAATTAATGTATCATTCAAAACATTAGAACACATTCATGCTTTCAACATACAATATATATTAGTGATATGATGACATAAAAGATATAATCATAAATGAAGTCTACTCACAACCAAGCCTCGCGAGAGTATTTAACCACACACGACCACCAAACCGAATCAACCCAATCAAGATCCTGAAACATACATCAATATCCTACCATACATCAATTTTTATGCTCAATCACATAGACATTACACATCAACCCTAAATCAGCCCACATATAGACAATAGGCCTAAATCCCATCTAATCCCATCATTCAACTCAAATCACATGACTTAGGCCTCTAATGCATAGTTCTCATTCATAAACCATTCAATTAATCAAAAATACTGATTTTCAATTCCTTGAGCATAAACATGCCCAAATTGGGCCATTTGATCACAAGTAGGCCTAACCCATGATATGGTCACAACCACCAAATCAGTAGCATAATCAACACTAATCATGCTTAATTAGACATAAATTGCAGCAATTCAATGATTCTAGGCCAAAAGCATCAAAAAAGCCCTAAAATATGAAATTTTCCATACTTAGGCCATATTGCCGATTTACACTAGGTTACCATGTTCAGCCATGTATATCACTGATTTTGCATCATGGGTTCATCAACAATGGCAACTAGGTCAGCATAGTTGACATGCAAGCTATTTTGAAAGGTCTAAGTTCATATTCCAAATTTAGGTCTAATACAAACAACCCTACCAATTTTCCATTTAATATTATGTTCAGATGTATCAAGCTGCCAATAGAAATATTTAATTACAAAATCAACCCTACAGATTGAAGAATGTTAAGAAGCAAACCTTCTGTCCAAAAATCAGCTCAATCCAACGGTGGACCAAAAATATAAGCCTCTTTGATGAACAAGTCTCTAATTAGACAATTTCTCCTTTACTGTTGCAAATACTTGAACTTAGATGACTATATCATACAAAATATTTGACCCATCAACCTCTCAACCGTTCATAATGCAGGCATATTAGTTGTGAACCATCTTCGGAAATATCATATCCATCCAACAGTAGGTTTAGGAGATCTATCAGTTTGATCTAAACTGCACGAGAAATTCAGACTTTCTGACCAGCTTTGTTTGAGAGGTTATATCTCTCAGAAGAAAACTCCAATCAAGATCTCCACCGACCAGAATGAATAACAATAAGATACAAACAAGATGAAAAAGTTTTAGCTCAATCTGACCTTATATCTCCAAGATCCAGCTCTTTGATGAAAATGTTGCTGAGACTTCCCTCAAAACAACTTCCTATTTCTTTCTCTTCTTCTTTCCTTTCTCTTTTTTTCTTCCTTTCCCTCCACTCATCTCACTCTCTAGGACTTCCTTGGAGAAGAAAAGTGGGGCATGGGACACTTTTCCACTCTCATGCTCCAACTTGACATGTGTTGGAGAAGAGAAATGGGGCATGGGACACTTATGCACTTCCATGCACCAACTTGACATGTGTTGGTCTCATGCACCAACTTGACATGTGTTGGAGAAGAGAAATGGGGCATGGGACACTTGTGCACTCTCATGCACGAACTTGACATGTGTTGGTCTCATGCACCAACTTGACATGTGTTGGAGAAGAGAAATGGGGCATGAAAAACTTGTCCATTCTCATGCATCAACTTGACATGTGTTGGTCTCATACTACCCATACCAACCAAATGTACTTTAACCAATCTCATGCTTCCATGTATTTTAAATGTCCAATCCATCTAATACACCAAATTTTTATTCTCATTTATCCTTTTATTCAATCAATCCTAACCTATATCAATTCATGGTTTAATGGGCCCATGCATAAATAATAACACATGCATTATACTTTAATTTAACATGACCCATATACAATTTATAATGCACATATTTATATACATTATCAAGCATCAAATATACAAACATTAAACAACCATCAAACAAACACCAAACATATTAAGGCAAACACATAGAGTTTGGGCAAAATGCAATTGGGTAATGGGCTAGATGAAATAATTTTCAGGGCGTCACACTTGAGGTCAACAATCCTGCGATTACAATCACCGAAGCGGAAGATATTGAAGCTTCTTTGCCACCCGAGTCAGTAGAGTCTTCACCAGAGTTGAAGCCATTACCTTATCATCTTCGCTATGCATTTTTGGGTGAGAAGTCTACTATGCCAGTCATCATATTATCGACTTTGTCTAGTGTGGAGAAAGAGAAGCTATTACGCATCTTGAG
Source organism: Paratinospora sagittata (assembly GCA_035771175.1). Lineage (NCBI taxonomy): Eukaryota > Viridiplantae > Streptophyta > Magnoliopsida > Ranunculales > Menispermaceae > Paratinospora > Paratinospora sagittata. Next base: position 26,899,216 of record CM069610.1, read on the forward strand.
AGAGTACAAGTCCGTTTTGGGGTGGTCCACAGCCGACATCAATGGAATAAGTCCTTCCATTTGCATTCATAAGATCTTGATGGAGGATTCTTACAAGCCTTCAATTGAGCATCAAAGAAGGCTAAATCCACCCATGAAAGAGGTTGTCAAAGCTGAGATTTTAATGTGGCTCAAGGCGGGAATCATATACGCCATTTCAGATAGTTCGTGGGTAAGTCCGGTTCAAGTGGTGACCAAGAAAGGTGGTATTATTGTAGTGTTGAATGATAAGAATGAGCCAATTTCCACTAGGACAGTGACAGGGTGGAGAGTTTGCTTAGACTACCGAAAGCTCAACAAGGCCACAAGGAAGGATCACTTTCCTCTTCCTTTTATTGATCAGATGCTAGATCGGTTGGTGGCTTCCATTACTATTGTTTCCTAGACGAGTATTCGAGGTATAATCAGATAGCCATCGCCCCAGAGGATCAAGAGAAGACTACATTTACTTGTATGTATGGTACTTTTGCTTTTCGGCACATGTTGTTTGGACTATGTAATGCACCGGCGACTTTCAACGGTGCATGATGGCTATATTTTCTAATTTGATAGAGGACATCATGGAGGTTTTTATGGACAATTTTTCAGTATTTGGGTTCTCCTTTGATCAATGCTTGCATAACCTCTCCCTTGTGTTGAAGAGGTGTGAAGAAACGAACCTTGTACTTAATTGAAAAAAATGTCACTTCATGGTGCATGAGGGCATTGTTCTTGGCCACCGAATTTCGTCTAAGGGCCTTGAGGTAGACAAGACAAAGATTGTTACTATTAAAAAGCTTTCACACTCGAAGAATGTTAAGGACATAAGGAGTTTCTTGGGGCATGCGGGTTTCTATAGAAGATTCATCAAGGATTGTTTCAAGATTGCCAAACCTCTTTGCAACTTCCTTGAGAAAGAAAAACTTTTGACCATAACCGTTAGATCCAACTTTTCATTATGAGATCTTCAATGAAAGCAATTCGAAGTTGAATAACTTGAACATTGATCGAGAGATGTAGTCTTGAAGCTTGATCGAAATGTCTGAGAGAAGTGATCTTGAAATCATGATGTGATCGTTGAAGTCCGTTAGTTGAAACGAGCTTCATCGTTGGATGTAAGCTTTGAGTTCCTTCATCGAGTCGTTCCTTGGTTTTTTGCTTTTCCTTTGGTGCAGAGATAAGTTTTTGAAAAATGTTCGTTAGCACCGAAAAATACTTTGTTTGTGATCATCAAAATATACTTCATCAAGTATACTTTAGGGATGTACTAAGGATGAACCATATAGGTTAACAATATGTGCAATAAGAGTGATATGATAAGTATCATGCTTGAATGGACATTAAATGCTTCAACAAAGACATATCTCTTAATACACAATTAATTTATACTTAATAGGATATGTTCAAGCTATTTGTGGAATAACACAATAGAAATATTTGAATTTAAAATAGAAGTGTTAACCACAAGCGAAGACCGATCATGAAGCACTTCAAGGAACCTCGAAACTTGCATTTTGATCATCAACTGTGTTGGTCGAGTCCTTGCTGCATCCAAGTAGTTTCTTAAACCACATCTTCCTTCTAGGAACCTTTGAATGCGTATTTGTACATTTGGATCTTCCTCTTCATCTGTTCAGGTGCAAATAAGTGAACCACTTGATATGGCACTTAATGATTGATCTTCCTCAACTTGTTCTTCATTGTACTGAACGTTTACCAATGATGATGTTTCACTTTCATCCATTCTATCATTGTCATCTTGGTTATCATCACTTGGAAGATTGGCAAGTATTTCTCTTCTTTCAAATGAATCATCACTGTCTTCAAAGAAGGTTTTCAATCCGCTTAACACATAGAGTATTCTTTCAAAACTGTTGTTAAACAGATCACCAAACATTTCAATAAAATTGACCTTGTATTTCCATTTGTCTAGAAAACCTTCTTAGAAATACTTAACCAATATCTGATGAGGATAGGTTACTCCATAACTTTGTAAATCACTTGTTAATTCCAGAAACCTATCAAGTCCCTCATCAACTGTTTCCTCAAGTAAGAACTTGAAATTTTCAAGCGATTTTTTTAGCATCACAGTTCTTACTGTTGTTTCATCTCTGGCTTTTATAGATATCAATAAGTTGAGAAATTCTTCCAAGGTGAAATTCCATGGATTAAACACTTCTCCTATGCTTGTAAGTTTTTCAGCCCATACTTTTGGAAGTTTGTCAGCAAAGCAGACGACGTTAATCCCATTAGGTATGTCTTGACGAAGAATTTTTAAATCTTCAAGAATTTGTCTGAATCCAGAACACGCCTCTTCAATTGGTTCATCATTAGGAAATATGAAGTCTTCAAATCTTTTATTTGCATCCTTAAGCCTTTATTCTTTATTATCAAGTGGCTCACAATGAACCAAATAAAACAATTTTCATGCTTCTTTTGAAGTCTCACATTCACTAACTTGTTCTAACTCATTGTCCGGGAGACTACAAAATAAAGCATACATCGCTTTGGAATTTAGACGATACTCTTCTCTTTCTTGAGTTGTCCATATCCCAGTTGACTTGTCAGGAAGAGTATAGCAATTTTCCATCATTTCCCAAAGATCAACATCTTGTGATCTCATAAATGTTTTCATGAGAATCTTCTACTCATGAAACTTTTCTTTTCTACATAGTGGTGGTCTATCGGTGGATTTATTGTTGTCCACAGTGAAGCTAGTTGAGCATCCTACCATCTTACTCAAAGAAATTGTTAGATAACTTTGAGTGCAAAAATTTGCTCTGATAGCACTTGTTGGCCCAGTATTATAGTCCAAGAGGGGGGTGAATTGGACTTGGCGGATTTCGCATTACCTTTCAGTTAATATAATTATACAGATAAAGTGCGTAGTGGGTAACAATTAAAATAAACAAGTGCAGGAAAGGGACACATAGATTTAGACTGGTTCGGTTCCCTCAGAGCCTACATCCACTACCCAATCACCACGATTAGGATTTTTTGATACACTATTAGCTAGTCAACTTACGGGCGTGACTAGAAGCCATTTACGAAAGCCAACACAAAGGCTTGGCTCAAAGCCTTACACAAACCAACATAAGGGCTTGGTTAGAAAGCCACACATGCTAACCTACACAAGGGCTTGGCTAGATAGCCACATACTAACCAACACAAGGGCTTGGTTAGAAAGCCACACTCTAGCCTACACAAGGGCTTGGTTAAGAAGTCACACTGTAACTAACTTACGGGCATGGTTACAAACCGTACAATATATGGTATGTTCCCGGTTGACAAACAAGTCAACTATACACCAAGATTACAAATGATAAAGAGAAGTGTTCTACAACACTCTCAACAATATTAAGCTTACAATTGAGTAAACACCACTATTCCAACCACAATGATTTAAATGATGCGATGTGTTGAAATAGTTTTTCTCAAATATGCAATCGATTCAAATATATATGACATGAACTCAAGAATCAAATGTGCACATGTATCTAGATATTGATTATAACAATGATATGTTTAAAGCACAAGAATTAATATATAATGATTATCAAAACTTGATGATTCTAAAAGTGTAAATGATTAAGTTCAAGAATCAAACAAAACAAATGTTGATCTATGAAATCAATTCAATATAGTATAACTCTAACACATGAATCGATACCATGAGATATTTATGAAACCACTAAACACGATGTGACGCCCCGAAAATTATTTCATCTAGCCCATAACTCAATTGCACTTTGCCCAAATTCTATGCGTTGCCTTGATATGTTTGGTGTTTGTTTGATGGTTGTTTAATGTTTGTATAGTTGATGCTTGATAATGTATATAAATATGTGTATCATAAATTGTATATGGGTCATGTTAAATTAAATTAAAATGCATATGTTATTATTTATGCATGGGTCCATTAAACCATGAATTGATATGAGTTAGGATTGATTGAATAAAAGGATAAATGAGAATGAAAATTTGGTGTATTAAATGAATTGGACATTTAAAATACATGGAAGCATGAAATTGGTTAAAGTACATGTGGTTGGTATGGGTAGTATGAGACCAACACATGTGAAGGTTGGTGCATGAAAGTGGACAAGTGTCTTATGCCCTCAAGGAAGTGTTAGAATGAGTGGAGGGAATCAAGGAGAGAATCAAGGAGAGAATCAAGGAAGTGCTAGAAAGAGGTGAGTGGAGAGAAAGGAAAGAAGAAGAGAAAGAAAAGAAGAGAAAGGAAAGAAGAAGAGAAAGAAGGAGAGAGTTGCAGGAGGAAGATCCCTGCGACATTTTCATCAAAGAGGTGGATCTTTGGAATATATGGTCAGATTGAGCTCAAAAATTGTCAGCAAGTTTGTAGCTTATGGTTATTCATTCTGCTCGGTGGAGATCTTGATCAGAGGTTTCGTCTAAGAGATCTAACCTCTCAAACAAAGCTGGTCAGAAAGTCTAGATTTCTCGCACCGTTTTGCTCAAACTTCTAGATCTCTTTAATCTACTGTTGGATGGATATAAAATTTGGGTATATCGTGTACAACTGATAGTTCTGCATGTTGAACGGTGGAGATCTTGATTTAGGGTTTCTTCTGAGAGATCTAACCTCTGAAACAAAGCTGGTCGGAGATTCTGGATTTCTCGTGGTGTTTCGCTCAAACTTGTAGAACTCCTAAATATACCGTTGGATGGATATCAAATTTGGGTATGTAGTTTATAACTGAAATATCTGTATTCTGAACAGTGGAGATGTGTATTCGTTTAGTATTTTGTGTGATATAGTCATCTGAGTTTGAGTATTTGCAGCAGGAAAGGAGAAATTGTTTGATTAGAGACTTGTTCATCAAATATACTTATATTTTCGGTCCACCATTGGATTGGGCTGATATTTGGACAGAAGGTTTGTATCTTCACATACTTCAATCTGTACAGTTTATTTTGTGATTACCGATTTCTGTTGGTATATTGATACATCTGAACAGAATAGTAAATGAAGAATTGGTAGGGTTGCTTGTATTAGACCTAAATTTAGAATATGAACTTAGACCTTTCCAAATAGCTTGCATGTCAATTATGTTGACCTAGTTGCCATTGTTGATGAACCCATGATGCAAAATCAGTGATATACATGGCTGAACATGGTGACCTAGTGTAAATCGACAATATGGCCTAAGTATGGAAAATTTCATATTTTATGGCTTTTGATGCTTTTGGCCTAGAATCATTGAATTGATGCAACCTATGTTTAATTAAGCATGATTACAATTGATTATGCTACTGATTTGGTGGTTGTGACCATATTATGGGTTAGGCCTACTTGTGATCAAGTGACCAAATTTGGGCATGTTTATGCCTAAGGAATTGAAAATCAGTATTTTTGATTAATAGAATGGTTTATGTATGAGAACTATGCATTAGAGGCCTAAGTCATGTGATTTGAGTTGAATGATGGGATTAGATGGGATTTAGGCCTATTGTTTATATCTGGGCTGATTTAGGGTTGATGTGTAATGTCTATGTGATTGAGCATAGAAATTGATGTATGGTAGGATATTGATGTATGTTTCAGGATCTTGATTGGGTTGATTCGGTTTGGTGGTCGTGTGTGGTTAAATACTCTCGCGAGGCTTGGTTGTGAGTAGACTTCATTTATGATTATATCTTTTATGTCATCATATCACTTATATATATTGTATGTTGAAAGCATGAATGTGTTCTAATGTTTTGAATGATGCATTGATTTGAGAAAACCTTATGACTTTCGTTGGACCCATCTATCTGGCTAATAGGGGGACTTAACCTTGTCATACGAGGGTTTTAGGAAAGGAAATGATTGGGGTCAACGGCACGGTGAAATAGACGTGTACTAGTAACCCAAATAAACATGATTGGGGTCAACGGTATGGTGAAATAGACGTGCACTAGTAACCCAATGCATGTGGAATGTGGATTCAAGTTGATAAGCTTTTACTTGCATCGAATTTATTATAAATGCTTGATATCTATATGTTATGAGCTTTTAATCATGCTACACATTGACATGCATACATGATATTTATTGATGAGTATTGATAGCATATTTGAATTCTATTCACTGGGCACCGTTGGCTCACCCTCATTTTCCTCTTTCAGGTCGTTCTGTCCCGAATAAGGGCAAAGGAGTAGTTATATCTTGAGGGCCTTGCCTGCGAGAGAATCCAAAGCCTCGATGTGAGTTGAGAGGCATTTTGATTGAACTGTGTTTTAAATTATGAAGTATTATATTTTGGATTATGTAATTATAATACATACCACATTGTAGTATGGGTGAGTTGGGATTTGTTAGATAGACCATGTGGGCATATGACGGTTTTTATTTGTACCCACAATTTTGGACTTTATGTGTATGTCAATTTTAATGGACTGTAGGGATTATGATTTTATTTATGGTTCAATTTTTATGGATTATCTATTGTCTTGGATGATTAATACGGTGGGTAGTTTTGTTTAGTACCTTTTGATATTATGTCGTTGTTTGAGATAAGGCTCGTAGGGTCTCAACCACCTCACGGGAGTTGAGGAGTGGTCGGAGATGCCTACGCCGAGCGTCCCGCCCCGGCATTCCGCACGCCATTCCTTGTGGGGTTGGTGGTCCGGGGCGCGGGGTCGCCACAGTTGGTGTCAAAGCCTGATTTTACTAGGTTTGGTCTATGTATTGAACTTAGATGACTTTGACCTAGGAATTGGGTGAGAGATTTAGGTGATTAAAAAGCTTAAAGGAACTAACTTAAAAGCCTTACTATCATATTTTCTGCGTGGATTATGTGATATGGGTAGTTATGAGGCTTTGTTAATGTTTTAAATGTGTGATGGTTGCTCGTATTTCTACTTCTCAGTGTCATGAGGATGAGCGAGAAATTGGGACAGCCACGCACAGGGCCATCCGATGATGACCTGATAGGGAGGATGGAGGAGATTATTTAGGCACAGACTTCACAGATACAGGCCTTAGTGCAGCAGGTTGAGGCTATTGCTCGACAGTCACCTCAAACAATACCTCAGGAGGCGGGCACTAGTGGGGCCGAGGCTAGTGGAGCTACAGGGGCAGCAGGACCTCAAATGGCTGTACCTCAGCCTATGCCTACACCTGCTCCTATTGTTGTGGAGAACCCCATTGATCGGCGGATCAGACTGCTAGAGAAGTTCATAAAGCTAAAGCCTAAGGAATTCACTGGTGGGGTTGACTTGAAGAAGGCCGAAGATTGGCTGAAGAATGTCGAGAAGATCAGTCGCTCCTTAGAACTTGATGAGGAGTCTCAGGTCCTATGTGCTGCTCACACACTGGAGAGTGATGCAGAGGACTGGTGGCTTTCAGTGTTGGATACACAGGGGGCAGTGAAGAGTTGGGACACCTTCAAACGGTTGTTCTTACAGGCTTACGTTCCAGAGACTGAGAGACAGGCTAAGCAACTCGAGTTTTTGAATCTCGCACAGGGCATCATGTCAGTCAGGGAGTACGAGCTCAGATTTAGGCAGCTTGCAGTTTATGCTCCTGGGTTAATTCAGACGCCGAGTGACAAGATTATGAGGTTTTCTTTGAACCTAAGGCGTGCGATCCGACAGGCCTTGTCTGTGACGAAGATGACTGATTTTACCACAGTGGTCCAGAGGGCCAAACAGTATGAGTTGGCTGAGCGGGTTGATGGTATGTCTACACGAGCAGCTCCAGGTGAACCGACTTCACAAGCAGAGTGGGGGACAGTTCCAAACTCCGTGGAAGAAAGGAAGATGGGAAAGGAAGATAAAGTTTTATGGAAGAGCACAGTCTGATGGTGCTCAGAGTAAGACATCCCAGGTTCAGATTGGTATGATGGCCTCACCAGTGGTTTCCTCTCCTGTCCCTATTCCTACTCAGGCACCGAGTGTACCAAGACCCACATTCCCACAGAATGCTGGCCGAGGCAGAGGTAGAGGCCGAGGAAGCTATGTGACGACATCTCAGAATGGATCATCTGCGCCCAGGGCTCCGTTCTTATGTTATCAATGTGGGCAGGCTGGGCATAGGAAGTTAGAGTGTCCAAATTTTCAGAGAGCTCAGGGATTTGTGCAGCAGTCCAGTGCCAGAGAGACAGCGAAGGCAGCTACTAAGCCAGACCCGACAGCATCCAGGACTTTGGTGGAAGGTACTCTTATTATTTGTGGTACTTCTATGCATGTATTATTTGATGTTGGGTCTACATTATCATTCATATCTGGACGTATGGTAGATAGTTTGCATTTGACTCCCATTAGGGCTAGTACATGGTTAGTGGTGAGTACTGTAGCTGGGGAGAGGATCTACCCGAACATGATCTGTAGCCAGTGTGTGGTTCAGATTGGTGATGTTGAGATGCCTATTGACTTTCGAGTCCTAGAGTTTTTACAGTTTGATGCAATTTTAGGGATGGATTGGCTCGCGGCTTATCATGCAGTTGTCGACTGTTTCGCGAAGAGAATCATTTTTCAGATCCCCGGAGACCCAGTGTTTACACTACAGGGTAGAGCTTCAGACCAGACAGTCACAAGGGGTAGATTTGTGACTGATGGAGATAGGGAGATTTTGGCTGGGTTAGTGCCTGATGAGGAAGAGACTAGTGAGGTGATACTGGAGGATATTGCCATTGTTAGGGACTTTCCAGATGTGTTCCCTACGGATCTTCCAGGATTACCACCGAAGCGAGAGATTGATTTCATTGTTGAACTAGTCCCTGGCACGAAGCCTATCTCCATGGCACCATATAGAATGGCGCCAGCCAAGTTGAGAGAGTTGCAGAAACAACTCGAGGAGTTATTGGCTAAGGGCTTTATTTGCCCGAGCGTGTCACCCTGGGGAGCTCCAGTTCTTTTTGTGAAAAAGAAAGATGGGAGCTTGCGGTTGTGCATCGACTATCGCCAATTGAACAGGGTGACCATCATGAACAAATATCCTCTCCCAAGGATTGATTACTTGTTTGATCAGTTGAGGGGAGCGAGGTATTTTTCGAAGATTGATTTGCGCTCCGGGTATCATCAGCTGAGGATCAGGGAGGAAGATGTGCCTAAGACAGCATTCAGAACCCGCTATGGACATTATGAGTTCCTTGTGATGCCATTTGGTGTGACTAATGCACCGGCAATGTTCATGGACCTGATGCAGAGGGTCTTTAGGCAGTATCTGGATAAGTTTGTCATCGTCTTCATTGATGACATATTGGTGTATTCCAAGACTCAGGCTGAGCATGAAGAACACCTTAGAGTGACCTTGCAAACTCTGAGAAAGCATAGGCTATATGCAAAGCTGAGCAAGTGCGAGTTTTGGATGACCGAAGTGAAGTTCTTAGGTCATGTCGTGAGTTCGGAGGGGATTTCAGTTGATCCGTCTAAGGCTGAAGCCATTATCAGTTGGCCTAGGCCTACCACAGTGACCGAGATCAGAAACTTTCTTGGGTTAGCTGGTTACTATAGGAGATTCGTTCAGGGATTCTCCAAGATAGCTACGCCTATGACTAGGCTCACCCAGAAAGATGTGTCCTTTGTATGGACCGAGGAGTGTGAGAATGCCTTTTTAGAGCTGAAGAAAAGATTGACATCTACGCCAGTGTTGATTTTGCCAGAGCCTGATCAGGAGTTGGTTATCTATACTGATGCCTCTTGTATCGGCTTGGGTTGCGTGTTGATGCAGAAGGATAGGGTCATTGCTTATGCATCGAGGCAGTTGAAGGTGCATGAAAAGAACTACCCTGTTCATGACTTAGAATTGGCCGCAGTGGTTTTTTCTTTGAAGATTTGGAGACATTATCTCTATGGTGAGAACACTTTGTATTCTGACCATAAGAGCCTCAAGTACTTGTTCTCTCAGAAGGAATTGAACATGAGGCAGAGAAGGTGGTTAGAGCTCCTCAAAGACTATGATTTTACATTGGAATACCACCCAGGTAAAGCCAATGTAGTGGCTGATGCGTTGAGCAGGAAGCGGGTAGAAACAGTTATGGTAGCACACCAGATGTCTCATGAGTGGAGACTACTTGAGGCGGCTACGGTTATGAGTATATGTGCTACCCCTTCAGATCAGATTGTGATATGTGCTCAAATGAGAGCTCAACCTACACAAGTCCAGGAGGTAATTGACCAACAGAGACTTGACGTTGATTATGGGATATACAAGTCTTGGGCTGAGAGCAATGATTTTACTGATTGGCACTTGTCATCAGATGGTGCCTTGAGATTTAGGGGACGTTTATGGGTTCCCGCAGATCCACGACTTAGACAGAGTGTTCTCCAAGAGGCTCACAGATCTCATTATGCTATTCATCCTGGCGGAACCAAGATGTATCATGATATGAAAAGAATGTATTGGTGGCCCGACATGAAGAGAGAAATAGCTCAGTTCATTCAAAGGTGTGAGATTTGTCAAAGAGTCAAAGCTGAGCATCAGAGGCCTGGAGGGCAGATGCAACCGCTTGCCATTCCTGAGTGGAAATGGGAGCATGTCACTATGGACTTTGTTGTGGGATTACCCAACACCCCGAGGAGACATGATGCTGTTTGGGTTATTATTGATCGCTTGACCAAGTCCGCTCACTTTCTAACGGTGAATACTAGGGATTCTATGGACAAGCTGAGCAGACTCTATATGCGGGAGATAGTCAGATTACATGGAGTGCCAGTTTCGATTGTGTCAGATAGGAATCCGAGGTTTACATCGGTATTCTGGCAGGGGTTGCAGAGGCAGCTCGGCACTAGACTAGATCTCAGTACCGCTTTTCATCCCCAGACGGATGGCCAGTCTGAGAGGTTGATATCGATTTTAGAGGATATGCTTCGAGTTTGTGTCCTTGAGTCCAGTGGTAACTGGGAGGAGTACATACATCTGTGTGATTTCGCGTACAACAACAGCTATCAGTCCAGTATTGGCATGGCTCCTTTTGAGGCATTGTATGGTCGACCATGTAGATCTCCGATCTGTTGGACGGAGGTCGGGGATGTTGCGGTGATGGGACCAGAGTTTGTACAAGAACACACAGAGAAGATTAAGAGGATCAAGCATAATATGAAAGTAGCCCAAGATAGGCAGAAGAGTTACACTGATGCCAAGCGGAATACCGTAGAGTTCGAGGTGGGTGACCGAGTTTTATTGAAGGTCTCACCTCAGAAGGGCCAAACTAGATTTGGGATTAAAGGCAAGCTCGCTCCGAGATTTATTGGGTCGTTTGAGGTTTTAGAACGAATTGGCCCCGTTGCTTACCGATTAGCCTTGCCACCTCAGTTAGGAGCAGTCCACAATGTCTTTCATGTGTCAATGTTGAGAGTGTACAAGAATGATTTTGATCACGTCTTGGACTGGAGGAACATTGAACTGAGGCAGGATGGGACTTATGATGAGGAACCTATTCAGATACTTGACCGGAAGGTCCAGAGGTTACGTAACCGCGAGATTCCGATGGTTAAGGTGAGATGGCAGTTCCATGGTGAGGACCAGGTTACTTGGGAGCGTGAGGACTACATGGTGGAGCACTTTGCCGAGTTCATGGGCTTAGGTATTTCTTAACCTTAAAACTTCGAGGACGAAGTTCATTCTAAGGTGGGTGTGATGTGACGCCCCGAAAATTATTTCATCTAGCCCATAACTCAATTGCACTTTGCCCAAACTCTATGCGTTGCCTTGATATGTTTGGTGTTTGTTTGATGGTTGTTTAATGTTTGTATAGTTGATGCTTGATAATGTATATAAATATGTGTATCATAAATTGTATATGGGTCATGTTAAATTAAGTTAAAATGCATATGTTATTATTTATGCATGGGTCCATTAAACCATGAATTGATATGAGTTAGGATTGATTGAATAAAAGGATAAATGAGAATGAAAATTTGGTGTATTAAATGGATTGGACATTTAAAATACATGGAAGCATGAAATTGGTTAAAGTACATGTGGTTGGTATGGGTAGTATGAGACCAACACATGTGAAGGTTGGTGCATGAAAGTGGACAAGTGTCTTATGCCCTCAAGGAAGTGTTAGAATGAGTGGAGGGAATCAATGAGAGAATCAAGGAGGGAATCAAAGAAGTGCTAGAAAGAGGTGAGTGGAGAGAAAGGAAAGAAGAGAAAGAAAAGAAGAGAAAGGAAAGAAGGAGAGAGTTGCAGGAGGAAGATCCCTGCGACATTTTCGTCAAAGATTTGGATCTTTGGAATATATGGTCAGATTGAGTTCAAAATTTGTCAGCAAGTTCGTAGCTTATGGTTATTCATTCTGCTCGGTGGAGATCTTGATCAGAGGTTTCGTCTAAGAGATCTAACCTCTCAAACAAAGCTGGTCGAAAAGTCTGGATTTCTCGTGCCGTTTTGCTCAAACTTCTAGATCTCTTTAATCTACTGTTTGATGGATATAAAATTTGGGTATGTCGTGTACAACTGATAGTTCTGCATTTTGAACGGTGGAGATCTTGATTTAGGGTTTCTTCTGAGAGATCTAACCTCTGAAACAAAGTTGGTCAGAGATTCTGGATTTCTCGTGGTGTTTCGCTCAAACTTGTAGATCTCCTAAATATACCGTTGGATGGATATCAAATTTGGGTATGTAGTTTATAACTGATATTTCTGTATTCGGAACGGTGAAGATGTGTATTCGTTTAGTATTTTGTGTGATATAGGCATCTCAGTTTGAGTATTTGCAGCAGGAAAGGAGAAATTGTCTGATTAGAGACTTGTTCAACAAATATACTTTTCGGTCCACCGTTGGATTGGGCTGATATTTGGACAGAAGGTTTGTATCTTCAAATACTTCAATCTGTACGGTTTATTTTGTGATTACTGATTTCTGTTGGTATATTGATACATCTGAACAGAATAGTAAATGAAGAATTGGTAGGGTTGCTTGTATTAGACCTAAATTTAGAATATGAACTTAGACCTTTCCAAATAGCTTGCATGTCAACTATGTTGACCTAGTTGCCATTGTTGATGAACCCATGATGCAAAATCAGTGATATACATGGCTGAACATGGTGACCTAGTGTAAATCGACAATATGGCCTAAGTATGGAAAATTTCATATTTTATGGCTTTTGATGCTTTTGGCCTAGAATCATTGAATTGATGCAACCTATGTTTAATTAAGCATGATTAGAATTGATTATGCTACTGATTTGGTGGTTGTGACCATATTATGGGTTAGGCCTACTTGTGATCAAGTGACCAAATTTGGGCATGTTTATGCCTAAGGAATTGAAAATCAGTATTTTTGATTAATAGAATGGTTTATGTATGAGAACTATGCATTAGAGGCCTAAGTCATGTGATTTGAGTTGAATGATGGGATTAGATGGGATTTAGGCCTATTGTTTATATCTGGGCTGATTTAGGGTTGATGTGTAATGTCTATGTGATTGAGCATAGAAATTGATGTATGGTAGGATATTGATGTATGTTTCAGGATCTTGATTGGGTTGATTCGGTTTGGTGGTCGTGTGTGGTTAAATACTCTCGCGAGGCTTGGTTGTGAGTAGACTTCATTTATGATTATATCTTTTATGTCATCATATCACTTATATATATTGTATGTTGAAAGCATGAATGTGTTCTAATGTTTTGAATGATGCATTGATTTGAGAAAACCTTATGACTTTGGTTGGACCCATCTATCTGGCTAATAGGGGGACTTAACCTTGTCATACGAGGGTTTTAGGAAAGGAAATGATTGGGGTCAACGGCACGGTGAAATAGACGTGTACTAGTAACCCAAATAAACATGATTGGGGTCAACGGTATGGTGAAATAGACGTGCACTAGTAACCCAATGCATGTGGAATGTGGATCCAAGTTGATAAGCTTTTACTTGCATCGAATTTATTATAAATGTTTGATATCTATATGTTATGAGCTTTTAATCATGCTACACATTGACATGCATACATGATATTTATTGATGAGTATTGATAGCATATTTGAATTCTATTCACTGGGCACCGTTGGCTCACCCTCATTTTCCTCTTTCAGGTCCTTCTGTCTCGAATAAGGGCAAAGGAGTAGTTATATCTTGAGGGCCTTGCCTGCGAGAGAATCCAAAGCCTCGATGTGAGTTGAGAGGCATTTTGATTGAACTGTGTTTTAAATTATGAAGTATTATATTTTAGAGTATGTAATTATAATACATACCACATTGTAGTATGGGTGAGTTGGGATTTGTTAGATAGACCATGTGGGCATATGACGGTTTTTATTTGTACCCACAATTTTGGACTTTATGTGTATGTCAATTTTAATGGACTGTAGGGATTATGATTTTATTTATGGTTCAATTTTTATGGATTATCTATTGTCTTGGATGATTAATACGGTGGGTAGTTTTGTTTAGTACCTTTTGATATTATGTCGTTGTTTGAGATAATGCTCGTAGGGTCTCAACCACCTCACGGGAGTTGAGGAGTGGTCGGAGATGCCTACGCCGGGCGTCCCGCCCCGGCATTCCGCACGCCATTCCTTGTGGGGTTGGTGGTCCGGGGCGCGGGGTCGCCAAACAAGTTACAATAATATGAAGATCAAAATAGGGGTTCACAAACAATACTTAAAACGAAATCATTTTTCAAGATGTTAACATAAGCACAAAACTGATTTGCTCAAACCAAAATCACAAGAATCTAGATATAAAAAATATACCCCACTTAAGTAAGGTTGAAGCTTCGAGATTCTTTAGGTGTGATGTTGGATGAGAGATACTCCGTTCAAGAATGATCAAGACACAACAAGTTGTGTAGATAACACTCAAAAATGTCTTGAACACTTGCTTAATTGAAACACGCAAGTTTCTTAAAGTTTTGTAAGATTTGGAGAACTTTTCAGAAGTATGAATCAATAGATCAAATGAGGGTGAACTTTTGTTGTAAAAGAGGCTTAAAATCGCTCAAGAACTTGTTTTGGACTTGTAGAAATTCTAAGATGAAAAATGCACAAGTTCTTTAGTTTTTGGAAAAATTGCTCTTCAAATGAGCAAGTGTGGTATTTATAGAAAAACACCACACCAAGACACAGGAACGCGTTCCTCAAAGAAGAAGTGCGTTTCTGCTTTGATCAGATTTCCCTCTAATCAAGGAGCGCGCTCCTTATATGAAGAGCATGTTCCTTAATGTGTCTGTTAGGCATGGGAGTTGTAATGCCTCAAAATTTTGTCTAAATATCTCGTATCCCATTTTGCCTGAGTACCCAACTCTATGTGTTTGCATTAATATGTTATGTGTATAATATGTTGTGTATATATGTTGATTATATGATAAATTTATGTTGGGTGTGTCAAATGGACTTGGGGATATTATAAATGAGTCCAGAACACATTTTTACATAGAAATCGACCTATTATATGCAAAATTCTGATGTATATTGAGTGTATCGCGAAGAGAGGAAGAATCGAAAAAATCTGGAAGCTGGAACGCATTTCAGCCCTCGTGGAACGCATTAACAGTGGTCGAGATGCTTCTAGGCCTAAAATGGCTGTGTAACGCGTTCTTTGATCCTGTAACGCGTTTTTACTGGGTAAAACACAAAAATAACACAATTTTGTGGGCCCCACACATGGTTTTAACCCCTTATACCCCTCATTTGTCTCTCATTTGCATACTTTAACACATTGAAAGAGGGGAAAGAGGTGGAGAAGAGGAGAGGAGAAGCAGCTTAGGGTTTTTGGAGTTTTACCTCAAAATCTCCTAAGGTCTGTGTAACTTACTTTTGTTCTTCCATTAATCACTTTGATTGGTGCATGAGAGCTTTATTTTGATCTAAGGAATGGTATGGGTCCTGGTTTGAAAGTGCTTCAGACCTAGGGTTGGCTTGCATGTATGTTTTTACGAACCCTAGTGTTGAATGGAAGCCATTGATAGTATTTTCTCCAATTTCTAGCTTGAAATTGGTGGAGCTACTTGTAAATGAACCTACCCTTAGTTCACGGGCTTAGACCTTTCCAAATAGCTTGCATGGCAACTATGTTAAGCTTGAGGATGGTAGATGTTTATGCATGTGTTTTGTTAGAGATTTCCATGGTGAAATCTTATGGTTTAGTTCAAATGACCCTAACTTGGTTCATAGACCTAGAGTTGAGAATATGCCTTGCATGTCAACTATGTTGACTAAATGGGCATATTTGATGGATCCTTGATGTTAGATTAGAGATGGTCATGGTAGAACATGAAGACCTTGTTCAAAATAGAAATATAGCCTAGTGTGGAAATCCCCATATTTTAGGGCTTTTAATGCTCTTGACCTTAAAGCATGAGATTAGTGTACTTTATGTCTAATTGGACATAAATTAGACATAATTGGAGTTAGTTCATGCTATTAATTAAAGGGTAGTGACCATAACATGGGATAGGCCTACATGTTGGTTTGATCTCCCAATTGGGCATGGTTATGCCTAGTGATTGGATTTTGTGATTATGATTAAATGGACGAATTGTGAGCGGGAATTAGGCGTTGGGGGGCTATGGCATGAGAATAGTGATGTATGTTATAATTAGATGAAATATAGACCTATTGTCTATATGTGGAGAATGATTATGTATGGTGAGTAATGTTTATATTGTTGAGCATGGTAATTGATGTGCGTATGGGAATTGATGAATATTTCAGGATCTTAATTGGTTGATTCGCTTTTGGGTTGTCGTGTGTGTAGACAGATACTCTCACGAGGCTTGATTGTGAGTAGACTTCATTTATGTTTAAATCTTGTATGTCATCATATCAATTATATGTTGCATGTTTGAAGGCATGAAATGAGTTCTAATTGTTTGAATGATGCATTGATGTGGAAAAACCTTATGATCTTGGTTTGCCTCACCTATCTAGCTAATAAGGAGACTTGACCTTGTCATAGGAGGGCTTGGAATGAATGTATTGGGAAAAGAATGGCACGACGAAATAGACGTGTATTATTAGCCCCAAATGAACATGATTAGGGGAAGAATGACACGATATTTATGTGTGGATTATTAGCCCCAATGAATATGAAATGTGGATTCCAAAATGATAGGTTTTTACTTGCATTGAACTCCATTTATAAATGCTTGATATTTATGTGTTATGAGCTTTATTCATTTATTAGCATTGACATGCATACATGGTATTTTATTGATGAGTATTGATGACATTTGAATTCTATTCACTAGGAACCGTTGGCTCACTCTACTTCTCTTTTTAGGTCCTTCAGTTCAGGACGAGGACAAGAGAGTGGTTATTTCTTGAGGACCTTGCCGACACTAGAGTTTAGGCTTCAACGTGAGTTAGGAGGCACTTGTGTTTGAACTTTGCTATTAATTTATGATGTATTCATATTTTGAACTATGTAAATATAACACTTGCCACATTTTGTATTGTGGTGAGTTGGGACTTTAGTAGTTAGACCATGTGGACATTTGATGATTTTTGTACTCATGGTTTTGGGAGACTTTACAAGTATATTTTTGGTTTAGATGGACTGAATTGTTTATGGATTATTATTATAGTGGGTTTTATCTTGGTTTTGATCGTTATCATCGTTTGTAGAACATGTACACGTACCTTTCAGGTTATGAGGCAGGTTAGGATAAGGCTTGTAAGGTCTCAACCACCAAACGTGAGTTGAGGGGTGGTTAAAGATGCCTATGAATGGCGTCCCGCCACGGCATTCCGCATGCCATCCTGCGGGGGTTGGGGGTCCGCGGTTTGGGTTGCCACAAGAGTGAGATCCTTCATCAAGAACCACTAACATTATAAACTTTCCTATTTTTCCCTTGCCAATAAGAACGCGTTCCTACTTGAAGGAGTTCGTTCCTTTTTCTCTAATAAGAAAATTCTAACTATAGGAAAAGACCACAGGAGCGCGTTCCTCTTACAAAGAACACATTCCTTAAACTCTGATAAAAAAATTTTGAGTCTCGGGAAAAATACTCAGGAGCGCGTTCTTTCACTGTGAAGTGAAAGAAACCCGGTTTATTTTTATCATAATAAGTTTAAAACATTGTCAAATATATAGACTAACTTTAAAAATAATTTTTGACAAGATTAAAGTATAATTGACAAGGTTAAATACGTGTAAATCAATCGAGTAAGTATATGATTGAAACATTCAATACAGTACATGTAAAACAATGAAACCATGCAAAGTTGGTAAAATGAATGCATGTTAATCACTGATAAGTATATGATAAACAATTTTAACTATGTGATTGCATAATTATCATACTAATGTGTGTGCATGCATGATCAATAATACAATAATGTATATGCATGATTATGATAAACTATATGCACGATTTTCGAAAAGATGCAAATCATATTGTGGTTGGAACATGTAAATGTTACTCTACAACACTAAGATTCTAAATAAAAATTACAAACATTAAGCTCTTGAATCTTTATGCAATTGTTGGCCCAGATATGTCCAAGAGGGGGGTGAATTGTACACTTAGCAGATTTTAACTTTTCTTAAAGTTGTACAGAATAATGAAAGCAGATTAAACAAAGTATAGCAATTAAATACAACAAATGTAAATTGGACAATGCAAGCAAGATTTGTAGTGGTTCTGCCGCGCCTACATCCACTACCTAACCTCTTCAGTTAGAATTTGTTCAAACTCCATTATAGACCTTTTTACGGGTGAAGATCAAACTGGTACACCTTCTCAACTTACGGGTGTGAGAACTACCGTTTCTCAGCTTACGGGTGTGAGAAGACCGTTTCTCAACTTGCGGGTGTGAGAGGACCTATTCTTTACTTACAGGTGAGAGAGGACCTATTCTCAACTTACGGGTGTGAGATGGTCATTTACACCTTTGAGCAACACTTGTTCTAACTCAGTGACTTACTAGTCACTACAAACTGAATACAAGATGAGATATGATTTCCTTTACTTAGAATCAAAGTGATACTTACAAAACTTTGGATTGAACCTTCTGCGATCACAGATTCAACAAAATATGTATAATGAAGTTTATGCTGAAAATAGGTTCAAAAAGTTTTTGTTTTCTTCAATGGGTTTTCAAAATAAGGAAGATAAAGATCAATCAACCCATAAGACTTTAAGTTTTTCTTTCAAAAGATCGTATGATCAAGCACAAGTGAAAGAAGACTAACTTTCAAAAAGTGTTTTGGCACAATCGAAAACTATTAATACGTTTTGAATGAATATCAGTTTCATATATCATTAATGATTTTTCTGCTCCAAGGCAGTATGCATATATAGGAATAACAAAGGCGCGATGGTCTTGATGATTTTGACGCTTTAGGTTATTTCAAATATAACGTTAACATTTTTTCCCGAAATGGACCGATTTAGCTTAATGTGTATTACAACGATAACACATGAATCATCTGATCCTTTCATGAAAGAGGATTGTTTTGACGAAGTTTTAGAACGTTCAAAAAGTTCTGAAAAAGTTGTTGTACGATTCTGAAAAGTTCTGAAAAGTATTCATACGTTTCTGAAAAAGTTAACAGAAATAGCAATAATGTCAGAACAGCAAAAATATCTTTTATGTCGTTTTGTTCTTTTGAGGGCGCTCATAGAACATCAACGTCCTACTGAACAATGAAGGGAGGGTGCTACTGATTAGTAAGCGTCCTTATTGACTTTGAAAATTAAACGACTTAAATCATAACAGCGCTACTTCGCAGTTAACGTCCTGCTTTGTTTAAAAACATTTGACACAAGAGGGCGCTACTCAAGAGTTAGAGTCCTGAACTTTTAAAAGTAGTTTTAAAACAATCTTAAGTACGTTGAAGAACAGTAAGCGTCCTGAAAGTTATTTAAGTTGATTATAAAGATGAGGGCGCTCCAACACAAGTAGCGTTCTGATAATTTATTCAACTTATAACTTATTAGCGTCCTTAAAGATAAAAATCACTTAAAACGCAAAAAGAGCTTCCAGCAAGCTGAAACTAAGTCAGCGTCCTGACATTCTCAAAGGTTGATAAAAGAAAGGTCGCTACAAACAAGTAAGGGTCCTTATTAATCAGTTCAATTCAACCTTGAGCTTCCTAATATTTTATCAGCGTCCTGACTCATCAAGTCCAGGAGGGCGCTGCTAAAACATTAGTGTCCTAAAAGACTTTTATAAAATTGATTTTTGATTTCTCGATTAAAGTTCGATAAAACATAATGTAACCAGATTAAATCGAATATGCAAACGATCGATTAAAACGTGCAGGCATGCATATTGCTGAATCTCATGACATAGAAAGTCCTACAACCTATCATAATCGAATCATATAACTAAACATCTTCAAACGATCATGGTCTTCAAGAAGATCTTTTAATATGTTTGCCATACATCATTGAATCTTTGAAAACTTCAAGTAAGATTAGATATGTCATATGTGCAGTAATATCATAAACAGAATGTGGTTTGCAATTATCAAAATATCTTTCATATTAGGGACATATTCTCGTAAGGGACGTGAGGATAATTGGTTCAACAACAATGATGTTCCTTCCACAAGCTTTGACAGTATAGTCGAATCCATCTGATATAGCTAGTTAGCACTGAAAAAACTATGTCAAAAAGATTAGTGATTACAAGTATATTGTTTGTAATCATTAAAACAAAACAGGGCGAGAGTAGTAATATCAACATTAGTTTTATCAAAAGCACATCTTTGGGATTCTAACATCATGTCAAAGAGCTTTTACCCATTTGTGAATTTCTTCACAACATTGGTCAAGTTATCCACACTAGCTTTAAGTATTTCAAGCTCTTTGGTCTTCTTTTCTTTCTCTAAGGTTAATAAATCAATTACATCTTGTTGAGGTTCAATCTCTTCAAGGGCTTTCAATAAGCTTTTCTTAAGCTTCGCATTCTTTTTTACTTCTCTATCAAAGTAAGATTTAACATAATCATAATCATTAGAGTCAAAAAGTTCATCACATTCATTATAAGGTTCAATTTTTACCTTAGTGTTAGCCATGAGACAAATCATTGCATTTTCATTACTTAAACCGGATTCATCCTCACTTGAGCAAGAATCATCCCAAGTGGTTTTAAGTACCTTCTTGTCATTTTTCTTTGAGTTGAAGCTCTTCCTCATCTTGTTAGGACAATCACTCTTAATATATCCTAGTTTGTTACAACCAAAACATATAAGCTCACTAGGCTTGGCTCTAAACTTCTTTCCTTTATGGAACTTTGGTGTAGAGCTAACCTTTCCCTTTCTCTTAATTAGACGGTGAAGCTTTCTAGAGAGCATGGCAACATCATCATCAATGCCTTCACTTTTTTATGAGCTCTCTGAGCCAGTATTCACATTAAGTGCAATTTCCTTCTTCCCCATTTCATCTACTTTAGTTGGGGCTAAGTTGTCATTGAGCTTTAGCTCATGAACCAACAAGGAACCACATAGTTCTTCAAAAGTGTATTCAGCCAAGTTCTTGGCTTCCTCTATAGTTGTGGCCTTAGGTTCCCATATCTTGGGTAAACCTCTCAAAAACTTTCTAACGGGCTCTTCTTGATTGTAAACCTTTCCTTGGGTCTTCATCTCATTTAGGTACTTTGTGAACCTTGTTGTTCCACCCAAAATTGAACCGACTCCGAGTCATAAACAAAGTTGTGCCAGAACTAGGAACAACACCTCGACAAAGGCCAAAATACACCTTGCCTTGGTCAGGAGTGAGCAACATGCCTCAGCTAATGACCAAAGCACCGCATGCCTTGCCTCGACCAAAGGCAAAAGCCGTAGGCCCAACTTGAGCTAAACACGTATAAAACAACAATAGCCATAGGCCCAATGTGAGTTGTACACATATCAAACAACAAAGATCGTAGGCCTAACGTGAGGTAAACACGTATCAAACAACAAAAGTCGTAGGCCCGATGTGAGCTATACACGTGTGAAGAAGCAAAGGTCATAGGCCCAATGTGAGCTAAACATGTATCAAACAGCAAAGGTGGTAGGCTTAACATGAGGTGTACACCTATCAAGCAGCAAAGGCTGTAGGCCTAATGTGAGCTAAACATGTATCAAGCAACAAAGGTTGTAGGTCCAACTTGAGTTGTACATGTATCAAGCAACAAAGGCCATAGGCCCGACATGAGTTATACACGTATCATGTAGCAAATGTTGTAGGCCCAACGTGAATTGTACATGTGTCAAGCAACAAAAGGCCTTATGCCCAATGTGAGCTATACACATATAAAATAACAAAGGTCATAGGCCTAACGTGAGTTATACACGAGACCATAGGCCCAATGTGAGTTATACATGTATCAAATAGATGAGGCCATAGGCCAAACAAGAGTTGTACACGCATCAAATAGCAAAGGCCACTGACCAAACCTGAGTTATACACGCATCAAATAGCAACGACTACAATCAAGTGTGAGTTGTACACCCCAAATAGCGAAGTCTATGGTCAAGTGCAAGGTGTACATTCCAAATAGCAAAGTTTACGACCGATTGCGTATCATACACCCGAAGTAGCAAGAGGCTACGACCAACTATGTGTACCTTAAGCCTAAAGAGGCATAGGTTACGATTACTCGTGCACTGCGCACCACAAAAAATAAAAGATTACGACCACCAAAAAAACAAAAGTCACAGTCAATCTTCTTCTAATGGCTGCTGACGCTTACTGGTCAAAGGGTATAGCTAATCAACAACAAAAAGCTACAACCAATAAAGAACAGAACATCCAATCCTCTTCCAAATAATACAACCACATTTAAACAAATAGCTACAACTATTCATCCTCAATAAGTGACGACCAATTATCAAAGTTGCAATGGGTCGCGAAGGCTACGTACCCTAAAACAACAAAGGGTTTCGACCCTCAAGACGTCGCATGCTTAGAACACCAAAAATTTAGAGCCGGCAACCAATGATTTGTCCATAAAAAACTAATGCTGATGTAATGCCAAGTAAGACAACACCTTATGGCGAACATACACCTCCACATAGTAAGTGGGAGGACCAAACTATTAGCCCAGTATTATAGTCAAAGAAGGAGGGTGAATTGGACTTGGCAAATTTTCGCGTTACCTTTCGGATATTTCAATTAAACAAGTAATGTGCGCAGTAAGTAACAATCCAAATAACAAATGCAGGAAAATAAATGGTCACAAAGAATTTATAGTGGTTCGGTTCCCCTTGAACCTACGTCCACTACCCAATCACCACAATCAGGATTTTCTAATACACTATTGGCTAATCACTAACGGGCATGATTAAAAGTCGTTTACACTCTAACTAACACAAGGGCTTGGTTAGAAAAGCCAGAACCACTAACCTACACCAGGGCTTGGTTAGAAAGCCACAAACTAGCCTACACCAGGGCTTGACTAGAAAGTCACACTTGTAACCCACTTATGGGTGTGGTTGAGTGTCATACAAATAATGGTAAATATCCCAGTTCACTTAACCAAGTCAACAATATATCAAGATTACAAAGATATAGAAAAGTGCACAACGATACTCTCAAGAATATAAGCTTACAATCTTGAATGAGTCAACAATCACAATGCCAACCACTATGATTCTAAATGATGCAAAGTGTTGAAATAGTTTTTCTTCAAATGCAATCGATTCAAATATATGTGATGTAAAACAGTGAATCGAATATGCATGACTATCAAGATATTGATTCTAAATAGCGATTAGTTTAAAGCTCGAGAATCAATATATCATGATGTTCAAAACTTGATGATTCTAAATGAATATGTGATTAAGATAAAAAATTAAACAACTCAAGTATGATCAAAAACTTCGATTCAATATAATATGATATTAGCACATGGATCGATATCTTAAACTATTTATGAAACCACTAAACAAGGTATTTTGTTATGAAACTCAAGATAGGGTTTCAGAAACACAATTATTACAAAATCAGTTTTAAATATTATAATCTAAGCACAAAACTGATTTGCATAAACCAAAATCACAAGAATCTAGATTAAAAATGTATACCCCACTCGACAAGGTTGAAGCTCCAAGATTCTTCTTGCGTGAAGTTGGATGATAGAAATCACAATCAAGACTCAATAGATGATGTAGAAATCACTTGAATCGTCTTGAACAAGAGAAACTCTCCAAGTTTCGGAAGGTTTAGAAAGATGTGGAGAAATATTTGGAAGATTGGATCAATAGATCAAATATTGTTGAACTTTTGCTTTCAAAAAAGAAGGTTTACATCACTCAAGAAGTTGTTGTTTGCTTGTATAAAGATTAACACAAAAAATACACAAGTTCTCTAGATTTTGCAAAAGTTGCTCTTCAAATGAGCAAGTGTTGTATTTATAGATAAACACCACATTGAGGCACAGGAACGTGTTCCTTAACACAGGAGTGTGTTTCTGGTTTGAAATATGAATTTTTTTTATTTTCCTCCAATTAAAGAGTGTGTTTCTTACTTAAGGAGCACATTCCTCAATATGTTCGTTGGCCATAAGAACGGGTTCCTTCAATAAGAACCACTGACTCTTAAGTTTTTCTTATTTTTCCCTTGGCAACAGGAGTGCGTTCCTTCTTTAAGGAACGCGTTCCTTTTCCCTAATCAGAAAAATTCTGAGTCTCGAGAAAAGCCACAAGAGCGCGTTCTTTCACTAACAAGTGAAACAAACTTGATTTTTTATCATTATAGGTTTAGGACATTGTCAAAAAAATAGACTAACATTTTAAGAACATTTTAAAACATTTTTGACACGATTAAGGTGTTGGCCTAAGTGGTTTTCCACTAGAATTCTCCCAAGTGTTTTGATGCTAGTAAACAATATAACTATGGTGTTAATGGTTGTATTGAGTATATTTCAGCACCAAAGATCAAGATTAAGGCCAATACATGACTCAAGCAAATGACCACTTAGTGAAAGCCAAAACTAAAGCTTCGGATCAAGGATGGTCAAGCTGAAGTCAACATAAGACAAGTTGAAACTGAAGTCAACTACAGATCAAAGCAAATGGACTGTAATAATATTTCATTTTGTAGTTGCTTTAGATTTTCTTAGGTTGTAGGTTTCTTCCTTATTTGATCAGCCACTCGTGTTTGATCGGTTTTTCTCGAGACTTTTCGTATTTGGTTTTTTGATTTCTTGAATTAATGACTTTTCGGTTATTTATTCTTTTGGTCATGATCATAAATGTTTTCTCATTATATTTATCTTAAAATGATCATATTGCATGTCTTTGAAAATGAATCTCGCATGTATGCTTATTTTCAAAGAACTCACTCCATGATATTTTCTTTCAAGGTTTTAAGTCTTTGAATCTATTTGATGATTTGATCGCGTTCCGAATGGTTTTCATCATTTTATCGATCACAAAACTTATACATGTTCAAGAATGGTATTCTTGACATGTATATGTTTACCAAGAACCTGTGAATTGCTTTCCCACTTTGTGGAATGCACTCTGATGGTAAAAACTCACCTCACTAGCCTCAAACAAGCTGAAACGCACTCCAGCAAGGAGAAACGCGTTTCAGGTATAAGGCAAAGAGTGTGCATATCTCTCAGGTCTGGTGAAACGCGTTTCAGGTTCAGTGAAACACATTTCAAGTTCAATGAAACACATTTCAGCCAGTATATGGAAATGTGCTGATTTCTCTCAAGTGTCCTAAAATGCACTCCAGGTTTCTAAAATGCACTCCAGCTTGAATTTTCCATATTTTCTCTTTTTCGAGTTTTAAACTTAAGCAACCATTGTAAGCCTTTGATTTCAGTAATGGAAGATTAAAACTTCTAATCCTAGCCATTCAAAATAGGTTTAGGGTTATGAAACTTGGTTTGCTATAAAAACAATCATTAACTTTTATTTTAAACACCAAGAACTTTTATTATCATTCTCCAATATCTTTCTCTGCAACTGAGCCAAAAAGGAGGCAGCCGCCAAGCATTGGAGAACCTGTGCACTTCATTATTTTCTATCAAGGTTTTGATCATACACTCTTTGTTAAAGTCTATAACGAACAAGAGCTTCATTACATAACTTGTTTTTGGATCGAACCGAGGAGATTTTCTTTCGTACTACTTTCAACTGTGCATTACTTTCAAACTCGTGGTTGTTTAATCTAGAAGAAACCTTTGTGCTCTGTAAGTATTTCGAGGTTTGTTCGGTAAGGAACAATCTCTCTTGATCCTCATTGTTTTTGAGGTTATTTGTATTTTTGTGCTTCATTGTACTTGTTCTAAGTGTTTAGAACAAGATAATCATTTCTTAGTTACTCTCCTAGATTTGTTTCTAGTATTGAACAAATCATGTCAAGCAATTGTGGTTCGCTTGAGATTCCAAGATTGGAATCAAAGTTTGGTTCTTCCTTATCCAGCAAAAGGATGTTGTAGGTTCTTCCTGAGCCTGTAAAAGGATAGGTTTGCCTTGAACCTGTAAAAAGGCATGTGTAATGGTTTTATTCACACCCATGAAGTGAATCAAAGGTAGTGAAATCCTAAAGAAGGTTTCTCTAGGCGTGGAGTAGGAAAAAGCTTTCTGAACCACGTAAAAGTCTTTGTCTCCTTGTATTTTTTTTTCTGCAATTTGCTATTATATGTAATCTATTTGATAAAATACCTCAACTAATTTAAGGAACACGCAATATAAGTTAATAATTTTTTTAATTGGCCAAAACACCCAATTCACCCCCCCTTGGGTGTCTTTCAATTGGTATCAAAGCAGGTGCTCACGATTTAAGGCTTAACATCCTTGAGCCAAAGATCAAAAGGCCAATACCATAGATTTTGACTTAGGAGATAACCCATTCACTCCACCTATGCTCAATGCCACAATTTCAAGTCATGGAGAATTAGAATGAGAGCATTCCTTAAGGCCCAATCACTTGACATGTGGAATATAGTTGTAAATGGACCATATGTGCCTATTAAGATCATAAATGGGATTGAAGTCCCCAAACTTAAGAAGAAATGGGATAGAAAAGAAAAACGGTTTTCTAGACTTGATGATTTAGTTTGAAATATACTTATGTCTAGCCCTTCCCAAAAGGGCATAGATAAAATTTCTTCATGTGCCTCATCTAAGGAAATTTGGAACAAATTAGAAGAAATTTATGATGATTCATGTGTTTCCATATCCTTTTGTGAAATTAAAGAAAATGTAGAACATACATGTCTTACCTCCCATATTGATGATTGTTCTCTACTAATGTAAATGATGTCAATGTTGATAATCTTTCTTTTGATGATTTGTCCGTTGTGCATAAGAACCTCCAAATAGAATTCGACAAACTAATCAAAAAGAATGAGATGCTCAAGAACATGATAACGAAAACTGTGGATGAGTTGGAAACGCTCCAAAATGACTACAACAATGTTCTTGAAGAAAAAGAAAGAATTCTTGAAGAAAAAGAGGACTTAGACAATGAAAATACTATTCTTCAAGAAAGGCTAGAAGAGTTGACCAAATTAGTAACCAAGGTTATTAATGAAAATGAGAGTCTAGAACTTGAACTCCAAATAAAAACACAAAAGACCTCAAACTTAGAAAAACAATTGGGCAAATAAAATGATAGACTTTATAAGCCCAATACAAAGCCATAGGGACCATAGAAATCCTTTTAAGGATAAATATCACAAAATGGCATGGGTGCCCAAAGAATTGCTCCTTGATGCTAAAATCACAAAATCTAAAGAAGTATGGGTTCCAAAGGCTATGGTTCACCAGATCACTTAGATTCATATTATTGAACCATATGCTTAGTTTGTGCCTAATCTATAGGCATTGGACACCTTTAGGCAAACTTTCATAGATTTGATGTCACATGTGTACACTTTTATTATCTCTCAACATTTGGAAGTATTACATGCTTGATTATATTATTTTTATCTCATGCTGTCTATGCTTGCCTAAGATTGCCTTACCACATATAACATGATTAAATGTCTATTTATTTAGTTCAATGCTTGGTTGATGTGAAATATGCAATTTATTCAAAACATATGAATTTTTATCCTTGTGAACATATTTAAATTGCATATTATTTGTTTATGTGATTAATGTATACATCTTGCTTAAACTCATATCATGGAAAATGTATACGTGTATTAAATGGTGTGTGTGCTTCATGAGTATATATATATAAATTCATCCATTTAATATTTGAGGAAATTTTGAGCATTATATAATATGTTTTAATTATGTTGCTCAAATGAATGATTAGAACTGAGAGTTTTGATGTCTAAACTTGTTTCTATTCACATGTGTGAACATGGTTATGAGTTATACTTTATTATGTTCACTAAGTCAAAGCATAGACTATAAATTTGTCATATCATGAGAAATGTATGTTTGTACTTAAATGGACTGTGCTTGTTCATAACATTATCAAATTTCATCTATTTAACACTTTATGAGCATGATTAGAAAATATTGATGTGAGCTTATTGAAAATTAAATTTTCATAACTCATACATTTTTATATGCTCATACTCCAGATAGTCGACTAAAATCAATGATTATTCTTAAATGTCCATATCTCTTGTACTTTAAGATTAAATGATATACATCATTTGCAAGTACAAAATAATTGAATAGTTGAAGTGGCATGTACTTTAAATATTATTCAATTTTTCCATCCACTATCTCAATTCACTTCTAGTTGATAGTTTAGGTTAGAATTTCAACCTAAGGAAAATAATTTAAAAAAACAAATTGTGAAAATCTAAATATAAAAATGTTTTAAAAGATAAATAAATAAATAGAAATAAAAATAAACTTTAAAATAATAATAATAATAATCAATAAATATTAATCAATTAAAATCAAAATTCATGAAATAAAATAAAAAAAACTAAAGAGCTAAATTTTTAATAAGATGTTTGAGAATCTAACTTGAGAGTCAAATGTATTTAATAATACTTAATTTTTGAATTAATAAAAATTAATAAAAGTTAATTAAAAAAATTAAGCTTAAAAATTTCAAAATCATTAAAATTAAATAAACAAAATAAATTGAAGTAACAAATTTTAATAAAATTAGAAGGTCTTTAAAATATTTACAAATGTTTTAAAATAAGAATAGGACAGATAAAATATTTGAAGTAAAAACAAAAAGGGGGGGGGGACATTTACAATATTAAAATTGAGGTATTAATTTCTTGAAGAAGATTTTTGGGATTAAAATAAAAAATAATAATAATAGTAAATTATCATTGATCAAATTTTTGGATATAATTTTATGAGATAAAATCCCCCTCAAATGTTAAAAATTGTTAGTCCACACTTGAAGGATAATAATTTTGAACAAAATTGAACTATGGATCATTTTTAAAATGAAAAATTATTTGGGTAAGATTTTGAACTTAAAAATATCAAAATTAGAGGATTAAATCATTAAGTAAAATTATTTGGAGCATATATTCATTGGTTGTTGAAAAATGAAATTAAATGTCTAAAATTTCTGAGTCAAATCAAACTAAACTTTAAGAAATATAAATTAAAATAAAATTGATGTGAAATTAAAACAGAGGGAATTAAAAGTTTTCACAACCTACCCTATGGGGTGTTCCTCACCAAGTTGTTTATACGTCGTGAAGAGGATTTGAAAGCTGAGGGAGATATACCCAAAGGATCTATATTCGAGAATCAAATGTGAAGTTAATGAGTTACAAGTAAAATGAAAACACTTCATAGTGGATAAGGGAAGAAGAAGTGAATGAAGAAGTTGATCCAATGGAAGAGGATTGAGAAAATGAAAATGCATTCTTTGAGGATGATCTTCCTTCTCTCCCACATGATGAGACACGTTAATCTTAGATATATACATCAAAGACCTTGCCCCTTGCGTTGTTAGTAAGGATTCTTGGACATTATGAGAACAATACCAAGGACCTAAAAGTACTGAGAAAAGACAGGTTCATCTCTGAGATACTTACGTAGACCCTATGTTTAGGATTTTTGTCTATGTATGTGATGTTCGTGTGCTTGATATATGAATGGTGTCACACCCTGCCCGAACGCGCCTAAACCGGCGGAACACTCACGAACGGGGCGCGAATGCATTATAACGATAAATACAGAGTACGCAAAAGCATGATTAAGTACAAGTCTGATTTCATTAAATTCAGAATATATTTGTACATGAAATGGTTAAGGGAACATTCTCCCAAAATCCCCAATGAATTAATACAAAGGGTACAAAATGTGAGCCCCATAAACCTGCACCCAGTCCACTCTAACCTCCTGTGAAAAATTGGATAATAATGGAGTGATCTTAACGTGCTCAGTGGGTAAAATAGGTCGTGAATATAACATTTAATAAAGCAAACTTCATAATAAAATATCTTAAATACACATCAGAGCATCATAATCAATCAATATGTATGTATGCCTAACACCGTCTCGTATGGGTTTGATGATTGTACATCGCCTGAGTTCACGTACAGATGTCCTTCCCCAAGCGTAGCCAGGTTCTCATTGTACGTCCCTCTCCAGAGAAATATAATGAATAGCGAGCATTGCTCCTAACTAATCTATGAATCATAAACCACACACGTCCCTAGGTGGTGATATGTATGATGCCAATAAATGAACTGGTCTAATCTGCTAGTCTAGTCTTTACTTAACATTTAGACTAATTTTGGCAATGTCTGGTGATCCTTATCAGGGTCGGTATCACGACGTGCAAGGTTAGGACATTCAATATTACTTGTATAAGCTGATAGCTTTCAATAAGACTAACTAACCGGATTAGTCTCTAGTTGAGAGGTGAGACACGAGGTCTGCTTAAATACCAATCGCCTAGAGCAGCACGCTGCCTCCCATTCACTATTTAAATTTACTGAGGACAAGACCGAGTCTGGTTGAGCCAGATTGACCACTAATCCGGCATTACAACATTATAATACATGAACTCCAAATATACAGGCATAAGTATGACAGTATGTACATTATACGCAATAATGTTGTGTAAATGAATGGTAGACATAATAATAAATGAATGTAAACTTTAATAAAAGTTATAAGACACGCATACCTATGTTTCGTTCCCCACCTTCAGATAAGAACTTCTTCTTTCAGATCTGGCGCCTTCTTCCAGATAGAGCTGCGTTGCACTGCACAGAGAGTCTCGTAAAGAGAGTCTCAAACAGACAAAAACTCAGAATGAGTGAAAAGGAGAAGAAAAATCACAAGAGAAGGTGATTTGGTGTGAGAAATGAGAAGGGGGGAGCTCTCTTTATATAGAGATTTGGCGCCTGAACGTTCGGGCGGGCGCCCGGACATCTAGGCATGTCTGCTCGAACTTTCTCTTCTTCTTTTTTTTTCGTGAAATCCTAAGGTATTACAAATGGCTTGACATGTATTTGGAGATTGATTTTTTTTGGTATGCTTATGTGCCACATAACAAGATAGGTCACGGTCTTTTGGTATTCGATGAGTATGTGTGTCTTGAAGATATATGTATGGATGGTTTTATCATTGATGTATAAAACTTAATGTAGTTAACTTGTAACATTAATGAATGACTTTGCTCCTTTGAATGTGTAAATTTCCTTTTCCATCTAGTATTTTTTAGCATGATGCACCTAAATCTTTATATATATTCTCATGTCAGGGATTAGAAAATGAATGCAATATGTATGGTCTTCATATGCAAATTTTCTAAGTTAAACATATTGCCCATTTCAGGATATAATAGGCCTGCATTTTCAAAACTTCTCTTTAATGAATGCCTATATATCTATGAGCTTGATACATTTTTGAGCAAATGTATTTTAAATATCAAAATGGTTCAAAGTCATAACACTCTTATCATCTTCAAAGCCATTTTGAATATCACATATCCATTGATGCACACATTTCATGAAAATCTTTTGGTATTTATGTAAAACATGCATAGCTAGGCCTTGCACCATATTTTATATTTAATTTTCCTATGCTATCTCATTCATGTTATGATCATGCTTGTCCTAGACCTTATAAAATCTCTTCACATGCATGATTCATATACATATACGTGATTCAATACTCTATGCCTCATGTAGCATATTCCTTAGATGAATCACTTTTCAACTTTTCTATAGGCTATGTGCATAATCTCATATTTTTTACATATGCCTAACATCTTGGAAAGAAATTTCCTATGCTAATCACAATTTTCTTTTGGCATTACCTTTCCATATACATCTAAATTTGGAAGCATGGATTGAATCGTATAATTATTTATGCATCAAATGCTTTGGATTTAGATTTCTAATGAATGCCTTGAGCTTTAAATTTACTTTTTACATCTTATTAGAATCATGCATGCTAGGCCATGTATTAATTAAGATTCTCTTTGCCTAGCGTATGAAATATAGTATATTCTATTGGTTAATTGATCACTCCATGATATAGCGTATCCTTATTTTAGGCTTCACTTCATAATTAAAATCTTGCTCATGCCTAAATATCACGAGAATAAATTGCTTGTGCTTCAATCCTTCATGAATTAACCATCGCTTGGCAATTTATCATGTATCTATGTTTGGATGCCTTGGACAACATTCATATCTCACATGCTTCCATATGTTCCTAACATTAGTTAGACCATGCATCTTCAAAATATTTATATAACTAACTTATTTTTCACATTGCCTCATTACCATTACATTTCTCCATGTGCTTTTCATTCTTGATTCTCATAATTTGTCTTGTGATATGGAAACATCTATGTGTTCATGTGTACTTCATCTTGAATATATATCATGCATCTTCTTGAGTATTGGATGCATAGATTTAGGGAGAGTATCCATCTCTTTTTGAAAGGGGGAGCTCTTGTGTTTTGATGCTATGTCCTAGGTACTTCTCTATGGGAATTTGGAAAATTCTTAGTTCTTTTTTTATGATATCGAAAGGGGGAGAAAGAGTTAGAATCTTAATAAAAAAATACTATATTGACTTGATTTGTGCCATAGCATTTGATTTTCATACTTCATCACATATATGCTATGTGTATTGCTAAATTGTTTTGTTTATCAAGTTTATATTATTTGTCATCATCAAAAAGAGGGAGATTGTTGGCCTAAGTGGTTTTCCACTTAGAATTCTCCCAAGTGTTTTGATGCTAACAAACAATATAACTATGGTGTTAATGGTTGTATTAAGTATATTTCAGCATCAAAGATCAAAATTAAGGCCAATATATGACTCAAGCAAATGACCACTTAGAGAAAGGCAAAACTGAAGCTTAGCATCAAGGATGGTCAAGCTGAAGTCAACAGAAGACGAATTGAAACTATAGTGAACTAGAGATCAAAGCAAATGGACTGTAATAATATTTCATTTTATAGTTGCTTTAGATTTTCTTAGGTTGTAGGTTTCTTCCTTATTTGATCAACCACTTGTGTTTGATCAGTTTTTCTCGAGACTTTTTCGTATTTGGTTTTTTGATTTCTTGAATTAATGACTTTTCGGTTATTTATTCTTTTGGTCATGATCATAAATGTTTTCTCATTATATTTATCTTAAAATGATCATATTGCATGTCTTTGAAAATGAATCTTGCATGTATGCTTATTTTCAAAGAACTTACTCCAGGATATTTTCTTTTAAGGTTTTAAGTCTTTGAATCTATTTGATGATTTGATCGCATTACGAATGGTTTTCATCATTTTATCGATCACAAAACTTAAACATGTTCAAGAATGGAATTCTTCACATGTATATGTTTCCCAAGAGCCCGTGGAATGCTTTTCCACTTTGTGGAACGCACTCCGATGGCAAAAACACACCTCACTAGCCTCAAACAAGCTGAAACGCACTCCAGCAAGGAGAAGCACGTTTCAAGTACAAGGCAAATATTGTGCATATCTCTCAGGTTTGGTGAAACGCGTTTCAGGTTCAGTGAAATGCGTTCCAGCCATTTTACACTTGTTTAATGTGTTTTTGCCTCGGGCTCACCGAAACGAGTTTCAGGTTTAGTGAAACGCGTTTCAGCCAGTATATGGAAATATGCTGATTTCTCTAGGGTGTTCTGAAACGCACTCCAGGTTTCTGAAATGCACTCTGGCTTGAATTTTCCATATTTGCTCTTTTTTTGAGGTTTAAACTTAAGCAACCATTGTAAGCATTTGATTTCAGTAATGCAAGATTAAATCTTCTAATCCTAGCCATTCATAGGTTTAGGGTTTTGAAACTTGGTTTGCTATAAAAACAATCATTAACTTTTATTTTAAACACCAAGAACTTTTATTATCATTCTCCAATATCTTTCTCTGCAACTGAGCCAAAAAGGAGGCAGTCGCCAACAATTGGAGAACCTGTGCACTTTATTATTTTCTATCGAGGTTTTGATCATACACTCTTTGTTAAAGTCGATCACGATCACGAGCTTCATTACATAACTTGTTCTTGGATCGAACCGAGGAGATTTTCTTCCGTACTACTTTCAACTGTGCATTACTTTCAAACTCGTGGTTGTTTAATATGGAAGAAACCATTGTGCTCTGTAAGTATTTTGAGGTTTGTTCGATAAGGAACAATCTCTCTTGATCCTCACTATTTTTGAGGTTCTTTGTATTTTTGTGCTTCATTGTACTTGTTCTAAGTGTTTAGAACAAGATAATCATTTCTTAGTTACTCTCCTAGATTTGTTTCCAATATTGAACAAATCAAGTCAAGCGATTGTGGTTTGTTTGAGATTCCAAGATTGGAATGAAAGTTCGGTTCATTCTTATCCCGCAAAAGAATGTTGTAGGTTCTTCCCGAGCCTGTAAAGGATAGGTTTTCCTTGAACCTATAAAAAGGCATGTGTAATGGTTTGATTCACACTCGTGAAGTGAATCAGAGATAATGGAATCCTAGAGAAGGTTTCTCTAGGTGTAGAGTAGGAAACAACTTTTCGAACCACGTAAAAATCTTTCTCCTTGTATTTATTTTATGGAATTTGCTATTATATGTGATCTATTTGAAAAAATACCTCAACCAATTTAAGGAACACGCAATATAAGTTAATAATTATTTTAATTGGCCAAAACACCCAATTCACCCCCCCCCCTGGGTGTTTTTCACAAGGTATAATTAATATAGTTAAACATGAGTGATTCGATCGATTAAATCAATGATTAAAGAAATAAGTATAATACACGTGAAACTGTAAAACCATACAAAGTTGACAAGATAAATGCATGTTAAACATTGATCAATATATGTATGATAAACAATTATGACTAAGTGATAGCATAATTATTAAACTAAATATATGTGCATGCATGAGAATAATAAACTCTATGGATGATTTTAAAAGACGCAAATCATGTGTGATTGGAACAAGTAACTGTTACTTTACAACACTAAGATTCTAATAAAGAAATACAATCATGAAGAGTGAGGTGTTGTTCCTTCCACATGCTTTTATAATGCAGTTGAATCCATTAGATATATCTAGTTAGCACTAAAACAACTACGTCAAAGAGATTAGATAACACAGGTATGTTGTTTGGAATCATCAAAACAAAACTGGGTGAGAGTAGTTACATCAACACGAACAACTAGTCGTGAATCAAACAAGGTGTTAATCAAATTACCCTCACGACCCGCATATATGAGAAAAGATATTTTGATGATTACAAACCACATTCCTATATTATATATTGCATACACATTGCATACCTTATTCCATGAAGGTCTGATGATGCATGGTGGAAGAACTATCAAGATCAAGTTGAAGACCATGATCGTTCGAAGATAGAATTTTATGTTATTAGAACTTCATAGGATTGTAGAATCTCTGGTATCACATGATTCAACAAGTGCTCATACCTTTGCATAATTCATCATGTTTTAACTTTGTTTAATTGAGCTTTCAAAACTTAAAAATCAATTTTCTAAGTATTTGATCAGGATGCTAATGTTTCAGCAGCGCCCTCCTGCACTTGTCATGTCAAGATGCTGAAGATACATTAGGACGTTGATAATGTTCTAGGTTGAAAACTATAACACCCTCCACTTTTTCTACCGTAAAACTAATTTAACTGCCTGAAAACCCCCCAAATGTAATTGCATCAAGTGAAAGTAGCCTTAAAATACCCCCTTCGAAGAAATATAGACCCCAATAGTGGGATGGTCCCAAGGAAAGGACCGTCCCCATGGAGGCCAGCCCCCCCCCCCTCATTTTTCCTCGTCGGCCCCTCGCTCTCTTCTCTTTCCATCGACCCTTTTTAACTCTCCTGCGTTCTTGCACACTTCAAGAAGTTAGAAGAAAATGCTACACTACTGCAACTGTGTTAAGGTGGGGAATGAAGGTTAGGTTTGCATTTCCTACTTGTTTAATAATGACTTACATAACATTATGCATCATATATGTTACCATGCTTTACTTCATGCATGAGGCTATCTATCATAAATGTTAAATTCATAACCATGGGTGCTATGCCTTTACGCTGGACCAATGATTATCATAAATGTATTATTGGGAGCTATGTTGTTATGTAGGACCCGGAGGTGACACTGTCACTGGTTAGCACTAGAACTCATGAGACCTCTCATTTCCTAGATATTGTATCGGTGCCTCGGGTCACGAGTTGCGAGTGCATGGTGCCTGGCCTGTGATGTCGTGTGAAAACATTTCATTCATATCATTGCTTGATTGTATTGTTGTGGCTTGACTTTCTGATGATTGTTGTTTTGTACTTGTTATTATGCTTATAAGACTTGTTTACCTTGCTTGATCTCACTGAGCTGTTGAGCTCACCCCGTTGCTAATCTTTCCAGGGAATTAAGATGGGTCAGGGTGGAATTATTTCGGGGGTTATGGCCAAACCCGGGACTCTGATGTATGTACTCTCTCCAAGTCCTGTCAGATCGGTCTAGCTATGGTGGTGGTGGTTCCAGGGTTTTAGATGCTTCTCTTTTGTTATTTTGGTACTTTTGTAGGGGCTTCGCCCTTGTTATCTTTTTGTTGTAATAATTAACAAACTTTATGTTTTCAATATAATAGTATTTTCCTTAATAGTTTTCACTGTATTATTGTTAATGTGGGACACTATGCTTCTGTATGTGCAACTCTGATAG
Organism: Paratinospora sagittata; assembly: GCA_035771175.1. NCBI lineage: Eukaryota > Viridiplantae > Streptophyta > Magnoliopsida > Ranunculales > Menispermaceae > Paratinospora > Paratinospora sagittata. The sequence continues at coordinate 26,936,181 of CM069610.1, forward strand.
AGTGGTTGAGCACTCGATGCCTTAACTGTCGCATCTCGAGCTAAATCAATGAGGCGGGGTGTTACAGTTATTATGGTATCAGAGCATGGTCTTGGAAACTACCTACCCTTATTTTTAAATAATACAAATTTTACAAAAAAAATTAATAATAACAATAATAATAATAATAATATGATTTATAATATCTACATATTTATAAAATAAAATAAAAAATTTAAACGAACCGGTTGCCGGCCAGGTAGGACTGGGCCTGCCCCCACCCTTGTGTCTTCTATAAATAGAGAGGGAGGGCAGAGTTCCTCCACTTACCCTCCTCGCCTCACTTGGCTTCCTTCTTTCTTAAATCTATACCTTTTTTCTACAACATATCTTTTATTCCTCTCCAAATTTCATCTTGAAAAACAACTTGATGGAGCGAAGACCAAAGAAGCCTAAGAAGAATGTTGAAGGTGAAACTTCTCAGCCTCCTTGACTCAAATCTTTCTCTTCAATTCTAGTCCAGACTTGAAGACTAGTAATTTTACCAGAAGAATACTACTCCATGCTCCACGATAAACTTGCAGCCTTAGGTTGGACACCAGTCATCAATCTTGAAAGGTGCATTTTTCGGTCTTCTGTTGCCTCATTTTATGAAAATTTGGTTGTTAAAAACCAAGATACTTTTATCATCACTACAAAGGTGAATAGTGTTGACATAATCCTCACGTCCGAAATATTGTTAGAAATTTTAGAAATCCTTCAGAAAGGACCACTCTGCGATATATACACGTCCAGAGGCAGAATAAGTGCAGTTCCAAGCTCCCGAAATATGTTTAGGTGTCTTGCATCCCAGCCTGACTTCAGATTTTTACCAAAGAAATCAAAGAGCAATATAAACCTCTTATTCAAGTGATCATGTCAAACATTTTGCCCTAACCTGGTACAAGGTCTACTGCCACTCATCCTCAATGTTTTTTGGCATATTATTTGGTGAAGGAAATTCATGTGAAACTTTTTTTTATCATCCTGTGCCATATGGCACATTGCTCTCAGGAACAGACCTATTTTCCACACGGAGCACTACTAAACAAAGTGTTCCGTCGTTTCGGAGTTTTTCCTAGCCCAACCGAGATAACATCTCCCTTTTACGATGACATCACCAAAATCGTGTTGAACTCGAATAGAACCAAGGGAAGTCTCACGGTTAAGAGGTGAGGAAGTGTGCCAATTGAATGGGAAGATTTTCCTGAAATAGAAGTCAACACACCTCCAAAAGACCTCGAAGACTTTAACCTTGATTTCTCTGATATTCTGGAAGAGGAGGCAGACCCTCCTACAAAAGAATACTTCTCTCCATCCAATACACAATAAACTAATACTATCACCCAACAACAACTTGTGGACCAAATGAGAGAAATGATGCTAGCAACCGAGGAGCGAATGATGAAAAACATGAGAGACCAGTTTGAAGAATACAATCGTAGCCTCAGAGAAAATAAAGAGGCTATCGGCTCACTGCTCAAGTGGCACGAGGAATGCCACGTCACAGTACCAAGGATCGATCCTCGATTTTCAGGTGAGAGAGAATTTGAATAGTCGTCCCAACAAACACAAGATTCATTTGTGAATCTAAATCTCAACCTTAGGGCCTCTCAGTTTCCTAACCCAACATTTGTTGAGCAAGTCATAAAAACTCTTATATATTCTCCTAGCATGGAACAGTCAGTATCTCAATTCTGCTTTGAACGTTTTGATTTTGTACCTCCTCAATAGTTTTTCTTTCGATGAATCTAAAGTTTTAAATTTCGTATATAGTTGTTGAGGAAATCTTGCAGTAGTTTAAGGTAGCTTCATAGTAGGTTGAAGTATTTAGAAGAAATTTTAGCCATCCTTGTAACGGTTTGAATAGTTTGTAAAACTTTGAAAAGAAAAAAAAAAAAAAACTTCATGTCGAATTCGTAGCTCATGATATGCTAAAAGTCATGTGATATTGTGTGCTAGACTATTTGTGGTAGGCCCACTCGTCCGGTGGATTTCTTCACTATTAGTGGGTTTGACGTGTTATGGGACATAGAAAACTCACACAGATACTGATGAAAAACTCGAGACGAGGTAACCTACGGACTTGATGTGTAGCAGTTCATTGCAGAATGCTGACTTACCATCAGTACCATCAAGTTCACATGGAATGGGACGTGAGAACTCAAAGAATAATAGTGGTAGACGACTTTCCGCAAGAATATGCAAAAAGGCCGCACACAGATCCCTTTGACTGGACCACATCCCTTATCACCAAATTCATGCGAAATGAGAAGTATGAATTTGGACGATAATAGGAATCGTCAGGTCTTGGTGATAGGTGAGCATAGTATAAACAAGTGTAAAAGATTTGTGACATATAGATTTAGGTGACAATACGAGGAAAAGGTCGTAGAAGTATCTGTGGCATGTATTGATGTTCAAAAACATAGATATTTGACAAATACACAAGAAATTTTCAAAGTGTTTTGAAAACGCAAATACTATGATTATAGTCTTTGAAAAAAAATTAAAATCACACTTTTGGTTTTGTTTTAGACCCACCTAAAAGTGCGATGCCACGGTGCTCTAAGGCTTCTCATCTTCCCTATTACCTAGCCTACAAAACTAGGAGGTTAACACCTATAAAATGTTACTCGAGAACTATGCATGTGCACTGCATCACGAATCGATCCTCCCTTCTTTCACAAAACTTATATTGCAAATCTTGTGCTAATATCAAGCCAATCTGTAGACAATGTCGGTACAAACAAGAAGTCACCACGACCCTATCTCCTCTCGACAAATGTTTGTGTTTATGCAGTCGCAAGAGGACATTGGATCTGAACATATTCCCCAACCTCAGAACAAGCGATAGACGATAACACTAATGCCCCGACAGCCGAACAAACTGTTACAGCTGCTTCCAATAGAGTAGTCATACCGTTTAGCATAAAACAATTTTTCCAACGCTTTACTAAATACATGAAGGTGTCAATGAGAGGTTTAGTCCAGAGTGTTGGTGATCATCAAACTACGGTCCCCTAGCTACAATTGGAACCTGCTAAGCAAAAGATGGATTAGATGACCAATCAAATTATGAAGTACAAACGACTACACTCCATCACTTTTGATGGAAAACCCAACTCTGACGAAGCCTACAAGTGGCTAGAACAAACTCGAAAGGCGCTCGAGGAAATGGGTGCGTCTAAAGAAAGAAATAATTCCCTTGTTGTTTACCAGTTAGTTAGAAACACCAATTCTTGGTGGAAAATAGTTAAGGAAGACTCTCAAGTAAATGCCAGTACCACAAAAATTTGAAGTTGAATTCATCAATGAATATTTCCCAAATGTATTCAAGAGAAAGAAGAGACAGGAATTCGCAAAACTCTTTCAATAAAGTATGACAGTCCGGGAATATGCAGCCAAGTTCACGGAACTCTCAGTTTTCTTTCTCTCTACTATCACCACTGAGAGGGACAAAGTCAAAAAGTTTTTCAACAGATTGAGGCTCGACATTAGGCAAGCCCTTGCCTTTCTAGAACTTGATAACTTTAGAAAATTAGTGAACATGGCTATAAATTATGAACAGGAAAAGTTTGAGCATGAACAGAGGCAAAATCGGGGAAAGCGGGTCAGTGCGCCAGTACAACAGTCTGGTAGAAAGAGACCTTACCAACCAAATCAAAACTCTCGCCTCAGCATGGGTATCCCCCAAAACCCTAGGCTCTAGTTCGCTCCACCTACTCCAGCCCAACAAACTTCCAAAGGAACCTTCGTAATCGGCAAAATCAAGCAGACCAAAGAAATGGAAAAAAATTGCGATTTTTCCTACCTCCTTCAAATCAACAACCACAAGATCGAGATCATATGTACTTCAACTATCACCAAGTAGGCCACGTTTGAAGAAATTGTCCTCTACCAGCCCCTGGCTATCCCAGGGCCCCAGCTGCAATAGTTCAGCAAACAGCCCCGATAGTTCTACCACCACCCAGACATCAACAATACCCTAGGCAGCAATGACACACCTAATGCCTAAAAATAACGTGGTGGAAGGTACCTTTTTTTCTTTTAACATGTTGGTACATGTCTTATTCGATTCGGGTTCTACGCATTCTTTTATTGCTACCCAAGTAGTCCAGAAATTAGGACACCAACCAAAGGCTTTTCCCGTTACAATCTGGGTATCAACGCCAAAAGGACCGGATACAAAAATAAATCAAATTTGTTCCAATTGTGAACTTAGAATATTGGATCATCATCTGGTAGCAAACCTCCAAGTAATAGATTTCACTAACTTTAATATTATCTTGGGTATGGATTGGTTAACACCTTTACATGCTCAAATAGATTGTCAGAAGAAGCAAGTTCGACTGACATTGCCTAATGGAGATAACCTGAAAATCCAAGGGGTCCGTGGACATGTTCATCATTCTACCGTGTCCCTCATAAGATCTCATATGCAAACTCTTTCGATACTTGATCAGGATGAAGAAAATATATTGTCCAGTCATCCTCCCAATTTGAAAGATATTCCAATTGTTCGTGAATATCCAAGGATATTCTTAGATGAACTTCCAGGACTCTCTTCTCCTCGGGAATTTAACTTCAAAATTAAGTTGATTCCTGGTACTGAACCTATCTACATTCCACCTTACCGTATGCCTAATGTAAAGTTAGTGGAACTAGATAAGCAGTAAAAGGAATTGGAAAAGTTCGGGTGTATAAGAAAGAGCACGTCACCATGGGGTGCTCGAGTTCTTTTTGTCAAAAAAAAGAACGGTTCACTTCGACTCTGCATCGACTATAGAAAGATGAACAACGTTCCTATTAAGAATAAATACCCGTTACCTCAAATAAAAGATATGCTCAATCAGTTAAGGAGAGCAAGATTTTTTTCAAAAATTGACCTTCACTTGGGGTATCACCAACTCCAGGTTAAGGAAGAAGACATCCCAAAAATAGATTTTTGAACCAGATATGGTCATTACGAATTCACTGTAATGCCATTCGGCCTATCAAATGCACCTACGACGTTCATGGATTTAATGAACCCCATTTCCAGACCATACATGGTTCATTTTGTCATTGTATTTGTTGACGACATATTGATATACTCCCCTCACAAAGGAACTTCATGAGACACACTTTCGAACTATACTTAGCACCATTCAGCAGCACCAGTTATACGGCAAACTAAGCAAGTGTGAATTTTGGATAAGTAAGGTTAAGTTCCTCGGTCATGTCTCGTCCCATGATGGCATCGAAGTAGATCCAGCCAAAGTAAAAATGATGCTTAGTTGGAAACAACCTACCAATGTCACAGAAATTAGGAGCTTCCTCGGATTAATCGAATATTACAGACGGTTCATAAAAGATTTTTCCAAACTTGCTGAACCACTAACTCAATTAACCCAAAAGGACACACATTTTATTTGGAGTGAAGCCTGTGAATCAGTCTTTGAAGAACTCAAGAAAAGGCTGACTTTAGAGCCTGTTTTGACCACTCCAAAGGATGGGATTGGCTTCACACTATACACGAATGCATCGCTTCAAAGACTAATGCAAGAAGATCGTATAGTGACATATGCCTCTCGATAATTGAAAATTCATGAGGTCAATTATCCGACTCATGACTTAGAACTCGCGGCAGTAGTGTTTGCCTTAAAAATTTGGTGGCATTACTTGTATAGAGAACGATTTGAAGTCTTCTCCGACCACAAAAGTCTTCGGTATATCTATACTCGAAAAGACTTAAATCTTCGACAAAGGCGATGGTTTGAGTTCATCAAAGACTATGACTTTGAACTTAAATACCATCCGGGTAAAGCCAATGTAGTGGTTGATGCCCTTAGCAAAAAGTCATATGTCTCCGCATGTACAGTGAATTTTGAAATGGGCAAGCTGTCATACGAGCTGGAAAAGTATAATTTGCAATTCTGGAATGATGGAAATACAGTTAGACTTGCCCAGTTCACTACCCACTCCGACCTCGTTAAAAGAATATCTGCTGCACAAGCCAAAGATGATGAGCTTGTAAAGATGAAGGAGTTCATTCTACAAAACAAAGCTCTGCATCAATGGTCTCTCACTTCTGATGGTGTGGTGTTATATAAAGGGCGATTGTGTATAGCTCAGAACCTAGAACTTAGGCGGGACATAATGAATGAGTGCCACAAATCTATGTTTTCCATGCATCCAGGAGGAGACAAAATGTATAAGGACATGAAGAGGCAATTCTGGTTTAATGGAATGAATAAGGTTATAGCAGAATTCGTAGCCAAGTGCCTTACTTGTCAACAAGTAAAGGCCGATCGCAGACTCCCCTCTGGTATGTTACAACCACTGCCCACAGGAGAATGAAAATGGGATAATATTGCCATGGATTTTGTATCCACACTACCCAAAAATGTAAAGGGTCAGGACACCGTCTGGGTAATTGTTGACAGGCTAACCAAAGTTGCACATTTTATACCAGTTAAATTTATCGATACTCCAACCAAGCTAGCCGAAATCTATGAACTAGAGATCATAAGATTGCAAGGGATCCCTCTCACCACCATCTGTGATCAGATTCTCATCCAAGTTTTGGCAAAGCTTTCACGCCAGACTAGGTACAAATATTTTCATGAGTACTGCCTTTCATCCTCAGACAGATGGACAGTCCGACCGGCTTATACATATTCTGGAATACATGCTACATTGTTGTGTCTTTGATTTAACGACAGGTGGACAAAGTACTTGCATTTAGCAGAGTTTGCATATAATAATAGTTATCAGGCAAGCATTAAGATGGCTTTGTATGAAGCATTGTACATCATGCGTGCAAACTACAAGTGTACGGTGCTAAGTTATAATATTTACCGATGAGAATCGAGTATTGTCCTCAGGGATTGATTTACTACACTAATTATATCGTTCCTAGCCCAAATTTTATCTAGAAAACCAAATTTTAATGATCAATGAACTAAAATAATACTTAAACTAAAGCACTAATTAAAATAGCAATTTACTAGAATTTTTTGGAGAAAAATCAATATTAAAAATACCTAGACATTAGATTTCACCTAATTATCAATTATGCAATATTAGTCATGCTCGTTATCAAATTATTATTCATGTTTATAAGTCAAAATCCTATAGTTCCTAACACCATATGTTAAGTGTCGCGTTAGAATCTATCACCAAAGGAGAATTTTTATCTATCGATAAAAACCCATATATTAGTGATGCATTACGCTTTGTGATTTTCCTATAACTTCATGAGGCATCACATATCTATCGATACTACAACCATCCCATGTCATATTTCTCATGTTCCAACCTAGAGAACCCTCTATCGAGTGTCGCCCCCCAAGTCTATGAACAATCGTTCTGTGGCCAAGAAATCAATAGCATTACGCATAGAGAAATATAAATAAACTATGAATAAATCATTGATAATAAACAAAAGCTAATATTATTGCATAAAATCTAATATAGGATCAATCTCCTCTCTAGACTAACAAATTAGTTCATATTTTGGAATAATGAAATCCAAAACATGTAGAGAAAGAAGAAATTAAACATTCAAAACCAAACTATTTGCTATTGAACTTGTAAATTCCTCCTTGTCTCCAAGTCGTCTTTTTCGCGTTCTTTTGCTCCTAGTCGTCGTTCTCTCTTCTCCAGTGTCTTCCTCTCGAAAACCCTAAATTTCGATATATATAATATTCCTCAAAGTCGTGTGGAATTAAAATTAGAAGGTGGGGAAAAAATACAAAAATAACTTGCTAAAAACGCAAGTTTAAAACCAATTAGAGTCGCGGCACTCAGAACCTCTCTCTGTTCTCTTCTGTTTCACCAACACAGCACTGCGACGCTCATAACGTTGCCTTTTTTCCTTTTCTTCTTGGGACTTAGCCATTTTTCACCTCTTTTCGACTTGGGCTCTTCATGTTATTCTTTTGCATCTTCTTGTACATGTTTTCATCATCCAAAATCATGACTAACACATCTAAATACTTACAAAATAAAGCAAATCAAATCAATAACACACTCAAATATGAAATGGATCAAATCATAAACTAATAAACAAAAATAATGCATGAAAAACCAAATTATCCTAAACTAACAATTGCATCAAAACTAACATAAACACATCAAACTAATGCATAAAATGTCCTAAAACACACCTAAAACATTCTCTAAAACCTATCCAAATATGGAATTGTCAAATACCCCCAAACTTAGGACTTTGATCGTCCCGAGCAAAGGGAAAACAAAACTAAAACTCATGATAAACATCTCCCTTCTAAAATCACATTCTCACACAAATAAAGACTTACTCAATCATTGTAAACACATATATGGCCTCCAAGATTACACAGAAAAGAATATTCACTTCTAGGAAGAACTTCAAGAGTGTAGAGTTGTCTAAAATTTCAACCCAACTCTTACCAAGCTCCGCCTTTGATTCTTTCACACATAATTACATAACTAATCTCATCAAACTAATCATGCAAGTCATGAGCAAATGCAAGCAAGTATTAAGTGTAAGATCTCAAAATATATTATTTAGATTGGAACTCCATAAGCAAGTCTTTCACGCCACTCTCCACTAATGTAGATCACACACCATTTAGAATCAAAAGGTCTTTCATAGGTTGTAATGCAAGGCTTTGGTTCAAAGGTAGGGAAAAATAGGAACATTGTAGCTCAAAAACACCCTAAACACTTTGATTAATTGCTAACATCCACTACATTACATTGGAAACCAAAATCCCAATTTCAGTGCATATATTTCCTCTGTAAAATTCAACTTTTTATTCACTCCCCATTCTTTTGTTTGTTTTTTATCATCATTCATTTTTTTTCTTCATAGAATGCTACACCCCCAAACTTATTTCTTTTCAACACATATATGTAAAACCCTTTTCTTCTCTTTTTTCATTTTCTTTTCTTTTTTTCTCTCTTATTTTATTTTTTTCAATATAACTCATAAGCAAACTTCACATTTTTTTCTTCTTTATCACTTTTTTCTTCACTTTTTCTTTCCCATTGTTTGTCCTTCCAAATAATAACCCTCCAACATGATCAAAGTGTATAAGGTACATAGGTTGAAAAACAAGGAATTCAAACATGACAAGCTCAAAGTTCATGATGCAAAGGTAACAAAGAAAAAGATATTCAGCTCAAAATGGGAACTATGGATACAATAAAAAGTAAGGTAGTCTATTTGGCTCAAACTTTTCAAACATGGCCTAAATCATCTTCCTCATGGTGTGCTTTCTACGATTTCGCCTCGAGAAGTGATCAAACTTGTTCTAGAATCCCAAGAGATGTAACATATGACTTAGCAAGCAAAATTCCACTCCCAACAATCTTAATCTAATGATCAAAACCATGTACAATTGGTCAAGTCTCTTCACTAAAACTCAGCAAAAATGGATCAAGCACACAGACATATAGGTACTCTCTACATTCCCCTATCGTTTCATATCTTTAAAGTGTTCTCATGTCATTGGCCTTCCATAAGTAAGTTTAAAATTGTAAAAGAATGTGACTACCTAACCTAAACTAATGCAAACTCAACAAACTTACCATGACAAAAATTCAAGACTCTCCCCCCAAACTTAAAGCGAGCATTGACCACAATGCATGACATAAATGAAGAAAAACAGAGGCAAATACAAAAGAAGAGAGTTTAGAAAAAAACCCTTAACCCAAATGGGTGTAGATCTCATATGATGCACTTCAATCGCCTCTCCCAGATGCTCCAAGAAGACCCCCAAATTTACGTTAGAACTTATAAAGGAAAAAAAATGAATATGTTAATGGCACAAAACTCAAATCTATACTACAATGACTAAAAACATAAAACACATAAAATAAGAAAACTCCAAAATTGATGGGTTGCCTCCCAACAAGCGCTTGGTTTAAAGTTCTCAGTCCGACTTTCCTTTTTTTTCTCTTAAGGTGGATCATCAAGAAGCACAGCCTTTTCATTCCTTTCATCTTGGCTCTTAAAGTGTCTTAACTGTTTCTTCTTGCCTTGAGAAAGAGATCCATCTTTTTGCTTATGCTCAATCATAGTACTCAACAACTTTTCTTCTTCAACATTTAACATCAAATATAGGTCCTTCCACACCAAGGGAGAAGGGTCATCCAAAATTCTCTACTTTTTCCACATAGTGCTCTAAGGCATCTTTCGATGTAGGCTTCTCATAAGTAGCACACTTATCAATTACCCCTTTGACCTCAATTCGGTTGCAAGTATTCTTCTTCTTAGGAGCTTTAGGTATATTGTAGATCTTAAACAACACTTTGTCTCCATTAACCCTCAAGGTCAGCTCGCCAAGCTCCACGTCTATCAATGTTCTCCCGGTAGCAAGGAATGGTCTCCCATGTATCAAGGGAATGTCTCCATCTTCCTAAATATCCAATACCACAAAGTCAACCGGAAAGATGAACTTATCCACTTTCACTAAAAAGTCTTCAATGATATCCCAAGGATATTTAAGAGACTGATCCGCTAATTGTAAGGAGATAGTGGTGGGCTTCACCTCCCCGAGCCCTAATTTTTTGAAAATAGAGAGTGGCATTAAGTTAATGCTTGCACCTAAATCACATAAAACATTATTAAATTCAAAGTACCAATGGTGCAAGGTATAATGAAACTCCTTGGATCTTTTAGCTTTTAAGGTAGCTTTTTTTGTAGTATGGCACTACACTCTTCAATAAGCTTCACCGTCTCATAGTCCTCTAGCTTCCTCATCTTCGTCATCACATTCTTCATGAACTTGATGTAGTTTGGCATTTGCTCCAATGCATCTGCAAAAGGGATGTTAATGTGAATCTTTTTGAAAATTTCTAGAAACTTGGCAAATTGCTCGTTAAGCTTCTTCTTTTGAAATCTCTAAGGAGATGGAATAGGAGTTGAGAGTTTAGGAGGGTTATCCGTGAAAGTAATAGAACCAGGCCTGTAGGGCCTCTCATGTGGCTTCTCCCCCTTTGATGACTCAACTTCCTTCTTTTTACTCAGCTCGGTCTCAATGCTTGTCTCATCATGATCTTCATTGGGTGGTGGTGGTGGTGTTCTTTGGCTCGAATCAGCCCCCTTTACTTCTTTTCCACTTCTCAAGGTAATGGCCTGGCATTGCTCTTTCGAGTTTACCCCAGTGTTGCTAGGTAGTAACCCCCTCTATTGGGCATTCATGTTTGAAGCTAATTGCCCCACTTGTACTTCCAATTTTTTTTATAGATGCCCTAGTTTCCATCATAAACAGCCCTAGCATATCCTCCAAAGACAGCTTCTTTTCTTGAGCTTGATTATAAAAATCGGGTGGAGGTTGCAACGTATTCCTTGTGTTGGCATAGGAGAAGTTCTCATGATTTTTGAGGCTTGGGTGGTACTGATTCAGAACTCCTAGATTTCTTTTATAGTTGTACCCCCGATTGTTAATGTATTGAACTTCCTCCTCATGTGCTTCATTCCTCGAAGAACTCATGTGTAAAGTTGCCACATTTTCAATAAACGGTTGTGTACTTTGAGTAGTAAGCACAGCAAGTCGGTTGGCAATGCTTAACACCTGTGCAGAGAGAGATGTGAATGGATCAACTTCATGTAGACCGACCACCTTCTTTACTATTGATCGTGCACCCAGAACCTTATATGTGTTGGTAGCCATATCCTCCAACAACGTGAATGCCTCAGTGGCTGTTTTTGTCAAAAGTGACCCACCTGCCGTCGCATCAACCAATGTTCGTGTGGAAAATGTCATCCCATTGTAAAATAATTGAATCTGTAGCCAATCTTTGAATTTGTGTTGAGAACACTTCCTCAAGAGTTCTTTAAACCTTTCCCATGCCTCATAAAGTGACTCCCTCTCTTGTTGCTTGAATTGCCCAATCTCAGCTCTTAGTTGGGCGGTTTTGGCCGGTGGAAAGAACTTTTGTAAAAAATTTTGCACCATCTCTTACCATGTGGCTATGCTTCCTGGTTGCAAATATTGCACCCATGCCCGTGCCTTATCCCTTAAAGAGAAAGGGAATAACCTCAATCTTATGGTGTCCTCAGTAACACCATTTATCTTGATCGTATCACACATCTCCAAGAAGGTGGTGATGTGGATAGTAGAATCTTTGCTAGGAGACCCCCCATACTGATGTTGTTGAACCATCGAGATCAACGCTGGTTTCAGGTCAAAATTGTTCGCGGCGATAAAAACACGAACTATGCTTGCATAATTCTCATTAATGACCGGCTTGAAGTAATCTGTCAAAGTCAACTGATTTTGATTATTCGCCATTGTTTCAGTGCCTACTCTTCTTTCTCTTCTTAGTCTTCCAAACTTTCTCTCTATCTCGGCATCAAATGGTACTATCTCGAAGCTTTTTGATCGCCGCATATACGCGGAAAATCTACAAGAAAGAAAACGAAAGAAGAATTCAGGAAATAATAAATAAAATCTAAATTAAAATCAAAGCTCGAAAACACAATAATAGTGTAAACTAATATCTATCCCTAGCAACGACGCCAAAAACTTGATGGGTGCAAACCGCAAGTGTACGGTGCCAAGTATTAATATTTACAGATGAGAATCGGGTATCGTCCTTAGGGATTGATTTACTACACTGATTATATCGTTCCTAGCCCTAATTTTGTCTAGAAAATCAAATTTTAATGATCAATGAACTAAAATAATACTTAAACTAAAGCACTAATTAAAATAGCAATTTATTAGAATTTTCTGGAGAAAAATCAATATTAAAAATACCTACAGATTAAATTTCACCTAATTATCAATTATCCAATATTAGTCATGCTCGTTATCAAATTATTATTCATGTTTATAAGTCGAAATCCTTTAGTTCCTAACACTCTTTGTCGAGTGTCGCGTTAGAATCTATCACCAAAATAGAATTTCGATCTATCGATAAAAGCCCATATATTAGTGATGCATTACACTTTGTGATTTTCCGATAACTTCATGATGCATCACATATCTACCGATACTACAACCATCCCATGTCATATTTCTCATGTTCCAACCTAGAGGAGCATCTATCGAGTGTCGCCCCCCAAGTCTATGATCAATCGATCCATGGCCGAGAGAGATCAATAGTATTACGCATAACAAAATATAAATAAACTATGAATAAATCATTGATAACAAACAAAAGCTAATATTATTGCATAAAATCTAATATAGGATCCATCTCCTCTCTAGACTAACAAATTAGTTCATACTTTGAAATAATGAAATCCAAAACATGTAGAGAAACAAGAAATTAAACATTCAAAACCAAACTAGTTGCTATTGAACTTGTAGATTCCTCCTTGTCTCCAAGTCATCTTTTTCGCGTTCCTTTGCTCCTAGTTGTCGTTCTCTCTTCTCCAGTGTATACCTCTCGAAAAATCCTAAATTTTGATATATATAATATGCCCCAAAGTTGTGTGGAATTAAAATTAGAAAGTGGAGAAAAAAATACAAAAATAACTTGTATTCATTAATATTAGTGACAGTTGTCACTGGAATAGAGCAAGTGTTGCTCGGTTATAAAGATTGTTCTCAAGCCTGTGAAGTTGAGAAGCGTTGTTTAAGGTTGTTCTCAAGCCTGTTAAGTTGAGAAAGTGTAAACGGTTTGATCTTCACTCGTAAGAAGATCCGTTAGTGGAGTTTGGACAAAATCCCAACTGAGGAGGTTAAGTAGTAGACGTAGGCGCGGTCGAACCACTATAAATCTCGTGTCTTGTTCTTTATAGTTCATTCTTCATGGTTTTGTGTAATTAGCCAACCTGTTACATTTCATTGTATTATTTATTTTAAAAGAAAGGTATAAATCGTTAAGTGTCCAATTCAACCCCCCCCCCCCTCTTGGACATATTGGGGCCAACACAAGGAACCCTATGCTCTGGTATGTTAAGTCACTACAACACACTGAAAAGGTTAGGAGAAACAATGATTACCTTTGGCAATCTAAAAAGAAAAACCTTGTGCAGTTAAAAAATTGGGGCTTGCCAAATGAACCCATGTGCTCAGAATGCAAGTAATTCACATAGAAAGGATCTCAATAGCAAAATGAAAATGGTCGTTTTTTGCAAAGGTGGAGACCGCAAGTACCAAACAAGATTAATAACAGAAAAAAAAATAGTTACAAATAGTCATGAGCTTAGCGTTGTGCAATCATAAGACAAACGTGGAAAATAATTTAATTTAGGATGTTAAAGCAGTAACATCCAAGATAAAAGGGGTTAAGGGTTCAAAAAAACTAGTGTGACCAAAAGTCCTACAAAACACAGTAAGCCAACATGAATTATGGCAGCAAAGCAATTAAGTCACAAAAAACAAAGATCCCTCCCAAGGTCCTTGTAGGCTCACTTTTACCTTACACAAACGCATTTGAAAGATAACAATATGCTTGTTTATCTTTTGCACAAAACCAATAAGGTCATATGATATTGCTCCACAAAACCTTAATGAAGGAAACAACATTCCTAAGACTTGACTAACTTAACTTAATTAAGGGGCAAGGACATCAATAAGAATAGCTCTCATGAGTTGTCCCAAGTACATGAGACACGATTTTAAACGAGTTGGGCAAGTCATGAATCTTCCAACATTACCATGAAAAACCTAAGCCCAATAAAATCAAAAGACTTTGAAAATTACTAAGCGGATCAACACTCAAGTGAGCATCTTCAACTTTCACTTCGACACACTCATCAGGGGCTTACTATTACACCCAACATTGAACAAACCCCGAGTCATAAATAAAACTGTGCCAGAACCAGGAACAACACCTCAACCAAGGCCAGAACACACCTTGCCTTGGCCAAGGCCGAGGTGCAACATGCCTTGGCCAAGGCCGAGGTGCAACATGCCTCGGCCAATGAAAATGGCATTGTATTCCCTGCCTCGACCAATGACCAATGCACCACGTGGCCAACGCATAACATACCTCGGCCAATGACCAACGCACAACATGCCTCAGCCTTTACAACATACCTCAGCCAATGACCGAGGCACCACACGCTTCGGTTCTTGCTGAAAGCATCTCCAGAGCCCGACCAAGGCCACCCCCAACCTTGGCCAAAGAACCCGTCTCGACACGTTAATCACAACTCAGATACTGCATAGAATGGATCTCGAGACATAGAATTACGAGCCAACTTCTTATGATAAAAGACACAAACCACTCTTACTGATGGAGCACAACACTAAATGCAAAGATCACCCTCCTCTCACGATAAGAAGGGGATTCAATCTTCAAAAGCAGGTATGCTTGAAACCCCCAACCCTCTACACTTATATTTTATCTTCCTCAGAGAGTAACTTAAGCATCAGAGTGTCTCGTGACACCGGTGCCACTGTTGTTTTGCAGGTTGTTTGTATGCCTTGAGCAAAAGGATGTAACCATGCGACGAAGGTGAAACCTAGATCAAAGTGGATGATCCAACCTGCTTATCCAAGAAAGCTCTTATTACAAGCGGAGATTAGACAAAAAATGGTCGTCTGGCCCCCCTGACGAGGATGCCCATCCTGCCAAAAGCGAAGATTACAAACAACATACTTGTAATCACTAATCTCTTTGACGCAGTTGTTTCAATGCTAACTAGCTATATCAAATGGATTCAACTATATTTTCAAAGCATGTAGATGAAACAACATTGCATGAAGATTCAAGAGCTTCATGTTTGTAATCCTCAGTTTAGAATCTTAGTGTTGTAGAATAATTCTTACGTGTTCCAACCACAATATGTTTTGCATCTTTTGAAAATCATGCATATATGTTATCATACTCATGCACATACACTATTATTATATTGATCATGTATGCACGCACATTATCATGATTATTATGCAATCATATAGTTAAGATTGTTTATCATGCGCACATATATATATATATATCATTGATTATGATGCACTCGTATTACCAACTTTGCATGGTTTTGTTTTTTACATGCATCATATCGAATGTATTGATCATTTGTTTTAATCGATAGTTTTACACATGTTTATATTTGTCAATTGTGTTGAAATCTTGTCAAAAATGTTTTGAAAGTTAATTTATATGTTTGACAATGTCTTAAACTCTTTTTGATCGAAAAATCAGGTTTCTACCGCCTCAACGTTCAGGAGCGCGCTCCTCTTTGAAGGAACGCACTCCTATGCATTTTCCTGATAGTTAAATTTTTCTAATCATGAAAAAAGGAACATGTTCCTGTAGTTAAGGGAAAAATAGAAAATTTTATACAGTCAGTGGTTTTTGACGAAGGACCTCGCTCCTATGCCTAATGGACACATTAAGGAACGGGCTCCTTGATTGGAAGGGGAATCTAAAAAGTTTGATATTTCAAAGCAGAAGCGCGCTCCTTCATTAAGGAACGCGTTCTTGTGCCTCAGTCTGTTGTTTTTCTATAAACACCACACTTGCTCATGTGAAGAGCAACTTTTGCAAAATTTAAGAACTTGTGTCATTTTTCATACTATCATTTCTACAAGTCCAAAATAAGTTCCTGAGTGATTTTAAACATCTTTCAAAGCAAAAGTTCACCTACATTCATATCTTTGATTCATACTTCTGTATAGTTCGCTTAATCCTTCAAACTGTTTGAGAAACTTGTGAGTTTCTCAAAGAGCAATCGATCAAGACATTTTTGAGTGAGTTCTTTACATCGTGTTGATTCTTGATCATCATTGAACGAAGAATCTCTCAACCATCATCACACTTGAAGAATCTCTGAGCTTCATCCTTACCTAAGTTGGGTAAAATCTTTCCATTAGGATTCTTGTGATTTTGTTTTAGTAAATCGGTTTTGTGCTTGAATTGATATCTAGAAAACCGTTTTGATTTGAGTACTACTTGTGAAACCATATTTGATCTTCATATTACATTATCTTGTTTTAGTGGTTTCATACATATCATGAGGTATCGATTCATGTGCTAAACTTACACTATTTTGAATCGATTTCATCATTATTTGAGTATTTTGATTCTTGATCTTAACCATTTATATATTTAGAATCAACAAGTCTTCATCCTTACCTAAGTTTGGTAAAATCTTTCTATTAAAAATATTGTTAGAATCAATATTTGAGTACATGTGCTTATTTGATTCTTGATTTCATATCATTAATATTTGAATCGATTGCATGTATTTGAAATCATCTATTTCAACACTTGACATCATTTAAAATATTGTGGTTGGAATAGTAGTAAGTATTCATTTGGGATTGTTGACGTGTTAGTCAACCAGGACTATACAATATATATGTACGGCTCGTAACCACCCCCGTAAGTTGGTTACAGTGCAACTTTCTAACCAAGCCCTTGCGTAGGCTAGTGTGTGCGACTTTTTAACCAAGCCCTTGTGTTGGTTAATGTATATAGCTTCTAGTCACGCCCGTAATTTGACTAGCCAATAGTGTTTTGGGAAATTCTGATCGTGGTGATCGGGTAGTGGACGTGGGTTCAAAGGGAACCGAACCACTCTAAATCGTTGTGTTCATTTATTTTTCCTACACTTGATTATTTTGATCGTTACCTATTGCGCACTTTATCTGTTTAATTATTTTAACCTAAAGGTGTCATGAAAATCCGTCAAGTCCAATTCACCCCCCCTCTTGGACTATAATACTAGGACTATCAGTGTTTTTGGTTTTCCATTTAGAAATCTTTTAAGTATTTTGATGCTAACAAACAATATAACTATTATGTTTCAGCACCAAAGATTAAGTTTAAGGCCAACAGAAGATTCGAATATGTTAAAGACCAATGAAGGAGATCAAATGAAGTCCAAAACAAAGCTTGGATGTGTCAAGATGAAGACAACAGAATGAGAGCCTACTTTCTTGGTCCTAGGGTTTAGTTTCTATTTTTAAACTATTTCAAACTTGTTTGAATCATATATGCATTAATTTTATGAAAATCACTCATTCACTAGTTCTTTCAAAAATTCATTCACTAAAGTTTTTGAAATTTAACTTGCTTTTGAACCTGGTGTTGGGCACCCAAGAGGAGGTGAATTAGGTGTTTTGACCAATTAAGTCAATTTTTAAACTATCTTATGGTATTCTTAAATTTATTGAGGCATTTGTTCAAATAGATCATGTACAATAGAGAAATATAGAAATTAAATGTAAAGACAAAAGAATTTTTACATGGTTTGAAAAACCTTTTTCTAAGTCCATGCCTAGAGAAATCTTCTCTAGGATTCACTTCAAGGGTGTGAATAAATTGTTACAAATGTCTTTTCACAAATTCAAGGCAAACCTATCCTTTTACCAGGTTAAGGATGAACAACTTGACCCTTTTAAGACAAAAGATGAAACTAATCTAATGATTCCAGCCTTGGAATAAAAAAGTGATTGATAATCACTTGATTTAACTTGTTTCAACAAGAAATAACTCGAAGAAACTAAATCATAAATATTTGTTCAAAAACCAAGCTCATTCTCTCATTTTCTCACAAAACATTTGGACTCAAGGGAATTTTTTGATTGAAGGATTAAACACTCATTTTTCCTCAAAGACCAAAAAACTTTTCTCTCAAAACTTAGAGAATGTTGAAACTCAAAATTTGAGAATGTGTGTTAGAGAGTGAAAAAGAGAGCGAGAAAGAGAGAAAATAGTTTTTGAGGATGCTTTGAATACTTTATCTCATTTGAAAACCCTAATCCTAAATGGATGGTTAAGATTGAGTAGATTAAAGGTGAGAAAGGTGAAATCAATGGCCTAGAATGCAAGTTGAAAAAATGATTTTTTCGAACACTTAAAAAGCAAAAACCCAGAAGGGAGCATGCTCCATTAGAGAGAGTGTGTTCCTTCAAAAGTGAGAAATTAGAGGGACTGCATTCCCAAATGGAGGGAGTGTGTTCTCCTTGTCCAAGAAGTTTCTAGACTGAGGAAGCGCGTTCCCATAGAGAGAAACCAATATTGCCCAAAAACACACCAGGGAGCGCATTCTTCTTGGGGGAATGCGTTCCCTCTGTTCATTTTATATGATTTGTGATTTTTTTGATTGTTTTGAGGTGTTTGAGGTTCGGACAATATTTCTACTGGACTTGGGATGCAAATATCACATGAAATGACATTCAAAAAGATCAAAAAAAAAGTTTGAAATGAAGTTTAAGTCGGATTACACATACGGGAACTTGGTTCCCTTAGGGGAACTAGGTTCCTCGACTAAGGTACACATGAGATAATGATTCAAATCATATAATTTAGCAATGCGTGCCTTAGAAACATATTAAAGAGTTGAAAACATGTTTAAGCGATTTTGAAAACTATCAAAAAGTAATCTAGAGCATGATTTTATGTGAAATTCATAGGAGGGAGGGAGTTCCCTCACCGGGGAGTGAGTTCCCTAAGGGAGCTTGGTTCTTGGAAATGCAAAGTATGAGAATCTTGTTTTCAAATCAACTTGAAAAACGTACATATGATGAAAAAAAAATGTGTTTGGTTTCTCAAGGATTGTTTAAAAGCATTTAATGATTTTATACAACCAAAAAACTAGAAAACTAATCGAAAATGAAGAAATATGAGAACTGATCAAATGAACTTTGAAAATTGACCAAGGGCATGCAAGTATGATTTAGAGAACTAATTGAGCAATATGGAAATAAAGAAAGATTACAACCTAAATTTAAATTTTACTTGTAAGCTCTCGTCAACTCGTCCAATTTTTCGACTTTGACCTTGTATGCTCCACTTGATTGAATCCCTTGGACTTCAAGTATTCTAATCTTATATTTTTCTTAGGTGTTGAAATATACTAGAAAAAGTCATTAGCATCATTTCTTATATTGTTTGTTAGCATCAAAACATTAGGAAGAATTTAAGTAGAAAACCACTTAGGTTAACACATAGACTTTGAAACCTTGTTTAAAGAATTTTTCAAATTGTTTTAATCATCAAACTCAATGTATTTCAATCATATTATGATGCCCAAATAAGTCCATTAAGTTAAAATTTTGAAAAACCGAGTTTTATTCAAAAACTATGTTGACTTTCTCATAAGGATATGAGATAAATTAACCTTAGTTTTTGTGAGAATACACCAAGTCAAGAACAAATCGAGGTCTTTGACAAGACCTCTACTCCATTTCCTAGGCCGAAGAATATGGGGAACAATATTGTGAACAATCCTAGGAATGAAGTGAAAGGTGGATTTATCTAACTCATTGGGAAATGTTTACTAATCATGTTTAATGGATACGTTCTGAGGGCAACCATTTTCTCGAAACCAGGGAAAAAAAAGTTGTCCTCAACTCTCTGAGCAACAGTTGGGACATCTGCAATCTCGAAGAGAAGCTCAAAGAGAGTCGGAGAAACCTCTATCTCACGACCTAAGACTGTGGTTTGATCAAAAGTTCAAAATTTGGAATGTTGGTCTGTTAAAGAAATTAAAGCCAACCTACGCCCCCGTAGTTCAAGACATTAAGGGTACAATAATATAAACCAAAAGATAAAAAATTAATGCTATCAACAACACCACATTAAGGTAAAAAATTGGGCTCGATGGAAAATAACTGAATCCACGTATACAACAAAAAACTACAAATCGAAAAAAAAGAACTAAGCCCTATAGAAAAAAACATAAATACTGAAAAAAAAATCACAAAATAGCCTTTTTTTAGAAAAATAATATCACCAAACCGCCTTCGGCAGTTTGCGGGCAGTAGATCTCGTAAAGGCACCGAAAATGAAAAAAAAGTGCACCGAAAACGGACATCGGTAGAAAAAGTTAGTGCCCGTAGAACTAATACGCAGTAGGTAGCGTTTTTCCTGTTTTTATTATATTTTCGCGGCGTTGGATAACGTAAAATAGCAACTGTCAAGAGCGAAAGAAAAAATCAGTCAGAGAGTCTAAAAGGGAGTTCCGACGGGAGGGAAAAAAAAAAGGAAATAGAACGAAAGAAAAAGTAAAAGAGGGGTGCAACACGAGGACTTCCCAAGAGGTCACCCATCCTAGTACTACTCTCGCCCAAGCACGCTTAACTGCGGAGTTCTGATGGGATCCGGTGCATTAGTGCTGGTATGATCGCACCCATGAGATACGCGACGGAAAACGTATTTAAATGGTGAGATACAGGGAGCAGTTTGCGGGCAGTAGATCTCGTAAAGGCACCGAAAATGAAAAAAAAGTGCACCGAAAACGGACATCGCTAGAAAAAGTTAGTGCCCGTAGAACCAATACGCAGTAGGTAGCGTTTTTCCTGTTTTTATTATATTTTCGCGGCGTTGGATAACGTAAAATAGCAACTGTCAAGAGCGAAAGAAAAAATCAGTCAGAGAGTCTAAAAGGGAGTTCCGACGGGAGGGAAAAAAAAAAGGAAATAGAACGAAAGAAAAAGTAAAAGAGGGGTGCAACACGAGGACTTCCCAGGAGGTCACCCATCCTAGTACTACTCTCGCCCAAGCACGCTTAACTGCGGAGTTCTGATGGGATCCGGTGCATTAGTGCTGGTATGATCGCACCCATGAGATACGCGACGGAAAACGTATTTAAATGGTGAGATACAGGGAGCAGTTTGCGGGCAGTAGATCTCGTAAAGGCACCGAAAATGAAAAAAAAGTGCACCGAAAACGGACATCGGTAGAAAAAGTTAGTGCCCGTAGAACCAATACGCAGTAGGTAGCGTTTTTCCTGTTTTTATTATATTTTCGCGGCGTTGGATAACGTAAAATAGCAACTGTCAAGAGCGAAAGAAAAAATCAGTCAGATAGTCTAAAAGGGAGTTCCGACGGGAGGGAAAAAAAAAAGGAAATAGAACGAAAGAAAAAGTAAAAGAGGGGTGCAACACGAGGACTTCCCAGGAGGTCACCCATCCTAGTACTACTCTCGCCCAAGCACGCTTAACTGCGGAGTTCTGATGGGATCCGGTGCATTAGTGCTGGTATGATCGCACCCATGAGATACGCGACGGAAAACGTATTTAAATGGTGAGATACAGGGAGCAGTTTGCGGGCAGTAGATCTCGTAAAGGCACCGAAAATGAAAAAAAAGTGCACCGAAAACGGACATCGCTAGAAAAAGTTAGTGCCCGTAGAACCAATACGCAGTAGGTAGCGTTTTTCCTGTTTTTATTATATTTTCGCGGCGTTGGATAACGTAAAATAGCAACTGTCAAGAGCGAAAGAAAAAATCAGTCAGAGAGTCTAAAAGGGAGTTCCGACGGGAGGGAAAAAAAAAAGGAAATAGAACGAAAGAAAAAGTAAAAGAGGGGTGCAACACGAGGACTTCCCAGGAGGTCACCCATCCTAGTACTACTCTCGCCCAAGCACGCTTAACTGCGGAGTTCTGATGGGATCCGGTGCATTAGTGCTGGTATGATCGCACCCATGAGATACGCGACGGAAAACGTATTTAAATGGTGAGATACAGGGAGCAGTTTGCGGGCAGTAGATCTCGTAAAGGCACCGAAAATGAAAAAAAAGTGCACCGAAAACGGACATCGGTAGAAAAAGTTAGTGCCCGTAGAACTAATACGCAGTAGGTAGCGTTTTTCCTGTTTTTATTATATTTTCGCGGCGTTGGATAACGTAAAATAGCAACTGTCAAGAGCGAAAGAAAAAATCAGTCAGAGAGTCTAAAAGGGAGTTCCGACGGGAGGGAAAAAAAAAAGGAAATAGAACGAAAGAAAAAGTAAAAGAGGGGTGCAACACGAGGACTTCCCAAGAGGTCACCCATCCTAGTACTACTCTCGCCCAAGCACGCTTAACTGCGGAGTTCTGATGGGATCCGGTGCATTAGTGCTGGTATGATCGCACCCATGAGATACGCGACGGAAAACGTATTTAAATGGTGAGATACAGGGAGCAGTTTGCGGGCAGTAGATCTCGTAAAGGCACCGAAAATGAAAAAAAAAGTGCACCGAAAACGGACATCGCTAGAAAAAGTTAGTGCCCGTAGAACCAATACGCAGTAGGTAGCGTTTTTCCTGTTTTTATTATATTTTCGCGGCGTTGGATAACGTAAAATAGCAACTGTCAAGAGCGAAAGAAAAAATCAGTCAGAGAGTCTAAAAGGGAGTTCCGACGGGAGGGAAAAAAAAAAGGAAATAGAACGAAAGAAAAAGTAAAAGAGGGGTGCAACACGAGGACTTCCCAGGAGGTCACCCATCCTAGTACTACTCTCGCCCAAGCACGCTTAACTGCGGAGTTCTGATGGGATCCGGTGCATTAGTGCTGGTATGATCGCACCCATGAGATACGCGACGGAAAACGTATTTAAATGGTGAGATACAGGGAGCAGTTTGCGGGCAGTAGATCTCGTAAAGGCACCGAAAATGAAAAAAAAGTGCACCGAAAACGGACATCGGTAGAAAAAGTTAGTGCCCGTAGAACCAATACGCAGTAGGTAGCGTTTTTCCTGTTTTTATTATATTTTCGCGGCGTTGGATAACGTAAAATAGCAACTGTCAAGAGCGAAAGAAAAAATCAGTCAGATAGTCTAAAAGGGAGTTCCGACGGGAGGGAAAAAAAAAAGGAAATAGAACGAAAGAAAAAGTAAAAGAGGGGTGCAACACGAGGACTTCCCAGGAGGTCACCCATCCTAGTACTACTCTCGCCCAAGCACGCTTAACTGCGGAGTTCTGATGGGATCCGGTGCATTAGTGCTGGTATGATCGCACCCATGAGATACGCGACGGAAAACGTATTTAAATGGTGAGATACAGGGAGCAGTTTGCGGGCAGTAGATCTCGTAAAGGCACCGAAAATGAAAAAAAAGTGCACCGAAAACGGACATCGCTAGAAAAAGTTAGTGCCCGTAGAACCAATACGCAGTAGGTAGCGTTTTTCCTGTTTTTATTATATTTTCGCGGCGTTGGATAACGTAAAATAGCAACTGTCAAGAGCGAAAGAAAAAATCAGTCAGAGAGTCTAAAAGGGAGTTCCGACGGGAGGGAAAAAAAAAGGAAATAGAACGAAAGAAAAAGTAAAAGAGGGGTGCAACACGAGGACTTCCCAGGAGGTCACCCATCCTAGTACTACTCTCGCCCAAGCACGCTTAACTGCGGAGTTCTGATGGGATCCGGTGCATTAGTGCTGGTATGATCGCACCCATGAGATACGCGACGGAAAACGTATTTAAATGGTGAGATACAGGGAGCAGTTTGCGGGCAGTAGATCTCGTAAAGGCACCGAAAATGAAAAAAAAGTGCACCGAAAACGGACATCGCTAGAAAAAGTTAGTGCCCGTAGAACCAATACGCAGTAGGTAGCGTTTTTCCTGTTTTTATTATATTTTCGCGGCGTTGGATAACGTAAAATAGCAACTGTCAAGAGCGAAAGAAAAAATCAGTCAGAGAGTCTAAAAGGGAGTTCCGACGGGAGGGAAAAAAAAAAGGAAATAGAACGAAAGAAAAAGTAAAAGAGGGGTGCAACACGAGGACTTCCCAGGAGGTCACCCATCCTAGTACTACTCTCGCCCAAGCACGCTTAACTGCGGAGTTCTGATGGGATCCGGTGCATTAGTGCTGGTATGATCGCACCCATGAGATACGCGACGGAAAACGTATTTAAATGGTGAGATACAGGGAGCAGTTTGCGGGCAGTAGATCTCGTAAAGGCACCGAAAATGAAAAAAAAGTGCACCGAAAACGGACATCGGTAGAAAAAGTTAGTGCCCGTAGAACCAATACGCAGTAGGTAGCGTTTTTCCTGTTTTTATTATATTTTCGCGGCGTTGGATAACGTAAAATAGCAACTGTCAAGAGCGAAAGAAAAAATCAGTCAGAGAGTCTAAAAGGGAGTTCCGACGGGAGGGAAAAAAAAAAGGAAATAGAACGAAAGAAAAAGTAAAAGAGGGGTGCAACACGAGGACTTCCCAGGAGGTCACCCATCCTAGTACTACTCTCGCCCAAGCACGCTTAACTGCGGAGTTCTGATGGGATCCGGTGCATTAGTGCTGGTATGATCGCACCCATGAGATACGCGACGGAAAACGTATTTAAATGGTGAGATACAGGGAGCAGTTTGCGGGCAGTAGATCTCGTAAAGGCACCGAAAATGAAAAAAAAGTGCACCGAAAACGGACATCGCTAGAAAAAGTTAGTGCCCGTAGAACCAATACGCAGTAGGTAGCGTTTTTCCTGTTTTTATTATATTTTCGCGGCGTTGGATAACGTAAAATAGCAACTGTCAAGAGCGAAAGAAAAAATCAGTCAGAGAGTCTAAAAGGGAGTTCCGACGGGAGGGAAAAAAAAAAGGAAATAGAACGAAAGAAAAAGTAAAAGAGGGGTGCAACACGAGGACTTCCCAGGAGGTCACCCATCCTAGTACTACTCTCGCCCAAGCACGCTTAACTGCGGAGTTCTGATGGGATCCGGTGCATTAGTGCTGGTATGATCGCACCCATGAGATACGCGACGGAAAACGTATTTAAATGGTGAGATACAGGGAGCAGTTTGCGGGCAGTAGATCTCGTAAAGGCACCGAAAATGAAAAAAAAGTGCACCGAAAACGGACATCGGTAGAAAAAGTTAGTGCCCGTAGAACCAATACGCAGTAGGTAGCGTTTTTCCTGTTTTTATTATATTTTCGCGGCGTTGGATAACGTAAAATAGCAACTGTCAAGAGCGAAAGAAAAAATCAGTCAGATAGTCTAAAAGGGAGTTCCGACGGGAGGGAAAAAAAAAGGAAATAGAACGAAAGAAAAAGTAAAAGAGGGGTGCAACACGAGGACTTCCCAGGAGGTCACCCATCCTAGTACTACTCTCGCCCAAGCACGCTTAACTGCGGAGTTCTGATGGGATCCGGTGCATTAGTGCTGGTATGATCGCACCCATGAGATACGCGACGGAAAACGTATTTAAATGGTGAGATACAGGGAGCAGTTTGCGGGCAGTAGATCTCGTAAAGGCACCGAAAATGAAAAAAAAGTGCACCGAAAACGGACATCGCTAGAAAAAGTTAGTGCCCGTAGAACCAATACGCAGTAGGTAGCGTTTTTCCTGTTTTTATTATATTTTCGCGGCGTTGGATAACGTAAAATAGCAACTGTCAAGAGCGAAAGAAAAAATCAGTCAGAGAGTCTAAAAGGGAGTTCCGACGGGAGGGAAAAAAAAAGGAAATAGAACGAAAGAAAAAGTAAAAGAGGGGTGCAACACGAGGACTTCCCAGGAGGTCACCCATCCTAGTACTACTCTCGCCCAAGCACGCTTAACTGCGGAGTTCTGATGGGATCCGGTGCATTAGTGCTGGTATGATCGCACCCATGAGATACGCGACGGAAAACGTATTTAAATGGTGAGATACAGGGAGCAGTTTGCGGGCAGTAGATCTCGTAAAGGCACCGAAAATGAAAAAAAAGTGCACCGAAAACGGACATCGCTAGAAAAAGTTAGTGCCCGTAGAACCAATACGCAGTAGGTAGCGTTTTTCCTGTTTTTATTATATTTTCGCGGCGTTGGATAACGTAAAATAGCAACTGTCAAGAGCGAAAGAAAAAATCAGTCAGAGAGTCTAAAAGGGAGTTCCGACGGGAGGGAAAAAAAAAAAGGAAATAGAACGAAAGAAAAAGTAAAAGAGGGGTGCAACACGAGGACTTCCCAGGAGGTCACCCATCCTAGTACTACTCTCGCCCAAGCACGCTTAACTGCGGAGTTCTGATGGGATCCGGTGCATTAGTGCTGGTATGATCGCACCCATGAGATACGCGACGGAAAACGTATTTAAATGGTGAGATACAGGGAGCAGTTTGCGGGCAGTAGATCTCGTAAAGGCACCGAAAATGAAAAAAAAGTGCACCGAAAACGGACATCGCTAGAAAAAGTTAGTGCCCTAGAACCAATACGCAGTAGGTAGCGTTTTTCCTGTTTTTATTATATTTTCGCGGCGTTGGATAACGTAAAATAGCAACTGTCAAGAGCGAAAGAAAAAATCAGTCAGAGAGTCTAAAAGGGAGTTCCGACGGGAGGGAAAAAAAAAAGGAAATAGAACGAAAGAAAAAGTAAAAGAGGGGTGCAACACGAGGACTTCCCAGGAGGTCACCCATCCTAGTACTACTCTCGCCCAAGCACGCTTAACTGCGGAGTTCTGATGGGATCCGGTGCATTAGTGCTGGTATGATCGCACCCATGAGATACGCGACGGAAAACGTATTTAAATGGTGAGATACAGGGAGCAGTTTGCGGGCAGTAGATCTCGTAAAGGCACCGAAAATGAAAAAAAAGTGCACCGAAAACGGACATCGGTAGAAAAAGTTAGTGCCCGTAGAACCAATACGCAGTAGGTAGCGTTTTTCCTGTTTTTATTATATTTTCGCGGCGTTGGATAACGTAAAATAGCAACTGTCAAGAGCGAAAGAAAAAATCAGTCAGATAGTCTAAAAGGGAGTTCCGACGGGAGGGAAAAAAAAAAGGAAATAGAACGAAAGAAAAAGTAAAAGAGGGGTGCAACACGAGGACTTCCCAGGAGGTCACCCATCCTAGTACTACTCTCGCCCAAGCACGCTTAACTGCGGAGTTCTGATGGGATCCGGTGCATTAGTGCTGGTATGATCGCACCCATGAGATACGCGACGGAAAACGTATTTAAATGGTGAGATACAGGGAGCAGTTTGCGGGCAGTAGATCTCGTAAAGGCACCGAAAATGAAAAAAAAGTGCACCGAAAACGGACATCGCTAGAAAAAGTTAGTGCCCGTAGAACCAATACGCAGTAGGTAGCGTTTTTCCTGTTTTTATTATATTTTCGCGGCGTTGGATAACGTAAAATAGCAACTGTCAAGAGCGAAAGAAAAAATCAGTCAGAGAGTCTAAAAGGGAGTTCCGACGGGAGGGAAAAAAAAAGGAAATAGAACGAAAGAAAAAGTAAAAGAGGGGTGCAACACGAGGACTTCCCAGGAGGTCACCCATCCTAGTACTACTCTCGCCCAAGCACGCTTAACTGCGGAGTTCTGATGGGATCCGGTGCATTAGTGCTGGTATGATCGCACCCATGAGATACGCGACGGAAAACGTATTTAAATGGTGAGATACAGGGAGCAGTTTGCGGGCAGTAGATCTCGTAAAGGCACCGAAAATGAAAAAAAAGTGCACCGAAAACGGACATCGCTAGAAAAAGTTAGTGCCCGTAGAACCAATACGCAGTAGGTAGCGTTTTTCCTGTTTTTATTATATTTTCGCGGCGTTGGATAACGTAAAATAGCAACTGTCAAGAGCGAAAGAAAAAATCAGTCAGAGAGTCTAAAAGGGAGTTCCGACGGGAGGGAAAAAAAAAAGGAAATAGAACGAAAGAAAAAGTAAAAGAGGGGTGCAACACGAGGACTTCCCAGGAGGTCACCCATCCTAGTACTACTCTCGCCCAAGCACGCTTAACTGCGGAGTTCTGATGGGATCCGGTGCATTAGTGCTGGTATGATCGCACCCATGAGATACGCGACGGAAAACGTATTTAAATGGTGAGATACAGGGAGCAGTTTGCGGGCAGTAGATCTCGTAAAGGCACCGAAAATGAAAAAAAAGTGCACCGAAAACGGACATCGGTAGAAAAAGTTAGTGCCCGTAGAACCAATACGCAGTAGGTAGCGTTTTTCCTGTTTTTATTATATTTTCGCGGCGTTGGATAACGTAAAATAGCAACTGTCAAGAGCGAAAGAA
Organism: Paratinospora sagittata; assembly: GCA_035771175.1. Lineage (NCBI taxonomy): Eukaryota > Viridiplantae > Streptophyta > Magnoliopsida > Ranunculales > Menispermaceae > Paratinospora > Paratinospora sagittata. The sequence continues at coordinate 26,964,772 of CM069610.1, forward strand.
AAAATCAGTCAGAGAGTCTAAAAGGGAGTTCCGACGGGAGGGAAAAAAAAAAGGAAATAGAACGAAAGAAAAAGTAAAAGAGGGGTGCAACACGAGGACTTCCCAGGAGGTCACCCATCCTAGTACTACTCTCGCCCAAGCACGCTTAACTGCGGAGTTCTGATGGGATCCGGTGCATTAGTGCTGGTATGATCGCACCCATGAGATACGCGACGGAAAACGTATTTAAATGGTGAGATACAGGGAGCAGTTTGCGGGCAGTAGATCTCGTAAAGGCACCGAAAATGAAAAAAAAGTGCACCGAAAACGGACATCGCTAGAAAAAGTTAGTGCCCGTAGAACCAATACGCAGTAGGTAGCGTTTTTCCTGTTTTTATTATATTTTCGCGGCGTTGGATAACGTAAAATAGCAACTGTCAAGAGCGAAAGAAAAAATCAGTCAGAGAGTCTAAAAGGGAGTTCCGACGGGAGGGAAAAAAAAAAGGAAATAGAACGAAAGAAAAAGTAAAAGAGGGGTGCAACACGAGGACTTCCCAGGAGGTCACCCATCCTAGTACTACTCTCGCCCAAGCACGCTTAACTGCGGAGTTCTGATGGGATCCGGTGCATTAGTGCTGGTATGATCGCACCCATGAGATACGCGACGGAAAACGTATTTAAATGGTGAGATACAGGGAGCAGTTTGCGGGCAGTAGATCTCGTAAAGGCACCGAAAATGAAAAAAAAGTGCACCGAAAACGGACATCGGTAGAAAAAGTTAGTGCCCGTAGAACCAATACGCAGTAGGTAGCGTTTTTCCTGTTTTTATTATATTTTCGCGGCGTTGGATAACGTAAAATAGCAACTGTCAAGAGCGAAAGAAAAAATCAGTCAGATAGTCTAAAAGGGAGTTCCGACGGGAGGGAAAAAAAAAGGAAATAGAACGAAAGAAAAAGTAAAAGAGGGGTGCAACACGAGGACTTCCCAGGAGGTCACCCATCCTAGTACTACTCTCGCCCAAGCACGCTTAACTGCGGAGTTCTGATGGGATCCGGTGCATTAGTGCTGGTATGATCGCACCCATGAGATACGCGACGGAAAACGTATTTAAATGGTGAGATACAGGGAGCAGTTTGCGGGCAGTAGATCTCGTAAAGGCACCGAAAATGAAAAAAAAGTGCACCGAAAACGGACATCGCTAGAAAAAGTTAGTGCCCGTAGAACCAATACGCAGTAGGTAGCGTTTTTCCTGTTTTTATTATATTTTCGCGGCGTTGGATAACGTAAAATAGCAACTGTCAAGAGCGAAAGAAAAAATCAGTCAGAGAGTCTAAAAGGGAGTTCCGACGGGAGGGAAAAAAAAAGGAAATAGAACGAAAGAAAAAGTAAAAGAGGGGTGCAACACGAGGACTTCCCAGGAGGTCACCCATCCTAGTACTACTCTCGCCCAAGCACGCTTAACTGCGGAGTTCTGATGGGATCCGGTGCATTAGTGCTGGTATGATCGCACCCATGAGATACGCGACGGAAAACGTATTTAAATGGTGAGATACAGGGAGCAGTTTGCGGGCAGTAGATCTCGTAAAGGCACCGAAAATGAAAAAAAAGTGCACCGAAAACGGACATCGCTAGAAAAAGTTAGTGCCCGTAGAACCAATACGCAGTAGGTAGCGTTTTTCCTGTTTTTATTATATTTTCGCGGCGTTGGATAACGTAAAATAGCAACTGTCAAGAGCGAAAGAAAAAATCAGTCAGAGAGTCTAAAAGGGAGTTCCGACGGGAGGGAAAAAAAAAAGGAAATAGAACGAAAGAAAAAGTAAAAGAGGGGTGCAACACGAGGACTTCCCAGGAGGTCACCCATCCTAGTACTACTCTCGCCCAAGCACGCTTAACTGCGGAGTTCTGATGGGATCCGGTGCATTAGTGCTGGTATGATCGCACCCATGAGATACGCGACGGAAAACGTATTTAAATGGTGAGATACAGGGAGCAGTTTGCGGGCAGTAGATCTCGTAAAGGCACCGAAAATGAAAAAAAAGTGCACCGAAAACGGACATCGGTAGAAAAAGTTAGTGCCCGTAGAACCAATACGCAGTAGGTAGCGTTTTTCCTGTTTTTATTATATTTTCGCGGCGTTGGATAACGTAAAATAGCAACTGTCAAGAGCGAAAGAAAAAATCAGTCAGAGAGTCTAAAAGGGAGTTCCGACGGGAGGGAAAAAAAAAAGGAAATAGAACGAAAGAAAAAGTAAAAGAGGGGTGCAACACGAGGACTTCCCAGGAGGTCACCCATCCTAGTACTACTCTCGCCCAAGCACGCTTAACTGCGGAGTTCTGATGGGATCCGGTGCATTAGTGCTGGTATGATCGCACCCATGAGATACGCGACGGAAAACGTATTTAAATGGTGAGATACAGGGAGCAGTTTGCGGGCAGTAGATCTCGTAAAGGCACCGAAAATGAAAAAAAAGTGCACCGAAAACGGACATCGGTAGAAAAAGTTAGTGCCCGTAGAACCAATACGCAGTAGGTAGCGTTTTTCCTGTTTTTATTATATTTTCGCGGCGTTGGATAACGTAAAATAGCAACTGTCAAGAGCGAAAGAAAAAATCAGTCAGATAGTCTAAAAGGGAGTTCCGACGGGAGGGAAAAAAAAAAGGAAATAGAACGAAAGAAAAAGTAAAAGAGGGGTGCAACACGAGGACTTCCCAGGAGGTCACCCATCCTAGTACTACTCTCGCCCAAGCACGCTTAACTGCGGAGTTCTGATGGGATCCGGTGCATTAGTGCTGGTATGATCGCACCCATGAGATACGCGACGGAAAACGTATTTAAATGGTGAGATACAGGGAGCAGTTTGCGGGCAGTAGATCTCGTAAAGGCACCGAAAATGAAAAAAAAGTGCACCGAAAACGGACATCGCTAGAAAAAGTTAGTGCCCGTAGAACCAATACGCAGTAGGTAGCGTTTTTCCTGTTTTTATTATATTTTCGCGGCGTTGGATAACGTAAAATAGCAACTGTCAAGAGCGAAAGAAAAAATCAGTCAGAGAGTCTAAAAGGGAGTTCCGACGGGAGGGAAAAAAAAAGGAAATAGAACGAAAGAAAAAGTAAAAGAGGGGTGCAACACGAGGACTTCCCAGGAGGTCACCCATCCTAGTACTACTCTCGCCCAAGCACGCTTAACTGCGGAGTTCTGATGGGATCCGGTGCATTAGTGCTGGTATGATCGCACCCATGAGATACGCGACGGAAAACGTATTTAAATGGTGAGATACAGGGAGCAGTTTGCGGGCAGTAGATCTCGTAAAGGCACCGAAAATGAAAAAAAAGTGCACCGAAAACGGACATCGCTAGAAAAAGTTAGTGCCCGTAGAACCAATACGCAGTAGGTAGCGTTTTTCCTGTTTTTATTATATTTTCGCGGCGTTGGATAACGTAAAATAGCAACTGTCAAGAGCGAAAGAAAAAATCAGTCAGAGAGTCTAAAAGGGAGTTCCGACGGGAGGGAAAAAAAAAAGGAAATAGAACGAAAGAAAAAGTAAAAGAGGGGTGCAACACGAGGACTTCCCAGGAGGTCACCCATCCTAGTACTACTCTCGCCCAAGCACGCTTAACTGCGGAGTTCTGATGGGATCCGGTGCATTAGTGCTGGTATGATCGCACCCATGAGATACGCGACGGAAAACGTATTTAAATGGTGAGATACAGGGAGCAGTTTGCGGGCAGTAGATCTCGTAAAGGCACCGAAAATGAAAAAAAAGTGCACCGAAAACGGACATCGGTAGAAAAAGTTAGTGCCCGTAGAACCAATACGCAGTAGGTAGCGTTTTTCCTGTTTTTATTATATTTTCGCGGCGTTGGATAACGTAAAATAGCAACTGTCAAGAGCGAAAGAAAAAATCAGTCAGAGAGTCTAAAAGGGAGTTCCGACGGGAGGGAAAAAAAAAAGGAAATAGAACGAAAGAAAAAGTAAAAGAGGGGTGCAACACGAGGACTTCCCAGGAGGTCACCCATCCTAGTACTACTCTCGCCCAAGCACGCTTAACTGCGGAGTTCTGATGGGATCCGGTGCATTAGTGCTGGTATGATCGCACCCATGAGATACGCGACGGAAAACGTATTTAAATGGTGAGATACAGGGAGCAGTTTGCGGGCAGTAGATCTCGTAAAGGCACCGAAAATGAAAAAAAAGTGCACCGAAAACGGACATCGCTAGAAAAAGTTAGTGCCCGTAGAACCAATACGCAGTAGGTAGCGTTTTTCCTGTTTTTATTATATTTTCGCGGCGTTGGATAACGTAAAATAGCAACTGTCAAGAGCGAAAGAAAAAATCAGTCAGAGAGTCTAAAAGGGAGTTCCGACGGGAGGGAAAAAAAAAGGAAATAGAACGAAAGAAAAAGTAAAAGAGGGGTGCAACACGAGGACTTCCCAGGAGGTCACCCATCCTAGTACTACTCTCGCCCAAGCACGCTTAACTGCGGAGTTCTGATGGGATCCGGTGCATTAGTGCTGGTATGATCGCACCCATGAGATACGCGACGGAAAACGTATTTAAATGGTGAGATACAGGGAGCAGTTTGCGGGCAGTAGATCTCGTAAAGGCACCGAAAATGAAAAAAAAGTGCACCGAAAACGGACATCGCTAGAAAAAGTTAGTGCCCGTAGAACCAATACGCAGTAGGTAGCGTTTTTCCTGTTTTTATTATATTTTCGCGGCGTTGGATAACGTAAAATAGCAACTGTCAAGAGCGAAAGAAAAAATCAGTCAGAGAGTCTAAAAGGGAGTTCCGACGGGAGGGAAAAAAAAAAGGAAATAGAACGAAAGAAAAAGTAAAAGAGGGGTGCAACACGAGGACTTCCCAGGAGGTCACCCATCCTAGTACTACTCTCGCCCAAGCACGCTTAACTGCGGAGTTCTGATGGGATCCGGTGCATTAGTGCTGGTATGATCGCACCCATGAGATACGCGACGGAAAACGTATTTAAATGGTGAGATACAGGGAGCAGTTTGCGGGCAGTAGATCTCGTAAAGGCACCGAAAATGAAAAAAAAGTGCACCGAAAACGGACATCGGTAGAAAAAGTTAGTGCCCGTAGAACCAATACGCAGTAGGTAGCGTTTTTCCTGTTTTTATTATATTTTCGCGGCGTTGGATAACGTAAAATAGCAACTGTCAAGAGCGAAAGAAAAAATCAGTCAGAGAGTCTAAAAGGGAGTTCCGACGGGAGGGAAAAAAAAAAGGAAATAGAACGAAAGAAAAAGTAAAAGAGGGGTGCAACACGAGGACTTCCCAGGAGGTCACCCATCCTAGTACTACTCTCGCCCAAGCACGCTTAACTGCGGAGTTCTGATGGGATCCGGTGCATTAGTGCTGGTATGATCGCACCCATGAGTTACGCGACGGAAAACGTATTTAAATGGTGAGATACAGGGAGCAGTTTGCGGGCAGTAGATCTCGTAAAGGCACCGAAAATGAAAAAAAAGTGCACCGAAAACGGACATCGCTAGAAAAAGTTAGTGCCCGTAGAACCAATACGCAGTAGGTAGCGTTTTTCCTGTTTTTATTATATTTTCGCGGCGTTGGATAACGTAAAATAGCAACTGTCAAGAGCGAAAGAAAAAATCAGTCAGAGAGTCTAAAAGGGAGTTCCGACGGGAGGGAAAAAAAAAAGGAAATAGAACGAAAGAAAAAGTAAAAGAGGGGTGCAACACGAGGACTTCCCAGGAGGTCACCCATCCTAGTACTACTCTCGCCCAAGCACGCTTAACTGCGGAGTTCTGATGGGATCCGGTGCATTAGTGCCGGTATGATCGCACCCATGAGATACGCGACGGAAAACGTATTTAAATGGTGAGATACAGGGAGCAGTTTGCGGGCAGTAGATCTCGTAAAGGCACCGAAAATGAAAAAAAAGTGCACCGAAAACGGACATCGGTAGAAAAAGTTAGTGCCCGTAGAACTAATACGCAGTAGGTAGCGTTTTTCCTGTTTTTATTATATTTTCGCGGCGTTGGATAACGTAAAATAGCAACTGTCAAGAGCGAAAGAAAAAATCAGTCAGAGAGTCTAAAAGGGAGTTCCGACGGGAGGGAAAAAAAAAAGGAAATAGAACGAAAGAAAAAGTAAAAGAAGGGTGCAACACGAGGACTTCCCAGGAGGTCACCCATCCTAGTACTACTCTCGCCCAAGCACGCTTAACTGCGGAGTTCTGATGGGATCCGGTGCATTAGTGCTGGTATGATCGCACCCATGAGATACGCGACGGAAAACGTATTTAAATGGTGAGATACAGGGAGCAGTTTGCGGGCAGTAGATCTCGTAAAGGCACCGAAAATGAAAAAAAAGTGCACCGAAAACGGACATCGCTAGAAAAAGTTAGTGCCCGTAGAACCAATACGCAGTAGGTAGCGTTTTTCCTGTTTTTATTATATTTTCGCGGCGTTGGATAACGTAAAATAGCAACTGTCAAGAGCGAAAGAAAAAATCAGTCAGAGAGTCTAAAAGGGAGTTCCGACGGGAGGGAAAAAAAAAAGGAAATAGAACGAAAGAAAAAGTAAAAGAGGGGTGCAACACGAGGACTTCCCAGGAGGTCACCCATCCTACTACTACTCTCGCCCAAGCACGCTTAACTGCGGAGTTCTGATGGGATCCGGTGCATTAGTGCTGGTATGATCGCACCCATGAGATACGCGACGGAAAACGTATTTAAATGGTGAGATACAGGGAGCAGTTTGCGGGCAGTAGATCTCGTAAAGGCACCGAAAATGAAAAAAAAGTGCACCGAAAACGGACATCGGTAGAAAAAGTTAGTGCCCGTAGAACCAATACGCAGTAGGTAGCGTTTTTCCTGTTTTTATTATATTTTCGCGGCGTTGGATAACGTAAAATAGCAACTGTCAAGAGCGAAAGAAAAAATCAGTCAGAGAGTCTAAAAGGGAGTTCCGACGGGAGGGAAAAAAAAAAGGAAATAGAACGAAAGAAAAAGTAAAAGAGGGGTGCAACACGAGGACTTCCCAGGAGGTCACCCATCCTAGTACTACTCTCGCCCAAGCACGCTTAACTGCGGAGTTCTGATGGGATCCGGTGCATTAGTGCTGGTATGATCGCACCCATGAGATACGCGACGGAAAACGTATTTAAATGGTGAGATACAGGGAGCAGTTTGCGGGCAGTAGATCTCGTAAAGGCACCGAAAATGAAAAAAAAGTGCACCGAAAACGGACATCGCTAGAAAAAGTTAGTGCCCGTAGAACCAATACGCAGTAGGTAGCGTTTTTCCTGTTTTTATTATATTTTCGCGGCGTTGGATAACGTAAAATAGCAACTGTCAAGAGCGAAAGAAAAAATCAGTCAGAGAGTCTAAAAGGGAGTTCCGACGGGAGGGAAAAAAAAAAGGAAATAGAACGAAAGAAAAAGTAAAAGAGGGGTGCAACACGAGGACTTCCCAGGAGGTCACCCATCCTAGTACTACTCTCGCCCAAGCACGCTTAACTGCGGAGTTCTGATGGGATCCGGTGCATTAGTGCTGGTATGATCGCACCCATGAGATACGCGACGGAAAACGTATTTAAATGGTGAGATACAGGGAGCAGTTTGCGGGCAGTAGATCTCGTAAAGGCACCGAAAATGAAAAAAAAGTGCACCGAAAACGGACATCGCTAGAAAAAGTTAGTGCCCGTAGAACCAATACGCAGTAGGTAGCGTTTTTCCTGTTTTTATTATATTTTCGCGGCGTTGGATAACGTAAAATAGCAACTGTCAAGAGCGAAAGAAAAAATCAGTCAGAGAGTCTAAAAGGGAGTTCCGACGGGAGGGAAAAAAAAAAGGAAATAGAACGAAAGAAAAAGTAAAAGAGGGGTGCAACACGAGGACTTCCCAGGAGGTCACCCATCCTAGTACTACTCTCGCCCAAGCACGCTTAACTGCGGAGTTCTGATGGGATCCGGTGCATTAGTGCTGGTATGATCGCACCCATGAGATACGCGACGGAAAACGTATTTAAATGGTGAGATACAGGGAGCAGTTTGCGGGCAGTAGATCTCGTAAAGGCACCGAAAATGAAAAAAAAGTGCACCGAAAACGGACATCGCTAGAAAAAGTTAGTGCCCGTAGAACCAATACGCAGTAGGTAGCGTTTTTCCTGTTTTTATTATATTTTCGCGGCGTTGGATAACGTAAAATAGCAACTGTCAAGAGCGAAAGAAAAAATCAGTCAGAGAGTCTAAAAGGGAGTTCCGACGGGAGGGAAAAAAAAAAGGAAATAGAACGAAAGAAAAAGTAAAAGAGGGGTGCAACACGAGGACTTCCCAGGAGGTCACCCATCCTAGTACTACTCTCGCCCAAGCACGCTTAACTGCGGAGTTCTGATGGGATCCGGTGCATTAGTGCTGGTATGATCGCACCCATGAGTTACGCGACGGAAAACGTATTTAAATGGTGAGATACAGGGAGCAGTTTGCGGGCAGTAGATCTCGTAAAGGCACCGAAAATGAAAAAAAAGTGCACCGAAAACGGACATCGCTAGAAAAAGTTAGTGCCCGTAGAACCAATACGCAGTAGGTAGCGTTTTTCCTGTTTTTATTATATTTTCGCGGCGTTGGATAACGTAAAATAGCAACTGTCAAGAGCGAAAGAAAAAATCAGTCAGAGAGTCTAAAAGGGAGTTCCGACGGGAGGGAAAAAAAAAAGGAAATAGAACGAAAGAAAAAGTAAAAGAGGGGTGCAACACGAGGACTTCCCAGGAGGTCACCCATCCTAGTACTACTCTCGCCCAAGCACGCTTAACTGCGGAGTTCTGATGGGATCCGGTGCATTAGTGCCGGTATGATCGCACCCATGAGATACGCGACGGAAAACGTATTTAAATGGTGAGATACAGGGAGCAGTTTGCGGGCAGTAGATCTCGTAAAGGCACCGAAAATGAAAAAAAAGTGCACCGAAAACGGACATCGGTAGAAAAAGTTAGTGCCCGTAGAACCAATACGCAGTAGGTAGCGTTTTTCCTGTTTTTATTATATTTTCGCGGCGTTGGATAACGTAAAATAGCAACTGTCAAGAGCGAAAGAAAAAATCAGTCAGAGAGTCTAAAAGGGAGTTCCGACGGGAGGGAAAAAAAAAAGGAAATAGAACGAAAGAAAAAGTAAAAGAGGGGTGCAACACGAGGACTTCCCAGGAGGTCACCCATCCTAGTACTACTCTCGCCCAAGCACGCTTAACTGCGGAGTTCTGATGGGATCCGGTGCATTAGTGCTGGTATGATCGCACCCATGAGATACGCGACGGAAAACGTATTTAAATGGTGAGATACAGGGAGCAGTTTGCGGGCAGTAGATCTCGTAAAGGCACCGAAAATGAAAAAAAAGTGCACCGAAAACGGACATCGCTAGAAAAAGTTAGTGCCCGTAGAACCAATACGCAGTAGGTAGCGTTTTTCCTGTTTTTATTATATTTTCGCGGCGTTGGATAACGTAAAATAGCAACTGTCAAGAGCGAAAGAAAAAATCAGCCAGAGAGTCTAAAAGGGAGTTCCGACGGGAGGGAAAAAAAAAAGGAAATAGAACGAAAGAAAAAGTAAAAGAGGGGTGCAACACGAGGACTTCCCAGGAGGTCACCCATCCTAGTACTACTCTCGCCCAAGCACGCTTAACTGCGGAGTTCTGATGGGATCCGGTGCATTAGTGCTGGTATGATCGCACCCATGAGATACGCGACGGAAAACGTATTTAAATGGTGAGATACAGGGAGCAGTTTGCGGGCAGTAGATCTCGTAAAGGCACCGAAAATGAAAAAAAAGTGCACCGAAAACGGACATCGCTAGAAAAAGTTAGTGCCCGTAGAACCAATACGCAGTAGGTAGCGTTTTTCCTGTTTTTATTATATTTTCGCGGCGTTGGATAACGTAAAATAGCAACTGTCAAGAGCGAAAGAAAAAATCAGTCAGAGAGTCTAAAAGGGAGTTCCGACGGGAGGGAAAAAAAAAAGGAAATAGAACGAAAGAAAAAGTAAAAGAGGGGTGCAACACGAGGACTTCCCAGGAGGTCACCCATCCTAGTACTACTCTCGCCCAAGCACGCTTAACTGCGGAGTTCTGATGGGATCCGGTGCATTAGTGCTGGTATGATCGCACCCATGAGATACGCGACGGAAAACGTATTTAAATGGTGAGATACAGGGAGCAGTTTGCGGGCAGTAGATCTCGTAAAGGCACCGAAAATGAAAAAAAAGTGCACCGAAAACGGACATCGCTAGAAAAAGTTAGTGCCCGTAGAACCAATACGCAGTAGGTAGCGTTTTTCCTGTTTTTATTATATTTTCGCGGCGTTGGATAACGTAAAATAGCAACTGTCAAGAGCGAAAGAAAAAATCAGTCAGAGAGTCTAAAAGGGAGTTCCGACGGGAGGGAAAAAAAAAAGGAAATAGAACGAAAGAAAAAGTAAAAGAGGGGTGCAACACGAGGACTTCCCAGGAGGTCACCCATCCTAGTACTACTCTCGCCCAAGCACGCTTAACTGCGGAGTTCTGATGGGATCCGGTGCATTAGTGCTGGTATGATCGCACCCATGAGATACGCGACGGAAAACGTATTTAAATGGTGAGATACAGGGAGCAGTTTGCGGGCAGTAGATCTCGTAAAGGCACCGAAAATGAAAAAAAAGTGCACCGAAAACGGACATCGCTAGAAAAAGTTAGTGCCCGTAGAACCAATACGCAGTAGGTAGCGTTTTTCCTGTTTTTATTATATTTTCGCGGCGTTGGATAACGTAAAATAGCAACTGTCAAGAGCGAAAGAAAAAATCAGCCAGAGAGTCTAAAAGGGAGTTCCGACGGGAGGGAAAAAAAAAAGGAAATAGAACGAAAGAAAAAGTAAAAGAGGGGTGCAACACGAGGACTTCCCAGGAGGTCACCCATCCTAGTACTACTCTCGCCCAAGCACGCTTAACTGCGGAGTTCTGATGGGATCCGGTGCATTAGTGCCGGTATGATCGCACCCATGAGATACGCGACGGAAAACGTATTTAAATGGTGAGATACAGGGAGCAGTTTGCGGGCAGTAGATCTCGTAAAGGCACCGAAAATGAAAAAAAAGTGCACCGAAAACGGACATCGCTAGAAAAAGTTAGTGCCCGTAGAACCAATACGCAGTAGGTAGCGTTTTTCCTGTTTTTATTATATTTTCGCGGCGTTGGATAACGTAAAATAGCAACTGTCAAGAGCGAAAGAAAAAATCAGTCAGAGAGTCTAAAAGGGAGTTCCGACGGGAGGGAAAAAAAAAAGGAAATAGAACGAAAGAAAAAGTAAAAGAGGGGTGCAACACGAGGACTTCCCAGGAGGTCACCCATCCTAGTACTACTCTCGCCCAAGCACGCTTAACTGCGGAGTTCTGATGGGATCCGGTGCATTAGTGCTGGTATGATCGCACCCATGAGATACGCGACGGAAAACGTATTTAAATGGTGAGATACAGGGAGCAGTTTGCGGGCAGTAGATCTCGTAAAGGCACCGAAAATGAAAAAAAAGTGCACCGAAAACGGACATCGCTAGAAAAAGTTAGTGCCCGTAGAACCAATACGCAGTAGGTAGCGTTTTTCCTGTTTTTATTATATTTTCGCGGCGTTGGATAACGTAAAATAGCAACTGTCAAGAGCGAAAGAAAAAATCAGTCAGAGAGTCTAAAAGGGAGTTCCGACGGGAGGGAAAAAAAAAAGGAAATAGAACGAAAGAAAAAGTAAAAGAGGGGTGCAACACGAGGACTTCCCAGGAGGTCACCCATCCTAGTACTACTCTCGCCCAAGCACGCTTAACTGCGGAGTTCTGATGGGATCCGGTGCATTAGTGCTGGTATGATCGCACCCATGAGATACGCGACGGAAAACGTATTTAAATGGTGAGATACAGGGAGCAGTTTGCGGGCAGTAGATCTCGTAAAGGCACCGAAAATGAAAAAAAAGTGCACCGAAAACGGACATCGGTAGAAAAAGTTAGTGCCCGTAGAACCAATACGCAGTAGGTAGCGTTTTTCCTGTTTTTATTATATTTTCGCGGCGTTGGATAACGTAAAATAGCAACTGTCAAGAGCGAAAGAAAAAATCAGTCAGAGAGTCTAAAAGGGAGTTCCGACGGGAGGGAAAAAAAAAAGGAAATAGAACGAAAGAAAAAGTAAAAGAGGGGTGCAACACGAGGACTTCCCAGGAGGTCACCCATCCTAGTACTACTCTCGCCCAAGCACGCTTAACTGCGGAGTTCTGATGGGATCCGGTGCATTAGTGCTGGTATGATCGCACCCATGAGATACGCGACGGAAAACGTATTTAAATGGTGAGATACAGGGAGCAGTTTGCGGGCAGTAGATCTCGTAAAGGCACCGAAAATGAAAAAAAAGTGCACCGAAAACGGACATCGCTAGAAAAAGTTAGTGCCCGTAGAACCAATACGCAGTAGGTAGCGTTTTTCCTGTTTTTATTATATTTTCGCGGCGTTGGATAACGTAAAATAGCAACTGTCAAGAGCGAAAGAAAAAATCAGTCAGAGAGTCTAAAAGGGAGTTCCGACGGGAGGGAAAAAAAAAAGGAAATAGAACGAAAGAAAAAGTAAAAGAGGGGTGCAACACGAGGAATTCCCAGGAGGTCACCCATCCTAGTACTACTCTCGCCCAAGCACGCTTAACTGCGGAGTTCTGATGGGATCCGGTGCATTAGTGCTGGTATGATCGCACCCATGAGATACGCGACGGAAAACGTATTTAAATGGTGAGATACAGGGAGCAGTTTGCGGGCAGTAGATCTCGTAAAGGCACCGAAAATGAAAAAAAAGTGCACCGAAAACGGACATCGGTAGAAAAAGTTAGTGCCCGTAGAACCAATACGCAGTAGGTAGCGTTTTTCCTGTTTTTATTATATTTTCGCGGCGTTGGATAACGTAAAATAGCAACTGTCAAGAGCGAAAGAAAAAATCAGTCAGAGAGTCTAAAAGGGAGTTCCGACGGGAGGGAAAAAAAAAAGGAAATAGAACGAAAGAAAAAGTAAAAGAGGGGTGCAACACGAGGACTTCCCAGGAGGTCACCCATCCTAGTACTACTCTCGCCCAAGCACGCTTAACTGCGGAGTTCTGATGGGATCCGGTGCATTAGTGCCGGTATGATCGCACCCATGAGATACGCGACGGAAAACGTATTTAAATGGTGAGATACAGGGAGCAGTTTGCGGGCAGTAGATCTCGTAAAGGCACCGAAAATGAAAAAAAAGTGCACCGAAAACGGACATCGCTAGAAAAAGTTAGTGCCCGTAGAACCAATACGCAGTAGGTAGCGTTTTTCCTGTTTTTATTATATTTTCGCGGCGTTGGATAACGTAAAATAGCAACTGTCAAGAGCGAAAGAAAAAATCAGTCAGAGAGTCTAAAAGGGAGTTCCGACGGGAGGGAAAAAAAAAAGGAAATAGAACGAAAGAAAAAGTAAAAGAGGGGTGCAACACGAGGACTTCCCAGGAGGTCACCCATCCTAGTACTACTCTCGCCCAAGCACGCTTAACTGCGGAGTTCTGATGGGATCCGGTGCATTAGTGCTGGTATGATCGCACCCATGAGATACGCGACGGAAAACGTATTTAAATGGTGAGATACAGGGAGCAGTTTGCGGGCAGTAGATCTCGTAAAGGCACCGAAAATGAAAAAAAAGTGCACCGAAAACGGACATCGCTAGAAAAAGTTAGTGCCCGTAGAACCAATACGCAGTAGGTAGCGTTTTTCCTGTTTTTATTATATTTTCGCGGCGTTGGATAACGTAAAATAGCAACTGTCAAGAGCGAAAGAAAAAATCAGTTAGAGAGTCTAAAAGGGAGTTCCGACGGGAGGGAAAAAAAAAAGGAAATAGAACGAAAGAAAAAGTAAAAGAGGGGTGCAACACGAGGACTTCCCAGGAGGTCACCCATCCTAGTACTACTCTCGCCCAAGCACGCTTAACTGCGGAGTTCTGATGGGATCCGGTGCATTAGTGCTGGTATGATCGCACCCATGAGATACGCGACGGAAAACGTATTTAAATGGTGAGATACAGGGAGCAGTTTGCGGGCAGTAGATCTCGTAAAGGCACCGAAAATGAAAAAAAAGTGCACCGAAAACGGACATCGGTAGAAAAAGTTAGTGCCCGTAGAACCAATACGCAGTAGGTAGCGTTTTTCCTGTTTTTATTATATTTTCGCGGCGTTGGATAACGTAAAATAGCAACTGTCAAGAGCGAAAGAAAAAATCAGTCAGAGAGTCTAAAAGGGAGTTCCGACGGGAGGGAAAAAAAAAAGGAAATAGAACGAAAGAAAAAGTAAAAGAGGGGTGCAACACGAGGACTTCCCAGGAGGTCACCCATCCTAGTACTACTCTCGCCCAAGCACGCTTAACTGCGGAGTTCTGATGGGATCCGGTGCATTAGTGCTGGTATGATCGCACCCATGAGATACGCGACGGAAAACGTATTTAAATGGTGAGATACAGGGAGCAGTTTGCGGGCAGTAGATCTCGTAAAGGCACCGAAAATGAAAAAAAAGTGCACCGAAAACGGACATCGGTAGAAAAAGTTAGTGCCCGTATAACCAATACGCAGTAGGTAGCGTTTTTCCTGTTTTTATTATATTTTCGCGGCGTTGGATAACGTAAAATAGCAACTGTCAAGAGCGAAAGAAAAAATCAGTCAGAGAGTCTAAAAAGGAGTTCCGACGGGAGGGAAAAAAAAAAGGAAATAGAACGAAAGAAAAAGTAAAAGAGGGGTGCAACACGAGGACTTCCAAGGAGGTCACCCATCCTAGTACTACTATCGCCCAAGCACGCTTAACTGCGGAGTTCTGATGGGATCCGGTGCATTAGTGCTGGTATAATCGCACCCATGAGATACGCGACGGAAAACGTATTTAAATGGTGAGATACAGGGAGCAGTTTGCGGGCAGTAGATCTCGTAAAGGCACCGAAAATGAAAAAAAAGTGCACCGAAAACGGACATCGGTAGAAAAAGTTAGTGCCCGTAGAACCAATACGCAGTAGGTAGCGTTTTTCCTGTTTTTATTATATTTTCGCGGCGTTGGATAACGTAAAATAGCAACTGTCAAGAGCGAAAGAAAAAATCAGTCAGAGAGTCTAAAAGGGAGTTCCGACGGGAGGGAAAAAAAAAAGGAAATAGAACGAAAGAAAAAGTAAAAGAGGGGTGCAACACGAGGACTTCCCAGGAGGTCACCCATCCTAGTACTACTCTCGCCCAAGCACGCTTAACTGCGGAGTTCTGATGGGATCCGGTGCATTAGTGCTGGTATGATCGCACCCATGAGATACGCGACGGAAAACGTATTTAAATGGTGAGATACAGGGAGCAGTTTGCGGGCAGTAGATCTCGTAAAGGCACCGAAAATGAAAAAAAAGTGCACCGAAAACGGACATCGGTAGAAAAAGTTAGTGCCCGTAGAACCAATACGCAGTAGGTAGCGTTTTTCCTGTTTTTATTATATTTTCGCGGCGTTGGATAACGTAAAATAGCAACTGTCAAGAGCGAAAGAAAAAATCAGTCAGAGAGTCTAAAAGGGAGTTCCGACGGGAGGGAAAAAAAAAAGGAAATAGAACGAAAGAAAAAGTAAAAGAGGGGTGCAACACGAGGAATTCCCAGGAGGTCACCCATCCTAGTACTACTCTCGCCCAAGCACGCTTAACTGCGGAGTTCTGATGGGATCCGGTGCATTAGTGCTGGTATGATCGCACCCATGAGATACGCGACGGAAAACGTATTTAAATGGTGAGATACAGGGAGCAGTTTGCGGGCAGTAGATCTCGTAAAGGCACCGAAAATGAAAAAAAAGTGCACCGAAAACGGACATCGGTAGAAAAAGTTAGTGCCCGTAGAACCAATACGCAGTAGGTAGCGTTTTTCCTGTTTTTATTATATTTTCGCGGCGTTGGATAACGTAAAATAGCAACTGTCAAGAGCGAAAGAAAAAATCAGTCAGAGAGTCTAAAAGGGAGTTCCGACGGGAGGGAAAAAAAAAAGGAAATAGAACGAAAGAAAAAGTAAAAGAGGGGTGCAACACGAGGACTTCCCAGGAGGTCACCCATCCTAGTACTACTCTCGCCCAAGCACGCTTAACTGCGGAGTTCTGATGGGATCCGGTGCATTAGTGCTGGTATGATCGCACCCATGAGATACGCGACGGAAAACGTATTTAAATGGTGAGATACAGGGAGCAGTTTGCGGGCAGTAGATCTCGTAAAGGCACCGAAAATGAAAAAAAAGTGCACCGAAAACGGACATCGGTAGAAAAAGTTAGTGCCCGTAGAACCAATACGCAGTAGGTAGCGTTTTTCCTGTTTTTATTATATTTTCGCGGCGTTGGATAACGTAAAATAGCAACTGTCAAGAGCGAAAGAAAAAATCAGTCAGAGAGTCTAAAAGGGAGTTCCGACGGGAGGGAAAAAAAAAAGGAAATAGAACGAAAGAAAAAGTAAAAGAGGGGTGCAACACGAGGACTTCCCAGGAGGTCACCCATCCTAGTACTACTCTCGCCCAAGCACGCTTAACTGCGGAGTTCTGATGGGATCCGGTGCATTAGTGCTGGTATGATCGCACCCATGAGATACGCGACGGAAAACGTATTTAAATGGTGAGATACAGGGAGCAGTTTGCGGGCAGTAGATCTCGTAAAGGCACCGAAAATGAAAAAAAAGTGCACCGAAAACGGACATCGGTAGAAAAAGTTAGTGCCCGTATAACCAATACGCAGTAGGTAGCGTTTTTCCTGTTTTTATTATATTTTCGCGGCGTTGGATAACGTAAAATAGCAACTGTCAAGAGCGAAAGAAAAAATCAGTCAGAGAGTCTAAAAAGGAGTTCCGACGGGAGGGAAAAAAAAAAGGAAATAGAACGAAAGAAAAAGTAAAAGAGGGGTGCAACACGAGGACTTCCAAGGAGGTCACCCATCCTAGTACTACTATCGCCCAAGCACGCTTAACTGCGGAGTTCTGATGGGATCCGGTGCATTAGTGCTGGTATAATCGCACCCATGAGATACGCGACGGAAAACGTATTTAAATGGTGAGATATAGGGAGCAGTTTGCGGGCAGTAGATCTCGTAAAGGCACCGAAAATGAAAAAAAAGTGCACCGAAAACGGACATCGGTAGAAAAAGTTAGTGCCCGTAGAACCAATACGCAGTAGGTAGCGTTTTTCCTGTTTTTATTATATTTTCGCGGCGTTGGATAACGTAAAATAGCAACTGTCAAGAGCGAAAGAAAAAATCAGTCAGAGAGTCTAAAAAGGAGTTCCGACGGGAGGGAAAAAAAAAAGGAAATAGAACGAAAGAAAAAGTAAAAGAGGGGTGCAACACGAGGACTTCCAAGGAGGTCACCCATCCTAGTACTACTCTCGCCCAAGCACGCTTAACTGCGGAGTTCTGATGGGATCTGGTGCATTAGTGCTGGTATAATCGCACCCATGAGATACGCGACGGAAAACGTATTTAAATGGTGAGATACAGGGAGCAGTTTGCGGGCAGTAGATCTCGTAAAGGCACCGAAAATGAAAAAAAAGTGCACCGAAAACGGACATCGGTAGAAAAAGTTAGTGCCCGTAGAACCAATACGCAGTAGGTAGCGTTTTTCCTGTTTTTATTATATTTTCGCGGCGTTGGATAACGTAAAATAGCAACTGTCAAGAGCGAAAGAAAAAATCAGTCAGAGAGTCTAAAAAGGAGTTCCGACGGGAGGGAAAAAAAAAAGGAAATAGAACGAAAGAAAAAGTAAAAGAGGGGTGCAACACGAGGACTTCCAGGAGGTCACCCATCCTAGTACTACTCTCGCCCAAGCACGCTTAACTGCGGAGTTCTGATGGGATCCGGTGCATTAGTGCTGGTATGATCGCACCCATGAGATACGCGACGGAAAACGTATTTAAATGGTGAGATACAGGGAGCAGTTTGCGGGCAGTAGATCTCGTAAAGGCACCGAAAATGAAAAAAAAGTGCACCGAAAACGGACATCGGTAGAAAAAGTTAGTGCCCGTAGAACCAATACGCAGTAGGTAGCGTTTTTCCTGTTTTTATTATATTTTCGCGGCGTTGGATAACGTAAAATAGCAACTGTCAAGAGCGAAAGAAAAAATCAGTCAGAGAGTCTAAAAGGGAGTTCCGACGGGAGGGAAAAAAAAAGGAAATAGAACGAAAGAAAAAGTAAAAGAGGGGTGCAACACGAAGACTTCCCAGGAGGTCACCCATCCTAGTACTACTATCGCCTAAGCACGCTTAACTGCGGAGTTCTGATGGGATCCAGTGCCTTAGTGCTGGTATGATCGCACCCATTAGATACGCGACGGAAAACGTATTTAAATGGTGAGATACAGGGAGCAGTTTGCGGGCAGTAGATCTCGTAAAGGCACCGAAAATGAAAAAAAAGTGCACCGAAAACGGACATCGGTGGAAAAAGTTAGTGCCCGTAGAACCAATACGCAGTAGGTAGCGTTTTTCCTGTTTTTATTATATTTTCGCGGCGTTGGATAACGTAAAATAGCAACTGTCAAGAGCGAAAGAAAAAATCAGTAAGAGAGTCTAAAAGGGAGTTCCGACGGGAGGGAAAAAAAAAAGGAAATAGAACGAAAGAAAAAGTAAAAGAGGGGTGCAACACGAGGACTTCCCAGGAGGTCACCCATCCTAGTACTACTCTCGCCCAAGCACGCTTAACTGCGGAGTTCTGATGGGATCCGGTGCATTAGTGCTGGTATGATCGCACCCATGAGATACGCGACGGAAAACATATTTAAATGGTGAGATACAGGGAGCAGTTTGCGGGCAGTAGATCTCGTAAAGGCACCGAAAATGAAAAAAAAGTGCACCGAAAACGGACATCGGTAGAAAAAGTTAGTGCCCGTAGAACCAATACGCAGTAGGTAGCGTTTTTCCTGTTTTTATTATATTTTCGCGGCGTTGGATAACGTAAAATAGCAACTGTCAAGAGCGAAAGAAAAAATCAGTCAGAGAGTCTAAAAGGGAGTTCCGACGGGAGGGAAAAAAAAAAGGAAATAGAACGAAAGAAAAAGTAAAAGAGGGGTGCAACACGAGGACTTCCCAGGAGGTCACCCATCCTAGTACTACTCTCGCCCAAGCACGCTTAACTGCGGAGTTCTAAGGGATCCGGTGCATTAGTGCTGGTATGATCGCACCCATGAGATACGCGACGGAAAACGTATTTAAATGGTGAGATACAGGGAGCAGTTTGCGGGCAGTAGATCTCGTAAAGGCACCGAAAATGAAAAAAAAGTGCACCGAAAATGGACATCGGTAGAAAAAGTTAGTGCCCGTAGAACCAATACGCAGTAGGTAGCGTTTTTCCTGTTTTTATTATATTTTCGCGGCGTTGGATAACGTAAAATAGCAACTGTCAAGAGCGAAAGAAAAAATCAGTCAGAGAGTCTAAAAGGGAGTTCCGACGGGAGGGAAAAAAAAAAGGAAGAAAAAGTAAAAGAGGGGTGCAACACGAGGACTTCCCAGGAGGTCACCCATCCTAATACTACTCTCGCCCAAGCACGCTTAACTGCGGAGTTATGATGGGATCCGGTGCATTAGAGCTGGTATGATCGCACCCATGAGATACGCGACGGAAAACGTATTTAAATGGTGAGATACAGGGAGCAGTTTGCGGGCAGTAGATCTCGTAAAGGCACCGAAAATGAAAAAAAAAGTGCACCGAAAACGGACATCGGTAGAAAAAGTTAGTGCCCGTATAACCAATACGCCGTAGGTAGCGTTTTTCCTGTTTTTATTATATTTTCGCGGCGTTGGATAACGTAAAATAGCAACTGTCAAGAGCGAAAGAAAAAATCAGTCAGAGAGTCTAAAAGGGAGTTCCGACGGGAGGGAAAAAAAAAAAAGAAATAGAACGAAAGAAAAAGTAAAAGAGGGGTGCAACACGAGGACTTCCCAGGAGGTCACCCATCCTAGTACTACTCTCGCCCAAGCACGCTTAACTGCGGAGTTCTGATGGGATCCGGTGCATTAGTGCTGGTATGATCGCACCCATGAGATATGCGACGGAAAACGTATTTAAATGGTGAGATACAGGGAGCAGTTTGCGGGCAGTAGATCTCGTAAAGGCACCGAAAATGAAAAAAAAGTGCACCGAAAACGGACATCGGTAGAAAAAGTTAGTGCCCGTAGAACCAATACGCAGTAGGTAGCGTTTTTCCTGTTTTTATTATATTTTCGCGGCGTTGGATAACGTAAAATAGCAACTGTCAAGAGCGAAAGAAAAAATCAGTCAGAGAGTCTAAAAGGGAGTTCCGACGGGAGGGAAAAAAAAAAGGAAATAGAACGAAAGAAAAAGTAAAAGAGGGGTGCAACACGAGGACTTCCCAGGAGGTCACCCATCCTAGTACTACTCTCGCCCAAGCACGCTTCACTGCGGAGTTCTGATGGGATCCGGTGCATTAGTGCTGGAATGATCGCACTCATGAGATACGCGACGGAAAACATATTTAAATGGTGAGATACAGGGAGCAGTTTGCGGGCAGTAGATCTCGTAAAGGCACCGAAAATGAAAAAAAAGTGCACCGAAAACGGAAATCGGTAGAAAAAGTTAGTGCCCGTAGAACCAATACGCAGTAGGTAGCGTTTTTCCTGTTTTTATTATATTTTCGCGGCGTTGGATAACGTAAAATAGCAACTGTCAAGAGCGAAAGAAAAAATCAGTCAGAGAGTCTAAAAGGGAGTTCCGACGGGAGGGAAAAAAAAAAAGGAAATAGAACGAAAGAAAAAGTAAAAGAGGGGTGCAACACGAGGACTTCTCAGGAGGTCACCCATCCTATTACTACTCTCGCCCAAGCACGCTTAACTGCGGAGTTCTGATGGGATCCGGTGCATTAGTGCTGGTATGATCGCACCCATGAGATACGCGACGGAAAACGTATTTAAATGGTGAGATACAGGGAGCAGTTTGCGGGCAGTAGATCTCGTAAAGGCACCGAAAATGAAAAAAAAGTGCACCGAAAACGGACATCGGTAGAAAAAGTTAGTGCCCGTAGAACCAATACGCAGTAGGTAGCGTTTTTCCTGTTTTTATTATATTTTCGCGGCGTTGGATAACGTAAAATAGCAACTGTCAAGAGCGAAAGAAAAAATCAGTCAGAGAGTCTAAAAGGGAGTTCCGACGGGAGGGAAAAAAAAAAGGAAATAGAACGAAAGAAAAAGTAAAAGAGGGGTGCAACACGAGGACTTCCCAGGAGGTCACCCATCCTAGTACTACTCTCGCCCAAGCACGCTTAACTGCGGAGTTCTAAGGGATCCGGTGCATTAGTGCTGGTATGATCGCACCCATGAGATACGCGACGGAAAACGTATTTAAATGGTGAGATACAGGGAGCAGTTTGCGGGCAGTAGATCTCGTAAAGGCACCGAAAATGAAAAAAAAGTGCACCGAAAACGGACATCGGTAGAAAAAGTTAGTGCCCGTAGAACCAATACGCAGTAGGTAGCGTTTTTCCTGTTTTTATTATATTTTCGCGGCGTTGGATAACGTAAAATAGCAACTGTTAAGAGCGAAAGAAAAAATCAGTCAGAGAGTCTAAAAGGGAGTTCCGACGGGAGGGAAAAAAAAAAAGGAAATAGAACGAAAGAAAAAGTAAAAGAGGGGTGCAACACGAGGACTTCCGAGGAGGTCACCCATCCTATTACTACTCTCGCCCAAGCACGCTTAACTGCGGAGTTCTGATGGGATCCGGTGCATTAGTGCTGGTATGATCGCACCCATGAGATACGCGACGGAAAACGTATTTAAATGGTGAGATACAGGGAGCAGTTTGCGGGCAGTAGATCTCGTAAAGGCACCGAAAATGAAAAAAAAGTGCACCGAAAACGGACATCGGTAGAAAAAGTTAGTGCCCGTAGAACCAATACGCAGTAGGTAGCGTTTTTCCTGTTTTTATTATATTTTCGCGGCGTTGGATAACGTAAAATAGCAACTGTCAAGAGCGAAAGAAAAAATCAGTCAGAGAGTCTAAAAGGGAGTTCCGACGGGAGGGAAAAAAAAAGGAAATAGAACGAAAGAAAAAGTAAAAGAGGGGTGCAACACGAGGACTTCTCAGGAGGTCACCCATCCTAGTACTACTCTCGCCCAAGCACGCTTACCTGCGGAGTTCTGATGGGATCCGGTGCATTAGTGCTGGTATGATCGCACCCATGAGATACGCGACGGAAAACGTATTTAAATGGTGAGATACAGGGAGCAGTTTGCGGGCAGTAGATCTCGTAAAGGCACCGAAAATGAAAAAAAAGTGCACCGAAAACGGACATCGGTAGAAAAAGTTAGTGCCCGTAGAACCAATACGCAGTAGGTAGCGTTTTTCCTGTTTTTATTATATTTTCGCGGCGTTGGATAACGTAAAATAGCAACTGTCAAGAGCGAAAGAAAAAATCAGTCAGAGAGTCTAAAAGGGAGTTCCGACGGGAGGGAAAAAAAAAAGGAAATAGAACGAAAGAAAAAGTAAAAGAGGGGTGCAACACGAGGACTTCCCAGGAGGTCACCCATCCTAGTACTACTCTCGCCCAAGCACGCTTCACTGCGGAGTTCTGATGGGATCCGGTGCATTAGTGCTGGAATGATCGCACTCATGAGATACGCGACGGAAAACATATTTAAATGGTGAGATACAGGGAGCAGTTTGCGGGCAGTAGATCTCGTAAAGGCACCGAAAATGAAAAAAAAGTGCACCGAAAACGGAAATCGGTAGAAAAAGTTAGTGCCCGTAGAACCAATACGCAGTAGGTAGCGTTTTTCCTGTTTTTATTATATTTTCGCGGCGTTGGATAACGTAAAATAGCAACTGTCAAGAGCGAAAGAAAAAATCAGTCAGAGAGTCTAAAAGGGAGTTCCGACGGGAGGGAAAAAAAAAAAAGGAAATAGAACGAAAGAAAAAGTAAAAGAGGGGTGCAACACGAGGACTTCTCAGGAGGTCACCCATCCTATTACTACTCTCGCCCAAGCACGCTTAACTGCGGAGTTCTGATGGGATCCGGTGCATTAGTGCTGGTATGATCGCACCCATGAGATACGCGACGGAAAACGTATTTAAATGGTGAGATACAGGGAGCAGTTTGCGGGCAGTAGATCTCGTAAAGGCACCGAAAATGAAAAAAAAGTGCACCGAAAACGGACATCGGTAGAAAAAGTTAGTGCCCGTAGAACCAATACGCAGTAGGTAGCGTTTTTCCTGTTTTTATTATATTTTCGCGGCGTTGGATAACGTAAAATAGCAACTGTCAAGAGCGAAAGAAAAAATCAGTCAGAGAGTCTAAAAGGGAGTTCCGACGGGAGGGAAAAAAAAAAGGAAATAGAACGAAAGAAAAAGTAAAAGAGGGGTGCAACACGAGGACTTCCCAGGAGGTCACCCATCCTAGTACTACTCTCGCCCAAGCACGCTTAACTGCGGAGTTCTAAGGGATCCGGTGCATTAGTGCTGGTATGATCGCACCCATGAGATACGCGACGGAAAACGTATTTAAATGGTGAGATACAGGGAGCAGTTTGCGGGCAGTAGATCTCGTAAAGGCACCGAAAATGAAAAAAAAGTGCACCGAAAACGGACATCGGTAGAAAAAGTTAGTGCCCGTAGAACCAATACGCAGTAGGTAGCGTTTTTCCTGTTTTTATTATATTTTCGCGGCGTTGGATAACGTAAAATAGCAACTGTCAAGAGCGAAAGAAAAAATCAGTCAGAGAGTCTAAAAGGGAGTTCCGACGGGAGGGAAAAAAAAAAAGGAAATAGAACGAAAGAAAAAGTAAAAGAGGGGTGCAACACGAGGACTTCCGAGGAGGTCACCCATCCTATTACTACTCTCGCCCAAGCACGCTTAACTGCGGAGTTCTGATGGGATCCGGTGCATTAGTGCTGGTATGATCGCACCCATGAGATACGCGACGGAAAACGTATTTAAATGGTGAGATACAGGGAGCAGTTTGCGGGCAGTAGATCTCGTAAAGGCACCGAAAATGAAAAAAAAGTGCACCGAAAACGGACATCGGTAGAAAAAGTTAGTGCCCGTAGAACCAATACGCAGTAGGTAGCGTTTTTCCTGTTTTTATTATATTTTCGCGGCGTTGGATAACGTAAAATAGCAACTGTCAAGAGCGAAAGAAAAAATCAGTCAGAGAGTCTAAAAGGGAGTTCCGACGGGAGGGAAAAAAAAAGGAAATAGAACGAAAGAAAAAGTAAAAGAGGGGTGCAACACGAGGACTTCTCAGGAGGTCACCCATCCTAGTACTACTCTCGCCCAAGCACGCTTACCTGCGGAGTTCTGATGGGATCCGGTGCATTAGTGCTGGTATGATCGCACCCATGAGATACGCGACGGAAAACGTATTTAAATGGTGAGATACAGGGAGCAGTTTGCGGGCAGTAGATCTCGTAAAGGCACCGAAAATGAAAAAAAAGTGCACCGAAAACGGACATCGGTAGAAAAAGTTAGTGCCCGTAGAACCAATACGCAGTAGGTAGCGTTTTTCCTGTTTTTATTATATTTTCGCGGCGTTGGATAACGTAAAATAGCAACTGTCAAGAGCGAAAGAAAAAATCAGTTAGAGAGTCTAAAAGGGAGTTCCGACGGGAGGGAAAAAAAAAAAGGAAATAGAACGAAAGAAAAAGGAAAAGAGGGGTGCAACACGAGGACTTCCCAAGAGGTCACCCATCCTAGTACTACTATCGCCCAAGCACGCTTAACTGCGGAGTTCTGATGGGATCCGGTGCATTAGTGCTGGTATGATCGCACCCATGAGATACGCGACGGAAAACGTATTTAAATGGTGAGATACAGGGAGCAGTTTGCGGGCAGTAGATCTCGTAAAGGCACCGAAAATGAAAAAAAAGTGCACCGAAAACGGACATCGGTAGAAAAAGTTAGTGCCCGTAGAACCAATACGCAGTAGGTAGCGTTTTTCCTGTTTTTATTATATTTTCGCGGCGTTGGATAACGTAAAATAGCAACTGTCAAGAGCGAAAGAAAAAATCAGTCATAGAGTCTAAAAAGGAGTTCCGACGGGAGGGAAAAAAAAAAAGGAAATAGACGAAAGAAAAAGTAAAAGAGGGGTGCAACACGAGGACTTCCCAGGAGGTCACCCATCCTAGTACTACTCTCGCCCAAGCACGCTTAACTGCGGAGTTCTGATGGGATCTGGTGCATTAGTGCTGGTATAATCGCACCCATGAGATACGCGACGGAAAACGTATTTAAATGGTGAGATACAGGGAGCAGTTTGCGGGCAGTAGATCTCGTAAAGGCACCGAAAATGAAAAAAAAGTGCACCGAAAACGGACATCGGTAGAAAAAGTTAGTGCCCGTAGAACCAATACGCAGTAGGTAGCGTATTTCCTGTTTTTATTATATTTTCGCGGCGTTGGATAACGTAAAATAGCAACTGTCAAGAGCGAAAGAAAAAATCAGTTAGAGAGTCTAAAAGGGAGTTCCGACGGGAGGGAAAAAAAAAAGGAAATAGAACGAAAGAAAAAGTAAAAGAGGGGTGCAACACGAGGACTTCCAGGAGGTCACCCATCCTAGTACTACTATCGCCTAAGCACGCTTAACTGCGGAGTTCTGATGGGATCCGGTGCCTTAGTGCTGGTATGATCGCACCCATTAGATACGCGACGGAAAACGTATTTAAATGGTGAGATACAGGGAGCAGTTTGCGGGCAGTAGATCTCGTAAAGGCACCGAAAATGAAAAAAAAGTGCACCGAAAACGGACATCGGTAGAAAAAGTTAGTGCCCGTAGAACCAATACGCAGTAGGTAGCGTTTTTCCTGTTTTTATTATATTTTCGCGGCGTTGGATAACGTAAAATAGCAACTGTCAAGAGCGAAAGAAAAAATCAGTAAGAGAGTCTAAAAGGGAGTTCCGACGGGAGGGAAAAAAAAAAGGAAATAGAACGAAAGAAAAAGTAAAAGAGGGATGCAACACGAGGAATTCCCAGGAGGTCACCCATCCTAGTACTACTCTCGCCCAAGCTCGCTTAACTGCGGAGTTCTGATGGGATCCGGTGCATTAGTGCTGGTATGATCGCACCCATGAGATACGCGACGGAAAACGTATTTAAATGGTGAGATACAGGGAGCAGTTTGCGGGCAGTAGATCTCGTAAAGGCACCGAAAATGAAAAAAAAGTGCACCGAAAACGGACATCGGTAGAAAAAGTTAGTGCCCGTAGAACCAATACGCAGTAGGTAGCGTTTTTCCTGTTTTTATTATATTTTCGCGGCGTTGGATAACGTAAAATAGCAACTGTCAAGAGCGAAAGAAAAAATCAGTCAGAGAGTCTAAAAGGGAGTTCCGACGGGAGGGAAAAAAAAAAGGAAATAGAACGAAAGAAAAAGTAAAAGAGGGGTGCAACACGAGGACTTCCCAGGAGGTCACCCATCCTAGTACTACTCTCGCCCAAGCACGCTTAACTGCGGAGTTCTGATGGGATCCGGTGCATTAGTGCTGGTATGATCGCACCCATGAGATACGCGACGGAAAACGTATTTAAATGGTGAGATACAGGGAGCAGTTTGCGGGCAGTAGATCTCGTAAAGGCACCGAAAATGAAAAAAAAGTGCACCGAAAACGGACATCGCTAGAAAAAGTTAGTGCCCGTAGAACCAATACGCAGTAGGTAGCGTTTTTCCTGTTTTTATTATATTTTCGCGGCGTTGGATAACGTAAAATAGCAACTGTCAAGAGCGAAAGAAAAAATCAGTCAGAGAGTCTAAAAGGGAGTTCCGACGGGAGGGAAAAAAAAAAAGGAAATAGAACGAAAGAAAAAGTAAAAGAGGGGTGCAACACGAGGACTTCCCAGGAGGTCACCCATCCTAGTACTACTCTCGCCCAAGCACGCTTAACTGCGGAGTTCTGATGGGATCCGGTGCATTAGTGCTGGTATGATCGCACCCATGAGATACGCGACGGAAAACGTATTTAAATGGTTAGATACAGGGAGCAGTTTGCGGGCAGTAGATCTCGTAAAGGCACCGAAAATTAAAAAAAAGTGCACCGAAAACGGACATCGGTAGAAAAAGTTAGTGCCCGTAGAACCAATACGCAGTAGGTAGCGTTTTTCCTGTTTTTATTATATTTTCGCGGCGTTGGATAACGTAAAATAGCAACTGTCAAGAGCGAAAGAAAAAATCAGTCAGAGAGTCTAAAAGGGAGTTCCGACGGGAGGGAAAAAAAAAGGAAATAGAACGAAAGAAAAAGTAAAAGAGGGGTGCAACACGAGGACTTCTCAGGAGGTCACCCATCCTAGTACTACTCTCGCCCAAGCACGCTTACCTGCGGAGTTCTGATGGGATCCGGTGCATTAGTGCTGGTATGATCGCACCCATGAGATACGCGACGGAAAACGTATTTAAATGGTGAGATACAGGGAGCAGTTTGCGGGCAGTAGATCTCGTAAAGGCACCGAAAATGAAAAAAAAGTGCACCGAAAACGGACATCGGTAGAAAAAGTTAGTGCCCGTAGAACCAATACGCAGTAGGTAGCGTTTTTCCTGTTTTTATTATATTTTCGCGGCGTTGGATAACGTAAAATAGCAACTGTCAAGAGCGAAAGAAAAAATCAGTCAGAGAGTCTAAAAGGGAGTTCCGACGGGAGGGAAAAAAAAAAGGAAATAGAACGAAAGAAAAAGGAAAAGAGGGGTGCAACACGAGGACTTCCCAAGAGGTCACCCATCCTAGTACTACTATCGCCCAAGCACGCTTAACTGCGGAGTTCTGATGGGATCCGGTGCATTAGTGCTGGTATGATCGCACCCATGAGATACGCGACGGAAAACGTATTTAAATGGTGAGATACAGGGAGCAGTTTGCGGGCAGTAGATCTCGTAAAGGCACCGAAAATGAAAAAAAAGTGCACCGAAAACGGACATCGGTAGAAAAAGTTAGTGCCCGTAGAACCAATACGCAGTAGGTAGCGTTTTTCCTGTTTTTATTATATTTTCGCGGCGTTGGATAACGTAAAATAGCAACTGTCAAGAGCGAAAGAAAAAATCAGTCAGAGAGTCTAAAAAGGAGTTCCGACGGGAGGGAAAAAAAAAAGGAAATAGAACGAAAGAAAAAGTAAAAGAGGGGTGCAACACGAGGACTTCCCAGGAGGTCACCCATCCTAGTACTACTCTCGCCCAAGCACGCTTAACTGCGGAGTTCTGATGGGATCTGGTGCATTAGTGCTGGTATAATCGCACCCATGAGATACGCGACGGAAAACGTATTTAAATGGTGAGATACAGGGAGCAGTTTGCGGGCAGTAGATCTCGTAAAGGCACCGAAAATGAAAAAAAAGTGCACCGAAAACGGACATCGGTAGAAAAAGTTAGTGCCCGTAGAACCAATACGCAGTAGGTAGCGTATTTCCTGTTTTTATTATATTTTCGCGGCGTTGGATAACGTAAAATAGCAACTGTCAAGAGCGAAAGAAAAAATCAGTCAGAGAGTCTAAAAGGGAGTTCCGACGGGAGGGAAAAAAAAAAGGAAATAGAACGAAAGAAAAAGTAAAAGAGGGGTGCAACACGAGGACTTCCAGGAGGTCACCCATCCTAGTACTACTATCGCCTAAGCACGCATAACTGCGGAGTTCTGATGGGATCCGGTGCCTTAGTGCTGGTATGATCGCACCCATTAGATACGCGACGGAAAACGTATTTAAATGGTGAGATACAGGGAGCAGTTTGCGGGCAGTAGATCTCGTAAAGGCACCGAAAATGAAAAAAAAGTGCACCGAAAACGGACATCGGTAGAAAAAGTTAGTGCCCGTAGAACCAATACGCAGTAGGTAGCGTTTTTCCTGTTTTTATTATATTTTCGCGGCGTTGGATAACGTAAAATAGCAACTGTCAAGAGCGAAAGAAAAAATCAGTAAGAGAGTCTAAAAGGGAGTTCCGACGGGAGGGAAAAAAAAAAGGAAATAGAACGAAAGAAAAAGTAAAAGAGGGATGCAACACGAGGAATTCCCAGGAGGTCACCCATCCTAGTACTACTCTCGCCCAAGCACGCTTAACTGCGGAGTTCTGATGGGATCCGGTGCATTAGTGCTGGTATGATCGCACCCATGAGATACGCGACGGAAAACGTATTTAAATGGTGAGATACAGGGAGCAGTTTGCGGGCAGTAGATCTCGTAAAGGCACCGAAAATGAAAAAAAAGTGCACCAAAAACGGACATCGGTAGAAAAAGTTAGTGCCCGTAGAACCAATACGCAGTAGGTAGCGTTTTTCCTGTTTTTATTATATTTTCGCGGCGTTGGATAACGTAAAATAGTAACTGTCAAGAGCGAAAGAAAAAATCAGTCAGAGAGTCTAAAAGGGAGTTCCGACGGGAGGGAAAAAAAAAAGGAAATAGAACGAAAGAAAAAGTAAAAGAGGGGTGCAACACGAGGACTTCCCAGGAGGTCACCCATCCTAGTACTACTCTCGCCCAAGCACGCTTAACTGCGGAGTTCTAAGGGATCCGGTGCATTAGTGCTGGTATGATCGCACCCATGAGATACGCGACGGAAAACGTATTTAAATGGTGAGATACAGGGAGCAGTTTGCGGGCAGTAGATCTCGTAAAGGCACCGAAAATGAAAAAAAAGTGCACCGAAAACGGACATCGGTAGAAAAAGTTAGTGCCCGTAGAACCAATACGCAGTAGGTAGCGTTTTTCCTGTTTTTATTATAATTTCGCGGCGTTGGATAACGTAAAATAGCAACTGTCAAGAGCGAAAGAAAAAATCAGTCAGAGAGTCTAAAAGGGAGTTCCGACGGGAGGGAAAAAAAAAAGGAAGAAAAAGTAAAAGAGGGGTGCAACACGAGGACTTCCCAGGAGGTCACCCATCCTAGTACTACTCTCGCCCAAGCACGCTTAACTGCGGAGTTCTGATGGGATCCGGTGCATTAGAGCTGGTATGATCGCACCCATGAGATACGCGACGGAAAACGTATTTAAATGGTGAGATACAGGGAGCAGTTTGCGGGCAGTAGATCTCGTAAAGGCACCGAAAATGAAAAAAAAGTGCACCGAAAACGGACATCGGTAGAAAAAGTTAGTGCCCGTAGAACCAATACGCAGTAGGTAGCGTTTTTCCTGTTTTTATTATATTTTCGCGGCGTTGGATAACGTAAAATAGCAACTGTCAAGAGCGAAAGAAAAAATCAGTCAGAGAGTCTAAAAGGGAGTTCCGACGGGAGGGAAAAAAAAAAAGGAAATAGAACGAAAGAAAAAGTAAAAGAGGGGTGCAACACGAGGACTTCCCAGGAGGTCACCCATCCTAGTACTACTCTCGCCCAAGCACGCTTAACTGCGGAGTTCTGATGGGATCCGGTGCATTAGAGCTGGTATGATCGCACCCATGAGATACGCGACGGAAAACGTATTTAAATGGTGAGATACAGGGAGCAGTTTGCGGGCAGTAGATCTCGTAAAGGCACCGAAAATGAAAAAAAAGTGCACCGAAAACGGACATCGGTAGAAAAAGTTAGTGCCCGTAAAACCAATACGCAGTAGGTAGCGTTTTTCCTGTTTTTATTATATTTTCGCGGCGTTGGATAACGTAAAATAGCAACTGTTAAGAGCGAAAGAAAAAATCAGTCAGAGAGTCTAAAAGGGAGTTCCGACGGGAGGGAAAAAAAAAAGGAAATAGAACGAAAGAAAAAGTAAAAAAGGGGTGCAACACGAGGACTTCCAAGGAGGTCACCCATCCTAGTACTACTCTCGCCCAAGCACGCTTAACTGCGGAGTTCTGATGGGATCCGGTGCATTAGTGCTGGTATGATCGCACCCATGAGATACGCGACGGAAAACGTATTTAAATGGTGAGATACAGGGAGCAGTTTGCGGGCAGTAGATCTCGTAAAGGCACCGAAAATTAAAAAAAAGTGCACCGAAAACGGACATCGGTAGAAAAAGTTAGTGCCCGTAGAACCAATACGCAGTAGGTAGCGTTTTTCCTGTTTTTATTATATTTTCGCGGCGTTGGATAACGTAAAATAGCAACTGTCAAGAGCGAAAGAAAAAATCAGTCAGAGAGTCTAAAAGGGAGTTCCGACGGGAGGGAAAAAAAAAGGAAATAGAACGAAAGAAAAAGTAAAAGAGGGGTGCAACACGAGGACTTCTCAGGAGGTCACCCATCCTAGTACTACTCTCGCCCAAGCACGCTTACCTGCGGAGTTCTGATGGGATCCGGTGCATTAGTGCTGGTATGATCGCACCCATGAGATACGCGACGGAAAACGTATTTAAATGGTGAGATACAGGGAGCAGTTTGCGGGCAGTAGATCTCGTAAAGGCACCGAAAATGAAAAAAAAGTGCACCGAAAACGGACATCGGTAGAAAAAGTTAGTGCCCGTAGAACCAATACGCAGTAGGTAGCGTTTTTCCTGTTTTTATTATATTTTCGCGGCGTTGGATAACGTAAAATAGCAACTGTCAAGAGCGAAAGAAAAAATCAGTCAGAGAGTCTAAAAGGGAGTTCCGACGGGAGGGAAAAAAAAAAGGAAATAGAACGAAAGAAAAAGGAAAAGAGGGGTGCAACACGAGGACTTCCCAAGAGGTCACCCATCCTAGTACTACTATCGCCCAAGCACGCTTAACTGCGGAGTTCTGATGGGATCCGGTGCATTAGTGCTGGTATGATCGCACCCATGAGATACGCGACGGAAAACGTATTTAAATGGTGAGATACAGGGAGCAGTTTGCGGGCAGTAGATCTCGTAAAGGCACCGAAAATGAAAAAAAAGTGCACCGAAAACGGACATCGGTAGAAAAAGTTAGTGCTCGTAGAACCAATACGCAGTAGGTAGCGTTTTTCCTGTTTTTATTATATTTTCGCGGCGTTGGATAACGTAAAATAGCAACTGTCAAGAGCGAAAGAAAAAATCAGTCAGAGAGTCTAAAAAGGAGTTCCGACGGGAGGGAAAAAAAAAAAGGAAATAGAACGAAAGAAAAAGTAAAAGAGGGGTGCAACACGAGGACTTCCCAGGAGGTCACCCATCCTAGTACTACTCTCGCCCAAGCACGCTTAACTGCGGAGTTCTGATGGGATCTGGTGCATTAGTGCTGGTATAATCGCACCCATGAGATACGCGACGGAAAACGTATTTAAATGGTGAGATACAGGGAGCAGTTTGCGGGCAGTAGATCTCGTAAAGGCACCGAAAATGAAAAAAAAGTGCACCGAAAACGGACATCGGTAGAAAAAGTTAGTGCCCGTAGAACCAATACGCAGTAGGTAGCGTATTTCCTGTTTTTATTATATTTTCGCGGCGTTGGATAACGTAAAATAGCAACTGTCAAGAGCGAAAGAAAAAATCAGTCAGAGAGTCTAAAAGGGAGTTCCGACGGGAGGGAAAAAAAAAAGGAAATAGAACGAAAGAAAAAGTAAAAGAGGGGTGCAACACGAGGACTTCCAGGAGGTCACCCATCCTAGTACTACTATCGCCTAAGCACGCTTAACTGCGGAGTTCTGATGGGATCCGGTGCCTTAGTGCTGGTATGATCGCACCCATTAGATACGCGACGGAAAACGTATTTAAATGGTGAGATACAGGGAGCAGTTTGCGGGCAGTAGATCTCGTAAAGGCACCGAAAATGAAAAAAAAGTGCACCGAAAACGGACATCGGTAGAAAAAGTTAGTGCCCGTAGAACCAATACGCAGTAGGTAGCGTTTTTCCTGTTTTTATTATATTTTCGCGGCGTTGGATAACGTAAAATAGCAACTGTCAAGAGCGAAAGAAAAAATCAGTAAGAGAGTCTAAAAGGGAGTTCCGACGGGAGGGAAAAAAAAAAGGAAATAGAACGAAAGAAAAAGTAAAAGAGGGATGCAACACGAGGAATTCCCAGGAGGTCACCCATCCTAGTACTACTCTCGCCCAAGCACGCTTAACTGCGGAGTTCTGATGGGATCCGGTGCATTAGTGCTGGTATGATCGCACCCATGAGATACGCGACGGAAAACGTATTTAAATGGTGAGATACAGGGAGCAGTTTGCGGGCAGTAGATCTCGTAAAGGCACCGAAAATGAAAAAAAAGTGCACCAAAAACGGACATCGGTAGAAAAAGTTAGTGCCCGTAGAACCAATACGCAGTAGGTAGCGTTTTTCCTGTTTTTATTATATTTTCGCGGCGTTGGATAACGTAAAATAGCAACTGTCAAGAGCGAAAGAAAAAATCAGTCAGAGAGTCTAAAAGGGAGTTCCGACGGGAGGGAAAAAAAAAAGGAAATAGAACGAAAGAAAAAGTAAAAGAGGGGTGCAACACGAGGACTTCCCAGGAGGTCACCCATCCTAGTACTACTCTCGCCCAAGCACGCTTAACTGCGGAGTTCTAAGGGATCCGGTGCATTAGTGCTGGTATGATCGCACCCATGAGATACGCGACGGAAAACGTATTTAAATGGTGAGATACAGGGAGCAGTTTGCGGGCAGTAGATCTCGTAAAGGCACCGAAAATGAAAAAAAAGTGCACCGAAAACGGACATCGGTAGAAAAAGTTAGTGCCCGTAGAACCAATACGCAGTAGGTAGCGTTTTTCCTGTTTTTATTATAATTTCGCGGCGTTGGATAACGTAAAATAGCAACTGTCAAGAGCGAAAGAAAAAATCAGTCAGAGAGTCTAAAAGGGAGTTCCGACGGGAGGGAAAAAAAAAAGGAAATAGAACGAAAGAAAAAGTAAAAGAGGGATGCAACACGAGGAATTCCCAGGAGGTCACCCATCCTAGTACTACTCTCGCCCAAGCACGCTTAACTGCGGAGTTCTGATGGGATCCGGTGCATTAGTGCTGGTATGATCGCACCCATGAGATACGCGACGGAAAACGTATTTAAATGGTGAGATACAGGGAGCAGTTTGCGGGCAGTAGATCTCGTAAAGGCACCGAAAATGAAAAAAAAGTGCACCGAAAACGGACATCGGTAGAAAAAGTTAGTGCCCGTAGAACCAATACGCAGTAGGTAGCGTATTTCCTGTTTTTATTATATTTTCGCGGCGTTGGATAACGTAAAATAGCAACTGTCAAGAGCGAAAGAAAAAATCAGTCAGAGAGTCTAAAAGGGAGTTCCGACGGGAGGGAAAAAAAAAAGGAAATAGAACGAAAGAAAAAGTAAAAGAGGGGTGCAACACGAGGACTTCCAGGAGGTCACCCATCCTAGTACTACTATCGCCTAAGCACGCTTAACTGCGGAGTTCTGATGGGATCCGGTGCCTTAGTGCTGGTATGATCGCACCCATTAGATACGCGACGGAAAACGTATTTAAATGGTGAGATACAGGGAGCAGTTTGCGGGCAGTAGATCTCGTAAAGGCACCGAAAATGAAAAAAAAGTGCACCGAAAACGGACATCGGTAGAAAAAGTTAGTGCCCGTAGAACCAATACGCAGTAGGTAGCGTTTTTCCTGTTTTTATTATATTTTCGCGGCGTTGGATAACGTAAAATAGCAACTGTCAAGAGCGAAAGAAAAAATCAGTAAGAGAGTCTAAAAGGGAGTTCCGACGGGAGGGAAAAAAAAAAGGAAATAGAACGAAAGAAAAAGTAAAAGAGGGATGCAACACGAGGAATTCCCAGGAGGTCACCCATCCTAGTACTACTCTCGCCCAAGCACGCTTAACTGCGGAGTTCTGATGGGATCCGGTGCATTAGTGCTGGTATGATCGCACCCATGAGATACGCGACGGAAAACGTATTTAAATGGTGAGATACAGGGAGCAGTTTGCGGGCAGTAGATCTCGTAAAGGCACCGAAAATGAAAAAAAAGTGCACCAAAAACGGACATCGGTAGAAAAAGTTAGTGCCCGTAGAACCAATACGCAGTAGGTAGCGTTTTTCCTGTTTTTATTATATTTTCGCGGCGTTGGATAACGTAAAATAGCAACTGTCAAGAGCGAAAGAAAAAATCAGTCAGAGAGTCTAAAAGGGAGTTCCGACGGGAGGGAAAAAAAAAAGGAAATAGAACGAAAGAAAAAGTAAAAGAGGGGTGCAACACGAGGACTTCCCAGGAGGTCACCCATCCTAGTACTACTCTCGCCCAAGCACGCTTAACTGCGGAGTTCTAAGGGATCCGGTGCATTAGTGCTGGTATGATCGCACCCATGAGATACGCGACGGAAAACGTATTTAAATGGTGAGATACAGGGAGCAGTTTGCGGGCAGTAGATCTCGTAAAGGCACCGAAAATGAAAAAAAAGTGCACCGAAAACGGACATCGGTAGAAAAAGTTAGTGCCCGTAGAACCAATACGCAGTAGGTAGCGTTTTTCCTGTTTTTATTATAATTTCGCGGCGTTGGATAACGTAAAATAGCAACTGTCAAGAGCGAAAGAAAAAATCAGTCAGAGAGTCTAAAAGGGAGTTCCGACGGGAGGGAAAAAAAAAAGGAAGAAAAAGTAAAAGAGGGGTGCAACACGAGGACTTCCCAGGAGGTCACCCATCCTAGTACTACTCTCGCCCAAGCACGCTTAACTGCGGAGTTCTGATGGGATCCGGTGCATTAGAGCTGGTATGATCGCACCCATGAGATACGCGACGGAAAACGTATTTAAATGGTGAGATACAGGGAGCAGTTTGCGGGCAGTAGATCTCGTAAAGGCACCGAAAATGAAAAAAAAGTGCACCGAAAACGGATATCGGTAGAAAAAGTTAGTGCCCGTAGAACCAATACGCAGTAGGTAGCGTTTTTCCTGTTTTTATTATATTTTCGCGGCGTTGGATAACGTAAAATAGCAACTGTCAAGAGCGAAAGAAAAAATCAGTCAGAGAGTCTAAAAGGGAGTTCCGACGGGAGGGAAAAAAAAAAAGGAAATAGAACGAAAGAAAAAGTAAAAGAGGGGTGCAACACGAGGACTTCCCAGGAGGTCACCCATCCTAGTACTACTCTCGCCCAAGCACGCTTAACTGCGGAGTTCTGATGGGATCCGGTGCATTAGTGCTGGTATGATCGCACCCATGAGATATGCGACGGAAAACGTATTTAAATGGTGAGATACAGGGAGCAGTTTGCGGGCAGTAGATCTCGTAAAGGCACCGAAAATGAAAAAAAAGTGCACCGAAAACGGACATCGGTAGAAAAAGTTAGTGCCCGTAGAACCAATACGCAGTAGGTAGCGTTTTTCCTGTTTTTATTATATTTTCGCGGCGTTGGATAACGTAAAATAGCAACTGTCAAGAGCGAAAGAAAAAATCAGTCAGAGAGTCTAAAAGGGAGTTCCGACGGGAGGGAAAAAAAAAAAGGAAATAGAACGAAAGAAAAAGTAAAAGAGGGGTGCAACACGAGGACTTCCCAGGAGGTCACCCATCCTAGTACTACTCTCGCCCAAGCACGCTTAACTGCGGAGTTCTGATGGGATCCGGTGCATTAGTGCTGGAATGATCGCACCCATGAGATACGCGACGGAAAACATATTTAAATGGTGAGATACAGGGAGCAGTTTGCGGGCAGTAGATCTCGTAAAGGCACCGAAAATGAAAAAAAAGTGCACCGAAAACGGACATCGGTAGAAAAAGTTAGTGCCCGTAGAACCAATACGCAGTAGGTAGCGTTTTTCCTGTTTTTATTATATTTTCGCGGCGTTGGATAACGTAAAATAGCAACTGTCAAGAGCGAAAGAAAAAATCAGTCAGAGAGTCTAAAAGGGAGTTCCGACGGGAGGGAAAAAAAAAGGAAATAGAACGAAAGAAAAAGTAAAAGAGGGGTGCAACACGAGGACTTCCCAGGAGGTCACCCATCCTAGTACTACTCTCGCCCAAGCACGCTTAACTGCGGAGTTCTGATGGGATCCGGTGCATTAGTGCTGGTATTGTGGCGACCCGGCGCCCCGGACCACCAACCCCGCAGGGAGTGGCATGCGGAATGCCGGGGCGGGACGCCCGGCGTAGGCATCTCCGACCACTCCTCAACTCCCGTGAGGTGGTTGAGACCCTACGAGCCTTATCTCAAACAACGACATAATATTAAAAGGTACTAAACAAAACTACCCACCGTATTAATCATCAAAGACAAGGGATAATCCATAAAAATGAACCATAAATAAAATCATAATCCCTACAGTCCATTAAGATTGACATACACATAAAGTCCAAAATTGTGGGTACAAATAAAAATCGTCATATGCCCACATGGTTTATCTAACAAGTCCCAACTCACCCATACTACAATGTGGTAAGTGTTATAATTACATAATCCAAAATATAATACTTCATAGTTTAAACACAATTCAATCAAAATGCCTCAGTACTCACATCGAGGCTTTGGATTCTCTCGCAGGCAAGACCCTCAAGATATAACTACTCCTTTGCCCTTATTCGGGACAGAAGGACCTGAAAGAGAAAAATGAGGGTGAGCCAACGGTGCCCAGTGAATAGAATTCAGATATGCTATCAATACTTATCAATAAATATCATGTATGCATGTCAATGTGTAGCATGATTTAAAAGCTCATAACATATAGATATCAAACATTTATAATACGTTCGATGCAAGTAAAAGTTTATCAATTTGGATCCACATTCCACATGCATTGGGTTACTAGTGCACGTCTATTTCACCGTACCGTTGATCCCAATCATTTTTATTTGGGTTACTAGTACACGTCTATTTCACCGTGCCGTTGATCCCAATCATTTCCTTTCTTAAAACCCTCCTATGACAAGATTAAGTCCCCCTATTAGCCAGATAGATGGGCCCAACCAAAGTCATAAGGTTTTCTCAAATAAATGCATCATTCAAAACATTAGAACACATTCATGCTTTCAACATACAACATATAAGTGATATGATGACATAAAAGATATAATCATAAATGAAGTCTACTCACAACCAAGCCTCGCGAGAGTACTTAACCACACACGATCACCAAACCGAATCAACCCAAGTCAAGATCCTGAAACATTCATCAATATCCTACCATACATCAATTTCTATGCTCAATCACATAGATATTACACATCAACCCTAAATCAGCCCACATATAAACAATAGGCCTAAATCTCATCCAATCCCATCATTCAACTCAAATCACATGACTTAGGCCTCTAATGCATAGTTCTCATACATAAACCATTCTATTAATCAAAAATACTGATTTTCAATTCCTTTAGGCATAAACATGCCCAAATTGGGTCACTTAATCACAAATAGGCCTAACCCATGATATGGTCACAACCACCAAATCAGTAGCATAATCAACCCTAATCATGCTTAATTAAACATAAGTTGCATCAATTCAATGATTCTAGGCCAAAAGCATCAAAAGCCCTAAAATATGAAATTTTCCATACTTAGGCCATATTGTCGATTTACACTAGGTCACCATGTTCAGCCATGTATATCACTAATTTTGCATCATGGTTTCATCAACAATGGCAACTAGGTCAACATAGTTGACATGCAAGCTATTTGGAAATGTCTAAGATCATATTCTAAATTTAGGTCCAATACAAGCACCTTACCAATTCTTCATTTAATATTCTGTTCAGATGTATTAATCTACCAATAGAAATATGTAATCACAAAATCAACCGTACAGATTGAAGTATGTGAAGAAACAAACCTTCTGTCCAAATATCAGCCCAATCCAACGGTGGACCGAAAAGATATGTATCTTTGATGAACAAGTGTCTAATCAGACAGTTTCTCCTTTCCTGCTGCAAATACCCGAAATCAAATGGCTATATCACACAAACTACTAATTGTATAAACATCTCCACCGTTCAGATTGTAGAAATATCAGCTTTAAACGACATACCCAAATTTGGTAGCCATCTAACGGTATATTTAGTATATCTATAAGTTTGACCGAAACGGTGCGAGAAATCTAGACTTTCCGACCAGCTTTGTTTGAGAGGTTAGATCTCTTAGACGAAACCTCTGATCAAGATCTTCACCGACCAGAATGAAGAACCATAAGCTACGAACGTGCTGATAAAATTTGAGCTCAATCTGACCGTATATTCCAAAGATCCACCTCTTTGATGGAAACGTCGCAGGGATCTTCCTCCTGCAACTCTCTCCTTCCTTCTCTTCTTCTTTCCTTTCTCTTCTTTTCTTTCTCTTCTTCTTTCCTTTCTCTCCACTCACCTCTTTCTAGCACTTCCTTGATTCCCTCCTCCACTCACCTCATTTTCTAGAAAATTCTTGGATTCTCTCCTCCACTCACCTCATTTTCTAGCACATTCTTGGATTCTCTCATCCACTCACCTCATTTGCTAGCACATTCTTGGATTCTCTCCTCCACTCACCTCATTTGCTAGCACATTCTTGGATTCTAGAAGTGAGCATGGGACACTTGTCCATTTTCATGCACCAACCTTCACATGTGTTGGTCTCATACTACCCATACCAACCACATGTATTTTAACCAATCTCATGCTTCCATGTATTTTAAATGTTCAATCCATTTAATACACCAAATTTTCATTCTCATTTATCCTTTTATTCAATCAATCCTAACCCATATCAATTCATGGTTTAATGAGCCCATGCATAAATCATAACATATGCATTATACTTTAATTTAACATGACTCATATACAATTTATGATACATATATTTATATACATTATCAACCATCAACTATACAAACATTAAACAATCATCAAACAAACACCAAACATATCAAGACAACACATAGAGTTTGGGCAAAAATGCAATTAGGTTATGGGCTAGATGAAATAATTTTCGGGGCGTCACATCACACCCACCTTAGAATGAACTTCGTCCTCGAAGTTTTAAGGTTAAGAATTTCCTAAGCCCATGAACTCGGCAAAGTGCTCCATCATGTAGTCCTCACGCTCCCAAGTAACCTGTTCCTCGCCATGGAACTGCCATCTCACCTTAACCATCGGAATTTCACGGTTACGTAACCTCTGGACCTTCCGATCAAGTATCTGAATAGGTTCCTCATCATAAGTCCCATCCTGCCTCAGTTCAATGTTCCTCCAGTCCAAAACGTGATCAAAATCACTCTTGTACACTCTCAACATTGACACGTGAAAGACATTGTGGACTGCTGCTAACTGAGGTGGCAAGGCTAATCGGTAAGCGGCGGGGCCAATTCGTTCTAAAACCTCGAACGGCCCAATAAATCTAGGAGCGAGCTTGCCTTTTATCCCAAATCTAGTTTGGCCCTTCTGAGGTGAGACCTTCAATAAAACTTGGTCACCCACCTCGAACTCTACGGTTTTCCGCTTGGCATCAGTGTAACTCTTCTGCCTGTCTTGGGTTACCTTCATATTATGCTTGATCCTCTTAATCTTCTCTATGTGTTCTTGTACAAACTCTGGTCCCATCACCGTAACATCCCCTACCTCCGTCCAACAGATCGGAGATCTACAGGGTCGACCATACAATGCCTCAAAAGGAGCCATGCCAATACTGGACTGATAGCTGTTGTTGTACGCGAACTCACACAGATGTATGTACTCCTCCCAGTTACCACTGGACTCAAGGACACAAGCTCGAAGCATATCCTCTAAAATCGATATCAACCTCTCAGACTGGCCATCCGTCTGCAGGTGAAAAGCGGTACTGAGATCTAGTCTAGTGCCGAGCTGCCTCTGCAACCCCTGCCAGAATACCGATGTAAACCTCGGATCCCTATCTGACACAATCAAAACT
Source organism: Paratinospora sagittata (assembly GCA_035771175.1). Lineage (NCBI taxonomy): Eukaryota > Viridiplantae > Streptophyta > Magnoliopsida > Ranunculales > Menispermaceae > Paratinospora > Paratinospora sagittata. Next base: position 27,005,373 of record CM069610.1, read on the forward strand.
GGCACTCCATGTAATCTGACTATCTCCCGCATATAGAGTCTGCTCAGCTTGCCCATAGAATCCCTAGTGTTCACCGGTAGAAAGTGAGCGGACTTGGTCAAGCGATCAATAATAACCCAAACAGCATTATGTCTCCTCGGGAAGGAATGTACTGATAAACTGTTCAAAAGTCCTGATAAACTGTTCAAAAGTACTGATAAACTGTTCAAACATACTAATAGGAATAGGCCCTTTTACTAAAGGAAAATGGAGAATTTCAATATGAAGACATCTGATATTCGGTCTATTGTTAATTTAAGACAAACTGTTATCAGTTGCTCCACATCATAAACTTAAGTCCCCTACTTTTAATTTAGGTATAGAAGTGTAGTAACACATTGATCATCTGACATGATATGCAACCTTCATGATTGGCCATCATTTTAGGGTTTAGGGGACTTGATAAATTTAGTTACTCTAGCATCTACTCATAAAACAGCTTAATCAGTATCTCTTAAGACCAATGATCACAAGATCTACTTAAGTTGACACTTTATTCAGCCAAGTTTGTGAAAATCACTACTCACTTCATACATGATAAACTGTTAATTTAAACGAGAAATAGCAACTGGGTGCCACTCTAGCGTCATGTCTTTTCTTTTCTTGCCGTTGGTTTCCTTTCTTTTCATGCAGTTGGCCTTGAACCAAGCCTGCCTTAGTTTCTTTGTTTTCTCCTGAAGATGCACCTCTGGCATCTCTTCCATCAACTTCCTTTCTTCTTCCAATAAACTCAAAGCATCTTTTATCTTCATATCTCCACCAAGCCTTTCTCCTTCCCCCATTTCCTGCAGTACATAATTAATTAACAAGTAATTATCTTACTCAGAACATCCCCAAGTTGAGATATCAAAATACTTATACAGATCAATATATAATGGTGATAAATACCTCAACATTTGCCATAACGGTCTGCAAGGTCATCACCTTTCTCTGAGTCCATTTCCTTTGTTCCTTCAATAAACTCAACCTGTCTCTTATCTTCATATCTCTACTAACCCCTTCTCCTTCCCCCATTTCCTGCAGTGCATTTCTGTGACGCCATTTCCTTTGTTCCTCCAATAACCTCAACGCTTCTCTTATCTTCATATCTCCACAAACACCTTCTCCTTCCACCAATTCCTGAACATTTTTTATAACGACCTGCAAGCTCATCAACTTTCTGTAAGGCCATCTAGGGATGCCCAATTCCCTGCACCTCTTCTTCAGCTGCGTTAAGCCCACCTTAAGTTCTTTTGCAGCTTCTGATATGCTCATGTAGAAGTAGCGTGAGAGGTTCGTGCGTGATAGAGTCTTCACCCTCTTCAGTTTCGTCATCGATTCCTCATGATCACTACCAGTACCACTAATACTCCTACTGCAGCAGCTAATCATCCCCTCTCCCTTTTCATTCATCCCAATTTGTTGTTTCCCCCCTTCTAATCCAATTCTCATTTGATTCAAACCTCCAAAGTCCACATGATTAGTACCAGTACTACTCATCCCCTCTCCATTTTCATGCATCACAATCTGTTGTTTCTCCGCTTCTAATTCCAATAGCAAATTAATCAACACAACGAGGATGAAATTGCCAATCTGTTAATAATAAAGTACAATCTAAAGTGGATTGAGCATTGATACTCACCTTCAAGTTCATTAAGTTGGCTTGGAAAGTCATCTTCATCCATTGAAGAATTCATGAAGGGTGGTACCACTGCCTCGCGTAAGCCATATTCTAGAAGAGGCTCCCACGTATATGGGCTGCTACCAAAACTTGAACAGCTGAAATCAAGTGGGTGGAATTGGTTTGAGAAGAGAAATGGGTCTTCTCCAATATCCACCATGTCTCTGTTAGCTGTGAAGTTCATCATCGTCATCAGTGACCACAAAATCACAATAAAAAAAAAAAAAAAAAACAGCATAATTGGGAGATTTCTCTTAAAAGCCAAACCAGAACGTTAAAAAGAAATTACAAAAAAACAAAATAAAAAAGAAAGAGGTGAGGAACTGACGCCATGGTGGAGGGCTGGTAATGCAGTAAGAAATGTCGGGCAGCTGCTCCTTCGTCGGATGTGGCTGCAACTCATCCTGTTTCGGCGCCGGAGCTGCTCCTCCTTCTCCTCCTGCCATAATATTTCTTCTCTTCTTTCTCTCTTCCTTTACTATCTTCTCCTTTTAATGCCCAGAAAATCTCAGCCTCCAACAAACTCAATCACCAACTCCACCACCCCTAGAAAACCAGACTAGCAGTAGTATAACTCACACAAACGAACTGACAAGCGTGTTGAAGAACCGACAAGCATGCGGCTGAACAGGAGAGCGTGCGGCTCAAGAATGGCGTGCGATGAAACCGACAAGCATGCGGCTGAACAGGAGAGCGTGCGGCTCAAGAATGGCGTGCGATGAACCGGCTGACTGCAGGAGTGCAGATGCATAGGAACTTCGACAGGCTTGCTAACCAATAGTAACTCCGACTCCAAAGTCAACAAGTGCTGGCTGCAGGTGTGACAGGCGTGCTGGAGCTGCCCGTGTAGACATACCATCAACCCGCTCAGCCAACTTGTATTGTTTGGCCCTCTGGACCACTGTGGTAAAATCAGTCATCTTCGTCACAGACAAGGCCTGTCGGATCGCGGGCCTTAGGTTTAAAGAAAACCTCATAATCTTGTCACTCGGCGTCTGAACTAACCCAGGGGCGTAAACTGCGAGCTGCCTAAATCTGAGCTCGTACTCCCTGACTAACATGGTGCCCTATGCGAGATTCAAAAACTCGAGTTGCTTAGCCTGTCTCTCAGTCTCTGGAACGTAAGCCTGTAAGAACAACCGTCTGAAGGTGTCCCAACTCTTCACTGTCCCCTGTGTATCCAACACTGAAAGCCACCAGTCCTCTGCATCACTCTCCAGTGTGTGAGCAGCACATAGAACCAGAGACTCCTCATCAAGCTCTAAGAAGCGACTGATTTTCTCGACATTCTTCAGCCAATCTTCGGCCTTCTTCAAGTCAACCCCACCAGTGAATTCCTTAGGCTTTAACTTCATGAACTTCTCTAGCAATCTGATCCGTTGATCAGTGGGGTTCTCCACATCAATAGGAGCAGGTGTAGGCATAGGCTGAGGTACAGCCATTTGAGGTCCTGCTGCCCCTGCAGCTCCATTAGCCTCGGCCCCACTAGTGCCCGCCTCATAACTACCCATATCATATAATACACACAGAAAATATGATAGTAAGGCTTTTAAATTAGTTCCTTTAAGCTTTTTAATCACCTAAATCTCTCACCCAATTCCTAGGTTAAGGTCATCTAAGTCCAATACATAGACCAAACCTAGTAAAATCAGGCTCTGATACCAACTGTGGCGACCCGGCGCCCCGGACCACCAACCCCGCAAGGAATGGCATGCGGAATGCCGGGGCGGGACGCCCGGCGTAGGCATCTCCGACCACTCCTCAACTCCCGTGAGGTGGTTGAGACCCTACGAGCCTTATCTCAAACAACGACATAATATTAAAAGGTACTAAACAAAACTACCCACCGTATTAATCATCAAAGACAAGGGATAATCCATAAAAATGAACCATAAATAAAATCATAATCCCTACAGTCCATTAAGATTGACATACACATAAAGTCCAAAATTGTGGGTACAAATAAAAATCGTCATATGCCCACATGGTTTATCTAACAAGTCCCAACTCACCCATACTACAATGTGGTAAGTGTTATAATTACATAATCCAAAATATAATACTTCATAGTTTAAACACAATTCAATCAAAATGCCTCAGTACTCACATCGAGGCTTTGGATTCTCTCGCAGGCAAGACCCTCAAGATATAACTACTCCTTTGCCCTTATTCGGGACAGAAGGACCTGAAAGAGAAAAATGAGGGTGAGCCAACGGTGCCCAGTGAATAGAATTCAGATATGCTATCAATACTCATCAATAAATATCATGTATGCATGTCAATGTGTAGCATGATTTAAAAGCTCATAACATATAGATATCAAACATTTATAATACGTTCGATGCAAGTAAAAGTTTATCAATTTGGATCCACATTCCACATGCATTGGGTTACTAGTGCACGTCTATTTCACCGTACCGTTGATCCCAATCATTTTTATTTGGGTTACTAGTACACGTCTATTTCACCGTGCCGTTGATCCCAATCATTTCCTTTCTTAAAACCCTCCTATGACAAGATTAAGTCCCCCTATTAGCCAGATAGATGGGCCCAACCAAAGTCATAAGGTTTTCTCAAATAAATGCATCATTCAAAACATTAGAACACATTCATGCTTTCAACATACAACATATAAGTGATATGATGACATAAAAGATATAATCATAAATGAAGTCTACTCACAACCAAGCCTCGCGAGAGTACTTAACCACACACGATCACCAAACCGAATCAACCCAAGTCAAGATCCTGAAACATTCATCAATATCCTACCATACATCAATTTCTATGCTCAATCACATAGACATTACACATCAACCCTAAATCAGCCCACATATAAACAATAGGCCTAAATCTCATCCAATCCCATCATTCAACTCAAATCACATGACTTAGGCCTCTAATGCATAGTTCTCATACATAAACCATTCTATTAATCAAAAATACTGATTTTCAATTCCTTTAGGCATAAACATGCCCAAATTGGGTCACTTAATCACAAATAGGCCTAACCCATGATATGGTCACAACCACCAAATCAGTAGCATAATCAACCCTAATCATGCTTAATTAAACATAAGTTGCATCAATTCAATGATTCTAGGCCAAAAGCATCAAAAGCCCTAAAATATGAAATTTTCCATACTTAGGCCATATTGTCGATTTACACTAGGTCACCATGTTCAGCCATGTATATCACTAATTTTGCATCATGGTTTCATCAACAATGGCAACTAGGTCAACATAGTTGACATGCAAGCTATTTGGAAATGTCTAAGATCATATTCTAAATTTAGGTCCAATACAAGCACCTTACCAATTCTTCATTTAATATTCTGTTCAGATGTATTAATCTACCAATAGAAATATGTAATCACAAAATCAACCGTACAGATTGAAGTATGTGAAGAAACAAACCTTCTGTCCAAATATCAGCCCAATCCAACGGTGGACCGAAAAGATATGTATCTTTGATGAACAAGTGTCTAATCAGACAGTTTCTCCTTTCCTGCTGCAAATACCCGAAATCAAATGGCTATATCACACAAAATACTAATTGTATAAACATCTCCACCGTTCAGATTGTAGAAATATCAGTTTTAAACGACATACCCAAATTTGGTAGCCATCTAACGGTATATTTAGTAGATCTATAAGTTTGACCGAAACGGTGCGAGAAATCTAGACTTTCCGACCAGCTTTGTTTGAGAGGTTAGATCTCTTAGACGAAACCTCTGATCAAGATCTTCACCGACCAGAATGAAGAACCATAAGCTACGAACGTGCTGATAAAATTTGAGCTCAATCTGACCGTATATTCCAAAGATCCACCTCTTTGATGGAAACGTCGCAGGGATCTTCCTCCTGCAACTCTCTCCTTCCTTCTCTTCTTCTTTCCTTTCTCTTCTTTTCTTTCTCTTCTTCTTTCCTTTCTCTCCACTCACCTCTTTCTAGCACTTCCTTGATTCCCTCCTCCACTCACCTCATTTTCTAGAAAATTCTTGGATTCTCTCCTCCACTCACCTCATTTTCTAGCACATTCTTGGATTCTCTCATCCACTCACCTCATTTGCTAGCACATTCTTGGATTCTCTCCTCCACTCACCTCATTTGCTAGCACATTCTTGGATTCTCTCCTCCACTCACCTCATTTGCTAGCACATTCTTGGATTCTAGAAGTGAGCATGGGACACTTGTCCATTTTCATGCACCAACCTTCACATGTGTTGGTCTCATACTACCCATACCAACCACATGTATTTTAACCAATCTCATGCTTCCATGTATTTTAAATGTTCAATCCATTTAATACACCAAATTTTCATTCTCATTTATCCTTTTATTCAATCAATCCTAACCCATATCAATTCATGGTTTAATGAGCCCATGCATAAATCATAACATATGCATTATACTTTAATTTAACATGACTCATATACAATTTATGATACATATATTTATATACATTATCAAGCATCAACTATACAAACATTAAACAATCATCAAACAAACACCAAACATATCAAGACAACACATAGAGTTTGGGCAAAAATGCAATTAGGTTATGGGCTAGATGAAATAATTTTCGGGGAGTCACAGGTATGATCGCACCCATGAGATACGCGACGGAAAACGTATTTAAATGGTGAGATACAGGGAGCAGTTTGCGGGCAGTAGATCTCGTAAAGGCACCGAAAATGAAAAAAAAGTGCACCGAAAACGGACATCGGTAGAAAAAGTTAGTGCCCGTAGAACCAATACGCAGTAGGTAGCGTTTTTCCTGTTTTTATTATATTTTCGCGGCGTTGGATAACGTAAAATAGCAACTGTCAAGAGCGAAAGAAAAAATCAGTCAGAGAGTCTAAAAGGGAGTTCCGACGGGAGGGAAAAAAAAAAGGAAATAGAACGAAAGAAAAAGTAAAAGAGGGGTGCAACACGAGGACTTCCCAGGAGGTCACCCATCCTAGTACTACTCTCGCCCAAGCATGCTTAACTGCGGAGTTCTGATGGGATCCGGTGCATTAGTGCTGGTATGATCGCACCCATGAGATACGCGACGGAAAACGTATTTAAATGGTGAGATACAGGGAGCAATTTGCGGGCAGTAGATCTCGTAAAGGCACCAAAAATGAAAAAAAAGTGCACCGAAAACGGACATCGGTAGAAAAAGTTAGTGCCCGTAGAACCAATACGCAGTAGGTAGCGTTTTTCCTGTTTTTATTATATTTTCGCGGCGTTGGATAACGTAAAATAGCAACTGTCAAGAGCGAAAGAAAAAATCAGTCAGAGAGTCTAAAAGGGAGTTCCGACGGGAGGGAAAAAAAAAAGGAAATAGAACGAAAGAAAAAGTAAAAGAGGGGTGCAACACGAGGACTTCCCAGGAGGTCACCCATCCTAGTGCTACTCTCGCCCAAGCACGCTTAACAGCGGAGTTCTGATGGGATCCGGTGCATTAGTGCTGGTATGATCGCACCCATGAGATACGCGACGGAAAACATATTTAAATGGTGAGATACAGGGAGCAGTTTGCGGGCAGTAGATCTCGTAAAGGCACCGAAAATGAAAAAAAAGTGCACCGAAAACGGACATCGGTAGAAAAAGTTAGTGCCCGTAGAACCAATACGCAGTAGGTAGCGTTTTTCCTGTTTTTATTATATTTTCGCGGCGTTGGATAACGTAAAATAGCAACTGTCAAGAGCGAAAGAAAAAATCAGTCAGAGAGTCTAAAAGGGAGTTCCGACGGGAGGGAAAATAAAAGGAAATAGAACGAAAGAAAAAGTAAAAGAGGGGTGCAACACGAGGACTTCCCAGGAGGTCACCCATCCTAGTACTACTATCGCCCAAGCACGCTTAACTGCGGAGTTCTGATGGGATCCGGTGCATTAGTGCTGGTATGATCGCACCCATGAGATACGCGACGGAAAACGTATTCAAATGGTGAGATACAGGGAGCAGTTTGCGGGCAGTAGATCTCGTAAAGGCACCGAAAATGAAAAAAAAGTGCACCGAAAACGGACATCGGTAGAAAAAGTTAGTGCCCGTAGAACCAATACGCAGTAGGTAGCGTTTTTCCTGTTTTTATTATATTTTCGCGGCGTTGGATAACGTAAAATAGCAACTGTCAAGAGCGAAAGAAAAAATCAGTCAGAGAGTCTAAAAGGGAGTTCCGACGGGAGGGAAAAAAAAAAAGGAAATAGAACGAAAGAAAAAGTAAAAGAGGGGTGCAACACGAGGACTTCCCAGGAGGTCACCCATCCTAGTACTACTCTCGCCCAAGCACGCTTAACTGCGGAGTTCTGATGGGATCCGGTGCATTAGTGCTGGTATGATCGCACCCATGAGATACGCGACGGAAAACGTATTTAAATGGTGAGATACAGGGAGCAGTTTGCGGGCAGTAGATCTCGTAAAGGCACCGAAAATGAAAAAAAAGTGCACCGAAAACGGACATCGGTAGAAAAAGTTAGTGCCCGTAGAACCAATACGCAGTAGGTAGCGTTTTTCCTGTTTTTATTATATTTTCGCGGCGTTGGATAACGTAAAATAGCAACTGTCAAGAGCGAAAGAAAAAATCAGTCAGAGAGTCTAAAAGGGAGATCCGACGGGAGGGAAAAAAAAAAGGAAATAGAACGAAAGAAAAAGTAAAAGAGGGGTGCAACACGAGGACTTCCCAGGAGGTCACCAATCCTAGTACTACTCTCGCCCAAGCACGCTTAACTGCGGAGTTCTGATGGGATCCGGTGCATTAGTGCTGGTATGATCGCACCCATGAGATACGCGACGGAAAACGTATTTAAATGGTGAGATACAGGGAGCAGTTTGCGGGCAGTAGATCTCGTAAAGGCACCGAAAATGAAAAAAAAGTGCACCGAAAACGGACATCGGTAGAAAAAGTTAGTGCCCGTAGAACCAATACGCAGTAGGTAGCGTTTTTCCTGTTTTTATTATATTTTCGCGGCGTTGGATAACGTAAAATAGCAACTGTCAAGAGCGAAAGAAAAAATCAGTCAGAGAGTCTAAAAGGGAGTTCCGACGGGAGGGAAAAAAAAAAGGAAATAGAACGAAAGAAAAAGTAAAAGAGGGGTGCAACACGAGGACTTCCCAGGAGGTCACCCATCCTAGTACTACTCTCGCCCAAGCACGCTTAACTGCGGAGTTCTGATGGGATCCGGTGCATTAGTGCTGGTATGATCGCACCCATGAGATACGCGACGGAAAACGTATTTAAATGGTGTGATACAGGGAGCAGTTTGCGGGCAGTAGATCTCGTAAAGGCACCGAAAATGAAAAAAAAGTGCACCAAAAACGGACATCGGTAGAAAAAGTTAGTGCCCGTAGAACCAATACGCAGTAGGTAGCGTTTTTCCTGTTTTTATTATATTTTCGCGGCGTTGGATAACGTAAAATAGCAACTGTCAAGAGCGAAAGAAAAAATCAGTCAGAGAGTCTAAAAGGGAGTTCCGACGGGAGGGAAAAAAAAAAGGAAATAGAACGAAAGAAAAAGTAAAAGAGGGGTGCAACACGAGGACTTCCCAGGAGGTCACCCATCCTAGGACTACTCTTGCCCAAGCACGCTTAACTGCGGAGTTCTGATGGGATCCGGTGCATTAGTGCTGGTATGATCGCACCCATGAGATACGCGACAGAAAACGTATTTAAATGGTGAGATACAGGGAGCAGTTTGCGGGCAGTAGATCTCGTAAAGGCACCGAAAATGAAAAAAAAGTGCACCGAAAACGGACATCGGTAGAAAAAGTTAGTGCCCGTAGAACCAATACGCAGTAGGTAGCGTTTTTCCTGTTTTTATTATAATTTCGCGGCGTTGGATAACGTAAAATAGCAACTGTCAAGAGCGAAAGAAAAAATCAGTCAGAGAGTCTAAAAGGGAGTTCCGACGGGAGGGAAAAAAAAAGGAAATAGAACGAAAGAAAAAGTAAAAGAGGGGTGCAACACGAGGACTTCCCAGGAGGTCACCCATCCTAGTACTACTCTCGCCCAAGCGCGCTTAACTGCGGAGTTCTGATGGGATCCGGTGCATTAGTGCTGGTATGATCGCACCCATGAGATACGCGACGGAAAACGTATTTAAATGGTGAGATACAGGGAGCAGTTTGCGGGCAGTAGATCTCGTAAAGGCACCGAAAATGAAAAAAAAGTGCACCGAAAACGGACATCGGTAGAAAAATTTAGTGCCCGTAGAACCAATACGCAGTAGGTAGCGTTTTTCCTGTTTTTATTATATTTTCGCGGCGTTGGATAACGTAAAATAGCAACTGTCAAGAGCGAAAGAAAAAATCAGTCAGAGAGTCTAAAAGGGAGTTCCGACGGGAGGGAAAAAAAAAAAGGAAATAGAACGAAAGAAAAAGTAAAAGAGGGGTGCAACACGAGGACTTCCCAGGAGGTCACCCATCCTAGTACTACTCTCGCCCAAGCACGCTTAACTGCGGAGTTCTGATGGGATCCGGTGCATTAGTGCTGGTATGATCGCACCCATGAGATACGCGACGGAAAACGTATTTAAATGGTGAGATACAGGGAGCAGTTTGCGGGCAGTAGATCTCGTAAAGGCACCGAAAATGAAAAAAAAGTGCACCGAAAACGGACATCGGTAGAAAAAGTTAGTGCCCGTAGAACCAATACGCAGTAGGTAGCGTTTTTCCTGTTTTTATTATATTTTCGCGGCGTTGGATAACGTAAAATAGCAACTGTCAAGAGCGAAAGAAAAAATCAGTCAGAGAGTCTAAAAGGGAGATCCGACGGGAGGGAAAAAAAAAAGGAAATAGAACGAAAGAAAAAGTAAAAGAGGGGTGCAACACGAGGACTTCCCAGGAGGTCACCAATCCTAGTACTACTCTCGCCCAAGCACGCTTAACTGCGGAGTTCTGATGGGATCCGGTGCATTAGTGCTGGTATGATCGCACCCATGAGATACGCGACGGAAAACGTATTTAAATGGTGAGATACAGGGAGCAGTTTGCGGGCAGTAGATCTCGTAAAGGCACCGAAAATGAAAAAAAAGTGCACCGAAAACGGACATCGGTAGAAAAAGTTAGTGCCCGTAGAACCAATACGCAGTAGGTAGCGTTTTTCCTGTTTTTATTATATTTTCGCGGCGTTGGATAACGTAAAATAGCAACTGTCAAGAGCGAAAGAAAAAATCAGTCAGAGAGTCTAAAAGGGAGTTCCGACGGGAGGGAAAAAAAAAAGGAAATAGAACGAAAGAAAAAGTAAAAGAGGGGTGCAACACGAGGACTTCCCAGGAGGTCACCCATCCTAGTACTACTCTCGCCCAAGCACGCTTAACTGCGGAGTTCTGATGGGATCCGGTGCATTAGTGCTGGTATGATCGCACCCATGAGATACGCGACGGAAAACGTATTTAAATGGTGTGATACAGGGAGCAGTTTGCGGGCAGTAGATCTCGTAAAGGCACCGAAAATGAAAAAAAAGTGCACCAAAAACGGACATCGGTAGAAAAAGTTAGTGCCCGTAGAACCAATACGCAGTAGGTAGCGTTTTTCCTGTTTTTATTATATTTTCGCGGCGTTGGATAACGTAAAATAGCAACTGTCAAGAGCGAAAGAAAAAATCAGTCAGAGAGTCTAAAAGGGAGTTCCGACGGGAGGGAAAAAAAAAAGGAAATTGAACGAAAGAAAAAGTAAAAGAGGGGTGCAACACGAGGACTTCCCAGGAGGTCACCCATCCTAGTACTACTCTCGCCCAAGCACGCTTAACTGCGGAGTTCTGATGGGATCCGGTGCATTAGTGCTGGTATGATCGCACCCATGAGATACGCGACGGAAAACGTATTTAAATGGTGAGATTCAGGGAGCAGTTTGCGGGCAGTAGATCTCGTAAAGGCACCGAAAATGAAAAAAAAGTGCACCGAAAACGGACATCGGTAGAAAAAGTTAGTGCCCGTAGAACCAATACGCAGTAGGTAGCGTTTTTCCTGTTTTTATTATATTTTCGCGGCGTTGGATAACGTAAAATAGCAACTGTCAAGAGCGAAAGAAAAAATCAGTCAGAGAGTCTAAAAGGGAGTTCCGACGGGAGGGAAAAAAAAAAGGAAATATAACGAAAGAAAAAGTAAAAGAGGGGTGCAACACGAGGACTTCCCAGGAGGTCACCCATCCTAGTACTACTCTCGCCCAAGCACGCTTAACTGCGGAGTTCTGATGGGATCCGGTGCATTAGTGCTGGTATGATCGCACCCATGAGATACGCGACGGAAAACGTATTTAAATGGTGTGATACAGGGAGCAGTTTGCGGGCAGTAGATCTCGTAAAGGCACCGAAAATGAAAAAAAAGTGCACCAAAAACGGACATCGGTAGAAAAAGTTAGTGCCCGTAGAACCAATACGCAGTAGGTAGCGTTTTTCCTGTTTTTATTATATTTTCGCGGCGTTGGATAACGTAAAATAGCAACTGTCAAGAGCGAAAGAAAAAATCAGTCAGAGAGTCTAAAAGGGAGTTCCGACGGGAGGGAAAAAAAAAAGGAAATTGAACGAAAGAAAAAGTAAAAGAGGGGTGCAACACGAGGACTTCCCAGGAGGTCACCCATCCTAGTACTACTCTCGCCCAAGCACGCTTAACTACGGAGTTCTGATGGGATCCGGTGCATTAGTGCTGGTATGATCGCACCCATGAGATACGCGACGGAAAACGTATTTAAATGGTGAGATTCAGGGAGCAGTTTGCGGGCAGTAGATCTCGTAAAGGCACCGAAAATGAAAAAAAAGTGCACCGAAAACGGACATCGGTAGAAAAAGTTAGTGCCCGTAGAACCAATACGCAGTAGGTAGCGTTTTTCCTGTTTTTATTATATTTTCGCGGCGTTGGATAACGTAAAATAGCAACTGTCAAGAGCGAAAGAAAAAATCAGTCAGAGAGTCTAAAAGGGAGTTCCGACGGGAGGGAAAAAAAAATGGAAATAGAACGAAAGAAAAAGTAAAAGAGGGGTGCAACACGAGGACTTCCCAGGAGGTCACCCATCCTAGTACTACTCTCGCCCAAGCACGCTTAACTACGGAGTTCTGATGGGATCCGGTGCATTAGTGCTGGTATGATCGCACCCATGAGATACGCGACGGAAAACGTATTTAAATGGTGAGATACAGGGAGCAGTTTGCGGGCAGTAGATCTCGTAAAGGCACCGAAAATGAAAAAAAAGTGCACCGAAAACGGACATCGGTAGAAAAAGTTAGTGCCCGTAGAACCAATACGCAGTAGGTAGCGTTTTTCCTGTTTTTATTATATTTTCGCGGCGTTGGATAACGTAAAATAGCAACTGTCAAGAGCGAAAGAAAAAATCAGTCAGAGAGTCTAAAAGGGAGTTCCGACGGGAGGGAAAAAAAAAAGGAAATATAACGAAAGAAAAAGTAAAAAAGGGGTGCAACACGAGGACTTCCCAGGAGGTCACCCATCCTAGTACTACTCTCGCCCAAGCACGCTTAACTGCGGAGTTCTGATGGGATCCGGTGCATTAGTGCTGGTATGATCGCACCCATGAGATACGCGACGGAAAACGTATTTAAATGGTGAGATACAGGGAGCAGTTTGCGGGCAGTAGATCTCGTAAAGGCACCGAAAATGAAAAAAAAGTGCACCGAAAACGGACATCGGTAGAAAAAGTTAGTGCCCGTAGAACCAATACGCAGTAGGTAGCGTTTTTCCTGTTTTTATTATATTTTCGCGGCGTTGGATAACGTAAAATAGCAACTGTCAAGAGCGAAAGAAAAAATCAGTCAGAGAGTCTAAAAGGGAGTTCCGACGGGAGGGAAAAAAAAAGGAAATAGAACGAAAGAAAAAGTAAAAGAGGGGTGCAACATGAGGACTTCCCAGGAGGTCACCCATCCTAGTACTACTCTCGCCCAAGCACGCTTAACTGCGGAGTTCTGATGGGATCCGGTGCAGTAGTGCTGGTATGATCGCACCCATGAGATACGCGACGGAAAACGTATTTAAATGGTGAGATACAGGGAGCAGTTTGCGGGCAGTAGATCTCGTAAAGGCACCGAAAATGAAAAAAAAGTGCACCAAAAACGGGCATCGGTAGAAAAAGTTAGTGCCCGTAGAACCAATACGCAGTAGGTAGCGTTTTTCCTGTTTTTATTATATTTTCGCGGCGTTGGATAACGTAAAATAGCAACTGTCAAGAGCGAAAGAAAAAATCAGTCAGAGAGTCTAAAAGGGAGTTCCGACGGGAGGGAAAAAAAAAAGGAAATAGAACGAAAGAAAAAGTAAAAGAGGGGTGCAACACGAGGACTTCCCAGGAGGTCACCCATCCTAGTACTACTCTCGCCCAAGAACGCTTAACTGCGGAGTTCTGATGGGATCCGGTGCATTAGTGCTGGTATGATCGCACCCATGAGATACGCGACGGAAAACGTATTTAAATGGTGAGATACAGGGAGCAGTTTGCGGGCAGTAGATCTCGTAAAGGCACCGAAAATGAAAAAAAAGTGCACCGAAAACGGACATCGGTAGAAAAAGTTAGTGCCCGTAGAAACAATACGCAGTAGGTAGCGTTTTTCCTGTTTTTATTATATTTTCGCGGCGTTGGATAACGTAAAATAGCAACTGTCAAGAGCGAAAGAAAAAATCAGTCAGAGAGTCTAAAAGGGAGTTCCGACGGGAGGGAAAAAAAAAAGGAAATAGAACGAAAGAAAAAGTAAAAGAGGGGTGCAACACGAGGACTTCCAAGGAGGTCACCCATCCTAGTACTACTCTCGCCCAAGAACGCTTAACTGCGGAGTTCTGATGGGATCCGGTGCATTAGTGCTGGTATGATCGCACCCATGAGATACGCGACGGAAAACGTATTTAAATGGTGAGATACAGGGAGCAGTTTGCGGGCAGTATATCTCGTAAAGGCACCGAAAATGAAAAAAAAAGTGCACCGAAAACGGACATCGGTAGAAAAAGTTAGTGCCCGTAGAAACAATACGCAGTAGGTAGCGTTTTTCCTGTTTTTATTATATTTTCGCGGCGTTGGATAACGTAAAATAGCAACTGTCAAGAGCGAAAGAAAAAATCAGTTAGAGAGTCTAAAAGGGAGTTCCGACGGGAGGGAAAAAAAAAAGGAAATAGAACGAAAGAAAAAGTAAAAGAGGGGTGCAACACGAGGACTTCCCAGGAGGTCACCCATCCTAGTACTACTCTCGCCCAAGCACGCTTAGCTGCGGAGTTCTGATGGGATCCGGTGCATTAGTGCTGGTATGATCGCACCCATGAGATACGCGACGGAAAACGTATTTAAATGGTGAGATACAGGGAGCAGTTTGCGGGCAGTAGATCTCGTAAAGGCACCGAAAATGAAAAAAAAGTGCACCGAAAACGGACATCGGTAGAAAAAGTTAGTGCCCGTAGAACCAATACGCAGTAGGTAGCGTTTTTCCTGTTTTTATTATATTTTCGCGGCGTTGGATAACGTAAAATAGCAACTGTCAAGAGCGAAAGAAAAAATCAGTCAGAGAGTCTAAAAGGGAGTTCCGACGGGAGGGAAAAAAAAATGGAAATAGAACGAAAGAAAAAGTAAAAGAGGGGTGCAACACGAGGACTTCCCAGGAGGTCACCCATCCTAGTACTACTCTCGCCCAAGCACGCTTAACTACGGAGTTCTGATGGGATCCGGTGCATTAGTGCTGGTATGATCGCACCCATGAGATACGCGACGGAAAACGTATTTAAATGGTGAGATACAGGGAGCAGTTTGCGGGCAGTAGATCTCGTAAAGGCACCGAAAATGAAAAAAAAGTGCACCGAAAACGGACATCGGTAGAAAAAGTTAGTGCCCGTAGAACCAATACGCAGTAGGTAGCGTTTTTCCTGTTTTTATTATATTTTCGCGGCGTTGGATAACGTAAAATAGCAACTGTCAAGAGCGAAAGAAAAAATCAGTCAGAGAGTCTAAAAGGGAGTTCCGACGGGAGGGAAAAAAAAAAGGAAATATAACGAAAGAAAAAGTAAAAAAGGGGTGCAACACGAGGACTTCCCAGGAGGTCACCCATCCTAGTACTACTCTCGCCCAAGCACGCTTAACTGCGGAGTTCTGATGGGATCCGGTGCATTAGTGCTGGTATGATCGCACCCATGAGATACGCGACGGAAAACGTATTTAAATGGTGAGATACAGGGAGCAGTTTGCGGGCAGTAGATCTCGTAAAGGCACCGAAAATGAAAAAAAAGTGCACCGAAAACGGACATCGGTAGAAAAAGTTAGTGCCCGTAGAACCAATACGCAGTAGGTAGCGTTTTTCCTGTTTTTATTATATTTTCGCGGCGTTGGATAACGTAAAATAGCAACTGTCAAGAGCGAAAGAAAAAATCAGTCAGAGAGTCTAAAAGGGAGTTCCGACGGGAGGGAAAAAAAAAGGAAATAGAACGAAAGAAAAAGTAAAAGAGGGGTGCAACATGAGGACTTCCCAGGAGGTCACCCATCCTAGTACTACTCTCGCCCAAGCACGCTTAACTGCGGAGTTCTGATGGGATCCGGTGCAGTAGTGCTGGTATGATCGCACCCATGAGATACGCGACGGAAAACGTATTTAAATGGTGAGATACAGGGAGCAGTTTGCGGGCAGTAGATCTCGTAAAGGCACCGAAAATGAAAAAAAAGTGCACCAAAAACGGGCATCGGTAGAAAAAGTTAGTGCCCGTAGAACCAATACGCAGTAGGTAGCGTTTTTCCTGTTTTTATTATATTTTCGCGGCGTTGGATAACGTAAAATAGCAACTGTCAAGAGCGAAAGAAAAAATCAGTCAGAGAGTCTAAAAGGGAGTTCCGACGGGAGGGAAAAAAAAAAGGAAATAGAACGAAAGAAAAAGTAAAAGAGGGGTGCAACACGAGGACTTCCCAGGAGGTCACCCATCCTAGTACTACTCTCGCCCAAGAACGCTTAACTGCGGAGTTCTGATGGGATCCGGTGCATTAGTGCTGGTATGATCGCACCCATGAGATACGCGACGGAAAACGTATTTAAATGGTGAGATACAGGGAGCAGTTTGCGGGCAGTAGATCTCGTAAAGGCACCGAAAATGAAAAAAAAGTGCACCGAAAACGGACATCGGTAGAAAAAGTTAGTGCCCGTAGAAACAATACGCAGTAGGTAGCGTTTTTCCTGTTTTTATTATATTTTCGCGGCGTTGGATAACGTAAAATAGCAACTGTCAAGAGCGAAAGAAAAAATCAGTCAGAGAGTCTAAAAGGGAGTTCCGACGGGAGGGAAAAAAAAAGGAAATAGAACGAAAGAAAAAGTAAAAGAGGGGTGCAACACGAGGACTTCCAAGGAGGTCACCCATCCTAGTACTACTCTCGCCCAAGAACGCTTAACTGCGGAGTTCTGATGGGATCCGGTGCATTAGTGCTGGTATGATCGCACCCATGAGATACGCGACGGAAAACGTATTTAAATGGTGAGATACAGGGAGCAGTTTGCGGGCAGTATATCTCGTAAAGGCACCGAAAATGAAAAAAAAAGTGCACCGAAAACGGACATCGGTAGAAAAAGTTAGTGCCCGTAGAAACAATACGCAGTAGGTAGCGTTTTTCCTGTTTTTATTATATTTTCGCGGCGTTGGATAACGTAAAATAGCAACTGTCAAGAGCGAAAGAAAAAATCAGTTAGAGAGTCTAAAAGGGAGTTCCGACGGGAGGGAAAAAAAAAAGGAAATAGAACGAAAGAAAAAGTAAAAGAGGGGTGCAACACGAGGACTTCCCAGGAGGTCACCCATCCTAGTACTACTCTCGCCCAAGCACGCTTAGCTGCGGAGTTCTGATGGGATCCGGTGCATTAGTGCTGGTATGATCGCACCCATGAGATACGCGACGGAAAACGTATTTAAATGGTGAGATACAGGGAGCAGTTTGCGGGCAGTAGATCTCGTAAAGGCACCGAAAATGAAAAAAAAGTGCACCGAAAACGGATATCGGTAGAAAAAGTTAGTGCCCGTAGAACCAATACGCAGTAGGTAGCGTTTTTCCTGTTTTTATTATATTTTCGCGGCGTTGGATAACGTAAAATAGCAACTGTCAAGAGCGAAAGAAAAAATCAGTCAGAGAGTCTAAAAGGGAGTTCCGACGGGAGGGAAAAAAAAAGGAAATAGAACGAAAGAAAAAGTAAAAGAGGGGTGCAACACGAGGACTTCCCAGGAGGTCACCCATCCTAGTACTACTCTCGCCCAAGCACGCTTAACTGCGGAGTTCTGATGGGATCCGGTGCATTAGTGCTGGTATGATCGCACCCATGAGATACGCGACGGAAAACGTATTTAAATGGTGAGATACAGGGAGCAGTTTGCGGGCAGTAGATCTCGTAAAGGCACCGAAAATGAAAAAAAAGTGCACCGAAAACGGACATCGGTAGAAAAAGTTAGTGCCCGTAGAACCAATACGCAGTAGGTAGCATTTTTCCTGTTTTTATTATATTTTCGCGGCGTTGGATAACGTAAAATAGCAACTGTCAAGAGCGAAAGAAAAAATCAGTCAGAGAGTCTAAAAGGGAGTTCCGACGGGAGGGAAAAAAAAAAGGAAATAGAACGAAAGAAAAAGTAAAAGAGGGGTGCAACACGAGGACTTCCCAGGAGGTCACCCATCGTAGTACTACTCTCGCCCAAGCACGCTTAACTGCGGAGTTCTGATGAGATCCGGTGCATTAGTGCTGGTATGATCGCACCCATGAGATATGCGACGGAAAACGTATTTAAATGGTGAGATACAGGGAGCAGTTTGCGGGCAGTAGATCTCGTAAAGGCACCGAAAATGAAAAAAAAAGTGCACCGAAAACGGACATCGGTAGAATAAGTTAGTGCCCGTAGAAACAATACGCAGTAGGTAGCGTTTTTCCTGTTTTTATTATATTTTCGCGGCGTTGGATAACGTAAAATAGCAACTGTCAAGAGCGAAAGAAAAAATCAGTTAGAGAGTCTAAAAGGGAGTTCCGACGGGAGGGAAAAAAAAAAGGAAATAGAACGAAAGAAAAAGTAAAAGAGGGGTGCAACACGAGGACTTCCCAGGAGGTCACCCATCCTAGTACTACTCTCGCCCAAGCACGCTTAGCTGCGGAGTTCTGATGGGATCCGGTGCATTAGTGCTGGTATGATCGCACCCATGAGATACGCGACGGAAAACGTATTTAAATGGTGAGATACAGGGAGCAGTTTGCGGGCAGTAGATCTCGTAAAGGCACCGAAAATGAAAAAAAAGTGCACCGAAAACGGACATCGGTAGAAAAAGTTAGTGCCCGTAGAACCAATACGCAGTAGGTAGCGTTTTTCCTGTTTTTATTATATTTTCGCGGCGTTGGATAACGTAAAATAGCAACTGTCAAGAGCGAAAGAAAAAATCAGTCAGAGAGTCTAAAAGGGAGTTCCGACGGGAGGGAAAAAAAAAAGGAAATAGAACGAAAGAAAAAGTAAAAGAGGGGTGCAACACGAGGACTTCCCAGGAGGTCACCCATCCTATTACTACTCTCGCCCAAGCACGCTTAACTGCGGAGTTCTGATGGGATCCGGTGCATTAGTGCTGGTATGATCGCACCCATTAGATACGCGACGGAAAACGTATTTAAATGGTGAGATACAGGGAGCAGTTTGCGGGCAGTAGATCTCGTAAAGGCACCGAAAATGAAAAAAAAGTGCACCGAAAACGGACATCGGTAGAAAAAGTTAGTGCCCGTAGAACCAATACGCAGTAGGTAGCGTTTTTCCTGTTTTTATTATATTTTCGCGGCGTTGGATAACGTAAAATAGCAACTGTCAAGAGCGAAAGAAAAAATCAGTCAGAGAGTCTAAAAGGGAGTTCGGACGGGAGGGAAAAAAAAAAGGAAATAGAACGAAAGAAAAAGTAAAAGAGGGGTGCAACACGAGGACTTCCCAGGAGGTCACCCATCCTAGTACTACTCTCGCCCAAGCACGCTTAACTGCGGAGTTCTGATGGGATCCGATGCATTAGTGCTGGTATGATCGCACCCATGAGATACGCGACGGAAAACGTATTTAAATGGTGAGATACAGGGAGCAGTTTGCGGGCAGTAGATCTCGTAAAGGCACCGAAAATGAAAAAAAAGTGCACCGAAAACGGACATCGGTAGAAAAAGTTAGTGCCCGTAGAACCAATACGCAGTAGGTAGCGTTTTTCCTGTTTTTATTATATTTTCGCGGCGTTGGATAACGTAAAATAGCAACTGTCAAGAGCGAAAGAAAAAATCAGTCAGAGAGTCTAAAAGGGAGTTCCGACGGGAGGGAAAAAAAAAAAGGAAATAGAACGAAAGAAAAAGTAAAAGAGGGGTGCAACACGAGGACTTCCCAGGAGGTCACCCATCCTAGTACTACTCTCGCCCAAGCACGCTTAACTGCGGAGATCTGATGGGATCCGGTGCATTAGTGCTGGTATGATCGCACCCATGAGAAACGCGACGGAAAACGTATTTAAATGGTGAGATACAGGGAGCAGTTTGCGGGCAGTATATCTCGTAAAGGCACCGAAAATGAAAAAAAAAGTGCACCGAAAACGGACATCGGTAGAAAAAGTTAGTGCCCGTAGAAACAATACGCAGTAGGTAGCGTTTTTCCTGTTTTTATTATATTTTCGCGGCGTTGGATAACGTAAAATAGCAACTGTCAAGAGCGAAAGAAAAAATCAGTTAGAGAGTCTAAAAGGGAGTTCCGACGGGAGGGAAAAAAAAAAGGAAATAGAACGAAAGAAAAAGTAAAAGAGGGGTGCAACACGAGGACTTCCCAGGAGGTCACCCATCCTAGTACTACTCTCGCCCAAGCACGCTTAGCTGCGGAGTTCTGATGGGATCCGGTGCATTAGTGCTGGTATGATCGCACCCATGAGATACGCGACGGAAAACGTATTTAAATGGTGAGATACAGGGAGCAGTTTGCGGGCAGTAGATCTCGTAAAGGCACCGAAAATGAAAAAAAAGTGCACCGAAAACGGATATCGGTAGAAAAAGTTAGTGCCCGTAGAACCAATACGCAGTAGGTAGCGTTTTTCCTGTTTTTATTATATTTTCGCGGCGTTGGATAACGTAAAATAGCAACTGTCAAGAGCGAAAGAAAAAATCAGTCAGAGAGTCTAAAAGGGAGTTCCGACGGGAGGGAAAAAAAAAGGAAATAGAACGAAAGAAAAAGTAAAAGAGGGGTGCAACACGAGGACTTCCCAGGAGGTCACCCATCCTAGTACTACTCTCGCCCAAGCACGCTTAACTGCGGAGTTCTGATGGGATCCGGTGCATTAGTGCTGGTATGATCGCACCCATGAGATACGCGACGGAAAACGTATTTAAATGGTGAGATACAGGGAGCAGTTTGCGGGC
Organism: Paratinospora sagittata; assembly: GCA_035771175.1. Lineage (NCBI taxonomy): Eukaryota > Viridiplantae > Streptophyta > Magnoliopsida > Ranunculales > Menispermaceae > Paratinospora > Paratinospora sagittata. The sequence continues at coordinate 27,026,398 of CM069610.1, forward strand.
AGTAGATCTCGTAAAGGCACCGAAAATGAAAAAAAAGTGCACCGAAAACGGACATCGGTAGAAAAAGTTAGTGCCCGTAGAACCAATACGCAGTAGGTAGCGTTTTTCCTGTTTTTATTATACTTTCGCGGCGTTGGATAACGTAAAATAGCAACTGTCAAGAGCGAAAGAAAAAATCAGTCAGAGAGTCTAAAAGGGAGTTCCGACGGGAGGGAAAAAAAAAAGGAAATAGAACGAAAGAAAAAGTAAAAGAGGGGTGCAACACGAGGACTTCCCAGGAGGTCACCCATCGTAGTACTACTCTCGCCCAAGCACGCTTAACTGCGGAGTTCTGATGAGATCCGGTGCATTAGTGCTGGTATGATCGCACCCATGAGATATGCGACGGAAAACGTATTTAAATGGTGAGATACAGGGAGCAGTTTGCGGGCAGTAGATCTCGTAAAGGCACCGAAAATGAAAAAAAAAGTGCACCGAAAACGGACATCGGTAGAATAAGTTAGTGCCCGTAGAAACAATACGCAGTAGGTAGCGTTTTTCCTGTTTTTATTATATTTTCGCGGCGTTGGATAACGTAAAATAGCAACTGTCAAGAGCGAAAGAAAAAATCAGTTAGAGAGTCTAAAAGGGAGTTCCGACGGGAGGGAAAAAAAAAAGGAAATAGAACGAAAGAAAAAGTAAAAGAGGGGTGCAACACGAGGACTTCCCAGGAGGTCACCCATCCTAGTACTACTCTCGCCCAAGCACGCTTAGCTGCGGAGTTCTGATGGGATCCGGTGCATTAGTGCTGGTATGATCGCACCCATGAGATACGCGACGGAAAACGTATTTAAATGGTGAGATACAGGGAGCAGTTTGCGGGCAGTAGATCTCGTAAAGGCACCGAAAATGAAAAAAAAGTGCACCGAAAACGGACATCGGTAGAAAAAGTTAGTGCCCGTAGAACCAATACGCAGTAGGTAGCGTTTTTCCTGTTTTTATTATATTTTCGCGGCGTTGGATAACGTAAAATAGCAACTGTCAAGAGCGAAAGAAAAAATCAGTCAGAGAGTCTAAAAGGGAGTTCCGACGGGAGGGAAAAAAAAAAGGAAATAGAACGAAAGAAAAAGTAAAAGAGGGGTGCAACACGAGGACTTCCCAGGAGGTCACCCATCCTATTACTACTCTCGCCCAAGCACGCTTAACTGCGGAGTTCTGATGGGATCCGGTGCATTAGTGCTGGTATGATCGCACCCATTAGATACGCGACGGAAAACGTATTTAAATGGTGAGATACAGGGAGCAGTTTGCGGGCAGTAGATCTCGTAAAGGCACCGAAAATGAAAAAAAAGTGCACCGAAAACGGACATCGGTAGAAAAAGTTAGTGCCCGTAGAACCAATACGCAGTAGGTAGCGTTTTTCCTGTTTTTATTATATTTTCGCGGCGTTGGATAACGTAAAATAGCAACTGTCAAGAGCGAAAGAAAAAATCAGTCAGAGAGTCTAAAAGGGAGTTCGGACGGGAGGGAAAAAAAAAAGGAAATAGAACGAAAGAAAAAGTAAAAGAGGGGTGCAACACGAGGACTTCCCAGGAGGTCACCCATCCTAGTACTACTCTCGCCCAAGCACGCTTAACTGCGGAGTTCTGATGGGATCCGATGCATTAGTGCTGGTATGATCGCACCCATGAGATACGCGACGGAAAACGTATTTAAATGGTGAGATACAGGGAGCAGTTTGCGGGCAGTAGATCTCGTAAAGGCACCGAAAATGAAAAAAAAGTGCACCGAAAACGGACATCGGTAGAAAAAGTTAGTGCCCGTAGAACCAATACGCAGTAGGTAGCGTTTTTCCTGTTTTTATTATATTTTCGCGGCGTTGGATAACGTAAAATAGCAACTGTCAAGAGCGAAAGAAAAAATCAGTCAGAGAGTCTAAAAGGGAGTTCCGACGGGAGGGAAAAAAAAAAAGGAAATAGAACGAAAGAAAAAGTAAAAGAGGGGTGCAACACGAGGACTTCCCAGGAGGTCACCCATCCTAGTACTACTCTCGCCCAAGCACGCTTAACTGCGGAGATCTGATGGGATCCGGTGCATTAGTGCTGGTATGATCGCACCCATGAGAAACGCGACGGAAAACGTATTTAAATGGTGAGATACAGGGAGCAGTTTGCGGGCAGTAGATCTCGTAAAGGCACCGAAAATGAAAAAAAAGTGCACCGAAAACGGACATCGGTAGAAAAAGTTAGTGCCCGTAGAACCAATACGCAGTAGGTAGCGTTTTTCCTGTTTTTATTATATTTTCGCGGCGTTGGATAACGTAAAATAGCAACTGTCAAGAGCGAAAGAAAAAATCAGTCAGAGAGTCTAAAAGGGAGTTCCGACGGGAGGGAAAAAAAAAAAGGAAATAGAACGAAAGAAAAAGTAAAAGAGGGGTGCAACACGAGGACTTCCCAGGAGGTCACCCATCCTAGTACTACTCTCCCCCAAGCACGCTTAACTGCGGAGTTCTGATGGGATCCGGTGCATTAGTGCTGGTATGATCGCACCCATGAGATACGCGACGGAAAACGTATTTAAATGGTGAGATACAGGGAGCAGTTTGCGGGCAGTAGATCTCGTAAAGGCACCGAAAATGAAAAAAAAGTGCACCGAAAACGGACATCGGTAGAAAAAGTTAGTGCCCGTAGAACCAATACGCAGTAGGTAGCGTTTTTCCTGTTTTTATTATATTTTCGCGGCGTTGGATAACGTAAAATAGCAACTGTCAAGAGCGAAAGAAAAAATCAGTCAGAGAGTCTAAAAGGGAGTTCGGACGGGAGGGAAAAAAAAAAGGAAATAGAACGAAAGAAAAAGTAAAAGAGGGGTGCAACACGAGGACTTCCCAGGAGGTCACCCATCCTAGTACTACTCTCGCCCAAGAACGCTTAACTGCGGAGTTCTAATGGGATCCGGTGCATTAGTGCTGGTATGATCGCACCAATGAGATACGCGACGGAAAACGTATTTAAATGGTGAGATACAGGGAGCAGTTTGCGGGCAGTAGATCTCGTAAAGGCACCGAAAATGAAAAAAAAGTGCACCGAAAACGGACATCGGTAGAAAAAGTTAGTGCCCGTAGAAACAATACGCAGTAGGTAGCGTTTTTCCTGTTTTTATTATATTTTCGCGGCGTTGGATAACGTAAAATAGCAACTGTCAAAAGCGAAAGAAAAAATCAGTTAGAGAGTCTAAAAGGGAGTTCCGACGGGAGGGAAAAAAAAAAGGAAATAGAACGAAAGAAAAAGTAAAAGAGGGGTGCAACACGAGGGCTTCCCAGGAGGTCACCCATCCTAGTACTACTCTCGCCCAAGCACGCTTAGCTGCGGAGTTCTGATGGGATCCGGTGCATTAGTGCTGGTATGATCGCACCCATGAGATACGCGACGGAAAACGTATTTAAATGGTGAGATACAGGGAGCAGTTTGCGGGCAGTAGATCTCGTAAAGGCACCGAAAATGAAAAAAAAGTGCACCGAAAACGGACATCGGTAGAAAAAGTTAGTGCCCGTAGAACCAATACGCAGTAGGTAGCGTTTTTCCTGTTTTTATTATATTTTCGCGGCGTTGGATAACGTAAAATAGCAACTGTCAAGAGCGAAAGAAAAAATCAGTCAGAGAGTCTAAAAGGGAGTTCCGACGGGAGGGAAAAAAAAAAGGAAATAGAACGAAAGAAAAAGTAAAAGAGGGGTGCAACACGAGGACTTCCCAGGAGGTCACCCATCCAAGTACTACTCTCGCCCAACCACGCTTAACTGCGGAGTTCTGATGGGATCCGATGCATTAGTGCTGGTATGATCGCACCCATGAGATACGCGACGGAAAACGTATTTAAATGGTGAGATACAGGGAGCAGTTTGCGGGCAGTAGATCTCGTAAAGGCACCGAAAATGAAAAAAAAGTGCACCGAAAACGGACATCGGTAGAAAAAGTTAGTGCCCGTAGAACCAATACGCAGTAGGTAGCGTTTTTCCTGTTTTTATTATATTTTCGCGGCGTTGGATAACGTAAAATAGCAACTGTCAAGAGCGAAAGAAAAAATCAGTCAGAGAGTCTGAAAGGGAGTTCCGACGGGAGGGAAAAAAAAAAGGAAATAGAACGAAAGAAAAAGTAAAAGAGGGGTGCAACACGAGGACTTCCTAGGAGGTCACCCATCCTAGTACTACTCTCGCCCAAGCACGCTTAACTGCGGAGTTCTGATGGGATCCGGTGCATTAGTGCTGGTATGATCGCACCCATGAGATACGCGACGGAAAACGTATTTAAATGGTGAGATACAGGGAGCAGTTTGCGGGCAATAGATCTCGTAAAGGCACCGAAAATGAAAAAAAAGTGCACCGAAACGGACATCGGTAGAAAAAGTTAGTGCCCGTATAACCAATACGCAGTAGGTAGCGTTTTTCCTGTTTTTATTATATTTTCGCGGCGTTGGATAACGTAAAATAGCAACTGTCAAGAGCGAAAGAAAAAATCAGTCAGAGAGTCTAAAAGGGAGTTCCGACGGGAGGGAAAAAAAAGGAAATAGAACGAAAGAAAAAGTAAAAGAGGGGTGCAACACGAGGACTTCCCAGGAGGTCACCCATCCTAGTACTACTCTCGCCCAAGCACGCTTAACTGCGGAGTTCTGATGGGATCCGGTGCATTAGTGCTGGTATGATCGCACCCATGAGATACGCGACGGAAAACGTATTTAAATGGTGAGATACAGGGAGCAGTTTGCAGGCAGTAGATCTCGTAAAGGCACCGAAAATGAAAAAAAAGTGCACCAAAAACGGACATCGGTAGAAAAAGTTAGTGCCCGTAGAACCAATACGCAGTAGGTAGCGTTTTTCCTGTTTTTATTATTTTTTCGCGGCGTTGGATAACGTAAAATAGCAACTGTCAAGAGCGAAAGAAAAAATCAGTCAGAGAGTCTAAAAGGGAGTTTCGACGGGAGGGAAAAAAAAAAGGAAATAGAACGAAAGAAAAAGTAAAAGAGGGGTGCAACACGAGGACTTCCCAGGAGGTCACCCATCCTAGTACTACTCTCGCCCAAGCACGCTTAACTGCGGAGTTCTGATGGGATCCGGTGCATTAGTGCTGGTATGATCGCACCCATGAGATACGCGACGGAAAACGTATTTAAATGGTGAGATACAGGGAGCAGTTTGCGGGCAGTAGATCTCGTAAAGGCACCGAAAATGAAAAAAAAGTGCACCGAAAACGGACATCGGTAGAAAAAGTTAGTGCCCGTAGAACCAATACGCAGTAGGTAGCGTTTTTCCTGTTTTTATTATATTTTCGCGGCGTTGGATAACGTAAAATAGCAACTGTCAAGAGCGAAATAAAAAATCAGTCAGAGAGTCTGAAAGGGAGTTCCGACGGGAGGGAAAAAAAAAAGGAAATAGAACGAAAGAAAAAGTAAAAGAGGGGTGCAACACGAGGACTTCCTAGGAGGTCACCCATCCTAGTACTACTCTCGCCCAAGCACGCTTAACTGCGGAGTTCTGATGGGATCCGGTGCATTAGTGCTGGTATGATCGCACCCATGAGATACGCGACGGAAAACGTATTTAAATGGTGAGATACAGGGAGCAGTTTGCGGGCAGTAGATCTCGTAAAGGCACCGAAAATGAAAAAAAAGTGCACCGAAACGGACATCGGTAGAAAAAGTTAGTGCCCGTAGAACCAATACGCAGTAGGTAGCGTTTTTCCTGTTTTTATTATATTTTCGCGGCGTTGGATAACGTAAAATAGCAACTGTCAAGAGCGAAAGAAAAAATCAGTCAGAGAGTCTAAAAGGGAGTTCCGACGGGAGGGAAAAAAAAGGAAATAGAACGAAAGAAAAAGTAAAAGAGGGGTGCAACACGAGGACTTCCCAGGAGGTCACCCATCCTAGTACTACTCTCGCCCAAGCACGCTTAACTGCGGAGTTCTGATGGGATCCGGTGCATTAGTGCTGGTATGATCGCACCCATGAGATGCGCGACGGAAAACGTATTTAAATGGTGAGATACAGGGAGCAGTTTGCAGGCAGTAGATCTCGTAAAGGCACCGAAAATGAAAAAAAAGTGCACCGAAAACGGACATCGGTAGAAAAAGTTAGTGCCCGTAGAACCAATACGCAGTAGGTAGCGTTTTTCCTGTTTTTATTATTTTTTCGCGGCGTTGGATAACGTAAAATAGCAACTGTCAAGAGCGAAAGAAAAAATCAGTCAGAGAGTCTAAAAGGGAGTTTCGACGGGAGGGAAAAAAAAAAGGAAATAGAACGAAAGAAAAAGTAAAAGAGGGGTGCAACACGAGGACTTCCCAGGAGGTCACCCATCCTAGTACTACTCTCGCCCAAGCACGCTTAACTGCGGAGTTCTGATGGGATCCGTTGCATTAGTGCTGGTATGATCGCACCCATGAGATACGCGACGGAAAACGTATTTAAATGGTGAGATACAGGGAGCAGTTTGCGGGCAGTAGATCTCGTAAAGGCACCGAAAATGAAAAAAAAGTGCACCGAAAACGGACATCGGTAGAAAAAGTTAGGGCCCGTAGAACCAATACGCAGTAGGTAGCGTTTTTCCTGTTTTTATTATATTTTCGCGGCGTTGGATAACGTAAAATAGCAACTGTCAAGAGCGAAAGAAAAAATCAGTCAGAGAGTCTAAAAGGGAGTTCCGACGGGAGGGAGAAAAAAAAGGAAATAGAACGAAAGAAAAAGTAAAAGAGGGGTGCAACACGAGGACTTCCTAAGAGGTCACCCATCCTAGTACTACACTCGCCCAAGCACGCTTAACTGCGGAGTTCTGATGGGATCCGGTGCATTAGTGCTGGTATGATCGCACCCATGAGATACGCGACGGAAAACGTATTTAAATGGTGAGATACAGGGAGCAGTTTGCAGGCAGTAGATCTCGTAAAGGCACCGAAAATGAAAAAAAAGTGCACCGAAAACGGACATCGGTAGAAAAAGTTAGTGCCCGTAGAACCAATACGCAGTAGGTAGCGTTTTTCCGGTTTTTATTATTTTTTCGCGGCGTTGGATAACGTAAAATAGCAACTGTCAAGAGCGAAAGAAAAAATCAGTCAGAGAGTCTAAAAGGGAGTTCCGACGGGAGGGAGAAAAAAAAGGAAATAGAACGAAAGAAAAAGTAAAAGAGGGGTGCAACACGAGGACTTCCCTGGAGGTCACCCATCCTAGTACTACTCTCGCCCAAGCACGCTTAACTGCGGAGTTCTGATGGGATCCGGTGCATTAGTGCTGGTATGATCGCACCCATGAGATACGCGACGGAAAACGTATTTAAATGGTGAGATACAGGGAGCAGTTTGCGGGCAGTAGATCTCGTAAAGGCACCGAAAATGAAAAAAAAGTGCACCGAAAACGGACATCGGTAGAAAAAGTTAGTGCCCGTAGAACCAATACGCAGTAGGTAGCGTTTTTCCTGTTTTTATTATATTTTCGCGGCGTTGGATAACGTAAAATAGCAACTGTCAAGAGCGAAATAAAAAATCAGTCAGAGAGTCTGAAAGGGAGTTCCGACGGGAGGGAAAAAAAAAAGGAAATAGAACGAAAGAAAAAGTAAAAGAGGGGTGCAACACGAGGACTTCCTAAGAGGTCACCCATCCTAGTACTACTCTCGCCCAAGCACGCTTAACTGCGGAGTTCTGATGGGATCCGGTGCATTAGTGCTGGTATGATCGCACCCATGAGATACGCGACGGAAAACGTATTTAAATGGTGAGATACAGGGAGCAGTTTGCGGGCAGTAGATCTCGTAAAGGCACCGAAAATGAAAAAAAAGTGCACCGAAACGGACATCGGTAGAAAAAGTTAGTGCCCGTAGAACCAATACGCAGTAGGTAGCGTTTTTCCTGTTTTTATTATATTTTCGCGGCGTTGGATAACGTAAAATAGCAACTGTCAAGAGCGAAAGAAAAAATCAGTCAGAGAGTCTAAAAGGGAGTTCCGACGGGAGGGAAAAAAAAAGGAAATAGAACGAAAGAAAAAGTAAAAGAGGGGTGCAACACGAGGACTTCCCAGGAGGTCACCCATCCTAGTACTACTCTCGCCCAAGCACGCTTAACTGCGGAGTTCTGATGGGATCCGGTGCATTAGTGCTGGTATGATCGCACCCATGAGATGCGCGACGGAAAACGTATTTAAATGGTGAGATACAGGGAGCAGTTTGCAGGCAGTAGATCTCGTAAAGGCACCGAAAATGAAAAAAAAGTGCACCGAAAACGGACATCGGTAGAAAAAGTTAGTGCCCGTAGAACCAATACGCAGTAGGTAGCGTTTTTCCTGTTTTTATTATTTTTTCGCGGCGTTGGATAACGTAAAATAGCAACTGTCAAGAGCGAAAGAAAAAATCAGTCAGAGAGTCTAAAAGGGAGTTTCGACGGGAGGGAAAAAAAAAAGGAAATAGAACGAAAGAAAAAGTAAAAGAGGGGTGCAACACGAGGACTTCCCAGGAGGTCACCCATCCTAGTACTACTCTCGCCCAAGCACGCTTAACTGCGGAGTTCTGATGGGATCCGGTGCATTAGTGCTGGTATGATCGCACCCATGAGATACGCGACGGAAAACGTATTTAAATGGTGAGATACAGGGAGCAGTTTGCGGGCAGTAGATCTCGTAAAGGCACCGAAAATGAAAAAAAAGTGCACCGAAACGGACATCGGTAGAAAAAGTTAGTGCCCGTAGAACCAATACGCAGTAGGTAGCGTTTTTCCTGTTTTTATTATATTTTCGCGGCGTTGGATAACGTAAAATAGCAACTGTCAAGAGCGAAAGAAAAAATCAGTCAGAGAGTCTAAAAGGGAGTTCCGACGGGAGGGAAAAAAAAAAGGAAATAGAACGAAAGAAAAAGTAAAAGAGGGGTGCAACACGAGGACTTCCCAGGAGGTCACCCATCCTAGTACTACTCTCGCCCAAGCGCGCTTAACTGCGGAGTTCTGATGGGATCCGGTGCATTAGTGCTGGTATGATCGCACCCATGAGATACGCGACGGAAAACGTATTTAAATGGTGAGATACAGGGAGCAGTTTGCGGGCAGTAGATCTCGTAAAGGCACCGAAAATGAAAAAAAAGTGCACCGAAACGGACATCGGTAGAAAAAGTTAGTGCCCGTAGAACCAATACGCAGTAGGTAGCGTTTTTCCTGTTTTTATTATATTTTCGCGGCGTTGGATAACGTAAAATAGCAACTGTCAAGAGCGAAAGAAAAAATCAGTCAGAGAGTCTAAACGGGAGTTCCGACGGGAGGGAAAAAAAAGGAAATAGAACGAAAGAAAAAGTAAAAGAGGGGTGCAACACGAGGACTTCCCAGGAGGTCACCCATCCTAGTACTACTCTCGCCCAAGCACGCTTAACTGCGGAGTTCTGATGGGATCCGGTGCATTAGTGCTGGTATGATCGCACCCATTAGATACGCGACGGAAAACGTATTTAAATGGTGAGATACAGGGAGCAGTTTGCAGGCAGTAGATCTCGTAAAGGCACCGAAAATGAAAAAAAAGTGCACCGAAAACGGACATCGGTAGAAAAAGTTAGTGCCCGTAGAACCAATACGCAGTAGGTAGCGTTTTTCCTGTTTTTATTATTTTTTCGCGGCGTTGGATAACGTAAAATAGCAACTGTCAAGAGCGAAAGAAAAAATCAGTCAGAGAGTCTAAAAGGGAGTTTCGACGGGAGGGAAAAAAAAAAGGAAATAGAACGAAAGAAAAAGTAAAAGAGGGGTGCAACACGAGGACTTCCCAGGAGGTCACCCATCCTAGTACTACTCTCGCCCAAGCACGCTTAACTGCGGAGTTCTGATGGGATCCGATGCATTAGTGCTGGTATGATCGCACCCATGAGATACGCGAGGGAAAACGTATTTAAATGGTGAGATACATGGAGCAGTTTGCAGGCAGTAGATCTCGTAAAGGCACCGAAAATGAAAAAAAAGTGCACCGAAAACGGACATCGGTAGAAAAAGTTAGTGCCCGTAGAACTAATACGCAGTAGGTAACGTTTTTCCTGTTTTTATTATTTTTTCGCGGCGTTGGATAACGTAAAATAGCAACTGTCAAGAGCGAAAGAAAAAATCAGTCAGAGAGTCTAAAAGGGAGTTCCGACGGGAGGGAGAAAAAAAAGGAAATAGAACGAAAGAAAAAGTAAAAGAGGGGTGCAACACGAGGACTTCCCAGGAGGTCACCCATCCTAGTACTACTCGCGCCCAAGCACGCTTAACTGCGGAGTTCTGATGGGATCCGGTGCATTAGTGCTGGTATGATCGCACCCATGAGAAACGCGACGGAAAACGTATTTAAATGGTGAGATACAGGGAGCAGTTTGCGGGCAGTAGATCTCGTAAAGGCACCGAAAATGAAAAAAAAGTGCACCGAAAACGGACATCGGTAGAAAAAGTTAGGGCCCGTAGAACCAATACGCAGTAGGTAGCGTTTTTCCTGTTTTTATTATATTTTCGCGGCGTTGGATAACGTAAAATAGCAACTGTCAAGAGCGAAAGAAAAAATCAGTCAGAGAGTCTAAAAGGGAGTTCCGACGGGAGGGAAAAAAAAAAGGAAATAGAACGAAAGAAAAAGTAAAAAAGGGGTGCAACACGAGGACTTCCCAGGAGGTCACCCATCCTAGTACTACTCTCGCCCAAGCACGTTTAACTGCGGAGTTCTGATGGGATCCGGTGCATTAGTGCTGGTATGATCGCACCCAAGAGATACGCGACGGAAAACGTATTTAAATGGTGAGATACAGGGAGCAGTTTGCGGGCAGTAGATCTCGTAAAGGCACCGAAAATGAAAAAAAAAGTGCACCGAAAACGGACATCGGTAGAAAAAGTTAGGGCCCGTATAACCAATACGCAGTAGGTAGCGTTTTTCCTGTTTTTATTATATTTTCGCGGCGTTGGATAACGTAAAATAGCAACTGTCAAGAGCGAAATAAAAAATCAGTCAGAGAGTCTGAAAGGGAGTTCCGACGGGAGGGAAAAAAAAAAGGAAATAGAACGAAAGAAAAAGTAAAAGAGGGGTGCAACACGAGGACTTCCTAGGAGGTCACCAATCTTAGTACTACTCTCGCCCAAGCACGCTTAACTGCGGAGTTCTGATGGGATCCGGTGCATTAGTGCTGGTATGATCGCACCCATGAGATACGCGACGGAAAACGTATTTAAATGGTGAGATACAGGGAGCAGTTTGCGGGCAGTAGATCTCGTAAAGGCACCGAAAATGAAAAAAAAGTGCACCGAAAACGGACATCGGTAGAAAAAGTTAGGGCCCGTAGAACCAATACGCAGTAGGTAGCGTTTTTCCTGTTTTTATTATATTTTCGCGGCGTTGGATAACGTAAAATAGCAACTGTCAAGAGCGAAAGAAAAAATCAGTCATAGAGTCTAAAAGGGAGTTCCGACGGGAGGGAGAAAAAAAAGGAAATAGAACGAAAGAAAAAGTAAAAGAGGGGTGCAACACGAGGACTTCCCAAGAGGTCACCCATCCTAGTACTACACTCGCCCAAGCACGCTTAACTGCGGAGTTCTGATGGGATCCGGTGCATTAGTGCTGGTATGATCGCACCCATGAGATACGCGACGGAAAACGTATTTAAATGGTGAGATACAGGGAGCAGTTTGCAGGCAGTAGATCTCGTAAAGGCACCGAAAATGAAAAAAAAGTGCACCGAAAACGGACATCGGTAGAAAAAGTTAGTGCCCGTAGAACCAATACGCAGTAGGTAGCGTTTTTCCGGTTTTTATTATTTTTTCGCGGCGTTGGATAACGTAAAATAGCAACTGTCAAGAGCGAAAGAAAAAATCAGTCAGAGAGTCTAAAAGGGAGTTCCGACGGGAGGGAGAAAAAAAAGGAAATAGAACGAAAGAAAAAGTAAAAGAGGGGTGCAACACGAGGACTTCCCTGGAGGTCACCCATCCTAGTACTACTCTCGCCCAAGCACGCTTAACTGCGGAGTTCTGATGGGATCCGGTGCATTAGTGCTGGTATGATCGCACCCATGAGATACGCGACGGAAAACGTATTTAAATGGTGAGATACAGGGAGCAGTTTGCGGGCAGTAGATCTCGTAAAGGCACCGAAAATGAAAAAAAAGTGCACCGAAAACGGACATCGGTAGAAAAAGTTAGTGCCCGTAGAACCAATACGCAGTAGGTAGCGTTTTTCCTGTTTTTATTATATTTTCGCGGCGTTGGATAACGTAAAATAGCAACTGTCAAGAGCGAAATAAAAAATCAGTCAGAGAGTCTGAAAGGGAGTTCCGACGGGAGGGAAAAAAAAAAGGAAATAGAACGAAAGAAAAAGTAAAAGAGGGGTGCAACACGAGGACTTCCTAGGAGGTCACCCATCCTAGTACTACTCTCGCCCAAGCACGCTTAACTGCGGAGTTCTGATGGGATCCGGTGCATTAGTGCTGGTATGATCGCACCCATGAGATACGCGACGGAAAACGTATTTAAATGGTGAGATACAAGGAGCAGTTTGCGGGCAGTAGATCTCGTAAAGGCACCGAAAATGAAAAAAAAGTGCACCGAAACGGACATCGGTAGAAAAAGTTAGTGCCCGTAGAACCAATACGCAGTAGGTAGCGTTTTTCCTGTTTTTATTATATTTTCGCGGCGTTGGATAACGTAAAATAGCAACTGTCAAGAGCGAAAGAAAAAATCAGTCAGAGAGTCTAAAAGGGAGTTCCGACGGGAGGGAAAAAAAAAGGAAATAGAACGAAAGAAAAAGTAAAAGAGGGGTGCAACACGAGGACTTCCCAGGAGGTCACCCATCCTAGTACTACTCTCGCCCAAGCACGCTTAACTGCGGAGTTCTGATGGGATCCGGTGCATTAGTGCTGGTATGATCGCACCCATGAGATGCGCGACGGAAAACGTATTTAAATGGTGAGATACAGGGAGCAGTTTGCAGGCAGTAGATCTCGTAAAGGCACCGAAAATGAAAAAAAAGTGCACCGAAAACGGACATCGGTAGAAAAAGTTAGTGCCCGTAGAACCAATACGCAGTAGGTAGCGTTTTTCCTGTTTTTATTATTTTTTCGCGGCGTTGGATAACGTAAAATAGCAACTGTCAAGAGCGAAAGAAAAAATCAGTCAGAGAGTCTAAAAGGGAGTTTCGACGGGAGGGAAAAAAAAAAGGAAATAGAACGAAAGAAAAAGTAAAAGAGGGGTGCAACACGAGGACTTCCCAGGAGGTCACCCATCCTAGTACTACTCTCGCCCAAGCACGCTTAACTGCGGAGTTCTGATGGGATCCGGTGCATTAGTGCTGGTATGATCGCACCCATGAGATACGCGACGGAAAACGTATTTAAATGGTGAGATACAGGGAGCAGTTTGCGGGCAGTAGATCTCGTAAAGGCACCGAAAATGAAAAAAAAGTGCACCGAAAACGGACATCGGTAGAAAAAGTTAGGGCCCGTAGAACCAATACGCAGTAGGTAGCGTTTTTCCTGTTTTTATTATATTTTCGCGGCGTTGGATAACGTAAAATAGCAACTGTCAAGAGCGAAAGAAAAAATCAGTCAGAGAGTCTAAAAGGGAGTTCCGACGGGAGGGAGAAAAAAAAGGAAATAGAACGAAAGAAAAAGTAAAAGAGGGGTGCAACACGAGGACTTCCTAAGAGGTCACCCATCCTAGTACTACACTCGCCCAAGCACGCTTAACTGCGGAGTTCTGATGGGATCCGGTGCATTAGTGCTGGTATGATCGCACCCATGAGATACGCGACGGAAAACGTATTTAAATGGTGAGATACAGGGAGCAGTTTGCAGGCAGTAGATCTCGTAAAGGCACCGAAAATGAAAAAAAAGTGCACCGAAAACGGACATCGGTAGAAAAAGTTAGTGCCCGTAGAACCAATACGCAGTAGGTAGCGTTTTTCCGGTTTTTATTATTTTTTCGCGGCGTTGGATAACGTAAAATAGCAACTGTCAAGAGCGAAAGAAAAAATCAGTCATAGAGTCTAAAAGGGAGTTCCGACGGGAGGGAGAAAAAAAAGGAAATAGAACGAAAGAAAAAGTAAAAGAGGGGTGCAACACGAGGACTTCCCTGGAGGTCACCCATCCTAGTACTACTCTCGCCCAAGCACGCTTAACTGCGGAGTTCTGATGGGATCCGGTGCATTAGTGCTGGTATGATCGCACCCATGAGATACGCGACGGAAAACGTATTTAAATGGTGAGATACAGGGAGCAGTTTGCGGGCAGTAGATCTCGTAAAGGCACCGAAAATGAAAAAAAAGTGCACCGAAAACGGACATCGGTAGAAAAAGTTAGTGCCCGTAGAACCAATACGCAGTAGGTAGCGTTTTTCCTGTTTTTATTATATTTTCGCGGCGTTGGATAACGTAAAATAGCAACTGTCAAGAGCGAAATAAAAAATCAGTCAGAGAGTCTGAAAGGGAGTTCCGACGGGAGGGAAAAAAAAAGGAAATAGAACGAAAGAAAAAGTAAAAGAGGGGTGCAACACGAGGACTTCCTAAGAGGTCACCCATCCTAGTACTACTCTCGCCCAAGCACGCTTAACTGCGGAGTTCTGATGGGATCCGGTGCATTAGTGCTGGTATGATCGCACCCATGAGATGCGCGACGGAAAACGTATTTAAATGGTGAGATACAGGGAGCAGTTTGCAGGCAGTAGATCTCGTAAAGGCACCGAAAATGAAAAAAAAGTGCACCGAAAACGGAAATCGGTAGAAAAAGTTAGTGCCCGTAGAACCAATACGCAGTAGGTAGCGTTTTTCCTGTTTTTATTATTTTTTCGCGGCGTTGGATAACGTAAAATAGCAACTGTCAAGAGCGAAAGAAAAAATCAGTCAGAGAGTCTAAAAGGGAGTTTCGACGGGAGGGAAAAAAAAAAGGAAATAAAACGAAAGAAAAAGTAAAAGAGGGGTGCAACACGAGGACTTCCCAGGAGGTCACCCATCCTAGTACTACTCTCGCCCAAGCACGCTTAACTGCGGAGTTCTGATGGGATCCGGTGCATTAGTGCTGGTATGATCGCACCCATGAGATACGCGACGGAAAACGTATTTAAATGGTGAGATACAGGGAGCAGTTTGCGGGCAGTAGATCTCGTAAAGGCACCGAAAATGAAAAAAAAGTGCACCGAAACGGACATCGGTAGAAAAAGATAGTGCCCGTAGAACCAATACGCAGTAGGTAGCGTTTTTCCTGTTTTTATTATATTTTCGCGGCGTTGGATAACGTAAAATAGCAACTGTCAAGAGCGAAAGAAAAAATCAGTCAGAGAGTCTAAAAGGGAGTTCCGACGGGAGGGAAAAAAAAAAGGAAATAGAACGAAAGAAAAAGTAAAAGAGGGGTGCAACACGAGGACTTCCCAGGAGGTCACCCATCCTAGTACTACTCTCGCCCAAGCACGCTTAACTGCGGAGTTCTGATGGGATCCGGTGCATTAGTGCTGGTATGATCGCACCCATGAGATACGCGACGGAAAACGTATTTAAATGGTGAGATACAGGGAGCAGTTTGCGGGCAGTAGATCTCGTAAAGGCACCGAAAATGAAAAAAAAGTGCACCGAAACGGACATCGGTAGAAAAAGTTAGTGCCCGTAGAACCAATACGCAGTAGGTAGCGTTTTTCCTGTTTTTATTATATTTTCGCGGCGTTGGATAACGTAAAATAGCAACTGTCAAGAGCGAAAGAAAAAATCAGTCAGAGAGTCTAAAAGGGAGTTCCGACGGGAGGGAAAAAAAAGGAAATAGAACGAAAGAAAAAGTAAAAGAGGGGTGCAACACGAGGACTTCCCAGGAGGTCACCCATCCTAGTACTACTCTCGCCCAAGCACGCTTAACTGCGGAGTTCTGATGGGATCCGGTGCATTAGTGCTGGTATGATCGCACCCATGAGATACGCGACGGAAAACGTATTTAAATGGTGAGATACAGGGAGCAGTTTGCAGGCAGTAGATCTCGTAAAGGCACCGAAAATGAAAAAAAAGTGCACCGAAAACGGACATCGGTAGAAAAAGTTAGTGCCCGTAGAACCAATACGCAGTAGGTAGCGTTTTTCCTGTTTTTATTATTTTTTCGCGGCGTTGGATAACGTAAAATAGCAACTGTTAAGAGCGAAAGAAAAAATCAGTCAGAGAGTCTAAAAGGGAGTTTCGACGGGAGGGAAAAAAAAAAGGAAATAGAACGAAAGAAAAAGTAAAAGAGGGGTGCAACACGAGGACTTCCCAGGAGGTCACCCATCCTAGTACTACTCTCGCCCAAGCACGCTTACCTGCGGAGTTCTGATGGGATCCGATGCATTAGTGCTGGTATGATCGCACCCATGAGATACGCGAGGGAAAACGTATTTAAATGGTGAGATACAGGGAGCAGTTTGCAGGCAGTAGATCTCGTAAAGGCACCGAAAATGAAAAAAAAGTGCACCGAAAACGGACATCGGTAGAAAAAGTTAGTGCCCGTAGAACTAATACGCAGTAGGTAACGTTTTTCCTGTTTTTATTATTTTTTCGCGGCGTTGGATAACGTAAAATAGCAACTGTCAAGAGCGAAAGAAAAAATCAGTCAGAGAGTCTAAAAGGGAGTTCCGACGGGAGGGAGAAAAAAAAGGAAATAGAACGAAAGAAAAAGTAAAAGAGGGGTGCAACACGAGGACTTCCCAGGAGGTCACCCTTCCTAGTACTACTCTCGCCCAAGCACGCTTAACTGCGGAGTTCTGATGGGATCCGGTGCATTAGTGCTGGTATGATCGCACCCATGAGAAACGCGACGGAAAACGTATTTAAATGGTGAGATACAGGGAGCAGTTTGCGGGCAGTAGATCTCATAAAGGCACCGAAAATGAAAAAAAAGTGCACCGAAAACGGACATCGGTAGAAAAAGTTAGGGCCCGTAGAACCAATACGCAGTAGGTAGCGTTTTTCCTGTTTTTATTATATTTTCGCGGCGTTGGATAACGTAAAATAGCAACTGTCAAGAGCGAAAGAAAAAATCAGTCAGAGAGTCTAAAAGGGAGTTCCGACGGGAGGGAAAAAAAAAAGGAAATAGAACGAAAGAAAAAGTAAAAGAGGGGTGCAACACGAGGACTTCCCAGGAGGTCACCCATCCTAGTACTACTCTCGCCCAAGCACGCTTAACTGCGGAGTTCTGATGGGATCCGGTGCATTAGTGCTGGTATGATCGCACCCAAGAGATACGCGACGGAAAACGTATTTAAATGGTGAGATACAGGGAGCAGTTTGCGGGCAGTAGATCTCGTAAAGGCACCGAAAATGAAAAAAAAAGTGCACCGAAAACGGACATCGGTAGAAAAAGTTAGGGCCCGTAGAACCAATACGCAGTAGGTAGCGTTTTTCCTGTTTTTATTATATTTTCGCGGCGTTGGATAACGTAAAATAGCAACTGTCAAGAGCGAAATAAAAAATCAGTCAGAGAGTCTGAAAGGGAGTTCCGACGGGAGGGAAAAAAAAAAGGAAATAGAACGAAAGAAAAAGTAAAAGAGGGGTGCAACACGAGGACTTCCTAGGAGGTCACCCATCTTAGTACTACTCTCGCCCAAGCACGCTTAACTGCGGAGTTCTGATGGGATCCGGTGCATTAGTGCTGGTATGATCGCACCCATGAGATACGCGACGGAAAACGTATTTAAATGGTGAGATACAGGGAGCAGTTTGCGGCCAGTAGATCTCGTAAAGGCACCGAAAATGAAAAAAAAGTGCACCGAAACGGACATCGGTAGAAAAAGTTAGTGCCCGTAGAACCAATACGCAGTAGGTAGCGTTTTTCCTGTTTTTATTATATTTTCGCGGCGTTGGATAACGTAAAATAGCAACTGTCAAGAGCGAAAGAAAAAATCAGTCAGAGAGTCTAAAAGGGAGTTCCGACGGGAGGGAAAAAAAAAGGAAATAGAACGAAAGAAAAAGTAAAAGAGGGGTGCAACACGAGGACTTCCTAGGAGGTCACCCATCCTAGTACTACTCTCGCCCAAGCACGCTTAACTGCGGAGTTCTGATGGGATCCGGTGCATTAGTGCTGGTATGATCGCACCCAAGAGATACGCGACGGAAAACGTATTTAAATGGTGAGATACAGGGAGCAGTTTGCAGGCAGTAGATCTCGTAAAGGCACCGAAAATGAAAAAAAAGTGCACCGAAAACGGACATCGGTAGAAAAAGTTAGTGCCCGTAGAACCAATACGCAGTAGGTAGCGTTTTTCCTGTTTTTATTATTTTTTCGCGGCGTTGGATAACGTAAAATAGCAACTGTCAAGAGCGAAAGAAAAAATCAGTTAGAGAGTCTAAAAGGGAGTTCCGACGGGAGGGAAAAAAAAAAGGAAATAGAACGAAAGAAAAAGTAAAAGAGGGGTGCAACACGAGGACTTCCCAGGAGGTCACCCATCCTATACTACTCTCGCCCAAGCACGCTTAACTGCGGAGTTCTGATGGGATCCGGTGTATTAGTGCTGGTATGATCGCACCCATGAGATACGCGACGGAAAACGTATTTAAATGGTGAGATACAGGGAGCAGTTTGCGGGCAGTAGATCTCGTAAAGGCACCGAAAATGAAAAAAAAGTGCACCGAAAACGGACATCGGTAGAAAAAGTTAGGGCCCGTAGAACCAATACGCAGTAGGTAGCGTTTTTCCTGTTTTTATTATATTTTCGCGGCGTTGGATAACGTAAAATAGCAACTGTCAAGAGCGAAAGAAAAAATCAGTCAGAGAGTCTAAAAGGGAGTTCCGACGGGAGGGAAAAAAAAAGGAAATAGAACGAAAGAAAAAGTAAAAGAGGGGTGCAACACGAGGACTTCCCAGGAGGTCACCCATCCTAGTACTACTCTCGCCCAAGCACGCTTAACTGCGGAGTTCTGATGGGATCCGGTGCATTAGTGCTGGTATGATCGCACCCATGAGATACGCGACGGAAAACGTATTTAAATGGTGAGATACAAGGAGCAGTTTGCGGGCAGTAGATCTCGTAAAGGCACCGAAAATGAAAAAAAAGTGCACCGAAAACGGACATCGGTAGAAAAAGTTAGGGCCCGTAGAACCAATACGCAGTAGGTAGCGTTTTTCCTGTTTTTATTATATTTTCGCGGCGTTGGATAACGTAAAATAGCAACTGTCAAGAGCGAAATAAAAAATCAGTAAGAGAGTCTAAAAGGGAGTTCCGACGGGAGGGAAAAAAAAAAGGAAATAGAACGAAAGAAAAAGTAAAAGAGGGGTGCAACACGAGGACTTCCTAGGAGGTCACCCATCGTAGTACTACTCTCGCCCAAGCACGCTTAACTGCGGAGTTCTGATGGGATCCGGTGCATTAGTGCTGGTATGATCGCACCCATGAGATACGCGACGGAAAACGTATTTAAATGGTGAGATACAGGGAGCAGTTTGCGGGCAGTAGATCTCGTAAAGGCACCGAAAATGAAAAAAAAGTGCACCGAAACGGACATCGGTAGAAAAAGTTAGTGCCCGTAGAACCAATACGCAATAGGTAGCGTTTTTCCTGTTTTTATTATATTTTCGCGGCGTTGGATAACGTAAAATAGCAACTGTCAAGAGCGAAAGAAAAAATCAGTCAGAGAGTCTAAAAGGGAGTTCCGACGGGAGGGAAAAAAAAAGGAAATAAAAGGAAAGAAAAAGTAAAAGAGGGGTGCAACACGAGGACTTCCCAGGAGGTCACCCATCCAAGTACTACTCTCGCCCAAGCACGCTTAACTGCGGAGTTCTGATGGGATCCGGTGCATTAGTGCTGGTATGATCGCACCCATGAGATACGCGACGGAAAACGTATTTAAATGGTGAGATATAGGGAGCAGTTTGCAGGCAGTAGATCTCGTAAAGGCACCGAAAATGAAAAAAAAGTGCACCGAAAACGGACATCGGTAGAAAAAGTTAGTGCCCGTAGAACCAATACGCAGTAGGTAGCGTTTTTCCTGTTTTTATTATTTTTTCGCGGCGTTGGATAACGTAAAATAGCAACTGTCAAGAGCGAAAGAAAAAATCAGTCAGAGAGTCTAAAAGGGAGTTTCGACGGGAGGGAAAAAAAAAAGGAAATAGAACGAAAGAAAAAGTAAAAGAGGGGTGCAACACGAGGACTTCCCAGGAGGTCACCCATCCTAGTACTACTCTCGCCCAAGCACGCTTAACTGCGGAGTTCTGATGGGATCCGGTGCATTAGTGCTGGTATGATCGCACCCATGAGATACGCGACGGAAAACGTATTTAAATGGTGAGATACAGGGAGCAGTTTGCGGGCAGTAGATCTCGTAAAGGCACCGAAAATGAAAAAAAAGTGCACCGAAACGGACATCGGTAGAAAAAGTTAGTGCCCGTAGAACCAATACGCAGTAGGTAGCGTTTTTCCTGTTTTTATTATATTTTCGCGGCGTTGGATAACGTAAAATAGCAACTGTCAAGAGCGAAAGAAAAAATCAGTCAGAGAGTCTAAAAGGGAGTTCCGACGGGAGGGAAAAAAAAAAGGAAATAGAACGAAAGAAAAAGTAAAAGAGGGGTGCAACACGAGGACTTCCCAGGAGGTCACCCATCCTAGTACTACTCTCGCCCAAGCACGCTTAGCTGCGGAGTTCTGATGGGATCCGGTGCATTAGTGCTGGTATGATCGCACCCAAGAGATACGCGACGGAAAACGTATTTAAATGGTGAGATACAGGGAGCAGTTTGCGGGCAGTAGATCTCGTAAAGGCACCGAAAATGAAAAAAAAGTGCACCGAAACGGACATCGGTAGAAAAAGTTAGTGCCCGTAGAACCAATACGCAGTAGGTAGCGTTTTTCCTGTTTTTATTATATTTTCGCGGCGTTGGATAACGTAAAATAGCAACTGTCAAGAGCGAAAGAAAAAATCAGTCAGAGAGTCTAAAAGGGAGTTCCGACGGGAGGGAAAAAAAAGGAAATAGAACGAAAGAAAAAGTAAAAGAGGGGTGCAACACGAGGACTTCCCAGGAGGTCACCCATCCTAGTACTACTCTCACCCAAGCACGCTTAACTGCGGAGTTCTGATGGGATCCGGTGCATTAGTGCTGGTATGATCGCACCCATGAGATACGCGACGGAAAACGTATTTAAATGGTGAGATACAGGGAGCAGTTTGCAGGCAGTAGATCTCGTAAAGGCACCGAAAATGAAAAAAAAGTGCACCGAAAACGGACATCGGTAGAAAAAGTTAGTGCCCGTAGAACCAATACGCAGTAGGTAGCGTTTTTCCTGTTTTTATTATTTTTTCGCGGCGTTGGATAACGTAAAATAGCAACTGTCAAGAGCGAAAGAAAAAATCAGTCAGAGAGTCTAAAAGGGAGTTTCGACGGGAGGGAAAAAAAAAAGGAAATAGAACGAAAGAAAAAGTAAAAGAGGGGTGCAACACGAGGACTTCCCAGGAGGTCACCCATCCTAGTACTACTCTCGCCCAAGCACGCTTAACTGCGGAGTTCTGATGGGATCCGATGCATTAGTGCTGGTATGATCGCACCCATGAGATACGCGAGGGAAAACGTATTTAAATGGTGAGATACAGGGAGCAGTTTGCAGGCAGTAGATCTCGTAAAGGCACCGAAAATGAAAAAAAAGTGCACCGAAAACGGACATCGGTAGAAAAAGTTAGTGCCCGTAGAACTAATACGCAGTAGGTAACGTTTTTCCTGTTTTTATTATTTTTTCGCGGCGTTGGATAACGTAAAATAGCAACTGTCAAGAGCGAAAGAAAAAATCAGTCAGAGAGTCTAAAAGGGAGTTCCGACGGGAGGGAGAAAAAAAAGGAAATAGAACGAAAGAAAAAGTAAAAGAGGGGTGCAACACGAGGACTTCCCAGGAGGTCACCCATCCTAGTACTACTCTCGCCCAAGCACGCTTAACTGCGGAGTTCTTATGGGATCCGGTGCATTAGTGCTGGTATGATCGCACCCATGAGAAACGCGACGGAAAACGTATTTAAATGGTGAGATACAGGGAGCAGTTTGCGGGCAGTAGATCTCGTAAAGGCACCGAAAATGAAAAAAAAGTGCACCGAAAACGGACATCGGTAGAAAAAGTTAGGGCCCGTAGAACCAATACGCAGTAGGTAGCGTTTTTCCTGTTTTTATTATATTTTCGCGGCGTTGGATAACGTAAAATAGCAACTGTCAAGAGCGAAAGAAAAAATCAGTCAGAGAGTCTAAAAGGGAGTTCCGACGGGAGGGAAAAAAAAAAGGAAATAGAACGAAAGAAAAAGTAAAAGAGGGGTGCAACACGAGGACTTCCCAGGAGGTCACCCATCCTAGTACTACTCTCGCCCAAGCACGCTTAACTGCGGAGTTCTGATGGGATCCGGTGCATTAGTGCTGGTATGATCGCACCCAAGAGATACGCGACGGAAAACGTATTTAAATGGTGAGATACAGGGAGCAGTTTGCGGGCAGTAGATCTCGTAAAGGCACCGAAAATGAAAAAAAAAATGCACCGAAAACGGACATCGGTAGAAAAAGTTAGGGCCCGTAGAACCAATACGCAGTAGGTAGCGTTTTTCCTGTTTTTATTATATTTTCGCGGCGTTGGATAACGTAAAATAGCAACTGTCAAGAGCGAAATAAAAAATCAGTCAGAGAGTCTGAAAGGGAGTTCCGACGGGAGGGAAAAAAAAAAGGAAATAGAACGAAAGAAAAAGTAAAAGAGGGGTGCAACACGAGGACTTCCTAGGAGGTCACCCATCTTAGTACTACTCTCGCCCAAGCACGCTTAACTGCGGAGTTCTGATGGGATCCGGTGCATTAGTGCTGGTATGATCGCACCCATGAGATACGCGACGGAAAACGTATTTAAATGGTGAGATACAGGGAGCAGTTTGCGGGCAGTAGATCTCGTAAAGGCACCGAAAATGAAAAAAAAGTGCACCGAAACGGACATCGGTAGAAAAAGTTAGTGCCCGTAGAACCAATACGCAGTAGGTAGCGTTTTTCCTGTTTTTATTATATTTTCGCGGCGTTGGATAACGTAAAATAGCAACTGTCAAGAGCGAAAGAAAAAATCAGTCAGAGAGTCTAAAAGGGAGTTCCGACGGGAGGGAAAAAAAAAGGAAATAGAACGAAAGAAAAAGTAAAAGAGGGGTGCAACACGAGGACTTCCCAGGAGGTCACCCATCCTAGTACTACTCTCGCCCAAGCACGCTTAACTGCGGAGTTCTGATGGGATCCGGTGCATTAGTGCTGGTATGATCGCACCCAAGAGATACGCGACGGAAAACGTATTTAAATGGTGAGATACAGGGAGCAGTTTGCAGGCAGTAGATCTCGTAAAGGCACCGAAAATGAAAAAAAAGTGCACCGAAAACGGACATCGGTAGAAAAAGTTAGTGCCCGTAGAACCAATACGCAGTAGGTAGCGTTTTTCCTGTTTTTATTATTTTTTCGCGGCGTTGGATAACGTAAAATAGCAACTGTCAAGAGCGAAAGAAAAAATCAGTTAGAGAGTCTAAAAGGGAGTTCCGACGGGAGGGAAAAAAAAAAGGAAATAGAACGAAAGAAAAAGTAAAAGAGGGGTGCAACACGAGGACTTCCCAGGAGGTCACCCATCCTAGTACTACTCTCGCCCAAGCACGCTTAACTGCGGAGTTCTGATGGGATCCGGTGTATTAGTGCTGGTATGATCGCACCCATGAGATACGCGACGGAAAACGTATTTAAATGGTGAGATACAGGGAGCAGTTTGCGGGCAGTAGATCTCGTAAAGGCACCGAAAATGAAAAAAAAGTGCACCGAAAACGGACATCGGTAGAAAAAGTTAGGGCCCGTATAACCAATACGCAGTAGGTAGCGTTTTTCCTGTTTTTATTATATTTTCGCGGCGTTGGATAACGTAAAATAGCAACTGTCAAGAGCGAAAGAAAAAATCAGTTAGAGAGTCTAAAAGGGAGTTCCGACGGGAGGGAAAAAAAAAGGAAATAGAACGAAAGAAAAAGTAAAAGAGGGGTGCAACACGAGGACTTCCCAGGAGGTCACCCATCCTAGTACTACTCTCGCCCAAGCACGCTTAACTGCGGAGTTCTGATGGGATCCGGTGCATTAGTGCTGGTATGATCGCACCCATGAGATACGCGACGGAAAACGTATTTAAATGGTGAGATACAAGGAGCAGTTTGCGGGCAGTAGATCTCGTAAAGGCACCGAAAATGAAAAAAAAGTGCACCGAAAACGGACATCGGTAGAAAAAGTTAGGGCCCGTAGAACCAATACGCAGTAGGTAGCGTTTTTCCTGTTTTTATTATATTTTCGCGGCGTTGGATAACGTAAAATAGCAACTGTCAAGAGCGAAATAAAAAATCAGTCAGAGAGTCTAAAAGGGAGTTCCGACGGGAGGGAAAAAAAAAAGGAAATAGAACGAAAGAAAAAGTAAAAGAGGGGTGCAACACGAGGACTTCCTAGGAGGTCACCCATCGTACTACTACTCTCGCCCAAGCACGCTTAACTGCGGAGTTCTGATGGGATCCGGTGCATTAGTGCTGGTATGATCGCACCCATGAGATACGCGACGGAAAACGTATTTAAAAGGTGAGATACAGGGAGCAGTTTGCGGGCAGTAGATCTCGTAAAATCACCGAAAATGAAAAAAAAGTGCACCGAAACGGACATCGGTAGAAAAAGTTAGTGCCCGTAGAACCAATACGCAATAGGTAGCGTTTTTCCTGTTTTTATTATATTTTCGCGGCGTTGGATAACGTAAAATAGCAACTGTCAAGAGCGAAAGAAAAAATCAGTCAGAGAGTCTAAAAGGGAGTTCCGACGGGAGGGAAAAAAAAAGGAAATAAAAGGAAAGAAAAAGTAAAAGAGGGGTGCAACACGAGGACTTCCCAGGAGGTCACCCATCCTAGTACTACTCTCGCCCAAGCACGCTTAACTGCGGAGTTCTGATGGGATCCGGTGCATTAGTGCTGGTATGATCGCACCCATGAGATACGCGACGGAAAACGTATTTAAATGGTGAGATATAGGGAGCAGTTTGCAGGCAGTAGATCTCGTAAAGGCACCGAAAATGAAAAAAAAGTGCACCGAAAACGGACATCGGTAGAAAAAGTTAGTGCCCGTAGAACCAATACGCAGTAGGTAGCGTTTTTCCTGTTTTTATTATTTTTTCGCGGCGTTGGATAACGTAAAATAGCAACTGTCAAGAGCGAAAGAAAAAATCAGTCAGAGAGTCTAAAAGGGAGTTTCGACGGGAGGGAAAAAAAAAAGGAAATAGAACGAAAGAAAAAGTAAAAGAGGGGTGCAACACGAGGACTTCCCAGGAGGTCACCCATCCTAGTACTACTCTCGCCCAAGCACGCTTAACTGCGGAGTTCTGATGGGATCCGGTGCATTAGTGCTGGTATGATCGCACCCATGAGATACGCGACGGAAAACGTATTTAAATGGTGAGATACAGGGAGCAGTTTGCGGGCAGTAGATCTCGTAAAGGCACCGAAAATGAAAAAAAAGTGCACCGAAACGGACATCGGTAGAAAAAGTTAGTGCCCGTAGAACCAATACGCAGTAGGTAGCGTTTTTCCTGTTTTTATTATATTTTCGCGGCGTTGGATAACGTAAAATAGCAACTGTCAAGAGCGAAAGAAAAAATCAGTCAGAGAGTCTAAAAGGGAGTTCCGACGGGAGGGAAAAAAAAAGGAAATAGAACGAAAGAAAAAGTAAAAGAGGGGTGCAACACGAGGACTTCCCAGGAGGTCACCCATCCTAGTACGACTCTCGCCCAAGCACGCTTAACTGCGGAGTTCTGATGGGATCCGGTGCATTAGTGCTGGTATGATCGCACCCATGAGATACGCGAGGGAAAACGTATTTAAATGGTGAGATACAGGGAGCAGTTTGCAGGCAGTAGATCTCGTAAAGGCACCGAAAATGAAAAAAAAGTGCACCGAAAACGGACATCGGTAGAAAAAGTTAGTGCCCGTAGAACCAATACGCAGTAGGTAGCGTTTTTCCTGTTTTTATTATTTTTTCGCGGCGTTGGATAACGTAAAATAGCAACTGTCAAGAGCGAAAGAAAAAATCAGTCAAAGAGTCTAAAAGGGAGTTCCGACGGGAGGGAGAAAAAAAAGGAAATAGAACGAAAGAAAAAGTAAAAGAGGGGTGCAACACGAGGACTTCCCAGGAGGTCACCCATCCTAGTACTACTCTCGCCCAAGCACGCTTAACTGCGGAGTTCTGATGGGATCCGGTGCATTAGTGCTGGTATGATCGTACCCATGAGATACGCGACGGAAAACGTATTTAAATGGTGAGATACAGGGAGCAGTTTGCGGGCAGTAGATCTCGTAAAGGCACCGAAAATGAAAAAAAAGTGCACCGAAAACGGACATCGGTAGAAAAAGTTAGTGCCCGTAGAACCAATACGCAGTAGGTAGCGTTTTTCCTGTTTTTATTATATTTTCGCGGCGTTGGATAACGTAAAATAGCAACTGTCAAGAGCGAAAGAAAAAATCAGTCAGAGAGTCTAAAAGGGAGTTCCGACGGGAGGGAAAAAAAAAAGGAAATAGAACGAAAAAAAAAGTAAAAGAGGGGTGCAACACGAGGACTTCCCAGGAGGTCACCCATCCTAGTACTACTCTCGCCCAAGCACGCTTAACTGCGGAGTTCTACTGGGATCCGGTGCATTAGTGCTGGTATGATCGCACCCATGAGATACGCGACGGAAAACGTATTTAAATGGTGAGATACAGGGAGCAGTTTGCGGGCAGTAGATCTCGTAAAGGCACCGAAAATGAAAAAAAAGTGCACCGAAAACGGACATCGGTAGAAAAAGTTAGTGCCCGTAGAACCAATACGCAGTAGGTAGCGTTTTTCCTGTTTTTATTATATTTTCGCGGCGTTGGATAACGTAAAATAGCAACTGTCAAGAGCGAAAGAAAAAATCAGTCAGAGAGTCTAAAAGGGAGTTCCGACGGGAGGGAAAAAAAAAAGGAAATAGAACGAAAGAAAAAGTAAAAAAGGGGTGCAACACGAGGACTTCCCAGGAGGTCACCCATCCTAGTACTACTCTCGCCCAAGCACGCTTAACTGCGGAGTTCTGATGGGATCCGGTGCATTAGTGCTGGTATGATCGCACCCATGAGATACGCGACGGAAAACGTATTTAAATGGTGAGATACAGGGAGCAGTTTGCGGGCAGTAGATCTCGTAAAGGCACCGAAAATGAAAAAAAAGTGCACCGAAAACGGACATCGGTAGAAAAAGTTAGTGCCCGTAGAACCAATACGCAATAGGTAGCGTTTTTCCTGTTTTTATTATTTTTTCGCGGCGTTGGATAACGTAAAATAGCAACTGTCAAGAGCGAAAGAAAAAATCAGTCAAAGAGTCTAAAAGGGAGTTCCGACGGGAGGGAGAAAAAAAAGGAAATAGAACGAAAGAAAAAGAAAAAGTAAAAGAGGGGTGCAACACGAGGACTTCCCAGGAGGTCACCCATTCTAGTACTACTCTCGCCCAAGCACGCTTAACTGCGGAGTTCTGATGGGATCCGGTGCATTAGTGCTGGTATGATCGCACCCATGAGATACGCGACGGAAAACGTATTTAAATGGTGAGATACAGGGAGCAGTTTGCGAGCAGTAGATCTCGTAAAGGCACCGAAAATGAAAAAAAAGTGCACCGAAAACGGACATCGGTAGAAAAAGTTAGGGCCCGTAGAACCAATACGCAGTAGGTAGCGTTTTTCCTGTTTTTATTATATTTTCGCGGCGTTGGATAACGTAAAATAGCAACTGTCAAGAGCGAAAGAAAAAATCAGTCAAAGAGTCTAAAAGGGAGTTCCGACGGGAGGGAAAAAAAAAAGGAAATAGAACGAAAGAAAAAGTAAAAGAGGGGTGCAACACGAGGACTTCCTAGGAGGTCACCCATCCTAGTACTACTCTCGCCCAAGCACGCTTAACTGCGGAGTTCTGATGGGATCCGGTGCATTAGTGCTGGTATGATCGCACCCATGAGATACGCGACGGAAAACGTATTTAAATGGTGAGATACAGGGAGCAGTTTGCGGGCAGTAGATCTCGTAAAGGCACCGAAAATGAAAAAAAAGTGCACCGAAACGGACATCGGTAGAAAAAGTTAGTGCCCGTAGAACCAATACGCAGTAGGTAGCGTTTTTCCTGTTTTTATTATATTTTCGCGGCGTTGGATAACGTAAAATAGCAACTGTCAAGAGCGAAAGAAAAAATCTGTCAGAGAGTCTAAAAGGGAGTTCCGACGGGAGGGAAAAAAAAAGGAAATAGAACGAAAGAAAAAGTAAAAGAGGGGTGCAACACGAGGACTTCCCAGGAGGTCACCCATCCTAGTACGACTCTCGCCCAAGCACGCT
Organism: Paratinospora sagittata; assembly: GCA_035771175.1. Lineage (NCBI taxonomy): Eukaryota > Viridiplantae > Streptophyta > Magnoliopsida > Ranunculales > Menispermaceae > Paratinospora > Paratinospora sagittata. The sequence goes on from CM069610.1 coordinate 27,054,705, forward strand.
TAACTGCGGAGTTCTGATGGGATCCGGTGCATTAGTGCTGTTATGATCGCACCCATGAGATACGCGAGGGAAAACGTATTTAAATGGTGAGATACAGGGAGCAGTTTGCAGGCAGTAGATCTCGTAAAGGCACCGAAAATGAAAAAAAAGTGCACCGAAAACGGACATCGGTAGAAAAAGTTAGTGCCCGTAGAACCAATACGCAGTAGGTAGCGTTTTTCCTGTTTTTATTATTTTTTCGCGGCGTTGGATAACGTAAAATAGCAACTGTCAAGAGCGAAAGAAAAAATCAGTCAAAGAGTCTAAAAGGGAGTTCCGACGGGAGGGAGAAAAAAAAGGAAATAGAACGAAAGAAAAAGTAAAAGAGGGGTGCAACACGAGGACTTCCCAGGAGGTCACCCATCCTAGTACTACTCTCGCCCAAGCACGCTTAACTGCGGAGTTCTGATGGGATCCGGTGCATTAGTGCTGGTATGATCGTACCCATGAGATACGCGACGGAAAACGTATTTAAATGGTGAGATACAGGGAGCAGTTTGCGGGCAGTAGATCTCGTAAAGGCACCGAAAATGAAAAAAAAGTGCACCGAAAACGGACATCGGTAGAAAAAGTTAGTGCCCGTAGAACCAATACGCAGTAGGTAGCGTTTTTCCTGTTTTTATTATATTTTCGCGGCGTTGGATAACGTAAAATAGCAACTGTCAAGAGCGAAAGAAAAAATCAGTCAGAGAGTCTAAAAGGGAGTTCCGACGGGAGGGAAAAAAAAAAGGAAATAGAACGAAAAAAAAAGTAAAAGAGGGGTGCAACACGAGGACTTCCCAGGAGGTCACCCATCCTAGTACTACTCTCGCCCAAGCACGCTTAACTGCGGAGTTCTAATGGGATCCGGTGCATTAGTGCTGGTATGATCGCACCCATGAGATACGCGACGGAAAACGTATTTAAATGGTGAGATACAGGGAGCAGTTTGCGGGCAGTAGATCTCGTAAAGGCACCGAAAATGAAAAAAAAGTGCACCGAAAACGGACATCGGTAGAAAAAGTTAGTGCCCGTAGAACCAATACGCAGTAGGTAGCGTTTTTCCTGTTTTTATTATATTTTCGCGGCGTTGGATAACGTAAAATAGCAACTGTCAAGAGCGAAAGAAAAAATCAGTCAGAGAGTCTAAAAGGGAGTTCCGACGGGAGGGAAAAAAAAAAGGAAATAGAACGAAAGAAAAAGTAAAAAAGGGGTGCAACACGAGGACTTCCCAGGAGGTCACCCATCCTAGTACTACTCTCGCCCAAGCACGCTTAACTGCGGAGTTCTGATGGGATCCGGTGCATTAGTGCTGGTATGATCGCACCCATGAGATACGCGACGGAAAACGTATTTAAATGGTGAGATACAGGGAGCAGTTTGCGGGCAGTAGATCTCGTAAAGGCACCGAAAATGAAAAAAAAGTGCACCGAAAACGGACATCGGTAGAAAAAGTTAGTGCCCGTAGAACCAATACGCAATAGGTAGCGTTTTTCCTGTTTTTATTATTTTTTCGCGGCGTTGGATAACGTAAAATAGCAACTGTCAAGAGCGAAAGAAAAAATCAGTCAGAGAGTCTAAAAGGGAGTTCCGACGGGAGGGAGAAAAAAAAGGAAATAGAACGAAAGAAAAAGAAAAAGTAAAAGAGGGGTGCAACACGAGGACTTCCCAGGAGGTCACCCATTCTAGTACTAATCTCGCCCAAGCACGCTTAACTGCGGAGTTCTGATGGGATCCGGTGCATTAGTGCTGGTATGATCGCACCCATGAGATACGCGACGGAAAACGTATTTAAATGGTGAGATACAGGGAGCAGTTTGCGGGCAGTAGATCTCGTAAAGGCACCGAAAATGAAAAAAAAGTGCACCGAAAACGGACATCGGTAGAAAAAGTTAGGGCCCGTAGAACCAATACGCAGTAGGTAGCGTTTTTCCTGTTTTTATTATATTTTCGCGGCGTTGGATAACGTAAAATAGCAACTGTCAAGAGCGAAAGAAAAAATCAGTCAAAGAGTCTAAAAGGGAGTTCCGACGGGAGGGAAAAAAAAAAGGAAATAGAACGAAAGAAAAAGTAAAAGAGGGGTGCAACACGAGGACTTCCTAGGAGGTCACCCATCCTAGTACTACTCTCGCCCAAGCACGCTTAACTGCGGAGTTCTGATGGGATCCGGTGCATTAGTGCTGGTATGATCGCACCCATGAGATACGCGACGGAAAACGTATTTAAATGGTGAGATACAGGGAGCAGTTTGCGGGCAGTAGATCTCGTAAAGGCACCGAAAATGAGAAAAAAGTGCACCGAAACGGACATCGGTAGAAAAAGTTAGTGCCCGTAGAACCAATACGCAGTAGGTAGCGTTTTTCCTGTTTTTATTATATTTTCGCGGCGTTGGATAACGTAAAATAGCAACTGTCAAGAGCGAAAGAAAAAATCAGTCAGAGAGTCTAAAAGGGAGTTCCGACGGGAGGGAAAAAAAAAAGGAAATAGAACGAAAGAAAAAGTAAAAGAGGGGTGCAACACGAGGACTTCCCAGGAGGTCACCCATCCTAGTACTACTCTCGCCCAAGCACGCTTAACTGCGGAGTTCTGATGGGATCCGGTGCATTAGTGCTGGTATGATCGCACCCATGAGATACGCGACGGAAAACGTATTTAAATGGTGAGATACAGGGAGCAGTTTGCGGGCAGTAGATCTCGTAAAGGCACCGAAAATGAAAAAAAAGTGCACCGAAACGGACATCGGTAGAAAAAGTTAGTGCCCGTAGAACCAATACGCAGTAGGTAGCGTTTTTCCTGTTTTTATTATTTTTTCGCGGCGTTGGATAACGTAAAATAGCAACTGTCAAGAGCGAAAGAAAAAATCAGTCAGAGAGTCTAAAAGGGAGTTTCGACGGGAGGGAAAAAAAAAAGGAAATAGAACGAAAGAAAAAGTAAAAGAGGGGTGCAACACGAGGACTTCCCAGGAGGTCACCCAACCTAGTACTACTCTCGCCCAAGCACGCTTAACTGCGGAGTTCTGATGGGATCCGGTGCATTAGTGCTGGTATGATCGCACCCATGAGATACGCGACGGAAAACGTATTTAAATGGTGAGATACAGGGAGCAGTTTGCAGGCAGTAGATCTCGTAAAGGCACCGAAAATGAAAAAAAAGTGCACCGAAAACGGACATCGGTAGAAAAAGTTAGTGCCCGTAGAACCAATACGCAGTAGGTAGCGTTTTTCCTGTTTTTATTATTTTTTCGCGGCGTTGGATAACGTAAAATAGCAACTGTCAAGAGCGAAAGAAAAAATCAGTCAGAGAGTCTAAAAGGGAGTTTCGACGGGAGGGAAAAAAAAAAGGAAATAGAACGAAAGAAAAAGTAAAAGAGGGGTGCAACACGAGGACTTCCCAGGAGGTCACCCATCCTAGTACGACTCTCGCCCAAGCACGCTTAACTGCGGAGTTCTGATGGGATCCGGTGCATTAGTGCTGGTATGATCGCACCCATGAGATACGCGACGGAAAACGTATTTAAATGGTGAGATACAGGGAGCAGTTTGCGGGCAGTAGATCTCGTAAAGGCACCGAAAATGAAAAAAAAGTGCACCGAAAACGGACATCGGTAGAAAAAGTTAGTGCCCGTAGAACCAATACGCAATAGGTAGCGTTTTTCCTGTTTTTATTATTTTTTCGCGGCGTTGGATAACGTAAAATAGCAACTGTCAAGAGCGAAAGAAAAAATCAGTCAGAGAGTCTAAAAGGGAGTTCCGACGGGAGGGAGAAAAAAAAGGAAATAGAACGAAAGAAAAAGAAAAAGTAAAAGAGGGGTGCAACACGAGGACTTCCCAGGAGGTCACCCATTCTAGTACTACTCTCGCCCAAGCACGCTTAACTGCGGAGTTCTGATGGGATCCGGTGCATTAGTGCTGGTATGATCGCACCCATGAGATACGCGACGGAAAACGTATTTAAATGGTGAGATACAGGGAGCAGTTTGCGAGCAGTAGATCTCGTAAAGGCACCGAAAATGAAAAAAAAGTGCACCGAAAACGGACATCGGTAGAAAAAGTTAGGGCCCGTAGAACCAATACGCAGTAGGTAGCGTTTTTCCTGTTTTTATTATATTTTCGCGGCGTTGGATAACGTAAAATAGCAACTGTCAAGAGCGAAAGAAAAAATCAGTCAAAGAGTCTAAAAGGGAGTTCCGACGGGAGGGAAAAAAAAAAGGAAATAGAACGAAAGAAAAAGTAAAAGAGGGGTGCAACACGAGGACTTCCTAGGAGGTCACCCATCCTAGTACTACTCTCGCCCAAGCACGCTTAACTGCGGAGTTCTGATGGGATCCGGTGCATTAGTGCTGGTATGATCGCACCCATGAGATACGCGACGGAAAACGTATTTAAATGGTGAGATACAGGGAGCAGTTTGCGGGCAGTAGATCTCGTAAAGGCACCGAAAATGAAAAAAAAGTGCACCGAAACGGACATCGGTAGAAAAAGTTAGTGCCCGTAGAACCAATACGCAGTAGGTAGCGTTTTTCCTGTTTTTATTATATTTTCGCGGCGTTGGATAACGTAAAATAGCAACTGTCAAGAGCGAAAGAAAAAATCAGTCAGAGAGTCTAAAAGGGAGTTCCGACGGGAGGGAAAAAAAAAGGAACTAGAACGAAAGAAAAAGTAAAAGAGGGGTGCAACACGAGGACTTCCCAGGAGGTCACCCATCCTAGTACGACTCTCGCCCAAGCACGCTTAACTGCGGAGTTCTGATGGGATCCGGTGCATTAGTGCTGGTATGATCGCACCCATGAGATACGCGAGGGAAAACGTATTTAAATGGTGAGATACAGGGAGCAGTTTGCAGGCAGTAGATCTCGTAAAGGCACCGAAAATGAAAAAAAAGTGCACCGAAAACGGACATCGGTAGAAAAAGTTAGTGCCCGTAGAACCAATACGCAGTAGGTAGCGTTTTTCCTGTTTTTATTATTTTTTCGCGGCGTTGGATAACGTAAAATAGCAACTGTCAAGAGCGAAAGAAAAAATCAGTCAAAGAGTCTAAAAGGGAGTTCCGACGGGAGGGAGAAAAAAAAGGAAATAGAACGAAAGAAAAAGTAAAAGAGGGGTGCAACACGAGGACTTCCCAGGAGGTCACCCATCCTAGTACTACTCTCGCCCAAGCACGCTTAACTGCGGAGTTCTGATGGGATCCGGTGCATTAGTGCTGGTATGATCGTACCCATGAGATACGCGACGGAAAACGTATTTAAATGGTGAGATACAGGGAGCAGTTTGCGGGCAGTAGATCTCGTAAAGGCACCGAAAATGAAAAAAAAGTGCACCGAAAACGGACATCGGTAGAAAAAGTTAGTGCCCGTAGAACCAATACGCAGTAGGTAGCGTTTTTCCTGTTTTTATTATATTTTCGCGGCGTTGGATAACGTAAAATAGCAACTGTCAAGAGCGAAAGAAAAAATCAGTCAGAGAGTCTAAAAGGGAGTTCCGACGGGAGGGAAAAAAAAAAGGAAATAGAACGAAAAAAAAAGTAAAAGAGGGGTGCAACACGAGGACTTCCCAGGAGGTCACCCATCCTAGTACTACTCTCGCCCAAGCACGCTTAACTGCGGAGTTCTAATGGGATCCGGTGCATTAGTGCTGGTATGATCGCACCCATGAGATACGCGACGGAAAACGTATTTAAATGGTGAGATACAGGGAGCAGTTTGCGGGCAGTAGATCTCGTAAAGGCACCGAAAATGAAAAAAAAGTGCACCGAAAACGGACATCGGTAGAAAAAGTTAGTGCCCGTAGAACCAATACGCAGTAGGTAGCGTTTTTCCTGTTTTTATTATATTTTCGCGGCGTTGGATAACGTAAAATAGCAACTGTCAAGAGCGAAAGAAAAAATCAGTCAGAGAGTCTAAAAGGGAGTTCCGACGGGAGGGAAAAAAAAAAGGAAATAGAACGAAAGAAAAAGTAAAAAAGGGGTGCAACACGAGGACTTCCCAGGAGGTCACCCATCCTAGTACTACTCTCGCCCAAGCACGCTTAACTGCGGAGTTCTGATGGGATCCGGTGCATTAGTGCTGGTATGATCGCACCCATGAGATACGCGACGGAAAACGTATTTAAATGGTGAGATACAGGGAGCAGTTTGCGGGCAGTAGATCTCGTAAAGGCACCGAAAATGAAAAAAAAGTGCACCGAAAACGGACATCGGTAGAAAAAGTTAGTGCCCGTAGAACCAATACGCAATAGGTAGCGTTTTTCCTGTTTTTATTATTTTTTCGCGGCGTTGGATAACGTAAAATAGCAACTGTCAAGAGCGAAAGAAAAAATCAGTCAGAGAGTCTAAAAGGGAGTTCCGACGGGAGGGAGAAAAAAAAGGAAATAGAACGAAAGAAAAAGAAAAAGTAAAAGAGGGGTGCAACACGAGGACTTCCCAGGAGGTCACCCATTCTAGTACTAATCTCGCCCAAGCACGCTTAACTGCGGAGTTCTGATGGGATCCGGTGCATTAGTGCTGGTATGATCGCACCCATGAGATACGCGACGGAAAACGTATTTAAATGGTGAGATACAGGGAGCAGTTTGCGGGCAGTAGATCTCGTAAAGGCACCGAAAATGAAAAAAAAGTGCACCGAAAACGGACATCGGTAGAAAAAGTTAGGGCCCGTAGAACCAATACGCAGTAGGTAGCGTTTTTCCTGTTTTTATTATATTTTCGCGGCGTTGGATAACGTAAAATAGCAACTGTCAAGAGCGAAAGAAAAAATCAGTCAAAGAGTCTAAAAGGGAGTTCCGACGGGAGGGAAAAAAAAAAGGAAATAGAACGAAAGAAAAAGTAAAAGAGGGGTGCAACACGAGGACTTCCTAGGAGGTCACCCATCCTAGTACTACTCTCGCCCAAGCACGCTTAACTGCGGAGTTCTGATGGGATCCGGTGCATTAGTGCTGGTATGATCGCACCCATGAGATACGCGACGGAAAACGTATTTAAATGGTGAGATACAGGGAGCAGTTTGCGGGCAGTAGATCTCGTAAAGGCACCGAAAATGAAAAAAAAGTGCACCGAAACGGACATCGGTAGAAAAAGTTAGTGCCCGTAGAACCAATACGCAGTAGGTAGCGTTTTTCCTGTTTTTATTATATTTTCGCGGCGTTGGATAACGTAAAATAGCAACTGTCAAGAGCGAAAGAAAAAATCAGTCAGAGAGTCTAAAAGGGAGTTCCGACGGGAGGGAAAAAAAAAAGGAAATAGAACGAAAGAAAAAGTAAAAGAGGGGTGCAACACGAGGACTTCCCAGGAGGTCACCCATCCTAGTACTACTCTCGCCCAAGCACGCTTAACTGCGGAGTTCTGATGGGATCCGGTGCATTAGTGCTGGTATGATCGCACCCATGAGATACGCGACGGAAAACGTATTTAAATGGTGAGATACAGGGAGCAGTTTGCGGGCAGTAGATCTCGTAAAGGCACCGAAAATGAAAAAAAAGTGCACCGAAACGGACATCGGTAGAAAAAGTTAGTGCCCGTAGAACCAATACGCAGTAGGTAGCGTTTTTCCTATTTTTATTATTTTTTCGCGGCGTTGGATAACGTAAAATAGCAACTGTCAAGAGCGAAAGAAAAAATCAGTCAGAGAGTCTAAAAGGGAGTTTCGACGGGAGGGAAAAAAAAAAGGAAATAGAACGAAAGAAAAAGTAAAAGAGGGGTGCAACACGAGGACTTCCCAGGAGGTCACCCATCCTTGTACTACTCTCGCCCAAGCACGCTTAACTGCGGAGTTCTGATAGGATCCGGTGCATTAGTGCTGGTATGATCGCACCCATGAGATACGCGACGGAAAACGTATTTAAATGGTGAGATACAGGGAGCAGTTTGCAGGCAGTAGATCTCGTAAAGGCACCGAAAATGAAAAAAAAGTGCACCGAAAACGGACATCGGTAGAAAAAGTTAGTGCCCGTAGAACCAATACGCAGTAGGTAGCGTTTTTCCTGTTTTTATTATTTTTTCGCGGCGTTGGATAACGTAAAATAGCAACTGTCAAGAGCGAAAGAAAAAATCAGTCAGAGAGTCTAAAAGGGAGTTTCGACGGGAGGGAAAAAAAAAAGGAAATAGAACGAAAGAAAAAGTAAAAGAGGGGTGCAACACAAGGACTTCCCAGGAGGTCACCCATCCTAGTACGACTCTCGCCCAAGCACGCTTAACTGCGGAGTTCTGATGGGATCCGGTGCATTAGTGCTGGTATGATCGCACCCATGAGATACGCGACGGAAAACGTATTTAAATGGTGAGATACAGGGAGCAGTTTGCGGGCAGTAGATCTCGTAAAGGCACCGAAAATGAAAAAAAAGTGCACCGAAAACGGACATCGGTAGAAAAAGTTAGTGCCCGTAGAACCAATACGCAGTAGGTAGCGTTTTTCCTGTTTTTATTATATTTTCGCGGCGTTGGATAACGTAAAATAGCGACTGTCAAGAGCGAAAGAAAAAATCAGTCAGAGAGTCTAAAAGGGAGTTCCGACGGGAGGGAAATAAAAAAGGAAATAGAACGAAAGAAAAAGTAAAAGAGGGGTGCAACACGAGGACTTCCCAGGAGGTCACCCATCCTAGTACTACTCTCGCCCAAGCACGCTTAACTGCGGAGTTCTGATGGGATCCGGTGCATTAGTGCTGGTATGATCAGACCCATGAGATACGCGACGGAAAACGTATTTAAATGGTGAGATACAGGGAGCAGTTTGCAGGCAGTAGATCTCGTAAAGGCACCGAAAATGAAAAAAAAGTGCACCGAAAACGGACATCGGTAGAAAAAGTTAGTGCCCGTAGAACCAATACGCAGTAGGTAGCGTTTTTCCTGTTTTTATTATTTTTTCGCGGCGTTGGATAACGTAAAATAGCAACTGTCAAGAGCGAAAGAAAAAATCAGTCAGAGAGTCTAAAAGGGAGTTTCGACGGGAGGGAAAAAAAAAAGGAAATAGAACGAAAGAAAAAGTAAAAGAGGGGTGCAACACGAGGACTTCCCAGGAGGTCACCCATCCTAGTACTACTCTCGCCCAAGCACGCTTAACTGCGGAGTTCTGATGGGATCCGGTGCATTAGTGCTGGTATGATCGCACCCATGAGATACGCGACGGAAAACGTATTTAAATGGTGAGATACAGGGAGCAGTTTGCGGGCAGTAGATCTCGTAAAGGCACCGAAAATGAAAAAAAAGTGCACCGAAAACGGACATCGGTAGAAAAAGTTAGTGCCCGTAGAACCAATACGCAGTAGGTAGCGTTTTTCCTGTTTTTATTATTTTTTCGCGGCGTTGGATAACGTAAAATAGCAACTGTCAAGAGCGAAAGAAAAAATCAGTCAGAGAGTCTAAAAGGGAGTTTCGACGGGAGGGAAAAAAAAAAGGAAATAGAACGAAAGAAAAAGTAAAAGAGGGGTGCAACACGAGGACTTCCCAGGAGGTCACCCATCCTAGTACGACTCTCGCCCAAGCACGCTTAACTGCGGAGTTCTGATGGGATCCGGTGCATTAGTGCTGGTATGATCGCACCCATGAGATACGCGACGGAAAACGTATTTAAATGGTGAGATACAGGGAGCAGTTTGCGGGCAGTAGATCTCGTAAAGGCACCGAAAATGAAAAAAAAGTGCACCGAAACGGACATCGGTAGAAAAAGTTAGTGCCCGTAGAACCAATACGCAGTAGGTAGCGTTTTTCCTATTTTTATTATTTTTTCGCGGCGTTGGATAACGTAAAATAGCAACTGTCAAGAGCGAAAGAAAAAATCAGTCAGAGAGTCTAAAAGGGAGTTTCGACGGGAGGGAAAAAAAAAAGGAAATAGAACGAAAGAAAAAGTAAAAGAGGGGTGCAACACGAGGACTTCCCAGGAGGTCACCCATCCTTGTACTACTCTCGCCCAAGCACGCTTAACTGCGGAGTTCTGATAGGATCCGGTGCATTAGTGCTGGTATGATCGCACCCATGAGATACGCGACGGAAAACGTATTTAAATGGTGAGATACAGGGAGCAGTTTGCAGGCAGTAGATCTCGTAAAGGCACCGAAAATGAAAAAAAAGTGCACCGAAAACGGACATCGGTAGAAAAAGTTAGTGCCCGTAGAACCAATACGCAGTAGGTAGCGTTTTTCCTGTTTTTATTATTTTTTCGCGGCGTTGGATAACGTAAAATAGCAACTGTCAAGAGCGAAAGAAAAAATCAGTCAGAGAGTCTAAAAGGGAGTTTCGACGGGAGGGAAAAAAAAAAGGAAATAGAACGAAAGAAAAAGTAAAAGAGGGGTGCAACACAAGGACTTCCCAGGAGGTCACCCATCCTAGTACGACTCTCGCCCAAGCACGCTTAACTGCGGAGTTCTGATGGGATCCGGTGCATTAGTGCTGGTATGATCGCACCCATGAGATACGCGACGGAAAACGTATTTAAATGGTGAGATACAGGGAGCAGTTTGCGGGCAGTAGATCTCGTAAAGGCACCGAAAATGAAAAAAAAGTGCACCGAAAACGGACATCGGTAGAAAAAGTTAGTGCCCGTAGAACCAATACGCAGTAGGTAGCGTTTTTCCTGTTTTTATTATATTTTCGCGGCGTTGGATAACGTAAAATAGCGACTGTCAAGAGCGAAAGAAAAAATCAGTCAGAGAGTCTAAAAGGGAGTTCCGACGGGAGGGAAATAAAAAAGGAAATAGAACGAAAGAAAAAGTAAAAGAGGGGTGCAACACGAGGACTTCCCAGGAGGTCACCCATCCTAGTACTACTCTCGCCCAAGCACGCTTAACTGCGGAGTTCTGATGGGATCCGGTGCATTAGTGCTGGTATGATCAGACCCATGAGATACGCGACGGAAAACGTATTTAAATGGTGAGATACAGGGAGCAGTTTGCAGGCAGTAGATCTCGTAAAGGCACCGAAAATGAAAAAAAAGTGCACCGAAAACGGACATCGGTAGAAAAAGTTAGTGCCCGTAGAACCAATACGCAGTAGGTAGCGTTTTTCCTGTTTTTATTATTTTTTCGCGGCGTTGGATAACGTAAAATAGCAACTGTCAAGAGCGAAAGAAAAAATCAGTCAGAGAGTCTAAAAGGGAGTTTCGACGGGAGGGAAAAAAAAAAGGAAATAGAACGAAAGAAAAAGTAAAAGAGGGGTGCAACACGAGGACTTCCCAGGAGGTCACCCATCCTAGTACTACTCTCGCCCAAGCACGCTTAACTGCGGAGTTCTGATGGGATCCGGTGCATTAGTGCTGGTATGATCGCACCCATGAGATACGCGACGGAAAACGTATTTAAATGGTGAGATACAGGGAGCAGTTTGCGGGCAGTAGATCTCGTAAAGGCACCGAAAATGAAAAAAAAGTGCACCGAAAACGGACATCGGTAGAAAAAGTTAGTGCCCGTAGAACCAATACGCAGTAGGTAGCGTTTTTCCTGTTTTTATTATTTTTTCGCGGCGTTGGATAACGTAAAATAGCAACTGTCAAGAGCGAAAGAAAAAATCAGTCAGAGAGTCTAAAAGGGAGTTTCGACGGGAGGGAAAAAAAAAAGGAAATAGAACGAAAGAAAAAGTAAAAGAGGGGTGCAACACGAGGACTTCCCAGGAGGTCACCCATCCTAGTACGACTCTCGCCCAAGCACGCTTAACTGCGGAGTTCTGATGGGATCCGGTGCATTAGTGCTGGTATGATCGCACCCATGAGATACGCGACGGAAAACGTATTTAAATGGTGAGATACAGGGAGCAGTTTGCGGGCAGTAGATCTCGTAAAGGCACCGAAAATGAAAAAAAAGTGCACCGAAAACGGACATCGGTAGAAAAAGTTAGTGCCCGTAGAACCAATACGCAGTAGGTAGCGTTTTTCCTGTTTTTATTATATTTTCGCGGCGTTGGATAACGTAAAATAGCGACTGTCAAGAGCGAAAGAAAAAATCAGTCAGAGAGTCTAAAAGGGAGTTCCGACGGGAGGGAAATAAAAAAGGAAATAGAACGAAAGAAAAAGTAAAAGAGGGGTGCAACACGAGGACTTCCCAGGAGGTCACCCATCCTAGTACTACTCTCGCCCAAGCACGCTTAACTGCGGAGTTCTGATGGGATCCGGTGCATTAGTGCTGGTATGATCAGACCCATGAGATACGCGACGGAAAACGTATTTAAATGGTGAGATACAGGGAGCAGTTTGCAGGCAGTAGATCTCGTAAAGGCACCGAAAATGAAAAAAAAGTGCACCGAAAACGGACATCGGTAGAAAAAGTTAGTGCCCGTAGAACCAATACGCAGTAGGTAGCGTTTTTCCTGTTTTTATTATTTTTTCGCGGCGTTGGATAACGTAAAATAGCAACTGTCAAGAGCGAAAGAAAAAATCAGTCAGAGAGTCTAAAAGGGAGTTTCGACGGGAGGGAAAAAAAAAAGGAAATAGAACGAAAGAAAAAGTAAAAGAGGGGTGCAACACGAGGACTTCCCAGGAGGTCACCCATCCTAGTACTACTCTCGCCCAAGCACGCTTAACTGCGGAGTTCTGATGGGATCCGGTGCATTAGTGCTGGTATGATCGCACCCATGAGATACGCGACGGAAAACGTATTTAAATGGTGAGATACAGGGAGCAGTTTGCGGGCAGTAGATCTCGTAAAGGCACCGAAAATGAAAAAAAAGTGCACCGAAACGGACATCGGTAGAAAAAGTTAGTGCCCGTAGAACCAATACGCAGTAGGTAGCGTTTTTCCTGTTTTTATTATATTTTCGCGGCGTTGGATAACGTAAAATAGCAACTGTCAAGAGCGAAAGAAAAAATCAGTCAGAGAGTCTAAAAGGGAGTTCCGACGGGAGGGAAAAAAAAGGAAATAGAACGAAAGAAAAAGTAAAAGAGGGGTGCAACACGAGGACTTCCCAGGAGGTCACCCATCCTAGTACGACTCTCGCCCAAGCACGCTTAACTGCGGAGTTCTGATGGGATCCGGTGCATTAGTGCTGGTATGATCGCACCCATGAGATACGCGACGGAAAACGTATTTAAATGGTGAGATACAGGGAGCAGTTTGCGGGCAGTAGATCTCGTAAAGGCACCGAAAATGAAAAAAAAGTGCACCGAAAACGGACATCGGTAGAAAAAGTTAGTGCCCGTAGAACCAATACGCAGTAGGTAGCGTTTTTCCTGTTTTTATTATATTTTCGCGGCGTTGGATAACGTAAAATAGCAACTTTTAAGAGCGAAAGAAAAAATCAGTCAGAGAGTCTAAAAGGGAGTTAAGACGGGAGGGAAAAAAAAAAGGAAATAGAACGAAAAAAAAAGTAAAAGAGGGGTGCAACACGAGGACTTCCCAGGAGGTCACCCATCCTAGTACTACTCTCGCCCAAGCACGCTTAACTGCGGAGTTCTAATGGGATCCGGTGCATTAGTGCTGGTATGATCGCACCCATGAGATACGCGACGGAAAACGTATTTAAATGGTGAGATACAGGGAGCAGTTTGCGGGCAGTAGATCTCGTAAAGGCACCGAAAATGAAAAAAAAGTGCACCGAAAACGGACATCGGTAGAAAAAGTTAGTGCCCGTAGAACCAATACGCAGTAGGTAGCGTTTTTCCTGTTTTTATTATATTTTCGCGGCGTTGGATAACGTAAAATAGCAACTGTCAAGAGCGAAGGAAAAAATCAGTCAGAGAGTCTAAAAGGGAGTTCCGACGGGAGGGAAAAAAAAAAAGGAAATAGAACGAAAGAAAAAGTAAAAGAGGGGTGCAACACGAGGACTTCCCAGGAGGTCACCCATCCTAGTACTACTCTCGCCCAAGCACGCTTAACTGGGGGAGTTCTGATGGGATCCGGTGCATTAGTGCTGGTATGATCGCACCCATGAGATACGCGACGGAAAACGTATTTAAATGGTGAGATACAGGGAGCAGTTTGCGGGCAGTAGATCTCGTAAAGGCACCGAAAATGAAAAAAAAGTGCACCGAAAACGGACATCGGTAGAAAAAGTTAGTGCCCGTAGAACCAATACGCAGTAGGTAGCGTTTTTCCTGTTTTTAATATATTTTCGCGGCGTTGGATAACGTAAAATAGCAACTGTCAAGAGCGAAAGAAAAAATCAGTCAGAGAGTCTAAAAGGGAGTTCCGACGGGAGGGAAAAAAAAAAGGAAATAGAACGAAAGAAAAAGTAAAAGAGGGGTGCAACACGAGGACTTCCCAGGAGGTCACCCATCCTAGTACTACTCTCGCCCAAGCACGCTTAACTGCGGAGTTCTGATGGAATCCGGTGCATTAGTGCTGGTATGATCGCACCCATGAGATACGCGACGGAAAACGTATTTAAATGGTGAGATAGAGGGAGCAGTTTGCGGGCAGTAGATCTCGTAAAGGCACCGAAAATGAAAAAAAAGTGCACCGAAAACGGACATCGGTAGAAAAAGTTAGTGCCCGTAGAACCAATACGCAGTAGGTAGCGTTTTTCCTGTTTTTATTATATTTTCGCGGCGTTGGATAACGTAAAATAGCAACTGTCAAGAGCGAAAGAAAAAATCAGTCAGAGAGTCTAAAAGGGAGTTCCGACGGGAGGGAAAAAAAAAGGAAATAGAACGAAAGAAAAAGTAAAAAACGGGTGCAACACGAGGACTTCCCAGGAGGTCACCCATCCTAGTACTACTCTCGCCCAAGCACGCTTAACTGCGGAGTTCTGATGGGATCCGGTGCATTAGTGCTGGTATGATCAGACCCATGAGATACGCGACGGAAAACGTATTTAAATGGTGAGATACAGGGAGCAGTTTGCAGGCAGTAGATCTCGTAAAGGCACCGAAAATGAAAAAAAAGTGCACCGAAAACGGACATCGGTAGAAAAAGTTAGTGCCCGTAGAACCAATACGCAGTAGGTAGCGTTTTTCCTGTTTTTATTATTTTTTCGCGGCGTTGGATAACGTAAAATAGCAACTGTCAAGAGCGAAAGAAAAAATCAGTCAGAGAGTCTAAAAGGGAGTTTCGACGGGAGGGAAAAAAAAAAGGAAATAGAACGAAAGAAAAAGTAAAAGAGGGGTGCAACACGAGGACTTCCCAGGAGGTCACCCATCCTAGTACGACTCTCGCCCAAGCACGCTTAACTGCGGAGTTCTGATGGGATCCGGTGCATTAGTGCTGGTATGATCGCACCCATGAGATACGCGACGGAAAACGTATTTAAATGGTGAGATACAGGGAGCAGTTTGCGGGCAGTAAATCTCGTAAAGGCACCGAAAATGAAAAAAAAGTGCACCGAAAACGGACATCGGTAGAAAAAGTTAGTGCCCGTAGAACCAATACGCAGTAGGTAGCGTTTTTCCTGTTTTTATTATATTTTCGCGGCGTTGGATAACGTAAAATAGCGACTGTCAAGAGCGAAAGAAAAAATCAGTCAGAGAGTCTAAAAGGGAGTTCCGACGGGAGGGAAATAAAAAAGGAAATAGAACGAAAGAAAAAGTAAAAGAGGGGTGCAACACGAGGACTTCTCAGGAGGTCACCCATCCTAGTACTACTCTCGCCCAAGCACGCTTAACTGCGGAGTTCTGATGGGATCCGGTGCATTAGTGCTGGTATGATCAGACCCATGAGATACGCGACGGAAAACGTATTTAAATGGTGAGATACAGGGAGCAGTTTGCAGGCAGTAGATCTCGTAAAGGCACCGAAAATGAAAAAAAAGTGCACCGAAAACGGACATCGGTAGAAAAAGTTAGTGCCCGTAGAACCAATACGCAGTAGGTAGCGTTTTTCCTGTTTTTATTATTTTTTCGCGGCGTTGGATAACGTAAAATAGCAACTGTCAAGAGCGAAAGAAAAAATCAGTCAGAGAGTCTAAAAGGGAGTTTCGACGGGAGGGAAAAAAAAAAGGAAATAGAACGAAAGAAAAAGTAAAAGAGGGGTGCAACACGAGGACTTCCCAGGAGGTCACCCATCCTAGTACTACTCTCGCCCAAGCACGCTTAACTGCGGAGTTCTGATGGGATCCGGTGCATTAGTGCTGGTATGATCGCACCCATGAGATACGCGACGGAAAACGTATTTAAATGGTGAGATACAGGGAGCAGTTTGCGGGCAGTAGATCTCGTAAAGGCACCGAAAATGAAAAAAAAGTGCACCGAAACGGACATCGGTAGAAAAAGTTAGTGCCCGTAGAACCAATACGCAGTAGGTAGCGTTTTTCCTGTTTTTATTATATTTTCGCGGCGTTGGATAACGTAAAATAGCAACTGTCAAGAGCGAAAGAAAAAATCAGTCAGAGAGTCTAAAAGGGAGTTCCGACGGGAGGGAAAAAAAAAGGAAATAGAACGAAAGAAAAAGTAAAAGAGGGGTGCAACACGAGGACTTCCCAGGAGGTCACCCATCCTAGTACGACTCTCGCCCAAGCACGCTTAACTGCGGAGTTCTGATGGGATCCGGTGCATTAGTGCTGGTATGATCGCACCCATGAGATACGCGACGGAAAACGTTTTTAAATGGTGAGATACAGGGAGCAGTTTGCGGGCAGTAGATCTCGTAAAGGCACCGAAAATGAAAAAAAAGTGCACCGAAAACGGACATCGGTAGAAAAAGTTAGTGCCCGTAGAACCAATACGCAGTAGGTAGCGTTTTTCCTGTTTTTATTATATTTTCGCGGCGTTGGATAACGTAAAATAGCAACTTTTAAGAGCGAAAGAAAAAATCAGTCAGAGAGTCTAAAAGGGAGTTAAGACGGGAGGGAAAAAAAAAAGGAAATAGAACGAAAAAAAAAGTAAAAGAGGGGTGCAACACGAGGACTTCCCAGGAGGTCACCCATCCTAGTACTACTCTCGCCCAAGCACGCTTAACTGCGGAGTTCTAATGGGATCCGGTGCATTAGTGCTGGTATGATCAGACCCATGAGATACGCGACGGAAAACGTATTTAAATGGTGAGATACAGGGAGCAGTTTGCGGGCAGTAGATCTCGTAAAGGCACCGAAAATGAAAAAAAAGTGCACCGAAAACGGACATCGGTAGAAAAAGTTAGTGCCCGTAGAACCAATACGCAGTAGGTAGCGTTTTTCCTGTTTTTATTATTTTTTCGCGGCGTTGGATAACGTAAAATAGCAACTGTCAAGAGCGAAGGAAAAAATCAGTCAGAGAGTCTAAAAGGGAGTTCCGACGGGAGGGAAAAAAAAAAAGGAAATAGAACGAAAGAAAAAGTAAAAGAGGGGTGCAACACGAGGACTTCCCAGGAGGTCACCCATCCTAGTACTACTCTCGCCCAAGCACGCTTAACTGGGGGAGTTCTGATGGGATCCGGTGCATTAGTGCTGGTATGATCGCACCCATGAGATACGCGACGGAAAACGTATTTAAATGGTGAGATAAAGGGAGCAGTTTGCGGGCAGTAGATCTCGTAAAGGCACCGAAAATGAAAAAAAAGTGCACCGAAAACGGACATCGGTAGAAAAAGTTAGTGCCCGTAGAACCAATACGCAGTAGGTAGCGTTTTTCCTGTTTTTAATATATTTTCGCGGCGTTGGATAACGTAAAATAGCAACTGTCAAGAGCGAAAGAAAAAATCAGTCAGAGAGTCTAAAAGGGAGTTCCGACGGGAGGGAAAAAAAAAAAGAAATAGAACGAAAGAAAAAGTAAAAGAGGGGTGCAACACGAGGACTTCCCAGGAGGTCACCCATCCTAGTACTACTCTCGCCCAAGCACGCTTAACTGCGGAGTTCTGATGGAATCCGGTGCATTAGTGCTGGTATGATCGCACCCACGAGATACGCGACGGAAAACGTATTTAAATGGTGAGATACAGGGAGCAGTTTGCGGGCAGTAGATCTCGTAAAGGCACCGAAAATGAAAAAAAAGTACACCGAAAACGGATATCGGTAGAAAAAGTTAGTGCCCGTAGAACCAATACGCAGTAGGTAGCGTTTTTCCTGTTTTTATTATATTTTCGCGGCGTTGGATAACGTAAAATAGCAACTGTCAAGAGCGAAAGAAAAAATCAGTCAGAGAGTCTAAAAGGGAGTTCCGACGGGAGGGAAAAAAAAAAGGAAATAGAACGAAATAAAAAGTAAAAAAGGGGTGCAACACGAGGACTTCCCAGGAGGTCACCCATCCTAGTACTACTCTCGCCCAAGCACGCTTAACTGCGGAGTTCTGATGGGATCCGGTGCATTAGTGCTGGTATGATCAGACCCATGAGATACGCGACGGAAAACGTATTTAAATGGTGAGATACAGGGAGCAGTTTGCAGGCAGTAGATCTCGTAAAGGCACCGAAAATGAAAAAAAAGTGCACCGAAAACGGACATCGGTAGAAAAAGTTAGTGCCCGTAGAACCAATACGCAGTAGGTAGCGTTTTTCCTGTTTTTATTATTTTTTCGCGGCGTTGGATAACGTAAAATAGCAACTGTCAAGAGCGAAAGAAAAAATCAGTCAGAGAGTCTAAAAGGGAGTTTCGACGGGAGGGAAAAAAAAAAGGAAATAGAACGAAAGAAAAAGTAAAAGAGGGGTGCAACACGAGGACTTCCCAGGAGGTCACCCATCCTAGTACTACTCTCGCCCAAGCACGCTTAACTGCGGAGTTCTGATGGGATCCGGTGCATTAGTGCTGGTATGATCGCACCCATGAGATACGCGACGGAAAACGTATTTAAATGGTGAGATACAGGGAGCAGTTTGCGGGCAGTAGATCTCGTAAAGGCACCGAAAATGAAAAAAAAGTGCACCGAAACGGACATCGGTAGAAAAAGTTAGTGCCCGTAGAACCAATACGCAGTAGGTAGCGTTTTTCCTGTTTTTATTATATTTTCGCGGCGTAGGATAACGTAAAATAGCAACTGTCAAGAGCGAAAGAAAAAATCAGTCAGAGAGTCTAAAAGGGAGTTCCGACGGGAGGGAAAAAAAAAGGAAATAGAACGAAAGAAAAAGTAAAAGAGGGGTGCAACACGAGGACTTCCCAGGAGGTCACCCATCCTAGTACGACTCTCGCCCAAGCACGCTTAACTGCGGAGTTCTGATGGGATCCGGTGCATTAGTGCTGGTATGATCGCACCCATGAGATACGCGACGGAAAACGTATTTAAATGGTGAGATACAGGGAGCAGTTTGCGGGCAGTAGATCTCGTAAAGGCACCGAAAATGAAAAAAAAGTGCACCGAAAACGGACATCGGTAGAAAAAGTTAGTGCCCGTAGAACCAATACGCAGTAGGTAGCGTTTTTCCTGTTTTTATTATATTTTCGCGGCGTTGGATAACGTAAAATAGCAACTTTTAAGAGCGAAAGAAAAAATCAGTCAGAGAGTCTAAAAGGGAGTTAAGACGGGAGGGAAAAAAAAAAGGAAATAGAACGAAAAAAAAAGTAAAAGAGGGGTGCAACACGAGGACTTCCCAGGAGGTCACCCATCCTAGTACTACTCTCGCCCAAGCACGCTTAACTGCAGAGTTCTAATGGGATCCGGTGCATTAGTGCTGGTATGATCGCACCCATGAGATACGCGACGGAAAACGTATTTAAATGGTGAGATACAGGGAGCAGTTTGCGGGCAGTAGATCTCGTAAAGGCACCGAAAATGAAAAAAAAGTGAACCGAAAACGGACATCGGTAGAAAAAGTTAGTGCCCGTAGAACCAATACGCAGTAGGTAGCGTTTTTCCTGTTTTTATTATATTTTCGCGGCGTTGGATAACGTAAAATAGCAACTGTCAAGAGCGAAGGAAAAAATCAGTCAGAGAGTCTAAAAGGGAGTTCCGACGGGAGGGAAAAAAAAAAAGGAAATAGAACGAAAGAAAAAGTAAAAGAGGGGTGCAACACGAGGACTTCCCAGGAGGTCACCCATCCTAGTACTACTCTCGCCCAAGCACGCTTAACTGGGGGAGTTCTGATGGGATCCGGTGCATTAGTGCTGGTATGATCGCACCCATGAGATACGCGACGGAAAACGTATTTAAATGGTGAGATACAGGGAGCAGTTTGCGGGCAGTAGATCTCGTAAAGGCACCGAAAATGAAAAAAAAGTGCACCGAAAACGGACATCGGTAGAAAAAGTTAGTGCCCGTAGAACCAATACGCAGTAGGTAGCGTTTTTCCTGTTTTTAATATATTTTCGCGGCGTTGGATAACGAAAAATAGCAACTGTCAAGAGCGAAAGAAAAAATCAGTCAGAGAGTCTAAAAGGGAGTTCCGACGGGAGGGAAAAAAAAAAGGAAATAGAACGAAAGAAAAAGTAAAAGAGGGGTGCAACACGAGGACTTCCCAGGAGGTCACCCATCCTAGTACTACTCTCGCCCAAGAACGCTTAACTGCGGAGTTCTGATGGAATCCGGTGCATTAGTGCTGGTATGATCGCACCCATGAGATACGCGACGGAAAACGTATTTAAATGGTGAGATACAGGGAGCAGTTTGCGGGCAGTAGATCTCGTAAAGGCACCGAAAATGAAAAAAAAGTGCACCGAAAACGGACATCGGTAGAAAAAGTTAGTGCCCGTAGAACCAATACGCAGTAGGTAGCGTTTTTCCTGTTTTTATTATATTTTCGCGGCGTTGGATAACGTAAAATAGCAACTGTCAAGAGCGAAGGAAAAAATCAGTCAGAGAGTCTAAAAGGGAGTTCCGACGGGAGGGAAAAAAAAAAAGGAAATAGAACGAAAGAAAAAGTAAAAGAGGGGTGCAACACGAGGACTTCCCAGGAGGTCACCCATCCTAGTACTACTCTCGCCCAAGCACGCTTAACTGGGGGAGTTCTGATGGGATCCGGTGCATTAGTGCTGGTATGATCGCACCCATGAGATACGCGACGGAAAACGTATTTAAATGGTGAGATACAGGGAGCAGTTTGCGGGCAGTAGATCTCGTAAAGGCACCGAAAATGAAAAAAAAGTGCACCGAAAACGGACATCGGTAGAAAAAGTTAGTGCCCGTAGAACCTATACGCAGTAGGTAGCGTTTTTCCTGTTTTTAATATATTTTCGCGGCGTTGGATAACGTAAAATAGCAACTGTCAAGAGCGAAAGAAAAAATCAGTCAGAGAGTCTAAAAGGGAGTTCCGACGGGAGGGAAAAAAAAAAGGAAATAGAACGAAAGAAAAAGTAAAAGAGGGGTGCAACACGAGGACTTCCCAAGAGGTCACCCATCCTAGTACTACTCTCGCCCAAGCACGCTTAACTGCGGAGTTCTGATGGAATCCGGTGCATTAGTGCTGGTATGATCGCACCCATGAGATACGCGACGGAAAACGTATTTAAATGGTGAGATACAGGGAGCAGTTTGCGGGCAGTAGATCTCGTAAAGGCACCGAAAATGAAAAAAAAGTACACCGAAAACGGACATCGGTAGAAAAAGTTAGTGCCCGTAGAACCAATACGCAGTAGGTAGCGTTTTTCCTGTTTTTATTATATTTTCGCGGCGTTGGATAACGTAAAATAGCAACTGTCAAGAGCGAAAGAAAAAATCAGTCAGAGAGTCTAAAAGGGAGTTCCGACGGGAGGGAAAAAAAAAAGGAAATAGAACGAAAGAAAAAGTAAAAAAGGGGTGCAACACGAGGACTTCCCAGGAGGTCACCCATCCTAGTACTACTCTCGCCCAAGCACGCTTAACTGCGGAGTTCTGATGGGATCCGGTGCATTAGTGCTGGTATGATCAGACCCATGAGATACGCGACGGAAAACGTATTTAAATGGTGAGATACAGGGAGCAGTTTGCAGGCAGTAGATCTCGTAAAGGCACCGAAAATGAAAAAAAAGTGCACCGAAAACGGACATCGGTAGAAAAAGTTAGTGCCCGTAGAACCAATACGCAGTAGGTAGCGTTTTTCCTGTTTTTATTATTTTTTCGCGGCGTTGGATAACGTAAAATAGCAACTGTCAAGAGCGAAAGAAAAAATCAGTCAGAGAGTCTAAAAGGGAGTTTCGACGGGAGGGAAAAAAAAAAGGAAATAGAACGAAAGAAAAAGTAAAAGAGGGGTGCAACACGAGGACTTCCCAGGAGGTCACCCATCCTAGTACTACTCTCGCCCAAGCACGCTTAACTGCGGAGTTCTGATGAGATCCGGTGCATTAGTGCTGGTATGATCGCAGCCATGAGATACGCGACGGAAAACGTATTTAAATGGTGAGATACAGGGAGCAGTTTGCGGGCAGTAGATCTCGTAAAGGCACCGAAAATGAAAAAAAAGTGCACCGAAACGGACATCGGTAGAAAAAGTTAGTGCCCGTAGAACCAATACGCAGTAGGTAGCGTTTTTCCTGTTTTTATTATATTTTCGCGGCGTAGGATAACGTAAAATAGCAACTGTCAAGAGCGAAAGAAAAAATCAGTCAGAGAGTCTAAAAGGGAGTTCCGACGGGAGGGAAAAAAAAAGGAAATAGAACGAAAGAAAAAGTAAAAGAGGGGTGCAACACGAGGACTTCCCAGGAGGTCACCCATCCTAGTACGACTCTCGCCCAAGCACGCTTCACTGCGGAGTTCTGATGGGATCCGGTGCATTAGTGCTGGTATGATCGCACCCATGAGATACGCGACGGGAAACGTATTTAAATGGTGAGATACAGGGAGCAGTTTGCGGGCAGTAGATCTCGTAAAGGCACCGAAAATGAAAAAAAAGTGCACCGAAAACGGACATCGGTAGAAAAAGTTAGTGCCCGTAGAACCAATACGCAGTAGGTAGCGTTTTTCCTGTTTTTATTATATTTTCGCGGCGTTGGATAACGTAAAATAGCAACTTTTAAGAGCGAAAGAAAAAATCAGTCAGAGAGTCTAAAAGGGAGTTAAGACGGGAGGGAAAAAAAAAAGGAAATAGAACGAAAAAAAAAGTAAAAGAGGGGTGCAACACGAGGACTTCCCAGGAGGTCACCCATCCTAGTACTACTCTCGCCCAAGCACGCTTAACTGCGGAGTTCTAATGGGATCCGGTGCATTAGTGCTGGTATGATCGCACCCATGAGATACGCGACGGAAAACGTATTTAAATGGTGAGATACAGGGAGCAGTTTGCGGGCAGTAGATCTCGTAAAGGCACCGAAAATGAAAAAAAAGTGCACCGAAAACGGACATCGGTAGAAAAAGTTAGTGCCCGTAGAACCAATACGCAGTAGGTAGCGTTTTTCCTGTTTTTATTATATTTTCGCGGCGTTGGATAACGTAAAATAGCAACTGTCAAGAGCGAAGGAAAAAATCAGTCAGAGAGTCTAAAAGGGAGTTCCGACGGGAGGGAAAAAAAAAAAGGAAATAGAACGAAAGAAAAAGTAAAAGAGGGGTGCAACACGAGGACTTCCCAGGAGGTCACCCATCCTAGTACTACTCTCGCCCAAGCACGCTTAACTGGGGGAGTTCTGATGGGATCCGGTGCATTAGTGCTGGTATGATCGCACCCATGAGATACGCGACGGAAAACGTATTTAAATGGTGAGATACAGGGAGCAGTTTGCGGGCAGTAGATCTCGTAAAGGCACCGAAAATGAAAAAAAAGTGCACCGAAAACGGACATCGGTAGAAAAAGTTAGTGCCCGTAGAACCAATACGCAGTAGGTAGCGTTTTTCCTGTTTTTAATATATTTTCGCGGCGTTGGATAACGTAAAATAGCAACTGTCAAGAGCGAAAGAAAAAATCAGTCAGAGAGTCTAAAAGGGAGTTCCGACGGGAGGGAAAAAAAAAAGGAAATAGAACGAAAGAAAAAGTAAAAGAGGGGTGCAACACGAGGACTTCCCAGGAGGTCACCCATCCTAGTACTACTCTCGCCCAAGCACGCTTAAGTGCGGAGTTCTGATGGAATCCGGTGCATTAGTGCTGGTATGATCGCACCCATGAGATACGCGACGGAAAACGTATTTAAATGGTGAGATACAGGGAGCAGTTTGCGGGCAGTAGATCTCGTAAAGGCACCGAAAATGAAAAAAAAGTGCACCGAAAACGGACATCGGTAGAAAAAGTTAGTGCCCGTAGAACCAATACGCTGTAGGTAGCGTTTTTCCTGTTTTTATTATATTTTCGCGGCGTTGGATAACGTAAAATAGCAACTGTCAAGAGCGAAAGAAAAAATCAGTCAGAGAGTCTAAAAGGGAGTTCCGACGGGAGGGAAAAAAAAAAGGAAATAGAACGAAAGAAAAAGTAAAAAAGGGGTGCAACACGAGGACTTCCCAGGAGGTCACCCATCCTAGTACTACTCTCGCCCAAGCACGCTTAACTGCGGAGTTCTGATGGGATCCGGTGCATTAGTGCTGGTATGATCGCACCCATGAGATACGCGACGGAAAACGTATTTAAATGGTGAGATACAGGGAGCAGTTTGCGGGCAGTAGATCTCGTAAAGGCACCGAAAATGAAAAAAAAGTGCACCGAAAACGGACATCGGTAGAAAAAGTTAGTGCCCGTAGAACCAATACGCAGTAGGTAGCGTTTTTCCTGTTTTTATTATATTTTCGCGGCGTTGGATAACGTAAAATAGCAACTGTTAAGAGCGAAAGAAAAAATCAGTCAGAGAGTCTAAAAGGGAGTTCCGACGGGAGGGAAAAAAAAAAGGAAATAGAACGAAAGAAAAAGTAAAAGAGGGGTGCAACACGAGGACTTCCCAGGAGGTCACCCATCCTAGTACTACTCTCGCCAAAGCACGCTTAACTGCGGAGTTCTGATGGGATCCGGTGCATTAGTGCTGGTATGATCGCACCCATGAGATACGCGACGGAAAACGTATTTAAATGGTGGGATACAGGGAGCAGTTTGCGGGCAGTAGATCTCGTAAAGGCACCGAAAATGAAAAAAAAGTGCACCGAAAACGGACATCGGTAGAAAAAGTTAGTGCCCGTAGAACCAATACGCAGTAGGTAGCGTTTTTCCTGTTTTTATTATATTTTCGCGGAGTTGGATAACGTAAAATAGCAACTGTCAAGAGCGAAAGAAAAAATCAGTAAGAGAGTCTAAAAGGGAGTTCCGACGGGAGGGAAAAAAAAAAGGAAATAGAACGAAAGAAAAAGTAAAAGAGGGGTGCAACACGAGGACTTCCCAGGAGGTTACCCATCCTAGTACTACTCTCGCCAAAGCACGCTTAACTGCGGAGTTCTGATGGGATCCGGTGCATTACTGCTGGTATGATCGCACCCATGAGATACGCGACGGAAAACGTATTTAAATGGTGAGATACAGGGAGCAGTTTGCGGGCAGTAGATCTCGTAAAGGCACCGAAAATGAAAAAAAAGTGCACCGAAAACGGACATCGGTAGAAAAAGTTAGTGCCCGTAGAACCAATACGCAGTAGGTAGCGTTTTTCCTGTTTTTATTATATTTTCGCGGCGTTGGATAACGTAAAATAGCAACTGTCAAGAGCGAAGGAAAAAATCAGTCAGAGAGTCTAAAAGGGAGTTCCGACGGGAGGGAAAAGAAAAAGGAAATAGAACGAAAGAAAAAGTAAAAGAGGGGAGCAACACGAGGACTTCCCAGGAGGTCACCCATCCTAGTACTACTCTCGCCAAAGCACGCTTAACTGCGGAGTTCTGATGGGATCCGGTGCATTAGTGCTGGTATGATCGCACCCATGAGATACGCGACGGAAAACGTATTTAAATGGTGAGATACAGGGAGCAGTTTGCAGGCAGTAGATCTCGTAAAGGCACCGAAAATGAAAAAAAAGTGCACCGAAAACGGACATCGGTAGAAAAAGTTAGTGCCCGTAGAACCAATACGCAGTAGGTAGCGTTTTTCCGGTTTTTATTATTTTTTCGCGGCGTTGGATAACGTAAAATAGCAACTGTCAAGAGCGAAAGAAAAAATCAGTCAGAGAGTCTAAAAGGGAGTTCCGACGGGAGGGAGAAAAAAAAGGAAATAGAACGAAAGAAAAAGTAAAAGAGGGGTGCAACACGAGGACTTCCCTGGAGGTCACCCATCCTAGTACTACTCTCGCCCAAGCACGCTTAACTGCGGAGTTCTGATGGGATCCGGTGCATTAGTGCTGGTATGATCGCACCCATGAGATACGCGACGGAAAACGTATTTAAATGGTGAGATACAGGGAGCAGTTTGCGGGCAGTAGATCTCGTAAAGGCACCGAAAATGAAAAAAAAGTGCACCGAAAACGGACATCGGTAGAAAAAGTTAGTGCCCGTAGAACCAATACGCAGTAGGTAGCGTTTTTCCTGTTTTTATTATATTTTCGCGGCGTTGGATAACGTAAAATAGCAACTTTTAAGAGC
The DNA here is from genome assembly GCA_035771175.1 of Paratinospora sagittata. Taxonomy (NCBI): domain Eukaryota; kingdom Viridiplantae; phylum Streptophyta; class Magnoliopsida; order Ranunculales; family Menispermaceae; genus Paratinospora; species Paratinospora sagittata. The sequence continues at coordinate 27,080,854 of CM069610.1, forward strand.
GAAAGAAAAAATCAGTCAGAGAGTCTAAAAGGGAGTTAAGACGGGAGGGAAAAAAAAAAGGAAATAGAACGAAAAAAAAAGTAAAAGAGGGGTGCAACACGAGGACTTCCCAGGAGGTCACCCATCCTAGTACTACTCTCGCCCAAGCACGCTTAACTGCGGAGTTCTAATGGGATCCGGTGCATTAGTGCTGGTATGATCGCACCCATGAGATACGCGACGGAAAACGTATTTAAATGGTGAGATACAGGGAGCAGTTTGCGGGCAGTAGATCTCGTAAAGGCACCGAAAATGAAAAAAAAGTGCACCGAAAACGGACATCGGTAGAAAAAGTTAGTGCCCGTAGAACCAATACGCAGTAGGTAGCGTTTTTCCTGTTTTTATTATATTTTCGCGGCGTTGGATAACGTAAAATAGCAACTGTCAAGAGCGAAGGAAAAAATCAGTCAGAGAGTCTAAAAGGGAGTTCCGACGGGAGGGAAAAAAAAAAGGAAATAGAACGAAAAAAAAAGTAAAAGAGGGGTGCAACACGAGGACTTCCTAGGAGGTCACCCATCCTAGTACTACTCTCGCCCAAGCACGCTTAACTGCGGAGTTCTGATGGGATCCGGTGCATTAGTGCTGGTATGATCGCACCCATGAGATACGCGACGGAAAACGTATTTAAATGGTGAGATACAGGGAGCAGTTTGCGGGCAGTAGATCTCGTAAAGGCACCGAAAATGAAAAAAAAGTGCACCGAAACGGAAATCGGTAGAAAAAGTTAGTGCCCGTAGAACCAATACGCAGTAGGTAGCGTTTTTCCTGTTTTTATTATATTTTCGCGGCGTTGGATAACGTAAAATAGCAACTGTCAAGAGCGAAAGAAAAAATCAGTCAGAGAGTCTAAAAGGGAGTTCCGACGGGAGGGAAAAAAAAAAGGAAATAGAACGAAAGAAAAAGTAAAAGAGGGGTGCAACACGAGGACTTCCCAAGAGGTCACCCATCCTAGTACTACTCTCGCCAAAGCACGCTTAACTGCGGAGTTCTGATGGGATCCGGTGCATTAGTGCTGGTATGATCGCACCCATGAGATACACGACGGAAAACGTATTTAAATGGTGGGATACAGGGAGCAGTTTGCGGGCAGTAGATCTCGTAAAGGCACCGAAAATGAAAAAAAAGTGCACCGAAAACGGACATCGGTAGAAAAAGTTAGTGCCCGTAGAACCAATACGCAGTAGGTAGCGTTTTTCCTGTTTTTATTATATTTTCGCGGAGTTGGATAACGTAAAATAGCAACTGTCAAGAGCGAAAGAAAAAATCAGTAAGAGAGTCTAAAAGGGAGTTCCGACGGGAGGGAAAAAAAAAAGGAAATAGAACGAAAGAAAAAGTAAAAGAGGGGTGCAACACGAGGACTTCCCAGGAGGTCACCCATCCTAGTACTACTCTCGCCAAAGCACGCTTAACTGCGGAGTTCTGATGGGATCCGGTGCATTACTGCTGGTATGATCGCACCCATGAGATACGCGACGGAAAACGTATTTAAATGGTGAGATACAGGGAGCAGTTTGCGGGCAGTAGATCTCGTAAAGGCACCGAAAATGAAAAAAAAGTGCACCGAAAACGGACATCGGTAGAAAAAGTTAGTGCCCGTAGAACCAATACGCAGTAGGTAGCGTTTTTCCTGTTTTTATTATATTTTCGCGGCGTTGGATAACGTAAAATAGCAACTGTCAAGAGCGAAGGAAAAAATCAGTCAGAGAGTCTAAAAGGGAGTTCCGACGGGAGGGAAAAGAAAAAGGAAATAGAACGAAAGAAAAAGTAAAAGAGGGGAGCAACACGAGGACTTCCTAGGAGGTCACCCATCCTAGTACTACTCTCGCCAAAGCACGCTTAACTGCGGAGTTCTGATGGGATCCGGTGCATTAGTGCTGGTATGATCGCACCCATGAGATACGCGACGGAAAACGTATTTAAATGGTGAGATACAGGGAGCAGTTTGCGGGCAGTAGATCTCGTAAAGGCACCGAAAATGAAAAAAAAGTGCACCGAAAATGGACATCGGTAGAAAAAGTTAGTGCCCGTAGAACCAATACGCAGTAGGTAGCGTTTTTCCTGTTTTTATTATATTTTCGCGGAGTTGGATAACGTAAAATAGCAACTGTCAAGAGCGAAAGAAAAAATCAGTCAGAGAGTCTAAAAGGGAGTTCCGACGGGAGGGAAAAAAAAAAAGGAAATAGAACGAAAGAAAAAGTAAAAGAGGGGTGCAACACGAGGACTTCCCAGGAGGTCACCCATCCTAGTACTACTCTCGCCCAAGCACGCTTAACTGCGGAGTTCTGATGGGATCCGGTGCATTAGTGCTGGTATGATCGCACCCATGAGATACGCGACGGAAAACGTATTTAAATGGTGAGATACAGGGAGCAGTTTGCGGGTAGTAGATCTCGTAAAGGCACCGAAAATGAAAAAAAAGTGCACCGAAAACGGAAATCGGTAGAAAAAGTTAGTGCCCGTAAAACCAATACGCAGTAGGTAGCGTTTTTCCTGTTTTTATTATATTTTCGCGGCGTTGGATAACGTAAAATAGCAACTGTCAAGAGCGAAAGAAAAAATCAGTTAGAGAGTCTAAAAGGGAGTTCCGACGGGAGGGAAAAAAAAAAGGAAATAGAACGAAAGAAAAATTAAAAGAGGGGTGCAACACGAGGACTTCCCAGGAGGTCACCTATCCTAGTACTACTCTCGCCCAAGCACGCTTAACTGCGGAGTTCTGATGGGATCCGGTGTATTAGTGCTGGTATGATCGCACCCATGAGATACGCGACGGAAAACGTATTTAAATGGTGAGATACAGGGAGCAGTTTGCGGGCAGTAGATCTCGTAAAGGCACCGAAAATGAAAAAAAAGTGCACCGAAAACGGACATCGGTAGAAAAAGTTAGTGCCCGTAGAACCAATACGCAGTAGGTAGCGTTTTTCCTCTTTTTATTATATTTTCGCGGCGTTGGATAACGTAAAATAGCAACTGTCAAGAGCGAAAGAAAAAATCAGTCAGAGAGTCTAAAAGGGAGTTCCGACGGGAGGGAAAAAAAAGGAAATAGAACGAAAGAAAAAGTAAAAGAGGGGTGCAACACGAGGACTTCCCAGGAGGTCACCCATCCTAGTACTACTCTCGCCCAAGCACGCTTCACTGCGGAGTTCTGATGGGATCCGGTGCATTAGTGCTGGTATGATCGCACCCATGAGATACGCGACGGAAAACGTATTTAAATGGTGAGATACAGGGAGCAGTTTGCGGGCAGTAGATCTCGTAAAGGCACCGAAAATGAAAAAAAAGTGCACCGAAAACGGACATCGGTAGAAAAAGTTAGTGCCCGTAGAACCAATACGCAGTAGGTAGCGTTTTTCCTGTTTTTATTATATTTTCGCGGCGTTGGATAACGTAAAATAGCGACTGTCAAGAGCGAAAGAAAAAATCAGTCAGAGAGTCTAAAAGGGAGTTCCGACGGGAGGGAAAAAAAAGGAAATAGAACGAAAGAAAAAGTAAAAGAGGGGTGCAACACGAGGACTTCCCAAGAGGTCACCCATCCTAGTACTACTCTCGCCCAAGCACGCTTAACTGCGGAGTTCTGATGGGATCCGGTGCATTAGTGCTGGTATGATCACACCCATGAGATACGCGACGGAAAACGTATTTAAATGGTGAGATACAGGGAGCAGTTTGCGGGCAGTAGATCTCGTAAAGGCACCGAAAATGAAAAAAAAGTGCACCGAAAACGGACATCGGTAGAAAAAGTTAGTGCCCGTAGAACCAATACGCAGTAGGTAGCGTTTTTCCTGTTTTTATTATATTTTCGCGGCGTTGGATAACGTAAAATAGCAACTGTCAAGAGCAAAAGAAAAAATCAGTCAGAGAGTCTAAAAGGGAGTTCCGAGGGGAGGGAAAAAAAAAAGGAAATAGAACGAAAGAAAAAGTAAAAGAGGGGTGCAACACGAGGACTTCCCAGGAGGTCACCCATCCTAGTACTACTCTCGCCCAAGCACGCTTAACTGCGGAGTTCTGATGGGATCCGGTGCATTAGTGCTGGTATGATCGCACCCATGAGATACGCGACGGAAAACGTATTTAAATGGTGAGATACAGGGAGCAGTTTGCGGGCAGTAGATCTCGTAAAGGCACCGAAAATGAAAAAAAAGTGCACCGAAAACGGACATCGGTAGAAAAAGTTAGTGCCCGTAGAACCAATACGCAGTAGGTAGCGTTTTTCCTATTTTTATTATATTTTCGCGGCGTTGGATAACGTAAAATAGCAACTGTCAAGAGCGAAAGAAAAAATCAGTCATAGAGTCTAAAAGGGAGTTCCGACGGGAGGGAAAAAAAAAAGGAAATAGAACGAAAGAAAAAGTAAAAGAGGGGTGCAACACGAGGACTTCCCAGGAGGTCACCCATCCTAGTACTACTCTCGCCCAAGCACGCTTAACTGCGGAGTTCTGATGGGATCCGGTGCATTAGTGCTGGTATGATCGCACCCATGAGATACGCGACGGAAAACGTATTTAAATGGTGAGATACAGGGAGCAGTTTGCGGGCAGTAGATCTCGTAAAGGCACCGAAAATGAAAAAAAATTGCACCGAAAACGGACATCGGTAGAAAAAGTTAGTGCCCGTAGAACCAATACGCAGTAGGTAACGTTTTTCCTGTTTTTATTATATTTTCGCGGCGTTGGATAACGTAAAATAGCAACTGTCAAGAGCGAAAGAAAAAATCAGTCAGAGAGTCTAAAAGGGAGTTCCGACGGGAGGGAAAAAAAAAGGAAATAGAACGAAATAAAAAGTAAAAGAGGGGTGCAACACGAGGACTTCCTAGGAGGTCACCCATCCTAGTACTACTCTCGCCCAAGCACGCTTAACTGCGGAGTTCTGATGGGATCCGGTGCATTAGTGCTGGTATGATCACACCCATGAGATACGCGACGGAAAACGTATTTAAATGGTGAGATACAGGGAGCAGTTTGCGGGCAGTAGATCTCGTAAAGGCACCGAAAATGAAAAAAAAGTGCACCGAAAACGGACATCGGTAGAAAAAGTTAGTGCCCGTAGAACCAATACGCAGTAGGTAGCGTTTTTCCTGTTTTTATTATATTTTCGCGGCGTTGGATAACGTAAAATAGCAACTGTCAAGAGCGAAAGAAAAAATCAGTCAGAGAGTCTAAAAGGGAGTTCCGACGGGAGGGAAAAAAAAAAGGAAATAGAACGAAAGAAAAAGTAAAAGAGGGGTGCAACACGAGGACTTCCCAGGAGGTCACCCATTCTAGTACTACTCTCGCCCAAGCACGCTTAACTGCGGAGTTCTGATGGGATCCGGTGCATTAGTGCTGGTATGATCGCACCCATGAGATACGCGACGGAAAACGTATTTAAATGGTGAGATACAGGGAGCAGTTTGCGGGCAGTAGATCTCGTAAAGGCACCGAAAATGAAAAAAAAGTGCACCGAAAACGGACATCGGTAGAAAAAGTTAGTGCCCGTAGAACCAATACGCAGTAGGTAGCGTTTTTCCTGTTTTTATTATATTTTCGCGGCGTTGGATAACGTAAAATAGCAACTGTCAAGAGCGAAAGAAAAAATCAGTCAGAGAGTCTAAAAGGGAGTTCCGACGGGAGGGAAAAAAAAAAGGAAATAGAACGAAAGAAAAAGTAAAAGAGGGGTGCAACACGAGGACTTCCCAGGAGGTCACCCATCCTAGTACTACTCTCGCCCAAGCACGCTTCACTGCGGAGTTCTGATGGGATCCGGTGCATTAGTGCTGGTATGATCGCACCCATGAGATACGCGACGGAAAACGTATTTAAATGGTGAGATACAGGGAGCAGTTTGCGGGCAGTAGATCTCGTAAAGGCACCGAAAATGAAAAAAAAGTGCACCGAAAACGGACATCGGTAGAAAAAGTTAGTGCCCGTAGAACCAATACGCAGTAGGTAGCGTTTTTCCTGTTTTTATTATATTTTCACGGCGTTGGATAACGTAAAATAGCAACTGTCAAGAGCAAAGGAAAAAATCAGTCAGAGAGTCTAAAAGGGAGTTCCGACGGGAGGGAAAAAAAAAAAGGAAATAGAACGAAAGAAAAGGTAAAAGAGGGGTGCAACACGAGGACTTCCCAGGAGGTCACCCATCCTAGTACTACTCTCGCCTAAGCACGCTTAACTGGGGAGTTCTGATGGGATCCGGTGCATTAGTGCTGGTATGATCGCACCCATTAGATACGCGACGGAAAACGTATTTAAATGGTGAGATACAGGGAGCAGTTTGCGGGCAGTAGATCTCGTAAAGGCACCGAAAATGAAAAAAAAGTGCACCGAAAACGGACATCGGTAGAAAAAGTTAGTGCCCGTAGAACCAATACGCAGTAGGTAGCGTTTTTCCTGTTTTTATTATATTTTCGCGGCGTTGGATAACGTAAAATAGCAACTGTCAAGAGCGAAAGAAAAAATCAGTCAGAGAGTCTAAAAGGGAGTTCCGACGGGAGGGAAAAAAAAAGGAAATAGAACGAAAGAAAAAGTAAAAGAGGGGTGCAACACGAGGACTTCCCAGGAGGTCACCCATCCTAGTACTACTCTCGCCCAAGCACGCTTAACTGCGGAGTTCTGATGGAATCCGGTGCATTAGTGCTAGTATGATCGCACCCATGAGATACGCGACGGAAAACGTATTTAAATGGTGAGATACAGGGAGCAGTTTGCGGGCAGTAGATCTCGTAAAGGCACCGAAAATGAAAAAAAAGTGCACCGAAAACGGACATCGGTAGAAAAAGTTAGTGCCCGTAGAACCAATACGCAGTAGGTAGCGTTTTTCCTGTTTTTATTATATTTTCGCGGCGTTGGATAACGTAAAATAGCAACTGTCAAGAGCGAAGGAAAAAATCAGTCAGAGAGTCTAAAAGGGAGTTCCGACGGGAGGGAAAAGAAAAAGGAAATAGAACGAAAGAAAAAGTAAAAGAGGGGTGCAACACGAGGACTTCCCAGGAGGTCACCCATCCTAGTACTACTCTCGCCAAAGCACGCTTAACTGCGGAGTTCTGATGGGATCCGGTGCATTAGTGCTGGTATGATCGCACCCATGAGATACGCGACGGAAAACGTATTTAAATGGTGAGATACAGGGAGCAGTTTGCGGGCAGTAGATCTCGTAAAGGCACCGAAAATGAAAAAAAAGTGCACCGAAAACGGACATCGGTAGAAAAAGTTAGTGCCCGTAGAACCAATACGCAGTAGGTAGCGTTTTTCCTGTTTTTATTATATTTTCGCGGCGTTGGATAACGTAAAATAGCAACTGTCAAGAGCGAAAGAAAAAATCAGTCAGAGAGTCTAAAAGGGAGTTCCGACGGGAGGGAAAAAAAAAAGGAAATAGAACGAAAGAAAAAGTAAAAGAGGGGTGCAACACGAGGACTTCCCAGGAGGTCACCCATCCTAGTACTACTCTCGCCCAAGCACGCTTAACTGCGGAGTTCTGATGGAATCCGGTGCATTAGTGCTGGTATGATCGCACCCATGAGATACGCGACGGAAAACGTATTTAAATGGTGAGATACAGGGAGCAGTTTGCGGGCAGTAGATCTCGTAAAGGCACCGAAAATGAAAAAAAAGTGCACCGAAAACGGACATCGGTAGAAAAAGTTAGTGCCCGTAGAACCAATACGCAGTAGGTAGCGTTTTTCCTGTTTTTATTATATTTTCGCGGCGTTGGATAACGTAAAATAGCAGCTGTCAAGAGCGAAGGAAAAAATCAGTCAGAGAGTCTAAAAGGGAGTTCCGACGGGAGGGAAAAAAAAAAGGAAATAGAACGAAAGAAAAAGTAAAAGAGGGGTGCAACACGAGGACTTCCCAGGAGGTCACCCATCCTAGTACTACTCTCGTCAAAGCACGCTTAACTGCGGAGTTCTGATGGGATCCGGTGCATTAGTGCTGGTATGATCGCACCCATGAGATACGCGACGGAAAACGTATTTAAATGGTGAGATACAGGGAGCAGTTTGCGGGCAGTAGATCTCGTAAAGGCACCGAAAATGAAAAAAAAGTGCACCGAAAACGGACATCGGTAGAAAAAGTTAGTGCCCGTAGAACCAATACGCAGTAGGTAGCGTTTTTCCTGTTTTTATTATATTTTCGCGGAGTTGGATAACGTAAAATAGCAACTGTCAAGAGCGAAAGAAAAAATCAGTCAGAGAGTCTAAAAGGGAGTTCCGACGGGAGGGAAAAAAAAAAAGGAAATAGAACGAAAGAAAAAGTAAAAGAGGGGTGCAACACGAGGACTTCCCAGGAGGTCACCCATCCTAGTACTACTCTCGCCCAAGCACGCTTAACTGCGGAGTTCTGATGGGATCCGGTGCATTAGTGCTGGTATGATCGCACCCATGAGATACGCGACGGAAAACGTATTTAAATGGTGAGATACAGGGAGCAGTTTGCGGGTAGTAGATCTCGTAAAGGCACCGAAAATGAAAAAAAAGTGCACCGAAAACGGAAATCGGTAGAAAAAGTTAGTGCCCGTAAAACCAATACGCAGTAGGTAGCGTTTTTCCTGTTTTTATTATATTTTCGCGGCGTTGGATAACGTAAAATAGCAACTGTCAAGAGCGAAAGAAAAAATCAGTTAGAGAGTCTAAAAGGGAGTTCCGACGGGAGGGAAAAAAAAAAGGAAATAGAACGAAAGAAAAAGTAAAAGAGGGGTGCAACACGAGGACTTCCCAGGAGGTCACCTATCCTAGTACTACTCTCGCCCAAGCACGCTTAACTGCGGAGTTCTGATGGGATCCGGTGTATTAGTGCTGGTATGATCGCACCCATGAGATACGCGACGGAAAACGTATTTAAATGGTGAGATACAGGGAGCAGTTTGCGGGCAGTAGATCTCGTAAAGGCACCGAAAATGAAAAAAAAGTGCACCGAAAACGGACATCGGTAGAAAAAGTTAGTGCCCGTAGAACCAATACGCAGTAGGTAGCGTTTTTTCCTCTTTTTATTATATTTTCGCGGCGTTGGATAACGTAAAATAGCAACTGTCAAGAGCGAAAGAAAAAATCAGTCAGAGAGTCTAAAAGGGAGTTCCGACGGGAGGGAAAAAAAAGGAAATAGAACGAAAGAAAAAGTAAAAGAGGGGTGCAACACGAGGACTTCCCAGGAGGTCACCCATCCTAGTACTACTCTCGCCCAAGCACGCTTCACTGCGGAGTTCTGATGGGATCCGGTGCATTAGTGCTGGTATGATCGCACCCATGAGATACGCGACGGAAAACGTATTTAAATGGTGAGATACAGGGAGCAGTTTGCGGGCAGTAGATCTCGTAAAGGCACCGAAAATGAAAAAAAAAGTGCACCGAAAACGGACATCGGTAGAAAAAGTTAGTGCCCGTAGAACCAATACGCAGTAGGTAGCGTTTTTCCTGTTTTTATTATATTTTCGCGGCGTTGGATAACGTAAAATAGCGACTGTCAAGAGCGAAAGAAAAAATCAGTCAGAGAGTCTAAAAGGGAGTTCCGACGGGAGGGAAAAAAAAGGAAATAGAACGAAAGAAAAAGTAAAAGAGGGGTGCAACACGAGGACTTCCCAAGAGGTCACCCATCCTAGTACTACTCTCACCCAAGCACGCTTAACTGCGGAGTTCTGATGGGATCCGGTGCATTAGTGCTGGTATGATCACACCCATGAGATACGCGACGGAAAACGTATTTAAATGGTGAGATACAGGGAGCAGTTTGCGGGCAGTAGATCTCGTAAAGGCACCGAAAATGAAAAAAAAGTGCACCGAAAACGGACATCGGTAGAAAAAGTTAGTGCCCGTAGAACCAATACGCAGTAGGTAGCGTTTTTCCTGTTTTTATTATATTTTCGCGGCGTTGGATAACGTAAAATAGCAACTGTCAAGAGCAAAAGAAAAAATCAGTCAGAGAGTCTAAAAGGGAGTTCCGAGGGGAGGGAAAAAAAAAAAGGAAATAGAACGAAAGAAAAAGTAAAAGAGGGGTGCAACACGAGGACTTCCCAGGAGGTCACCCATCCTAGTACTACTCTCGCCCAAGCACGCTTAACTGCGGAGTTCTGATGGGATCCGGTGCATTAGTGCTGGTATGATCGCACCCATGAGATACGCGACGGAAAACGTATTTAAATGGTGAGATACAGGGAGCAGTTTGCGGGCAGTAGATCTCGTAAAGGCACCGAAAATGAAAAAAAAGTGCACCGAAAACGGACATCGGTAGAAAAAGTTAGTGCCCGTAGAACCAATACGCAGTAGGTAGCGTTTTTCCTATTTTTATTATATTTTCGCGGCGTTGGATAACGTAAAATAGCAACTGTCAAGAGCGAAAGAAAAAATCAGTCATAGAGTCTAAAAGGGAGTTCCGACGGGAGGGAAAAAAAAAAGGAAATAGAACGAAAGAAAAAGTAAAAGAGGGGTGCAACACGAGGAATTCCCAGGAGGTCACCCATCCTAGTACTACTCTCGCCCAAGCACGCTTAACTGCGGAGTTCTGATGGGATCCGGTGCATTAGTGCTGGTATGATCGCACCCATGAGATACGCGACGGAAAACGTATTTAAATGGTGAGATACAGGGAGCAGTTTGCGGGCAGTAGATCTCGTAAAGGCACCGAAAATGAAAAAAAAATTGCACCGAAAACGGACATCGGTAGAAAAAGTTAGTGCCCGTAGAACCAATACGCAGTAGGTAGCGTTTTTCCTGTTTTTATTATATTTTCGCGGCGTTGGATAACGTAAAATAGCAACTGTCAAGAGCGAAAGAAAAAATCAGTCAGAGAGTCTAAAAGGGAGTTCCGACGGGAGGGAAAAAAAAAGGAAATAGAACGAAATAAAAAGTAAAAGAGGGGTGCAACACGAGGACTTCCCAGGAGGTCACCCATCCTAGTACTACTCTCGCCCAAGCACGCTTAACTGCGGAGTTCTGATGGGATCCGGTGCATTAGTGCTGGTATGATCACACCCATGAGATACGCGACGGAAAACGTATTTAAATGGTGAGATACAGGGAGCAGTTTGCGGGCAGTAGATCTCGTAAAGGCACCGAAAATGAAAAAAAAGTGCACCGAAAACGGACATCGGTAGAAAAAGTTAGTGCCCGTAGAACCAATACGCAGTAGGTAGCGTTTTTCCTGTTTTTATTATATTTTCGCGGCGTTGGATAACGTAAAATAGCAACTGTCAAGAGCGAAAGAAAAAATCAGTCAGAGAGTCTAAAAGGGAGTTCCGACGGGAGGGAAAAAAAAAAGGAAATAGAACGAAAGAAAAAGTAAAAGAGGGGTGCAACACGAGGACTTCCCAGGAGGTCACCCATTCTAGTACTACTCTCGCCCAAGCACGCTTAACTGCGGAGTTCTGATGGGATCCGGTGCATTAGTGCTGGTATGATCGCACCCATGAGATACGCGACGGAAAACGTATTTAAATGGTGAGATACAGGGAGCAGTTTGCGGGCAGTAGATCTCGTAAAGGCACCGAAAATGAAAAAAAAGTGCACCGAAAACGGACATCGGTAGAAAAAGTTAGTGCCCGTAGAACCAATACGCAGTAGGTAGCGTTTTTCCTGTTTTTATTATATTTTCGCGGCGTTGGATAACGTAAAATAGCAACTGTCAAGAGCGAAAGAAAAAATCAGTCAGAGAGTCTAAAAGGGAGTTCCGACGGGAGGGAAAAAAAAAGGAAATAGAACGAAAGAAAAAGTAAAAAAGGAGTGCAACACGAGGACTTCCCAGGAGGTCACCCATCGTAGTACTACTCTCGCCCAAGCACGCTTAACTGCGGAGTTCTGATGGGATCCGGTGCATTAGTGCTGGTATGATCGCACCCATGAGATACGCGACGGAAAACGTATTTAAATGGTGAGATACAGGGAGCAGTTTGCGGGCAGTAGATCTCGTAAAGGCACCGAAAATGAAAAAAAAGTGTAACGAAAACGGACATCGGTAGAAAAAGTTAGTGCCCGTAGAACCAATACGTAGTCGGTAGCGTTTTTCCTGTTTTTATTATATTTTCGCGGCGTTGGATAACGTAAAATAGCAACTGTCAAGAGCGAAAGAAAAAATCAGTTAGAGAGTCTAAAAGGGAGTTCCGACGGGAGGGAAAAAAAAAAGGAAATGGAACGAAAGAAAAAGTAAAAGAGGGGTGCAACACGAGGACTTCCCAGGAGGTCACCCATCCTAGTACTACTCTCGCCCAAGCACGCTTAACTGCGGAGTTCTGATGGGATCCGGTGCATTAGTGCTGGTATGATCGCACCCATGAGATACGCGACGGAAAACGTATTTAAATGGTGAGATACAGGGAGCAGTTTGCGGGCAGTAGATCTCGTAAAGGCACCGAAAATGAAAAAAAAGTGCACCGAAAACGGAAATCGGTAGAAAAAGTTAGTGCCCGTAGAACCAAAACGCAGTAGGTAGCGTTTTTCCTGTTTTTATTATATTTTCGCGGCGTTGGATAACGTAAAATAGCAACTGTCAAGAGCGAAAGAAAAAATCAGTCAGAGAGTCTAAAAGGGAGTTCCGACGGGAGGGAAAAAAAAAAGGAAATAGAACGAAAGAAAAAGTAAAAGAGGGGTGCAACACGAGGACTTCCCAGGAGGTCACCCATCCTAGTACTACTCTCGCCCAAGCACGCTTAACTGCGGAGTTCTGATGGGATCCGGTGCATTAGTGCTGGTATGATCGCACCCATGAGATACGCGACGGAAAACGTATTTAAATGGTGAGATACAGGGAGCAGTTTGTGGGCAGTAGATCTCGTAAAGGCACCGAAAATGAAAAAAAAGTGCACCGAAAACGGACATCGGTAGAAAAAGTTAGTGCCCGTAGAACCAATACGCAGTAGGTAGCGTTTTTCCTGTTTTTATTATATTTTCGCGGCGTTGGATAACGTAAAATAGCAACTGTCAAGAGCGAAAGAAAAAATCAGTCAGAGAGTCTAAAAGGGAGTTCCGACGGGAGGGAAAAAAAAAAGGAAATAGAACGAAAGAAAAAGTAAAAGAGGGGTGCAACACGAGGACTTCCCAGGAGGTCACCCATCCTAGTACTACTCTCGCCCAAGCACGCTTAACTGCGGAGTTCTGATAGGATCCGGTGCATTAGTGCTGGTATGATCGCACCCATGAGATACGCGACGGAAAACGTATTTAAATGGTGAGATACCGGGAGCAGTTTGCGGGCAGTAGATCTCGTAAAGGCACCGAAAATGAAAAAAAAGTGCACCGAAAACGGACATCGGTAGAAAAAGTTAGTGCCCGTAAAACCAATACGCAGTAGGTAGCGTTTTTCCTGTTTTTATTATATTTTCGCGGCGTTGGATAACGTAAAATAGCAACTGTCAAGAGCGAAAGAAAAAATCAGTAAGAGAGTCTAAAAGGGAGTTCCGACGGGAGGGAAAAAAAAAAGGAAATAGAACGAAAGAAAAAGTAAAAGAGGGGTGCAACACGAGGACTTCCCAGGAGGTCACCCATCCTAGTACTACTCTCGCCCAAGCACGCATAACTGCGGAGTTCTGATGGGATCCGGTGCATTAGTGCTGGTATGATCGCACCAATGAGATACGCGACGGAAAACGTATTTAAATGGTGAGATATAGGGAGCAGTTTGCGGGCAGTAGATCTAGTAAAGGCACCGAAAATGAAAAAAAAGTGCACCGAAAACGGACATCGGTAGAAAAAGTTAGTGCCCGTATAACCAATACGCAGTAGGTAGCGTTTTTCCTGTTTTTATTATATTTTCGCGGCGTTGGATAACGTAAAATAGCAACTGTCAAGAGCGAAAGAAAAAATCAGTCAGAGAGTCTAAAAGGGAGTTCCGACGGGAGGGAAAAAAAAAAGGAAATAGAACGAAAGAAAAAGTAAAAGAGGGGTGCAACACGAGGATTTCCCAAGAGGTCACCCATCCTAGTACTACTCTCGCCCAAGCACGCTTAACTGCGGAGTTCTGATGGGATCCGGTGCATTAGTGCTGGTATGATCGCACCCATGAGATACGCGACGGAAAACGTATTTAAATGGTGAGATACAGGGAGCAGTTTGCGGGTAGTAGATCTCGTAAAGGCATCGAAAATGAAAAAAAAGTGCACCGAAAACGGACATCGGTAGAAAAAGTTAGTGCCCGTAGAACCAATACGCAGTAGGTAGCGTTTTTCCTGTTTTTATTATATTTTCGCGGCGTTGGATAACGTAAAATAGCAACTATCAAGAGCGAAAGAAAAAATCAGTTAGAGAGTCTAAAAGGGAGTTCCGACGGGAGGGAAAAAAAAAGGAAATAGAACGAAAGAAAAAGTAAAAGAGGGGTGCAACACGAGGACTTCCCAGGAGGTCACCCATCCTAGTACTACTCTCGCCCAAGCACGCTTACTTGCGGAGTTCTGATGGGATCCGGTGCATTAGTGCTGGTATGATCGCACCCATGAGATACGCGACGGAAAACGTATTTAAATGGTGAGATACAGGGAGCAGTTTGCGGGCAGTATATCTCGTAAAGGCACCGAAAATGAAAAAAAAGTGCACCGAAAACGGACATCGGTAGAAAAAGTTAGTGCCCGTAGAACCAATACGCAGTAGGTAGCGTTTTTCCTGTTTTTATTATATTTTCGCGTCGTTGGATAACGTAAAATAGCAACTGTCAAGAGCGAAAGAAAAAATCAGTCAGAGAGTCTAAAAGGGAGTTCCGACGGGAGGGAAAAAAAAAAGGAAATAGAACGAAAGAAAAAGTAAAAGAGGGGTGCAACACGAGGACTTCCCAGGAGGTCACCCATCCTAGTACTACTCTCGCCCAAGCACGCTTAACTGCGGAGTTCTGATGGGATCCGGTGCATTAGTGCTGGTATGATCGCACCCATGAGATACGCGACGGAAAACGTATTTAAATGGTGAGATACAGGGAGCAGTTTGCGGGCAGTAAATCTCGTAAAGGCACCGAAAATGAAAAAAAAGTGCACCGAAAACGGACATCGGTAGAAAAAGTTAGTGCCCGTAGAACCAATACGCAGTAGGTAGCGTTTTTCCTGTTTTTATTATATTTTCGCGGCGTTGGATAACGTAAAATAGCAACTGTCAAGAGCGAAAGAAAAAATCAGTCAGAGAGTCTAAAAGGGAGTTCCGACGGGAGGGAAAAAAAAAAGGAAATAGAACGAAAGAAAAAGTAAAAGAGGGGTGCAACACGAGGACTTCCCAGGAGGTCACCCATTCTAGTACTACTCTCGCCCAAGCACGCTTAACTGCGGAGTTCTGATGGGATCCGGTGCATTAGTGCTGGTATGATCGCACCCATGAGATACGCGACGGAAAACGTATTTAAATGGTGAGATACAGGGAGCAGTTTGCGGGCAGTAGATCTCGTAAAGGCACCGAAAATGAAAAAAAAGTGCACCGAAAACGGACATCGGTAGAAAAAGTTAGTGCCCGTAGAACCAATACGCAGTAGGTAGCGTTTTTCCTGTTTTTATTATATTTTCGCGGCGTTGGATAACGTAAAATAGCAACTGTCAAGAGCGAAAGAAAAAATCAGTCAGAGAGTCTAAAAGGGAGTTCCGACGGGAGGGAAAAAAAAAAGGAAATAGAACGAAAGAAAAAGTAAAAGAGGAGTGCAACACGAGGACTTCCCAGGAGGTCACCCATCCTAGTACTACTCTCGCCCAAGCACGCTTAACTGCGGAGTTCTGATGGGATCCGGTGCATTAGTGCTGGTATGATCGCACCCATGAGATACGCGACGGAAAACGTATTTAAATGGTGAGATACAGGGAGCAGTTTGCGGGCAGTAGATCTCGTAAAGGCACCGAAAATGAAAAAAAAGTGCACCGAAAACGGACATCGGTAGAAAAAGTTAGTGCCCGTAGAACCAATACGCAGTCGGTAGCGTTTTTCCTGTTTTTATTATATTTTCGCGGCGTTGGATAACGTAAAATAGCAACTGTCAAGAGCGAAAGAAAAAATCAGTCAGAGAGTCTAAAAGGGAGTTCCGACGGGAGGGAAAAAAAAAAGGAAATGGAACGAAAGAAAAAGTAAAAGAGGGGTGCAACACGAGGACTTCCCAGGAGGTCACCCATCCTAGTACTACTCTAGCCCAAGCACGCTTAACTGCGGAGTTCTGATGGGATCCGGTGCATTAGTGCTGGTATGATCGCACCCATGAGATACGCGACGGAAAACGTATTTAAATGGTGAGATACAGGGAGCAGTTTGCGGGCAGTAGATCTCGTAAAGGCACCGAAAATGAAAAAAAAGTGCACCGAAAACGGACATCGGTAGAAAAAGTTAGTGCCCGTAGAACCAAAACGCAGTAGGTAGCGTTTTTCCTGTTTTTATTATATTTTCGCGGCGTTGGATAACGTAAAATAGCAACTGTCAAGAGCGAAAGAAAAAATCAGTCAGAGAGTCTAAAAGGGAGTTCCGACGGGAGGGAAAAAAAAAAGGAAATAGAACGAAAGAAAAAGTAAAAGAGGGGTGCAACACGAGGACTTCCCAGGAGGTCACCCATCCTAGTACTACTCTCGCCAAAGCACGCTTCACTGCGGAGTTCTGATGGGATCCGGTGCATTAGTGCTGGTATGATCGCACCCATGAGATACGCGACGGAAAACGTATTTAAATGGTGAGATACAGGGAGCAGTTTGTGGGCAGTAGATCTCGTAAAGGCACCGAAAATGAAAAAAAAGTGCACCGAAAACGGACATCGGTAGAAAAAGTTAGTGCCCGTAGAACCAATACGCAGTAGGTAGCGTTTTTCCTGTTTTTATTATATTTTCGCGGCGTTGGATAACGTAAAATAGCAACTGTCAAGAGCGAAAGAAAAAATCAGTCAGAGAGTCTAAAAGGGAGTTCCGACGGGAGGGAAAAAAAAAAGGAAATAGAACGAAAGAAAAAGTAAAAGAGGGGTGCAACACGAGGACTTCCCAGGAGGTCACCCATCCTAGTACTACTCTCGCCCAAGCACGCTTAACTGCGGAGTTCTGATGGGATCCGGTGCATTAGTGCTGGTATGATCGCACCCATGAGATACGCGACGGAAAACGTATTTAAATGGTGAGATACAGGGAGCAGTTTGCGGGCAGTAGATCTCGTAAAGGCACCGAAAATGAAAAAAAAGTGCACCGAAAACGGACATCGGTAGAAAAAGTTAGTGCCCGTAAAACCAATACGCAGTAGGTAGCGTTTTTCCTGTTTTTATTATATTTTCGCGGCGTTGGATAACGTAAAATAGCAACTGTCAAGAGCGAAAGAAAAAATCAGTCAGAGAGTCTAAAAGGGAGTTCCGACGGGAGGGAAAAAAAAAAGGAAATAGAACGAAAGAAAAAGTAAAAGAGGGGTGCAACACGAGGACTTCCCAGGAGGTCACCCATCCTAGTACTACTCTCGCCCAAGCACGCATAACTGCGGAGTTCTGATGGGATCCGGTGCATTAGTGCTGGTATGATCGCACCAATGAGATACGCGACGGAAAACGTATTTAAATGGTGAGATATAGGGAGCAGTTTGCGGGCAGTAGATCTCGTAAAGGCACCGAAAATGAAAAAAAAGTGAACCGAAAACGGACATCGGTAGAAAAAGTTAGTGCCCGTATAACCAATACGCAGTAGGTAGCGTTTTTCCTGTTTTTATTATATTTTCGCGGCGTTGGATAACGTAAAATAGCAACTGTCAAGAGCGAAAGAAAAAAATCAGTCAGAGAGTCTAAAAGGGAGTTACGACGGGAGGGAAAAAAAAAAGGAAATAGAACGAAAGAAAAAGTAAAAGAGGGGTGCAACACGAGGATTTCCCAAGAGGTCACCCATCCTAGTACTACTCTCGCCCAAGCACGCTTAACTGCGGAGTTCTGATCGGATCCGGTGCATTAGTGCTGGTATGATCGCACCCATGAGATACGCGACGGAAAACGTATTTAAATAGTGAGATACAGGGAGCAGTTTGCGGGTAGTAGATCTCGTAAAGGCACCGAAAATGAAAAAAAAGTGCACCGAAAACGGACATCGGTAGAAAAAGTTAGTGCCCGTAGAACCAATACGCAGTAGGTAGCGTTTTTCCTGTTTTTATTATATTTTCGCGGCGTTGGATAACGTAAAATAGCAACTGTCAAGAGCGAAAGAAAAAATCAGTCAGAGAGTCTAAAAGGGAGTTCCGACGGGAGGGAAAAAAAAAAGGAAATAGAACGAAAGAAAAAGTAAAAGAGGGGTGCAACACGAGGACTTCCCAGGAGGTCACCCATCCTAGTACTACTCTCGCCCAAGCACGCTTACTTGCGGAGTTCTGATGGGATCCGGTGCATTAGTGCTGGTATGATCGCACCCATGAGATACGCGACGGAAAACGTATTTAAATGGTGAGATACAGGGAGCAGTTTGCGGGCAGTAGATCTCGTAAAGGCACCGAAAATGAAAAAAAAGTGCACCGAAAACGGACATCGGTAGAAAAAGTTAGTGCCCGTAGAACCAATACGCAGTAGGTAGCGTTTTTCCTGTTTTTATTATATTTTCGCGTCGTTGGATAACGTAAAATAGCAACTGTCAAGAGCGAAAGAAAAAATCAGTCAGAGAGTGTAAAAGGGAGTTCCGACGGGAGGGAAAAAAAAAAGGAAATAGAACGAAAGAAAAAGTAAAAGAGGGGTGCAACACGAGGACTTCCCAGGAGGTCACCCATCCTAGTACTACTCTCGCCCAAGCACGCTTAACTGCGGAGTTCTGATGGGATCCGGTGCATTAGTGCTGGTATGATCGCACCCATGAGATACGCGACGGAAAACGTATTTAAATGGTGAGATACAGGGAGCAGTTTGCGGGCAGTAAATCTCGTAAAGGCACCGAAAATGAAAAAAAAGTGCACCGAAAACGGACATCGGTAGAAAAAGTTAGTGCCCGTAGAACCAATACGCAGTAGGTAGCGTTTTTCCTGTTTTTATTATATTTTCGCGGCGTTGGATAACGTAAAATAGCAACTGTCAAGAGCGAAAGAAAAAATCAGTCATAGAGTCTAAAAGGGAGTTCCGACGGGAGGGAAAAAAAAAAGGAAATAGAACGAAAGAAAAAGTAAAAGAGGGGTGCAACACGAGGACTTCCCAAGAGGTCACCCATCCTAGTACTACTCTCGCCCAAGCACGCTGAACTGCGGAGTTCTGATGGGATCCGGTGCATTAGTGCTGGTATGATCGCACCCATGAGATACGCGACGGAAAACGTATTTAAATTGTGAGATACAGGGAGCAGTTTGCGGGCAGTAGATCTCGTAAAGGCACCGAAAATGAAAAAAAAGTGCACCGAAAACGGAAATCGGTAGAAAAAGTTAGTGCCCGTAGAACCAATACGCAGTAGGTAGCGTTTTTCCTGTTTTTATTATATTTTCGCGGCGTTGGATAACGTAAAATAGCAACTGTCAAGAGCGAAAGAAAAAATCAGTCAGAGAGTCTAAAAGGGAGTTCCGACGGGAGGGAAAAAAAAAAAGGAAATAGAACGAAAGAAAAAGTAAAAGAGGGGTGCAACACGAGGACTTCCCAGGAGGTCACCTATCCTAGTACTACTCTCGCCAAAGCACGCTTAACTGCGGAGTTCTGATGGGATCCGGTGCATTAGTGCTGGTATGATCGCACCCATGAGATACGCGACGGAAAACGTATTTAAATGGTGAGATACAGGGAGCAGTTTGCGGGCAGTAGATCTCGTAAAGGCACCGAAAATGAAAAAAAAGTGCACCGAAAACGGACATCGGTAGAAAAAGTTAGTGCCCGTAGAACCAATACGCAGTAGGTAGCGTTTTTCCTGTTTTTATTATATTTTCGCGGCGTTGGATAACGTAAAATAGCAACTGTCAAGAGCGAAAGAAAAAATCAGTCAGAGAGTCTAAAAGGGAGTTCCGACGGGAGGGAAAAAAAAAAGGAAATAGAACGAAAGAAAAAGTAAAAGAGGGGTGCAACACGAGGACTTCCCAGGAGGTCACCCATCCTAGTACTACTCTCGCCCAAGCACGCTTAACTGCGGAGTTCTGATGGAATCCGGTGCATTAGTGCTGGTATGATCGCACCCATGAGATACGCGACGGAAAACGTATTTAAATGGTGAGATACAGGGAGCAGTTTGCGGGCAGTAGATCTCGTAAAGGCACCGAAAATGAAAAAAAAGTGCACCGAAAACGGACATCGGTAGAAAAAGTTAGTGCCCGTAGAACCAATACGCAGTAGGTAGCGTTTTTCCTGTTTTTATTATATTTTCGCGGCGTTGGATAACGTAAAATAGCAGCTGTCAAGAGCGAAGGAAAAAATCAGTCAGAGAGTCTAAAAGGGAGTTCCGACGGGAGGGAAAAGAAAAAGGAAATAGAACGAAAGAAAAAGTAAAAGAGGGGTGCAACACGAGGACTTCCCAGGAGGTCACCCATCCTAGTACTACTCTCGCCAAAGCACGCTTAACTGCGGAGTTCTGATGGGATCCGGTGCATTAGTGCTGGTATGATCGCACCCATGAGATACGCGACGGAAAACGTATTTAAATGGTGAGATACAGGGAGCAGTTTGCGGGCAGTAGATCTCGTAAAGGCACCGAAAATGAAAAAAAAGTGCACCGAAAACGGACATCGGTAGAAAAAGTTAGTGCCCGTAGAACCAATACGCAGTAGGTAGCGTTTTTCCTGTTTTTATTATATTTTCGCGGAGTTGGATAACGTAAAATAGCAACTGTCAAGAGCGAAAGAAAAAATCAGTCAGAGAGTCTAAAAGGGAGTTCCGACGGGAGGGAAAAAAAAAAGGAAATAGAACGAAAGAAAAAGTAAAAGAGGGGTGCAACACGAGGACTTCCCAGGAGGTCACCCATCCTAGTACTACTCTCGCCAAAGCACGCTTACCTGCGGAGTTCTGATGGGATCCGGTGCATTACTGCTGGTATGATCGCACCCATGAGATACGCGACGGAAAACGTATTTAAATGGTGAGATACAGGGAGCAGTTTGCGGGCAGTAGATCTCGTAAAGGCACCGAAAATGAAAAAAAGTGCACCGAAAACGGACATCGGTAGAAAAAGTTAGTGCCCGTAGAACCAATACGCAGTAGGTAGCGTTTTTCCTGTTTTTATTATATTTTCGCGGCGTTGGATAACGTAAAATAGCAACTGTTAAGAGCGAAAGAAAAAATCAGTCAGAGAGTGTAAAAGGGAGTTCCGACGGGAGGGAAAAAAAAAAGGAAATAGAACGAAAGAAAAAGTAAAAGAGGGGAGCAACACGAGGACTTCCCAGGAGGTTACCCATCCTAGTACTACTCTCGCCCAAGCACGCTTAACTGCGGAGTTCTGATGGGATCCGGTGCATTAGTGCTGGTATGATCGCACCCATGAGATACGCGACGGAAAACGTATTTAAATAGTGAGATACAGGGAGCAGTTTGCGGGCAGTAGATCTCGTAAAGGCACCGAAAATGAAAAAAAAGTGCACCGAAAACGGACATCGGTAGAAAAAGTTAGTGCCCGTAAAACCAATACGCAGTAGGTGGCGTTTTTCCTGTTTTTATTACATTTTCGTGGCGTTGGATAACGTAAAATAGCAACTGTCAAGAGCGAAGGAAAAAATCAGTCAGAGAGTCTAAAAGGGAGTTCCGACGGGAGGGAAAAAAAAAGGAAATAGAACGAAAGAAAAAGTAAAAGAGGGGTGCAACACGAGGACTTCCCAGGAGGTCACCCATCCTAGTACTACTCTCGCCAAAGCACGCTTAACTGCGGAGTTCTGATGGGATCTGGTGCATTAGTGCTGGTATGATCGCACCCATGAGATACGCGACGGAAAACGTATTTAAATGGTGAGATACAGGGAGCAGTTTGCGGGCAGTAGATCTCGTAAAGGCACCGAAAATGAAAAAAAGTGCACCGAAAACGGACATCGGTAGAAAAAGTTAGTGCCCGTAGAACCAATACGCAGTAGGTAGCGTTTTTCCTGTTTTTATTATATTTTCGCGGCGTTGGATAACGTAAAATAGCAACTGTTAAGAGCGAAAGAAAAAATCAGTCAGAGAGTCTAAAAGGGAGTTCCGACGGGAGGGAAAAAAAAAAGGAAATAGAACGAAAGAAAAAGTAAAAGAGGGGTGCAACACGAGGACTTCCCAGGAGGTTACCCATCCTAGTACTACTCTCGCCCAAGCACGCTTAACTGCGGAGTTCTGATGGGATCCGGTGCATTAGTGCTGGTATGATCGCACCCATGAGATACGCGACGGAAAACGTATTTAAATAGTGAGATACAGGGAGCAGTTTGCGGGCAGTAGATCTCGTAAAGGCACCGAAAATGAAAAAAAAGTGCACCGAAAACGGAAATCGGTAGAAAAAGTTAGTGCCCGTAGAACCAATACGCAGTAGGTAGCGTTTTTCCTGTTTTTATTATATTTTCGCGGCGTTGGATAACGTAAAATAGCAACTGTCAAGAGCGAAGGAAAAAATCAGTCAAAGAGTCTAAAAGGGAGTTCCGACGGGAGGGAAAAAAAAAAGGAAATAGAACGAAAGAAAAAGTAAAAGAGGGGTGCAACACGAGGACTTCCCAGGAGGTCACCCATCCTAGTACTACTCTCGCCCAAGCACGCTTAACTGCGGAGTTCTGATGGGATCCGGTGCATTAGTGCTGGTATGATCGCACCCATGAGATACGCGACGGAAAACGTATTTAAATGGTGAGATACAGGGAGCAGTTTGCGGGCAGTAGATCTCGTAAAGGCATCGAAAATGAAAAAAAAGTGCACCGAAAACGGACATCGGTAGAAAAAGTTAGTGCCCGTAGAACCAATACGCAGTAGGTAGCGTTTTTCCTGTTTTTATTATATTTTCGCGGCGTTGGATAACGTAAAATAGCAACTGTCAAGAGCGAAAGAAAAAATCAGTCAGAGAGTCTAAAAGGGAGTTCCGACGGGAGGGAAAAAAAAAAGGAAATAGAACGAAAGAAAAAGTAAAAGAGGGGTGCAACACGAGGACTTCCAAGGAGGTCACCCATCCTAGTACTACTCTCGCCCAAGCACGCTTAACTGGGGAGTTCTGATGGGATCCGGTGCATTAGTGCTGGTATGATCGCACCCATGAGATACGCGACGGAAAACGTATTTAAATGGTGAGATACAGGGAGCAGTTTGCGGGCAGTAGATCTCGTAAAGGCACCGAAAATGAAAAAAAAGTGCACCGAAAACGGACATCGGTAGAAAAAGTTAGTGTCCGTAGAACCAATACGCAGTAGGTAGCGTTTTTCCTGTTTTAATTATATTTTCGCGGCGTTGGATAACGTAAAATAGCAACTGTCAAGAGCGAAAGAAAAAATCAGTCAGAGAGTCTAAAAGGGAGTTCCGACGGGAGGGAAAAAAAAAAGGAAATAGAACGAAAGAAAAAGTAAAAGAGGGGTGCAACACGAGGACTTCCCAGGAGGTCACCCATCCTAGTACTACTCTCGCCAAAGCACGCTTAACTGCGGAGTTCTGATGGGATCCGGTGCATTAGTGCTGGTATGATCGCACCCATGAGATAAGCGACGGAAAACGTATTTAAATGGTGAGATACAGGGAGCAGTTTGCGGGCAGTAGATCTCGTAAAGGCACCGAAAATGAAAAAAAGTGCACCGAAAACGGACATCGGTAGAAAAAGTTAGTGCCCGTAGAACCAATACGCAGTAGGTAGCGTTTTTCCTGTTTTTATTTTATTTTCGCGGCGTTGGATAACGTAAAATAGCAACTGTTAAGAGCGAAAGAAAAAATCAGTCAGAGAGTCTAAAAGGGAGTTCCAACGGGAGGGAAAAAAAAAAGGAAATAGAACGAAAGAAAAAGTAAAAGAGGGGTGCAACACGAGGACTTCCCAGGAGGTTACCCATCCTAGTACTACTCTCGCCCAAGCACGCTTAACTGCGGAGTTCTGATGGGATCCGGTGCATTAGTGCTGGTATGATCGCACCCATGAGATACGCGACGGAAAACGTATTTAAATAGTGAGATACAGGGAGCAGTTTGCGGGCAGTAGATCTCGTAAAGGCACCGAAAATGAAAAAAAAGTGCACCGAAAACGGAAATCGGTAGAAAAAGTTAGTGCCCGTAGAACCAATACGCAGTAGGTAGCGTTTTTCCTGTTTTTATTATATTTTCGCGGCGTTGGATAACGTAAAATAGCAACTGTCAAGAGCGAAGGAAAAAATCAGTCAGAGAGTCTAAAAGGGAGTTCCGACGGGAGGGAAAAAAAAAAGGAAATAGAACGAAAGAAAAAGTAAAAGAGGGGTGCAACACGAGGACTTCCCAGGAGGTCACCCATTCTAGTACTACTCTCGCCCAAGCACGCTTAACTGCGGAGTTCTGATGGGATCCGGTGCATTAGTGCTGGTATGATCGCACCCATGAGATACGCGACGGAAAACGTATTTAAATGGTGAGATACAGGGAGCAGTTTGCGGGCAGTAGATCTCGTAAAGGCACCGAAAATGAAAAAAAAGTGCACCGAAAACGGACATCGGTAGAAAAAGTTAGTGCCCGTAGAACCAATACGCAGTAGGTAGCGTTTTTCCTGTTTTTATTATATTTTCGCGGCGTTGGATAACGTAAAATAGCAACTGTCAAGAGCGAAAGAAAAAATCAGTCAGAGAGTCTAAAAGGGAGTTCCGACGGGAGGGAAAAAAAAAGGAAATAGAACGAAAGAAAAAGTAAAAGAGGAGTGCAACACGAGGACTTCCCAGGAGGTCACCCATCCTAGTACTACTCTCGCCCAAGCACGCTTAACTGCGGAGTTCTGATGGGATCCGGTGCATTAGTGCTGGTATGATCGCACCCATGAGATACGCGACGGAAAACGTATTTAAATGGTGAGATACAGGGAGCAGTTTGCGGGCAGTAGATCTCGTAAAGGCACCGAAAATGAAAAAAAAGTGTACCGAAAACGGACATCGGTAGAAAAAGTTAGTGCCCGTAGAACCAATACGTAGTCGGTAGCGTTTTTCCTGTTTTTATTATATTTTCGCGGCGTTGGATAACGTAAAATAGCAACTGTCAAGAGCGAAAGAAAAAATCAGTTAGAGAGTCTAAAAGGGAGTTCCGACGGGAGGGAAAAAAAAAGGAAATAGAACGAAAGAAAAAGTAAAAGAGGAGTGCAACACGAGGACTTCCCAGGAGGTCACCCATCCTAGTACTACTCTCGCCCAAGCACGCTTAACTGCGGAGTTCTGATGGGATCCGGTGCATTAGTGCTGGTATGATCGCACCCATGAGATACGCGACGGAAAACGTATTTAAATGGTGAGATACAGGGAGCAGTTTGCGGGCAGTAGATCTCGTAAAGGCACCGAAAATGAAAAAAAAGTGCACCGAAAACGGACATCGGTAGAAAAAGTTAGTGCCCGTAAAACCAATACGCAGTAGGTAGCGTTTTTCCTGTTTTTATTATATTTTCGCGGCGTTGGATAACGTAAAATAGCAACTGTCAAGAGCGAAAGAAAAAATCAGTCAGAGAGTCTAAAAGGGAGTTCCGACGGGAGGGAAAAAAAAAAGGAAATAGAACGAAAGAAAAAGTAAAAGAGGGGTGCAACACGAGGACTTCCCAGGAGGTCACCCATCCTAGTACTACTCTCGCCCAAGCACGCTTAACTGCGGAGTTCTGATGGGATCCGGTGCATTAGTGCTGGTATGATCGCACCCATGAGATACGCGACGGAAAACGTATTTAAATGGTGAGATACCGGGAGCAGTTTGCGGGCAGTAGATCTCGTAAAGGCACCGAAAATGAAAAAAAAGTGCACCGAAAACGGACATCGGTAGAAAAAGTTAGTGCCCGTAAAACCAATACGCAGTAGGTAGCGTTTTTCCTGTTTTTATTATATTTTCGCGGCGTTGGATAACGTAAAATAGCAACTGTCAAGAGCGAAAGAAAAAATCAGTCAGAGAGTCTAAAAGGGAGTTCCGACGGGAGGGAAAAAAAAAAGGAAATAGAACGAAAGAAAAAGTAAAAGAGGGGTGCAACACGAGGACTTCCCAGGAGGTCACCCATCCTAGTACTACTCTCGCCCAAGCACGCATAACTGCGGAGTTCTGATGGGATCCGGTGCATTAGTGCTGGTATGATCGCACCAATGAGATACGCGACGGAAAACGTATTTAAATGGTGAGATATAGGGAGCAGTTTGCGGGCAGTAGATCTCGTAAAGGCACCGAAAATGAAAAAAAAGTGCACCGAAAACGGACATCGGTAGAAAAAGTTAGTGCCCGTATAACCAATACGCAGTAGGTAGCGTTTTTCCTGTTTTTATTATATTTTCGCGGCGTTGGATAACGTAAAATAGCAACTGTCAAGAGCGAAAGAAAAAATCAGTCAGAGAGTCTAAAAGGGAGTTCCGACGGGAGGGAAAAAAAAAAGGAAATAGAACGAAAGAAAAAGTAAAAGAGGGGTGCAACACGAGGATTTCCCAAGAGGTCACCCATCCTAGTACTACTCTCGCCCAAGCACGCTTAACTGCGGAGTTCTGATGGGATCCGGTGCATTAGTGCTGGTATGATCGCACCCATGAGATACGCGACGGAAAACGTATTTAAATGGTGAGATACAGGGAGCAGTTTGCGGGCAGTAGATCTCGTAAAGGCACCGAAAATGAAAAAAAAGTGCACCGAAAACGGACATCGGTAGAAAAAGTTAGTGCCCGTAGAACCAATACGCAGTAGGTAGCGTTTTTCCTGTTTTTATTATATTTTCGCGTCGTTGGATAACGTAAAATAGCAACTGTCAAGAGCGAAAGAAAAAATCAGTCAGAGAGTCTAAAAGGGAGTTCCGACGGGAGGGAAAAAAAAAAGGAAATAGAACGAAAGAAAAAGTAAAAGAGGGGTGCAACACGAGGACTTCCCAGGAGGTCACCCATCCTAGTACTACTCTCGCCCAAGCACGCTTAACTGCGGAGTTCTGATGGGATCCGGTGCATTAGTGCTGGTATGATCGCACCCATGAGATACGCGACGGAAAACGTATTTAAATGGTGAGATACAGGGAGCAGTTTGCGGGCAGTAAATCTCGTAAAGGCACCGAAAATGAAAAAAAAGTGCACCGAAAACGGACATCGGTAGAAAAAGTTAGTGCCCGTAGAACCAATACGCAGTAGGTAGCGTTTTTCCTGTTTTTATTATATTTTCGCGTCGTTGGATAACGTAAAATAGCAACTGTCAAGAGCGAAAGAAAAAATCAGTCAGAGAGTCTAAAAGGGAGTTCCGACGGGAGGGAAAAAAAAAAGGAAATAGAACGAAAGAAAAAGTAAAAGAGGGGTGCAACACGAGGACTTCCCAGGAGGTCACCCATCCTAGTACTACTCTCGCCCAAGCACGCTTAACTGCGGAGTTCTGATGGGATCCGGTGCATTAGTGCTGGTATGATCGCACCCATGAGATACGCGACGGAAAACGTATTTAAATGGTGAGATACAGGGAGCAGTTTGCGGGCAGTAAATCTCGTAAAGGCACCGAAAATGAAAAAAAAGTGCACCGAAAACGGACATCGGTAGAAAAAGTTAGTGCCCGTAGAACCAATACGCAGTAGGTAGCGTTTTTCCTGTTTTTATTATATTTTCGCGGCGTTGGATAACGTAAAATAGCAACTGTCAAGAGCGAAAGAAAAAATCAGTCAGAGAGTCTAAAAGGGAGTTCCGACGGGAGGGAAAAAAAAAAGGAAATAGAACGAAAGAAAAAGTAAAAGAGGGGTGCAACACGAGGACTTCCCAGGAGGTCACCCATTCTAGTACTACTCTCGCCCAAGCACGCTTAACTGCGGAGTTCTGATTGGATCCGGTGCATTAGTGCTGGTATGATCGCACCCATGAGATACGCGACGGAAAACGTATTTAAATGGTGAGATACAGGGAGCAGTTTGCGGGCAGTAGATCTCGTAAAGGCACCGAAAATGAAAAAAAAGTGCACCGAAAACGGACATCGGTAGAAAAAGTTAGTGCCCGTAGAACCAATACGCAGTAGGTAGCGTTTTTCCTGTTTTTATTATATTTTCGCGGCGTTGGATAACGTAAAATAGCAACTGTCAAGAGCGAAAGAAAAAATCAGTCAGAGAGTCTAAAAGGGAGTTCCGACGGGAGGGAAAAAAAAAAGGAAATAGAACGAAAGAAAAAGTAAAAGAGGAGTGCAACACGAGGACTTCCCAGGAGGTCACCCATCCTAGTACTACTCTCGCCCAAGCACGCTTAACTGCGGAGTTCTGATGGGATCCGGTGCATTAGTGCTGGTATGATCGCACCCATGAGATACGCGACGGAAAACGTATTTAAATGGTGAGATAAAGGGAGCAGTTTGCGGGCAGTAGATCTCGTAAAGGCACCGAAAATGAAAAAAAAGTGCACCGAAAACGGACATCGGTAGAAAAAGTTAGTGCCCGTAGAACCAATACGCAGTCGGTAGCGTTTTTCCTGTTTTTATTATATTTTCGCGGCGTTGGATAACGTAAAATAGCAACTGTCAAGAGCGAAAGAAAAAATCAGTCAGAGAGTCTAAAAGGGAGTTCCGACGGGAGGGAAAAAAAAAAGGAAATGGAACGAAAGAAAAAGTAAAAGAGGGGTGCAACACGAGGACTTCCCAGGAGGTCACCCATCCTAGTACTACTCTCGCCCAAGCACGCTTAACTGCGGAGTTCTGATGGGATCCGGTGCATTAGTGCTGGTATGATCGCACCCATGAGATACGCGACGGAAAACGTATTTAAATGGTGAGATACCGGGAGCAGTTTGCGGGCAGTAGATCTCGTAAAGGCACCGAAAATGAAAAAAAAGTGCACCGAAAACGGACATCGGTAGAAAAAGTTAGTGCCCGTAAAACCAATACGCAGTAGGTAGCGTTTTTCCTGTTTTTATTATATTTTCGCGGCGTTGGATAACGTAAAATAGCAACTGTCAAGAGCGAAAGAAAAAATCAGTCAGAGAGTCTAAAAGGGAGTTCCGACAGGAGGGAAAAAAAAAAGGAAATAGAACGAAAGAAAAAGTAAAAGAGGGGTGCAACACGAGGACTTCCCAGGAGGTCACCCATCCTAGTACTACTCTCGCCCAAGCACGCATAACTGCGGAGTTCTGATGGGATCCGGTGCATTAGTGCTGGTATGATCGCACCAATGAGATACGCGACGGAAAACGTATTTAAATGGTGAGATATAGGGAGCAGTTTGCGGGCAGTAGATCTCGTAAAGGCACCGAAAATGAAAAAAAAGTGCACCGAAAACGGACATCGGTAGAAAAAGTTAGTGCCCGTATAACCAATACGCAGTAGGTAGCGTTTTTCCTGTTTTTATTATATTTTCGCGGCGTTGGATAACGTAAAATAGCAACTGTCAAGAGCGAAAGAAAAAATCAGTCAGAGAGTCTAAAAGGGAGTTCCGACGGGAGGGAAAAAAAAAAGGAAATAGAACGAAAGAAAAAGTAAAAGAGGGGTGCAACACGAGGATTTCCCAAGAGGTCACCCATCCTAGTACTACTCTCGCCCAAGCACGCTTAACTGCGGAGTTCTGATGGGATCCGGTGCATTAGTGCTGGTATGATCGCACCCATGAGATACGCGACGGAAAACGTATTTAAATGGTGAGATACAGGGAGCAGTTTGCGGGTAGTAGATCTCGTAAAGGCACCGAAAATGAAAAAAAAGTGCACCGAAAACGGACATCGGTAGAAAAAGTTAGTGCCCGTAGAACCAATACGCAGTAGGTAGCGTTTTTCCTGTTTTTATTATATTTTCGCGGCGTTGGATAACGTAAAATAGCAACTGTCAAGAGCGAAAGAAAAAATCAGTCAGAGAGTCTAAAAGGGAGTTCCGACGGGAGGGAAAAAAAAAAGGAAATAGAACGAAAGAAAAAGTAAAAGAGGGGTGCAACACGAGGACTTCCCAGGAGGTCGCCCATCCTAGTACTACTCTCGCCCAAGCACGCTTACTTGCGGAGTTCTGATGGGATCCGGTGCATTAGTGCTGGTATGATCGCACCCATGAGATACGCGACGGAAAACGTATTTAAATGGTGAGATACAGGGAGCAGTTTGCGGGCAGTAGATCTCGTAAAGGCACCGAAAATGAAAAAAAAGTGCACCGAAAACGGACATCGGTAGAAAAAGTTAGTGCCCGTAGAACCAATACGCAGTAGGTAGCGTTTTTCCTGTTTTTATTATATTTTCGCGTCGTTGGATAACGTAAAATAGCAACTGTCAAGAGCGAAAGAAAAAATCAGTCAGAGAGTCTAAAAGGGAGTTCCGACGGGAGGGAAAAAAAAAAGGAAATAGAACGAAAGAAAAAGTAAAAGAGGGGTGCAACACGAGGACTTCCCAGGAGGTCACCCATCCTAGTACTACTCTCGCCCAAGCACGCTTAACTGCGGAGTTCTGATGGGATGCGGTGCATTAGTGCTGGTATGATCGCACCCATGAGATACGCGACGGAAAACGTATTTAAATGGTGAGATACAGGGAGCAGTTTGCGGGCAGTAAATCTCGTAAAGGCACCGAAAATGAAAAAAAAGTGCACCGAAAACGGACATCGGTAGAAAAAGTTAGTGCCCGTAGAACCAATACGCAGTAGGTAGCGTTTTTCCTGTTTTTATTATATTTTCGCGGCGTTGGATAACGTAAAATAGCAACTGTCAAGAGCGAAAGAAAAAATCAGTCAGAGAGTCTAAAAGGGAGTTCCGACGGGAGGGAAAAAAAAAAGGAAATAGAACGAAAGAAAAAGTAAAAGAGGGGTGCAACACGAGGACTTCCTAGGAGGTCACCCATTCTAGTACTACTCTCGCCCAAGCACGCTTAACTGCGGAGTTCTGATGGGATCCGGTGCATTAGTGCTGGTATGATCGCACCCATGAGATACGCGACGGAAAACGTATTTAAATGGTGAGATACAGGGAGCAGTTTGCGGGCAGTAGATCTCGTAAAGGCACCGAAAATGAAAAAAAAGTGCACCGAAAACGGACATCGGTAGAAAAAGTTAGTGCCCGTAGAACCAATACGCAGTAGGTAGCGTTTTTCCTGTTTTTATTATATTTTCGCGGCGTTGGATAACGTAAAATAGCAACTGTCAAGAGCGAAAGAAAAAATCAGTCAGAGAGTCTAAAAGGGAGTTCCGACGGGAGGGAAAAAAAAAAGGAAATAGAACGAAAGAAAAAGTAAAAGAGGAGTGCAACACGAGGACTTCCCAGGAGGTCACCCATCCTAGTACTACTCTCGCCCAAGCACGCTTAACTGCGGAGTTCTGATGGGATCCGGTGCATTAGTGCTGGTATGATCGCACCCATGAGATACGCGACGGAAAACGTATTTAAATGGTGAGATACAGGGAGCAGTTTGCGGGCAGTAGATCTCGTAAAGGCACCGAAAATGAAAAAAAAGTGCACCGAAAACGGACATCGGTAGAAAAAGTTAGTGCCCGTAGAACCAATACGCAGTCGGTAGCGTTTTTCCTGTTTTTATTATATTTTCGCGGCGTTGGATAACGTAAAATAGCAACTGTCAAGAGCGAAAGAAAAAATCAGTCAGAGAGTCTAAAAGGGAGTTCCGACGGGAGGGAAAAAAAAAAGGAAATGGAACGAAAGAAAAAGTAAAAGAGGGGTGCAACACGAGGACTTCCCAGGAGGTCACCCATCCTAGTACTACTCTCGCCCAAGCACGCTTAACTGCGGAGTTCTGATGGGATCCGGTGCATTAGTGCTGGTATGATCGCACCCATGAGATACGCGACGGAAAACGTATTTAAATGGTGAGATACAGGGAGCAGTTTGCGGGCAGTAGATCTCGTAAAGGCACCGAAAATGAAAAAAAAGTGCACCGAAAACGGACATCGGTAGAAAAAGTTAGTGCCCGTAGAACCAAAACGCAGTAGGTAGCGTTTTTCCTGTTTTTATTATATTTTCGCGGCGTTGGATAACGTAAAATAGCAACTGTCAAGAGCGAAAGAAAAAATCAGTCAGAGAGTCTAAAAGGGAGTTCCGACGGGAGGGAAAAAAAAAAGGAAATAGAACGAAAGAAAAAGTAAAAGAGGGGTGCAACACGAGGACTTCCCAGGAGGTCACCCATCCTAGTACTACTCTCGCCCAAGCACGCTTAACTGCGGAGTTCTGATGGGATCCGGTGCATTAGTGCTGGTATGATCGCACCCATGAGATACGCGACGGAAAACGTATTTAAATGGTGAGATACAGGGAGCAGTTTGTGGGCAGTAGATCTCGTAAAGGCACCGAAAATGAAAAAAAAGTGCACCGAAAACGGACATCGGTAGAAAAAGTTAGTGCCCGTAGAACCAATACGCAGTAGGTAGCGTTTTTCCTGTTTTTATTATATTTTCGCGGCGTTGGATAACGTAAAATAGCAACTGTCAAGAGCGAAAGAAAAAATCAGTCAGAGAGTCTAAAAGGGAGTTCCGACGGGAGGGAAAAAAAAAAGGAAATAGAACGAAAGAAAAAGTAAAAGAGGGGTGCAACACGAGGACTTCCCAGGAGGTCACCCATCCTAGTACTACTCTCGCCCATGCACGCTTAACTGCGGAGTTCTGATGGGATCCGGTGCATTAGTGCTGGTATGATCGCACCCATGAGATACGCGACGGAAAACGTATTTAAATGGTGAGATACAGGGAGCAGTTTGCGGGCAGTAGATCTCGTAAAGGCACCGAAAATGAAAAAAAAAGTGCACCGAAAACGGACATCGGTAGAAAAAGTTAGTGCCCGTAAAACCAATACGCAGTAGGTAGCGTTTTTCCTGTTTTTATTATATTTTCGCGGCGTTGGATAACGTAAAATAGCAACTGTCAAGAGCGAAAGAAAAAATCAGTCAGAGAGTCTAAAAGGGAGTTCCGACGGGAGGGAAAAAAAAAAGGAAATAGAACGAAAGAAAAAGTAAAAGAGGGGTGCAACACGAGGACTTCCCAGGAGGTCACCCATCCTAGTACTACTCTCGCCCAAGCACGCATAACTGCGGAGTTCTGATGGGATCCGGTGCATTAGTGCTGGTATGATCGCACCAATGAGATACGCGACGGAAAACGTATTTAAATGGTGAGATATAGGGAGCAGTTTGCGGGCAGTAGATCTCGTAAAGGCACCGAAAATGAAAAAAAAGTGCACCGAAAACGGACATCGGTAGAAAAAGTTAGTGCCCGTATAACCAATACGCAGTAGGTAGCGTTTTTCCTGTTTTTATTATATTTTCGCGGCGTTGGATAACGTAAAATAGCAACTGTCAAGAGCGAAAGAAAAAATCAGTCAGAGAGTCTAAAAGGGAGTTCCGACGGGAGGGAAAAAAAAAAGGAAATAGAACGAAAGAAAAAGTAAAAGAGGGGTGCAACACGAGGATTTCCCAAGAGGTCACCCATCCTAGTACTACTCTCGCCCAAGCACGCTTAACTGCGGAGTTCTGATCGGATCCGGTGCATTAGTGCTGGTATGATCGCACCCATGAGATACGCGACGGAAAACGTATTTAAATGGTGAGATACAGGGAGCAGTTTGCGGGTAGTAGATCTCGTAAAGGCACCGAAAATGAAAAAAAAGTGCACCGAAAACGGACATCGGTAGAAAAAGTTAGTGCCCGTAGAACCAATACGCAGTAGGTAGCGTTTTTCCTGTTTTTATTATATTTTCGCGGCGTTGGATAACGTAAAATAGCAACTGTCAAGAGCGAAAGAAAAAATCAGTCAGAGAGTCTAAAAGGGAGTTCCGACGGGAGGGAAAAAAAAAAGGAAATAGAACGAAAGAAAAAGTAAAAGAGGGGTGCAACACGAGGACTTCCCAGGAGGTCACCCATCCTAGTACTACTCTCGCCCAAGCACGCTTACTTGCGGAGTTCTGATGGGATCCGGTGCATTAGTGCTGGTATGATCGCACCCATGAGATACGCGACGGAAAACGTATTTAAATGGTGAGATACAGGGAGCAGTTTGCGGGCAGTAGATCTCGTAAAGGCACCGAAAATGAAAAAAAAGTGCACCGAAAACGGACATCGGTAGAAAAAGTTAGTGCCCGTAGAACCAATACGCAGTAGGTAGCGTTTTTCCTGTTTTTATTATATTTTCGCGTCGTTGGATAACGTAAAATAGCAACTGTCAAGAGCGAAAGAAAAAATCAGTCAGAGAGTGTAAAAGGGAGTTCCGACGGGAGGGAAAAAAAAAAGGAAATAGAACGAAAGAAAAAGTAAAAGAGGGGTGCAACACGAGGACTTCCCAGGAGGTCACCC
This sequence comes from Paratinospora sagittata, assembly GCA_035771175.1. Lineage (NCBI taxonomy): Eukaryota > Viridiplantae > Streptophyta > Magnoliopsida > Ranunculales > Menispermaceae > Paratinospora > Paratinospora sagittata. The sequence goes on from CM069610.1 coordinate 27,115,016, forward strand.
ATCCTAGTACTACTCTCGCCCAAGCACGCTTAACTGCGGAGTTCTGATGGGATCCGGTGCATTAGTGCTGGTATGATCGCACCCATGAGATACGCGACGGAAAACGTATTTAAATGGTGAGATACAGGGAGCAGTTTGCGGGCAGTAAATCTCGTAAAGGCACCGAAAATGAAAAAAAAGTGCACCGAAAACGGACATCGGTAGAAAAAGTTAGTGCCCGTAGAACCAATACGCAGTAGGTAGCGTTTTTCCTGTTTTTATTATATTTTCGCGGCGTTGGATAACGTAAAATAGCAACTGTCAAGAGCGAAAGAAAAAATCAGTCAGAGAGTCTAAAAGGGAGTTCCGACGGGAGGGAAAAAAAAAAGGAAATAGAACGAAAGAAAAAGTAAAAGAGGAGTGCAACACGAGGACTTCCCAGGAGGTCACCCATCCTAGTACTACTCTCGCCCAAGCGCGCTTAACTGCGGAGTTCTGATGGGATCCGGTGCATTAGTGCTGGTATGATCGCACCCATGAGATACGCGACGGAAAACGTATTTAAATGGTGAGATACAGGGAGCAGTTTGCGGGCAGTAGATCTCGTAAAGGCACCGAAAATGAAAAAAAAGTGCACCGAAAACGGACATCGGTAGAAAAAGTTAGTGCCCGTAGAACCAATACGCAGTCGGTAGCGTTTTTCCTGTTTTTATTATATTTTCGCGGCGTTGGATAACGTAAAATAGCAACTGTCAAGAGCGAAAGAAAAAATCAGTCAGAGAGTCTAAAAGGGAGTTCCGACGGGAGGGAAAAAAAAAAGGAAATGGAACGAAAGAAAAAGTAAAAGAGGGGTGCAACACGAGGACTTCCCAGGAGGTCACCCATCCTAGTACTACTCTCGCCCAAGCACGCTTAACTGCGGAGTTCTGATGGGATCCGGTGCATTAGTGCTGGTATGATCGCACCCATGAGATACGCGACGGAAAACGTATTTAAATGGTGAGATACAGGGAGCAGTTTGCGGGCAGTAGATCTCGTAAAGGCACCGAAAATGAAAAAAAAGTGCACCGAAAACGGACATCGGTAGAAAAAGTTAGTGCCCGTAGAACCAAAACGCAGTAGGTAGCGTTTTTCCTGTTTTTATTATATTTTCGCGGCGTTGGATAACGTAAAATAGCAACTGTCAAGAGCGAAAGAAAAAATCAGTCAGAGAGTCTAAAAGGGAGTTCCGACGGGAGGGAAAAAAAAAAGGAAATAGAACGAAAGAAAAAGTAAAAGAGGGGTGCAACACGAGGACTTCCCAGGAGGTCACCCATCCTAGTACTACTCTCGCCCAAGCACGCTTAACTGCGGAGTTCTGATGGGATCCGGTGCATTAGTGCTGGTATGATCGCACCCATGAGATACGCGACGGAAAACGTATTTAAATGGTGAGATACAGGGAGCAGTTTGTGGGCAGTAGATCTCGTAAAGGCACCGAAAATGAAAAAAAAGTGCACCGAAAACGGACATCGGTAGAAAAAGTTAGTGCCCGTAGAACCAATACGCAGTAGGTAGCGTTTTTCCTGTTTTTATTATATTTTCGCGGCGTTGGATAACGTAAAATAGCAACTGTCAAGAGCGAAAGAAAAAATCAGTCAGAGAGTCTAAAAGGGAGTTCCGACGGGAGGGAAAAAAAAAAGGAAATAGAACGAAAGAAAAAGTAAAAGAGGGGTGCAACACGAGGACTTCCCAGGAGGTCACCCATCCTAGTACTACTCTCGCCCATGCACGCTTAACTGCGGAGTTCTGATGGGATCCGGTGCATTAGTGCTGGTATGATCGCACCCATGAGATACGCGACGGAAAACGTATTTAAATGGTGAGATACAGGGAGCAGTTTGCGGGCAGTAGATCTCGTAAAGGCACCGAAAATGAAAAAAAAGTGCACCGAAAACGGACATCGGTAGAAAAAGTTAGTGCCCGTAAAACCAATACGCAGTAGGTAGCGTTTTTCCTGTTTTTATTATATTTTCGCGGCGTTGGATAACGTAAAATAGCAACTGTCAAGATCGAAAGAAAAAATCAGTCAGAGAGTCTAAAAGGGAGTTCCGACGGGAGGGAAAAAAAAAAGGAAATAGAACGAAAGAAAAAGTAAAAGAGGGGTGCAACACGAGGACTTCCCAGGAGGTCACCCATCCTAGTACTACTCTCGCCCAAGCACGCATAACTGCGGAGTTCTGATGGGATCCGGTGCATTAGTGCTGGTATGATCGCACCAATGAGATACGCGACGGAAAACGTATTTAAATGGTGAGATATAGGGAGCAGTTTGCGGGCAGTAGATCTCGTAAAGGCACCGAAAATGAAAAAAAAGTGCACCGAAAACGGACATCGGTAGAAAAAGTTAGTGCCCGTATAACCAATACGCAGTAGGTAGCGTTTTTCCTGTTTTTATTATATTTTCGCGGCGTTGGATAACGTAAAATAGCAACTGTCAAGAGCGAAAGAAAAAATCAGTCAGAGAGTCTAAAAGGGAGTTCCGACGGGAGGGAAAAAAAAAAGGAAATAGAACGAAAGAAAAAGTAAAAGAGGGGTGCAACACGAGGATTTCCCAAGAGGTCACCCATCCTAGTACTACTCTCGCCCAAGCACGCTTAACTGCGGAGTTCTGATCGGATCCGGTGCATTAGTGCTGGTATGATCGCACCCATGAGATACGCGACGGAAAACGTATTTAAATGGTGAGATACAGGGAGCAGTTTGCGGGTAGTAGATCTCGTAAAGGCACCGAAAATGAAAAAAAAGTGCACCGAAAACGGACATCGGTAGAAAAAGTTAGTGCCCGTAGAACCAATACGCAGTAGGTAGCGTTTTTCCTGTTTTTATTATATTTTCGCGGCGTTGGATAACGTAAAATAGCAACTGTCAAGAGCGAAAGAAAAAATCAGTCAGAGAGTCTAAAAGGGAGTTCCGACGGGAGGGAAAAAAAAAAGGAAATAGAACGAAAGAAAAAGTAAAAGAGGGGTGCAACACGAGGACTTCCCAGGAGGTCACCCATCCTAGTACTACTCTCGCCCAAGCACGCTTACTTGCGGAGTTCTGATGGGATCCGGTGCATTAGTGCTGGTATGATCGCACCCATGAGATACGCGACGGAAAACGTATTTAAATGGTGAGATACAGGGAGCAGTTTGCGGGCAGTAGATCTCGTAAAGGCACCGAAAATGAAAAAAAAGTGCACCGAAAACGGACATCGGTAGAAAAAGTTAGTGCCCGTAGAACCAATACGCAGTAGGTAGCGTTTTTCCTGTTTTTATTATATTTTCGCGTCGTTGGATAACGTAAAATAGCAACTGTCAAGAGCGAAAGAAAAAATCAGTCAGAGAGTGTAAAAGGGAGTTCCGACGGGAGGGAAAAAAAAAAGGAAATAGAACGAAAGAAAAAGTAAGAGAGGGGTGCAACACGAGGACTTCCCAGGAGGTCACCCATCCTAGTACTACTCTCGCCTAAGCACGCTTAACTGCGGAGTTCTGATGGGATCCGGTGCATTAGTGCTGGTATGATCGCAACCATGAGATACGCGACGGAAAACGTATTTAAATGGTGAGATACAGTGAGCAGTTTGCGGGCAGTAGATCTCGTAAAGGCACCGAAAATGAAAAAAAAGTGCACCGAAAACGGACATCGGTAGAAAAAGTTAGTGCCCGTAGAACCAATACGCAGTAGGTAGCGTTTTTCCTGTTTTTATTATATTTTCGCGGCGTTGGATAACGTAAAATAGCAACTGTCAAGAGCGAAGGAAAAAATCAGTCAGAGAGTCTAAAAGGGAGTTCCGACGGGAGGGAAAAAAAAAAGGAAATAGAACGAAAGAAAAAGTAAAAGAGGGGTGCAACACGAGGACTTCCCAGGAGGTCACCCATCCTAGTACTACTCTCGCCCAAGCACGCTGAACTGCGGAGTTCTGATGGGATCCGGTGCATTAGTGCTGGTATGATCGCACCCATGAGATTCGCGACGGAAAACGTGTTTAAATGGTGAGATACAGGGAGCAGTTTGCGGGCAGTAGATCTCGTAAAGGCACCGAAAATGAAAAAAAAGTGCACCGAAAACGGACATCGGTAGAAAAAGTTAGTGCCCGTAGAACCAATACGCAGTAGGTAGCGTTTTTCATGTTTTTATTATATTTTCGCGGCGTTGGATAACGTAAAATAGCAACTGTCAAGAGCGAAAGAAAAAATCAGTCAGAGAGTCTAAAAGGGAGTTCCGACGGGAGGGAAAAAAAAGAGGAAATAGAACGAAAGAAAAAGTAGAAGAGGGGTGCAACACGAGGACTTCCCAGGAGGTCACCCATCCTAGTACTACTCTCGCCCAAGCACGCTTAACTGCGGAGTTCTGATGGGATCCGGTGCATTAGTGCTGGTATGATCGCACCCATGAGATACGCGACGGAAAACGTATTTAAATGGTGAGATATAGGGAGCAGTTTGCGGGCAGTAGATCTCGTAAAGGCACCGAGAATGAAAAAAAAGTGCACCGAAAACGGACGTCGGTAGAAAAAGTTAGTGCCCGTAGAACCAATACGCAGTAGGTAGCGTTTTTCCTGTTTTTATTATATTTTCGCGGCGTTGGATAACGTAAAATAGCAACTGTCAAGAGCGAAAGAAAAAATCAGTTAGAGAGTCTAAAAGGGAGTTCCGACGGGAGGGAAAAAAAAAGGAAATAGAACGAAAAAAAAAGTAAAAGAGGGGTGCAACACGAGGACTTCACAGGAGGTCACCCATCCTAGTACTACTCTCGCCCAAGCACGCTTAACTGTGGAGTTCTGATGGGATCCGGTGCATTAGTGCTGGTATGATCGCACCCATGAGATACGCGACGGAAAACGTATTTAAATGGTGAGATACAGGGAGCAGTTTGCGGGCAGTAGATCTCGTAAAGGCACCGAAAATGAAAAAAAAGTGCACCGAAAACGGACATCGGTAGAAAAAGTTAGTGCCCGTAGAACCAATACGCAGTAGGTAGCGTTTTTCCTGTTTTTATTATATTTTCGCGGCGTTGGATAACGTAAAATAGCAACTGTCAAGAGCGAAAGAAAAAATCAGTCAGAGAGTCTAAAAGGGAGTTCCGACGGGAGGGAAAAAAAAAAGGAAATAGAACGAAAGAAAAAGTAAAAGAGGGGTGCAACACGAGGACTTCCCAGGAGGTCACCCATCCTAGTACTACTCTCGCCCAAGCACGCTTAACTGCGGAGTTCTGATGGGATCCGGTGCATTAGTGCTGGTATGATCGCACCAATGAGATACGCGACGGAAAACGTATTTAAATGGTGAGATACAGGGAGCAGTTTGCGGGTAGTAGATCTCGTAAAGGCACCGAAAATGAAAAAAAAGTGCACCGAAAACGGACGTCGGTAGAAAAAGTTAGTGCCCGTAGAACCAATACGCAGTAGGTAGCGTTTTTCCTGTTTTTATTATATTTTCGCGGCGTTGGATAACGTAAAATAGCAACTGTCAAGAGCGAAAGAAAAAATCAGTCAGAGAGTCTAAAAGGGAGTTCCGACGGGAGGGAAAAAAAAAGGAAATAGAACGAAAAAAAAAGTAAAAGAGGGGTGCAACACGAGGACTTCACAGGAGGTCACCCATCCTAGTACTACTCTCGCCCAAGCACGCTTAACTGTGGAGTTCTGATGGGATCCGGTGCATTAGTGCTGGTATGATCGCACCCATGAGATACGCGACGGAAAACATATTTAAATGGTGAGATACAGGGAGCAGTTTGCGGGCAGTAGATCTCGTAAAGGCACCGAAAATGAAAAAAAAGTGCACCGAAAACGGACATCGGTAGAAAAAGTTAGTGCCCGTAGAACCAATACGCAGTAGGTAGCGTTTTTCCTGTTTTTATTATATTTTCGCGGCGTTGGATAACGTAAAATAGCAACTGTCAAGAGCGAAGGAAAAAATCAGTCAGAGAGTCTAAAAGGGAGTTCCGACGGGAGGGAAAAAAAAAAGGAAATAGAACGAAAGAAAAAGTAAAAGAGGGGTGCTACACGAGGACTTCCCAGGAGGTCACCCATCCTAGTACTACTCTCGCCCAAGCACGCTTAACTGCGGAGTTCTGATGGGATCCGGTGCATTAGTGCTGGTATGATCGCACCCATGAGATACGCGACGGAAAACGTATTTAAATGGTGAGATACAGGGAGCAGTTTGCGGGCAGTAGATCTCGTAAAGGCACCGAAAATGAAAAAAAAGTGCACCGAAAACGGACATCGGTAGAAAAAGTTAGTGCCCGTAGAACCAATACGCAGTAGGTAGCGTTTTTCCTGTTTTTATTATATTTTCGCGGCGTTGGATAACGTAAAATAGCAACTGTCAAGAGCGAAAGAAAAAATCAGTTAGAGAGTCTAAAAGTGAGTTCCGACGGGAGGGAAAAAAAAAAGGAAATAGAACGAAAGAAAAAGTAAGAGAGGGGTGCAACACGAGGACTTCCCAGGAGGTCACCCATCCTAGTACTACTCTCGCCGAAGCACGCTTAACTGCGGAGTTCTGGTGGGATCCGGTGCATTAGTGCTGGTATGATCGCAACCATGAGATACGCGACGGAAAACGTATTTAAGTGGTGAGATACAGGGAGCAGTTTGCGGGCAGTAGATCTCGTAAAGGCACCGAAAATGAAAAAAAAGTGCACCGAAAACGGACATCGGTAGAAAAAGTTAGTGCCCGTAGAACCAATACGCAGTAGGTAGCGTTTTTCATGTTTTTATTATATTTTCGCGGCGTTGGATAACGTAAAATAGCAACTGTCAAGAGCGAAAGAAAAAATCAGTCAGAGAGTCTAAAAGGGAGTTCCGACGGGAGGGAAAAAAAAGAGGAAATAGAACGAAAGAAAAAGTAGAAGAGGGGTGCAACACGAGGACTTCCCAGGAGGTCACCCATCCTAGTACTACTCTCGCCCAAGCACGCTTAACTGCGGAGTTCTGATGGGATCCGGTGCATTAGTGCTGGTATGATCGCACCCATGAGATACGCGACGGAAAACGTATTTAAATGGTGAGATATAGGGAGCAGTTTGCGGGCAGTAGATCTCGTAAAGGCACCGAAAATGAAAAAAAAGTGCACCGAAAACGGACGTCGGTAGAAAAAGTTAGTGCCCGTAGAACCAATACGCAGTAGGTAGCGTTTTTCCTGTTTTTATTATATTTTCGCGGCGTTGGATAACGTAAAATAGCAACTGTCAAGAGCGAAAGAAAAAATCAGTTAGAGAGTCTAAAAGGGAGTTCCGACGGGAGGGAAAAAAAAAGGAAATAGAACGAAAAAAAAAGTAAAAGAGGGGTGCAACACGAGGACTTCACAGGAGGTCACCCATCCTAGTACTACTCTCGCCCAAGCACGCTTAACTGTGGAGTTCTGATGGGATCCGGTGCATTAGTGCTGGTAAGATCGCACCCATGAGATACGCGACGGAAAACGTATTTAAATGGTGAGATACAGGGAGCAGTTTGCGGGCAGTAGATCTCGTAAAGGCACCGAAAATGAAAAAAAAGTGCACCGAAAACGGACATCGGTAGAAAAAGTTAGTGCCCGTAGAACCAATACGCAGTAGGTAGCGTTTTTCCTGTTTTTATTATATTTTCGCGGCGTTGGATAACGTAAAATAGCAACTGTCAAGAGCGAAAGAAAAAATCAGTCAGAGAGTCTAAAAGGGAGTTCCGACGGGAGGGAAAAAAAAAAGGAAATAGAACGAAAGAAAAAGTAAAAGAGGGGTGCAACACGAGGACTTCCCAGGAGGTCACCCATCCTAGTACTACTCTCGCCCAAGCACGCTTAACTGCGGAGTTCTGATGGGATCCGGTGCATTAGTGCTGGTATGATCGCACCAATGAGATACGCGACGGAAAACGTATTTAAATGGTGAGATACAGGGAGCAGTTTGCGGGTAGTAGATCTCGTAAAGGCACCGAAAATGAAAAAAAAGTGCACCGAAAACGGACGTCGGTAGAAAAAGTTAGTGCCCGTAGAACCAATACGCAGTAGGTAGCGTTTTTCCTGTTTTTATTATATTTTCGCGGCGTTGGATAACGTAAAATAGCAACTGTCAAGAGCGAAAGAAAAAATCAGTCAGAGAGTCTAAAAGGGAGTTCCGACGGGAGGGAAAAAAAAAGGAAATAGAACGAAAAAAAAAGTAAAAGAGGGGTGCAACACGAGGACTTCACAGGAGGTCACCCATCCTAGTACTACTCTCGCCCAAGCACGCTTAACAGTGGAGTTCTGATGGGATCCGGTGCATTAGTGCTGGTATGATCGCACCCATGAGATACGCGACGGAAAACATATTTAAATGGTGAGATACAGGGAGCAGTTTGCGGGCAGTAGATCTCGTAAAGGCACCGAAAATGAAAAAAAAGTGCACCGAAAACGGACATCGGTAGAAAAAGTTAGTGCCCGTAGAACCAATACGCAGTAGGTAGCGTTTTTCCTGTTTTTATTATATTTTCGCGGCGTTGGATAACGTAAAATAGCAACTGTCAAGAGCGAAGGAAAAAATCAGTCAGAGAGTCTAAAAGGGAGTTCCGACGGGAGGGAAAAAAAAAAGGAAATAGAACGAAAGAAAAAGTAAAAGAGGGGTGCTACACGAGGACTTCCCAGGAGGTCACCCATCCTAGTACTACTCTCGCCCAAGCACGCTTAACTGCGGAGTTCTGATGGGATCCGGTGCATTAGTGCTGGTATGATCGCACCCATGAGATACGCGACGGAAAACGTATTTAAATGGTGAGATACAGGGAGCAGTTTGCGGGCAGTAGATCTCGTAAAGGCACCGAAAATGAAAAAAAAGTGCACCGAAAACGGACATCGGTAGAAAAAGTTAGTGCCCGTAGAACCAATACGCAGTAGGTAGCGTTTTTCCTGTTTTTATTATATTTTCGCGGCGTTGGATAACGTAAAATAGCAACTGTCAAGAGCGAAAGAAAAAATCAGTTAGAGAGTCTAAAAGTGAGTTCCGACGGGAGGGAAAAAAAAAAGGAAATAGAACGAAAGAAAAAGTAAGAGAGGGGTGCAACACGAGGACTTCCCAGGAGGTCACCCATCCTAGTACTACTCTCGCCGAAGCACGCTTAACTGCGGAGTTCTGGTGGGATCCGGTGCATTAGTGCTGGTATGATCGCAACCATGAGATACGCGACGGAAAACGTATTTAAGTGGTGAGATACAGGGAGCAGTTTGCGGGCAGTAGATCTCGTAAAGGCACCGAAAATGAAAAAAAAGTGCACCGAAAACGGACATCGGTAGAAAAAGTTAGTGCCCGTAGAACCAATACGCAGTAGGTAGCGTTTTTCCTGTTTTTATTATATTTTCGCGGCGTTGGATAACGTAAAATAGCAACTGTCAAGAGCGAAGGAAAAAATCAGTCAGAGAGTCTAAAAGGGAGTTCCGACGGGAGGGAAAAAAAAAAGGAAATAGAACGAAAGAAAAAGTAAAAGAGGGGTGCAACACGAGGACTTCCCAGGAGGTCACCCATCCTAGTACTACTCTCGCCCAAGCACGCTTCACTGCGGAGTTCTGATGGGATCCGGTGCATTAGTGCTGGTATGATCGCACCCATGAGATTCGCGACGGAAAACGTGTTTAAATGGTGAGATACAGGGAGCAGTTTGCGGGCAGTAGATCTCGTAAAGGCACCGAAAATGAAAAAAAAGTGCACCGAAAACGGACATCGGTAGAAAAAGTTAGTGCCCGTAGAACCAATACGCAGTAGGTAGCGTTTTTCATGTTTTTATTATATTTTCGCGGCGTTGGATAACGTAAAATAGCAACTGTCAAGAGCGAAAGAAAAAATCAGTCAGAGAGTCTAAAAGGGAGTTCCGACGGGAGGGAAAAAAAAGAGGAAATAGAACGAAAGAAAAAGTAGAAGAGGGGTGCAACACGAGGACTTCCCAGGAGGTCACCCATCCTAGTACTACTCTCGCCCAAGCACGCTTAACTGCGGAGTTCTGATGGGATCCGGTGCATTAGTGCTGGTATGATCGCACCCATGAGATAGGCGACGGAAAACGTATTTAAATGGTGAGATATAGGGAGCAGTTTGCGGGCAGTAGATCTCGTAAAGGCACCGAAAATGAAAAAAAAGTGCACCGAAAACGGACGTCGGTAGAAAAAGTTAGTGCCCGTAGAACCAATACGCAGTAGGTAGCGTTTTTCCTGTTTTTATTATATTTTCGCGGCGTTGGATAACGTAAAATAGCAACTGTCAAGAGCGAAAGAAAAAATCAGTCAAAGAGTCTAAAAGGGAGTTCCGACGGGAGGGAAAAAAAAAGGAAATAGAACGAAAAAAAAAGTAAAAGAGGGGTGCAACACGAGGACTTCACAGGAGGTCACCCATCCTAGTACTACTCTCGCCCAAGCACGCTTAACTGTGGAGTTCTGATGGGATCCGGTGCATTAGTGCTGGTATGATCGCACCCATGAGATACGCGACGGAAAACGTAATTAAATGGTGAGATACAGGGAGCAGTTTGCGGGCAGTAGATCTCGTAAAGGCACCGAAAATGAAAAAAAAGTGCACCGAAAACGGACATCGGTAGAAAAAGTTAGTGCCCGTAGAACCAATACGCAGTAGGTAGCGTTTTTCCTGTTTTTATTATATTTTCGCGGCGTTGGATAACGTAAAATAGCAACTGTCAAGAGCGAAAGAAAAAATCAGTCAGAGAGTCTAAAAGGGAGTTCCGACGGGAGGGAAAAAAAAAAAGGAAATAGAACGAAAGAAAAAGTAAAAGAGGGGTGCAACACGAGGACTTCCCAGGAGGTCACCCATCCTAGTACTACTCTCGCCCAAGCACGCTTAACTGCGGAGTTCTGATGGGATCCGGTGCATTAGTGCTGGTATGATCGCACCAATGAGATACGCGACGGAAAACGTATTTAAATGGTGAGATACAGGGAGCAGTTTGCGGGTAGTAGATCTCGTAAAGGCACCGAAAATGAAAAAAAAGTGCACCGAAAACGGACGTCGGTAGAAAAAGTTAGTGCCCGTAGAACCAATACGCAGTAGGTAGCGTTTTTCCTGTTTTTATTATATTTTCGCGGCGTTGGATAACGTAAAATAGCAACTGTCAAGAGCGAAAGAAAAAATCAGTCAGAGAGTCTAAAAGGGAGTTCCGACGGGAGGGAAAAAAAAAGGAAATAGAACGAAAAAAAAAGTAAAAGAGGGGTGCAACACGAGGACTTCACAGGAGGTCACCCATCCTAGTACTACTCTCGCCCAAGCACGCTTAACTGTGGAGTTCTGATGGGATCCGGTGCATTAGTGCTGGTATGATCGCACCCATGAGATACGCGACGGAAAACGTATTTAAATGGTGAGATACAGGGAGCAGTTTGCGGGCAGTAGATCTCGTAAAGGCACCGAAAATGAAAAAAAAGTGCACCGAAAACGGACATCGGTAGAAAAAGTTAGTGCCCGTAGAACCAATACGCAGTAGGTAGCGTTTTTCCTGTTTTTATTATATTTTCGCGGCGTTGGATAACGTAAAATAGCAACTGTCAAGAGCGAAGGAAAAAATCAGTCAGAGAGTCTAAAAGGGAGTTCCGACGGGAGGGAAAAAAAAGGAAATAGAACGAAAGAAAAAGTAAAAGAGGGGTGCAACACGAGGACTTCCCAGGAGGTCACCCATCCTAGTACTACTCTCGCCCAAGCACGCTTAACTGCGGAGTTCTGATGGGATCCGGTGCATTAGTGCTGGTATGATCGCACCCATGAGATTCGCGACGGAAAACGTATTTAAATGGTGAGATACAGGGAGCAGTTTGCGGGCAGTAGATCTCGTAAAGGCACCGAAAATGAAAAAAAAGTGCACCGAAAACGGACATCGGTAGAAAAAGTTAGTCCCCGTAGAACCAATACGCAGTAGGTAGCGTTTTTCCTGTTTTTATTATATTTTCGCGGCGTTGGATAACGTAAAATAGCAACTGTCAAGAGCGAAAGAAAAAATCAGTCAGAGAGTCTAAAAGGGAGTTCCGACGGGAGGGAAAAAAATAAGGAAATAGAACGAAAGAAAAAGTAGAAGAGGGGTGCAACACGAGGACTTCCCAGGAGGTCACCCATCCTAGTACTACTCTCGCCCAAGCACGCTTAACTGCGGAGTTCTGATGGGATCCGGTGCATTAGTGCTGGTATGATCGCACCCATGAGATACGCGACGGAAAACGTATTTAAATGGTGAGATATAGGGAGCAGTTTGCGGGCAGTAGATCTCGTAAAGGCACCGAAAATGAAAAAAAAGTGCACCGAAAACGGACGTCTGTAGAAAAAGTTAGTGCCCGTAGAACCAATACGCAGTAGGTGGCGTTTTTCCTGTTTTTATTATATTTTCGCGGCGTTGGATAACGTAAAATAGCAACTGTCAAGAGCGAAAGAAAAAATCAGTCAGAGAGTCTAAAAGGGAGTTCCGACGGGAGGGAAAAAAAAAAGGAAATAGAACGAAAGAAAAAGTAAAAGAGGGGTACAACACGAGGACTTCCCAGGAGGTCACCCATCCTAGTACTACTCTCGCCCAAGCACGCTTAACTGCGGAGTTCTGATCGGATCCGGTGCATTAGTGCTGGTATGATCGCACCCATGAGATACGCGACGGAAAACGTATTTAAATGGTGAGATACAGGGAGCAGTTTGCGGGCAGTAGATCTCGTAAAGGCACCGAAAATGAAAAAAAAGTGCACCGAAAACGGACATCGGTAGAAAAAGTTAGTGCCCGTAGAACCAATACGCAGTAGGTAGCGTTTTTCCTGTTTTTATTATATTTTCGCGGCGTTGGATAACGTAAAATAGCAACTGTCAAGAGCGAAAGAAAAAATCAGTTAGAGAGTCTAAAAGTGAGTTCCGACGGGAGGGAAAAAAAAAAGGAAATAGAACGAAAGAAAAAGTAAGAGAGGGGTGCAACACGAGGACTTCCCAGGAGGTCACCCATCCTAGTACTACTCTCGCCCAAGCACGCTTAACTGCGGAGTTCTGATGGGATCCGGTGCATTAGTGCTGGTATGATCGCAACCATGAGATACGCGACGGAAAACGTATTTAAATGGTGAGATACAGGGAGCAGTTTGCGGGCAGTAGATCTCGTAAAGGCACCGAAAATGAAAAAAAAGTGCACCGAAAACGGACATCGGTAGAAAAAGTTAGTGCCCGTAGAACCAATACGCAGTAGGTAGCGTTTTTCCTGTTTTTATTATATTTTCGCGGCGTTGGATAACGTAAAATAGCAACTGTCAAGAGCGAAGGAAAAAATCAGTCAGAGAGTCTAAAAGGGAGTTCCGACGGGAGGGAAAAAAAAAAGGAAATAAAACGAAAGAAAAAGTAAAAGAGGGGTGCAACACGAGGACTTCCCAGGAGGTCACCCATCTAAGTACTACTCTCGCCCAAGCACGCTTAACTGCGGAGTTCTGATGGGATCCGGTGCATTAGTGCTGGTATGATCGCACCCATGAGATTCGCGACGGAAAACGTATTTAAATGGTGAGATACAGGGAGCAGTTTGCGGGCAGTAGATCTCGTAAAGGCACCGAAAATGAAAAAAAAGTGCACCGAAAACGGACATCGGTAGAAAAAGTTAGTGCCCGTAGAACCAATACGCAGTAGGTAGCGTTTTTCATGTTTTTATTATATTTTCGCGGCGTTGGATAACGTAAAATAGCAACTGTCAAGAGCGAAAGAAAAAATCAGTCAGAGAGTCTAAAAGGGAGTTCCGACGGGAGGGAAAAAAAAAAGGAAATAGAACGAAAGAAAAAGTAGAAGAGGGGTGCAACACGAGGACTTCCCAGGAGGTCACCCATCCTAGTACTACTCTCGCCCAAGCACGCTTAGCTGCGGAGTTCTGATGGGATCCGGTGCATTAGTGCTGGTATGATCGCACCCATGAGATACGCGACGGAAAACGTATTTAAATGGTGAGATATAGGGAGCAGTTTGCGGGCAGTAGATCTCGTAAAGGCACCGAAAATGAAAAAAAAGTGCACCGAAAACGGACGTCGGTAGAAAAAGTTAGTGCCCGTAGAACCAATACGCAGTAGGTAGCGTTTTTCCTGTTTTTATTATATTTTCGCGGCGTTGGATAACGTAAAATAGCAACTGTCAAGAGCGAAAGAAAAAATCAGTCAGAGAGTCTAAAAGGGAGTTCCGACGGGAGGGAAAAAAAAAGGAAATAGAACGAAAAAAAAAGTAAAAGAGGGGTGCAACACGAGGACTTCACAGGAGGTCACCCATCCTAGTACTACTCTCGCCCAAGCACGCTTAACTGTGGAGTTCTGATGGGATCCGGTGCATTAGTGCTGGTATGATCGCACCCATGAGATACGCGACGGAAAACGTATTTAAATGGTGAGATACAGGGAGCAGTTTGCGGGCAGTAGATCTCGTAAAGGCACCGAAAATGAAAAAAAAGTGCACCGAAAACGGACATCGGTAGAAAAAGTTAGTGCCCGTAGAACCAATACGCAGTAGGTAGCGTTTTTCCTGTTTTTATTATATTTTCGCGGCGTTGGATAACGTAAAATAGCAACTGTCAAGAGCGAAAGAAAAAATCAGTCAGAGAGTCTAAAAGGGAGTTCCGACGGGAGGGAAAAAAAAAAAGGAAATAGAACGAAAGAAAAAGTAAAAGAGGGGTGCAACACGAGGACTTCCCAGGAGGTCACCCATCCTAGTACTACTCTCGCCCAAGCACGCTTAACTGCGGAGTTCTGATGGGATCCGGTGCATTAGTGCTGGTATGATCGCACCAATGAGATACGCGACGGAAAACGTATTTAAATGGTGAGATACAGGGAGCAGTTTGCGGGTAGTAGATCTCGTAAAGGCACCGAAAATGAAAAAAAAGTGCACCGAAAACGGACGTCGGTAGAAAAAGTTAGTGCCCGTAGAACCAATACGCAGTACGTAGCGTTTTTCCTGTTTTTATTATATTTTCGCGGCGTTGGATAACGTAAAATAGCAACTGTCAAGAGCGAAAGAAAAAATCAGTCAGAGAGTCTAAAAGGGAGTTCCGACGGGAGGGAAAAAAAAAAGGAAATAGAACGAAAGAAAAACTAAGAGAGGGGTGCAACACGAGGACTTCCCAGGAGGTCACCCATCCTAGTACTACTCTCGCCCAAGCACGCTTAACTGCGGAGTTCTGATGGGATCCGGTGCATTAGTGCTGGTATGATCGCAACCATGAGATACGCGACGGAAAACGTATTTAAATGGTGAGATACAGGGAGCAGTTTGCGGGCAGTAGATCTCGTAAAGGCACCGAAAATGAAAAAAAAGTGCACCGAAAACGGACATCGGTAGAAAAAGTTAGTGCCCGTAGAACCAATACGCAGTAGGTAGCGTTTTTCCTGTTTTTATTATATTTTCGCGGCGTTGGATAACGTAAAATAGCAACTGTCAAGAGCGAAGGAAAAAATCAGTCAGAGAGTCTAAAAGGGAGTTCCGACGGGAGGGAAAAAAAAAGGAAATAGAACGAAAGAAAAAGTAAAAGAGGGGTGCAACACGAGGACTTCCCAGGAGGTCACCCATCCTAGTACTACTCTCGCCCAAGCACGCTTAACTCCGGAGTTCTGATGGGATCCGGTGCATTAGTGCTGGTATGATCGCACCCATGAGATTCGCGACGGAAAACGTATTTAAATGGTGAGATACAGGGAGCAGTTTGCGGGCAGTAGATCTCGTAAAGGCACCGAAAATGAAAAAAAAGTGCACCGAAAACGGACATCGGTAGAAAAAGTTAGTGCCCGTAGAACCAATACGCAGTAGGTAGCGTTTTTCCTATTTTTATTATATTTTCGCGGCGTTGGATAACGTAAAATAGCAACTGTCAAGAGCGAAAGAAAAAATCAGTCAGAGAGTCTAAAAGGGAGTTCCGACGGGAGGGAAAAAAAAAGGAAATAGAACGAAAGAAAAAGTAGAAGAGGGGTGCAACACGAGGACTTCCCAGGAGGTCACCCATCCTAGTACTACTCTCGCCCAAGCACGCTTAACTGCGGAGTTCTGATGGGATCCGGTGCATTAGTGCTGGTATGATCGCACCCATGAGATATGCGACGGAAAACGTATTTAAATGGTGAGATATAGGGAGCAGTTTGCGGGCAGTAGATCTCGTAAAGGCACCGAAAATGAAAAAAAAGTGCACCGAAAACGGACGTCGGTAGAAAAAGTTAGTGCCCGTAGAACCAATACGCAGTAGGTAGCGTTTTTCCTGTTTTTATTATATTTTCGCGGCGTTGGATAACGTAAAATAGCAACTGTCAAGAGCGAAAGAAAAAATCAGTCAGAGAGTCTAAAAGGGAGTTCCGACGGGAGGGAAAAAAAAAGGAAATAGAACGAAAAAAAAAGTAAAAGAGGGGTGCAACACGAGGACTTCACAGGAGGTCACCCATCCTAGTACTACTCTCGCCCAAGCACGCTTAACTGTGGAGTTCTGATGGGATCCGGTGCATTAGTGCTGGTATGATCGCACCCATGAGATACGCGACGGAAAACGTATTTAAATGGTGAGATACAGGGAGCAGTTTGCGGGCAGTAGATCTCGTAAAGGCACCGAAAATGAAAAAAAAGTGCACCGAAAACGGACATCGGTAGAAAAAGTTAGTGCCCGTAGAACCAATACGCAGTAGGTAGCGTTTTTCCTGTTTTTATTATATTTTCGCGGCGTTGGATAACGTAAAATAGCAACTGTCAAGAGCGAAACAAAAAATCAGTCAGAGAGTCTAAAAGGGAGTTCCGACGGGAGGGAAAAAAAAAAGGAAATAGAACGAAAGAAAAAGTAAAAGAGGGGTGCAACACGAGGACTTCCCAGGAGGTCACCCATCCTAGTACTACTCTCGCCCAAGCACGCTTAACTGCGGAGTTCTGATGGGATCCGGTGCATTAGTGCTGGTATGATCGCACCAATGAGATACGCGACGGAAAACGTATTTAAATGGTGAGATACAGGGAGCAGTTTGCGGGTAGTAGATCTCGTAAAGGCACCGAAAATGAAAAAAAAGTGCACCGAAAACGGACGTCGGTAGAAAAAGTTAGTGCCCGTAGAACCAATACGCAGTAGGTAGCGTTTTTCCTGTTTTTATTATATTTTCGCGGCGTTGGATAACGTAAAATAGCAACTGTCAAGAGCGAAAGAAAAAATCAGTCAGAGAGTCTAAAAGGGAGTTCCGACGGGAGGGAAAAAAAAAGGAAATAGAACGAAAAAAAAAGTAAAAGAGGGGTGCAACACGAGGACTTCACAGGAGGTCACCCATCCTAGTACTACTCTCGCCCAAGCACGCTTAACTGTGGAGTTCTGATGGGATCCGGTGCATTAGTGCTGGTATGATCGCACCCATGAGATACGCGACGGAAAACGTATTTAAATGGTGAGATACAGGGAGCAGTTTGCGGGCAGTAGATCTCGTAAAGGCACCGAAAATGAAAAAAAAGTGCACCGAAAACGGACATCGGTAGAAAAAGTTAGTGCCCGTAGAACCAATACGCAGTAGGTAGCGTTTTTCCTGTTTTTATTATATTTTCGCGGCGTTGGATAACGTAAAATAGCAACTGTCAAGAGCGAAGGAAAAAATCAGTCAGAGAGTCTAAAAGGGAGTTCCGACGGGAGGGAAAAAAAAAAGGAAATAGAACGAAAGAAAAAGTAAAAGAGGGGTGCAACACGAGGACTTCCCAGGAGGTCACCCATCCTAGTACTACTCTCGCCCAAGCACGCTTAACTGCGGAGTTCTGATGGGATCCGGTGCATTAGTGCTGGTATGATCGCACCCATGAGATTCGCGACGGAAAACGTATTTAAATGGTGAGATACAGGGAGCAGTTTGCGGGCAGTAGATCTCGTAAAGGCACCGAAAATGAAAAAAAAGTGCACCGAAAACGGACATCGGTAGAAAAAGTTAGTCCCCGTAGAACCAATACGCAGTAGGTAGCGTTTTTCCTGTTTTTATTATATTTTCGCGGCGTTGGATAACGTAAAATAGCAACTGTCAAGAGCGAAAGAAAAAATCAGTCAGAGAGTCTAAAAGGGAGTTCCGACGGGAGGGAAAAAAAAAAGGAAATAGAACGAAAGAAAAAGTAGAAGAGGGGTGCAACACGAGGACTTCCCAGGAGGTCACCCATCCTAGTACTACTCTCGCCCAAGCACGCTTAACTGCGGAGTTCTGATGGGATCCGGTGCATTAGTGCTGGTATGATCGCACCCATGAGATACGCGACGGAAAACGTATTTAAATGGTGAGATATAGGGAGCAGTTTGCGGGCAGTAGATCTCGTAAAGGCACCGAAAATGAAAAAAAAGTGCACCGAAAACGGACGTCTGTAGAAAAAGTTAGTGCCCGTAGAACCAATACGCAGTAGGTGGCGTTTTTCCTGTTTTTATTATATTTTCGCGGCGTTGGATAACGTAAAATAGCAACTGTCAAGAGCGAAAGAAAAAATCAGTCAGAGAGTCTAAAAGGGAGTTCCGACGGGAGGGAAAAAAAAAAGGAAATAGAACGAAAGAAAAAGTAAAAGAGGGGTACAACACGAGGACTTCCCAGGAGGTCACCCATCCTAGTACTACTCTCGCCCAAGCACGCTTAACTGCGGAGTTCTGATCGGATCCGGTGCATTAGTGCTGGTATGATCGCACCCATGAGATACGCGACGGAAAACGTATTTAAATGGTGAGATACAGGGAGCAGTTTGCGGGCAGTAGATCTCGTAAAGGCACCGAAAATGAAAAAAAAGTGCACCGAAAACGGACATCGGTAGAAAAAGTTAGTGCCCGTAGAACCAATACGCAGTAGGTAGCGTTTTTCCTGTTTTTATTATATTTTCGCGGCGTTGGATAACGTAAAATAGCAACTGTCAAGAGCGAAAGAAAAAATCAGTTAGAGAGTCTAAAAGTGAGTTCCGACGGGAGGGAAAAAAAAAAGGAAATAGAACGAAAGAAAAAGTAAGAGAGGGGTGCAACACGAGGACTTCCCAGGAGGTCACCCATCCTAGTACTACTCTCGCCCAAGCACGCTTAACTGCGGAGTTCTGATGGGATCCGGTGCATTAGTGCTGGTATGATCGCAACCATGAGATACGCGACGGAAAACGTATTTAAATGGTGAGATACAGGGAGCAGTTTGCGGGCAGTAGATCTCGTAAAGGCACCGAAAATGAAAAAAAAGTGCACCGAAAACGGACATCGGTAGAAAAAGTTAGTGCCCGTAGAACCAATACGCAGTAGGTAGCGTTTTTCCTGTTTTTATTATATTTTCGCGGCGTTGGATAACGTAAAATAGCAACTGTCAAGAGCGAAGGAAAAAATCAGTCAGAGAGTCTAAAAGGGAGTTCCGACGGGAGGGAAAAAAAAAAGGAAATAAAACGAAAGAAAAAGTAAAAGAGGGGTGCAACACGAGGACTTCGCAGGAGGTCACCCATCTATGTACTACTCTCGCCCAAGCACGCTTAACTGCGGAGTTCTGATGGGATCCGGTGCATTAGTGCTGGTATGATCGCACCCATGAGATTCGCGACGGAAAACGTATTTAAATGGTGAGATACAGGGAGCAGTTTGCGGGCAGTAGATCTCGTAAAGGCACCGAAAATAAAAAAAAGTGCACCGAAAACGGACATCGGTAGAAAAAGTTAGTGCCCGTAGAACCAATACGCAGTAGGTAGCGTTTTTCATGTTTTTATTATATTTTCGCGGCGTTGGATAACGTAAAATAGCAACTGTCAAGAGCGAAAGAAAAAATCAGTCAGAGAGTCTAAAAGGGAGTTCCGACGGGAGGGAAAAAAAAAAGGAAATAGAACGAAAGAAAAAGTAGAAGAGGGGTGCAACACGAGGACTTCCCAGGAGGTCACCCATCCTAGTACTACTCTCGCCCAAGCACGCTTAACTGCGGAGTTCTGATGGGATCCGGTGCATTAGTGCTGGTATGATCGCACCCATGAGATACGCGACGGAAAACGTATTTAAATGGTGAGATATAGGGAGCAGTTTGCGGGCAGTAGATCTCGTAAAGGCACCGAAAATGAAAAAAAAGTGCACCGAAAACGGACGTCGGTAGAAAAAGTTAGTGCCCGTAGAACCAATACGCAGTAGGTAGCGTTTTTCCTGTTTTTATTATATTTTCGCGGCGTTGGATAACGTAAAATAGCAACTGTCAAGAGCGAAAGAAAAAATCAGTCAGAGAGTCTAAAAGGGAGTTCCGACGGGAGGGAAAAAAAAAGGAAATAGAACGAAAAAAAAAGTAAAAGAGGGGTGCAACACGAGGACTTCACAGGAGGTCACCCATCCTAGTACTACTCTCGCCCAAGCACGCTTAACTGTGGAGTTCTGATGGGATCCGGTGCATTAGTGCTGGTATGATCGCACCCATGAGATACGCGACGGAAAACGTATTTAAATGGTGAGATACAGGGAGCAGTTTGCGGGCAGTAGATCTCGTAAAGGCACCGAAAATGAAAAAAAAGTGCACCGAAAACGGACATCGGTAGAAAAAGTTAGTGCCCGTAGAACCAATACGCAGTAGGTAGCGTTTTTCCTGTTTTTATTATATTTTCGCGGCGTTGGATAACGTAAAATAGCAACTGTCAAGAGCGAAAGAAAAAATCAGTCAGAGAGTCTAAAAGGGAGTTCCGACGGGAGGGAAAAAAAAAAAGGAAATAGAACGAAAGAAAAAGTAAAAGAGGGGTGCAACACGAGGACTTCCCAGGAGGTCACCCATCCTAATACTACTCTCGCCCAAGCACGCTTAACTGCGGAGTTCTGATGGGATCCGGTGCATTAGTGCTGGTATGATCGCACCAATGAGATACGCGACGGAAAACGTATTTAAATGGTGAGATACAGGGAGCAGTTTGCGGGTAGTAGATCTCGTAAAGGCACCGAAAATGAAAAAAAAGTGCACCGAAAACGGACGTCGGTAGAAAAAGTTAGTGCCCGTAGAACCAATACGCAGTACGTAGCGTTTTTCCTGTTTTTATTATATTTTCGCGGCGTTGGATAACGTAAAATAGCAACTGTCAAGAGCGAAAGAAAAAATCAGTCAGAGAGTCTAAAAGGGAGTTCCGACGGGAGGGAAAAAAAAAAGGAAATAGAACGAAAGAAAAACTAAGAGAGGGGTGCAACACGAGGACTTCCCAGGAGGTCACCCATCCTAGTACTACTCTCGCCCAAGCACGCTTAACTGCGGAGTTCTGATGGGATCCGGTGCATTAGTGCTGGTATGATCGCAACCATGAGATACGCGACGGAAAACGTATTTAAATGGTGAGATACAGGGAGCAGTTTGCGGGCAGTAGATCTCGTAAAGGCACCGAAAATGAAAAAAAAGTGCACCGAAAACGGACATCGGTAGAAAAAGTTAGTGCCCGTAGAACCAATACGCAGTAGGTAGCGTTTTTCCTGTTTTTATTATATTTTCGCGGCGTTGGATAACGTAAAATAGCAACTGTCAAGAGCGAAGGAAAAAATCAGTCAGAGAGTCTAAAAGGGAGTTCCGACGGGAGGGAAAAAAAAAGGAAATAGAACGAAAGAAAAAGTAAAAGAGGGGTGCAACACGAGGACTTCCCAGGATGTCACCCATCCTAGTACTACTCTCGCCCAAGCACGCTTAACTGCGGAGTTCTGATGGGATCCGGTGCATTAGTGCTGGTATGATCGCAAACATGAGATTCGCGACGGAAAACGTATTTAAATGGTGAGATACAGGGAGCAGTTTGCGGGCAGTAGATCTCGTAAAGGCACCGAAAATGAAAAAAAAGTGCACCGAAAACGGACATCGGTAGAAAAAGTTAGTGCCCGTAGAACCAATACGCAGTAGGTAGCGTTTTTCCTGTTTTTATTATATTTTCGCGGCGTTGGATAACGTAAAATAGCAACTGTCAAGAGCGAAAGAAAAAATCAGTCAGAGAGTCTAAAAGGGAGTTCCGACGGGAGGGAAAAAAAAAAAGGAAATAGAACGAAAGAAAAAGTAAAAGAGGGGTGCAACACGAGGACTTCCCAGGAGGTCACCCATCCTAGTACTACTCTCGCCCAAGCACGCTTAACTGCGGAGTTCTGATGGGATCCGGTGCATTAGTGCTGGTATGATCGCACCAATGAGATACGCGACGGAAAACGTATTTAAATGGTGAGATACAGGGAGCAGTTTGCGGGTAGTAGATCTCGTAAAGGCACCGAAAATGAAAAAAAAGTGCACCGAAAACGGACGTCGGTAGAAAAAGTTAGTGCCCGTACAACCAATACGCAGTACGTAGCGTTTTTCCTGTTTTTATTATATTTTCGCGGCGTTGGATAACGTAAAATAGCAACTGTCAAGAGCGAAAGAAAAAATCAGTCAGAGAGTCTAAAAGGGAGTTCCGACGGGAGGGAAAAAAAAAAGGAAATAGAACGAAAGAAAAAGTAAAAGAGAGGTGCAACACTAGGACTTCCCAGGAGGTCACCCATCCTAGTACTACTCTCGCCCAAGCACGCTTAACTGCGGAGTTCTGATGGGATCCGGTGCATTAGTGCTGGTATGATCGCAACCATGAGATACGCGACGGAAAACGTATTTAAATGGTGAGATTTAGGGAGCAGTTTGCGGGCAGTAGATCTCGTAAAGGCACCGAAAATGAAAAAAAAGTGCACCGAAAACGGAAATCGGTAGAAAAAGTTAGTGCCCGTAGAACCAATACGCAGTAGGTAGCGTTTTTCCTGTTTTTATTATATTTTCGCGGCGTTGGATAACGTAAAATAGCAACTGTCAAGAGCGAAAGAAAAAATCAGTCAGAGAGTCTAAAAGGGAGTTCCGACGGGAGGGAAAAAAAAAAGGAAATAGAACGAAAGAAAAAGTAAAAGAGGGGTGCAACACGAGGACTTCCCAGGAGGTCACCCATCCTAGTACTACTCTCGCCCAAGCGCGCTTAACTGCGGAGTTCTGATGGGATCCGGTGCATTAGTGCTGGTATGATCGCACCCATGAGATACGCGACGGAAAACGTATTTAAATGGTGAGATACAGGGAGTAGTTTGCGGGCAGTAGATCTCGTAAAGGCACCGAGAATGAAAAAAAAGTGCACCGAAAACGGAGATCGGTAGAAAAAGTTAGTGCCCGTAGAACCAATACGCAGTAGGTAGCGTTTTTCCTGTTTTTATTATATTTTCGCGGCGTTGGATAACGTAAAATAGCAACTGTCAAGAGCGAAGGAAAAAATCAGTCAGAGAGTCTAAAAGGGAGTTCCGACGGGAGGGAAAAAAAAAGGAAATAGAACGAAAGAAAAAGTAAAAGAGGGGTGCAACACGAGGACTTCCCAGGAGGTCACCCATCCTAGTACTACTCTCGCCCAAGCACGCTTAACTGCGGAGTTCTGATGGGATCCGGTGCATTAGTGCTGGTATGATCGCACCCATGAGAGTCGCGACGGAAAACGTATTTAAATGGTGAGATACAGGGAGCAGTTTGCGGGCAGTAGATCTCGTAAAGGCACCGAAAATGAAAAAAAAGTGCACCGAAAACGGACATCGGTAGAAAAAGTTAGTGCCCGTAGAACCAATACGCAGTAGGTAGCGTTTTTCCTGTTTTTATTATATTTTCGCGGCGTTGGATAACGTAAAATAGCAACTGTCAAGAGCGAAAGAAAAAATCAGTCAGAGAGTCTAAAAGGGAGTTCCGACGGGAGGGAAAAAAAAAAGGAAATAGAACGAAAGAAAAAGTAAAAGAGGGGTGCAACACGAGGACTTCCCAGGAGGTCACCAATCCTAGTACTACTCTCGCCCAAGCGCGCTTAACTGCGGAGTTCTGATGGGATCCGGTGCATTAGTGCTGGTATGATCGCACCCATGAGATACGCGACGGAAAACGTATTTAAATGGTGAGATACAGGGAGCAGTTTGCGGGCAGTAGATCTCGTAAAGGCACCGAAAATGAAAAAAAAGTGCACCGAAAACGGACATCGGTAGAAAAAGTTAGTGCCCGTAGAACCAATACGCAGTAGGTAGCGTTTTTCCTGTTTTTATTATATTTTCGCGGCGTTGGATAACGTAAAATAGCAACTGTCAAGAGCGAAGGAAAAAATCAGTCAGAGAGTCTAAAAGGGAGTTCCGACGGGAGGGAAAAAAAAAAGGAAATAGAACGAAAGAAAAAGTAAAAGAGGGGTGCAACACGAGGACTTCCCAGGAGGTCACCCATCCTAGTACTACTCTCGCCCAAGCACGCTTAACTGCGGAGTTCTGATGGGATCCGGTGCATTAGTGCTGGTATGATCGCACCCATGAGATTCGCGACGGAAAACGTATTTAAATGGTGAGATACAGGGAGCAGTTTGCGGGCAGTAGATCTCGTAAAGGCACCGAAAATGAAAAAAAAGTGCACCGAAAACGGACATCGGTAGAAAAAGTTAGTGCCCGTAGAACCAATACGCAGTAGGTAGCGTTTTTCCTGTTTTTATTATATTTTCGCGGCGTTGGATAACGTAAAATAGCAACTGTCAAGAGCGAAAGAAAAAATCAGTCAGAGAGTCTAAAAGGGAGTTCCGACGGGAGGGAAAAAAAAAAGGAAATAGAACGAAAGAAAAAGTAAAAGAGGGGTGCAACACGAGGACTTCCGAGGAGGTCACCCATCCTAGTACTACTCTCGCCCAAGCACGCTTAACTGCGGAGTTCTGATGGGATCCGGTGCATTAGTGCTGGTATGATCGCACCAATGAGATACGCGACGGAAAACGTATTTAAATGGTGAGATACAGGGAGCAGTTTGCGGGTAGTAGATCTCGTAAAGGCACCGAAAATGAAAAAAAAGTGCACCGAAAACGGACGTAGGTAGAAAAAGTTAGTGCCCGTAGAACCAATACGCAGTAGGTAGCGTTTTTCCTGTTTTTATTATATTTTCGCGGCGTTGGATAACGTAAAATAGCAACTGTCAAGAGCGAAAGAAAAAATCAGTCAGAGAGTCTAAAAGGGAGTTCCGACGGGAGGGAAAAAAAAAGGAAATAGAACGAAAAAAAAAGTAAAAGAGGGGTGCAACAAGAGGACTTCCCAGGAGGTCACCCATCCTAGTACTACTCTCGCCCAAGCACGCTTAACTGTGGAGTTCTGATGGGATCCGGTGCATTAGTGCTGGTATGATCGCACCCATGAGATACGCGACGGAAAACGTATTTAAATGGTGAGATACAGGGAGCAGTTTGCGGGCAGTAGATCTCGTAAAGGCACCGAAAATGAAAAAAAAGTGCACCGAAAACGGACATCGGTAGAAAAAGTTAGTGCCCATAGAACCAATACGCAGTAGGTAGCGTTTTTCCTGTTTTTATTATATTTTCGCGGCGTTGGATAACGTAAAATAGCAACTGTCAAGAGCGAAGGAAAAAATCAGTCAGAGAGTCTAAAAGGGAGTTCCGACGGGAGGGAAAAAAAAAAGGAAATAGAACGAAAGAAAAAGTAAAAGAGGGGTGCAACACGAGGACTTCCCAGGAGGTCACCCATCCTAGTACTACTCTCGCCCAAGCACGCTTAACTGCGGAGTTCTGATGGGATCCGGTGCATTAGTGCTGGTATGATCGCACCCATGAGATTCGCGACGGAAAACGTATTTAAATGGTGAGATACAGGGAGCAGTTTGCGGGCAGTAGATCTCGTAAAGGCACCGAAAATGAAAAAAAAGTGCACCGAAAACGGACATCGGTAGAAAAAGTTAGTGCCCGTAGAACCAATACGCAGTAGGTAGCGTTTTTCCTGTTTTTATTATATTTTCGCGGCGTTGGATAACGTAAAATAGCAACTGTCAAGAGCGAAAGAAAAAATCAGTCAGAGAGTCTAAAAGGGAGTTCCGACGGGAGGGAAAAAAAAAAGGAAATAGAACGAAAGAAAAAGTAAAAGAGGGGTGCAACACGAGGACTTCCCAGGAGGTCACCCATCCTAGTACTACTCTCGCCCAAGCACGCTTAACTGCGGAGTTCTGATGGGATCCGGTGCATTAGTGCTGGTATGATCGCACCCATGAGACACGCGACGGAAAACGTATTTAAATGGTGAGATACAGGGAGCAGTTTGCGGGCAGTAGATCTCGTAAAGGCACCGAAAATGAAAAAAAAGTGCACCGAAAACGGAAATCGGTAGAAAAAGTTAGTGCCCGTAGAACCAATACGCAGTAGGTAGCGTTTTTCCTGTTTTTATTATATTTTCGCGGCGTTGGATAACGTAAAATAGCAACTGTCAAGAGCGAAGGAAAAAATCAGTCAGAGAGTCTAAAAGGGAGTTCCGACGGGAGGGAAAAAAAAAAGGAAATAGAACGAAAGAAAAAGTAAAAGAGGGGTGCAACACGAGGACTTCCCAGGAGGTCACCCATCCTAGTACTACTCTCGCCCAAGCACGCTTAACTGCGGAGTTCTGATGGGATCCGGTGCATTAGTGCTGGTATGATCGCACCTATGAGATTCGCGACGGAAAACGTATTTAAATGGTGAAATACAGGGAGCAGTTTGCGGGCAGTAGATCTCGTAAAGGCACCGAAAATGAGAAAAAAGTGCACCGAAAACGGACATCGGTAGAAAAAGTTAGTGCCCGTAGAACCAATACGCAGTAGGTAGCGTTTTTCCTGTTTTTATTATATTTTCGCGGCGTTGGATAACGTAAAATAGCAACTGTCAAGAGCGAAAGAAAAAATCAGTCAGAGAGTCTAAAAGGGAGTTCCGACGGGAGGGAAAAAAAAAAGGAAATAGAACGAAAGAAAAAGTAAAAGAGGGGTGCAACACGAGGACTTCCCAGGAGGTCACCCATCCTATTGCTACTCTCGCCCAAGCACGCTTAACTGCAGAGTTCTGATGGGATCCGGTGCATTAGTGCTGGTATGATCGCACCCATGAGATACGCGACGGAAAACGTATTTAAATGGTGAGATACAGGGAGCAGTTTGCGGGCAGTAGATCTCGTAAAGGCACCGAAAATGAAAAAAAAGTGCACCGAAAACGGACATCGGTAGAAAAAGTTAGTGCCCGTAGAACCAATACGCAGTAGGTAGCGTTTTTCCTGTTTTTATTATATTTTCGCGGCGTTGGATAACGTAAAATAGCAACTGTCAAGAGCGAAAGAAAAAATCAGTTAGAGAGTCTAAAAGGGAGTTCCGACGGGAGGGAAAAAAAAAAGGAAATAGAACGAAAGAAAAAGTAAAAGAGGGGTGCAACACGAGGACTTACCAGGAGGTCACCCATCCTAGTACTACTCTCGCCCAAGCACGCTTAACTGCGGAGTTCTGATGGGATCCGGTGCATTAGTGCTGGTATGATCGCACCCATGAGATACGCGACGGAAAACGTATTTAAATGGTGAGATACAGGGAGCAGTTTGCGGGCAGTAGATCTCGTAAAGGCACCGAAAATGAAAAAAAAGTGCACCGAAAACGGACATCGGTAGAAAAAGTTAGTGCCCGTAGAACCAATACGCAGTAGGTAGCGTTTTTCCTGTTTTTATTATATTTTCGCGGCGTTGGATAACGTAAAATAGCAACTGTCAAGAGCGAAGGAAAAAATCAGTCAGAGAGTCTAAAAGGGAGTTCCGACGGGAGGGAAAAAAAAAAGGAAATAGAACGAAAGAAAAAGTAAAAGAGGGGTGCAACACGAGGACTTCCCAGGAGGTCACCCATCCTAGTACTACTCTCGCCCAAGCACGCTTAACAGCGGAGTTCTGATGGGATCCGGTGCATTAGTGCTGGTATGATCGCACCCATGAGATTCGCGACGGAAAACGTATTTAAATGGTGAGATACAGGGAGCAGTTTGCGGGCAGTAGATCTCGTAAAGGCACCGAAAATGAAAAAAAAGTGCACCGAAAACGGACATCGGTAGAAAAAGTTAGTGCCCGTAGAACCAATACGCAGTAGGTAGCGTTTTTCCTGTTTTTATTATATTTTCGCGGCGTTGGATAACGTAAAATAGCAACTGTCAAGAGCGAAAGAAAAAATCAGTCAGAGAGTCTAAAAGGGAGTTCCGACGGGAGGGAAAAAAAAAGGAAATAGAACGAAAGAAAAAGTAGAAGAGGGGTGCAACACGAGGACTTCCCAGGAGGTCACCCATCCTAGTACTACTCTCGCCCAAGCACGCTTATCTGCGGAGTTCTGATGGGATCCGGTGCATTAGTGCTGGTATGATCGCACCCATGAGATACGCGACGGAAAACGTATTTAAATGGTGAGATATAGGGAGCAGTTTGCGGGCAGTAGATCTCGTAAAGGCACCGAAAATGAAAAAAAAGTGCACCGAAAACGGACGTCGGTAGAAAAAGTTAGTGCCCGTAGAACCAATACGCAGTAGGTAGCGTTTTTCCTGTTTTTATTATATTTTCGCGGCGTTGGATAACGTAAAATAGCAACTGTCAAGAGCGAAAGAAAAAATCAGTCAGAGAGTCTAAAAGGGAGTTCCGACGGGAGGGAAAAAAAAAGGAAATAGAACGAAAAAAAAAAGTAAAAGAGGGGTGCAACACGAGGACTTCACAGGAGGTCACCCATCCTAGTACTACTCTCGCCCAAGCACGCTTAACTGTGGAGTTCTGATGGGATCCGGTGCATTAGTGCTGGTATGATCGCACCCATGAGATATGCGACGGAAAACGTATTTAAATGGTGAGATACAGGGAGCAGTTTGCGGGCAGTAGATCTCGTAAAGGCACCGAAAATGAAAAAAAAGTGCACCGAAAACGGACATCGGTAGAAAAAGTTAGTGCCCGTAGAACCAATACGCAGTAGGTAGCGTTTTTCCTGTTTTTATTATATTTTCGCGGCGTTGGATAACGTAAAATAGCAACTGTCAAGAGCGAAAGAAAAAATCAGTCAGAGAGTCTAAAAGGGAGTTCCGACGGGAGGGAAAAAAAAAAGGAAATAGAACGAAAGAAAAAGTAAAAGAGGGGTGCAACACGAGGACTTCCCAGGAGGTCACCCATCCTAGTACTACTCTCGCCCAAGCACGCTTAACTGCGGAGTTCTGATGGGATCCGGTGCATTAGTGCTGGTATGATCGCACCAATGAGATACGCGACGGAAAACGTATTTAAATGGTGAGATACAGGGAGCAGTTTGCGGGTAGTAGATCTCGTAAAGGCACCGAAAATGAAAAAAAAGTGCACCGAAAACGGACGTCGGTAGAAAAAGTTAGTGCCCGTAGAACCAATACGCAGTACGTAGCGTTTTTCCTGTTTTTATTATATTTTCGCGGCGTTGGATAACGTAAAATAGCAACTGTCAAGAGCGAAAGAAAAAATCAGTCAGAGAGTCTAAAAGGGAGTTCCGACGGGAGGGAAAAAAAAAAGGAAATAGAACGAAAGAAAAAGTAAAAGAGAGGTAAAACACGAGGACTTCCCAGGAGGTCGCCCATCCTAGTACTACTCTCGCCCAAGCACGCTTAACTGCGGAGTTCTGATGGGATCCGGTGCATTAGTGCTGGTATGATCGCACCCATGAGATACGCGACGGAAAACGTATTTAAATGGTGAGATACAGGGAGCAGTTTGCGGGCAGTAGATCTCGTAAAGGCACCGAAAATGAAAAAAAAGGGCACCGAAAATGGACATCGGTAGAAAAAGTTAGTGCCCGTAGAACCAATACGCAGTAGGTAGCGTTTTTCCTGTTTTTATTATATTTTCGCGGCGTTGGATAACGTAAAATAGCAACTGTCAAGAGCGAAAGAAAAAATCAGTCAGAGAGTCTAAAAGGGAGTTCCGACGGGAGGGAAAAAAAAAAGGAAATAGAACGAAAGAAAAAGTAAAAGAGGGGTGCAACACGAGGACTTCCCAGGAGGTCACCCATCCTAGTACTACTCTCGCCCAAGCGCGCTTAACTGCGGAGTTCTGATGGGATCCGGTGCATTAGTGCTGGTATGATCGCACCCATGAGATACGCGACGGAAAACGTATTTAAATGGTGAGATACAGGGAGCAGTTTGCGGGCAGTAGATCTCGTAAAGGCACCGAAAATGAAAAAAAAGTGCACCGAAAACGGACATCGGTAGAAAAAGTTAGTGCCCGTAGAACCAATACGCAGTAGATAGCGTTTTTCCTGTTTTTATTATATTTTCGCGGCGTTGGATAACGTAAAATAGCAACTGTCAAGAGCGAAGGAAAAAATCAGTCAGAGAGTCTAAAAGGGAGTTCCGACGGGAGGGAAAAAAAAAGGAAATAGAACGAAAGAAAAAGTAAAAGAGGGGTGCAACACGAGGACTTCCCAGGAGGTCACCCATCCTAGTACTACTCTCGCCCAAGCACGCTTAACTGCGGAGTTCTGATGGGATCCGGTGCATTAGTGCTGGTATGATCGCACTCATGAGATTCGCGACGGAAAACGTATTTAAATGGTGAGATACAGGGAGCAGTTTGCGGGCAGTAGATCTCGTAAAGGCACCGAAAATGAAAAAAAAGTGCACCGAAAACGGACATCGGTAGAAAAAGTTAGTGCCCGTAGAACCAATACGCAGTAGGTAGCGTTTTTCCTGTTTTTATTATATTTTCGCGGCGTTGGATAACGTAAAATAGCAACTGTCAAGAGCGAAAGAAAAAATCAGTCAGAGAGTCTAAAAGGGAGTTCCGACGGGAGGGAAAAAAAGAAGGAAATAGAACGAAAGAAAAAGTAAAAGAGGGGTGCAACACGAGGACTTCCCAAGAGGTCACCCATCCTAGTACTACTCTCGCCCAAGCGCGCTTAACTGCGGAGTTCTGATGGGATCCGGTGCATTAGTGCTGGTATGATCGCACCCATGAGATACGCGACGGAAAACGTATTTAAATGGTGAGATACAGGGAGCAGTTTGCGGGCAGTAGATCTCGTAAAGGCACCGAAAATGAAAAAAAAGGGCACCGAAAATGGATATCGGTAGAAAAAGTTAGTGCCCGTAGAACCAATACGCAGTAGGTAGCGTTTTTCCTGTTTTTATTATATTTTCGCGGCGTTGGATAACGTAAAATAGCAACTGTCAAGAGCGAAAGAAAAAATCAGTCAGAGAGTCTAAAAGGGAGTTCCGACGGGAGGGAAAAAAAAAAGGAAATAGAACGAAAGAAAAAGTAAAAGAGGGGTGCAACACGAGGACTTCCCAGGAGGTCACCCATCCTAGTACTACTCTCGCCCAAGCACGCTTAACTGCGGAGTTCTGATGGGATCCGGTGCATTAGTGCTGGTATGATCGCACCAATGAGATACGCGACGGAAAACGTATTTAAATGGTGAGATACAGGGAGCAGTTTGCGGGTAGTAGATCTCGTAAAGGCACCGAAAATGAAAAAAAAGTGCACCGAAAACGGACGTCGTTAGAAAAAGTTAGTGCCCGTAGAACCAATACGCAGTACGTAGCGTTTTTCCTGTTTTTATTATATTTTCGCGGCGTTGGATAACGTAAAATAGCAACTGTCAAGAGCGAAAGAAAAAATCAGTCAGAGAGTCTAAAAGGGAGTTCCGACGGGAGGGAAAAAAAAAAGGAAATAGAACGAAAGAAAAAGTAAAAGAGAGGTGCAACACGAGGACTTCCAGGAGGTCGCCCGTCCTAGTACTACTCTCGCCCAAGCACGCTTAACTGCGGAGTTCTGATGGGATCCGGTGCATTAGTGCTGGTATGATCGCACCCATGAGATACGCGACGGAAAACGTATTTAAATGGTGAGATACAGGGAGCAGTTTGCGGGCAGTAGATCTCGTAAAGGCACCGAAAATGAAAAAAAAGGGCACCGAAAATGGACATCGGTAGAAAAAGTTAGTGCCCGTACAACCAATTCGCAGTAGGTAGCGTTTTTCCTGTTTTTATTATATTTTCGCGGCGTTGGATAACGTAAAATAGCAACTGTCAAGAGCGAAAGAAAAAATCAGTCAGAGAGTCTAAAAGGGAGTTCCGACGGGAGGGAAAAAAAAAAGGAAATAGAACGAAAGAAAAAGTAAAAGAGGGGTGCAACACGAGGACTTCCCAGGAGGTCACCCATCCTAGTACTACTCTCGCCCAAGCGCGCTTAACTGCGGAGTTCTGATGGGATCCGGTGCATTAGTGCTGGTATGATCGCACCCATGAGATACGCGACGGAAAACGTATTTAAATGGTGAGATACAGGGAGCAGTTTGCGGGCAGTAGATCTCGTAAAGGCACCGAAAATGAAAAAAAAGTGCACCGAAAACGGACATCGGTAGAAAAAGTTAGTGCCCGTAGAACCAATACGCAGTAGGTAGCGTTTTTCCTGTTTTTATTATATTTTCGCGGCGTTGGATAACGTAAAATAGCAACTGTCAAGAGCGAAGGAAAAAATCAGTCAGAGAGTCTAAAAGGGAGTTCCGACGGGAGGGAAAAAAAAAGGAAATAGAACGAAAGAAAAAGTAAAAGAGGGGTGCAACACGAGGACTTCCCAGGAGGTCACCCATCCTAGTACTACTCTCGCCCAAGCACGCTTAACTGCGGAGTTCTGATGGGATCCGGTGCATTAGTGCTGGTATGATCGCACCCATGAGATACGCGACGGAAAACGTATTTAAATGGTGAGATACAGGGAGCAGTTTGCGGGCAGTAGATCTCGTAAAGGCACCGAAAATGAAAAAAAAGTGCACCGAAAACGGACATCGGTAGAAAAAGTTAGTGCCCGTAGAACCAATACGCAGTAGGTAGCGTTTTTCCTGTTTTTATTATATTTTCGCGGCGTTGGATAACGTAAAATAGCAACTGTCAAGAGCGAAGGAAAAAATCAGTCAGAGAGTCTAAAAGGGAGTTCCGACGGGAGGGAAAAAAAAAGGAAATAGAACGAAAGAAAAAGTAAAAGAGGGGTGCAACACGAGGACTTCCCAGGAGGTCACCCATCCTAGTACTACTCTCGCCCAAGCACGCTTAACTGCGGAGTTCTGATGGGATCCGGTGCATTAGTGCTGGTATGATCGCACTCATGAGATTCGCGACGGAAAACGTATTTAAATGGTGAGATACAGGGAGCAGTTTGCGGGCAGTAGATCTCGTAAAGGCACCGAAAATGAAAAAAAAGTGCACCGAAAACGGACATCGGTAGAAAAAGTTAGTGCCCGTACAACCAATTCGCAGTAGGTAGCGTTTTTCCTGTTTTTATTATATTTTCGCGGCGTTGGATAACGTAAAATAGCAACTGTCAAGAGCGAAAGAAAAAATCAGTCAGAGAGTCTAAAAGGGAGTTCCGACGGGAGGGAAAAAAAAAAGGAAATAGAACGAAAGAAAAAGTAAAAGAGGGGTGCAACACGAGGACTTCCCAGGAGGTCACCCATCCTAGTACTACTCTCGCCCAAGCACGCTTAACTGCGGAGTTCTGATGGGATCCGGTGCATTAGTGCTGGTATGATCGCACCCATGAGATACGCGACGGAAAACGTATTTAAATGGTGAGATACAGGGAGCAGTTTGCGGGCAGTAGATCTCGTAAAGGCACCGAAAATGAAAAAAAAGTGCACCGAAAACGGACATCGGTAGAAAAAGTTAGTGCCCGTAGAACCAATACGCAGTAGGTAGCGTTTTTCCTGTTTTTATTATATTTTCGCGGCGTTGGATAACGTAAAATAGCAACTGTCAAGAGCGAAGGAAAAAATCAGTCAGAGAGTCTAAAAGGGAGTTCCGACGGGAGGGAAAAAAAAAGGAAATAGAACGAAAGAAAAAGTAAAAGAGGGGTGCAACACGAGGACTTCCCAGGAGGTCACCCATCCTAGTACTACTCTCGCCCAAGCACGCTTAACTGCGGAGTTCTGATGGGATCCGGTGCATTAGTGCTGGTATGATCGCACCCATGAGATACGCGACGGAAAACGTATTTAAATGGTGAGATACAGGGAGCAGTTTGCGGGCAGTAGATCTCGTAAAGGCACCGAAAATGAAAAAAAAGTGCACCGAAAACGGACATCGGTAGAAAAAGTTAGTGCCCGTAGAACCAATACGCAGTAGGTAGCGTTTTTCCTGTTTTTATTATATTTTCGCGGCGTTGGATAACGTAAAATAGCAACTGTCAAGAGCGAAGGAAAAAATCAGTCAGAGAGTCTAAAAGGGAGTTCCGACGGGAGGGAAAAAAAAAGGAAATAGAACGAAAGAAAAAGTAAAAGAGGGGTGCAACACGAGGACTTCCCAGGAGGTCACCCATCCTAGTACTACTCTCGCCCAAGCACGCTTAACTGCGGAGTTCTGATGGGATCCGGTGCATTAGTGCTGGTATGATCGCACTCATGAGATTCGCGACGGAAAACGTATTTAAATGGTGAGATACAGGGAGCAGTTTGCGGGCAGTAGATCTCGTAAAGGCACCGAAAATGAAAAAAAAGTGCACCGAAAACGGACATCGGTAGAAAAAGTTAGTGCCCGTAGAACCAATACGCAGTAGGTAGCGTTTTTCCTGTTTTTATTATATTTTCGCGGCGTTGGATAACGTAAAATAGCAACTGTCAAGAGCGAAAGAAAAAATCAGTCAGAGAGTCTAAAAGGGAGTTCCGACGGGAGGGAAAAAAAGAAGGAAATAGAACGAAAGAAAAAGTAAAAGAGGGGTGCAACACGAGGACTTCCGAAGAGGTCACCCATCCTAGTACTACTCTCGCCCAAGCACGCCTAACTGCGGAGTTCTGATGGGATCCGGTGCATTAGTGCTGGTATGATCGCACCCATGAGATACGCGACGGAAAACGTATTTAAATGGTGAGATATAGGGAGCAGTTTGCGGGCAGTAGATCTCGTAAAGGCACCGAAAATGAAAAAAAAGTGCACCGAAAACGGACGTCGGTAGAAAAAGTTAGTGCCCGTAGAACCAATACGCAGTAGGTAGCTTTTTTCCTGTTTTTATTATATTTTCGCGGCGTTGGATAACGTAAAATAGCAACTGTCAAGAGCGAAAGAAAAAATCAGTCAGAGAGTCTAAAAGGGAGTTCCGACGGGAGGGAAAAAAAAAGGAAATAGAACGAAAAAAAAAGTAAAAGAGGGGTGCAACACGAGGACTTCCCAGGAGGTCACCCATCCTAGTACTACTCTCGCCCAAGCACGCTTCACTGCGGAGTTCTGATGGGATCCGGTGCATTAGTGCTGGTATGATCGCACCCATGAGATACGCGACGGAAAACGTATTTAAATGGTGAGATACAGGGAGCAGTTTGCGGGTAGTAGATCTCGTAAAGGCACCGAAAATGAAAAAAAAGTGCACCGAAAACGGACGTCGGTAGAAAAAGTTAGTGCCCGTAGAACCAATACGCAGTAGGTAGCGTTTTTCCTGTTTTTATTATATTTTCGCGGCGTTGGATAACGTAAAATAGCAACTGTCAAGAGCGAAGGAAAAAATCAGTCAGAGAGTCTAAAAGGGAGTTCCGACGGGAGGGAAAAAAAAAGGAAATAGAACGAAAGAAAAAGTAAAAGAGGGGTGCAACACGAGGACTTCCCAGGAGGTCACCCATCCTAGTACTACTCTCGCCCAAGCACGCTTAACTGCGGAGTTCTGATGGGATCCGGTGCATTAGTGCTGGTATGATCGCACCCATGAGATACGCGACGGAAAACGTATTTAAATGGTGAGATACAGGGAGCAGTTTGCGGGCAGTAGATCTCGTAAAGGCACCGAAAATGAAAAAAAAGGGCACCGAAAATGGACATCGGTAGAAAAAGTTAGTGCCCGTAGAACCAATACGCAGTAGGTAGCGTTTTTCCTGTTTTTATTATATTTTCGCGGCGTTGGATAACGTAAAATAGCAACTGTCAAGAGCGAAAGAAAAAATCAGTCAGAGAGTCTAAAAGGGAGTTCCGACGGGAGGGAAAAAAAAAAGGAAATAGAACGAAAGAAAAAGTAAAAGAGGGGTGCAACACGAGGACTTCCCAGGAGGTCACCCATCCTAGTACTACTCTCGCCCAAGCGCGCTTAACTGCGGAGTTCTGATTGGATCCGGTGCATTAGTGCTGGTATGATCGCACCCATGAGATACGCGACGGAAAACGTATTTAAATGGTGAGATACAGGGAGCAGTTTGCGGGCAGTAGATCTCGTAAAGGCACCGAAAATGAAAAAAAAGTGCACCGAAGACGGACATCGGTAGAAAAAGTTAGTGCCCGTAGAACCAATACGCAGTAGGTAGCGTTTTTCCTGTTTTTATTATATTTTCGCGGCGTTGGATAACGTAAAATAGCAACTGTCAAGAGCGAAGGAAAAAATCAGTCAGAGAGTCTAAAAGGGAGTTCCGACGGGAGGGAAAAAAAAAGGAAATAGAACGAAAGAAAAAGTAAAAGAGGGGTGCAACACGAGGACTTCCCAGGAGGTCACCCATCCTAGTACTACTCTCGCCCAAGCACGCTTAACTGCGGAGTTCTGATGGGATCCGGTGCATTAGTGCTGGTATGATCGCACTCATGAGATTCGCGACGGAAAACGTATTTAAATGGTGAGATACAGGGAGCAGTTTGCGGGCAGTAGATCTCGTAAAGGCACCGAAAATGAAAAAAAAGTGCACCGAAAACGGACATCGGTAGAAAAAGTTAGTGCCCGTAGAACCAATACGCAGTAGGTAGCGTTTTTCCTGTTTTTATTATATTTTCGCGGCGTTGGATAACGTAAAATAGCAACTGTCAAGAGCGAAAGAAAAAATCAGTCAGAGAGTCTAAAAGGGAGTTCCGACGGGAGGGAAAAAAAAAAGGAAATAGAACGAAAGAAAAAGTAAAAGAGGGGTGCAACACGAGGACTTCCCAGGAGGTCACCCATCCTAGTACTACTCTCGCCCAAGCACGCTTAACTGCGGAGTTCTGATGGGATCCGGTGCATTAGTGCTGGTATGATCGCACCCATGAGATACGCGACGTAAAACGTATTTAAATGGTGAGATATAGGGAGCAGTTTGCGGGCAGTAGATCTCGTAAAGGCACCGAAAATGAAAAAAAAGTGCACCGAAAACGGACGTCGGTAGAAAAAGTTAGTGCCCGTAGAACCAATACGCAGTAGGTAGCTTTTTTCCTGTTTTTATTATATTTTCGCGGCGTTGGATAACGTAAAATAGCAACTGTCAAGAGCGAAAGAAAAAATCAGTCAGAGAGTCTAAAAGGGAGTTCCGACGGGAGGGAAAAAAAAAGGAAATAGAACGAAAAAAAAAGTAAAAGAGGGGTGCAACACGAGGACTTCCCAGGAGGTCACCCATCCTAGTACTACTCTCGCCCAAGCACGCTTAACTGTGGAGTTCTGATGGGATCCGGTGCATTAGTGCTGGTATGATCGCACCCATGAGATACGCGACGGAAAACGTATTTAAATGGTGAGATACAGGGAGCAGTTTGCGGGCAGTAGATCTCGTAAAGGCACCGAAAATGAAAAAAAAGTGCACCGAAAACGGACATCGGTAGAAAAAGTTAGTGCCCATAGAACCAATACGCAGTAGGTAGCGTTTTTCCTGTTTTTATTATATTTCGCGGCGTTGGATAACGTAAAATAGCAACTGTCAAGAGCGAAAGAAAAAATCAGTCAGAGAGTCTAAAAGGGAGTTCCGACGGGAGGGAAAAAAAAGAAGGAAATAGAACGAAAGAAAAAGTAAAAGAGGGGTGCAACACGAGGACTTCCCAGGAGGTCACCCATCCTAGTACTACTCTCGCCCAAGCACGCTTCACTGCGGAGTTCTGATGGGATCCGGTGCATTAGTGCTGGTATGATCGCACCAATGAGATACGCGACGGAAAACGTATTTAAATGGTGAGATACAGGGAGCAGTTTGCGGGTAGTAGATCTCGTAAAGGCACCGAAAATGAAAAAAAAGTGCACCGAAAACGGACGTCGGTAGAAAAAGTTAGTGCCCGTAGAACCAATACGCAGTACGTAGCGTTTTTCCTGTTTTTATTATATTTTCGCGGCGTTGGATAACGTAAAATAGCAACTGTCAAGAGCGAAAGAAAAAATCAGTCAGAGAGTCTAAAAGGGAGTTCCGACGGGAGGGAAAAAAAAAAGGAAATAGAACGAAAGAAAAAGTAAAAGAGGGGTGCAACACGAGGACTTCCCAGGAGGTCGCCCATCCTAGTACTACTCTCGCCCAAGCGCGCTTAACTGCGGAGTTCTGATGGGATCCGGTGCATTAGTGCTGGTATGATCGCACCCATGAGATACGCGACGGAAAACGTATTTAAATGGTGAGATACAGGGAGCAGTTTGCGGGCAGTAGATCTCGTAAAGGCACCGAAAATGAAAAAAAAGGGCACCGAAAACGGACATCGGTAGAAAAAGTTAGTGCCCGTAGAACCAATACGCAGTAGGTAGCGTTTTTCCTGTTTTTATTATATTTTCGCGGCGTTGGATAACGTAAA
Organism: Paratinospora sagittata; assembly: GCA_035771175.1. NCBI lineage: Eukaryota > Viridiplantae > Streptophyta > Magnoliopsida > Ranunculales > Menispermaceae > Paratinospora > Paratinospora sagittata. Next base: position 27,153,209 of record CM069610.1, read on the forward strand.
ATAGCAACTGTCAAGAGCGAAAGAAAAAATCAGTCAGAGAGTCTAAAAGGGAGTTCCGACGGGAGGGAAAAAAAAAAGGAAATAGAACGAAAGAAAAAGTTAAAGAGGGGTGCAACACGAGGACTTCCCAGGAGGTCCCCCATCCTAGTACTACTCTCGCCCAAGCGCGCTTAACTGCGGAGTTCTGATGGGATCCGGTGCATTAGTGCTGGTATGATCGCACCCATGAGATACGCGACGGAAAACGTATTTAAATGGTGAGATACAGGGAGCAGTTTGCGGGCAGTAGATCTCGTAAAGGCACCGAAAATGAAAAAAAAGTGCACCGAAAACGGACATCGGTAGAAAAAGTTAGTGCCCGTAGAACCAATACGCAGTAGGTAGCGTTTTTCCTGTTTTTATTATATTTTCGCGGCGTTGGATAACGTAAAATAGCGACTGTCAAGAGCGAAAGAAAAAATCAGTCAGAGAGTCTAAAAGGGAGTTCCGACGGGAGGGGAAAAAAAAGGAAATAGAACGAAAGAAAAAGTAAAAGAGGGGTGCAACACGAGGACTTCCCAGGAGGTCACCCATCCTAGTACTACTCTCGGCCAAGCACGCTTAACTGCGGAGTTCTGATGGGATCCGGTGCATTAGTGCTGGTATGATCGCACCCATGAGATACGCGACGGAAAACGTATTTAAATGGTGAGATACAGGGAGCAGTTTGCGGGCAGTAGATCTCGTAAAGGCACCGAAAATGAAAAAAAAGTGCACCGAAAACGGACATCGGTAGAAAAAGTTACTGCCCGTAGAACCAATACGCAGTAGGTAGCGTTTTTCCTTTTTTTATTATATTTTCGCGGCGTTGGATAACGTAAAATAGCAACTGTCAAGAGCGAAAGAAAAAATCAGTCAGAGAGTCTAAAAGGGAGTTCCGACGGGAGGGAAAAAAAAAAAGGAAATAGAACGAAAGAAAAAGTAAAAGAGGGGTGCAACACGAGGACTTCCCAGGAGGTCGCCCATCCTAGTACTACTCTCGCCCAAGCACGCTCAACTGCGGAGTTCTGATGGGATCCGGTGCATTAGTGCTGGTATGATCGCAACCATGAGATACGCGACGGAAAACGTATTTAAATGGTGAGATACAGGGAGCAGTTTGCGGGCAGTAGATCTCGTAAAGGCACCGAAAATGAAAAAAAAGTGCACCGAAAACGGACATCGGTAGAAAAAGTTAGTGCCCGTAGAACCAATACGCAGTAGGTAGCGTTTTTCCTGTTTTCATTATATTTTCGCGGCGTTGGATAACGTAAAATAGCAACTGTCAAGAGCGAAAGAAAAAATCAGTCAGAGAGTCTAAAAGGGAGTTCCGACGGGAGGGAAAAAAAAAGGAAATAGAACGAAAGAAAAAGTAAAAGAGGGGTGCAACACGAGGACTTCCCAGGAGGTCGCCCATCCTAGTACTACTCTCGCCCAAGCACGCTTCACTGCGGAGTTCTGATAGGGTCCGGTGCATTAGTGCTGGTATGATCGCACCCATGAGATACGCGACGGAAAACGTATTTAAATGGTGAGATACAGGGAGCAGTTTGCGGGCAGTAGATCTCGTAAAGGCACCGAAAATGAAAAAAAAGTGCACCGAAAACGGACGTCGGTAGAAAAAGTTAGTGCCCGTAGAACCAATACGCAGTAGGTAGCGTTTTTCCTGTTTTTATTATATTTTCGCGGCGTTGGATAACGTAAAATAGCAACTGTCAAGAGCGAAAGAAAAAATCAGTCAGAGAGTCTAAAAGGGAGTTCCGACGGGAGGGAAAAAAAAAAGGAAATAGAACGAAAGAAAAAGTAAAAGAGGGGTGCAACACGAGGACTTCCCAGGAGGTCACCCATCCTAGTACTACTCTCGCCCAAGCACGCTTCACTGCGGAGTTCTGATGGGATCCGGTGCATTAGTGCTGGTATGATCGCACCCATGAGATACGCGACGGAAAACGTATTTAAATGGTGAGATACAGGGAGCAGTTTGCGGGCAGTAGATCTCGTAAAGGCACCGAAAATGAAAAAAAAGTGCACCGAAAACGGACATCGGTAGAAAAAGTTAGTGCCCGTAGAACCAATACGCAGTAGGTAGCGTTTTTCCTGTTTTTATTATATTTTCGCGGCGTTGGATAACGTAAAATAGCAACTGTCAAGAGCGAAAGAAAAAATCAGTCAGAGAGTCTAAAAGGGAGTTCCGACGGGAGGGAAAAAAAAAAGGAAATAGAACGAAAGAAAAAGTAAAAGAGGGGTGCAACACGAGGACTTCCCAGGAGGTCACCCATCCTAGTACTACTCTCGCCCAAGCGCGATTAACTGCGGAGTTCTGATGGGATCCGGTGCATTAGTGCTGGTATGATCGCACCCATGAGATACGCGACGGAAAACGTATTTAAATGGTGAGATACAGGGAGCAGTTTGCGGGCAGTAGATCTCGTAAAGGCACCGAAAATGAAAAAAAAAGTGCACCGAAAACGGACATCGGTAGAAAAAGTTAGTGCCCGTAGAACCAATACGCAGTAGGTAGCGTTTTTCCTGTTTTTATTATATTTTCGCGGCGTTGGATAACGTAAAATAGCAACTGTCAAGAGCGAAAGAAAAAATCAGTCAGAGAGTCTAAAAGGGAGTTCCGACGGGACGGAAAAAAAAAAAGAAATAGAACGAAAGAAAAAGTAAAAGAGGGGTGCAACACGAGGACTTCCCAAGAGGTCACCCATCCTAGTACTACTCTCGCCCAAGCACGCTTAACTGCGGAGTTCTGATGGGATCCGGTGCATTAGTGCTGGTATGATCGCACCCATGAGATACGCGACGGAAAACGTATTTAAATGGTGAGATATAGGGAGCAGTTTGCGGGCAGTAGATCTCGTAAAGGCACCGAAAATGAAAAAAAAGTGCACCGAAAACGGACGTCGGTAGAAAAAGTTAGTGCCCGTAGAACCAATACGCAGTAGGTAGCTTTTTTCCTGTTTTTATTATATTTTCGCGGCGTTGGATAACGTAAAATAGCAACTGTCAAGAGCGAAAGAAAAAATCAGTCAGAGAGTCTAAAAGGGAGTTCCGACGGGAGGGAAAAAAAAAGGAAATAGAACGAAAAAAAAAGTAAAAGAGGGGTGCAACACGAGGACTTCCCAGGAGGTCACCCATCCTAGTACTACTCTCGCCCAAGCACGCTTAACTGTGGAGTTCTGATGGGATCCGGTGCATTAGTGCTGGTATGATCGCACCCATGAGATACGCGACGGAAAACGTATTTAAATGGTGAGATACAGGGAGCAGTTTGCGGGCAGTAGATCTCGTAAAGGCACCGAAAATGAAAAAAAAGTGCACCGAAAACGGACATCGGTAGAAAAAGTTAGTGCCCATAGAACCAATACGCAGTAGGTAGCGTTTTTCCTGTTTTTATTATATTTCGCGGCGTTGGATAACGTAAAATAGCAACTGTCAAGAGCGAAAGAAAAAATCAGTCAGAGAGTCTAAAAGGGTGTTCCGACGGGAGGGAAAAAAAAGAAGGAAATAGAACGAAAGAAAAAGTAAAAGAGGGGTGCAACACGAGGACTTCCCAGGAGGTCACCCATCCTAGTACTACTCTCGCCCAAGCACGCTTCACTGCGGAGTTCTGATGGGATCCGGTGCATTAGTGCTGGTATGATCGCACCAATGAGATACGCGACGGAAAACGTATTTAAATGGTGAGATACAGGGAGCAGTTTGCGGGTAGTAGATCTCGTAAAGGCACCGAAAATGAAAAAAAAGTGCACCGAAAACGGACGTCGGTAGAAAAAGTTAGTGCCCGTAGAACCAATACGCAGTACGTAGCGTTTTTCCTGTTTTTATTATATTTTCGCGGCGTTGGATAACGTAAAATAGCAACTGTCAAGAGCGAAAGAAAAAATCAGTCAGAGAGTCTAAAAGGGAGTTCCGACGGGAGGGAAAAAAAAAGGAAATAGAACGAAAGAAAAAGTAAAAGAGGGGTGCAACACGAGGACTTCCCAGGAGGTCGCCCATCCTAGTACTACTCTCGCCCAAGCGCGCTTAACTGCGGAGTTCTGATGGGATCCGGTGCATTAGTGCTGGTATGATCGCACCCATGAGATACGCGACGGAAAACGTATTTAACTGGTGAGATACAGGGAGCAGTTTGCGGGCAGTAGATCTCGTAAAGGCACCGAAAATGAAAAAAAAGGGCACCGAAAACGGACATCGGTAGAAAAAGTTAGTGCCCGTAGAACCAATACGCAGTAGGTAGCGTTTTTCCTGTTTTTATT